>JALJVW010001137.1:1257500-2515000 GCA_024865655.1 Emberiza elegans
TGCCATCATCCCTTAATTCAACTTGTCCTCTTCACAATGCCCATTCCACCCAAAGCCACGTGAATCCTCGTATTTCATTTACTCTGCTGAGGGATAAAAATCCCTCTAAAACATTTTGCTCCCTTCCCATCACGTTCCTCACTTGCTCATGGCCCTTTGCAATGTCTGTGTCCCTGCACTGCAGTGGCAGAGAGATGGAGAACTTCCCTCATTGTTGCAGACATCTTTTGTGAAAAATCCTTTCTTTAGGATTTTTTCCTTCTGAGAAGCTGAGAGGCCTCAGAGACAAGATGTAAACAATTGTTATCTGCTGCTGTGGACTGCAACAGGTGCATCTGTGATTGGCCCAACTCTGATGTTTATAGTTGATGGCCAATCAAGCACTTCAGCTGTCCCAGACAGAGTCCAGGATAGCTGCTTTGTTTTCATTCTTTCTATTCTATTCTTAGCTACCCTTCTGAGAACTTCTTCCTTCTATCTCTTTGTAGTATAGTTATAGTATAATAAATCAAGCCTTCTAATTATGGAACCAAGATTCTCGTCTCCTCTTCATCCTCAAAACCCTGCTTCCCTAAGCAACGATACCTCATCATCAGCGTCCATTCACCAGCACCTCCTGGGCCACCACTGGAGCTCAATTTCCCCACAGCTCCAGCCATCCAAACCTGGAACTGGATTTTCACCAGGATTTTCAATCCAGAAGGAAAATAAAAACTGATAGAAAGCATGAGGGGTGAGTTTTCTCACCATGGCAGTTGTGTGGAGCAGGATTTGTTTGAGTGATGAAAGCTCTCAGTTCTCTTGAGGATGAGGCACCAAATCCTCAGGAACCAAGAACAGTGACCACCAAGAAATGTCCAACAGCATTAGAACTTCTTGTACCAGACATTTTTTCCTGAAATAAGGATGTGTACCTACTTCTAATAAAGGTGGCTCCCAGCCTCCACAACCTCCAGTGAGGTAGATATCCAGTGTGCACAGAAGATAAAATGGTTTATGAAATGGGTCAGCTTGTGGGAAATTAACACGTGTGGAGAAGGGAATGAGGACAGCACAGCCAACAGTGGAGATCTGGAGGAATAAAAGCTACTGGGATGCAGAGAAAGCAAATGGGAAAAGGATTGTCTGGGAGATTACATTTGCAGTTGTCTAAGTTATATATAAAATATAAATACAAATATAAATATGAATTTATAAATATAAATATGAATATGGATATGTATATAAAGGATAATCCTTTACCAAAGAATTGCTAAAGAGGAAAGGAACTCTTTACTGGGAGGCAACAGGTTGCCCAAAAGTGTGAGTGCCCCATTCCTGGAGATTTTAAAGTCCAGGGTGAGAAACCTGGTCTAGTGGGTGTCATCCCTGTCTGTGGCAGTGGGGATGGAGCTGGAAGGTCTTTAAAGTCCTTTCCAATATATATATATAAATGAGCAATTGATGGAAATTGTACAAAGCACTGTGAATTCAATTACTTTTGAGATGTTTTAATACATGATAGAGAATGACTTCAGGATGGAACATTTAAAATCTGAAGGCAACAGTGGCATGAGGAAGATGAAGAGGTGTCACAGACATATTTTATGAAAAATCTTTCTGTTAGGATCTTTTCTCCTGAGAAGCTGAGAAGCTTCAGCTTCTCCATGGTTTGCTGCTTTGGGATGTGATCTGGAGAATTGTATACCCAGCATGTGACATTGTTTTTACTTGATCACCAATGACAGCCACCTGTGTCGAGGCTGTGAGCAGTCACAAGATTTTATTGTCATTCCATTCTTTGCTGGCCTTCTGATGAAATCCTTTCTTTTTTTCTTTAGTATAGCTTTAATATATCATTTTCTTTTAGTATAATATATATCATAAAATAATAAATCATCCCTCTGAAACATGGAGCCAAGATTCTCATCTCTTCCCTCGTCCTGGGACCCCTGTGACCACCACCACATTTGGTGAGCCCCGAGTGAACATTACCACACAGAGGTTTTCTTTTAAACCATTGGTCTGCAAGTCAATGTGGAAAATGTTTCCTTACATGTAAAAAACATTGTGGTTCTTGAGGATCTTCACAGGAAAATAATAGGAGTTAAAAGGCAGCGAAGCACAAACTCTGTGTGCTGATTTCACAGTCTGAAAACTTTAATACATTTGCAGTTGTCAGTTTGTTAGCCAGCCTCACAAGCTTTGCTTTTTATATATAAAATATAAATACAAATACTTTAAATATGAATTTATAAATATAAATATGAATATGGATATGTATATAAAGGATAATCCTTTACCAAAGAATTGCTAAAGAGGAAAGGAACTCTTTACTGGGAGGCAACAGGTTGCCCAAAGGTGTGGATGCCCCATTCCTGGAGATTTTAAAGTCCAGGGTGAGAAACCTGGTCTAGTGGGTGTCATCCCTGTCTGTGGCAGTGGGGATGGAGCTGGAGGGTCTTTAAAGTCCCTTCAAATATATATATATATAAATGAGCAATTGATGGAAATTGTACAAAGCACTGTGAATTCAATTACTTTTGAGATGTTTTAATACATGATAGAGAATGACTTCAGGATGGAACATTTAAAATCTGAAGGCAACAGTGGCGTGAGGGAGATGAAGAGGTGTCACAGACATATTTTATGAAAAATCTTTCTGTTAGGATTTTTTCTCCTGAGAAGCTGAGAAGCTTCAGCTTCTCCATGGCTTGCTGCTTTGGAATGTGATTTGGAGAATTGTTTACCCAGCATGTGACATTGTTTTTACTTGATCACCAATGACAGCCACGTGTGTTGAGGCTGTGAGCAGTCACAAGACTTTATTATCATTCCATTCTTTGCTGGCCTTCTGATGAAATCCTTTCTTTTTTTCTTTAGTATAGTTTTAATATATAATTTTCTTTTAATATAATATATATATCATAAAATAATAAATCATCCTTCTGAAACATGGAGCCAATATTCTCATCTCTTCCCTCGTCCTGGGACCCCTGTGAACACCACCACATTTGGTGAGCCCCGAGTGAACATTGCCACACAGAGGTTTTCTTTTAAACCATTGTTCTGCAAGTCAATGTGAAAAATGTTTCCTTACATGTAAAAAACATTGTGGTTCTTGAGGATCTTCACAGGAAAATAATAGGAGTTAAAAGGCAGCGAAGCACAAACTCTGTGTGCTGATTTCACAGTCTGAAATTGTCTCATGGTCATATTCATGGAGAAGGAGAATCAGAGGCAGCTCTTGGACTCAGGAGGCTGCTGGCATTGGGCCCAAAGCCCTGCCTGTGACACCCCAGGGGTGCAGAGTTGCCTCTTGGTGGGGTGTGTGTCACCTTGTGGGGACACAGAGGGGACCTGAGCACAGGGAGTGGGCGCAGTGAAAGGACCAGTGGCTGGGGAAAGAGGAATATTCCCACTTCCAGACCAGGACAGCACAACTTATTTTGTCCTCATTCTCCAGTTTGTCTACAGTGCTGAGGAGGATTTAAAAATATTGCAAAGATGACAAAAAAAAAAAAGACCAAAAAGTGGGGGTGATGGTCCTGCTGTTTGATCTTGCTGTTTGGGTGGGGGTCCAGGTGAGCTTTGATTTCCTGGTGTAACAGAGACAAATTATTCTTATCTGTTGAGGTTGATGGGGAGGAAAAAACACACATCAGCTGCCTCAGCTGGCTGAAAGATGTGAAATTAAACACACTCACATTTACAGCCTCTGACTTCATTAGTAAATTATTATATAATGAACTGGTACATGGTAACCTTCCTATACTCTTCCATGGCTAATGCCCTGCTAATATCTCATCCATAGGCTTATTTTACAGTGCAGCCAGCCTATTTCTACAACAGGCAGCAGCCTGGTCCCTCTTGGGTTTAATGTGAGCTGCCCTGGATGCTGAAAGTGGAGCTGGAAGGAAACACAGTGATGGTTGTGCTGGGGGGAAGTGTTCGACCATTTCATTAACCCTGCTAATGGTTCAAATCAAGACCTTTAATAGCACAATCAATAATGCAGCCTGTGATCAGTTTGTTAGCCAGCCTCACAAGCTTTGCTTTTTTTGATAGGGACTCCCAGAAGGATCATGAACTGTTACTTGCAAGCAGTAATTCAGAGTGCATGACTTTGGGTCTTATTTTGCATTTTTCTGAAAAGCATAATCACTTCTCTGTCTCCTTAGACTGCTGCTGGATAACTCACCCCAGGAGTCCCAAAGTTCCCTGTCCCTCATCAGCCTGGCATTTCTGAACAAATTATTTGGGCATTCATTTTGCAGGAAAAGTGAGTTTCTGGGCTTGTCCACACTTAAGGCAGAGCTGATGGTAAAAGATAATCCTTCACCAAAGAATTGCTAAAAAGGAAAGAAACTCTTTACTGGGAGGGAACAGGTTGCCCAAAGGTGTGGATGCCCCATTCCTGGAGATTTCAAAGTCCAGGTTGAGAAACCTGGTCTAGTGGGTGTTATCCCTGTCTGTGGCAGTGGGGATGGAGCTGGAAGGTTGTCGCAGACATCTTTTCTAGAAAATCTTTTCTTTAAGATTTTTTTTCTTGAGAAGCTGAGAAGCTTCAAGAACAAAATGTAAACAATGATTATCTGCTGCTGTGGAATGCAACAGGTGGATCTGTGATTGGCTCATGTTAATTGTTTGTAATTAATGGCCAATCACAGTCAGCTGGCTCGGACTCTGTCTGAGACAGAAGCCTTTGTTATTATTCTTTGTTATTCTATTTGTAACTAGCTTTCCAATGAAATCTTTTCTTCTATTCTTTAAATATAGTTTTAATGTAATATATATCATAAAATAATAAATCAAGCCTTCTGAAACATGGAGTCAGATCCTCGTCCCTTCCTCAACCTAAAACCCCTGTGAACATCATCACAGAAGGTCTTTAAGGTCCCTTCCAATCCAAACCCCTCTGTGACTCTGGGATTTTATAATGGAGCTCCACATTCAGTTCTTGTGTTTTTTTTTACAGGTTCTCTCAACTCTGCCTTTTCTTCAGCTCCAAATCTGTGCAGCTGTGACACGACTGCACCAAGTGCAACCTTTCACAGCCTCCATTGAGCTCATCAGCTCAGCTCAGCTATGTCTCTTCAGGTTCCCATCTGCCAGGAAAACCCCATGAAGACACCTCCAAAACAGGCTCTACCCTTTCATTTCCCTTCTCGCCTTTTACTTTTCCTTTCCTTCACTCCTTCTCTTCAGCAAAAGTTTCTCACTTAACTGAAAAAATAGCTGCCAGACACCTGCATGGGTGCAAAGGCACTCTTGAACCAAAACATCTTGAAATTGGTCCAAATCCTGCATGCACAAAGCTGTGCTCCCCTCTTTGGAGGCACTCTGCCCAGAGGAAGGTGGGTAAGGAGAACCTGAATGGCAATATTTAACATTATAGTGGATGCAAAACAGCAGAACAATTTTTTTATGCTCTTTCATTTGTAAGAATGCCCCCTTTCTGCTTTGCTGGTTAGAATTCTATCTTTTGGTTTTGACACTTATTAACTTTCTACTTATTAGGCTGCCTGTGAGATTTTTCATTGTTGAGGGTTTTTTATTATTATTTAAAAGACTGGTGTGTGTGGAGCTTTCATTGTCAGATTAAACACACTGAGTAAATACAGTCCCTGAAACAGGAGATGCTATCTGGGAAGCTCAGATGGAATTCCATGGCTGGCTGGCAGTTGCTCAGGTGAGCCCTCTCTGCCAGGCTTCAATAGCAAAGGATATTCTTCCTTCCCTTGACCTTCTCTTCATCATGCATGGGAGGGAAGGGAGTGGGAGCAGAGCAGGGTCATCCTGGCGTGGCATTTATTGTGCTGCAATGGCTTCAGTGAGCACGGGTGACAAAGCATTCCCTGTGAGCCCAGCTCAGCACTGAGATTGCACCAGGGTGTGATGTTGTACATGGCCTGCTCCAGGATGCAGCCAAGTCGGCTCATTTCTTTCCCGTGTGCTCACAGTGCAGAAGAGTTTGAGATTATGCAGTTTCCTACCCAGACATCTTCATTGCTGCTGGCATCAGCTGAGAGAGGCTGGAGTTCACGTGGCAGAGCAGTGGGGCAGCTCTCTGGAGGATGTGCTCTGTTCTCTGGGGCAGGAGTTGCATCCAGAGGGGAAAAGCAGATTCAGACTTGCCTGTGAGTGCAGCCTTCATGTGGTTCATGATGAAAGCAACCACGGTGTTTTCAGGAAGAGCTGAACTCTGTAGGACTGTGGGTGGTCATGGCAGAGCAGGGGTAAAGCACTCAGCACATCCCGAGGGCATGGAAAGGACTCTGGCATCCCATGGAAAAGCACCGGGTTTGGGATAAGGAAATCAGTGTGAGGGAATAAATACAGGGTGTGTCAGGGCATGGGAATGGCTCAGGGTTACCCTTACTCAGCATCCCTGATAGTGCTGTGCTCAGTTCCAGTGAGGGATGGAGCTCCAGGTGCAATGGCAGAGAGGTGGGAGGTGAAGCTCAGGCACTCTCCAGCACTGGAGCAGGCTGTCCAGGGGAGCAGTGGGGACCTGCAGGTATCCAAAATTTGCATAGATGTGATGGATCTGGCACTATTAATGGTTGAACTCAATGATCTTAGAGAGCTTCTCCAAGCTTTTGTATTCCATTCCATTCCATTCCATTCCGTTCCGTTCCACTCCATTCACATCCATAAAGTTAATTCTTTATTACAGACAGGTCTCTCATTCTTCAGAACATGTCAGGGCTTCAAAGCAAGGTACATGGTATTGACTCCTCCCTCTAGGCCCCCTCCCTGACAGTGCTAAATGGCTTTCACATGAAAGAAAACAGGGCTCTGCCAGACTCCCAACCCTTTCCTTTTGTGTTTTGCCAAAACCCACAGCCACACAGCCAAAAGGATGGGAACTGAACTGGATCCATGACCCCTACCTGGATTCAACCAAATGTGAAATAATTTGGATGAGAAATGATGTTTTTGTGATGGACAACAAAGAATGTTAGCAGGGGAATGGGGTGGTGGTAGAGACAGGGAAGGGTAACAAACATTTTGCTTCCTGATTCTCATATCTCACAGAACAGGAGATTTTTTGGTTGGTTTCTTAACAGGAACTGGCAAAGCTCAATTCATTAATGCCTTAATTAGGATTGTAATCCAAAGATTTCTTATAATGATAGGTAGGAGTGGAGCCAGAGGAGGCCACAAAGGTGATTGGAGAGATGGAACACCTTCTCTGTGAGGACAGAGTTGGGACTGTTCAGGCTGGAGAAGAAAAGGCTGCAGGGAGACCTGGAGCACCTTTCAGTTCCCCCAGAGGCCTTGGACAGATGGGGACAGACATTTTAGCAGGGAATGCTGTGACAGGACAGGGGAGAATGGTTTTACATTGAAGGAGAGTTGATTTAAATGAGGAATAAGGAAGAAGGTTTTTTACAATGATGGTGGTGAAACACTGGCTCAGGTTGCTCAGGGAAGGTGTGAATGCCCCAACCCTGGCAGTGTTCAAGGCCAGCCTGGACAGGGCTCTGAGCAACCCGATGTAGTTGGAGGTGCCTCATTTGATCTTTGTTGCACATCTGTCATTCAGCAGGGACATCACCCTGCAGCTGGGACACGGGTCTGAACACCCTCCTGCAGCTGCCTGGGGCAGTTCTGTCACTCCTGAACCACTTTCCACTCCTGGATGTATTCTGAAGATGTTTGCATCACATTTTGTTTTAATTCAATGCTCAGGCAGGGTGGGAGACTGTTCTGAGGAAGAGACACTTTGTGACAATACTATTAACATTTTACTTGTGCACATTTTCCCCTCTAGATTGGTTTTCACTCCAGCTATATTTCTTTGCATGTGACAGATTTTATGTTTTTTCTCCGTGGTTTTTTTTTGGTCCTATCCTCTGTTTAAAAGCAAGGTCATCAATAATTTTAGATGAACTACATTTGCTGTAACCCTTCAGGATAACATGGTTTGAATATTTTGATTGATTTATGTCTATAAAAAACAAACTGCATCAGCTGTTTGTCTTAGAAACCTTTGTTTTCTTTAAAGGCACGAGCCTTGTGCCTCATTAGTCTTCCCAAGCTTTCCTTTTGGTACCTGTTGTGTTTCACACATTTTTATAAGCTGTCTGCCTCTAATAAATGAAATTATACTTCAGCTGTAAAGTGTTCCCATAAGCAATCAAAGAAATGCTGCCTTGTAGTCTGTGAGAATAAGCACCATCAGTACCATTGTCACATCATCAGGACGTAGCTCAGCCTGGTTATTAGTTTTGTGCCGCTCTGACAGCTTGGCTGGTGCAGCATCTCTCAAAAAACCACTGCTGGAGGAATCCAGGAATGGAGGATCAGCACATACCGGCCCAAGGGGTCTGGCACTGCAATATTTTGGCTGATTTTTAGAAGGGTGGCTTGGTTCTGCACAAGCTCTCGATTGTATTCAAGGATCAGAAGTGAAAATTAAATAATTTAAAGAGGAAATCACACACAGGTTTGTTATCACGACTGGGAGCTATCAGTGGGGGTTACAGCATCTTTGGGGAGCTCCAGGGAAGCTCAGCCAAACCCCCAGCAGGATCCACAGGCAGGTAGAAACTTGTTTGCTTTTCCTCTCATTTCTTGTTACAAAGGGAGAGAGTTGGAATGATTTTGTTTTTTCCTGGGACATCCTCATGTCAAACAGAAGATGAATGAGGCAGTGCACAAGTCCTGGTGAGCTCATTTCTTGCACTCATGATACAAACCAGAGGAAGAAGATGGGCCAGCTCGTGACATACAGCATCATTTTATTTCAAATGAAGGCTGGCTGGCAGCTCCTTGTTTTTCTAGAACTGATAGCAATTTTGAATTCCTGTGGGTTTTATGCAACTCTCCCAAGCTTATGGCAAGATTCACTAGCAAAGTTTGGGATTCTGGCACCCTTTGCTTCCAATACATTCCTTGAATGCTCATCCAATGCTCTGTGTGTACAGAAAGCATTCTGCTGTTAACATGGAATTAGTTTTGGTTGGAAAATGCCCCCAGGACCACTGAGTCAAATTATTGACCCAGCTCTTCCAGGTCCACCACAAAACCATGTCCTGAAGTTTCACCATCATATTTTCTGGAAAAATCTCTTTGCCCAGGATTCTTGTCCTGGGAAGCTGAGAAGCCTCAGAGAAAAAGGAAAACAATATTATCTCATTTGCTTCTCCTGTGTTTTGCTGCTTTGGGATGTGGTTGGAAATTGTTTATCCAACAGGTGATTGTTTCATTGGTTTCATGTGAATTGTTTTTACTTAATGACCAATCAGTGCCAAGCTGTGTCGGACTCTGGAGGAGTCACGAGTTTTCTTTATTATCTTTTATCCTTCTGTCTTACCCTTTCTGTATTCTTTAGTATAGTTTAGTATAGCATTCTTTTATAGAATAGAGGTCATAAAATAATAAATTAGCCTTCTAAGAACATGGAGTCAGATACATCATTTCCTTCCTCCAGTGACGGGGGTCTCAGAAAATACCACACTGAAGTGCCACATTCCCACATTTTTGGAACATTTCCATGGGCAGTGACTCCACCACGTCCCTGGGCAGCCTGTTCCAATGCTTGACAACTCTTTCTGTGAAGTAGTTTTTTTTTAATATCTGACCTAAACTTCCTCCGGTGCAACTTGAAGCCATTTCTTCTTGCTTTACAACCTATTCCTCTTGTGCTATCCATGTTCCAGTCCCTGCAGCTGTGGGGGTGAGATACCCATGGCAGACACATTCCAGCTCAGAGCTGAGGGCCCCTGGGTCTGAGTGGAATCAGCCCTTTGAGACCAGGTAAGGACAGAACAAGGATGTTGCTTGGGGCAAAAATAAGCACAGCACAAAGTTGTCTTTAATATTTCAACAACTTCTCAGCTTCTCATTCACTTCAGCTGGGTGATCTTTAATTACAAACATTTTTTTTTGCCTTTTTCCCTCTTCAAATGGGGATGAGGCAGAGAGGAAATCAGCATTCAGAACTCCTCTCTACTTACATGCACATTTCACTGCAGAAATGAACACTGTGTCTGGTTCAGTTGGATCAACTTTGTAGGCAGATTATTAGTAATTAAACCAGAGATATATCTCAGAGGCAAAAGGGAAAATCCCACTGACTCCAGCTTATCCTTTTGTAACCCACCCTGGGAAGAAGCAAAGCATCAGAAAGCTCTCATTATTTATGTGTATTTATAGATATACATAAATGTGTGTATATATATAAATGTGTATATAAATTTATGTGTATTTCCATATATATATATGAAAAGCAGATAGCAATGCCTTCATTTCCCCACTCTGCCTTTCTGCTTGGAAGCCTATTTACAAACACACAGTCAAAATCCTGCTTTGAAATGGGTGATTGTGTTCATTGTTCCAGAACACATAATAGCAGAGGCAAATGGGAATGCTGAGGCAGTAATAGCTTAAGTTGTTCAAACAGGAGGAACAGGAAAAGCAGCAAATAATTGTCACAACCAAAAGGCTGCAGAGTCCCTGAAATCACCAAATCTTTCACTCTGTGAGTCTTCCACACTTGTTGAGCTACATCATGTCTTGGCTATGTCATGAGGATCTGAGATTCAGCCACAATTCCTAATATCTGGTCTAGATGCTCTTAAATTCTGCACCACAATTCATCAAATACTGGTTTTATGGTGACTGAATTGAGTTTTCTGGGGCAGCTTCTAAAATCAGAGTTCCCTCCATGTGTACAGTGATCAGTCAGGGTCATCTCTTGGATTCCTTTTGGGAAGGAACATCCAAGGTTTGGAGAACTGGCTTCAGGGAACAGGCATTTACTATGTCCCTCCTGCAGGGACTGTGACAAGCCAGGACAGGGTGTGCAGGCCAGGCAGAATGGGCAAAATACCATTTCTTGCAGGGCTTGGAAGGACAGAGCTACCACAGGATGAGACAGGAGAAGAAATAAACCTTCAGCTCACTGCTAAGACACAAATGGATGATGATACCCCCACCAGGAGCCCCTGGGCTCGAAGTCAAACCTCAGTATGGTCTGTAGGGGACAAAAATTTGGCCCAATCTCCTCAACACAACCACCCACAGCCCGTTATGGTTTTGTCCCAGTCTCCCACAGGTCCTCCCCACACGAGACCTCTCAGGATTCTCCAGGTGCCTCCAAGATACCTCAGGCGATACCAGAGAAGCCCCTTCTCTTTTTTTTTAATCCCTTTTCCTCCTCATTTCATTTTCCCATATCAGTGGAACAATCTCAGGTCTCTCAGAGCTACCTGGTCAAACCCACCCACGTGTTTTGGTTTCCTGGAGTTATTCAGAATTTCCTGCACAAAGAAAAGCATCAGAACACGAATTTTGTGCTGACCCACCTGCCCCAGAACAGCAATTAAAAGCAGAATTGTGCCAGAGCAATATTTTTTTAAAAACACAGCACAGCCTCTGATATGAAACAGTGCCAAGAATGGACTTGTCAAACACTATTAGATTTCTATTTTATTTTTCAATAAAAGAGGGAAAGAAGGAGTGTTTACAAGCAAGGCAGTCTGTTCTAAACTCAAAATACTCTGTCTGATTATGCTCAGGGACCAAGCAATTAACAATGATCAAAGAGGGTAATTGTCATAAAAAAGTTAATAGGGATAAAAAATATCACTATATCAATTTTTTTTTGGCCTTTTTTCCCCTTCCAGAAATAAAGCCATAATTTTTCAGCATTTGAAAATATAATCCTCATCACTGATTGCCTTTCTTTGGGGGCAGAAAGAAAAAAAACCCCAAAAAATAAAGATGAAATGAGGAAAAATTCTTCAATTAATCTCATTTTTGCCAAAACATACCTTATTGGGTCAGATTTACAGATTGCACAAGGTGGTTAGTTCAATTACAGCAGGGGAAGAGTAATTCTGAGAACTAATTAAATATGCTGGTATGCAGATGGTTAATTGGATTAATAATTACCTTGCATATGTAAAAAGAGGTTTTGTGTTTGCACAGGCAATTTTTTATCAGGATTCTCCTGGGATAAAAAAAAAATCATGCTAATAAATGATTGTTTCAAATAGCAAAATGATTTTGCCTTGGTTTTGACTAAACTTTAGAAGAAAAAGCTTTCTGCTCCCATCAGAAGGTAATTTAAATAAAAAAAAGATTTCTCTTTCTTTTTTTTTTTTTTTTCTGTACTCTCACCTAGAGCCACTCTAGGGAAGAGAGAAAAGCAAAGCATGTTGTAATCTGCAGAAATCAGAAGACAATGGAAAAATCTGTTTTTAAGCATTTTTGGGGGGTGGGAACAAATTGCCATGGCAACTCTCTAAACGGATATGTCTTCAAGGAAATCATGCTGTTCTCTTGAAAAGTGAGATGCATAATACAGCAAGCACTTGAAAGTTATCTTTGGAAGGCATGTGTACAGGAGAATCAGAAATATTTTATAAATTCAAACTTATGAAACATTCATGCTGATTCACTAATGTTTCACAGGGCAATTATTCCACCCAAAGGCAGGAGCTGAATAACCTTGCCATGTATATGTGCATTTTTAAGAGTGCTTTGTGGCTGGGCTCATCTGATCTATCAGCACCTTCCCTCTGCTCTGCAGGCACTCAGAGTTCCTGGCCATCAATATATAAGTTGCTGCTAACTCAGATGGTTGTTAAATCAGAGCCTGAAATATTTAACCCATTTCTTAGAGCCTTTTTTTTTTACCCTGACAGGCTGTGTCAGTCAACATTTCCTTTACCAGCAGCATCAGTGACATCAGTGTGCTGCAGAGTGGGATGAGAGGGGAGGATTTGACCTAATAACTTTTCTTGGAAAAGCTGTTCCTCCTATTTTAAATCAGTCAGATGGTTTGAGGCATCTGGTCACACTCAAAATTATATTTTGCTCTCAGAATTGAAGGATTCTCATCCTGGCAGAACTACTTAAGAGTTTTACCTCAAGACTGGGGCTAAATGATGTTTAAGGCGCCTTCCAACCCTCACTGTTGTATGATTCTCTGCTCTTATTAAAAACAAGAAGAGGATTTTCTTTGCCATGGGTTATTTAGTTCCTAAGCTTCTGGCCCGAAAAAGTAATAAAATAAATAAGACATTAACTAATATAAAGTGAAAAGCAAACAATGACATTTATTTGCATCCTTGAGATGGAGCTGCATTTGTGCTTCTTGGCTCCTTCTGACAACTCCTGGGCTTTTCTTCCACAAGGATGAACCATTTTAATTATCACAACCCAAACCACTTGCTTTATATAAACCAGAAAGAATAACAAAGTATGTCCTGACTGAAACCAAAATCAGCATCCTGCACCAGTTTAAGCGAGGTAATTTAAAACAACACCTCGGACTCACATTTTACATAGAGGAGCTCAGGGTGGCAGTCACACTGCCAGGCCTGGGTGCTTAAATTTAAGGTGTCAGAACAACAATCACATCTGAAAGGCAGCAAATGGATGGAACAATTCACTAATGTGTCCCTGAGGGTCTTCTCCACGTGTCACTCTCCTGTCCTTCAGGGAGCTGAGGCAGAGGCTGCTGCGCCAAGCCAGGGACAATTAGGCTGTGCTTCCAAATAGGAGGAGCAGATTGCGAACAACCCCCTGATTTTCTCTCCCACGTGTCTCTCTGTGCCTGGTGTCCTTCAGTGACTCAGTTGTCGGCTCAGCAGCTGTTCTTGGAAGCAGAATGATCACGGCAGCCAGAAGAAGGAATTCCATTTGGCAGGTGGATCACTTGGTGGGAATGGCTGGGACTGAGAGGGCTGGCTGCAGAACAGGGACACAGCTCATCTTGGCTAAGCTCTCCCATGATATTTTCTCTCTTTTTTTTTTTTTTTTTGAGAAACGAGTAAATATTTTGACAATTTCTAGCACAAGCTGGCCCTCAGGAGACATGGAAGTGGAAAAAATTACTGCTGATGACAGACAAAAAAGACCAGAATACCTATCAGGGCTAATAATTGCTGTATGTGAGGAATGCCTAAAGCCAGATCCAGAAATCACAGCTTGAACAAGGGCTCAGAAAGAAATCTGGTTTGAAAACTCATCTTCCAATGCTGTGGAACATCCCTGTGGTCAGCTTGGGTCACCTGTCCCAGCTACGCTCCCTCCCAGTTTCTGTTGTGAACCTGGCAGAGTGTGAGACAGGGGTAAAAAAAAATCCTTGACTTAGGATAAACACAAAAGGAAAAACCTGAACCATCAGTGCGTCATCAACACCATTCCCATCCTGAATCCAAAACACAGCACTGGAACAGCTGCTGACAAGAAATTAACTCTACCTGAGCTGAAAACAGGACGGTGATGTTGAAAGGTCTCTGTCACTAACACATTTCATGAAAAATCCTCTCCTTAGAATTTTTTCTCCTGAGAAGCCTCAAGAACAAAATGTAAACAATGATTATCTGCTGCTGTGGAATGCAACAGGTGGGTCTGGGATTGGTCTCATGTGGTTGTTTCTAATTAATGGCCAATCACAGTCAGCTGGCTCAGACTCTCTGTCCGAGACAGAGCCTTTGTTATTCTTTCTTTTTCTATTCTTAGGTAGCCTTCTGATGAAATCCTTTCTTCTATTCTTTTAGTATAGTTTTGATATAATATATATTATAAATAATATATCAGCTTTATGAAACATGGAGTCAACATTCTCATCTCTTCCCTCGTCCTCAGACCCCTGTGAACACCATCACAGGTCTCTTCCAACCCAAACTATTCTGTAAGATTTTTCATATGGCTGGGGCAGGCTAAGGTTGTTGCCTGAGGCTGTGGAGCAGCAAAGCCAGGCCCAGGTCAGGGCAGCCCCTGCTGCTCCTGCATCCATGGCTCAGGACGATGCTCTCTAAGCAGATTTCATTTACTGCGGTCACGCTTGGAGCTGGCCAGAAGCTGTGCAGCTGATGTGGCACAGCCTGCTCCCAGCAGAGCCTGTCACCTTCTGTCACCCCTCTCAGGAGGGGCTGTCCAAGGCTGAAATGACCCTACAGGCAGTGGTGGACACGTGCTGTGACCCCATGGCATTGCTGAGGTCACTCCAGCCACAGAGGGTGACTTTGTGCATGTGTGTGTGTCACCACATTTCTCTTCACAGAGAAAAGCAAGGCACAATTCTTCCTTCCCAAGAATATTTCTGGGTTTCACATTCTCTGAACCTCAGAGAAAGGAAAAATAATTCTTATCATTTGCTATGACTCTGTTTGTGCCAAAGTGGAATGCAATATGGAGATGGTCTACCCACAGTGATGGTGTTTTGGTTCCTTGGCCTGTCAGGGCCAAGTGTGTAGCCCCACATTTCTCTACACAGAGAAAAGCAAGGCACAATTTTTCCCAAGAATATTCTAATCTCATTTGCTGTGCCTGTGTTTGTGCCAAAGTAGAATGCAATGTGGAGATTGGTTACCTACAGTGATGGTGTTGGGTTTCCTTGGCCTATCTGGTCCAGATGTGTGTGTGTGTGTGTGTGTCAGGACTGTGGTCTGACAGTCACCAGATTCTGTGCAGTGTGTGCAGAGTTGAGTGCTTGGCAGATTCAGTTTAGATGTAATGTAACATAGTGTAATATAATATAGAATATTATAGTATAATAAAGGAATTAATTAGCCTTCTGATAAGATGGAGTCCTCCTCATCATTTCTGCCTGCCATGGATGTCATCCTGTTTCGATGTGTGTGAACAAAAAAGCCACCCTGGGTGAGGCAGGAGATGCTCTGAGGGCTCTGCACCATTCAGATTGTCACTGTCATATTTTCTGGAAAAAATCTCTTTGCCCAGGATTTCTTCTCCTGGGAAGCTGAGAAGCCTCAGAGAAAACAAAAACAATAATTATCTGATTCGCTTCTCCTGTGTTTTGCTGCTTTGGAATGTGGTTTGGACATTGTTTATCCAAGAGGTGTTTGTTTGATTGGTTTCATGTGAATTGTTTTGACTTAATGACCAATCACAGCCAGCTGTGTTGAGGCTGTGGGGAGTCACAAATTTTTAATTAGTATCTTCTTAAGCCTTCTGTAAATATCCTTTCTCTATTCTTTATTATAGTTTTAGTATAGCATTCTTTAATGTAAGTGCATAAAATAATAAATTAGCCTTCTGACAACATGGAGTCAGATTCATCAATTCCTCCTTTGTCCTGGGGACTCAGCAAATACCACTCAGATGGACTTTGGTTTCTTTTTACCTGGTCCCAGGTGGCACCTCCATCAAGGTTAATGCTTTTAGAGCAAGAGGGCACCAGCTCCAAGGGGCAGCTTTCAGGTGGGTTTGCATAAACAAGGGTTTCAACCCATTTGTGTTTAACAGGAAAGAAATCAGCACCATTCAGAAAGTTTGTCCTATACCTGTGATTTTTAAAAAAAAAAAATTATGTCATTTCAAAGATGAAAAGCTCATTTTTTGGATGCAGTTTTCCTCGACAAATACATGGCTTTTGTGTACATGCTAAAGGAATAAAAGTACTAAAAATATTCCCCAGGAAGTCCTCCTACCTACATTTGAGGAGTTTTCTAGGATAGCAAGGACAGGGCAAATCTGTGTCAGTAATCCTGGCAGAGGCAAGGTAGAGATAAAGGTGTTAAATGGCCAAAGAAATTGTATAATTCAGTGGCATTTCTTCTGATAAAGCAGTGTTTAATCTGACAGCCACAGGAACTGGGGTGTGACATGAGCATGAGGCCAGGAAATGTAAAATGAAGTAATCACCCTGAAGAAGGAGCTATTTTGAATAACACATGATGCTGGAAATCTTCAATGCAGCATTGGATTCTGTTGCTCAGTGCCTCCTCCCAGACATTTGCCATTAATTTAAATATTACGGAGAAAATTTAGGGCAAAAAATCTTTCAGCATGATGCTGCAGTAGCATGAATGTTCTTGCTAGAATATCTCACCATCAGCATGAAGGGTTGCAGAATTTGATGTGTAAATTTGATTCTTAACAGGGATGATTTTAAACTGATGGGAGAGGAAGTTTGAGGGGAGGTGAAAGGTTTTGTGCAGGTCAATAGCATGAATGGGATAAAAAAAGACCAAGAGTTTTTAAAAAGGACCCCGATTTAAAATGAGAGGAACTGGAGGGAGAACTCTTGAGACAGTCAAAGAAAAGACAATATCTTGTAATGTGGGGAGAGGGATTTTTGACCCTACAGTTACTTGAAGATAAATTATTTTGCAACAAATAAAAGGGAGGCAAGATCATAAGTGCAAGACTCAAAACCCAGCTGCTTTAAGTTTAATTTCTGAAAATGCATCTGAAATAACTAATTAGCATCCTCCAGGTGTGCCACTGAAAGTGTCCCAGGGGCACCTTTAGCACAAATAAGAGGAGGTTTGATAAGCAGGACATCATATTAGCATTAAGGTATCTTTATCCTTATTCCACAAGGACCAAGTTGAAGCAGAGAGAAGAACATAGTAAATAAATACAATAAAGACAGGCTGATGCTTCCTTTTGAGCTGGATTTCTTTTATCTAACATTAGCCATCTGAAAATGAGGCATCTGGCTTAGAGCAGGACATCTGGACTCTCTCAATAGTCAGTAGAGGGAAGCAGCTCTAGAGGTGATCCATCACAGCTCTTTACAGAGCATGAATTGCCCTGGGAAGCTCCACCAGCTGCAGAAGGAGCCTGGATAACAAGCCTAGCATGGAAACCCACTTGTTCATGGGCAGGAACCAGCCAAGAAAAGTCCCACCCTTGCTTGCTGTGATTAGAAGAGGTCGTGGGTGACATTGTTCCATTGCATGATCTGCCCAAAGGTGAAAAGATGTGATTATTGTTTGGTCACACACAAGGAGATGGAGAGTTATTACAGAATAGGTGAGAGTCAGAAAGGTGATTTCAATGGCTCTGCTCACACTTAAGGTGATCCCATTCCTTTTAATTCCTCACTAAGCTTCCCAATGTCCTGGGAAGGCCAGAACCCCCACATCTGGGTCCTCAGCTGAATTCCCTGTCCTTTCTGAGGAGCTGGAAACCCTCAGGAAAAGGAAGGAAGGAAGTGGTGGAAGGAAGGAAGGGGCTGAAGGAAGGAAGTGGCAGAAGGAAGGAAGGGGCTGAAGGAAGGAAGTGGCGGAAGGAAGAGGCGGAAGGAAGTGGAAGGAAGTGGGTAAGGAAGTGGCGGAAGTGGCGGAAGTGGCGGAAGGAAGGAAGGAAGGAAGGAAGGAAGGAAGGAAGGAAGGAAGGAAGGAAGGAAGGAAAGGGCGGAAGGAAGTGGCGGAAGGAAGGAAGGAAGTGGCGGAAGGAAGTGGCGGAAGTGGCGGAAGTGGCGGAAGTGGCGGAAGTGGCGGAAGGAAGGAAGGAAGGAAGGAAGGAAGGAAGGAAGGAAGGAAGGAAGGAAGGAAGGAAGGAAGGAAGGAAGGAAGGAAGGAAGGAAGGAAGGAAGGAAGGAAGGAAGGAAGGAAGGAAGGAAGGAAGGAAGGAAGGAAGGAAGGAAGGAAGGAAGGAAGGAAGGAAGGAAGGAAGGAAGGAAGGAAGGAAGGAAGGGAGGAAGGGAAGGAAGGAAGGAAGGAAGGAAGGGTGGGTGGGTGGGTGGGTGCAGGGCAATTGCAAAGCCCCTTGCAGGGGAAGCCCTCCTTTAAGTCATGAGGCTTGGATTAAGGCCTTCATCCTCAGAAATTTCTCATCCCTCCAACTGAGCACACTCATCCTGATTTCCAACTGAGGCAGATTACAATGCCTTTTTAAAATATTTTTTTCCCCATGGACAGGTGCAAGGGTGTCCCTTCAGGAGAAAATTTTTTCTCTTTATGCCCCATTTAGACTCCAAACTTGCTAAGCTATTTAAAAAGAAGCAGAGGGGAAAAAAAGAAATGCAGAGGTAGACTTTATACCCCTGATCTCAGCTATTTTTCCTTGCAGAAGACCATCTTTGAGCACTATGTTATTGAACCTCCCTGTTTAATGACCCCTCTAATGCACTGCTATCAGGTAGTGCCATCTGTATTTGGGCAAATGTGCTCACTCGTCTGTTTACTCAGCATAAATTAGCTTTATTTAAAGTTTAATGGAAGTTACATCTATTTGGACATCTGTACTTAACTGATTACTGGCCACGTTGGGCCGCCTGGTGGTTCTGCATGAACTTGCCAGCTGCTCTGAAATGATAAGAGCCTGACATATGTTAAGAGCCAGCAACAATCACAGTCAGGGTGTACTTTTTTTTTTTTTTTTAATTTTTTTTTTACTATTTCTGAGCTGGCAGTTAATAGCAGCAAAAAAGAAATCCACCCACTTCTCCCAACTGCCTCCTCCACCCCCGTGCGTGTCTCTGCTGTCAATCCAAACCTTTTTAGAAGCACATAAAAAAGAAAATATTCCCCCCCACCCCGCCTTAGGAGTGAGTGGAGCTCTTTGTGCATACCATTAAATCCACGTGCAGTTTGTTCCCCGTTTCATGCAGTGAAACACCCCTGGCCCTGGGAAGCCAGAGCCCATCTCGGCTCATCAGCATCTGCAGGAGATTTGGAAAGTTGCTGCCATCTATAGATAGGTATGAGGATCTGCTGGCACGGCTAGGGAAGAGGTTGGGATTCGGGGAACAGGATTCAGGGAAAAGAATCATGGAATCACAGAATAATTAAGGTTGGGAAAGACCTCTAGGATCATCCAGTCCAGCCATTAATGCTGCCAGGTCGAGCACTAAACCAGTGCTGAGCTGCACACACACCAACAATCCTGGACCTCTGCTTCTGGTTATCTTCTTCTATGATATTATCTTCTTCTGTTTTCAGTTTATCTGAAAAGATCATGGCCTGGAAACTAGTTTTTACCTAATTAAAAGCTTGCTTGTTAACCTGAGATGTTAACCTGACGTCAGCTGCTGCCCTGATCTACCCTGGTTAACATTTTTTTGCAAGTAGTCATGACTATTGTGCAAGACCAATTAATGTGACCTTGTGATCCCTGAAATGCTGACTGTAGTTAGATCTCTGTGGTAGGAAGAATGTTGTAGACCTCTCAATTTCCATCCCATCCCATCCCATCCCATCCCATCCCATCCCATCCCATCCCATCCCATCCCATCCCATCCCACCCCATCCCATCCCATCCCATCCCATCCCATCCCATGGAGCTGGGGTTGATGCAATAGTGCAGATTGCCCTAAATTCAGCTCCCTGCACAGAGATAAGAGATATCCTAATTTCTCTGGGGTGTTCCAACCCTCCTATGCCATACTCTACCAAAAAAAAGAAGGTTTATGAAAAGCTTCTTTACTTTTCCTCTGATTTTTCAGGGTTACTTTAATCCTTTCATACTTAGCTCATTTCTCTCAGGGTGAGGTGATTAATTTCTACCTAAACCCCCTGGTGCAAATTCAGCCCTGGAGAAAACATCTGTCAGCTCCAATTTGTTGTGGGTATTTATTGGCCTTCATGACTGGATTTTACTTAGACCCCAAAGAGTGTCCTGCTTAAATGATGGATCTCCCTGGAAGCAGAACTGGATTTCTGAATACAAACTCCTAAAACCCCATTGTAAAGCTTCATAATTAATCAATGTTGATAGAGTTTCAGTGAAAACTAATAGCAATCTACTCTCAAAAATCAGGATATTTTATGTATATATATAGTTGGAGTGTGTTTAAAGAGTTTAGTATCAGGCACCTATTTCTGAAAATCTTAGTGGAGTGGGAAAGACACAAAACCAGCCTGTGCCTGCTGGAAGCAGAGAGGCCAATGGTTTTCAGCTGCAGAATAATTGTAGGGAAGCCTTGTGCTTCTGAGGTGAAACCAAACTCCATCTCATGGGCTGTGACCTGTAGGATGTGGGCTGTGACTGAAGAAACACCAGGTGTGGTCTTTGGAACTTCTGAAAAGAAGGGATGGAGCACCATGGATTGATGGAAAAGATGCCATTGCTTTCTTCTCAGGGCTCAAGGGCTCTTGTGCAGCCCCATGTGGAGTGGTGGGACTCAGGACAATTTCCATCACACGTCTCCAAAAATCCTCCTCCTTGTCTCCCACAGGGATGTCATGGATGTGCCTCATCCACAGCCTCATAAAGACTCTGGTCTGAGACAGAAAAGATCAGAAAAGCTGCCCATTCTTCTTCTGGCTCTTAAATGGAAGAAGAAAATCTGTCACTGGAGCCTCTTAGTCCATCAGCTCCCATTGCAGCTGCCTTTGTCTTCTTTGGCCTTTCTGGTGTGAGACAAAAATGGATGATGTGTGGTGGCTCCTCTCCTGCTGCTGACACACAGAATTGCTTTTATTTACTGCCATGGTTCCATTGCCATATGTTGTGTTTTCACCACATGGCTCTGTGTAGTGATAGATATGTGGACTGCATGTCTGCAAATGGACCTTTTTATTCCATGTTTGTCTATGGAACTCTGATGTCTGCGTTCTTATTTTTCATCACCAAAGCAGAGCTGGTGATGAAAAAGAAAAAAAATACAAGCACAGCCAGCCTGGATGCACAGGAAAATACAAAACACACCTAGAAAATATGGGGGAGTGAGACCGGCAGTTTCTAAAAGGAATAGAGAATTATTTGGTCCACAGAGTTCAGAGCACCTGGAGTTCTGTGCAGTTGTTGGAGGCAGTTTCGGGTCCTGTGCTTTGCATGGGGTGGACTGGTTAATTGTTGGCATCATGTCCTTGGGTGCTGCTCTGTTGGCAGCAATTCTTCTGCATTACAGCAGGAGGAATTAGATGTAAATCAAGCTGTTAGTGCTGGTTTTCCCTAAACTAAACACAGGGGATTAAATTATCTGTACCCCTAAACTCCAAACAACTTATACCTCTGCTTTGGTTTTAGTGTTTTAGTTGACATGACAGCACATTCTTAAAGAGCCTGAATGAAGAATTTTTGTCTCTCTAAATTTAACATTTGCTTGTTTAAAAAATTAATTAAACAGTGATCTCTTCCCCAGCACTAAATCACACAGAGCTTAGAGGCTCAAGGAGGAAAACCTTACAGTTTGGAGCTACTATGAAACCACTCTACATATAAATCTGCACTTTAAACCAGGGATATTTGCCAGGGAGAAAATATTTTGCCTATCACAGAAAAGAATTTATTATTCTTAACGTATTCAAAACTTAAGAGCTCCTAAGTTATATTAATAGCTTAAAAGTTACTATATTTTTTCCATTTCAAGTGTTATTATGTTTTTATTTACCCTCCTTTTATTGATTCTAATGGTCTTGCTCTTTTACAGCTTCTTTCTAGCTATGAACTTGTCTATTATAAAAAGCAGCCCAAGTCTCTCACACGCTCAGCTGTCTCGGAGGAGCTGAGCTCTCAGTCCAAATTACCCTTCTATCACCACCAGAGTCACCCTCCTGTCTCCTGAGAATTGCCACAACAGCTCAGGAAATGACAGCCAGAGTTTCTGGGCCGTGGATTAGAAATAATCTGCTCCTGGGATGTGCTGCAGGGGTCAGCACAGTGACTGGCACGGGCTGTCACCATCCCAGGGGGACACGAGGATCGGTCACCAACAGGACCTGTGACCCTGGGGACTTTGTCCAGCCCCTGTGACCCTGGGGGCTTTGTCCAGCCCCTGTTTCTGCTGTGGATCTGCTCTGGGTCTCCTGCAACCCTCTTCCATTATGCTGGGCACTGGTGCCCTCCTTTGCTCAGTGGATGGAAGGATTTGACCTTTTTGAAACCCAAGGAGGGAACTTGCAAGGTAAAAGCCCCACAAGTGAGTAGCCAAAAATGCAAACTTACCTCAATATAGGCCAGATTCAAGAAAACCCCTTAAAAACAAGTTGAAAAAAAAAATCTCAATTTTATGTAATGTTTGTATACAATTTTATGTATGTTTGTATCCTGAGATCACAAGCACTTAACTGGGCAGGTGATTTTTTTCCACACAGATTTATCAATGTGAGCGCAGATGTCTCACGACCACTGGGAAAAACCACTAGACTGACATCACAGCATGGGGAATTTGGGAGGCAATGAAAGTTTACAAAACATTTTGTGATCCTGAGAGGTGTGCCACACCTAGCCAAAAGGTATTGTTAGTGTGTGACAAGCAGAGCAACTAAACATTCCTGTAAAATACAGAAGGCACAGCAACAGAGGAAAAAAAAACCCACCAGATCGTTGACAGTGCAACAAATATTGAATTTGTTGACAATAAAAGGTGGGGAGAGGAAGATTAGGAACACTTAAAAATGTCTAAATCATGAAAAGAGCTAATTTATTGCTGGTAGCCTCTTTGAGGAGGAATGTTGCCAAACAATCCAGCAGCAAGCGTAAATCATGCAGAGCGCAACTCCTTGGGAAATGGCAGGTGCTCACTCAGCTGACAAAAACTCTGAATAAAAACACACCCCTGGCTGAATACCTGTTCCACTTTTTGAAGATTACAAAAGCAGGTACCTGGCCCGGAATGTTAACTTGATAAGGAGTCTTTATGTGGTTTACCTGTCATATAAATAATGGATTGTTTCCCTTTAGGTGGCTTTTTTTTTTTGGTTTATTAGTGGTTTCCATTAGACAACAGCTATATTCCCAGGGATCTGCAGGGATTTGCCTTCAATAACAGCACAGCCTTCTTCTTTTTCCCTTTTAAATTAGATTTTGATCCTGGTTCGCTTTCTTCTGGCAGCATGAAGGAGACAGGGTCTGTCCCTGTGGGAACAAACCCATCTCCCACGGGAAAATCACCTCACAGCACTCAGCTCTGCCCTGGTTCAACAACTCATGGAGCAAACAAAGCTGCAAAGCCACCAGCCCCAAGCAAACTGCAAGTGATGGGGGTGAGCAGGGAAGCTGCACAGTTACCTGTACAAAATTCCTAAGATGAAATATTTCCATACAAGCAATGACTTTATGTTCATATTCCTTTTCCTGGTTTGTCCACGCCTAAATACAGAAGATCTTCTGGTGCACATTACCATTGTCCCTCCTGAAATCTGAGCTTCATTGAAATGTGAACACAGAAAAGACAAACTTCAGTTCTTCAGTTAAAACAAGCCAACTGAATGGGAATTATTTTTAGCCAACACCAAGGTGATATGTTATGGCAAACCTGACAGAAGTGATCTCTGCAGCCACTCAGAGTGGTATTTTCGTGACTTATTCAATGCAGTTAAGAAATACTTGGGAAATTAATGTGTAAATTAGCTAAACTGTGATATAAAGCACATGTTTAACAGGCTGATTTTCTGATACTTTCCTCAGGGTAGTGTTTTTGCAATTTTTTCATCCAGGTTCTTCTCAGTGCTATTGCAACAGGACAGTAAACTTCCACTATAAAGCAGAGAGTTTTAACTCTATTTAATAGGAGATCTGTAATTTTTCCATAAACATCTCAGTGTGCCAAGTCAGTAAGAAACTTGGCAAGGCCTGTCTTAGCTGGGCTTTGCTTTATCTTAGTCATACATGGAATTCAGCAGTTCTTAACCAGGACTGAGCTTAAACACCATCAAATGGAAGCTACAGCACATCACTTTACACCAAGTGAGAGTCCATCCCTGGACTTGACTCCAGGCATCTTTTACTCCTGCCCTTCTCAAATTAGAAACCAATTTACTTGAAGATCTAGTCTAGGTTATAAATTAGACCTAGTCCAGGTTACAATTAGAAGCCAATTTACTTGTAAACTTAGTCCAGGTTAGAAACCTTCACCACAGTAATGAAAACAGAGTTATTTATTCACGTTGGTGCTGAAAAGCCACCTGGCTTTGCTCCTCAGCCTGCTGGAAGGGGAAGAGCAATGTCCATCACCAGCTAGTGGGGACCATAATCAGAGTCATTAGGCTCAAATGACAGGTTCCACTGGAAAGGAACAGAAATGCTGCTCTTTGTGTTAAATTAATGGCTGCAGCCACAGTTAAAAGCCCATTGGTTCCACAGCAGAAAAGAACAGTCACCTCACCATGGGGAAAATGCAACCCTTGGCTGGGTGTCAAGGTTTCAAGTGCAAATCCACACTTACCCTTCATTGAGCTTGGTTGTACCACCTCCTCCTGCCCTCGTGTCTCTGACTCCCCAGCTGAAGCCCAAGGATGACCATTTTCCTCCTCACTGTTTGGGTGTTTTGGATGCTTTGGATGTTTTGAGGGGTTTGGGTGTTTTGGGTGGTTTTGGGTGTTTTGGGTGCTTTGGGTGTTTTGGGTGCTTTGGGTGTTTTGGATGCTTTGGATGGTTTGGGTGTTTTGGGTGCTTTGGGTGCTTTGGGTGTTTTGGATGCTTTGGATGGTTTGGGTGTTTTGGGTGCTTTGGGTATTTTGGGTGTTTGGGGTGTTTTGGGTACTTTGGGTGTTTTGGGTGTTTGGGTGTTTTGGGTGTTTGGATGTTTTGGGTGTTTTGGGTGTTTTGGGTGTTTTGGGTGTTTTGGGTGCTTTGGGTGTTTTGGGCGTTTTGGGCGTTTTGGGTGTTTGGGTGGTTTGGGTGTTTTGGATACTTTGGGTGTTTTGGGTGCTTTGGGTGCTTTGGGTGTTTTGGGCGTTTTGGGCGTTTTGGGTGTTTGGGTGGTTTGGGTGTTTTGGATACTTTGGGTGTTTTGGGTGCTTTGGGTGGTTTGGGTGCTTTGGGTGTTTTGGGCGTTTTGGGTGTTTTGGGTGTTTGGGTGGTTTGGGTGTTTTGGGTACTTTGGGTGTTTTAGGTGCTTTGGGTGGTTTGGGTGCTTTGGGGGTTTTGGATGCTTTGGGTGGTTTGGGTGTTTTGGGTGGTTTGGGTGGTTTGGGTGCTTTGGGGGTTTTGGATGCTTTGGATGGTTTGGGTGTTTGGGTGTTTTAGGTGCTTTGGTGGTTTGGCTGTTTTGGGTGCTTTGGGTGGTCCATCTGCTGGGTCAGTTGTCCTCTGACAGATCACCCTGACCCTCAATTTACTCCACATTGGAACAGATGTTCCAGCTGTGACTGGCAGTGGAACCAGAGATCTTCTTTTTCCAAGCCAGGAAGACTGGAAGGTGAGGAGCACAGTCATGGACAGGATTTAGCAGGACTGGTTCAGCCACCTGATCCCTCCATGAGAAGGGGAGCAAAAAAATTGAAGTTAAATTGAAGTTAAGTAAAGTTAAGTTAAATAAAAGAAGTTAAATAAAAGTTAAGTTAAATTTGGAGCAAAGGGAAGCTGTTGCTACATTGTGCTGTTGGATTAACCATGCTGGGTCAGGAGATGTGGTTTAATTCCATGGTGGCCTTACCCCAGCTCCCACGATGTTCTGCTCCAGGGATGGTCAGAGCAAGCTGTTGTGCCATCTAATCTATCCAAGTCTCTTTGTTATTGAATGTTCCCATGAGCTCTTTTTTCCTCCTTCCCAGAGGACGCAAAGTCAGCTCTATTTAATAGCAGCTAAGCTCAGACCAGTCTTGGTCAGTATGGAGGCAGATAAGGACATGGAATTATGGAGGAAAGGTGAGGACTCTTCCTTTTAAGTTTATTTGGGCTCTCTCATCATTTGAGTATATTGGAACTGTTAATTTATCTTCCTTCACCACTCTGGTATTGGATGGAAATGCTATAAAATATTCCTGGTTTACAAAGACTTGAAACCAGTGATATCCCTAAACCCCTAAATCACACAGATTTTCAATGTTTTCAAACTGGAATCCAGCTCTCTCATCCAAAATGAAAGAAAAGGTCTTCTATGGCAGAAATGGGAAATGCAGGAATATTTTCTGGCTGCTCTGATGTTCAACATGGACCTCTGAAGCTTTAGCTGTAGATGTTTTTCCCACATGGAGAAGACCTGGAAGAAGGATTGTTTCCTGGACTAAGTCCACATTAAAAGTGTTCTCTCCTCTTGCTCAGAGACCCCCACTTCTCTCCCAGCTCCTGGAGAGACTGCAGACACCGCCTGCTTAAAAAAACACCCCATAAATCATTCAGAAACATATTACCAAGCTTATTATAAGCCATTATAACAAATCAGAACTAATAGTGTTGCTTAATAATAAGATTTTTGTAACAAGATACGATGCCCATATTTATCACTGTGAGGAGTTAGGTGGCCACTGCAGATCAGGTGAGGGTGATTGATCGACTTTCCTTTTTCCTCCTCTGATTATAAAGCCAGGCAGCTTGGATCCAGAATATTAAAGTGCACTATAAAACACATTATTAATATGTACAACAACCCTCTTTTTACAGCCTTATGCCAGTTTATTGCTGGAGCACCCTCCTGAATGTGACATTAATAAAACTGGTGCAGTAACACAGACTCTAAATTGGTGGTTATTGGTAATGAGGGTGCGATTTAGTTAGCGAGGTTTGTTGGCAAAACTGAAGGTCCATTATTAGCCTGATGGCTGATTAATTAGTGATTATTCTCTATCTGTTTTGTGACCCAGCCCACTGTTTTTAGAGATAGTCTCACAAATATGCAATTTTTAAGCTAATAGCCAAAACAGAAGTAAAATAACAGTCTGCTGCCTAAGCAAAGAGTTTACATTCTAAGACAAGCAGCAAGAATTCCTCATCCTCCCTCCCATAATCCAGTGCTGTAAAATGCCAGGGATCTCCATATTCCTGACTCTATGAGAGAACCAAGGCTGACATATAAAAAAGATGCATTTTTTTGGACACTCTTAAGTTGTCAGATGAGTGGATGAAGCTGCCTGAAGGGTCTGATAACATGGGGAGAGTGGAGGACTTCACTCCCCTCCAGGAATGTCCTCTCCATTTTTAATACTGTTAGATCTGCAAGCTGCTGCTACAGGAAAAAAACATTCTGGGGTTTTATGTGAAATTTTCATTCCATTCTAAATCTGTTTTGATAAATCAAAACAATATAATTAATGCCTCAGTGGCATTTACATTGCATTTATGAACAAGCCATATGATCTGCAGCCTATTACATTTTTACAAAATATTTTCATTAGTGATCCTTGTCCACAGAAGCTGCAGCACCAACAACTTCTACAGCATCTGGACATGTTCCCAGGTTATTCCATCCGCTAAACTATAAACTGTTTCCTTAAGTTCACAAAAGTTTTGCAGTCAATGTATTTTATTTTTTAAAAATGGAGAGGCCTGATCTTGTTAAGATTCTGTGAATAAAATAGCAAAACAATATTAAACCTCAAATCTTTTAAAATATTTGGAGTGCTCTGCCCAACAAAAAAGTACCACTGTTCTTGTCTTGATGTCACAAGAGACAGGATATCACCAAGGATATTTGGATGATCCTTCATCTGAGAATGAGCCCTCCAATAGGTCTTAAATCCCTAATATTACCCTTTCTCCCAGCTCTTGTCAAGGTGATGTGGTGATTCCAGTCCCATCAAAAAAGGTGAAGAACTGATGGCAAACAAATAAAAATGCTATTTCCATACTTATGTGTTCACTGCAGACAATTTTTAAAGGAATTTTCCAGCATTCCAGCTGAAGCCTGCCATTGTCTCTAAAGATATGACCAGGGTTGAGATCACTCTGTGGTTCACACTGTAGGTGGAGAAAAAACCCCTGGAAATCTCAGGGATACAATGTTTTTGAAGAGTGGTGACCGTTCGAGAATGTCAAGATCAAATAAGGCTCAATGAAAATTGGAGAGGGTTGTTTTAGTGAGTTGGACATGAAGATAGAAAGCCACAGAACTGACTTTCTCCTGTGGTCAAGAGGATGTTCCCTCATGATAATCAAAGGAGGATTTTTATGAAGGCAAACTCTACTCATTGCTCCTTCCAAATCCACAACCCCTTTGCCATTACAGAAACAGCAAATATTGAGATTTATCATCTTGTCATAAATTTCTCTTAACCATTCTTTTAAATCCTGTATTTTATCTATTCCTCCATTCATTTAATCACAGACTCTCTGTTAAGCTTTCTCACATTTTGAAAAGTGGGATTAATGAAAACACATCCATTTTTCCTATTATTTCACATTGAAATTCATCTCTTCTGTTGTGCAAGTGGTGGAGTTGGGGCTAAAGAACAGAATGAGTTTGTCTTCACCAACATTTAGTGTTTCTCATATACCCTACACTTCATGTACACCCCAGGGTGAAGCTAAACCTCCCTGGATCCTGTATTTAAAAATGAATTCATTGACATTTAAACCCCTTCCACAAGGACCTGACAAATCCAGAGAGACAGAAGAGTCACAGCCCATTAGCATCTTGTCAAAACACACTCACTCACTGGGGCTCAGATGTCCATGCTGGGTGACACGGGCTTCTGGGCCCAAAAAATGAACAGCTGCCAGACTCTACTGCCTCTTTCAACCACTGCAAACCCCCTTAGAAAGTCAGATAATTTCACAAAACAACATCCACTGCCTCTTTCAACCACTGCAAACCCCCTTAGAAAGTCAGATAATTTCACGTAACAACATCCACTGCCTCTTTCAACCACTGCAAACCCCCTTAGAAAGTCAGATAATTTCACAAAACAACATCCACTGCCTCTTTCAACCACTGCAAACCCCCTTAGAAAGTCAGATAATTTCACAAAACAACATCCACTGTGTGTCTTCAGCAAACCCAGATCCTTTCTCCTTGTGCAGCCAGGAATTTCTTACCAAATTCACGGCACTGAGGTGTGCAATTTTACAGCATACCCTGAGACTTGGAACTCACGCTGGATGGTGAAATAATAGGAAAAGAAAAAAGCTTCCCTGGATTCAGGGTTTTCAGTCCCGTATGCTGAAGTGATACCACATAGAGAACAATTCAACCAGGAATTTTTTTGGCACGCTAAAAATATCGTTGCCTCTCTGTTCTGTAACTAAACTGTTATGAACAAAAAACTGATAATTTTTAGTGTGGAGAAACAAGTTACAAATAGCTAATTTAACCACTTTTGCTACTAAAGTGTTATCTGTGTTATGTAAATTACCAGTCGTTCTCGCTAATGACTCCTTTTGTATTAGTGGCCGAGGCCGAGTTGAAAGGCCTTTGTATTAACACTAAAGGTGGGAGAGAACTGCCCGGGCAGGGACAGTAAGGGAAAGACGAAACTTGAGGCGGGGGACATGCAAATTAAACTGTAAAAGACCAGAGTGCTTTGAGGAGCCGCGACCTCAGACATACAGAAAGGAACCCCAAAACAACGAGCCAAAATGAAATTGAGAAATTAGAGTGATGTCCACGTGTGAGGAACAAGCTACTGAACCTACAGAGATGCTGAAAACCTTAGGAGCCCCTCGCCCTGAGTGCAAGAGTCATCCAAAGCCGGGACCCCGACCCCCGGAGAGCAGCTGAGTAAGTTCTGGAACGTCCACAGCTCCTACGAGGACGGGACTTGCAACTCTGCCCCCAGGGGACAAAGCTGTGACTCATCCTCGTCCTGCGAGCCACCTGGGAGAGTCGACGGAAGCTGCAGATTCGCCGAACCACCCCCATCCTGAGCTGATAATTTTTAATAAAGGCATTAAAAGGAGAAAAAGTCTCCTGCCCTGTTTATTTCATAAACCATTCACTCCTGCTCCCTGTGCAAACTGTGTGTCAGACAAACAGAGGAGGGAAGAGCCCCCAGCGCAGAGGGAAGGAGGAGGATGGCAGGGGTTAGGGAGAGCTGCTTGTCTCCTGAATTTCGAGGGTTCCTGCCTGGGCTGCAGGCTCGGGGAAGGGTGTCACTGCGATCGCACCTCGCTGTCAGAGGCAGCAGTGCCTGTTCGCACCTTTTCAGGCTGCTTTCTGAAGACATTAACAGTTGCTGACTTGTCGAAAAAGTCCGCGGTGCAGCCTCGAGGGGTTTTGAAATGCGAGATGAAAAAGACGCGGAGGGGAGTTCAAAGTGATAAGACCCCAGCCCTGCTATCTTGCTATCAGGGACAGGCACAGTGATGCACTCTGGTGGGGACAGAGTGATCCACAAACCAAAGAAGGACTGGGCTGGAGCCAAGGCAGGTTGTTTTAAATCCTTTTTCATCTCCTTCAAAGTAGCGTTTTCCCTTTTCCCATTCCAACTCCTCATATCGCTCCTTGAAATAGAGTAGACAGGCATATGTCAGGAAGGAAGTAGGGAAGTTCATCCAGAATTGGGTCATAGCATGGATCACTACAAAAAAAAAAAAAAAAAAAAACTCTTGTTCAGAGTAAATAAATAAATAAATTTATTATTGCTTCAAAAAGAGAACACTATGGAAATGGAGGATGAAGAGGGCAGGGTGCCCTCAGTGCTAAAGAGAAAAGGACTTTGATTTCACATCTCAGGAATTCCACTAGTTATCAGTTAAGGGGCTGGTGATGGTACAAAGTGGTCAGCTGTGAGGAATTTCTAACCAGAACAAAGACTGAGTGCCCACAGCAAACCCTGAGAATGCCAGGGCACCACATCTGTGGAGCAGGATTTATGCAGGAAAGGCACCATGTTCCAAAAATGCTCAGCTGTGAAGTGAGCACACACTGGAAGAAAAGGAGAACAAAAGGAGATTGGATTCAGCAAATCATCAAAGAATAGCAGAACTCCAAAGGGCAGCTCAGCATCCCCCAGAAAGGACCCCATTGCATTCAAAAAATACATCTCTGTGTCAGGGACTACAATGCAGCCTTTGGAGTAGCTACAGACTGAGACATGAATAATGGAATAAAGAGAAAAAATAAAAATGGAGCTTCAGGAAAGGAGTTGGAAATCCAAATTAGTCACTCTGAGCAGGCTGCATCCTCCCTTCCCATAGTACACCACTCTTAGGCTGAACTGACTGAGCCAACAGGGTGGTTGAGGAGTAAGGGGACTTGGAAGATGAAAAAGAAATTTAGAATAAAGCCTTTGTTTGAGAGAAATTATGATAAGATGAACTGAAGCAAATCCAAGAAGTTTAAGAGAGATGAACACTCATCCAGTGAGAAATGTGTCAACAACATTTTTGCACCCTAAGCTCCCTTTTTCCCCTGTGGTTAGGTGCATTTTCAACATGAAAAACAATAAAAATAATTAATAAACAGGAGATCTCAACAACCAATCAGGCTAATTTTTGGTACTGCTTTAGTTATTGATGTTTTTTTACACAACTGTGAATCCAGTTCTTGGTGAGCCAAGAAGTTTAAGATGACTGATCCACATCTTTCAAATTAGCAAGGCTAAAGTTTCAGAGGGTGACATTTCAGTTAAGCAAATCAAAGCTATTTTTATCATTCAAACTCTACCTGCAGACCCCCTTCCTCTGTTTCATGAGCTGAAGGAATGAATAAAAGTGTGGGATTTGGCTTCCAGACCTGCAGTCACAATGTTGACAGACCCATCTGAGCTGGTTGTCTAACCCACATTGTCAGTGGAAAGAGGAGAATACTTCTCTAAATGTGATTAATGCAATTTATCTAAAAATATCATTAGTATGAGACGAGTGCCACCCTACAGATGACTACAAAGGGAGTCATGAGCCTTGTGGGGACTGAGCTTTCAGACAGCCAGCATTAGATGAGATAAAATTCACATCTAGAGTGCAAAACCATGGGGAGTTTTGTTCCCCACATCTTTGGCTCGCACAGCAGCAAAACTGGGTTTAAGGACTGCAAAGGTTTCTGCAAGCCTTTGTCAAAAAAGGGGTTGTAAACCTTGGGATATGATATTTTTCCATAAATTCTGACTCTGCTACTGCCCTAAACCACTAAGCCAAGCCTACTGCACTAATCCAAGCCCATGGGGTACCAGACATCCTCTCACATCCTGCAGTATCAAGTTCTGCTGCAGGTGGATGTGCTAAAAAATGCTGTGACCCCAGTGAAACTTCTTGCCTGCTATGAAAATTTTCTGTCTAGCGTGTAAATAACAGAAATGCCTCAAAAGCTTGCTCGAGCTTTAAATTCCTCTGTATTATCATAAAAAAAAATGAAGAGGAGAGTCCTGTGTTACAAACCACCATGTTCTCGTGTTAGGAACAAGATCCATAAAGGAGACCTAAGCGTTAATTTACATTGTGCTCTTTTTCCCCACTGTTCAAAAGGGCATTTTGGCTACTGGATAGGAAAGAAAACCCATGTCTGTGGCTCCAATAAATTGGTTTGATCCTGGACAGAAAATGCCAGATAACATTACATCCAAAAGGCTCAGACAAAGTAATTTAAAGTGTTGCTCAGAATTGTTCAGGTGAATTTAAATTTTTGGTAAGGGCCTGTATTTTCGCAGCCTGATTAATGAAGTGGGAACAGGAGCATTTCTTTCTAATCCAGACAGGAGAAATCTTGTTCTCAGTGTGGAGGTGCCCCTGGGTCACAGCTGTGCCCAGCTCACAAGGGCTCCACACACACTCATCCCTCTCCTGGGAGGTTCCTTTGTCACCTGGGATTTCTTCAGCTCCCAGGAACATCTCAGGACCAGGAGAAAGGGCAGCAAGCTCTGGCTTTGCCTTTACAGCACAAAGGGAGGTTGGCAATTTCTGAATTAGAAACTAAAGTGGAAATCCCTTAGAGAGAGTTGAATATTCAGGCTTTTTCTATATTCATACTGCTCCATATGCAAGAGGGGCAAGGTTGGGGGGAATGGGCTTCCTTTAACTGATTTTTGTTGATCCTAAGCATCCCCCATCTCCCTAGTCAGGAATTATTTGTTGAAAAGGTTTTAATAAATTTTCCTCTCTTATGAATAATTGCTTCCTTTATTGGGTAGTTGTACATGTTTTAAATAGTCACAGGCCTTCTGTGGGAAAATCTCAGGACAAATTCCAGCTTGGAAAGGTCTCGTGCTTGTTCAGAGTCAGACCAGGAAAGATTCCATGCTCCCTTTCCTGGAGTGGACATTCACTCCCTTTCCTGGATGCTTTTTGTCTGACACAATGTGAGACTGAAGGGAAAGAAGCAATCTTGATTTGCTTTTTATCATTTGTAAGATAAGCAAAATGTGTCCTGTCTCACTGTGCTGCTGATGTATTCTATCACAAATGAATGTTTGACAACCATTTACCCAAAGAAATATGCATGTTTTCCCATTTTTATGTGTGCTTGAACAGTTCAGAGTAGCTGAAGTTTAATTAAGTTGTTATTGCTTTTAATGTGAATACCTGCCTCACAGCAGCACTGTGATGACTCAGATCAGAAGCCAGGGAGAGGGGAAAACACTCATGAAAAATGAAAACCACTTCCCCCTTATCACTGAGCCACCATCCAATCTCGCTGCAGGCACTGCAATTTTTTGTTCCTTGTTTGCTTCTAAGGATAAATATAACAAGCAGGGTGTTGGTTTTGTGAAATGCTAAGGATGTTTTTCTGTGTAGAAATGTATCTGGTGAATGCCCAGTTGAAAATGCTCCTTAGTAACCCTGTTTGGATCAGGTGTGACCTGCTGGACTTCACACCTGTTCTGGCTGGCACATGCATTGATTCCTTCTTAACCCCCCTGTTCCTGCCTTCCCTTCCTCATGGGATACAAGGAAATCTTCCACATTACTTGCCAGTGTGGTGGCTGCAGAAGGGAGATGAAATTCCACACAGTTCTTAATGGGGATGTTTTCTGTTCACGCTGCATTTACAGGAGCATGTGTGGATGGGGAAAATGGCTTTAAACTGAAAGAGGGCAGGTTTAGATTGGGTATCAGGAGGAAATTCTTTATTGTGAGGGTGGTGAGACAGTGGAACAGGTTGCTCAGAGGAGTTGTGGATGCCCCATCCTTGGAAGTGTTCAAGGCCAGGTTGGATGGAGCTCTGAGCAGCCTGGGATAGTGGAAGGTGTCCCTGCCCAGAGGGTGGAACAGGAGGAGCTTTGAGGTCTCTTCCAACCCAGGACATTCTAAGACTCCCTGAGCAGAAATTGAGCTATTGGGGCTTCAGACCTTCATCCCAGACAATAAATGGCTCCAGTAGATTGGAAGGGGCAGCTCACCCTAGGTCTTTAATGTTCCTCATTGCTCCAACAGGAAAGAATGGGCTGGAAAACTTCTGCATCTCTGGGCCTTGAGCAAAGACCAGAGGACTGGCAGGTTTAGATTGGGTATCAGGAGGAAATTCGTTATTTTGAGGGTGGTGAGACACTGGAACAGGTTGCTCAGAGGAGTTGTGGATGCCCCATCCTTGGAAGTGCTCAAGGCCAGGTTGGATGGAGCTCTGAGCAGCCTGGGATAGTGGAAGGTGTCCCTGCCCATGGCAGAGGGTGGAACTGGAGGAGCTTTGAGGTCTCTTCCAACCCAGGACATTCTAAGACTCCCTGAGCAGAAATTGAGGTATTGAGGCTTCAGACCTTCATCCCAGACAATAAATGGCTCCAGTAGATTGGAAGTGGCAGCTCACCCTAGGTCTTTAATGTTCCTCATTGCTCCAACAGGAGAGAATGGGCTGGAAAACTTCTGCATCTCTGGGCCTTGAGCAAAGACCAGAGGACTTGGGCTGAACTATGACTGCACACAATATAATTAAGCACACTTGTCAGGATTTCCTCTCCTTTCCATGCCACTCCCTCAAGGGAAAGAGCAATGTCACTGCATCTCATCAAGGTCTTCACATGAGCAGAGTATTGTTTACAGTGACCAAGAGGGAAATAAGATCCTGGCAGCTGACTGCCATTCCCTCTCCATTCACAAGCAGCAGCAGTGCCCATGAAGACATCATTGTAAAGTCAGTTTTGATAATACATAATTCAGTGCCTTCAATTTGGCCCTCAAGGCAACTGTGGTATTTTATATAATGGCTTTACTCACGAGGGGGAAATTAATTGCATCTTCCTGGCTGGTTGCTCAGAGCTACAACTTCATGTGCACGAGACAGACTCCCCTTAGGAGTCCTGATTTTTGTCAGAACAATCTGAAATTGTCTCTGTGTCATTTATTACAACAACAACAACAACTGAGCAGCCTGTATAAAATACAAATCTAGGTCCATTTAAAACCCATGCTCTTTATTGCTTCTCTGAACAGCATGTTTTAATGAAAGTCAAGGAAGAATAGATGTCGGTGAAATTTGCCTGGTGTAATTTTGGGACACTTGGCTATGGATAGGAAATGCTCAGAGGAAAACAATTGTGGACATATTGCAAATGGATATCTTCTTACTTATTCATTCATGCTTTCATTTGGCCCTTGGGGCTTGCAGAGAAATTAAAATGGCAAAACCAGAACAGGACGACTCCAGTAACCCCTGCTGTCCAAGCTGTCATGTATCAATAAAGCCACTCACCTAACAGTGGATTGTTCACATCAATGTTCCCTGCTGTCCACACAAAGAATCATTATCCAACCTATCTGGAAAGTTCAGTGAGGTGAGCATCCATACCCATGGGGATTTGAAGTGCAACAGACAAAGCAGAAAGTTTCTAGAAGTATGATTACATATTTATCATAGCATCATCTCACACTGGAGGCCCCAGTTGCAGACAGGCTCCCTTTGGGCTGGACAAGCACAGACAGAATAAAAATTCCCTTTGCTTCAGGCTTGTGACAAAGCTGTTGCAGCTGCCTGTTACTTCTTTGCAGAAGATTTGGAGAGGGGTTGAAATGCCCAAAAATCAACCCACACAGTTCACCCTGATCTGGGCTTTATGTGGAGGCTTCTCCATGTCTAGCATTGATGGAGCCTGGTCCAATCCTTTCTACCACTCAAGGTTCTACTAAATCTCTTTGCACCAAAAACTTCACCTCAGTGTTTCCCAGTCATGAATAAACCTTTAGACCCCTTGAGTGGCTGTGAATTCATCTCCCATCCTTTGATTTTCTCATCTCTGCAGTGCCATGTTAAACATCTCACGTTTAAGTCAGTATTTCCTTGTGACACATAAGGGACTGGTGCTACATCATGAGACACAAGAGTTTTGATATTTTAGAGGAAATTTTTTGTGATAAAGTGTGTCTGTCTGCACTCCTGGCACAGATGCTCCAAATCTAAGTTGCATCAGTCCAAGCACTGGAAACAGCTGGACAAATCCAAAGGTTTCTGGCAGGAATTGAGTCTTTCAGGGCTTTCACAGAAGGAAAAGGAAGAGAAGAAGCAGCCTAGAAAGGAGGAAAGCTCAGTTTCCTATGAAGTTCAGCAGTGGAAGTGCCTTCATGAAACATTCATGCCCACTTTGAATATTATATAAGAACTGTTAGGGAATGATTCATGCCGTGTGTCATTTACTCACCAAGTGCACAGATTGTTTATAAATATGTTATAGTCTATCTTTGGAAATATAAACGACTGTAATTAAAGACTCCTGTTTTTAAGCCTGGTGAAGTCAGTTAACTGTGGATAATGGTTACTGAATGCTGTTTTAAAATACCATCTGAATGATCTTTACATATTCATGGGGCTGCTGCTTATACCTTGCTGTTGGGGACTGCAATTTGTTTTTCCAGATAGGGTGTTAGAGAAGGGATTTAGATCAATGGTACACTTAAAATGCACACTAGCTGGAAATCTCCACTTCAATTTCTGTTGATTACAGTGGACCAAATCCTCTGTTGGTGTAACTCTGCTTATTTAGCTGTCTATATTGAAAAATTCATCCTGACCTTCCTGTTCCCATTTGGCTTTTGCTATTTAGTTGTGCATTCCAACAAATGAGCCCCAGTGTTAAAGACATGGAAAAGTGCTTTCTAAGAACTTCTGCTTTCAGTTGCACCTAGATTTGACAGTATTAGTTGTGAAAGCAGGGATCATCCAGGTATCTCTGCTTCAGACAGAGTTATTTTGAAAAGTCTAAACAAATTTACCGAGATTCCCTTCAGCAGAATGCAAGGAAAATTCACTGCTATTAATTTTTTCCAAGTGCTTCTGTTGGAAATTGGATTTGAAAGGTGATAGAGGGAGAGCACTTATCTTAGCAGAAGGCTCCAAATTTTGATTATCATCTTCAGTGCACAAGGCCTAGATGAAACTCATCTTCCTGAAGGACACACAGGCAGGACCATGGATAAAAGTGTGACATCTTCTTACCTCATTGAGGCCACATCTCTGCCCCTGGGTTATACTCAGTGTTGTGCATTTCATGGGACTCCTTATTGTCATTCATGACAGTTCCCATGTATGGATCCAGTGGCAGAACCATATGAGCACTAAAAATCTGTTTCAAGCCCTGATGACCCAAAGAAGAAGTGGTTAGAGCTGCCTGCAGCAGGTTTACTTTGGGCTCCCCTTTTACTTTTGGTTTATTTTGGTTCCTTAAAAAAAAAACAATAAAAAGAGGGAAGTGTGAGGAATACTCAAGTCTGGCTTTGAAGTACAAAAGCTGAACAGCAAAACCTGGTAAATGGCAAAATTGTGCTTGGTCTATGATGCAAAATATAAGTCAGGAGAGCAGCTCTCCAGATTTAGGCCAGGAGAAGTGGGAATGTAAAACCCACGCAGAAAAGGGGAGAGAGGACAAGTCCTGCCAGGCCTGGCTGGTGAGAGGCACCAGTGGTGGGCAGGGAGGCACGTTTCAGCTTTTCGCCCTGAGCCCGAGCTGCGGCGTTGGAAGAGGAGTTTGCAGGAGGAAATTAAGGAGGTCAGAAATGCTTCCTGGCTTCCTCCCTGCCACGAGCCCAGCCACACTGGCAGCCTCATCCAGGGGTGGAAATCCCTCAGCGGAACTCCTCTGCATCCCATTCCAGCAGTCACAGCTTCCTGTGCTGGCCATCCCCTCCGGGCAGCTGGGGCCAAGGATGTGTGCACAATGGCAATCAGTCAAAGAGAAGAGATTGCAATTTCATTTCATTTCAACCTCTCACCCGAGCTGTTAACGCTTGGGAAAGGCTTTTAATGAAATGGGACGAGCGGTGATCTCATTTGCCGTAACTAACACTATCTTTACAGATGCACCATCTGATTCCAGGCACACAAGAACAGAGGATTATTGGATTAATTCTAATCTCATAATTGATTCATTCTGGGTTTAGTCTGCTTGTAAAGCAAGATAAGATCTTAATATTGTGCATGCAGCACAACAACCGCTTGCCTTTCAGAGCAGCCTCTAATTTCTGTGAGTGATTAGCTCATACCACATCCCCAGTTTGGCACAGACCCAAACTAGGGGGATATTTGGAGCAACATCCAGACTTCACAGCTGGCTCTTATCTAAAGAAGGGGCCTGGCTATTTTCATGGCCATTTACCATTCAAGCAATATTAAACTCTAGAGCTGGACACAAGCATGAGGTTAATAATTTGCAAAAAAAAAAAAAAAAAGGAGAGATTGTCCCAGTAGGGGTTACAACTGCATATTTGACACAGGAAAAGGGGGAAAAAAATGCAGTCAAAGATGTGATGGGGAACAAAATACTTGCATTCCATATCAATGCCAGGCCTGGAGTTAGACCATGGGAACAAACACAGACACATGATTGCTCTCAAGGTTAGGACCTGGCCACGGTTAATGGTTATCTTGGTACTACTGATGATGTGGAAAATGTCTCTGGCTGCTCAGAGAAGCTCTGCTGTCAGTGAGCAGAGGCAGGGCATGGCCTCGGGGCATGTTGCTGTGAAGTGACTCCTGTCTCACTGTGCCACATCTACCATCCACCTGAGAACCTCTCATCTCGCCAGCTCGACACATCTCAAGGGAAGGATGAGCAAGATCAGCTGTCAAAACCTATTCCTGTAAGACATTTCAATCAGCCTGACATCCACAGCACTCTTGTCTCTGTCTGTAGCCTCTTGTTCTGCTGTGTTCCCATTAAGATTTCAGGCCTTTAGAGAAAGGGAATACATATGTCAGTCTGGTTTGACAACACCTGCCCAAAGCCTTTCTCAGAACTCAAACCTTTCCAGCCATGGGTTTCAGCATCAATGAGTGGAGAAGACTGAATTTTGCTCAAGGCTAAGACCCAGGTAGGACGTGTAGAGGGCAGCAGTGTCTGTGTGCAGTGAGACATTTGGGCAGTAAAATCTAAAGTTGCCCCTGCAGATGTGCTTGATATCATTGGCAGTGCCTTGTACCTTGTTCATGGAGTGACAAGTCCTGAATCCTCCAGTTTACACAGACATGGGAACTGACACAACCTTTTGCCTGGACCAGCAGTGGGAATAAATATGAGAATTTGTGTAGGTGGTGCTGCTGGGAGTGGGTGACTGGTGAGATAATCAAGTAAGGTCAAAACTCTGCTCTTGTTGATTCTTCAGCACATCTGATCATCCAGACTCACCACAGGCTGCCATTTACTCTGCCACACTCGTGTCCTCTCAAGCTTGAATTCATGAACTCAACCTCATCCTGAACTTCTGCACAGATCCGTGATTGCTGTTGCTGTGGGAGGACATTCATGCCACCCAGTCAAGGGCTTTGCAGCAACAAGAGGCAGCAGCTGCCATGGGGAATCTCAGTTTCAACAGGAGTCATAGAGAGAACCCCAAAAAGGACAAATAGTGCAAAAAGTTTGCGAATAAAAGTAATACCAGGGTGAAAACAATGCAGTTGCCATGTCTGCTGCCTGCTCCCAGGTCCTCTGCTCTGTCTCCCCAGAGCAGGGGTGATTTCTGACTGTTTTTATGGATCCTACACCCAGAAATTGCGTGGAAACCACTATCCAACATCCCACCAGCAATGTCCTTCTTCCCTGCTGGCTGCAGAACCACACATCTGTGTGTTTAGTGTGAAGATATCTGGGCCTTGGAATGATCAGGGACGTGGAAGAAGACTGTGAGGAGCCTAAACCTGGGGGGAGGAGGAGGAGGAGGAGGAGGAGGAGGAGGAGGAGGAGGAGGAGGAGGAGGAGGAGGAGGAGGAGGAGGAGGAGGAGGAGGAGGAGGAGGAAGGGCATACACCCAAACCTCCATCAGTGGTCTGTGCTGTTGTCTCTCTCATGAGAAAAGCCTTGGGAGCTGGCCCCAGAGTCACCAGCCTGTCTAGGAGGATGGGGGGAACAGAACAGTGGAGAGACAAAGGAAGGGGCTTTCCCTGACCCATGGCACCTGAATCCTCACTGCCAACAGGATCATGAGACCTGAGAGCATCCAGAGCCCCTTCTTCCACCTCTCATTCTGATGAAATGGCATTTTCCATCAAGCCCAGCTGCGTTACAGACATCCCTGTGAAGGAACCAGTGTCCCTGAGGCTTTACAAGCCAAGGATGACCCCAAATGTCTGCTGTGGAATAAAGAGAATTATTTCAAACCTCCATCCACTTCCTGGCTGTGCCTGCACCATTCCTTTCATCTCCTCTTCATCTTTTCCTTCATCCTCCCAAGCTGGAGTTGCCTTTCACAAATCACAGATTCCTTGGGTTGGAAGAGACCTCCAAGATCATTGAGTCCAACCCTTTGCTCAGCTGTCATTGGCACCAAATTTCCCACCCCCTGCTTTAATAAAATCACCCTGGCCCCTGCTCTCCTCCCTCAAATAGATTGTTCCAGTAGTTCAATTATTGTGCTGGTAATTAGAAATGTTGGTGAATGAAGAATAGCAGCTTCATTTAAAGAGAGGCCAGAGGAATTTCTTCTCCCCCAGACACATCCCCAAGCACTTTAATTGCTCCTGAAATGCTGCTCAAGGCCAGCAAGAGGACCATCAGTTGCTATGAGATGGCTTTTGAAAAGATGGAGTGCACCTAGACTGGGTGGCAGGAGAAGTTGTTTCTCTCTTTTTTTTATATCCACAAAAAGGAGAAATATAAAGGGAACAGCTGTTCCCACACTCAACCTCTACACCCCCAAAAATAACACCTGAATTCAAGCAACGAGCCTTTTCATTCATTGTTTTCACTAAATTTCTGACTGGAGGATTCATAAGCAGTAGTCAGGGAAGAATCTGGAAAGTGGAGAGGAGTGTTCAGCACGAGATAAGTGGGGTTAGAAGGGTTAGAGGGCAGACACAGTGTGCCTGTCTCTCTGCCTGCCAGCTCTAACAACCACATCAAACCAGAGCTCTCCCACGGGCCTTGCTGCTCCCCTGTGGGTTATCCATCCACCTGGACACACCGCCGCACTGGGTACACGGTTTTAGAGAAAGGTTCTTTGTCTTGTTGGAAACAGAATGTACACAAACCAGAGAGAGCTGCCAGCTTCCAAAAATTTCAGTTTTCAGGGGATGATCTAAACCAAAAAGGAAGCCAATGAGGTTTTTTACAAAAATATTTTTTTGCTTTACTTTCAATGTAACACTTCCCTAAAAGAGGTACTTTTAGGACAATTGTGCTATAAACTTCAGGAGAATTGTAGGTGGAATGAAACATTACAATGCTGTAAAAATTAATTCCTATTATTTGACTTCAATATTACTCCAGCTGTGATTTGCTGTAGCAAACTTATGCAGGAGAGGTTGGCTGCAAATCACATTGATCCTTTTCACTCCTGAGAGTTGAGTGCAAAGTTTAAGTGGCATCTGCAGTGCTGATGTCCTGGACCAGAATAATCAAATTCTTCTTGACAATAAACCTAATTCTTCTTGACAATAGCCTTGCTGCTCTTGGTACTTTTGGAGCACAGCAACGCATCCTTAGTGCTGGGAAGAGCAGTGGGGTTTGGTGTGTGCCCCTTTGTACCTGCTCCTGCTCCAAGAGAGGAAGGATCTTGCTAGACAGGAGCAAGGGAGAAAAAAATAATCTGATTTTAATAAATGTGTAAATTTTGGCCCCTAAGAAGACCTCAATATTTTTCAGGCTGTCTCAGAGTAAATTCCTGGTCTCCATGAAGCTGTAGGAGCATTGTCAAGGACTGCAGGACAGGTAACAATGTGAATTGAGAGGTTCAACCTAAGAAATTCCCCACAGAAGTTTGATACAACTGCATAAACATAATTCCACTGTGCTCCAGCAAGAGAAAATGAATCATTTGAGCTTTTGAAGTGTTCATGGAAACAGAGTCATCCCAGCCAGCATCCACACAGAATGGATCCACTACAGACACTGCCTTCAAATGACTTTAACTCTTTGCCCAGCCCCAGATATGTCCTTAACACATCTGCAGCGTTTTGTTGCTGCTGTCCTTTGATCAGGACAACTTTTATGAGTGTTTCTCCATGGAGTCTGAACATCCGCCAAGCAGCAAACACTAAGCATGTGTGACTGCAACGTGTCTTGCCATTTAGATGGTGCTACTTCAGACACAAAGGCAAGAGCAAAGATAGGGAATGTGTCCCAGATGGCAAATATTGGCAGAAACCTTGCAACTTGGACAAAGAGCATTGTCTTTTTGTTACTACCCATGCAGTGAATATAAAGGCTGTGGATACAGCACTAAGCCTTGATCTCACATAAACTTCTGAAGATGAGTAATAGAATACACAAATACATCCTAATTAAGTTTGGGTTGTCCCATGATTACCTACAGGTCTCAGCTAACATCAGTCCCTTGTGTTGGCTGTGTAGGTGCACATCAGATAAATAACAAAACACAAGTGGATTAGGGACAAGAGGCGTGATGCTGCATGAGGTCATGTAGGAAATCAGTGCTCAAGCCTTGGGAATTCCCACATGGGTGGAACTGTTGGGAAGAGCTATTTCTGGGAGGGTTCATATGCACTAAAAAGATAGAAGATCTCTGCCATAGAAGCTCCATCTGCCACTTTACATGCAATGGACATGTGATTGTGTCAATCTGACCCAATGATTGCTTCAAGGTCCCCACAAATGTGTGGAGAGAAATGATTCAAAAGGTCCCCACTGCAAAATGAGGCACCAGCCAGGCTTGGTTTCTGTTGATGCCTTGTGAAGGCTGAGCTAGAACAGAGATGAGACAGAGTTCCAGAATAAAGCAGGGATTTATGGAAAGGATCTCCTCCATGGACCCACCTCGGGCAGCACCAGAGCCCAGCCAGGGCTGCACCCAAGAGGAACCAAAATGGCCCCAAAATGCCCGAGCGCTCCTGGGGTCTCTCCCTGGGATCAGTTCTGCTCCATTTGCACCTTGCAGTTCATTGTCCCATCCCAGCTTTAGCCCAGGCAGTCCCACCCTGCTTGTTTTCCCCTCCCCAGCCCACGGGGTTTGTGCTCCTGGGCTGAGATTTGGGCCATTTGTCCTTGGTGCCCAGCTGGAGCAGGAATTGTTCTGTCTCCCTGCTCTGTGCACAGAGCTCACCATCCCATAATATGGAGCTCAGAACTGCACACCAAAGCAGCACAGAATGTGGAAAATATAAAAGCTAAAACCTGAGGCATCACTGTTATAATTTCAAGGTAAGTTTGCATTTTCAGAGACAAAGGTTTAAGGGCAAATGGGTTCATTTGCAGGCTAGTCCAATCCCCCCAGTGCACGGAGGATGTTCCATTTCTACCATGGATATAAAGAACCTGGGTAGAAGGAAAGGTAGAAGGAAGGCAAATCCAAGGCTTATCATGATGGCTTGACATCCAGATAGCCATTTTCAAATTCCTTCTTGACTGGGATGCCCTGGGAAATTCACTTAGTCTCACATCCACAGAGATATTCCTCATCCAGCTCCTGTAGAACCAACATGGACTGCATGTAGGGATGTTTCTGTCTTGTCAGCAAAGACTTGGATGTCTTTGTTGGGTGGAGCTTTAGACTTTGGAAGACCTGCTCATAATTTTAAAATATTATATTCGTCTTCAGCAAACTTTTATATAAATCAAAGATCTGATATGAAAAAAGTTGTTGGTGAACAAAGAGTAGCAGGCAGAAAAATAATGGGAATTATTACAGGAAACACGGCACAAAGTAGTTCCTGAAACAGGCCACCTCTCTGAATATCCAAAATACTTTTAGGATTTCCTATCAAATGTCTTTACTGTGTTGAGGAGAAACCCTGTTTGCCTTTGAGTGACATAATTGACCTGGTTTAGTGAGAACAATATAGCCAGGCCTTACCAGAAACAGCAATTTGAGTCTTGAAATCAAATGTTTTCCTCATTTTTAACTGTTTTGGTGGGACCTCTCCCCAAAACTTTTCCATTCCTCAGTTACCAAAGCTGTCAAAAAATACTGAATCATGAAAAACCCATGTAAGAGAAAGTCCATGTATCTACATTTCTACATTTTACATCTCTTCATAGAAGCAGTTGTTGTTATTTCTTCTATGTCACATCACTGAGAGAGAGGAAAACAAAACTTTTGTTTTGTATGAGAAGGAAACTTTAGAGTTCTTTTATTGTGATTAATCCCTTTCTGTTCATGATTTTATTTACCCTTTTCTGAAGGCAGACTTCTTATGTGGGGTTGAAGACAGAATTATGGGGAGCATTTTGGGCTCTGCATTTAGTGATGTGAAATTGGAGTCAGCAGCTCCTGCCTAGCTGGGTAGTAACTGAAATCCTCTGATTTTTAGTGAAAAGGGTTTAGTGCATTGATCCAGTTTTCAGTGGACAAAAGCCATTACTTCTGAATTAAAGGCATCACAGCTGCTCTGCCTGCCAGTGGCCCAGTACTGAGAGTTTCCCTTAAGTGACTGTGGAAACTGATTTGTCACTGCCACAGCTGGGTCAGAGCAAGACTGAAATGTGGATCTCTGTAAGGTGAATGGAGGGACTTGAAAGCCCCATTTAAAGAGCATATTCCAAGCACAGTTATGGACTCAGATATGAATCAGAGTTACTTTGCAGTCACAGAGAAAAGCATTTTTCTGAGCAATGCAGTGTTCTCATAACTGTGGGGAGCTTCAAATCCTCAACTCAAACCCATTTGATAAATGCTTTCTGTGGCAATAATAAGATTTCTCACCTCAGAAATACCATCTTCAGTTAATCCTCACACGTGTAGATATTAGATCTTTTTCTCCCAATTGAATGTAAGCTTTATAAGGAAGAAAAGCAAATTCATACCCACATGGCATCCAGCAAGAATCACTGCATGAATTATTAAAAGCCAGCATTCAAACCCTTCCCTTTCTGGGAGTAAAGGGTTGCTAAGGTGTACATTCCTCATAAAGCCCCAATTTGAAGTTAAAGAAAAGCTTATATCCATGTTGGCACTTATCTGTCTACCCCTTCATTATCCATCTGGTTAGGACTCTTTCAGTCTTTTGAACTCAAGGTTAAATTCTAAACCCTCTAGAGATAATAGGGTTGAGCCACCAGTGCCAAAAGGATTAAAACTTACATCCTTAGTGATTTTCCTGTGAGTTTACACAGCTACACAGAGCCCAGCATTTAGTAATAGTTCAGCAAATTCAGAGGTTTTAGGAACTAGCATGCCAAATTGTAAACAGAATAGACAAACTTTCATTTGCCTCACTTTTTGGACAAATTCTGCCAGGATGTGCATAGAGGTGGCCATGCAGAACATGCAGTTCCTCTCTCTTTGCCATGTCACTGATTGTTTGCAGGATGAAGAGAAAGGGATGGGTATTTTGGGTGGTTGCAGCCATCCAGGTGCCTGCTGCTGGCTCTGCAGCAAGAAAACACTGGGGAGTGTTTGCCTGCTTTGGTTGGCATTCAACTCAAGAAAGAACCACAGATTTCATTGTAAGGCCACAGAAATCAGTGAAAAAGTTCACCTTCAGTTTCTGGATTTTAGATAAGCTACAGCTTTATTTTATCTGCACACAGGTGTTGAGTTCTCCTCCAGTCCAGGGCTGTGGTCTTTCACAGTCACAGACAGGGTGTGTGTCTTGGTTTGGAGAGACAGGAGCCTGCTAAGGAAGGCAGGAGCCTCCCTGAAATGGAGAATGTAAACCCTCCCCACCCCTCCAAATTGCTATAAATTTTAAATTAAGGGGCTCTCAGGCAAAAATATGGGAGAGGGAAATAACATTTCTTTAATAGGGAAAGGAAAAAAAATAAAAGGATAAAATAAACAATGCAGTGCACTAAAACAACACTGACAGAGTCAGAGCACAACCTGACACCCTGTGGGTCAGGGTGTTGGTAGCAGTCCCATTGGAATTGTGGCTGCAGCCCTCCTGCAGTGTCAGGGGTGGTTCTGCTGGAGCAGGGGGATCCTGTAGAGAAGGATGGATTCTTCCTCTGAAGATCCAGTGGAAGAAGAGACAGCTGCTGTTCCTCTGGGGAATCCCGTGGAGAAAGCCGTGCTCCTGTCTCAAAAACCTCTGGATTATATCCAGGTAGGAATGTTTGGCTCCTCCCTCTGGGCTCACATCTCCCAATGGGATGCTGTAGTTCTTGTCAGCCATGCAGGGACATTCAATGGCTGTTATCAGCAGATGTCCCCTCCCGGGGGAGGTGTGAATGTGGTCACTCAGAGAGAGATAAAGCAAACTGCCCACTTGATAATCTGCCATACAGATGGTAATTGAAAACATCTTGCATTGCAATCTTCAACAGTGTGAACTCAAAAAAATTGCACACCTGTGTCAAAAATACCCTGGAGACCTTTTCTTTTTGCCTTGAGTGGACTCTGGCACAACATTTTTGGGAGATATGTCATTGCTGTAGCTCTGTCTATGACCAAAGACCACATTGCTTCTGTGTTGAAGCTGTCATTTGTCAGGGATACCCAAGCAAGAAGGTCTGACAGACATACACAGAGCTTTGCTTTGCTTTGCTTTGCTTTGCTTTGCTTTGGAGACAGAATGAATGAAAAATGAGCCATTGAGTGTCTGGCTCGTGGCATGCAAACACACACCACCACTTCATCCTGTGCTCTGGTGTCAAAACAGCATCTCAGCTGAGCCAAGAATGGCACATTCAGGTTCCAAATGGCAGAAAACCTCTGTTGGCCACACTGCAAGACAGGAGTGCAAGGGTTTGGTATCTTCAGAAATACCAATGTACACTCAGGCACTGAGAATAGGTCTTACCCAAATTAGCTGGGGAAAACATCAATAAAAATTATATCCAGAGTCTTTAATTCATCTAGAGATGGAAACCCACTCCCATTTCCACCTCTTCTTAGATCAGCCTTCTCCACCACGTGCTGTGCTCTTACTTTTTTAGTCTCCTACTTCCATTCTCACTCTTTCCTCAAATTAGGGCCCTTTCTACCTACTAGCCCTCCTCATCCCAAACATTTAGCCTTATTTTCCCTAAAAACAAGTCCCTGGAAGGGCTGATATCACCACAGAGCATGGATCTGACCCCTTTGCATACTTTAATCAGACCAACCTGCAGCCCTTGGCAAGCTGTGGCCCATCTCCCCAGCACACAGAATAATTAATGGCAGCATTGCTCCCTTCATTGCACTTCCTGGGATTCAGTTGGCATTCCAGAGCCTCTGTTATCAGACAATTACAATTTAATTGTCTCAGCACACACACTTTTATTTAAAAACCCTCTCTGATTATTGCCTTTGCGTGTTGTCTATAATTTGCTTTCAGAAAGGAAAAAAGACATCAAGAACAACATTCAATCTAAAGGCACATTTCTAAGACATTTATAGCAGGCTACTAAATGCCTAAAGAGGAGTTGAAATAACTAGTTTATTAGAACAGCTTAAATGGTAGAGTCTGTAAAAAATGATTGAAACACTTTTTTAAAAAAACTAGATTATTTAAACAAGCTTTTCACAAAGGTAACATCCAGTTAATTTTTAATTATTTTCCATTGCATTGAAATGTACAAGAATACAAATTACCTTTTTTCCTTTTATTCTGCAGAAACGCCCCTGTGGGATATTTAGTGTAGCTGTCTCTACATTCTTGTCTGTGGATAAAGAAGACCTGGAGGGTTTTACATCTCCTACAGCTTGTTAGGGCTGGGGTTCCACTGAATGCTTTTTATTCCCCAAACACTGTTCCTTCTCTGCTCTTCTGTAAGGAGACCTCATGTTTTATCCTGAGGCATTTAGGAGTGCAGGGAAACCTACAGAGTGGAAGCAAATAATGTTCTAGTTCACCCCCAAAGGCAGTGTTGCAGCAATTAGGAACTGACTCTATTGCTTATTTGAAATAAAAATGGCATTGAAATTTGCATGTATTTAACCATTTCTAGTCAAGGAGGTTATTCCAGCACCTACACTCATCTGCAATATCTGTCACTTGCTCAGAACATCATCATTTTACAACCAGAGCAGCACTTCAGACTGCTATCAGCTGGCTTTTTGAAAAGGCAACCTCCAGACCAAGTGAGATCAATAGGATTTAAAAATATACAAGGTAGGTTTTGGTCAAAATGCTTCCAGGACGTGCAGTAAAAAACCCCTGGGGGTTGCCTGTGAGGTTTCTGCATCCAAAGCTTTTGGGTTTGTGCATTTGTTTCCCCTCTGTAAATCAATGCTCTGCCTCAGGGACATTTTTATTCAGAGCCCGGCTGACCCTTGGCTTGTGGAGGGGTTGCTTTGTAAGCACTGAAAATCAAGCTAGGCTGTGGCAACTTAAAAGGGGCTGCAACTATTGGTTAGGATTTTCTAAAAATTGCTGCTTGTTCCACAGGGTTGCTCATGGATTCAGAGGATGCCTCCTCCCAGCACATGAAGGAAGATGAGTTGGTTGGTGACAGTGTGGGGCTGGGAATCCAAGGGTAGGAGAAGTTTAATCATCTTTTCCCAAATTTGTTTTCACTAGCCAGAGGATTTTGTAGATAGGAGACGATAAATCCCTAGCAACACAAACCCCTGACAGATGGTGTTAAATGGTTTTGAGAATATTTCAAAATCTGCCCTACTTTTTATTCCCCAAATGTTGCTCCCTCTCTGCTTTTTTTTTTTTTTTTTTTAATACAGAATTTTCCTACACTGTCTCCCACATTCTCATTTGTGTTATAATTTATGCTTCCTTATGCTCCAAACCGGAATCCAAATCACCAATTTAAACGGAGAAACAACCTGCTGAATTTTAAAGGCAGTTCTTTTCCTCCCGTTGAGCTGAGCATCCAATCTGAGAGGAAGAAGAGTGTATCAGGCTGATCAGAATTTACTTCCCATTCTCCAGGAAGGATTGTCTGGGTACAGGACATGTAAATCAAAGGAGAGCTTGCCACCAGTCCCATTCTGCAGAGAAAGCAGCAAATTCTCTTTTCACATGAACTTTGTTGAGTAAAAACTTTGTCTCTTTGGTTTACCAGGATGGGAATCCTGTGTGTAACTCCATGGAGCTTTGTTGGACTAGGAATGGCTCCTTAATGTGGTGCAAAGAAACAGAAAAATGTGAGTTTAAGAAATGTGGGAAGAACCAGCTTTTACAGTTTACTTTAAAAGGTTTGGTGTTTAGGAAGTCTCTGTGTCAGCCCCCTGAGAGGAACTTTATGGGTTCCAGCTTTCTCTGGGATCCAGATGCCTCCTCCTTCCTGCAGACAGGGCCCAAAGTCCAATCTCTGAGACAACTGATGAGCATTGACAAAAAAATCCAACAAAACAACAACAACAAAAGCAACCACGAAAAACAAACACATAAAAAAAAAAACCCACAAAAAACCCAAACAAAAGCAAACAACCCCCCTGACACGCACTCATACACACACACACAAAAAAACCCCAAAGCAAACAGAAAAGGTGTATCTTCTTTTTGGTTGGTATGAAACATCAAATCAGGACAAATCTTTTTTCTATAGGAGGATGGTATTGTTCAGATCTTCATCAGGGCTCATAAGTGACCTCGTCCCAAAGCAAAGGAAGATCAGAGACTAATTGCTGTGCTTTTGCTGAGGGCTCTGCCACCTTCTCCATGGAGATTTGTTCCAATTACTGCTCTGAGGGCAAACTGCTTTTTCTGATCAGAACCTGCAGATGGAAAAGGCAAACCTCACCTTTTGTCCAAGGCTTCACCGTGTGCGAGTCAAGGAGTCTCACAGCAGTAAATACAGTTTCAGGGGAAGAAATCCACAAATCAGAAGTTAAAATTGCACTGGACAAAGTAAATTTCCCATTCCACACCCCCAGATTTTTCTCTTTTTGCCACCTCTGGTCACAAGCTGATGTTGTCTATATTTTACCAACTCATCAGATGATGCTGAGGGCCAGCAGAACTCCCTAGCCTGGCAAAAAATGAACCTTTCCCTCCATCCCTTCTTCCAAAAAAAGGGATAATGAACTGTTTCTCCATATAGTTCAACAAGCTAAGCAGGACCAGAGCACTCTGATAAGCAACAGCTTCAATACAAAGGGGAGGCAGAGCAGGAAAAAGAAGACAGAAGATCTGGCAGCAGGAAAGAGGAAATGAGAAGAAAGTGTTTGACAGATGCTGCCTTTGCATGGCAGCTCAGATGTTCCTGCAGTCACACCCCAAATGTGACCATGAAAAGCATTTTTTTTGTTCCTGCTTTTACTTTCTGCTTGCCCCATTAGGTCTGGAACTGAGTTTGCTGTAAGAGGGACCTTGGACTGAACACCCACCTTTCCCCATGGGTCTGGAAGCAACAAAGCTCACCAGTATTTTTGGCAGATTTCAGATTTTAAGGATGTCAAGACACCCTTAAGCCTAAAAGAACTGCTCTTCAGGACAAGGGCACTGAATATTTATGGATGCCTGAAGATAAAATGTTAAAGGGCTCACAGCTGACAGCATTTTAACAGGATGCCTGAACTAGATTCCTGCCTATTTTCCAGCATGTGACTGGAAATGCTTGCTAGTAGGCATGAAAAAAGTATGTAAACTTGCTTTCTATGTATGGATGAGCAGCCAATTACAAGCTGCTGCCAGTGACCTTTTTGTGGGTAGATGAGCCCTTGCTCCAGACAGAGATGTATTTATGTCCCAGTGGAGATACCTGCCCTTTGGACTGCACAGGGAGCCAGGGCTGGCTCTTGGAGATGTACCTGTGGCCATTCCTGTGGCCTTGAGGGCTTTTAGTTCAGCTAAAATGCTGAAAAAAATCCAAATTTCCCTGCAGACTCCCAGCTCACCTTGCCTGGCTGGTGGACGCCTGTTCATATCTCCCTGGCCAGCTCCTTTGTGCTGATGCCTCAGGTTTTAGCTTTTATATTTTTCACATTCTGTGCTGCTTTCATGTGTGGGTCTGGGCTTCACGTAATGGGCTGGTGAGCTCTGTGCACAGAGCAGGGAGACAGAACAATTCCTGCTCCAGCTGGGCACCAAGGACAAATGGCCCAAATCTCAGCCCAGGAGCACAAACCCCGTGGGCTGGAGAGGGGAAAACAAGCAGGGTGGGACTGCCTGGGCTAAAGCTGGGATGGGACAATGAACTGCAAGGTGCAAATGGAGCAGAGCTGATCCCAGGGAGAGACCCCAGGAGCGCTCGTGCATTTTGGGGCCATTTTGGTTCATCTTGGGTGCAGCCCTGGCTGGGCTCTGGTGCTGCCCAAGGTGCATCCATGGAGGAGATCCTTTCCATAAATCCCTGCTTTATTCTGGAACTCTGCCCAGCCTCTGTTCTTGCTCAGCCTTCACAAGGCATCAGTTCCCAAACATCTTCCAAGACAGAATCCACCCAATCCTCCAAAGTTAACTGCAGGTACCCAGCCCCAAAGGCCTCTTGCTTTCAGCTGGGTGAAGGTTTATGCACTTGTGTGGCCCCAAAACCTTTCTCTCTGCAGAGCAGTCACCCTCAGGAGCCCCCCAGGATTGCTTTGCTCTCCTGGGTGTTGTTGTCTCTGGCAGTGCAGCCTCCAGGCTCCTCCTGCCATGGAGACCCAAAGCAGTTCAATGTGGATGGAAATAAAGTTAAATAACTGCTCAGGTGTGGTATTTTCGGGGTCCCCCATGGCAGGAACGAAATGATTAATCTGACTCCATCTTCTTAGAAGGCTAATTTATTATTTTTTGACATTATATTCAAGAATGCTATACTAAAACTATACTAAAGAATAGAGAAAGGATACAGACAGAAGGCTTAACAAGATACTAATTAAAACCCATGACTCTCCAGAGTCCTGTCACAACTGGCTGTGATTGGTCATTAAGTAAAAACAATTCACATGAAACCAATCAAACAATGACCAGTTAGTAAACAATGTCCAAACCACATTCCAAAGCAGCAAACACAGGAGAAGCAAATGAGATAATATTGTTTTCCTTTTTCTCTGAGGCTTTCTCAGCTTCCCAGGAGAAGAAATCCTGGTGAAAGGATTTTTCCAGAAAATAGGATGGTGACACTCAGGCAGAGATGGAGAGTTCTAAGGGTGACCCCTGCATTACAGCAATTGTCACATCCAAGGAGCACCATGAGGAAGGAAGGTTCATGGAGAATGTGCTAGAAATGGATTTCTCCTAATTTTGATGTGCAGGATGTTGTAGTGGATGTGAAGTGAAGAAAAGGATCATGCTCAGAAGCTGTGGCATAAATGGAAGCACTGTCTTGTAAGTTGTAAATAAATATGTTTGGATTCAATGATCTTAGAGGTATTTTCCAATGATTAATGATTATATGGTTATTTATTAGAGCCAGTCAAAGCCTTTTCTGTAGCTTGCAAACACTTGCCTGGAACATCATTTGCAGAAAGCAGCAGTTTTCAAGTTTCCAAGTGCCAAACCTGTATTTTCCTTCCTCTGAGGAAAGATCATCCCTCCATTGGACAAATTTTGTGGAAGAGAACGAAAGAGAAACAAAAATCAGAATAAACCTAAATCTGGCCATTCTAAGATTCACCAATCAAATTATAACTCCTTGGCTTCTAAAATCTAGACAGTGAACAGAGACCCAAAAATTGTAAAAGCAAAGTAAATGGAAGGTTCTGGAAGGAGAAATTCATACTTCATGGTACCTAAATTTGAGGTGTGTTGTTACCAGGGAATATTCCTTTCTGTCCGAGGCCCTCTGGTGTTTCCTGCAGGCAGTGATTTAGGTACCAAAAACCCCTTGCATTTCCGAAATAGTTTAAAAGATTCTGAATGAAATTAAATTGGAATACTCCAATAAAGCCACAGCAGAAATGGAACCACAGATATGCTTGGTTGGTAATGAAAGGGTGGTTCCTACCCATTCAAACAGTGACATTTCAGAGCAGTCTTTGGATGGGTTGGAGAGGTAACGGGGTAATTTTATGGAAGATTTCTATTTTCTGAGATACATTTTCCTGCCATATTTTTTCTATTACTATTTCCAAGACTCAAATTGCTCTAATCAGCCTCATGTTGTGGTACAGAACCCGTCACAACTTAAAACAAGATCCTCAGCTCCCACATTGCTCCACCAAGGTTATTTTGTTCCTGGGCAGAGCTCAGAGATGGCTTGAGGCTAAAATTCCTGATAATAATTTTACATGTAAATTCCTGTAGGTAATTACAGAAAGAGATTATTGAAGGGATTTTCCAGGCCACCTTTCCACTGCATGAAACCAGGGTCAGTGCAAAGACCTTTGGGACACCATGGAAGGTGATTTCATCTCTGCCTTGCTGTTTCTGCAGAACACCCCACGTTCTCTGCTGGGTGAGGCATTGCTGGTTTGGGCTCTCTGATCTCCAGCAGCAGCTGCCAGGTACAGGAGAGGGATTATTTTCATGTGAAAAGCTGATGAAGCCTAAAAATGTCACTGCCCTACCAGACAGCTGTGAGAAAGCAAACTGTGAGGATATAGGAGAGGAGGCAGGAAAGGAAAAAAAACCTGTTTACAAGAGCTTGGTGAGTCACATAATCTCAATAACTCAGAGAAAGACGTAGTTATGCAAATGTCAGGCATCATGTTTGAACAAAAGGTTACTCACTCACATAACCTGAAGCTTTTACTGCTAATGAAGCATTAACTTCCATCTCAATATGGGACCGTGAGGAATTTAGGACTTTTTATAGCTCGAGTCATGAATGATTGAGCGGTATAAAAATAACAATATCCTGTATCTCACTCATCTGAGACAGAGGCTTTAGCTTCTTCTTTTCTTCCTACCTGGAGTTTCTAATTGACAGGAAAACTTAAATCTTGATTTTTTGTTTGTCACTTTACATCGTGGGATGAGGCAGCTAGAGAACAGTGACAGCATGAGATGCAGGTTGTGCAAAATGCTGCCAAGCCTGTCTTACACCAGTGAGGAAGCTGGGACATGGGCAATTATAGACCTGTTTAAGGCACAGAAAAGAATGTGTTTTCTAAATGACTTAATTAAGAATGTAGAATAGAATAGAATAGAATAGAATAGAATAGAATAGAATAGAATAGAATAGAATAGAATAGAATAGAATAGAATAGAATAGAATAGAATAGAATAGAATAGAATAGAATAGAATAGAATAGAATAGAATAGAATAGAATAGAATAGAATAGGATGGAATAGAATAGGATGGAATAGAATAGGAGACTATTTGGAAGAATCAAGAGTCCTACATCAATCAGCTATTCCAAATGTCTGGCTACCTCAGGGCTGGCCAAAGGATAAATGATGTTATTAAGGGCATTTTCCAAATCCCTCCTTAACACTGGCAGGCCTGGGGCATTGAGTATCCCTCTAGGGAACCTGTTCCAGTGTCTGACCACGCTCTCAGTGAGGAAATCCTTCCTCATGTCCAGTTTAACCTTCCTGCACGGCTTTGAACCATTCCCACATCTCAACACTGTATTCCAGGGAGAAGGTATCAGCATCTCCCTCCCCTGTTGAGTCTCTGCCAACCAGCACCTCAGATCCCTCCCTGCAGGGCTGCTCTCTTGCCACTCCTCCCCCAGGTTGCATTTTCTCCATCCCAAGTGCAGAATCCTGCATTTTGACTTGTACATGGAATAGAAGGCAGTTGTTTTCCAGGAGGACTTCACCTGCAAGTCATTACTTCAGTCCAAACCATGGTCCAGGGGACTGCCCTTTGTGGTCTGAAGCTTTTATGCAAAATCAAATTAAGCGCAGCAAATTTGCAGAACTTGTCAGTCCTAATGAGCCTGAACCATGGGGAATTTTAGAGTTCACCGAGATCTGTGGTTGCTCAGAGGTTTGGGAGCCACTGGCACAGGGAATGCACTCACTTCACCCAATGGCAATCAGTGAGGAGGTGCTGATTTGGAAAGGTTTGTTTGTTTGTTTCTGTCAGATTTGAAAAAAATAAGCAATAAATAACAGAAGCTCTCTTTACACTCATGACTTTTAGCTGACTGAACCTCACTGCAGGCTCCAAACCTTCCTGCCCCTGCAGGGGGATGTAGACAAATGTTCCTGGTCACCCTGTGCAAATAAAAGAGATCAAATCCTATCCCAACATGCCCTCCCCAGCATGGCATCATTGCTTGATGAGAGCTTATACTGCTGAGATATGGAGTCTGCAGGGAAAATATATCTTCTTTAGCACCTTTGCACTGAAGGTGATGTGTTGGCAGAAGGGAAAGTGAAGGGGTAGTTTTAAAGGCAAGATATTAAACAGAAACACTTTTGAGGGGGTAATGATGGAAGGAGAAAGGGGGAAAACGAGTTTTGATCTTAGCAGGAGCTACCTGGGCCAGGAGGTTAATGAGATTTTGGGTAAGGCAGGAGGTCTGCACACAAACATATCTGTGTCAGGGACTTGGCTGTCAGCCTGCTGAGCCCACTGGGCACACCAAACATTGTGCTCTGAGCTTCACACCAGCCTAACTCAGTCTGATAATTGGTGGCTGCAAGTTGGCCCCCTCCCTTCCCTCCTCCAGCTGCCCATTTCTCTCCTTTTCTTTTGTGCCAGCCCCAGATTCCACCAGGTTCTGCTCCTTTGAGGGAGTGTATGAGGGCAGGAGCAAATCTAGTATCATCTTCAAAAAGGTTTTTTAAAAGGGAATTGTTTTTCGAGTGTGAGAATTGGTTTTGGAGCACAAGGCTGCCATGTAGTCGTCCCAGTCTGGTACAAACTCAGGCTGAAGCTCAAAAGGTTGTATGATAGCATGACCCTCCAATTCCCAGCCCTGCCCACTCCCTCAGGTGGATACTTCTGCTCCTGTTGTTTTGCGGAGATAATCAAAACTCCACAACTTTTGTGAAAGCTGTAAGGCCGGTATGTTTATTATTACAGCGCTGGACGGATGTGGGAATCGTTCTCTTAAAATGACACGTGTACCTCTGGGAACTTCAGGTCCCTTTTTATCTTCTTCTCAAATACATATGCATACAATTTCACCATAGGTTCGTGCATACTCATTTTTACGAATTTCGCATGACATTTGCCGCTAGTTCTTCTTTATCCAAAATAATTCTTAGGTCAGGTTGGCCTGCTCTCACAGCAGTCTCTGTCTCTCTCTATCACTCTCTGTCTCCTCTTCCCTTATCTCTGTCCTTCACTGAAGCAGTTTCTCTGAGCCTAGGCTTTGCAGTCGGGCTAAATAGCTAAGTTTTTTAACCACAGACTCAACTCAAAAATGTACATTTCACTTAAATCAAAATGGATTTCTACCTTGGAAAATTGTCACTCTGCTTCACTGTTAGCACATAAATTTAAATTTGGAGGTAAATTGGGATTTGTCTGACCATCCATGCTCCTTATTTGTTATCACATTCCATGCTGGCTTCTTAGCAGAGCCTCAGTTTTAGCAACAGTTTGTAAGTGAAAAAGTCTTGAACTTCATTTGGAGAAGGAGACAAATTTAATTCTGCTGCTGAGACAGAAATACTCATTGAGACAGAGGTGGCTTAAAAGAGAAATCTCTCAATTTAAAGGTCATTCTCACACACATAATGTTAGAAAACTTGCACAGGCAGGAGGGAAACCACCTACATTACAGTGATGGTTTCCAGGTTCTTTAGAATTTGCACAGAAACTCTCAGGAGGTCAATTAAGAGGTACAAAGAAGCAGCCACATTAAACATTTCAAAGGGTCAAACCCCAACAAGAGTCAGCAGTTCAGCAGATTTTCTTTTAGGCCAACATAAGACAGAATCAAGCAAGCTTTGGGAGGATGTTTTATTTCATGCTGGTGGGATAGCATGGAAAACAGGGTGAGGACTGCAGCATTAGGGAAGGTCCAGGGTTGGCAACAAAGGACAGAGCTGAAGGCATCTTCTTCAGAGAGATGAAATGTGAGGGTTATTTTCACCTTTGTCCATAGAAAAGTACCCCCACACTTTAGATCTTTTGGGACACAAGGACCAGCTTCTCAGTATTGGGAGCCTTTGGCCAACTTTTTATTGTTTTTTCTTAATCTGGGTGACAGCATGAATCTGTGGCACAGGGAGCAGGGTGAGGGACATCAGTGCATTTACAAGACATTCATTCTCCCTTCCAGAGAGGGAATTGGGCCTTGGAAAAGCCTAATTCCAGGCTTTGGAAATAATTTGTTCTCCTCTCTCCCAAACTAAAGGGAGATTGGATGACTAAACAAATGCCCAGATTAGATGGGTTAGGTGCACAAAGCTAGGTGGGTCCCAGCCCTAGGAGTTCAGAGGTTCTGAGGGGAAGCACTTTTTGCTGTGTCCAGCCAAGGAAACAGGACTGGAATGCTGAGGTGATGACAGCACGGCGAGTTCTGGGTCAGGAATGGGGTTTCCATGGTGCACTAACAAAAATGGTAATTGGAAAAGCAGATAAGTGCCATAAAGCCTTCAAAAAAAGTCATCTTCAGAGCCTGAATGAGCCTAAGAGCTTAAAACCTGCTCTCATCAGGATTTTTTCCTTAAGATGAATCACTGTGATCTACTTCAAATCCATGAGAAGTCAAATGTTTTCTTTAGTAGCCCATAGAAAGGCATTAGAGCCTGGCTGTTCTTTAACAGCAATGATGACAGTCACTTAAGGGAAATATTTAACATTTGGTAAAGACTACAGATGGTCTTTGTCTTAGCTAATAGCTAAAACTTGCAAATATTCAAGCAGAGAAAGACCCAAGCTGGTAATTTCTCAGCCTGAAGTCCAGAGCCTTGGTCTGAGTAAAGACAGCTGGAGACTTCCCTCAGATTTTCTGTATCTCATTAAAAAGTTTCAAAATAGCGGTGGAGAGTCTGCGTAGATCCTCCTTTACATCAACTTTGTGCCAAGGTAAGATCTTTAAAAGTAATGGAGTTACTCCTCATTACTTCTAAGAAGCTGAGTGATTTTATTCATTTTAACCTTTTGCTGGGTGTTAGGAGGTGCCATTTCTCTAGGTATGACCTTTATCTTGATGAGAGTTATGAAAGTTATGGTAAATACATTTTCATAGTAAATAATTTCAAAATACCTCTTTATTATATAGCGAGAGCCAGGATGTGTAACAGCAACCCAGTGGAATTTTGTCTGTGCTGTCCACTGAGTAATATTCCATATTTACTTCTCCAGACTGTTCATGATGCAGACTGAGGGAAGGCAAAACAAGTATTTTGTGCTGTCCTACTGCACAAGACACAGATCTATCAAAGGTGCCACCCAAACCATGAGATCTTTATTAGAGATTCTGACTGCTGGCCACAAAACCATCTTCTAACCACCTGAGCACCTGGCACTGAGTGTTTGGAGGGGCAGCCAGGAAGACATAAATAATAAACTTGCAAGCAAGCTTTGGGTTTCTGTGGTTGAGATGATCTTCAAGGTATTAGAAAGTTTTTTCTTTCTCAGCCCCATGACAGAAGAAGAAGAAGTTGAGATTCCTCGATTCTGCTTTTCAAGGTTGTTTTTTTTTTCTTATCTATTCCATTCTTTCTCTGACCTGCTGAGATCTGTCCAGCAGGTTGTGTTGTGGCACAGTCCCTGCCCTTGGGGTGGTGTTGGCTTTTTATACTAAGAACTACCTGTACTTTATTTACAATAATGTTCCAATACCTATCACCTACGTTAGACAGTCTGTCTCTACTCTAAACCAATCAAAAAGTTCCACCATTGAAGAAGAAGAAGAAGAAGAAGAAGAAGAAGAAGAAGGAGAAGGAGGAGAAGAGAAGAAGAAGAAGAAGAAGAAGAAGAAGAAGAAGAAGAAGAAGAAGAAGAAGAAGAAGAAGAAGAAGAAGAAGAAGAAGGAGGAGGAGGAGAAGAAGGAGGAGGAGGACATGCCTAGATTCCTCCATCTTGTTTTTTGAACCCCCCTTCTAATTCTTCAAAATTCCACTTTTTCACCCTTGTGACAAATTCACTATCATCCTACTCAAACTCTTGTGGCTTGTAACTCCTCACGCCAAGTTGGTAGTTTTTTCCATTGGCTAAAATCAAAGGCACAGGTGTTTGTGACTCTGTACCAAGGTCTCTGAGCCCCTGCCAGGGTCTGGAATCACCCAGGGCAGCCAGAGCAATGTTCTGGGTTCTGACGTCAAGCAAGCTTTGAAAGTCAGCCCTGAGGGTGTCACATCCCAGAAACCACAGGAACCTCTGGTGCAAAAATGAAGACCCTGAGTGGGAGGGAAGGCACGGAGTCCGTTCTGCTCTTCAGGCAGATGCTCAGGCTGAGGAGCACAAAAATAACCCTGGGAGTGTCTCTCTCAGAGCCACTCGGAGAGGGCAAGCAGCAGTGCTGCTTCCTGAGAAGAGCTGAGTGCCAGGTGTGAGCTTGTAACTTATACGTTCTAAAAATTATCCTCATCAAGGCTGTTCTGATTTTTTTTTCTTTTAAAAACTTCTCCTGTGCTTTGTTGTTGGTTAGAAACTCTAAGTGGCCAGAAGTGAACACAGTGAGCCCTTGGGGTCTTCTGCCTTGTTCCAGTCAAGTGATTCTGATGAGAACAGATAAGAAATTATAAAGAAATTGCAAGAAATTACTTATTTTGTAATTATTATTACTTATTTTGAGTTATGGCTTGGGAGAGTTTGCCAGCTGATTTATCCTGAGGTCTGATAGGAAGATGGGAGCTGGGTGAGCTCCATCACTCGTGCTTTAGCTTGAGATGAACCCTCAAAACACCACAAGACTGGTAGAGGTGAAAAACCAAGGTGTTCTACAATGGATTTCACCTGGGAGTGTTTTTTCTGACTTGTTCAAGCTTCCTGCTGGTACCAAACTAAAACTTTCTTGTACTTTCTACCCTGCAAAGAAAAAACAGTTAGGTGTCTTTGTCTCTGCAGTGCGGAGAAAATAGATCTGAACTGTTCAACTCCAAAACCACTGACACAATTTTTGGCTGCTTAGAAAGTTAATGCAAATTTTGGGCTGAGTTCTGCCCTGTTTATATTAGAGAAGTAGTAAAGAGAGGCAGGAGAGCAGTGAAATTTCCCCAGTGATAATTCTCCAGAGTGCACAGGGGTGGCTTACCCACCGGCGGATGCTTTTATATATTGGGTGATATTGATCATGGATTATTGATCATGGATCTGATCAAACTCTGTGCAAAACCTCTGCTCTGAGTGGGAAACCCTTCCCAGTGAGCAGTGCTCAGTTCATGCTCCATCAGGAATTTTAACACACCATCCCTGTTACATTTCCTGACCCCACAAAGGATTCAGCTGGAGCATCTGCAGCCAGAATTACCCAGAAGGGCGCATTTCACACTGAGGGTTTTGAAAGGAATTCCAAACTGTGAGCTGATGCCTCCCAACAGGGGGGAAATTACCATGCACAGAGGTCCCTCCCTGGCTCTAAATCATCCTGCTGAGATGCAGGGATCCAGCCACAAATCCTGTTAGCTTGGGAGAAATCAATGCCTAATGTTTCTCTACCTTTAAATTGTACACTGCCATGCAGAGCCACGCCTTGAAATTGTTTGTAAGTGTATTTATTTGTGCATATAATGACACAGATATATGTAATATATGCATGAATGTATGTGTCACACAGGGTCATTAAATCATTGATATTTTACACTTGTAGAAATACATATATATCTAGGATATAGATTTTTTCCCTATATATATATATATATAAAGTATGTATAAATAAAATATATAGTTAAATATTAGCATATAAATATATAATATATCACATATGTTATGTATAAAATCATATTAAATATATTATATATTTTTATATATATTATATGTGCATATTAAAATATATTTATATATAACAGTGTATATATACAGTATATAATATACTACATGAAAAAAAATATATAGTAGATAATATATATCTATAATATATATGATTTATAGGCAATCTTGTAGAAATTAGCTTCACTCTTCTGCTTCATAATTTGATGCTGTTGAATTTCTCAGGCTTGGTTTGTTTGGGGTTTTTTTTACACGAAGGAGTCTATGGAGAAATTCAAGATCCTTTTGCAGCTGCCCAGATTTAAAAGTTTTGTATTCTTATGGAGTAGGAAAGTTTGCCAACCCAGGTGACTTCCCACTAGAAGCACCAGGTAATGGGAATTCTTAATCATTGGGTGCAAAAGCCAAGGGATTTTTGCAATGGATATTTCTCTGGGTCTTGGTTTATCATTTCTCAGCCATCCCAATTAACGACCTTGTCAGCACAAATGATTTCTATTGAGCTGATGTCAGTGGAGAAGGATCTCTGCAGCTGAATTCAGCAGGGAAGGACGCACAATCCTGATGCAATTCCCTCCTCCAGAAGCCACACAGTGTGTGGAGACTTTTCTGAAAGAATTGCTAACAAGATTCTTTTTCCTTTAGAAAGTTTTTCTGCTGTGTAAAGAAGAAGAGTTTGTTGTTCCTGGTGCTCCCCAGGGTAAGGCTGACACAATGAGGTTCTGCAAATTTTAACTACTAAGTTGTGGCGTATCCACCTGATGTCACAGCGCCAGAAAACACACCAAAGAGTTTCCTCCTGCTTGAAAATTCCCGTTGACACAGGCTTTTCTCTCAAAAACTTCTTCTGACACCACACCAGCCGCAGCTCCACTACACAAGCATTAAGGCCCAGAATGCTTCTGAAATACTTACCCAAACCTAAACTAGCTAAGCCAGTAGTCTCCAAGCAAAATCCTCTTCAGCTCAGACAGGTGAGACTTGACCTTTCTTCCAGGCTTCTAAAGTTAAACCCAATTAAACTCAGAGAATGGACAGCACTTCTGGGACATCAATTTTCTCATGCAGAAAAGCCTTGAGATATCTGTTCTCTGAGACTGGAGTGCAGGAAAGAATGTTAAAGTAGCAGAAAATGTTTGAATTTCTGTTAAAGTTTGAAAACCTCACAAGTGTTACCCAAAAATGTAAAAATCTCACTGTCCTTGTGCATTCAAGTTTTGATGTATCAAAACAAATGCCTCTGATTTATCTTTTAACCTGTCAGTTTGATTCTGTGATCTACAGGTTTATTCTGGTGTGTTGGCTGTATAAAAAAGGTTTATGAAAAGTTATTAAGAAGATCAATGTTATATTTAATTGGCCAGTATTTGGTTTAGATGGGATTCTTCCAGTGGGAAAATATCAGGAGCCTATAAATAATGAAAATGAAAGAGATAAAATCTCTACAAATTAGGCAAAAGACCCAGCTTGTGTTTTTGCAATTCCATCCATAGCAACAGATCACTTCATAAAATCTCCTATTTATATCCATGTGCAAGAAAGAAGGAAGCAAATTTTAGTGACCATAAGGGTTGGCTGAGCACAGTGAAGTAAATGGAATTTCCTTCCACAAAGGCAAACAGAGCTGATGGTGGGAGCAGAGGAAGTTGTGTGAAGTTGAGTTTTTAATAAGCTTGGGATAAGATGATTTCACAGGTCCTTCTCAAGAGCAGTGCCCAGGTTCCTGAGGAGCAATCCTGGGATTTAACCTCAGACACCTGCAGGTTATAGGGATCATAACTCTGCTCAGCCTTCTGGAGGTCCCTTCAGACCTTCAGGATTAATAATTCTGGATGTGCTAAAATTAGTAATTCTCACTGTTTTGATCATTCTCTGGCTGCTGGGTGCAGCTTCATCCTTTTTCCACCCAGCATTTCCAACACATCACTTCCCTCCTTTATTTATTTAATAATAATATTTTTTATTTTCTAAAACACCAGGAAGTTTTGTTCTGCCAATTGCTTGCCAATTATTTAATTGCTGTTTAATACCAGAGCAGTGCTGTTCTCCTCCTGTTTCTGAACATGTTGGGTCACATGCTCAACCTGTTTCTATGTTCTGCAGTTTTGAATAATCCTTCAGGCTGGAAATAAGGGTAGTAACCAGAGTAACTGTAGTAACTACACATGCTCAACCTGTTTCTATGTTCTGCAGTTTTGAATAATCCTTCAGGCTGGAAATAAGAGTAGTAACCAGAGTAACGGAAGTAACTGCACTGCTCTGATGTAGCACAAAAATGTCTGAACAATCTTCTGTAGAAAGAAACAAAAAAATAAAATCAAGGGGATAACAACTGCCTTTGGGTTTTGCAGCTAGTAATCTTCAACAGTTTATTTTAAAAATTATTAAAAGAAGTTAAACATTTGGAGGACAAAAAAACCTGTGAGTTTATCATGGACATGCTGGAAGCTCATGGATAGAGGTGCTCACAAGAAGGTCTGTCTGCAGGCTCAGTAAAACGAGTTCAGGAGAAAGCAGAAAACCACCAGTATTGGCATTATCTGATATTTTCTTTCTACTCCATGATGATTCTTTATTATGGTGAAAATTGAGCAGTGATGCTGCTTGGTGTAGTAGAAAATGAGTATAGAGTGAGCAAACTTTTCACATCAAGAAATACACAGAAAGAAGAGAAACTGCAAACCAGAAAATTGAAGAGATGAGATCCTGCAGAGATGTTAAACACAGTCTTTGTTTTGCAGAGATTTATTATGCAGTTTAAGTTAATACAGCTTTTCCTACAACTCAAGAGAGACCATAAATACTTACATTGGCTTCCTGAGCCACCCTCTCCAGGTGCAGTTTCTTTTCAGGGATGCCAATTCGCCTGACTGAACCTCTTGACTTCAAAGTAGAATATAGAAGTATTCAGCAAGAGAAACATCTCCAATATTTAGCATTGAAATGGGCAAAAGAAAAATTGACTGACCATTAAGGCAAACCCAGGAAAGCTCCAGTTCCTTTAAATCCCATCCTCACCTCAGGCTGGGAGTTATTATCCATGACATGTGTCATTATGTCACATGAGGGTTGCCTAGAGTTTTTCTGACACTTAAATAATTAGTTATCTGCTATTCCCAGCTATTTATAGTCACTGTAAATGCCTGTTTTATTGGGTGTGTGTGCTCTTTGAATGGTGCATGAGCAGCTGCTTCAGATGCTCCGCATTTAATGACTTTATATCATACCAAGATCACTGTCTCACATGTCACACAAAGCCAGTGAGCAATAAGAGGCTGGAACAGAATGAGATTAACCCATGAAAAGACAGATTTCCCAGGGTTGTGGATGGTGTTTCTGTGATGTCACCTGATGGCAAACATGGTCAGTGGTGTGAGGAAGGAATCCCAGCTCTCCCTTGGGTTTCTCAGCAATATTTCAAAAAAAAAAAATCCATCACCCCCCCCGAAAAGAATTTTCAAGATGCTGTGCCAAGGCTGAGCAGTGCTCAAGGAAGATGTGGGTTTTGCTGAAGGGATAAATTGATTGGAGAGATAAGAAAGGATGTTGCCAGGAGAAGAGACTGCATCTCTGTCGGCTTTAATTTACACTGCCCTTGCTGGACTTGATCATTTCTTTGAAAATGCTTCTTAACTCTAGCAAATAAAACAGGCCATGGCTGATTTCTGGGCTTCAGGGAAACACAGTGACTCCTGAACTCTTTTCTTCTGAACCCTCAGAATGGGCCAAGCTCCTCTGTGCTGTATCCACACCCTCCTGGGTGGGATGTGAGACCTGGTGCAGGAGCAAGTCAGAACTAAAACATCCAAACAATGACTCAAGTGAAGGTGTTCACAAGGGTCTTAGGATGAGGGAAGAGATGAGGATCTGACTCCATGTTTCAGAAGGCTGATTTATTATTTTATGATATATATTATATTAAAACTATACTAAAATAATAGAAGAAAGGATTTCATCAGAAGGCCAGCTAAGAATAGAATAGGAAAGAATGATAACAAAGGCTTGTGGCTCAGCTCTCTGTCCAAGCCAGCTGACTGTGATTGGCCATTAATTAGAAACATCCAACATGAGACCAATCCCAGACCCACCTGTTGCATTCCACAGCAGCAGATAACCATTGTTTACATTTTGTTCCTGAGGCTTCTCAGCTTCTCAGGAGGAAAAATCCTGAGGAAAGGATTTTTCATAAAAGATGTCTGTGACAGACTCAGACTGGCCTGAGTAATCTCCTGGACATTTTTAGTTCACTATCAAATGTAGCCTGAGAGACACAGCACTGGAAGGTGATGGATGCTGACCTACAAGTTGCAATCCTTCTCATACCCTTCCCTTAGGACATAAATCCATGTGTTTGTCACCTCCCTTTTCCCACTGCATTTTCTGTGCAAGCCCCAAAGTCCAGCTCAGGTCTTGCCTTTGCCCTTTGCAGCTACAAAAGAAGCGGTTTATTCTCACCAATGGTGAAAAAGTTTTTGGCATTTTTCCCTACAGCAGCAGGGTTGTGTGTCCTGGAAAAACAAAGAAGAGCTCAGTGGCTTTGCTGAGCTCCATTTAAAATAATAAGTCTGGCCACAAAAGTTAAAGAGTGATTGCACAGCACCTTCCTTCTTCCCAAACATTGCTGCTGCCTCTGGTCCAGTTCCAACAGGGATGGCTGAGTGCCAGGAACATCAAAAAATGCATACTGGAGTTGGTTTATAATGAGATTTTTCCTTCATAACAAATGTGCAGGATATTCCACAGCGTTTGTCCAAAATGTGATCCCTCAGGTCAATGTGGGAAACTGAACTGGAGGCAGCCCATTCCACCCTGCCTTGTGGCCCTAATTAAACAAAACATCACTGCATATGACCACATTTTTGCATACTGTTATTATGGATGCACACTACCTGGTGCAATGTGGGAGCTTTTTATTATCCCAAAGGCCAGAAGTGGGATCAAACCCTCTCCAATCCAACCCCATCTGTATGATCAGGAGAGGAGCAGTGCTGTAAAACCTTAAACTGCAGCTGCAAGCCAGCAGTGGAAGCCATTCTCTGAAGAGGAGAACTGACAGAAGTTGCATTTTAATACCTGATTTTACACCACTGCTCCTTGTTTAATCAGATCAACACAGATCAGGCTGATCATACTGGGAAAGGGAAAAAAAAAAAGCCCAACCAGCCCAGAACAAACACTTTTGTTGAAAAACATCAGAGTGTTTGGCAGATTATATAATGTTGCAGTAAGTAACTGCATAGCTTAATTTCATGGTTTCCATGGAAACCATCAAAATGAAAGGTAAGAGTTCAGTGTTCTTGGCTCTGAGGAGCAAATCTCTTCGTTGAGATGTGAGTTTGGGGGAGAAGGGATTTCATCTGTCTTGCCTGGCTTTGGAGTGAAGGGAACCTTTGGAAGCTGTGGAGATGAGATGGTCTGGGAGGTGCCTGAACCATTCCCAGCCCCAGCTGGGCTGCACAAGTGCCTGAGATGCACACAGAGCCTCATGAATTTCACATGTGCTGTGACCTGCTGCAGATCCCAGCCCTGCTCACACAGGCTCCTGGCGTGGCAGTGGGCAGCTTGTTTTCCTGTGGAAACTTCTTCCTAATTCCAAAAACATCCTCTCTCACCTCGTTCAGGGGGGAAAAACAAAAAAACACCAAAGCTGCCAAGGGTCACTGTAGAAGCAAAGGTTTCTGGCTGTTTCTGTTGGTTTTGGGAAAGAGCAGAGCCAGTTATGCTCTTCTCTTTGCTGGGGATTAGCCCTGCAGATCTCAGTGGTGCTGATCTTGTTCAGTTGTGGATCTGATGCCCTTGGGTGAGATGGTTTATGTCTATAATTATATTTAATGCAAGATGGAGGCAGGGCTGAGAAGGGGCTTGGGCAGGTCAGACCCATCCATTCTCCCATGGCTTCGTCCTTGACACAGACACAGAGGGAGACTGGCAGGTGCATGGAGAGGCTGTAACACACTGACCCAGCCTCTCCAGGCAACCTGGGCAAGAAGAGGCTCTGTTTCTGTCCTAAAATCATGTCATTCTTTAGGGTTGGAAGGGATTTCTGTGTTATCTCCTTCCACATCCCTGCCAAGGGCAGGGACAACTTCCAGCGGACCAAGGTGCTCAGAGCCCAATCCACCCTGGCCTTGAACACTTCCAGGGATCCACAACTTCTCTGGACAACCTATTCCATCAGTTTGTCATGCCTGGTGCTGTGTCCCTTTCTGCAGTGCCTGCATCCAGCTCCCCTTTGTTATGTGATGCTGCACTACAGCAAACACTTTTCAAATAAACTGCTTTTCTGGAACACTGAAACTCATCCAAACCATGGACACGGGTGGATCTGCAAGGAATTTGGGGTCCAGCTGTCCTTGCCTCTGCTGAGCAGTGACAAATGAGTAAAGTGGCTCACAAGTGCTTCTAGAGCCAAGCCCTAAGGGGTTAATTCCTCACTCCAAATTGCCCCCTCACTGTGCATTCAGCTCATTTCTTGCTCTACCCTGTTGTCATCAGAGCTGCAAGCGAGCCACCACTTTAACAGGTTTTCTTTTCCAAAGAACGAAATCATGAGGCAATACCACTTATTGGGCTGGGTTAGTACATATTTTTCATGGGGCCAGAGGAGGCAGGTTGGCTGTATGACAAATAGCTGGTCTGGGAGCTCCCCAAGCCTTGCTGAGTCCTTCCTGCATCTGAAACCTTGGGCTGGAGCCTCTTTCCAAGTGAACAGAGAAAAGCAGCTGCATTGCATTTGCATTTTGCCTTTAACTGCTGGGAAGCACCTCACTCCTTGTTAGTGCTGTGCTCTGATACATTTCTTTTGGAGTGTGGGAAGTAGATGCCCAAAACCATCTGAGTGCCAGAGCTGTAATACCTACATTTGCAATTACTATTTTAAAAGGCTGAGAAAATTGGATTGAAGCAGATGTGCAAGTATTTTGATCCTTATTTACATAATATATCTGCCAGTCTATCCCCCTGTGTAACTCTGATGGCTGAGAAGTGCAAATCTTTAAATCTGACACAGGTTTGATCAGGGTTTTTGTGTTCTGAGGCCATGTCTTGCTTCATCATTCAGTGTTGCTGCAGTCTTGTCTCCTCTTCTGTTGTTAACTCTCTTCTTCTTGCCCTGTTAATTTATTAAAAATCCAAAATGCATGATGCTCAAGGTCACATGAAAACGTGGGGTCAAAGCTGGGATCTTAAATGAAGAACACTTGTGTCCTTTTGCATCCTTATGGACTCTCTGCTCCTTCTCCCAAACATTCATTTAGGCTGGAAAAGAGCTCCAAGTTCACAAAGTCCAGCCATTAACCCAGCACTGCCACAGCCACCACTAAACCATGTCCCCAAGTGCCACATCCACACAGCTCTTAAGTCTCTCGAGGAATGGTGACTCCAGTGCTTGGACCATCCATGCAGTGAAGAAACTTTTCCTGCTATCCAACCTAAATCTTCCCTGGTGCAATTTGAGCCAGTTTCCTCTTTTTCTGTCTCTTGTTGCCTGGAAGCAAAGCCTGATCCCCACCTGGCTGCACCCTCCTGTCAGGGAGTTGTGGAAAATGTTTCAGGATGAGTTGGGAGATTCTTTTCATCACCTCTTATGTGGGGTTAATCAAACTTCCTCTTCCATTCCCAGCAAAACCAGCAAGTCTGGTGTTGGATGTAAGCAATGAAGTTATTTCTAGGGTCTGGGCCCTGGCACCAACACATCTGTGTGCCAGAATCAGAAACTGCTTCCCTATTTGCATAGAAGAAAATAAAATTAATGGGGGAAAAAAGTCTGACAGAAACCTGATAGTTCTGTGTAGCTGTAGCAAGTGCACTTTGCAGCCAACCCAAAATAAACACTCACAATTAACCTTTATATAGTTTATACTGCAGGACGGGTTTCAGTAAGAGATGGTCATCCACTGGTGCTGCTGAGCACTTTTACTGCTCTCCAGAAAAACTCTACAAGGCTGAAGCTTTCAGCAAATTAAACTGGCAGATGCCAGTGGGATGCTAGGAGAGGAGAAATGTGTAGCTTTTCTCAGAAGCTGTGCCAAGTCCTGCAATATTTTCCTCAGGAGGATGTGGATGCCATAAAGTTACATGGGGTCAAAAAAGCAGCAGGAAAAACTCGTGGAAGAAAAAGGCATTGCAGAAAAAGGCAATCAAGAGTCTGATTCTGGCTTGTAATACTTTGAGGAGCAAGATGTTGGAAGGGAAAAGGGAATACCTGGGGAGGCTGCCTCTGTGAAATACCACAAGGGATTTGTGCTTGAGTTAGTGGTGGAGATGAACTGCTGGCTCAGGACAGAATTAGCTCTGGAAAAGTCATTCCTGCACTACCCTGCTTCCCTTCAGGAATAGCTTTGAGATCCTCAGAGCACAAAAGGGGCTAAAATGTACCTTAAGCCAGGTGGGTTCTCTTAGCCAGGCAGGCTCTTCCACTCACTCCTCACTTCAGAAACTCTCACCCAACTCCAAATACTTCCCATTTAAGAGGTCCCAAAGGAAGGGCACAGATGGTAATGCTGGAGGTGAGAGTGTTCCTGTCTCTACCTAGTCTTGTTCACCCATCAACCTGATTTTATGGATGGGAGCGGTTATTGTCTTCCTCGAGAAATTTCACATGCATGATGGACTCTTTGCCAGGGAAAATTAGATCATATGTTCACACCATTCTCCAAGGAATACACGGCCCTGTTGCAAAACGTTTGCTGCCAGATATTAAAGCAGGAGATCTCTTCTGCCAGGGGCATTATTAAACAGCATAGGGAGAGTTTTGCATCCAAAATCCACCTTAATATTGATGTGTTCGTAGGAACAGATGTCTGCTTGCTTCCTGCACGATGTGTTATCAGATTAGAGATTTTACAGCAACAGCCTTAATTAGAAGCATGTTATTATTCAGCACTAAAAGCCTCTTTTGGAGGTGTAAATCCCTGCAACACAGGGATCCAAACCTGCCTCCTCTCCAACCCATCTACTGCGAGCAAGAGACTTTTGTCCAAACATTTTGCACTTCAGAGATACACATATCCTTATTTTCAAGGTGGCTCTGGGCATGGGATTGAATCTGAGCTTGCCCAGGATGGGAGAGGAAATCAGTGTACAGCAGGGACAGGAATTCAGATCCATGACCCAGAAGGGCTGGGAATGCTCTGGGACTTTCCTGCTGTTGAACAAAGTCAACGCCAAGTGAGGGAACAGTGCTGCACTGTTGGGATGGCAGCAGTGAATTCCTCTTTGCAGGTGGGGCTGCCCTGACTTTATTCTGTCCTTGCTGTGAGTATTAGAAAGCTGCTCCCTCTTACCTCTTCTTTCAGTCTCTGCAGCTGCTTCTTTGCTTTCTTTCAAGGAACAGTCTCTGGAAGAAAATCTGGCAATGGCGCAAACGATGGGGAAAGGGCAGAAGGGAGAGGGATTTATCACCAACTAATTCTGTAAGGTAGAGAATAGTGTGTGTGAGCTTGAGTAAGAAACCTTTTTTGTGTGTGTCCCAACTGAAAAGATTTTAAGGCAGGAAAAGTAATTTCCTTGTTTTTCCTACAGCAGCCAGTAGCTCTAATGCTGTGTAGTGCCTCTCAAGACAGGACCAAAATACAAACTTCAAGGGTTTTTTTGTTTTTCTTTAGAAACATCAGCTTTGCACATGGATACAAAGACATGAGGAAAATTGAAGAAATGCATCAGGTGGCCTGGCAAACTTCTTTTTTTTTTTGTACTCTCATCTTTCTGTGGGAAGGTTTGTCAGTTTGTAGCTCATAATTTTGTAAGAAACTGCTTTTAGTTAGAAAGGATTTCAGATGGACATGTGTAAAAGAAGAAAGTTCTACTTCTCAAATGGGTTTTTAATTCAGATTTCTTTCCATTGATCATTTTCTCAAAAATGCCTTTCCATCTAAAAGAAAATAAATCCTTCTGACTTTAAGGAATTTATTTGCTGTTATAAAATACAGCACAACTGAACATCAAGATAACAAAGCAAATAAAAAACTTAGTTGAGAAAAAACACCAAAAATATCAAGAGAAGAAGTCAGGAGAAATATTTCTGGAGATGTTCAGTAAAATGTTTTGGTCAAATTTGATGTCTGAAACAACCTGGGATCACCAGAAGTTGTCTGACCATTTACCACTCAAAGATGGCATCAAGAAAAGAGATCACTGCACGTTGTGTCTGGGTGAGAAGATGGGGATGTTCCTTGGAGGGAGAAAGATTTTCAACCCCATGGGAGCAAATCTTGGTTCGAGGGTAAAAGGTTCCATTAAGTCTGAAGAGGCCAAAATCCTGGCATGACCTTCAGTGAGAAGGAAAACATCTTCCCAGATATTTCCCACATGGACTTTCCAGTCCCAGCACATAAAGAGCAGGAGGAAGCCCCAAGGAAGCACGTGAGGCCTCCAGCCAAGAATGAGGCAGGATTTGCTGTCTCCAGGTGATCCTGCAGAAGTCTCTTTTTTCCTGGGGTTCCATAGGCTTGGTAGATGCTCTGCTCTTCTGGACCTTCACCAGTGCTCCTGGTGTCTATATTGAGGTTCAGGTCCAGGGAATGGCTCCATATGGAACCAGGTGAGCCTGGAAAGGGCTCACAGGGAGGTCTGAAGACTTCATGGAAGCACATATCCTGATCCAAGGCTGAACTGGTGGTGTGGTTTATCTCCACAAGTTATCTCTTGCTGTGATTATCACCGCAATCTAAACTTCATTTCTTCACTGGCAAGTTTCCAAACCCTGCCATGTTTTCCTTGGAAACACTAAGATTCAGTGCTTACATTGGCTGAGTCCTTGGAAGGATGCTCTCTCTCCTCTCAAAAACCATCTAAGATGTGCTGTTTGTTTGATTTCCTTTTCTTGTTTTTAATCCAAACTGTTTTCTTATTCCAAGTCTGTAACAACCCTGGTAGCTCCCTTACAAATGCACCAGCACTTTATAAATAGCCCAGAAGGAAAGCTGGGCTGTCTTAGACTTTCAGAAGAAGTTTGCTCATTTGAATAGTACTTAGAATGTATTTGCATTCCAAAATGTCTTCAAATGATTTCATAGATGCCAGGAAAGCATCAGCTGTTTCAACCTCCTTCCGATTCCTGCTCTTCTCTCAGAAGCCATGAGAGGAGCAGCATCATCACTTCCCATCCTCCTGGAGCCACAGGAAAACTGCAGTTGTTGGTTTCTCTGCTGGCCTTGCACTAAACTCTCCTTTCAGAAGTGCTGAACGGCCTCACCTCCCACCAAAGTCAAGGCAAGGTGAAGATGCTCAGCCCCTTTGCTGGATCAACTCCCTGGTTTCCAAGGCAACTGTTCTTGGGTGAGATTTAATGAGAAAGTGAGGACAACCACCAGGCCCTTTGAACAGGCAGGGGAAGGCAGAGCTCACAGAAATGATTGTGCTTTTTCAGGGAAAAGGACAGGCAGGTGGACGGAATGGACAATAAATTATCTGACATTTTAATGGGTTAACAGGATATTGCAGAAAATTACCTGGATAAAGTGGCTCAGTCCCTGTGGAGAAAAGTAAAATAAAAGAGGCATAATGGAAAGAGGGCCCATAAAAGGCTGAAATGGAGGTTTATTCAAACTGTCTGAATGGAAGTGAAAGGAGCAAGTTACAACCCTTGTTACAGCCTCTTAGCAGCAGTTGGTCTCAAAATGAATTGGGCAAAAATGTATCTGTGATAACCTGACATAGCAAAGCTGGTTGGGTAAGCTCCATAAAACACAGCCTTTATATCAGTGCCACAAATCAGAAGCTATTTGCAAGAGATTTTACAGCAGAGGCAACAGGTCCTTCTTGTTCTAATGTCAAGCAGTGTCATCTGTTACAAGAAAAGTGGAATTGTTGCTTGTATCCAAAATGTCTCAGATCATGTTTATGCTGTCTCATGCATTTCTTCACCCTGGAATTTTCCAGGTTTATTATAAGATGAGTAGACTTGCCTTTCAACATCAAGAAAGATCTTGTGAAAATAAAGACCTATCTATCCTGTGTGTGGTGCAGGAGGGTTAAGAAAATATAGATTTGTAATTCTACAAGAAATACTCATACTTTAATACTTTTCCCATTGTAATCATTCACCTTTTTCACTAGGATAAAGTCTGAGCTTTTTCAATTTAGTATTAGAAACCTTCTTTATTTAAAGTCAATCTTGACATGAAAGCAGCTCTGTCCACCACATCTCAAAAGGTTTGAGCAAACTGTAAGAGTAATTGATTCTAACCTTAATAATAATGATTTTACGATTTTGAGAACTCTATTTTTGGGAGTTGAAGGGAGGACAGTCGTATAAAATCAACGTAGAGATGAAAAAAGCATTTTTTAAAATTAATTAAGAGATGTTCCGAGTTAAAACATTTTTTATGTCTAATGGGGCATTTGTAATAATTTTTGTATCCCTTTTTGAATGAAGCACTGGTACTTTCAGACTTGAAAACAGTTATTTCACAACTCAAAAGGAAGTATATATACTTTCAGAAATGCTGAAATAAAATGTTCTAACTGGTGCATGGCTGGAAAAAAAATTTTAAAAGGGAATTTTTGACAGAAAGGTCTTCATCCATTCCACCCAATCAGACATAATTACAGCCCTGTTGTCACCCTCTGCTACTCTGGAGTTGGGTTTTGATGAATGAACTGTTTATAGAGCTTTAAATAAAGTCATGAGCTTCAGCCTCATGTCAGAAAGACATGAAGCCATGGTAAGGACAACTACAGAGCCAGCCTGCCTTGTCATACCCACAAATTTTGGGGGAAATGGTAAATATATGCCACCCTGACCCAACAGCAGAATTATCCAACTACAATTTCCACGCAAGAGCCACAGCCCTGCACAGGTTAAATCTCCAGGTCCTGCCAGGGTGAAATAAGAGCAAAGATGGAGATGAAGAAACAGCTTTTTCTGTTGTTTTGGTGACTGTGGTACCACTGAGCCCAGGTAAGATGAAGGTAAGATGACACCAGGTAAGATGTCACCTCCTCTGCTTCACAGGCAGACCCAGAACACCTGGAGACTCCTGCAGGCTTCAGAGCTCTGTCTTTCAATTTGCAGGCCAGGCTTTACCTCCTTGTTTTCAATCTGGTATTTCATGTATTTTTATGAAGGGCTCCTTGCTCCACAGAGGGGGTTGTGCTTTAATACAGGCATTGCAGGGAGAGGAGTGAGTGAGCAGTTCTCCCTCCAAGCACAATCCTGAAGGTCACCATTTTAGCATCTAGGAAATGGTTTTTTTGGCCATGTCAGCATTTTTTTTTTGCCCATGCTCCTTTATGGATGACTTTAAAACAGTGTCTCCAACCGTAAAATTCCACCAGTGTTTAATCTCATTGAGTATTTTCTTGGATGCCGTAGCCAAGCTCACTTGACTAATTCAGCTTGCAAAGTACTACTGGGAAGGAGTATTTATGGTAGTCCCAGCAAGGACAACCAAATTAGCTGTAGCAAGCAGCCAGCCTGAAGAAGAAATAAAACGAGGGAGCCAGATAATTTGGAACAAAATGTAAAAGACACACAAATCATTTAATAAAGGTTTTCCCCGGAGGAAACTTTCCAAGCAGCTGAACACCAGGACAGCTGAGAGAAATGAGATCAATTGTGTTTAGACACAATGTGTACATTTTATTTTTTAATATGATCATCATTTGTCAAACTTTATGGGCCAGGTTCTTTCCTCAGATTAGCTGATACTGGAATTGAACTCATTACAATAAGGTTTTGTCTTTAGTAGACAGGAAGGTGGAGAGAGTGATTTATTTCAAGGAAACTGTAAAATATTCACTGAGGTGGAATTGTATTGTCTAGAACTGGGAAATAAAAATGGAATATAAACAGGGAGCAGGATGGAATAACTCTGCTTTCCCAAAAAGTGCAGCAAACAAACACAAATACCTGCAATTCTTAAGCAGGAGCCTGGGTTAGAGAACTCTCTTGCACATAGGTTCAACATTACATATTTTACATTCTTCCTGTTGAACTCATAAATCCAAGTCCACACACACATAATAGAAGCATTGGAGTCCAGAAGTACAAGAGGTAAAAAGAACAAATGCCCTCATTCTCAGAATAAAAAAGCCTTTTCCATTTGCAGTGGAAAGAGAGCATTTGAAGACTTGCTTTTCTACAATGCTTTTATATTGCATTAGCCTAATAATAAACTCTGATTAACAAGAAAAAAAGAAACCAGGAACCAGAGCTGAAGCTTATTCATCCCTTCTGAAGCTGAGATAACACAATCTTCAGCAGAAAGCACAGTGGTATCCATGAGACAGCTCTGCTGCAAGATTCCAGCATGATTTTATCCTTTCTGGTTTGCATCCTCCTCAACTCCCCCCTCCAAAATGAAAATAAATCAAGTTCATTTTTTTCCATCCAGAATATGGGGGATCATATCCACAAACATGCACTGGAACAATCACAGAATGGCTTTGAATGGAAGGGACCTTGAAAATCATCCAGTGCCACCCTCTGCTGTGGGCAGGGACACCTTCCACTATCCCAGAGTGCCCCAAGCCCCATCCAACCTGACCTTGGGCACTTCCAGGGATCCAGGGGCAGCCACAGCTTCTCTGGGCACCTGTGCCAGAGCCACCCCACCTTCACAGGGAAGAAATTCTTTGGTCTTGGCAAGAGACACTTGAGAAGTTTATGGATACATGGATCCAGGGGGACAGCCACACCCTTCTCTGGGCACCTGACAAGCAGGGCCTCCCCAAATTCACAGGGAAAAAATTCTTTGGTATTTGTTCAAGAGACAGGTTGGGAAGTTTATGGATACATGGATCTATGGATGGATATAGGGATGGACTTTGGACCCATTCTTGGGTGATCTTATCAAGAGAGAGGTTGGGGAAACACCCTGTCTTTCCGTGACAGAGGGATCAGGCCATGGATCCCTGCACAAGTAGAGACATTTCAGCAAGGGAGTCTCCATGTCCCTGGAAATTGTTCAGCAGAGAGATGAAAAGCTGTGAAATACAGAACAGACAGAGCCAAGGCATGGCTGGGACCCATTTACTGCAAGTTTTTCCTCTTTTCTGGGCCACAGGAAAAAGCCAGTGAGTGTCCTGTTAATTAAAGAGGCTTTGCTGGCCATAAATCACATGGGCATTCCTGGGAAGGGGAAAACTCCTTCAGCAGCCATGGTTTCTCCTGGGTCCTCTTGGAGCTGAATGGCCAAAGTGGCATCAAGATGAGTCCATGTTTGGCACAGAGGGTGAACTCTGATGGAAATCTATCACAGGACATCTTTTATGAAAAATCTTTTTTTTAGGATTTTTCCTCCTGAGAAGCTGAGAGGCCTCAGGAACAAAATGTAAACAATGGTTATCTGCTGCTGTGGAATGCAACAGGTGCATCTTTGATTGGTCCATGTGGTTGTTTCTAATTAATGGCCAATCACAGTGAGCTGGCTCGGACAGAGAGTCCGAGACAGAGCCTTTGTTTTTCATTCTTTCTTTTTCTACTCTTAGCCAGCCTTCTGATGAAATCCTTTCTTCTATTCTTTTAGTATAGTTTTAATGTAATATATATAATAAAATAATAAATCAGCCTTCTGAAACATGGAGTCAGATCCTCGTGTCTTCCCTCATCCTCAGACCCCTGTGAACACAGCCACAGAAATCCATGGAGAAGGGAAGGGTTCTCACGGGGAAGAAACAAAAGCCAACAGCATCACTCCAAATGCACATCCCCCTGTTATCCTCTTGCCCACTGCCTTGTTGAACACATTGTGTGTGTGTTTATGTTCTCTTTGAGGCCCATTTTTATTTAATGCCACAAAGATGTGCTGCTTGGAGAGAGCACGAATCCTTTGAACGTGTAATTAGGGATGAGGGGGGTACTCTCTGCCTCTGCCCACAGACTCTCAGCTCACATCTGGGTGTGCCAGCTTCCCCAGGCACTGGGGGGAATGAGGATACCCTTGAGACTGGGAAATGAAAGCAAAGCAGCCTCAGATCTGCACCCGCACCAAGCTGCTGAGACACAGCAGTTTAGCTATGCTGATTTTTTTCTTCTTCTTCTTTCTAATTGACATAGCCCTACATCCTTTGATCTTTGAAGGGCATGTTTATCCAACATTGTTCAGTGCAGCTATACTGCTTCTGGTTACAAATTGTGAGAGTCATGTTCTGTTTCAGTGAAACAATAGGATTTAATTATTAGCAGCCTTCAAAGACAAATGAGGGGCTCAGAGTCTTCTCTGATTACAAGGTCAGAGCAGCAGATCAGTGGTTGGGAGCAACAGAGTTAACAGTATTGTTTACATTATTCTGGGGCAAAAGACTCCACTTCCTAATTTTACACTCACTTTTCAAATTTTCTGTGTTTGTAAAAAAATAAAAACAACAAGTAATCAACACATAAATCAGAATCTTGATTGGATTTCGCTTAAAGGTGAGATTTATTAAAGGTTGGTTGTCCTTATGAAATGCATGTACTGTGTCTGGATGCTAAATACAGGAATAGAAGGGACAGCTGCTGTCAGGAAGTTCAACAAGGTGGGCAAAATATTTATTCTGGGCTTTAAAGATGAGGAAAAGATTAGTGAAAAACTTTAGAAATTCTGCTTAAATGGGAAGGTACTGAAATACTTTATCCAGAGGAGTAATTCACCACAAAATTATCGTAGGCAGAGAATTAAGTCACCCACATGTGATGGGTTCTCCATTACTGGAATTTTTAAGAACAGGCAAGGTAAAGATCTTCCAGGAGCAGTTTGGGAAGGGACCCTCTACTGTGAATGTGTGGGTACAGATTTCTGAAGTGCAGCTTGACTCAGGTTCCCCGACATAAACAGGCCTTGCATGTCATGATAACCCAAGGAATATCAGCTTTTATTGGTAATAATTGTAGATCCTAATCATTTAGGCATATGTGTCATTCCAAGCACAAGATGTGCTCAGTTTATGGCCCAGTGAGACATTAAATTAAAGATAAATCATCTTAGACATCAGTCTCTGGAGAAGTGTGTTTTCCCTCTGTCCGTGGCTACTAAAGATAGAGGTAGTCTAGGCTAAAATCCACTAAAGAAAGTGAAATTAATCCGAAATTTAGCTTGGAAATTGTTGTTTCCAACTAACTTCTGTCTTGAAAGTTTTCATAAATAATCTGCGAATTGTCTTTCATTTATTTTCCTTTTTCTCTTTACAAAACAAGGCCTGAACACACCACACAAGGAACACAGAGGATGAGATAAAGCACAGAAAACCACACAGAACTATAAAAGTTCCTTAACTCAGAAAAAAAAGGCTATTTTAGATTAATATTTCACTTAATTGGAGTTATTGGAATAATTAATCTTGTCCTTTGACCATCCTGCTGTGATAATAACACAGGGTGAGGAGTGAAGTGGGCTCTCCAGATGTGAGACTTCATCATCCTCATCACAGAGCCCAGCAAGAATTTTGCCCATTGGCTCAGGGACCCCATTCTAACCTGATTTTCACCAATGAGGGCACCCAGTGCTACTCCTTAAAGGATAAGAGAAAAGCAGGACAAGAAGTTTGTCTGGATAAACCTGGTGTAGAGTGTGACCAAAAAATAGGGGGAAAATAGGACAAAAGTGAGCAGAGTTATGGAAATCAAAGAATTTGCACCTAGTGCAAACCTCAGCCATGGACTGGTGACACGAAAGGTGTAAAGAATGACAAGCATCAGGGAAAAGAAGCTGATAAAACTTTGGAGTTCCTGTGTGTTTTATTGGTTCAGACACAGGCCTTCCCTCTGTATGCTGAATTGTGTTCTCAGTTTATAAGGTTTGGACTTGATGATGAAGGATGAAGGTTAGACTTCATCTTGGAATCTTTTCCAACATTAATGATTCAATGGGTCTATGAAGTTTTTGGTTTTGCTGTTTTTAGTTTTTTTGTTTGGGTTTTGTTTGTTTGGTTTGGGGTTTTTGGGGTTTTTTTTTGTTTTGGGTTTTTTATTTTTGTTTTTGTTTGGTTTTTTTTAAAATTTGATTTATTTGGTTTTTTGTGGGTTTTTTTGTTTTTGTGTTTGTTTTGTTTTTTTTTGTTTTTAATTTCCAGCTGACAGAAATGAAAAATTGTTGTGCTTGCTGCTTTTTTAGCTTGACTGTGAGCATGAACAGAAGTTTGGGCATGGAAGTATTTGAAAGGAACAAGATCTGGTGTGTCTTTGGGTCTTCAGGCTGGTAAGTAGCTAACAAAATTTTATTTCTATGTCATCATATTAGGCAGAGGTGTCTAATTTCCACTGAGACAAGCACCTTTCCCCACTTCCTTCCTCAACTCTGGAAATCTTTGGACCTGTTTGAAGACATCACATGGCATAGTGTCTTGTTCTGGGATTAGTCCCACTGACCTGCTGGGTCAGAGGAAATCAGGTTAAAGTAAATCAGGTAATTAAGACCCCAATCCACTGAGATTCTTTATTCATTAGCTGCCCAAAGCCTGGTCCAGCAATTAACGTTGTATTCCCAATACAGCCACCAGAGCAAACCGTGCCAGGGATTTTATTTCAACATGCTGAGACAGTTCCCATACTGCTGGCACACCCAACATCCACATTTCTGTTTCAGGAGGTGAAGTCCTCAAATCAGCATTCATGGCTAGGGCTGCAATTCTGTGGCAGAAGGGAGGATAAAACTTGGAGATAAAGCAAAACCCCAATCGTATTTATTGCCCTGAAACCACAGCTGGACAATGTCTGGGTTTTCGCTTGGTCAGGCTTTTCTTTATTGTGTGTTTTGTCTTAGTGGAGTTCTGTGACACAAACCAGCCTCATTCCACAGAGCATCTCTCATAATCCCAGTCCCCAGAGACACGATCATAGTGGAGATTACAGCAACAGGCAGTGTTGCTGTTTCAAACACTTCAGTCACTTTCCCACCGTGACTTTTGATGGCTGTTGTTTGTGCTGGGATTGCCCTGTGTGTGTCAGGCTGTGAAATCTCACAGCAGGAATGATGATTCTTAGTTGATTACACCAGTTCACAAATCTGTGTTCAGCTCACTTGCCAACAGGATTGTGGGCAAGGATCAACTCAGTTGGGTTTTTCCTTTCAAGCATATAGGTTCCTAAATCTCATTAATTTCAGGGCTCAAAAATCCTGTAAAATTTGGCTTTGGGGCACAAAGCACCCTATGGAATTTTAAACATCTACCTGAGGATATTATTTCTAAAAATCCCTCTCTGCTGCTGGAGAAAACAGCTATTTTCAGAGAGCAGTGCAAACTATCCAAGAGATCACTACCCTCTCAGTCTATAGGTGTGCTTTGCACACCAGATATGCACCTACAGACTCACAAATAAAGTTAAATGGAAAGAAAATGTGGGGGTTTTCCCTCAGAAGTCATCCTACCTTTAGATTGCTGAAGGATCTGGAGCAGCAGGAGGATCTGAGGGAGCTGGGAAGGGGCTCAGCCTGGAGCAAAGGAGGCTCAGGGGGGACCTTGGGGCTCTGCCCAAGTCCCTGACAGGAGGGGACAGCCAGGTGGGGTCAGGATCTGCTCTCAGAGAGAAAGTCAGGACAAGAAGAAATGGTCTCAAGTCATGCCAGGGAACCGGAGATGGAATATTAGGAAAAAAATTCTTCACAGAAAGGGTTTCCAAGCATTGGAATTGGCTGTTCAGGGAAGCATCATCATGAATATAGGGAAGATATATGTAGGGAAGATAGTGGAGTCACCATCCCTGGAGGGGTTTGAGTAAGTCATGCAGATGTGGTGCTTTGAGATATGGTCTAGTGGTGGCTTTGGCAGTGCTGGGGGAATGGTTGGACTCAAGGAGGTTGGATTTCTTTTCCTGCCTCAATGATTCTACCATTCTGTGAAATGGGAAGGTTGAGGCGTCACTGACACCTCTTGCAGTCACTGAGAATGTGGAGGGGAGCTCAGCTCAGCTTGGACAGCCATCATCAACTCCTTTCAGGCAGCTGAAGAGAACTCAAGCACATGGCAATTAGTACTTTAATTAGGATCAGCCTGAGCAAATACTTAGGCGAAATACACTGCTCTGCCTGAAAGGCTTCAATCTGAGCTGGCATCAACGTCAGTGTGCAGAATTGTTTGTGCTGGATCATGGACAAAGTTACCAAGAAGCCAAATTCAAAGGAATGAATGGAGCTGGGCTGGGAGCAGGAAGAAGGCAGTTAGTATTTTTGCAGGCTAAAGACAATTACTTTAATTATATCCACTCACAAAAAAAAAATAGAAACGTTGCTGAGAAACACTCTTGTTTCAGGCTTCTGTTTTCCAAACCTAAATAATGATTTTCATATTCACTGACAAGCTTCATTAGCTGGAATTAGGGGGTGTTTCTTACACACTCTCCAGTTCCCCCCATCCCCAGTACATTGTCCATCAAGAAACAAGGGGAGAGAGATGTTTGAGATTCCTGTGTCAGCATCTCGGTGGGAAAAATAGAAACGTGTTTTTCCTGGAGAATGCAAACCACGGCAGTAACTTACACAAAAAATAGCAAACACTCAATAAAATGAACCAGAGAGAAGAAAGGAATATCGTGAGATAATTTGGTGGGGGGTGAATTTAGCCCAACAGCAGGAAAAAATTACCAAGGCCTTTTTCTTTGTCCTAACAGTGAAATGTGCACTGTGTCTAATTACGGCAACTTTGGGGGTTTTTATGGGGGTTTTAGCTGCCATCCATCCATCCATCCATCCATCCCCTCGTGCTGACGGACAGCTCACACTATCCCAGATTTGTGTCAGGGAAGGGACTGCGGTGCCAAACGCTGAGTAAATGTCTGCTGCCCTCCTGTGTACATCCTCAAAAAGACACAGGAGAGGATGCCAGAGCCCTGCGATTTCTCTCCCAGCACGTCCAGCTCCCGGGGGAAGGGCTGGCGTGCAGTGTCTGTTGTGTATTTACCCCTGATTTGTGTCGCTGATTCATCCTCGAGTTGATCCAGATTTCTGCTAATGGATCCGGGCCCTTGTTCTGCCACCATCTGCTTGTTGTGCCCGCTGCTCCCCGTGTGTTTAGATGCCATTTGTTGCTCCATGTGTGCAGTGGGGGAAAAGGGATGGGAGTGGAAGAAAGGCTGCTCTGGATGTGTTCTGCCACAGTGTCAGAATCCAGGACATCCCTCTGGCTGCCCTGGATGGCTCCAGCCCCTGCCAGGGGGCTCAGAGGCCTTGGCACAGAGCCCAAGACCCCCATGTGCCTTTGATTTTGACCCATGGAAAAACAATTACCAACCTTTATAGGAAGAATTACAAGTCAGGATAGTTTAAGTAGGATAATAGTTAGTTTGTCACAGGGTGAAAAATAGATTTTTGAGGTTTTTAGAATGGGGGCTCGGGGGTCCCAAGATGGAGGAATTTGGGCATGCCCTGTCCTTCTTCCTTCTTCTTCCTAGCCTCCACCTTCTGGGTGATGTTGGCACTTTTGGATTGGTTTAAGGTAGGAACTCACTGTCTAACATAGGTTGATAGATATTGGGAAGTTATGGTAAATAATGTACATGTAGTTTTTAGTATAAAAAGATTACACTGCCCCAAGGTGGTCAGTGTGCCTCAACCTGACCTACCAGACAGACCTAAGAGGGTTGGAGAAAGAATTTTATAGATAAGAAATAATAAACAACCTTGAGAACGAGAACAGAAGAATCCTGACTCCTTCTTTGACTGCCAGGCTGGGAAAAGAGATTTGTACGTATCTCAGAGTCACTGTGACCAGCAGAGATTCTGAGACTACAGCAGACACAATAATATGGGTGGGTTTGGAGCCACCACCAGCAGCCCTGAGTTGTCCAGAGGGCATTTTCCCAAGGGGAATGGGCAGCAGTTTCCATCAGGAGACTGTAAAGCACAGAAATCACCTACCCAAGGCAGTTTTGGCATCTCCATGGCTGGAAAAACCACCCCAAGTCATATTTCCAGGAGCCACTTCAACAGAATTCACCAGGTAGTTCACAGCATCACTGCCCCTCAGCCCTGTTCCCTGGGATTTTTGTGACTATTTACTTACAACACAATTAAATGGAAACTGAGTGTTCTGTGTGTTCATTTCTGACTGTGAGAACTCCTGCACAAAGTTCCCTGCTTACCTAAGTTCAGATCAGGGTTTAGGTTGAGTGCTTTTATGGTGACCATTGGGCATATTATTCTTAGCACTGGTTGGGAGTAAGAAAATAACATGGTGACCAAAAATACTATGCCAGTGTGTTGTGGTGTGATGAAAAATGCCTTTTAGACCTTATTACATCTAGGATATATATTAATTTTCTGCATCCTTTCAGTGCTCATCAAAAATAGGGAGTGAATTTTCACATAGACAGATACAAGGGGAAGTAAAAGAGGAGATATTTAGATTAGAAATTGGGAAGAAATTCTTCCCTGGGAGGGTGGGCAGGCCACGGCGCAGGGTGCCCAGAGAAGCTGTGGCTGTCCCTGGATCCCTGGAAGTGTCCAAGGCCAGGTTGGACAGGATTTGGAGCAACCTGGGATAGTGGAAGGTGTCCCTGCCCACAGCAGGGGGTGGAACTGAATGGATTTTAAAGTAATTTCCAACCCAAATCATTCTATGTTTCCATGATTTGTCTTAGGATAAACACACACACACAAAAAAAAGTTGCATTACACTATACAAAACAAATTTATTTTCTCCTTATTGTTTCCCAACCGTGGGGGAGATTTATTTTATTCAAGACCTCCTTTCTGCATGGTTTCAGCTTTGGAAGGTGAGCAGGTTTTGAAGAGTTAATTATAAAGCTCCTGCTTGAGGAGCATGAGACCAAATCTTGTTCTTAGATGTGCTGCCCCCCTTGGTTTCAGCTGAGTGATTTCAATAGGAAATCCAGTCATGCAGGTGTAATCATGGGAAAGAAAAGCACAGCCTAAGGGTTCAACAGTCCTAAAACATCCTTAAAAATGATGACAGGTAAAAAAACCCCAAAACCAGTAAGCTTGGGAACCTAGGTTTTCCTGTTTGTTCCTGTGTGGTTGAGATGAATTCAAGTGTTTCATCACAAATACATCTAAAATGAAAATAAAACTAAACTTGCACTTTTATTTTATTTTACTTTGGTGTCAAAATTCATGGGTTAGAGGGATTTCTTTTATAGAATAATTGTTTACATGGCAGAGCTCTGCAAAACACTGAGACCTGGCAGTTTGATCCATGAATTTCCTGAGCTGAAAAGCTTCCCTGTGGAATAAGATCAGGACAGAACAGCATGACATTACACAACTGTCATGTAGAGTTAAATAAACAGTGTGGGGATTAAATGCCATTTCTCAGATAGGAGTGAGCTGTAATGGTGCTGGCTGCTTTCATGTAGGGTTTTTTATGAGTTGTTGGATGGAGAACCCAGCTGACAAGGACAAGTTTCCAGCTCCATCCCATTTCCTATTCAGCTGCTTTGGCTGAGGGAGTTTGCAGGGCTCTGCTGGGGCAGAGTTATGGAGCTGACACTTTCTTGGCTCCACGTCCCTGCAGAGGGAAGGGAGAAAGAAATCAGGAGCTCTGTGCCAAGACTTTGCAATCCTGTCACATCCTCCTGGCACTTCTGCCAAGGGTGACAGGGAGGAGAAGGGTGAATGGAGGGACCAAGGCAGTGCCTGTCTCTCTCCTCCAAGGGCTCACCAAGGTTCTGTCATCTCCGTGCCTGAGCTGGGGGGTGAGGATGAGCTGTGGAAAGCCTTGAATAAGCCCCCCACAGCTGAGGGCAGTGAAAGGGCAGGTCAGCTCCTCACACTGGCTACAACACTTGGTCTCTAGAACGTCCTCAGGAGATAAAGTGACTCTGGCTTTGGGCTCAGAGAGGCACAGGGATTGCCTCTACCTCAGAAGATCTTTGCCCTGGAGTTTTTGGGGGGTTTGGTGGAGCTGGCTGACAAGGGTCAGTATCTCCTTCCAGCAGTGTTTGCCTTAATTGAGCGTAGAATGCAACTGGGTGAAGCAAGCCTGGAATCTCCAATTTGTTCTTTCATGCAGCAGTGCTCAAAAACTCTGCTCCAATTCAAATTGAGCTTTATCCTGAAATGTTTGCTTCCAATTTGACTTAATTGCTTTTTAGAATGCAACTGGGTGAAGCAAGCCTGGAATCTCCAATTTGTTCTTTCATGCAGCAGTGCTCAAAAACTCTGCTCAAAAAGTCAATTCAAATTGAAATTCTGCTTTGAGGGAACCCATCCTGAAGGAAAACTGTTCTGTGGTTGATGTGCAGAGTTGTGCAAGGGAAGAATTAAAGTAATGCTTTTCTTCTCCCAAGTACACAAAAATGTCCATAGGGAGTTTTCCATGGAAAATAGCAGTAAGTGAACTCTGGGGAGCACAATACTGAATTCAATGGGCCAGACTATGTCTGAAAACCAGAGTTTTCATCAAGACATTAGATGTGGTGGGACTTGAGCCCTCTTCTCCGTTTGTCAACCAATTTGGGATAATTCTGAATCAGAATGAGGGGAGACACATGAGGAATTTGTAAATGGGTCAAAACTGTTGACATGGCTACAGAAGTAAGAAGGCTGGTTGGATTTCAGAAGGATTAAATTATATATTTATTTATCTCCTGCCTCCCCAGAAAGATAACATTTTGGTTCTGTCACCTCTTGCTCATTCACATGGTCCACTCTTTACTGGAAGGACCTTCCTGTGACTTTTGGGTGTAGTTTAGTGCCCACCACATAAAAGACCTCAGTCTTTCTCTTTTAAAAGGTAATTCCCCCATGAATAGGACACTCCTTTACTCTCAGACTGGTGTGGGGCTTCTCAACATGACAGGCAAGACTTTACCACCTTGGAAGTGAAGGAGCAAGGACAGGACAGGCTCTTCCACTCAGGGAAGTAGAAGGAGGAGATGAAAGCAGAAATACAGACCCAGGATGAATCCTAAAGGACTGGGTTGATTCTCTCCTTGTCATGGGCATGTTATAGGTTAAAAAAAAATTATGATTGTTACTGCAGGTGGCCACATTTAATGGTCACCAGCCCAAAGTCCTGGCTGTGCCTTCAGCAGTGGCTGCTTTCCTACCTTCTTCATCCCCAACAAGGCTTCTTGTCACTTTTGGTTGTTTTATTTCTGTTGGAGCTGGAATACACATATGGGATTCTATCACATCCACTGGGAACATCCTGTGGGGGTAGGGTATAGCTGAAGCAAATCAGGTACTCCAAGGATGGTCCAGTCACATGAAAATAATTCCACACATATGTTCTCTCAGGGTGACTCCTTCCTCTTCTCTCTCTGCTCTGGTTCGAATAAGCAAAACTTGCTGAACAGGCACCCCAGGGGGTTGATGTATTCCACAGCCTCTGGAAAGCAATGCCAGCATCTTCCCAACAAATGCTTTTTCCTGCACATGCAGCTCTTTCTTCCAGCAACTGGTTGCAAATAGGCTTTATTGCTCAATGGCTGGCTCAAGCAGACATTTAACAGGCTTTAATTCTTCATCAGGCTTCAGATTTTCCACCCAGGAAATCTTCCTCCTTTTTATCGCCTCTCTTTTCTTTCCCTTTGTTAAAAGGGGGACATGACAGCCTGCAGGGTGATGTCTATTGTTGTGAGTTGAAAGATCTAGCACACTCCAGAGTCTGAGAGCATGAATGAATTATTAACATCCTTCCCCACTGCTATGGGTAATGTATGCAGCACTTGAAAAGCCTTTTCTTCCCTCTTAAAGCAGCGTAGAATTTTAGCAGCTATTCAAAACAGCCTGGCAGATGCTGTGTTAATATTGCTCAACCAGGGCTTGACAGGGGTGAATTTTGGATCCTTCTAGTTGAACAGGAGAAGGACCATGGCTCAGGAGTGGAAGCAGCAGCATTCCAGCAGTAATTAAACAGCTTGTCCCACACTAACAGCCCTGCTAATTAGTGTGAGAGAAGGAAGGGTTGCACTACACAGGTTTCAACCATGGCTGCTGCTGCCTAACTTCTCTCAGATGATCAGGACAGGCTAAACAAGCACAATCACCTGTAGATCATTCTAGATCATTCTGTGGTCAAAGGGGTGTTAGTTTACAGAATCACAGAATCATGGAATGGTTTATGTTGGAAGGGACCTTAAAAATCATCTTATTCCATGGCAGGGACAGCTTCCACTATCCCAGGTTGCTCCAAGCCTCATCCAGCCTGGCCTTGGACACATCCAGGGGTGTGGCAGCCACAGCTTCTCTGGGCACCCTGTGCCAGGGGCTCTCCACCCTCTTAAAAAAACTTCCTCATATCTAATCTAAATCTACTCTTCTTCAGTTAAAACCATTCCCTCTTGCCCAGTCACCCATGCTGCTGTAAAAAGTCCTTCTCCTGCCTTCTTCCAAGCCTCCTTTAGGTACTGGAAGGCTAATTAGCTCCCAAAACTGTTTTGCATCATTCTCCAGTTTTATCTGCCCCTCTCCACTGAGGTTACGGAGTCTCATTGTCACAGCCTGTCTCCTCCTCCTTAGTGACCCTCTTGCAACAAACCTCCAGCTCCTGCTCTGCTTCAACTGTGGTTGTCCCCCTGTGATCATCCTCTGCTGAGCCCCCCTGCCTGTGGGGATGGAGATTCCATGGAACCCGAGCTGGGAACCTTTCCTGGAAGCAGTGGGATGAAAGGCACCAGACTCAGGTTGGTTGATGTCCCTTCCATCAGGCTGCCAGGCATGCTGGCAAGGTTGTCAAGTCTCACTTGTTGAGGACAGAGGATTCCAAACACACTTAGAGCACTTTCTAGCACATGTTTTGAAACCAAAACATGGCCATTGTCTCAGACATCAAGAAAGGGAAAGGTTGAAAAGTTTGTATTGCAAGGGATGAACAGAAGTGTTATCCTGTAGGTAGGAAAATACCATGAGAAAAATCATCCCATGAGTTCTTTGTTTCTGAATTTCTAGGGAAATATGAGATAAAATAACAATCATGATCTCTTCAGGGACAATTATTCTGAATGAATAAGTCTGATTCCTTGCAGTTTGGAGTCATTGCCTCACATTCTCTCTTCCACAGTCAGCCCCATTTACTGTCCAGTCCTCTATAAACCTCATTCTCCAAGTTTCTTGCCTACCCTCTGCTACCTTCATTTTCTTCCTGCATCACATTTTTGCTCTGAAACACCTCAGCTCTCCTCCTGTCCATGAGCTATTTAGTCATGGGTTGTGGAGAGTGATGGTCAGGGGATGAAATCACAGCAGAAAATCCAAAATGCTTGTGTTCTTCTTGGCCCCCAGCTATGAACACCTGTAGGGCTGCTTGGTAGCACCTCTGAGGTTGCTGTCCTGGTGTCAAGCTCAGTTCCACCTTGTTGGTGGTCCCAGATGTTGTCAGGGAGGGCTGGAAGCAGAGATGTGCTCTGACAGGCACTCTGTGCTCTCAACCACATTTCTGTCAGAAAGGGATTAAAGAAGTTGAATTGCCCTCAGTTTGTCTCTCTGTCAGAGATGCTGTTAGCTGACCTGCTGGACCAGAAAGTTTTGTTCCTCAGACCTTCAACACTTCACTCAGCTGCCTGGTCAGAAACATTTCTGCTCCCTGGGCTTTCCTTGTACATGGGAATAATGTAAACATTTTCTTGAGAGAAGAGCCTGGGAATGGGAAAAGAAAAAATCACAAGCCAGAAACATCTGCATTTTTTTCATGCTGCTTTTCATGCTGAAAACCAAATCAGCTCTGCAACAGCTGAGTGCTGACTCGGTCTGTGATCTCACCTTGAGGGCTGAATTTGTCAAGGCTCCATGAGGGTTTAAACCCCCAGGCTGAAAGCTCTTGTGGTAGTGAAGGAGGATGGTGTCAGACCAGCAGGCGATGTCTGGAAGGTTTCTCATGCCCATGGTGCCATGAAAGAGGGTCCTGTCTGCACTGCCCCGACCTCTCTCCTATGGCACAATCAGAAAAATCCAGTGATTCTGGTCACAGACTTGTGGGTCAGGATGTCACAGTGAGATGTGACACTCTCCATTTGTCCTGCTCCACACTTGATCCAGATCACAGGTGCGAGAATTACTGAGAGCCTCCCCTAACAAAACAGAATTGATCTCTCCAATGGCTCTCAGCAGTGTTTGCTCATGTCCCAGCAGGTGACTCCAACACAGATATTCCTACACAGGGACAGAACTGTTCTTGTCCCTGTTCCAGATTGCAAGGCAAGACATATTCTATTACCATCTGTATGGCAGATTATCTTTTGTCAAGTGGACAGTTTGTCTTATCTGTCTCTCTGAGTGCTCACAATCACTTCTTCCTTGGCGAGGGGACATCTGCTGATAACAGCTATTGAATGTCACTGCATGGCTGATAAGAACTACAGCATCCCATTGGGAGATGTGAGCCCAGGGGGAGGAGCCAAGCATTCCTGCCTGGATATAATCTGGAGATTCTGAGACACCAGCACAACTTTCTCCACAGGATTCCCCAGAGGAACAGCAGCTGTCTCTTCCACTGGATCTTCAGAGGAAGAATACATCCTTCTCTACAGAACCCCCTTGCTCCAGCAGAACCACCCCTGACACTGCAGGAGGGCTGCAGCCACAATTCCAATGGGACTGCCACCAACACCCTGACCCACAGGGTGTCAGGTTGTGTTCTGACTCTGTCAGTGTTGTTCTAGTGCACTGCATTGTTTATTTTATCCTTTTTTTTTTCTTCCCTATTAAAGAACTCTTATTTCCTGCTCCCATATTTTTTGCCTGAGAGCCCCTTAATTTAAAATTTATAGCAATTCAGAGGGGTGGGGAGGACTTAGATTCTCCATTTCAGGGAGGCTCCTGCCTTCCTTAGCAGACTCCTGTCTTTTCAAACCAAGACAGTCCCTTGCAATGTCCATGAAGGTGCAGCTGCTTTGTGCTGCAGGAGGGTGGCACCAGGTGTCACCAGCTTTGTTGTGTGGGACACTCTGGAGACAGAAAGATAGGCAGGGCTGGTGAGTGGAGACCCTGACACACCTCACCTTGGGGACCTGACACACCTCACCTTGGGGACCTGACACACCTCACTCTGGGGACCTGACACACCTCACTCTGGGGACCCTGACACACCTCACTCTGGGGACCTGACACACCTCACTCTGGGGCTCTTCTGCACGCTGTGAATGTTTGGACTCTCTGTGGTGCCTTGTAGATAGCAGTGCCAAAAGTGCTTCTTTCCCTTTCTAAAGAGGATGTAAAATACAAAGGAAAATAGGGAGTTTGTTCTTCAAAGATGCTCAGACTTAAATCTTTGATGGAATCTCACATATTCTCCTTCTCCATGCCCTGTGGACTTAAAGCTAACTATGAGAACTTTGTTAACAAACATCTCACCCAGACTACACAAATCATCAAGTTTCCTGAATAAATTTGGATTTTTCCCTACTGCTTCAGGTCAAGGTAAGGCATTTGGTGGACACAGTGGCTTAAGAAGGCTCCCTGAGGGTTCAGAGACTGTATGAGATGGAGCAGCATGAAGCTGCCTGGGATCAGAGTAAAGATCTGCTCAGCCAAGTTCTGCCTCCAGCAATGTCCAACAGAAAATGTTTAAAGAAGACCAAGAATATCCTGACATAAGCAGCTCAGAGTCTTCAGCAGCTACCAAGGTGATAAGTCCTTAATTATGTTTTCTTCCCAGAATATGTTCTATCATTTTTTTGAAACCTTCTTGTGTTCTCATCTCCTTGTCTTTTGGCAAAATGTATCAGAGCTATACTTCACCCTGCCACAAGAAATGTCTTTTTATTTTCTGAACTAACCAGACAGCAATGCTATTTGATGCTCCACTGAGGTTTAGTCTTAGGAAAATCAGATACAAGTTCTGTATTCATTTGTATCAGATGCCCCCTCAGCTACCTTTTTTTTTTTTTTTTTTTCGGACAAATAAGATCCTAGAGTTTGTAATTCTTCATTACAGAGAAATAATTCTAAATTTTAACATTTTGTCACACTGCCACTCTTTCCAGTCCCAGGATATGGTGCTCTCAGGTGGGGAGACAGGACAGCAACAGTAAATAACATCAGCTGAAGGCCATGGAAAGATTTATATAGTAGTGTAATGATTATTTGTGTTATTGTTCTGTTAGCAAAAGCTGCATCACAAACACAAACGACATTTTCTTGATCATAAAATTTTTGTCTTTGAACAATTAAAAAACCCAAATTACTCTCACATCCATAATGGGCCTTGCAGAAGAGCCACAATTAGTGAGCAGGAGTTGTGGCTGCCCATGAATTTCACTGGTCTATTCAAGAGTCCTCAGCAGCCCCAGATGGTTTGTTCTCTGCCACAGCAAGAATTCTGGATGAATAGAAGTCCTCAGGTCAATGCAGCTCTGGAGCCTGTCTTCCCTCCCTCCCAAAGTGAGTAAAAAAATCTCTTTTTAACAATTAAAAAGGGCATATTTCATTAAAAAACAAGCATCAAGACAGCATGCTGAAGAGCACAGAATTAGAAATCCAGAGGACACCTCTCAATACCTAGACACAGATACACACAAGACAGTAATGCTGTGACTCTCTCTATTTTCTAACTCCCAAGGGCTTCATATTTTTCAGACAGTCCCAAATTGTCCCTTTTGTCCGGAACATCAACCTTGTGTCTCATCAGCTAAAATAGCTTCATTTTCAGAGAAACTGGGGGTAGAATTCATCCCACCTAATATCATCTCTGTAGGTGTTAGTCACTCTTTCCCCACTTACAATTTGAGAAAAATATGGTCATTTTTAAGACATGATTCATCTGACCTGATTTCGACGTCTAAGATTGTCTGAGTTTGATGTGTTCTGGAGGGGCCTGTTTCTCTCAGGATAAAAACCCTAAGCTGCAGTGGATGCTGAGAGTACCCATCAAATTCATGGGCTGGCACCTGCATCCCAAATTTGAACATCTGCATCTCTCAGGCTTCCAAAAAGAGATGCACCATCTCCTTTTGCTCTCTTTATTATCAGCTTTTCCAGGTGGTTTGATCTAATTTCACCTAGATTTCTGTGTGACAGAAACAGTCTTTCCTGAAGAAAAAATAAAAACAAAAAAACCCAACTTCCCTGCAATGCACAGACACATTTCTTCAGTGCTAATGCATGTTTTATGTCAGGTAGTAAAACCCTGGTGTGTCACTGTTTACACATCAACACCGCGTGCAGGATTAGGTTGTAAAAGGAACGTGCTGATTTTGGTTCCTTTTGCCAACAGGGGTAAATTACTCCGTATGTCAAGTGGTGGTGAAGTCTTGGTGTGGAGCATTAGTGGAACTATCCTTTAATACCTGTGGGCCGTGGCCAGAAGAGGATGAACATTTGTTTCTTGATCGTCGGGCAACAGCTGGGAATTACCATAGTTAATAGTGCTCAGAGAAAGAAATATTAAAGGAAATCACAGGGATAAAATGAACGCGGGGATTTTAATGGTATTTTCAGCTTTTTTTTTTTTTTTTTATGGTAGGATATACAATCCAGAACAAATCCAAGCAGGAGGTGACATGAATCCCTCCCTGAGACAGCCTGGAGCCACTGGCTCTTATCCACTGCCATTTATACTCTGGTCTAGTTCTGAGCCAGGACTAGTTAGGAGCAACTCAGACCTTGCCAGTAAAAGAGTTTTTCAATAATTGTGAGGTACTGAGGGGAAAACAGATGCATTACTCAGAGAATTGTGATAAACTACCACAAGTTTGCTCTGGTGGAAAATAAGATAAAAGGACAACTTAAACAATCACAGAACCAACATGTGGTTCTGGCTCCATCATCCTCCAGTTTGAAATTGTCCTCTTCCAGTTTGCTGAAACTACAAGTCCTCACCTCAGACTTATTTCCACTAGCCATTGGCTCCCCAACAGCTATTTAATTTATTCTCAGAAATCTAGGAATAACTCTGAGAGCCCCAGCTGTTAGGAAGGTTCATTCATCCATATTGCCATGAAGATGATAACCTAAAGGACAAAAAGCTTGGAACACAATGCTCCTCTTGGCCCTCAAGAAAATCAGTCTTTTAAGTGAAAGCAAGCCACACACATTATTAGTATTCATTTAAAGAAAAATAAAGCTGGCATGTTTTTGAGAAAATTAGGGACACCTAGGAAAGAACATGTTCTCTTTTTCTCACTCTGAAGAGGAGGCGACTTCAGATTTTGACAGTACAATATTTTGACCTCTGAAATGCAGCACATCAGATCTGTGGCACAGCTTTCATTTCAAGTTCTCATTTTATAGGATGATCACTAACATTCCATAGGTTTGTTTGCACTGAAATTAAATACATGGCAATATAAGGGGCACAACACTTTAAACTTATCACAGGCCTTGCCTGAAGTGCAGTCTTCCCTAGTTCATGTTATCTACTTTTGCTTTCATTTATAAAAGTGCACCTTGATGGTGCATCAAGGAATTTACATTGTCTTGATAAAAACTTATTATTTGGGGTTTTTGGCTTGATAAACACTTTGTATTGATAAACACCTTTTTTTTTTTTTTTTTTTTTGCTGCAACAGTGACTGCCTGCAACAGAGTTGACTGGATGAAGAAAATGATGGAGAAAAATCAAGAAGGTGGTCTTGAGAAATAAGTGTTCTGTAAGGAGAAAAACTCTGCTAGTGCTCAGTTGAACTCCACACTGCTGTGCACTCAAACCTCCTTTTTTTGGAGACATCACCCAGGGGCACTGCAGGTGAGGTGAGGGCACAGTGCCCAGCTCTGGCCCCTCAGCTTGGGAAGGACCTTGGGACACTGAGCACGGCCAGAGGCTGGAGAGGGCTGGGAACACCAACCCTGAGAGGGAGCCCTGAGGGAGCTGGGGGGGCTCAGCCTGCACAAAAGGAGGCTCAGGGCTGCCCCCAGCGCTCTCCCAGCTCCTGGAAGGGGCCTGTGCCCAGCCGGCCTTGGGCTCTGTCTCCAGCAGCACTGGCACAGCCAGAGCACACAGCCTCGGGCTGGGCCAGGGGAAATTCAGGCTGGAGAGCAGGAAAAAGCTTTTCCAGCAAGGGGGAGAAAGGGCTGGGGTGGCTGCCCGGGGAGGGGGTGCAGTCCCCATCCCTGGGTGTGTTTAACAAACCTGGATGTGGCACTGGGTGCCAGGGGCTGGGCTGGGCTCCATGGCCTTGAAGGTCTCTCCCAACCTGGTCATTCTGGGAATTCTGTGAGTTCTGTGAAGTACCAGCTTAGACAAGACAGAGGTGGCCTGTGTGAGGGTAAAAGGAGGTGATTCACTGAATCATGTTCTAAGAATGGGAATCTTGTACCCTGACAGCCAGAGGTGTGGTGCAGACCACCAACTACCCTCCTGCAGACCTTCATCACCTCCTCGTGTATTTTTGGTCAGAGGCTGGACCTGCTTTCTCTGTTCACACCCTGCAGTGATCAGATCGCATCCCACTCTGTCCTGGTTCAGGGCAAATTTTGGAGAGAACCCCAAAGGGGCTCCTCTAGGAAAGCAGATTCAATCGGCCTCTTCTCCCAACCGGTCTGGGAGAAAATACCTCCTTGGAGAAAAGTGGAAAAAACCTGTTTGTTAAACAATAAAACCTAAAAAATATTAAATAATAAAAGCCCTTACCACTTCAAAAAGAAATGTCAAACTCAGAAAAGTCCCCTGCCCGGGTTGCAGCTGAACTCACTCAGTCTCTGATCAGTCCCTCTGGTGCTGGAAATGTCACAGCCCAGGCCCAGCCTGTTGGCCACAGGTGGAGCTGCCGGTGCTCCCCTGGATGTTCAGGCCAGAGCAGGTTTGAACAGGTCCAAAGAAAAAGGAAAAACATCCCCACAGTCCAGGGAACTTCTTTGCCTCAGCTAGCTAAACTAACTAAAAGCAAAGGAGAGCTCTGTCCCGCTGTCTGTCCATCCGCAGACAGCACAGGCCAGGAGCAGGAATGTGGAGGAATGAGTGCAGTGTCTGAAAACAAAGTGCTGCTTCTTCTCTCTCCCTTTCACTCTCTGGAACAAGGCTTAAAGGTGCAAAACTTATTATTCAGCATAAACAGAACAAGATGACTGGGGATAAAAGCATCATATAGTCAACTCAGGACACACTCCCATATCAGCCCAAGTACACAGCCCCTGGGGCCAAAGCTGCTTAAGCTAAATTGATTCCTGATGCACCTTTCCTCTGCTCTTGTCTTTGTGCCCCCTGGCATCTCTGGGAATACAAAGAATACAAATGCTTCCATTTGCCATGATCCTTTCATCTTCCAGCGGGTGAGGCCCTGCTATTACAACCCTCTGCATGTTGTGTAATTATTGTAACAGCTCCCTTCGGGCTCCAGTCATTAGAGCTGTCATTTGATTAGGTTTTTGTCACGGGTCTTTTAAAGAATGGCTGTACCCTTCACACATAACATATGTTAATTTATTTCCACAAACATCCAAGTGTCTCTCCTCAGCTTGACAGTGACTTGCTTAGATTTTGTATTTCTTTTGCACATATTACTCTCTTTTAACTGCTGACCAGATGGAAAAGACAATCTCATGCTTGATCATATTTCTGCTTATAATTTAGTCTTATCAACAGATCCAACACATGCATTTATCTTACACATGTGAATCAGCATGGGTTCTTCAGACAGCTCTGTAATTACCAGATTAACATTTATCAGTTAGTAGTTTTCCTATAAAATTTTATTTGTAGGAAGAATAAATTCCTCTTTCTCATTTATAAGCTATCTCAGTGTGCTTTTACAGGATGTTTAAGTTTCCACTGGCTTCAGTAAGTGTTTAACTCTTCCACTTGTGGCTATCAGCTCTTTGATGGAGCCACACCTGGAACATCTGTAAGCAAAACACACTCAATTCCTACATTATCTTCTACCATGGATGTTCTTGAGGAGCTTCAGATGTTTGAGAAATGCTCATTTCACTTATACCATCTTGGCAATTATTAACCTACTACACTCTGACCACAATACCAGTCACTTAAAAGTTGTATAATATTCCTTTATCTGTGTTTGGACACTATTTGTTACAGGTATCATAAATCCATCACAGAATTTATGCTGTCCTGACCTGAAAACTCAAGTTATTGACCTGTGAGGAGAAATTGTTCCTATGTTCTTAGCTGTTGTGATCATTCAATTTTATATAACATTTTCTATTCAAGCAGCTGTTGCCACAGCAAAATTTGGATTAGTTCCCTAGTAGAAGAATAATCAAAGGAACAGAACTAATTCCCTCCAGCCATCACAGCTCAGCACCATGACATTGTGTCCATCACAGCTTGGTAAGAAGGTAAAAAGCTAAACAGGATGGTTTGGATGTCTGGTATCATTTCCTCCTAAGGAAAATACAGGAACTTGCAAAGTGACTCAATGGCTCACAAGGTCAATAACTGTCCAGCCACTAAAAACTTGATGTTCCTGCACAAATAGACAGAATGGATTTGATATTTTGGTGTCCTGCACTGCCAGTGACAATGCCCAGCATGACAAATACTCAGAACTCAGGTGCATCTGCCTTTGGCTCCATGTTGTGGTGCCTTGTGAAGGGTGACCTAGAACAGAGGCTGGGCAGAGTTCCAGAATAAAGCAGGGATTTATGGAAAGGATCTCCTCCATGGACCCACCTTGGGCAGCACCAGAGCCCAGCCAGGGCTGCACCCAAGATGAACCAAAATGGCCCCAAAATGCATGAGCGCTCCCGGGGTCTCTCCCTGGGATCAGTTCTGCTCCATTTGCACCTTGCAGTTCATTGTCCCATCCCAGCTTTAGCCCAGGCAGTCCCACCCTGCTTGTTTTCCTCTCTGCAGCCCACGGGGTTTGTGCTCCTGGGCTGAGATTTGGGCCATTTGTCCTTGGTGCCCAGCTGGAGCAGGAATTGTTCTGTCTCCCTGCTCTGTGCACAGAGCTCGCCAGCCCATAATGTGAAGCTCAGAACTGCACACTAAAGCAGTACAAAATCTGAAAAATATAAAAAGCTAAAATCTGAGGCATCATCTAAACCAGGCACATTGTATTGGGAACAGGAAAATGCAACAGGAATTTACAAAATGGTCCCTGCTGAATTTTCAGGCCCCGAAAAGGGCTGAAGAAAAAGGGTTCCTTTAACTTTTCTCACGATGTGGATGGGTGAGGCGGCAGCACTGAGGGTTTTTGTGATCTGTTCAGCTGCAGAACAAAATTGTGGTGGCTTCCTGTAAAGGAACCGTCTGCTGAGGCAGAACATGACAATCTGTGCCCACTTCAAACACTGCCTGCTCCCTCCTGCAGCTTTTGTTCCAGATACCCAACAGTAAGTTGGGAGGAAATTTTAGGCTGGTTTTTTTTTTTAGAAGTGCTAATTTTATTTTCATTGACATATTTAGGAGCAGACCTTGCTGCATACTCATTATCTCAACCAGTTATCACTGTTTGGTGTTGAAAGAAATCTTGGAGTATAGGAATTGTCCTTTCTTCTGGGTTCTGAGTCATGTAGAGTCCCAATAAAGGAGCCAATTACAGGAAATAACTTAAAAGAGACCCTAGATGGCCAAGACAATATAAAATCAAGGAATTATTAAGGCTGGAAAAGCCCTCTTCGATCATGAAGTCCAATCATTAACCCAGCACTGCCAAGGCCATCACTAAACCGTGGTGCCAAGTGCCACCCTAAGTGCCACACATCCTTTCAACACTTCCAGGAATGGCAATTCCATCACTTCCCTGGGCAGACTGTTCCACTGCTTGAATGCCTTTTTGATGAAAAAAGTTTTCCTGATAGCCAGTTTAAATCTTTCCTGGTGAACTTGAGGTCAATTCCACTTTTCCTGCCCCTTGTCCCTGGGAGCAGAACCTGAGCCCCCGATTGTCCCCTCCTGTCAGGGAGTTGTGCAGAGCCACAAGGTCCCCCCTGAGCCTCTTCTTCTCCAGGCTGAGCCTCTTCCCAGCCCCTTCAGCTCCTCCTGGTGCTCCAGACCCTTTCCCAGCTCTGTTCTGGAGCTCCAGCACCTCAGTGTCTTTCTTGTAGTGAGGGGCCCAGGGCTGAACTGAACACACAGTCCTGTACCTGTAGCAGTGAGATAAATATGTCAGGACACCTACTCTGTCTGTTGGCACGGCCTGTCTGGTGTCTGTGATGCCTTGAGAAGGTCGACCCAGAACAGAGACTAGAAGGAGCTAAAGAATAAAGTAGGGATTTATTAGGAGGCCTCAATGGATCCATCTTGGGCAGCAGGAGAGGCTACACCCAAGATGAACCAAAATGGCCCCAAAATGCACGAGCGCTCCCGGGGTCTCTCCCTGGGATCAGCTCTGCTCCATGTGCACCTTGCAGTTCATTGTCCCATCCCAGTTTTAGCCCAGGCAGTCCCACCCTGCTTGTTTTCCTCTCTGCAGCCCACGGGGTTTGTGCTCCTGGGCTGAGATTTGGGCCATTTGTCCTTGGTGCCCAGCTGGAGCAGGAATTGTTCTGTCTCCCTGCTCTGTGAAGAGAGCTCACCATCCCATAATGTGAAGCCCAGACCCACACACTAAAGCAGCACAGAATGTGAAAAATATAAAAGCTAAAACCTGAGGCATCATCTAAACCAAGAACATAAAGCCATACCAACCCCTCACGTGCTAGGACAGCATGGGGAACATCTATTTGGGATGGTGAACAGCTCTGCACAGAGCTGGCAGTGGTGGGAAGGATGTTCCTCTGGTCCATGTGACAAAATAATTACAGACAGCTCACGCCTGTGTAATGTAAATTGATTGCATGCCAGACCATGCTTATTTGTCTCACCCTGCTTGGGTTTCATACATTGAAAAAAAGAAAAATAGAGAGACCAAACACTTCTTTTTCTTAAAAACATAGTCAGAAAGTCTGATTTTCAGGGAGCTGCTTTGCCCCTGCTGTCTGTCCTGCTCCACCAGCACCGTGGGCTGCACATCAGGGAGGAGAGAGGCCTGAAACCCCCAAAGGTGGGAAAGTTTGCAAGTATCCTTCTTCAGGAGGCAAACAGCTGCATTTGGGTGTTACAATTTTCCACCTCAAACCAGCCCTCGGTGGGCCAAGCAGATAAAGCTCTACCACAAGCTACAGTGCAGCTCATGTGACAATTTTTTCTACTGAAGACTCGAAGGCAAACGTTTGACACATGTCTGGTTTTGTAACCACAGAGACAATATCTCCTTCCTCTGGGCTCCGTGGGGAGGCAGGGGCTGGAGAGGTTCTCACTCTTCCCTCAAGTGCCCTGAATCATTCACCCTCAGAGATACCTGAGCAAGAGGAAGATAAACTCAGGAAGAAACCTCAAGGGCAGTTGTTTTGTGGTGTCCCATCCCAGTCCGTCCCAGTTAAGTTTTGGGGCCTTGATCCATAGGACTCTGCAGCTTTCCCAGGTGCAGAAGTCCCAAGGCCCAAAGAATCCACAGTATGGATCCATCTGCTGGTTTCCATCTTCCCCCTCATGCCTTCACCCCAGGGAAGAGTAATGCAGTGCACCAGAGGCTGTTGGGGTCTGATAGGTGCTTCTGAATCATCATAAACAGGGTCAAAGAAAAACAATAAAAATGTGTTCCCATACTTCTTTTCTTTTGTTTTTACTTGCCACAGGAAATAGGCATCAAAGGGCTGCTCTGAGGAGGCAGAGTGAAAGCAGAGCTGCTCTCATAACAAAGGCCCTTTGTGATTCACCATCTTCTGCTTTTCCTAGAAGGAAAGTCAAATATTATGGTACTTGTTTAGGAGGAAGTTAAAGAAGAACCAGCCTCCTGGAGGCCTGGTCAGAGGATCTGAACCCTGTGGAAAAGTCTGTGGCTCAGAGACTTCATGCCCAAATTTGCCATGGTCACACCATGCCACCAGCTCTTGCATGGTCCCTGCACAAAACCATCAGATCACATAATCTCAGAATATCCTGATTTTGAGGGGACCCACAAGATGATGTTTGAAAACCTGCATGTACCTATAGCTGTCAAGTCAAAAAACACTTTTTAGGTTCTGCTACAGTTTCTCTCCTCATTGGAAAAGTTCTCTGCTCAGAGTGGCAGAAGGATGTAAAGACATGGAAACATATTAATTGAAAAACAGTAAAAATGGGAAGTTGTGCAGATCCATTCAGGAAAAAGTGGGGGGTTTTGGAGTTGCTTTTTTACAATATATGATTTCTTAACCTTTGTTTTGCACAGCAAAACAAAGTTTGAATAGAACATGCACAGGAGCACAGTTTTAAATATCATAATGTCATGAGACTGGCCAACTTTCTGCTCAATTTTGCTTCATGTCCTCAGCAGTCTCACACTGTCATTCAGTATATTGTAAACTTACTTCTATAAAAAATAAAATAGCTTAGTAAATACAGCATTACAAAAATAAACTGAAGAATTTCAAAACTTGGGAATTATACTGGGAATTATACTCCCAAGAGAGTCTTGAAGAGTAAAGAATGGGAGATCATCATCTCAGGAGAAGCCCTGGCTCTTGGTCCCTGGACCAGGTCCCTCCAGACCTTTGCAGCCCTCAAGCCAGGTGGTGCCAGCTCAGATTCAGGAAGAGTGGGACAAGAAGTGGTGACTGAGACTGGTGGGATGGGTTAGCAAAAGGCATGGAAATGGGCTCTGGGTGATGAGTGGGAGTGTGTGAGGAAGATAACAAAAGGAAAAATTGGGGTGGCCAAAAGTGCATAGCAACCTGGGCAAAATTCAATAAAGAAACTCACAACTAAAAAAAAGAGGAATAAAAGCGTTAAGATTTTGTATTTCTGCCTCTCTAAAAATGAAATGTTGGGCTCTGAGCAACCTGTTTGTTCTGAGAAGCAGAGTTAACTGTGAACACAGACAGGGGGTTAAATACAGGGGAAATAAAAGAAACCACTGAACCTGACAAGGAACAAAACATTTCAACCTGACTTAAAGAGACCTTCTCTGGGCAGCTTTGTTGATTTACAAAGAACTCCCCTCAACACCTTCCTTCTATGAAATCTCGCACTCCCCGCCTCTATTTTTTTTAATTTATTAATTTCATTTACCGAGCCCAGAAGTTTATGAGTTTTGTCAATTTAATTCAACTTGAACTTCTTTTCTTTGCTGCTGGAGGGCCAGCTGGGAGGTAAAAGCCCTTCTGCACCTCTTCAAAACACAGTTCTGCACATATTCCTTTCTCAGGCCCAGATGCCTGTAATACCAACAGAAAAATGACAAGAGTACCCATAGTCTGTACCAACAGAAAGCAGAACTTGAAATGACCTCAGCTGGGGGATCATGATGTCAAGTTCAGGTGTCACAGTTCTGTCTGTGTCTCCCAATTTTTCTTTAATGTCCAGCCCTAAAACCACACTGTCAAGGCTTGATTCTCAATCTGCCAATACTTTTCTGATGTTTCAGCTCAGGTGATTACCACCCCACTCTGAGCTCCTGTCAAGGGATGTAGCCTCCCACAAAACAAGAATTTCTCTTCAACTTTAGATCAGCCATAAAGTCTTTCATTTTTCAGCTTCTTTGATAATGGCTGGTTTAAAGGATCTCTCTCACATGTCTTGATGTGGAGTGCAGTACTCCTTCCATCCCTGCTCCTCACTTTTGTTGTTAACTTCCTTGGCCAGAGTTAGCTGAAAAGCATTAAAAAGAATGGGCCATTTCACAGCCAGATGCTGTCAGAAATGTTTTTCCTTCCATGGCATGCTTATCTAGATGATGCAAAATGAAGCATTTGCTTTCCTCTCTCCCTAAAGATGCAGTTCCATTAGTCCTTATATCAGGCTCATCTTCCAGGCCCTGCATTCCCTCCTTTACATCACTTTAGTTTATTCCTTACACCCATAAATGTTCACTAATCACTGAGGGTTTTGTGATCTGTTCTGCAGAACAAAATTGTGGTGGCTTCCTGTAAAGGAACCGTCTGCTGAGGCAGAACATGACAATCTGTGCCCACTTCAAACACTGCCTGCTCCCTCCTGCAGCTTTTGTTCCAGATACCCAACAGTAAGTTGGGAGGAAATTTTAGGCTGGTTTTTTTTTTTAGAAGTGCTAATTTTATTTTCATTGACATATTTAGGAGCAGACCTTGCTGCATACTCATTATCTCAACCAGTTATCACTGTTTGGTGTTGAAAGAAATCTTGGAGTATAGGAATTGTCCTTTCTTCTGGGTTCTGAGTCATGTAGAGTTCCAATAAGGGAGCCAATTACAGGAAATAACTTAAAAGAGACCCTAGATAGCCGAGACAATATAAAATCAAGGAATTATTAAGGCTGGAAAAGCCCTCTTCGATCATGAAGTCCAATCATTAACCCAGCACTGCCAAGGCCATCACTAAACCGTGGTGCCAAGTGCCACCCTAAGTGCCACACATCCTTTTAACACTTCCAGGAATGGCAATTCCATCACTTCCCTGGGCAGACTGTTCCATTGCTTGAACGCCTTTTTGATGAAAAAAGTTTTCCTGATAGCCAGTTTAAATCTTTCCTGGTGAACTTGAGGTCAATTCCACTTTTCCTGCCCCTTGTCCCTGGGAGCAGAACCTGAGCCCCTGATTGTCCCCTCCTGTCAGGGAGCTGTGCAGAGCCACAAGGTCCCCCCTGAGCCTCCTCTTCTCCAGGCTGAGCCTCTTCCCAGCCCCTTCAGCTCCTCCTGGTGCTCCAGACGCCTTTTCCTCGTCTGTTCTGGAGCTCCAGCACCTCAGTGTCTTTCTTGTAGTGAGGGGCCCAGGGCTGAACTGAACACACAGTCCTGTACCTGTAGCAGTGAGATAAATATGTCAGGACACCTCCTCTGTCTGTTGGCACAGCCTGTCTGGTGTCTGTGATGCCTTGAGAAGGTCGACCCAGAACAGAGACTAGAAGGAGCTAAAGAATAAAGTAGGGATTTATTAGGAGGCCTCAATGGATCCACCTTGGGCAGCAGGAGAGGCTACACCCAAGATGAACCAAAATGGCCCCAAAATGCACGAGCGCTCCGGGGTCTCTCCTGGGATCAGCTCTGCTCCATGTGCACTTTGCAGTTCATTGTCCCATCCCAGTTTTAGCCCAGGCAGTCCCACCCTGCTTGTTTTCCTCTCTGCAGCCCACGGGGTTTGTGCTCCTGGGCTGAGATTTGGGCCATTTGTCCTTGGTGCCCAGCTGGAGCAGGAATTGTTCTGTCTCCCTGCTCTGTGAAGAGAGCTCACCATCCCATAATGTGAAGCCCAGACCCACACACTAAAGCAGCACAGAATGTGAAAAATATAAAAGCTAAAACCTGAGGCATCATCTAAACCAAGAACATAAAGCCATACCAACCCCTCACGTGCTAGGACAGCATGGGGAACATCTATTTGGGATGGTGAACAGCTCTGCACAGAGCTGGCAGTGGTGGCATGGATGTTCCTGTGGTCCATGTGACAAAATAATTACAGACAGCTCACGCCTGTGTAATGTAAATTGATTGCATGCCAGACCATGCTTATTTGTCTCACCCTGCTTGGGTTTCATACATTGAAAAAAAGAAAAATAGAGAGACCAAACACTTCTTTTTCTTAAAAACATAGTCAGAAAGTCTGATTTTCAGGGAGCTGCTTTGCCCCTGCTGTCTGTCCTGCTCCACCAGCACCGTGGGCTGCACATCAGGGAGGAGAGAGGCCTGAAACCCCCAAAGGTGGGAAAGTTTGCAAGTATCCTTCTTCAGGAGGCAAACAGCTGCATTTGGGTGTTACAATTTTCCACCTCAAACCAGCCCTCGGTGGGCCAAGCAGATAAAGCTCTACCACAAGCTACAGTGCAGCTCATGTGACAATTTTTTCTACTGAAGACTCGAAGGCAAACGTTTGACACATGTCTGGTTTTGTAACCACAGAGACAATATCTCCTTCCTCTGGGCTCCGTGGGGAGGCAGGGGCTGGAGAGGTTCTCACTCTTCCCTCAAGTGCCCTGAATCATTCACCCTCAGAGATACCTGAGCAAGAGGAAGATAAACTCAGGAAGAAACCTCAAGGGCAGTTGTTTTGTGGTGTCCCATCCCAGTCCGTCCCAGTTAAGTTTTGGGGCCTTGATCCATAGGACTCTGCAGCTTTCCCAGGTGCAGAAGTCCCAAGGCCCAAAGAATCCACAGTATGGATCCATCTGCTGGTTTCCATCTTCCCCCTCATGTCTTCACCCCAGGGAAGAGTAATGCAGTGCACCAGAGGCTGTTGGGGTCTGATAGGTGCTTCTGAATCATCATAAACAGGGTCAAAGAAAAACAATAAAAATGTGTTCCCATACTTCTTTTCTTTTGTTTTTACTTGCCACAGGAAATAGGCATCAAAGGGCTGCTCTGAGGAGGCAGAGTGAAAGCAGAGCTGCTCTCATAACAAAGGCCCTTTGTGATTCACCATCTTCTGCTTTTCCTAGAAGGAAAGTCAAATATTATGGTACTTGTTTAGGAGGAAGTTAAAGAAGAGCCAGCCTCCTGGAGGCCTGGTCAGAGGATCTGAACCCTGTGGAAAAGTCTGTGACTTCATGCCCAAATTTGCCATGGTCACACCATGCCACCAGCTCTTGCATGGTCCCTGCACAAAACCATCAGATCACATAATCTCAGAATATCCTGATTTTGAGGGGACCCACAAGATAATGTTTGAAAACCTGCATGTACCTATAGCTGTCAAGTCAAAAAACACTTTTTAGGTTCTGCTACAGTTTCTCTCCTCATTGGAAAAGTTCTCTGCTCAGAGTGGCAGAAGGATGTAAAGACATGGAAACATATTAATTGAAAAAACAGTAAAAATGGGAAGTTGTGCAAATCCATTCAGGAAAAAAGTGGGGGGTTTTGGAGTTGTTTTTTTACAATATATGATTTCTTAACCTTTGTTTTGCACAGCAAAACAAAGTTTGAATAGAACATGCACAGGAGCACAGTTTTAAATATCATAATGTCATGAGACTGGCCAACTTTCTGCTCAATTTTGCTTCATGTCCTCAGCAGTCTCACACTGTCATTCAGTATATTGTAAACTTACTTCTATAAAAAATAAAATAGCTTAGTAAATACAGCATTACAAAAATAAACTGAAGAATTTAGAAACTTGGCTCTGGGAATTATACTCCCAAGAGAGTCTTGAAGAGTAAAGAATGGGAGATCATCATCTCAGGAGAAGCCCTGGCTCTTGGTCCCTGGACCAGGTCCCTCCAGACCTTTGCAGCCCTCAAGCCAGGTGGTGCCAGATCAGATTCAGGAAGAGTGGGACAAGAAGTGGTGACTGAGACTGGTGGGATGGGTTAGCAAAAGGCATGGAAATGGGCTCTGGGTGATGAGTGGGAGTGTGTGAGGAAGATAATAAAAGGAAAAATTGGGGTGGCCAAAAGTGCATAGCAACCTGGGCAAAATTCAATAAAGAAACTCACAACTAAAAAAAAGAGGAATAAAAGTGTTAAGATTTTGTATTTCTGCCTCTCTAAAAATGAAATGTTGGGCTCTGAGCAACCTGTTTGTTCTGAGAAGCAGAGTTAACTGTGAACACAGACAGGGGGTTAAATACAGGGGAAATAAAAGAAACCACTGAACCTGACAAGGAACAAAACATTTCAACCTGACTTAAAGAGACCTTCTCTGGGCAGCTTTGTTGATTTACAAAGAACTCCCCTCAACACCTTCCTTCTATGAAATCCCGCACTCCCCGCCTCTATTTTATTTTATTTTTAATTTCATTTACCGAGCCCAGAAGTTTATGAGTTTTGTCAATTTAATTCAACTTGAACTTCTTTTCTTTGCTGCTGGAGGGCCAGCTGGGAGGTAAAAGCCCTTCTACGATTCTTCAAAACACAGTTCTGCACATATTCCTTTCTCAGGCCCAGATGCCCGTAATACCAACAGAAAAATGACAAGAGTACCCATAGTCTGTACCAACAGAAAGCAGAACTTGAAATGACCTCAGCTGGGGGATCATGATGTCAAGTTCAGGTGTCACAGTTCTGTCTGTGTCTCCCAATTTTTCTTTAATGTGTCCTAACCACACTGTCAAGGCTTGATTCTCAATCTGCCAATACTTTTCTGATGTTTCAGCTCCTGATTACCACCCCACTCTGAGCTCCTGTCAAGGGATGTAGCCTCCCACAAAACAAGAATTTCTCTTCAACTTTAGATCAGCCATAAAGTCTTTCATTTTTTCAGCTTCTTTGATAATGGCTGGTTTAAAGGATCACTCTCACATGTCTTGATGTGGAGTGCAGTACTCCTTCCATCCCTGCTCCTCACTTTTGTTGTTAACTTCCTTGCCTGAGTTAGCTGAAAAGCATTAAAAGAATGAAGTGTTTCACAGCCAGATGCTGTCAGAAATGTTTTCCTTCCATGGCATGCTTATCTAGATGATGCAAAATGAAGCATTTGCTTTCCTCTCTCCCTAAAGATGCAGTTCCATTAGTCCTTATATCCAGGCTCATCTTCCAGGCCCTGCATTACTCCTTTACATTACTTTAGTTTATTCGTTACACCAATAAATGTTCACTAATCACTCTCAATATCTGTGCCAGGGCCCTGCCTTCTCCAGGGTCTGAGTTTCAGTTATTTCTCACTGTGCAACCAGGATGTTTTCACACTTGGGGATTACTGTGAAAACATCCTGTTACCATGCATTAGCTGCTTCTGATCGATTGCTTGTGTTTCCACGTTTTCCAGTTCATGGGAGCTTGCCAAACCAGAGCTTTCCAAATGCAAGGCTCTTTGTTTCCTTTATTTAGAACCACTGAGGTGTCTCGCTCATACCTGGTGGTTTTCAGTAGCTGTGATGTGGCTACATCTCCGTGCTCATCCTAGAATATTGATTGCAGGGTAAAGACTCTCATTGTTGGGAAAAAGGTGTAAAACTCGCTGGGTGTATTGATTGGCTCGTTACTGTCTTGTGAAATGAGATTCATGACCCGACTTCTGCTGCTGTGTTCAATACACATGTGCTGGAATAATGTTTGAGCTGCCTGCCAGCCCTGTCAGACAATAAATCAAGGCCACAAGAGATCTCAAAAGTTTGAAAAGCTGAGAAGAGTTTCAGTCTTTCATTCCCAGCTCTTCAGTCCCAGCAGAGTCCCACAAGGATTCTCCTCTAGCACATCACCCAAGATCTGATAAGTTGCCAATGTTTAGGGAAGCTTTTTCGTTTTTGGGTCCTCAGCAGAGAATTTTAAGAAAACCTTATTTTCAGGGGTTGACACTCAGCCTTTTTGGAAGATTATCCCCATCATACCCACAAAAATCCATCAGCAGCTTCAAAGTATTTCAGAAAGTCCTATTCTAAGAGGACTGCTTGGGTTCCTACCTCTTGCTTTGACTTCCAGGATTAGAGCTCTGGCTCTCCAGACATGTTCAGCAAGAATGAGTTTGACTCCAAGTGAACAAGTCTCTGACATTTCATGGTCGATCTATTTCAATGACAATTTCAGTGTGACCTCAGTGCTGCAGACCACGTCCCTCAATGCTGCCACTTCCTCTCTAGTGCCCATCTTTCTGAAACAGAACATCACTCATCTTAATAAGATCAAAAAGGAGAAACTCCCCCTCATTGTCAGGAGAGAAACTTTATGAAGTTCAGAAAGAAAATGAGTAATTTACATACTGCAGTAGATTCTTCATGCAGTGCTCCCTGGCCCATTTAACTTTAGACAAGTTAAATATTACCAGTTTTCGGATTTTGAACTCAGGATTTACCACTCACAGGCTAACAACAAAACTTTGTTACATAAATTGTAATTCAAACTTTTCTTAATTCAACATGCAGATGTACAGACAGCCTGCAAACATCTTTTATTTTCTGTGGTGTAGTTTGGTCTGTAACTGAGATGCATAATTTCCACTGAATGTGACGTGGGTTGGAACCTTACGTTGCCCACTGAAACCCACTGAGGTTCCCATCTACAGTAATTGTTCTTATTTGTGCTGCACACAAATATTTACAGAAAAATAGAAGTCCAAACTCAGAGGTGGTGTGAGTCTGTTCAGAGAAATCACAGAATCACAGTAAATTGGGATCATCTCTTCCATCATCTGTCTCAGAGTGGGATCAACCCTACCTGTTTCAGTTCTCTACAGCACAGAATCACAGAATTGGTTGGGTTGGAAAGGACCTTAAAGAACCTCCAGTTCCATCCCTGTCATGGGCAGGGACACTTTCCACTATCCCAGGTTACTCCAAGCCCCTCCAACCTGGCCTTGGACACTGCCAGGGATGAGGCAGCCACAGCTGCTCTGGGCACCTGTGCCAGAGCCTCCCCACCCTCACAGGGAAGAATTTCTTCATAATATCTAGTCATAATATCTAAATCTCCCCTTTTCCAGCTTGAGGCCATCCTCCCTTGTCCTGTTGTGGTATTTTCAGAGTCCCCCATCATTGGGAGGAAAGATGAATCTGACTCCATGTTCTTAGAAGGCTGATTTATTATTGTATGTACTTATATTAAAGAATGCTCTACTAAAACTATACTAAAGAATTGAGAAAGGATAGAGACAGAAGGCTTAACAAGATACTCATGAAAAACCCATGACTCCTCCAGAGGCTGACACAGGTAGACTGTGATTGGTCATTGAGTAAAAACAATTCACATGTTGGATAAACAATCTCCAAACACATTCCAGAGCAGCAAAACACAGGAGCAGCAAATGAGATAATTATTGTTTTCCTTTTTCTCTGAAGATTCTCAGCTTCTCAGGAGAAGAATCCTGGGCAAAGAGATTTTTCAGACAGTATGACAGTGACAGTCCTATTGCTGACCTTGTTTAATTCCTCACTGAACTCTCCCACAAGTTTCTGTGCACGTGCAGGCTCACCTGACTTGTTCTTCAAACCTCAGGTGATGGAGCATGTCCAACCAACCTGCTCAGATTGTCTTGGTCACCTCTGATGAAACAGCCCCAACATGAGCCCTAATTCCCCCTTGCTGGAGTTTAAACCCATTACTGCCAGCCCTGTTCCCATCATCAGAGCCAGTGAATGCACCTCACAGCAAATGCCCTTTTGGTGTTTTAGGACAATAATTGCCTTATTGTGGATCCTTTCTTACAAAGGAAGAATTTATGATAAGGCACCATTATTTTTCATCTTAGGCACTTGCTGTCAAAGAGAGACAGAAGTGATACTCTGACAGCAAGGTGGTGTGTCATGCATTACCCTGTATGACTTATTATTGAATTAATAGCTCCATCCTGCAAACATTTGCACAATTTTATTCCAGTAAGCTTGTGGACACATAAATATTGGCAACATTCATTCAAAGAAACATCTTTCTTCCATTTTTTAAGATTATGTGCTGTTCATGTGCTTCAGGTCTGATTTAGAAGACCAAACAGCTGAAGTCTGAATTGATCCTCATATTTCTGTAGAAATGTGCTGGAAAACAGTCTTTCCTTGAATTATTGCAGTAAAAAAAAAAAAAAAGAATATGCACATTTATACAAAACCCTACATGAATAATAGGTTACCAGGATGTGCCATTATCCAGTCAGTTTGAGAGCTTGCATCATCTGTTTTATTTTGGCATGTCATGCTGTCAAACAATCTTCAAAATTTCACATTTGAGATCTGCCTCAAACATAAATCCTCTTTAAGTGGTTCATTTCAAGAGTTTGTCAAAAAAGCCCCAGGATTCAATGTGTTTTACTGAAAATCAAAAGAAACTACACATCATACACATGCAAACATATATATGTGTATGCATATAAATGTGTCTATATATAAATATTTAATTTATGCAGTTTGGAATCCAGATTTAGCCATAAAAACTCAATTCACTGTTTTTCTCTTCGTGTGGGAAAAGATGAGTCAATCATCAACCCAGTGCTTGGGTCTGAATCTCTCCTCCCCAAATCTGGCACAAACAGAAGTAACACAAATGAATTATTTGGAGTTACACCAACATGAAAGTATAGCAATGGAGAAAAGAATAATAATCCTCCGTGCATGAAGCTGAAGAGGTTTATTTTAGTTTCATTTATTCCCAGGCTTTTCAGCTGGGAGTGCTGGAGATTTTTAACTTCATATGGTGTAACTTGAGGCTGCTGTAAAGACTCCTTTATTCTTTTAAATTTCCTTTGTGTCATCTGTAACCCTTGACTCTCCCATGGAAAATGTGGCCCTCAAAGACTCCTCACAAGAGGGATTGATTTGAGGTTGGTTTCATCTTGATTGCATTTTGTAGGACAGGAAATATAAGCAACGTTGACCTCATCCTATGACCTGAGGTATGAAAAAACAAATAAATTAAAGGGAAAGATTTGCATTTGGCTGTTTGCCCATGGGGTCAGCTTTAAGGACTTGATGGCCCCACATCCTGCAGGACCTGGGAGCGATATCTACATGGCTGTTGCACAAGCCCAGGTCTGATTTATCCAGTTTGGATCCACTCCACCCAGTGCAGATATCCAGAACTCAGTGCCCTGCTCTTACCTGGTTCATTGGCAAGTCCCAAAAATCACCTATGTCACCTTCCTCCAATTACATCCCAGTGTTCCTTAAGGCCATTCCTGCAATTTTAGGCCAAAATGCCTTGTCCTCAGCAGACACAGAGGAGAGATACATCTCTTCCTTTGCTTCTGTTGACTAATTCGAAAGAAGTCGGTGTATTATGCTTTGCTGCTCACTTCTCTTGACCTGAACATCCTCCATGGCTTCCAGCTATTCCCATGGCCATGTTCCCTACACCCTAATCCCTGTTATCATCCTCTGGCCTCCTCAAAAAACACATTGCAGCCCACCTGACACTCACTGCAGTCAAAGTAAAGGTGACACCTAAATGGTCCAGCCTTTTAATACAGGCTTCCCAGTCTGCATTAAAACAGCATTTTCTCCTTTCCATGGAGCCTGTTGCAGTGGGGCTTGTCCATTACATCCAGCCTGGCTGGATTTTCACTGTTCAAGCTGCAAACTAAGCTTTGGTTGAAAGTATTGCCCGAACATTTTGCTTTCCTCTTCTGTTCCTGACTCCCTTGTTTATTTTGCTTAATTTAATATCTCGGGATGATTCAGGAACTCACAGGAGCCCAAGGGAGTTCCAGCCACCAGGACTGATCTGTTGCAGCAGCCCTGGAGGCAGCACAGAGCACCAAGCTGAGTGCTGTGCTGTGTTCCAGATCCTGCCCTCTCTTCCTGCCTGTTGCTCTGTTTCCACCAGATATTCCCATCCCTGGAGCAGAGCTGGGGGAATGAATGGCAGGATGGGTCCTCATCCTGTGAAATCACACTCTGCAGTGATGTCATTTAGTCGATAAATCTCTGTAGTGAAAGCTGTGGGGTGGGATGGTAAAACCAGATGGAGATTTTAGCTTTTGAAAGGTTTATAATCACAGAATCAAAGAAGGGTTTGGGACCTTACAGGACATGGTCAGGGACACCTTCCACTAGACCAGGTTGCTTCAAGTTGGTTTGAAATAGCATACAATAATAATTCATCACAAACATCAGAAAAAAAAAACCCAAAATGGAATCTCATTACCAAGGAATGTGCACTTTAAGCAGATTCATACACTGTGGATATTTTTTCTTTATTTACTGTATTTAAAAATACCATTATTTTATTTGCTTATCTTCTGACATGACATTCTTGGAGTATGACATGCATTTATCTCATCACCACTTAATACCAACAGTGCAGATCCACAGGTCCAAATTACTGAGCATGAGGATGCCACTGTGACACTGCTGAAAGTGCAAAGTGGAATGAACCGAGTAAAATCAGTACAAATTTTGAAAAGGACACTTATTTTGATGCAGGTAATCTTCCCTGGCAGAGCAAATCCATGAGAAGAGGTTAATGGCAACCCAAAATACATCAGCCTGTCAATGAAAGACATGCACCATCCCAGCAGTTTGCATTGACAGGAGGGTGAGGTTAATTAGCTTGGTAGCCAGCAGCATTGCACGGCTTCTGACCTTTGCATTGAGCACCTTTTCTCTGGGGAAAAAAAAAAAAAAAGGAAAAAGCAATGTTGGGGAAAGATGTCAAATCTTGCATGACTCCAGCTAGCAACTGGAATATAGATGAGTTCATACTCTCACAAAAACCATTCTCAAAAGGGTTTTAAGTTGGGCTTTTCTGATGGTGTGGTTTAATCTGGCAGGGTGAGTGAGCTGAACTGCTCACTCACCCTCAGAGGGATGGGGGAGAAAATCAGAAAAAGGGTAAAATTGATGGTTAAGATAAAGACAGTTTAATAGCACAGAAAAGGGAGGAAAATAAGGAAAAGGAACAGGAAAAGGAAAAGGAAAAGGAAAAGGAAAAGAATAAGAATAAGAATGAATAAGAATAAGAATAAGAATAAGAATAAGAATAAGAATAAGAATAAGAATAAGAATAAGAATAAGAATAAGAATAAGAATAAGAATAAGAATAAGAATAAGAATAAGAATAAGAATAAATAAGAATAAGGATAAGTACAAAACAAGTGATGCACATTGCAATTGTCACCTCTTACTGACCCAGCAAGAGTTGGAGCAGCAGCTGCCACCCTCTGGACAATTCCCCCCTGTTCAGTTTTCCTGTTCAGAGATGCTGTATGGTCTGGAATATCCCTTTGGCCAGTCTGGGTCTCCTGGCTGTGTTCCCTCCCAGTTCCTTGTGCCCCCCAGGCTCCTCCCTGCCAGCATGAGAAGCTGAAAAGTCCTTGACTGAGTGGAAACACAGCAACAACTAAAACATCAGTATGTTATTAACTCATCTCATCCTAAATCCAAAATCCAGCCCTGTACCAGCCACTAGAAAGAAAAATAACTCTATCCCACCCAAACCCAAGAAATACATCCACAACTCAGTGGGGTTTTTACCTCTTTAAATCTATCCATTGCTCTAATAAAAACATTACCTCTCTCTACAAACCTCTTGTTACTGATATCCTCAGGACATCAGGGCTACAGAAACACTTCTAGTAAAAAGTCAAATGAATAATACATTAAGGAGAATTTCTCTGTAAATATGTCTTTCAGGTCTTGTGTTTACTCACTTGTAAAAAAACATGAAAGAGAGAGCTTTGCTTTACAGCTCAAGGAAGGTGCAGAGAAAGATGACAAAGATGATTAAAAAATAACCTTGGACTCACTTCCAGGCTGAGGAGATGGCTGAGGAGTACAAGAAGGGTCTATCACACTTCTATCCCTCTCCTAAATGTTTTTCCCTTATTTGACTGATACAGACTGATACACTGCAAGAACTCCCACAGCATCTCTCCTGGCCCTGCAGATGATGTGAAAATGAAAGAGAGACAGGGAATGAGCTCAAGAATGGGCTCCTGCTTGCCAGCTTTGTGCCCACCAATAAATCCCCATGCCACATCCCAAGGGACAAAACACTTGTGACAGGTTCCTGCTGTGGAGCCCAAGGATATCAGACCCCAGTGCAGGCTGATTGTTGTGACCTTGTCCTGAAAACAAGACCCTAAAGGGACATCTTAGAACCACAGGAACATCAGACATGTCATGGAGAAGAGCCAGGCCCAAGGGCAATGTAGTGTGGACATAGCCAGGAACATTCCCAGGACAGGCAAACAGTGCCTGGTTTGGTTGGGTATTAATTAACATTTTTAAGTGTTTCTCCACAAACCAAAACCTCAAATGTTGTCTGGGAGAGACCAGATTCTGGTCAAAAAGGATAAAAAAATGTAGTGAGGCCACTCTACAGCAGAAAATACCTTTTATTCCCCTACCTGTGGTCTGAAGACTGTCAGGTGCTGAAGTTGACTTCCAGCTCCTCCTTCCAAGCCACTGCTATTTTTTAAATGTTACTCTCCTGTGTTTCCAGACACTTCTATGTGTGCTACATTTTGGCCACACAAACATTTTGCTTCCTTGAGACAGACCCATGGTCCTGGGCATCTGTTTTTCATTTCAGCCTCACAAGGGGGCCTGTGATACTGCAGCAATGGAAACAATTCATTATCGCAATTAAATCAGTGTTTCATCTTTCAGTTTAATCTGATTTTTCCTGGCCTGCAAAGGCACCTCTGGGATTTATTTCAGTGTTGGACATGGCTGAGGAACTTTTTTTGCTGTGTGCCTGACTTACAGGCAATAATTCCTCTGGAGCACATGCTTGGAGCCACATCTCAGCCTCACTCCATATAAAAATGGGGTTTGTGGAGCCATATCTTGTGTGCATCCCTATCTTGTGTGCATCCCTTGCTGCACACCTTTGGGTCAGCTTGAAGATCAGCCTGAGGGCTCTAAGAATTTCACATTTCACAGAAATGCACAAGATGGGGATCCATCCCCACCTGCAAAGGTTGTAGCTGCAAACACAACCTTTATCAGACCTTGGAGAATCCACAACAGGCAAAACCACTGGGCTGCTCCTTGCACCTTGCAAGTGGGTGAGAGAAACAAGTTCCCTACAGCAAATCCACAGGTAATTCATGGAATGACTTCTTTCCTCCTCAAAGTGTCAGCTCTGAAATAACCCAGCCCACCACATTCTGTTTCTGTGGGAAAGGAGGAAATGGGAAAGGTGGATATGGGAAAGGGGGAAATGAAAGAGACGAAAATGGGAAAGAGGAAAATGGGGAAGGGGGAAATGGGAAAGGGGGAAATGGGAAAGGGGAAAATTGGAAAGGGGGAAATAGGAAAAGGGGAAATAGGAAAGGGGGAAATGAGAAAGGGGAAAATTGGAAAGGGGGAAATGGGAAAAGGGGAAATGGGAAAGGGGAAACTGAAAAAAAAACCCCTTTTGGCAGCTCTGCTGTCATCTGCCAGCACCAGGACAGCCCACAGCTTCCCCTGTCTGAAACAATTCCCCCACCAACATCAAACACTCATTTCCTTGAGCTGGGGGAGGCCAGCTGACTTTTGTGGAGAGGAGGAAGGCAGTGCTTGGCTAGAATGTGGGAGGAGGCCACATTTCTACAATGGTAGAAATTGTGGTGAAAACCCAGAAGAAGACAGGATGTTATCTTCACCATGTTATCTTCAGACATGGGTAAGAGCTTTGTTTGGATGTCAAAGAATTGGTCAATCAATTTTTTTTTTTTGCCTTCCAGGAAAATTGTGCCACAGGATTTCGGTTTATACCTGAGAAAACAAAGTTATTTCTAACTGCAGGTGTAAGACTGAGAGGTGTGAGGGACATATGAACCCAAGTGATATCCTGCATGTTCATGGAGCACCAGGGAGCCTTTGTGCAAGGGAGTCTGTGTCATTCCAGGACTCTGAAGATTAGTGATGACAGGCTAGAGTCAAAAATGTGGGGAAACATCTGGAGATTATCATTTCAATGAAGAAGATGGATCATGCTTTAATTGCCTGGTTTACTTCTATATTTCAATGGAATGCTCCTAAAGCAATCATTAACAAATTGAACTCTCATGAGAAAGAGGCAGGGCTTCACTCACTGACCTAAACTGAGATGTCTGGAGCCATCTGAGGATACCTGAGACACTCAGGTGAGGCTGGCTATGTAGGACCTGTGCCTTTCTGGACATGTGGCACCCAGGAACATCTAAAATTGCACCAGACACCCAGAGAACAGCAGTCTGGCACCCTCAGAGTCCAGGCCCCACAAAATCATCTCCATTTTCTGCTGAGGATGTGACATTTCAGTGCAATGCTGAGCCTCTAAATGCCGAGGAAAGTTAAAGAGCAGTCTGGCACTTCACAGCCAGCCAGCAAATCCCTAAAGCAAAGTATTTTACTAACTTTTATTTTAAGCTTTCCTTTAGCAAACATAGCATGTCTGAATACAAATTATCACAAAGATCAAGATGTTCAGATCTGAAAATACCTCAAAACAACTGTCTGCTTTAACCTTTGCATATTTTACATCTTTTTTCCTGATAATCAGATTCCACCCACTGAAGGATTTCAGAAGCACCGGAAGGCAATGCTTCTATAGAGGGTATTTGTTGGAACATAATATCTCCTACAAAATGTAGCTGGGAATTGTTAAATAGCATCCTGAAATAGATGTTCCTCATTAGACCTATGCTAATTCAGAGGATCCTGCCATTCTTAAACAAGATGGTATATGCAAAAAACATGTCTCATTTCTAGAAAATGGTCCCAAGCTTAAAAATTTGAGTCTGGATCTAGATCTTACACCTCGTGAACTGTCAAGAGCTCCAGGATTGGGATCTTGCTGAATAAAAAAAAAAAAAGAAATAGAAATAATATTAACACAGAGGTCCCAGCACCCAAGGTCTCCGATGAGCCCAGCAAGCAAGGCAGGTGTGGAGTCACAGGTACCAGAAAAATTCAGTGATCAGGAGTTCAAACATTGAGCCTTTCTCAGCTGCAGGAATTAGTTGCAGATGTGCTGTACCTCTCTGCTGGGTTTTTCACCATATAAATGACATTTCTTCCCAGATTTACCAGAGATGAGGTGATATGAGGGAAGGACAACTGGAGGTGGATGACTACACCTTCCCAGGAATGGAGAAAGAGAAATCTGGTAAATTCACAGGACTTCAAATCCCTCTCCTTTTTTCCCCCATCAGCTTAAAAAAAAAAAAAACAACCCAAAAAAACCCCCAGAATGTGAGATAAACCTCTTGTTTGTGGTGTTTTCTTGGTATGAAATACCAATTCCTCACCCATGGAGGGTGAGGTCCAGCCTGGAGCCTCCTCCTCAAGAGAGTATGGAAAAGGAAAGGATGGCAAAAACACCTCAGAGACTAAGAAAGCATCACCTACACGAAAAATTAGAATGAGTTGGAGCATTTTAGTGTTAAGAGAAGACAAATTCAGAGCAGGCAAGACAGTGTCCAGTCTCTGAGGGTTACTAATGCCCAAAGAACTAAGAAAAATTATAATAAGCCAAACATACACATTTCCTTTGATATTTTCTACCTCCAGGAACTTGCATTTCCAGGATTTCCTACACTAGAAAGTCTACTGGAATTTATTAACCCTCAATGGATTTTATCTGTACATTTGTCTAAGAGCTTTTTGAACTTGCCTAAGCTTTCAGTAGTCACAACAAGTGAGAGGTTTCATTACTTAATTACAGGCCTTGCATGCTGCAAGAACAGCATCATGCATGTTTGTCTGAACCTATTTATTTAATATAATTTGATGTCAATTTGGTGTTCTTGTGCTAGAAAAGACTGTGGGCAGTCATCTCTTACATGTTGTCTCAATGGCACTCGTGGTTTTTAGAGGTCTGCATCACAGGATGAGAAGTCAGAGGCTTATCATGATGGATTTGGATTGCATGTTAATGATAAATTGTCTTTCTAGTGGTAAAGGGAATGAGGTGGTGAAACAGATTGTATGGTAGGGGGATAAGCTTGATTGCATGTGTCAGGAAGGCAGACAATCAATGCTGTTCATGATGCAGTTTATCCCATTCTGAAGTAAATGTCCACATTCAGTCAATTAAATTGCACTTTAAATTCCACTGACTATTGACTGGGTCTTCAGTGACAACCATGAAGCTCCAGAAGCTTTACCTACAGAGAGATAACTAAAGTTAGAGGAGAAAAATACCACCCCTTTGGGTCCACCCAGGCAAAGCAGGACTGACAAACTTTCATCTTTAGCAATGCTAAACTGTAGAATCATTGGAAGCTACAAAAATGCCATGAGGATGATTTGAGTTATTGCCACAAAGACCAGCTTTTTCCTGTGTGTTCTGTGATGCCAGGCTCACAGCACCAGGTCAGCTCCCATATATTTTGACTTTGCAAATTGTGCAGGGCAGCAGAAAACAGTGGCTGAGCTCTGCCAGGCCATGGATTGGAAGTGAAGCCAAGAAACTGAATTGTGGCAGAAAAAGATGGAATCACTTGAGATCCTTGCTCTGTAGCAGGTATTTTTCCCATTGAGAGCCCAGTGCTGTAGCTCTGCACACCAGGATGCTCCTTCCTTTCCCAAATCTCCAGACCTGAGGGACCAACAGCTGACCGTCCCTCACAAGGGCAGGCATTGAAAATTATTTCCATTGAGTGGAAATGACTAAAAGCTGACTTGGCTTTGACAGGCACCACCATCTCAGCTGTGACACAGCCATGGAGATCAGCACCAAGGCCTGCCCTGGACTCCACAGCCCACATCTGCACGAGTACTCAGGTTTCTAAATCACAGAATCACAGAATAATGAGGTTGGAAGAGTCCTCTCAGATCATCGAGTCCAACCTGTGCCCTAACACCTCAACCAGACTATAGCACCAAGGGCCATGTCCAGTCTTTTTTTAAACACTTCCAGAGATGGTGATGCTACCACCTCCCTGGGAAGAGCATTCCAGTACTTTATTATTCTTTTGGTGAAAAACTTTTTTCCTAATATCCAACCTTTACCTTCCCTGCTGCAGCTGGATCCTGTGTCCTCTGGTTCTGTCAGAGACCGACCCCACCTGTCTGCAGCCTCCCTTCAGGAAGGAGTAGAGAGCAATAAGGTCCCTCCCAGCCTCCTCTTCTCCAGGAAAAGAGGCTGCATCCACAGCAGCACAAAGGTGAAGCCTCAACAGGTGAAGCCTCAACAGTTCCATGCCCAAGGTCCCCCATGGAGCTGATTCTTCAGCCAGTGCCATCACAGTGGCTAATTCCATGCCAGCTGGTTGATTGACCACCTTTCCAGGTGCATCTCATTATCCCTACATCTAATTAGCCAGATCTAAAGAAATGCCAAATTTTTAATCTTTTTTTTTTCTTTTTTGGTGAATAATGGCCACTCTTAAACCTATGTACCATAATAATGGCAAGCAATGTGAGCAGCATTTAACAGCCATTGAGCTCAGCACAAGCCCAATTGACATGCAGGAGCCTTTTATAACCAGGTACTCTCTGCACTATCATCAATTATCTCCTAATTAAACAACAAAATTCCCTTGAAATGCCCTGGTTAGACATCATTACTAAACATTCTGCCATCACTTAGTGGATTAATGTGTCTAATTAAATAACTTGCAGTGTAGAGGCAGGATCATGGCATGATACTTGAAATGAGGTGTGCAAACCTCTATAAATTGTTTGAAGTCAAAAACTGCTTGGTCTTGTATTGACAGAAAGGATTACTTTAAAAATCAATAGCTTTCTTCTGTTATTTTTTTCCCCATCTGGGTGAATGAAAACAAAGAAACTGCACACAAACTCCAATGACAAATTGCCCCTGGAAATGTTGGATTTTCCATGCTCAGAGGAGAGACAGCTCATTTGCTCAGTGTTTTCAGGGGTGGGAGCCTGAGAATTTTACAGCAAGGATTTGATAAAATTTTCCAGTTAATTTTCCATCAGTGATGAAAGCTGAATCCTTTATACACCTTCTGGGATGTCAGTCCATACTGGAGCCTAACTTCACCTGTAAGAGGGAATTCCTGAACTGTTCATATGATACTATCTACACCAGAAAGAATTTGGGGATGATCTTCTCCTGGGAGTGACCAAACCCAGGTTACTGAGTTATTTCTAGATCCAGTCTACTTCCAGGAAACTTGTGGGTTTGCAGGTCCACCTTCAGCAGCTGCCAGCTTTCCAGTTAGTGATGCAGACTGTATAAAAGCTCTTTTAGGATGAGATTCCCCTTTGGAGCTGGGGGGCTATTCACATGTCACAGTGATCCTGATGACAATGTTGAGTCTCCAATCCACGACAGCAAAGGGCAAACCCAAATCACCCTTCCTCTATCCTAGGAAGCAATAAACCAACAGCCTGTCAGTGAAAAAAAAAAAATCTGAGAAAAACATGATTAGGTGGTAAGAAATTTTCGTGTCCTGAGGATGTACAGAAGGTTCAGATTTGTATTCAGATAAAGTGATCACAGTGAAACTGAAACTCCCTGCATGGTAACTACTTCTGAATAATGTCAAGGATGTTGCCTGAATTATTATAAACTCTGAGGCACCTACCAGAAACAAGCGTGTCCCAGATGCTGGTTGGTTGGATGGGGTCCTGAGCCCCCTGCTCTAGTGGAAGGTGTCCCTGCCCAAAGCAGAAATCTGGAACTAGAAGATCTTTAAGGTACCTTCAAACCCAAAGCATTCTGTGATTATGTTGTTGGCTGGCACTCCAAAAATACTGATATCATGGCTGACACACTCACCACCAGGAGGCAGACATTAAATCCCTTTATTTTGCAGTTGATGATCTTGAATTTTCATTTAATCTGCCCTGCTGGGTTGAGCAGAGGCTCCTCTGTTCTTCTCTTTCTGCCAAATTGAGAGCAGAAGGATTCAAAGTGAAAGTCACACACACACACATATGAAAATGATCCCTTTGACTTTCCTGTGGTCTGCAGTTTGATCTATGCACTGCTTTGGAAGACTGATTGTGCACCTGTGGCAGGCTGGACAGAGATATCCTGGTTATCCCTCGCTGTTCTGCTGTGGTTTTCAGTGTGCTCACTGCCCTAGGGTGCCACTGCCTGCCCTCATGCCAATGTGGTCACAGATCACATGAGTGAGAATCAAACCTACTCATCTCCAAACAAGCACTTCCTGCCTTCCCTTCAGCCTCACATGTGTCATCATCTTCTGCTTATTTTACTGCCCAGTGCCCCGCCACAGTGATCAGTTCCCCTTTTTCCCCCTGCACTGCACATACCCCACCAAGAGAAAACCAGAGGGGACAAACCCTTGCCCAGAGGGGACAAACTGCCCACAGGGAGGTGGCATTTCATTTGGGGTAAAAGGGGTAAAAGCTCTTGCTGGTGGGCTTAGCACAGCAGCCTGATGAACTGCAGGCAAACAAAACAAACCTGTGCAATAACCAAATCTGCACTGCAGACACCACACCAAGAGAAAAGCAGGGGACAAACTGCCCACAGGGAGGTGGCATTTCATTTGGGGTAAAAGGGGTAAAAGCTCTTGCTGGTGGGCTTAGCACAGCAGCCTGATGGACTGCAGGCAAACAAAACAAACCTGCGCAATAACCAAATCTGCACTGCAGACACCACACCAAGAGAAAAGCAGGGGACAAACTGCCCACAGGGAGGTGGCATTTCATTTGGGGTAAATGGGGTAAAAGCTCTTGCTGGTGGACTTAGCACAGCAGCCTGATGGACTGCAGGCAAACAAACCTGTGCAATAACCAAAGGGGTGCCTCGGGGTTCAGGCTGGAGGAGGGAGGTCGCATCCATGCTGGGGCTGCTGAAAGGTGTGGCAGGGTAGGTCAGTGGCACAGCTCCTCCAATGTGTAGGTGGCAGCCCTCTCTTTAGCCAGCTGGAGAGACAGTGCCACCTCTGCTGTGAGGAACTCAGAGAACAGAGTGTGAAACAGAGCTGCAGAAGGACTTTGGACAAGGGCCTGTAGTGATAGAACAGGGAACAGTGGCTTCAAACTGAAAAAGGAGATATTTAGGTCAGATATTAGGAAGAAATTCTTTCCTGTGATGTTGGTCGGGCCCTGGCACAGGTTGCTCAGAGAAGCTGTGGCTGCCCCATCCCTGAAAGTGTCCAAGGTGAGATTGGATGAGTCTTGGAGCAACCTGGGATAGTGGAAGGTGTCCCTGCCCATGGGAAACAGAATGGTGTTTAAGGTCCCTTCCAACCCAAACCATTCTATGTTTGAGGACACTTGGCCTGTAATACAGGACTGGCCACCTCCTCCACAGCCCTACAGACCATAGCAGGAACAGCAAAAGCAAAATTACATCAACCCTGTTCAAGTGGGAATGAAATAGCTCTGCAACTCCAGCCTGGAATAGAGCTATAGTTGTCAGTCCTCTTCACCTCCTGCTCCACATCTTCTAGAATATCTCCTCAAAAGCAGACTCTCACCTTCTGAAATGTCTCCTACATCATCTCTGGCAATACATGGCTGTGCCCATCTCTGCATTTTGTCTCATTTTCCCTTGTGTCCATCAGACTCCTCAGCTGAGGGACTGCAGCTGACTCAGACCCTGAGCTGAGGCACTAGAGCAAGGATTACATGTTCAAGCATGGAAGAGTCAGTCCATCCACTTCCACAGTTAGAGGGGGGGAAATGTCTGCACAGGAATAAGAGCCTGGAACAGCTCTCCTGGCTCTGTGTCACTGCCATGGCACAGCACATCCCCCCTGGCTTCCAATACCTGGGCAAATGCATGAGAACATTTGCAAAATTCACAGAGAGACTGGTGGGGAATACAAATAAACACATGCACAAATACTCACACGGGCAGATGGGACACAAGACTGTTCTGTTCCTGCAATTCTCTTTTATCATCTGGGCATCTCTAACTTGTTGTCACCTCCTGCTTGCCCTGCTGCTGCAGGTGACAAGGCCCTCTCCTTGGTTTTAGATGTGGTCATACCCTGAGGTGTCTGGGGGTGTACATCTGTAGGACCTTCTGATACCTTGTGTAGATTATGCCCCTGCTACATCCCTGCATGGGAACATTTCTGCAGAGTGCACATGGATGTGGCTTGGCAGTGTTAGGGTTACAGTTGGACTCGATGATTTAAAAAGTGTTTCTCCAACCAAAGTGATTCCATGTATGAATATGGATTTGCATGCATAAATACTTTGGGGTTTGTTACTTGTATGTCTCCAGATTAATGCACAATGGTTTCAGCATTTGGTTTTTTGGCTCTTAAAAGCATGTTTTTTACTCTTAAATTAAGCTCTTGACCTTAACTCTTAAATTGAGATCTCACTCTTAAATTAAACTTTTAGCTTACTCTTCCAGCAAACCTCAAATACAAACCAGTCCATGCAACTTTTTCTTCCAGCACATTCCTTCTGTCCCCAGACTCAAACAAAACAAACCCTTCCAGTGACACTGAAGTAAACTCATACAAGTATTCCTCTTGATCCAAACTTCTAAAATTATTGGAGATGTTCATGCTGTGGTTTAAATGAGCACAAACCTCCTCAAGTCAATGAACTTATTCTGATTTGCAAGGAGCTGCCTCTTTGACTTCACCTTCTTGACCAGATGGATCTGCATCTGACTGGCAGTTCTTCATGGAAGTGAAATTCAACGTGAATTTCAGAAGGAAAAGACATAATTCCTAAAGAGAATATATACTGCCTTAGCATCACAGTTATTATTTAACATTTGTACTTCACCAGCCCCTTGGTTAAAATCCCTCATGCTAGGATGAGTCCAGACCTGTAGAAGTGAAAATTGCTGCCCCAAAGAGCTCAGAGATCCAGATCAAAAGAACTGGGGAAAGAAAGACACACCACTGGAATGACATTTCAAAAATAGATGCATAGTCTGCATACCCAGTGCTAAGTGTAGTGACATTACCAAAAGTCAAGGCCCCCTGCACCTCCTGACCTTCCAATTGCAGCACAGAGCTGATTCCCCATTACTGAACGTGCAAGGGCATAAGAAATAACAGGAATTAGGAGTTTGTGCAGTGACATTTTTAAACATTCACTGACTTTCAGGGAAAGCCCACAATGAATATTAAACAAGCCCCTGCCTTTCCTAGGGTTGGTGGGTAAGACCTGACTTTCTCAGTTATGTGAGGTGACCTTTCAAAATCTTTTTTGTCGCTGCACCATTCCCCTGTTCCCCTGGTTCTGAAGCCTTATACACTCAGGGACTTCAAAGAATTAAGTCTCTTTTGCTGTTAATAAATGGTGCCCTGCATTCCCTCACCTGGAAAAGGACTTTTGACAAATGCTACTGTGCACAGAAGAGTGCTCACAAATTATAAGAGCATTTGAGTGGAAAGCAGAGGCACCAATATAAAGAATTGCTGGTTTCAATTGTTACATTTAGTGCTACAGCACCTTGATGCCTTACACAACACCCAGATTAAGTCCAAATCTGCAAGGCTGTACTGGAAGATAAAACACAAAGCCTTCTTATCACCAAAGTCCCACTTGAGCCTTCAAAATAGATTTCAGGTACAACTGGAGTGCTGCACTCAGCTCCTGTGTGGGGGACCCTCTATAATGCACTCATTTAATTTCAGGGCATGTTTGAGCTTTTTCTTATGCATCCTGAAGGAAATCATAGGATCAACCACTTGGGATCAGAAAGCAAGAAACAGACTGCAGTTTTGTTTTTGCTCTCCATCTTTTGTTTCTCCTCTCATTAGCAGGCACTGCCAAGCAGCCTTCCAGCCACCTAATCCTCTCTGAGAGCTCTCTCTAAGAATCAGACAAAGCTGGAGGTAAAAGAATGATTCATACACAGATGTGTTTGTCATTGTCTGGAAAGCAAAATGTTCAAATCCACCAGAGACAAAACAGCCTGAGCTGACACTGTGACGACCTACTTTTAATAACAAATGAAAGTTTCAGGACTGTGTGTTTGGGGTAAATGTGTGAGGCCCCTAGAGCCCAGCTAGGAGAGATCCTACAGGAAGGATGCTCTGGGATATTTTCATCCTTCAGGTCCTGACCTTCTCCAGAAAGAGAAGATTATGCAGCAATACCATGGCTTTTATTTGTTACCAGCATACAACAGGAGCACTGAGGGACAGAGAATCATTAAGGCTGGAAAATACCTCCAAGACCATCAAGTCCAGCTTTCAGTGAAGCAGCCCAGGATGTTTTTCATGCCAGGGGTCCAGAGCACTTGCAGCCAGTCGTTAGGTTATCCCAAAGTTGCATTTCCATGGCTGTAGTGTCAAGGACAGTATATGTTATGAGTAGAAAAGTTGTCCCTTTTTTTTAAAGGTTGCAGAGTTCACAAGTTAAACCAATTGCTGCCAAGTTGGAGTTCTATTTGTTGTTAATAATTTCATGTTGTAATCACCTGTTGGTAAAAATCCCCTTTGTCGAGTATCCCCCTGCTGCTTCCTGGAGGATGGCACCCGGGACTGTGAGGAGGAGGTGACATCAGGGTTGGCATGCAAATGAGGAAACCCCTCACCAAATCTAGCAAGAAAAACCCCTAAAAACAATGAGACAACACAGAATTGAGGGGTTTAATTGATGGCTAGATGTGAGGAACAGAATCCAGTATCTGCTAAGACACTTTTTACCCCTAACCTCAAAAGATGTCGGCTGGACAGAGGACCTCAAATGTCAAACCAAAAAACTAAGGAATTTCCTGATGCTCTGGTGAGGATGGGTCTCCCAGCTCTGCCCACAGACCAATGGACAAAGCTGCACTCTTCCTGCTCCTCCTTCGAGTCACTCCTGGGAGGAGCAGTGGCGTGAGCGCAGACCCGTCGGTTCTCCCCACAGAGCTGATCGCTTTTAATAAAGGCATTAAAAAGGAGAAAGGTTTCCTGCCCGTGTTTATTTCAGTATACAAAGATTGTGATGCCATGCACAGATACCAGTGATCAACCAGCCCTTCCTCCACATCTGTAGTGTCACAGAGCAGCTCCCCGAGCTGGTTTCAGCTGAGCTCAGGGATTTCTGCACTGCACTGAGGGCAGCAGCACCGGCATCCCCAAAACCACCCCGAGTGAGGTGACATCCTCTGTGTTCACACAGTGTCCCCACTGCGTGCTGCCCCAAACCCTCACCTCCTGACAGGAGCTCTGCCTGTGCCTCCCTCACAGCCCTCTGCTCTTCCCATGGCTTACACGGGGTGCTGGAGGTCACCTTCAGCAATAATCTGTCCTTAATTGCTTTCCCTGTTTTCTCCCCCTGGTCTCCTAACAGGAGTGTGGAGGTTTCAGTGCTTCTGTCCCCCCTTGGGCAAAGTGGACATGAGTGTCACACCAAGATATGTTGATGGAGTGGCCTTCAGCCATTTTTAGGAAAATTAAAACAGTGAGCACCACAGCCATGAAATGCCTGGAGATCTCCCATTTATTTTTACCAAAATCCCATTTCTAGTACAGCTAGCAATGCTGCAGACACTTGGGCACCTAGGTAGGTTACAAGTAGCTGTGGACAGTGACAGAGTGAGAGACTCATGGCTTACTTTAACTTCAGGTACCTTCCTAAAGCTGAAATTGCTCAGGACATTGCCCCAAGTGTCTCCTCCTGAGCCTAGGAGAGAGCTCTGGAGCATCCACCTCTGCTGGTCTGAGGGCGTTTGGTTTTCAGAGGGAAGGTGACACATTTGACACCATCTTATTTTGTTCTTTTCCATACTGCTGAAAACCGAGTCCATTTTGTCATTTTCTGTGTGTCCCAAAGCTGAGATCACTGATGGAAAAAGTATCCTGGACATCCAGTGTCTTCTGGGGAACTGAGGTTACTGTGGTGTGGCCGTGTTCACAGGGGTCTCAGGTTGAGGGAAGAGACGAAAGGTTTGATTTATTATTTTATGATATATATTAGATTAAAACCATACTAAAAGAATAGAAGAAAGGATTTCATCAGAAGGCTGGCTAAGAATAGAATAAGAAGGAATGATAACAAAGGCAGCTGTCTCGGACTCTCTGTCTGAGCCAGCTGGGCTGTGATTTGCCATTAATTAGAAACATCCAACATGGGCCAATCAAAGATCCACCTGTTGCATTCCACAGCAGCAGATAACCATTGTTTACATTTTGTTCCTGAGGCCTCTCAGCTTCTCAGGAGGAAAAATCCTAAGGAAAGGATTTTTCATAAAAGATGTCTGTGACACTGCGGCAAGTAATAATTTGGAGAATTTTGTGGACATAATAGAAAGAATCACAGAACCACAGAACCACTTAGGTTGCAAAAGACCTCTGAGATCATCACGTCCAACCTGTGACCACCAATCACCACCTTGTCAACACAGAATCCCAGAATCAATTAATGCAGGGTCACAATCGATTAAAATGTGTGACAACGATGTGACAATGGTTTCCCTTAACCATTGTTCCCTGATGTGTTTCCACCAGCCAGCCCTGATGGTAAATGCGTTCACATCAGAAATTTTCATAGCACCGAGAAAACGTTTTGACCTTTCACCTTAACCACTAAGAAAAAGCAAGCCAGCAAACCCACTCCTCACCCAAAATATTCACCACGCAGAGGTCAGGTCTGAAATGTTCCCGTCAGCAGCCTCTGCTCACCCTGACTTACATTAACCTGCAGCAGAGGGGGATGATTTCTGGGAAACTCAGAAGGAGCGCGCAGACAAACAGCACCCGACTGAACAACTCATTATTAGCACAATTTCACTGGGAAACAACAATCTGGCAGCACCTTTGTTTCTTGTGAACAGGGCCCTTCGCAAGAATTAATAAGTGAGCTCACGTAAGAAAGACAGAGAGAATTCGGAGAAATCAAACGAGCACCCTCAGAGATCCTCTGTGGCTCTCGGCTGCCTGTGGTGGGTCACAGAGGGAGGTGAAGCTCACAGGAAGGGCTGGGGTTTCACTGGCTGGTCCTGGCTGAGGGGTGGCCCTGGCAAAGCGAGCAGAGGGGCCAGATCAAAGCTCATTTTGCAGCACACAGAGGGGGAGCGGGGTGGGAGAGGAGCAAGGGGCTGCTCAGCACCCTGGGCTGGGCTGGGGGCGGCAGAATGGGCTGAGTCAGGGTTAGCACCTTCCAAACTCTGTCTCAAAGACCCATCTCCTGAACTACTGATGAATTGTCTCAAAGCCTTTCTTGGAAAAAGCACTACTGAGAGTGTGATGGCCTCTAAAGCACCTGATACCGTTTTGGTGAAGGGTTTGGTGCTGTGATCTTCATCAGTGCTGTGTGCACAGCTACCAACTCCTGATACATCTCCTCAAGCTTTCCCCTTGCTAAATCAACTCTTCCTTTGCCTAAATCTTCACCATCTGCAGCAGTTTCCCTCATTCTCTAAGCAGAGGGTGATGAGGCCCTGGCACAAGTTCTCAGAGAAGCTGTGGCTGCTCCATCCTTGAAAGTGTCCAAGGCCAGGTGGGACAGGGCTTGGAGTAACCTGGGACAGTGAAAGGTGTCCCTGTCCATGGCAAAGGGGTTGGAAAGGTCTTTAAGTTCTTTTCCAACCCAAACCATTCTGGGATTCTGTCATGAACTTATGCCACACCTCAGGAAAGACTCTCCAGTGGGACAAGTCTCCACATTTCTCCTGTCAGGCCTGGCCTGTTCTCACCACGTCCCTTACAGACGTGTCTAACTGCAAAAGACACCTGGGAATAAAATTTAGCAATCTACAGCAAAAAAATTTAGTGAAGTGTGGACAGAAGCACTGAAACCTCCATACTCCTTTTAGGAGACCGGGGAGGGGAAAGAAAGAAATTAAGGACAGATTATTGCTGTATTTTTGCTAATTTTTTTGCTGTATATTGCTAAATTTTATTTCCAGGTGTCTTTTGCGCTTGGACACGTTTGTTAAACACGTGGTGAGAACTGACAGGCCAGGCCTGACAAGAGAAAGGTGGAGACTTGTCCCACTGGAGAGTCTTTTCTGAGGTGTGGCATAAGTTAAGTACAGAATCCCAGAATGGTTTGGGTTGGGAAGGACCTTAAAGACCTTTCCAACCCCTCTGCCATGGGCAGGGACACCTTTCACTGTCCCAGGTTGCTCCAAGCCCTGTCCCACCTGGCCTTGGACACTTCCAGGGATCCAGGGGCAGCCACAGCTTCTCTGAGAACTTGTGCCAGGGCCTCACCACCCTCTGCTTAAAGAATGAGGGAAACTGCTGCAGATGGTGAAGATTTAGGCAAAGGAAGAGCTGATTTAGCAAGGGGAAAGCTTGAGGAGATGTATCAGGAGCTGGTAGCTGTGCACACAGCACTGATGAAGATGTAAGGACCAAACTGACCTCTTCACCACATTGTGCTGTCAGTTCTCACCACGTGCTTTACAGAGGCGTCCAAGTGCAAAAGACACCTGGAAATAAAATGTCCTGGGATTTTTATGTAATGTGCCTGATTGCCCAAGAGCCAGACATTGCCCTTCTGTGTCCCAAGGCTTTGATCTCCTGTCTATAAAGGAGGGAAGGCTGATCCTTTTCAGGAAAAGTAAGGATAAATGCATTAAAAACTAGGAGATAGTAATACAGTGGATAGGAAAACCTTTGGTCCTGCCTTAAACATCTTGTTCTCTCTGGCTTTCCCCATCCAGATTATTTGCTGTCAGAAGCAAACAGCAATAACAAAAAAGTGTCCCTTTTAGGACCCAGCACAAGAGGTTTCTGTATTGGACACTCAGCATTTCCCAGTTACGAGTGATAAACTGCTTTGATTTACTACAGTGTATAGTCCAGAATCAAAATTATCAGGCAAAATCTCCCACCTCCTCACCATTACATGAAATGGGCAGGCATCTAAGATCCAAATTTGGCGTCTTTCTGCTCTTTCTGACAAACTATTTCAACTGTGTGCCTGCTGAAATAGTACAGATTAAACAACAAAAAAAAATTTGGATTCTTTGGAGGGGAGCAGTTTTCAAACCTGCTGTGAGTGCACACTCACTAAATCAAATGCAAGAGCCCTTAACAGCTTTTAGTTTGAAGGAGGTGACTCCAAGAACCTCTGTCCCACCTCTGCAAGCATCAGCAGCATCTTCCAGCCATGATGCCCATTTCAAATTCCAGATTCATTTCAGATTCAGATGCTGCAGATTCAGTTTTGCTGCAGATTCAATTTTGGTACAGACTTCAGTCATTAGAGGACACCATGGTGTGAGCTGTTGGCAGAAAGGAGCAAAATTCAGACATCCAAATCTAAAACTGAAAATTGAAAAAAAAAGAAAATCCACCTTACAGTTATCTTGCCTTTACAGTACCCTCTAGAGGAGTGAAAAGGATAACAAAGATAAATGCAAGCATACTGGAAATCTTGGTGGTCTCTTAACCTCTGTGGCCTCCCTGGGCAATGCCTTCTACTGATTCCAAATGAAACCAACCAAAAGGCCTTTAAATTGGCAAAACAGAGGATGTATAAATACACAACAAAAAGATCCCAATGTCACTGAGACAGATTCTCCATCCCTGGAGGCTTTCAGAAGCTGTCTGGACATGGTCCTGGGCAGTCAGGTCTCTGTGGCCCAGCTTGAGCAAAGAGGTTGGACAAGGTGACTTCCAGAGGTGCCTTCCCAGCTCAGAGGTTCTGTGTCTCTGTGATTTCTAAGCTGATTTCTGTCTGTTGATTTTGCTTCAGGTTTCCCTGTGTTATTAGTTAATCTCACCAAAAGAGACAGAAATGTTCCTGCAGCCCTCCAGGACCAGGCACTTTGTCTCCAGTTGTGGTCCAGAATAATGCTTGGAGTGGCTTTGGAGTGGCTTTCCATGGTCCCCATTTCAGGGGGAATTCTCGGGGGTGGTGTCTCTGCAGGAGTCAGAGGGGGGACATTGATTTCACACAAACAATGGGAAACTGTTCTCCAGGGCAGGAGAGGAGCTTCCAACCACAAGGGACTTTGCATTTGTCCAGCAGTTCCAAAGCAGCTCACCTCCCATGCCATGTCACCTGGAGTGCATGCTCACACACCATCAACCTTTTGGGGAGGTCTTCACCCGCTCCCACCCCTCCACCTCTTTCCCCCCATCACTCTGATCACTCAGCCCTCCACGTGGACATTTCCTGTGAAAATGATGCCTCTTACAGGCAAAGGGCAACCCCATTTTTGTTTTGTTTTTTTTTTTTTTTTTTTTTCCCTTTTCAGTTTTGCTTTGCTTGTGTTTCTTACATGCAGGCTGTTGTGCTGCTCTGGCTGAGGGCACTGAGGTGATGGGTTGAGTCAGCAAAGTGAGGAAACCATAGCCTGGAGTGGCAGGGGACAGGCAGAGTGTGGAAACCAGCAGGTGAAGGCAGGCAGAGGCCTTGCCTCCCTCAACCTGTGCCCTAAAATGCATTTTATACACCTTAAATTGATTATTTTGAGTGCTGCTGACAAACCAGAGTACTGAGCCCAAAATGACAGATAAAACGCTTTAAAACTTAATAAAATCAGAGGTGAGCTTTATGGGCTGGGACCACACTGAGCACCATATGCTCAGTTGATCCTCAGCATGAGACTAACAACCTGAAGGATTGTTTAACACCAGCACCACAGTTGATTTATTTCTCTTTATAGCTTGAAAGGGACAACATATATCTCCAGTCAAGGAGCTCCAAGGAAGCCAAGTTAGGCTGGACCCTGTGGAAAGATTTACTCAACATTTCCTGGTGAAGCCTGGCAGATGGGCATCGTCACACAGCATTTTGCAAGCGGTTTGATTTGCTCACTGCATTTCCTGTCCTCTTCTGGGCAGGCCAGGGAACTCCCCAGCTGGAATTGTGTAACCTCAGCTGGGCAGACATCTCATGGGAACAAGGGGTTTGGGGATTGCTGGACCTGCTGTATGGTAAAAGGGGTGAAGTGACCTCTCTGCTCCTTTCTAAGCAGGTTTTTTTTAATCACTGCTAGAAGAGACTGAAATGTAAATTAAACCTCACGGTAACATGCAGTGCACTCTTGTGGAAGAAGTAGAAACCTCTAAGGATGAAACAAAAAAACCAAAAAAAACCAAACCAAAAATACAAAAATCTCTGAAAATAACTTGACCTGCTATATTTTTTCTTTATTTTTCAAGCACATTCATTCATTCATTTCAATTAATTCAAAGCACAGACCAAGAGGAATATTATATCTGCTTTCACAGCAGTTATTTAATAAGTTCTCTTGTTATTTCCCCCATCTCCTCCTCTAAATTAACAACAAATTACAAACAACTACCCTCAAAAAACAAACAACAGAGTCCAAATATTTTGAGAATGAAACTCTTCAGAAAGGCCCACTGCCCAGGTGAAACGCTCAATCAGTTTTGGATTTTTTTTTTTTTTTACTGAAAATGTGGGTGGTTTTCAAATACAGGAAAGAAAACACGATGGCTTGTGGTGATATTTTCCACCAGAAAGATGCAGCTTTAAGGGCTTTTGGTTTCCAGATACCTCCACCCACAGGAGTGGCCTCATCTGCTGTAGAACCTGATTAGTTGTAGAGTCGAGTTAAATGACAATAACAATGCTCAGCAGTCGTTGTGTGGTTCAGTGGAAGCTCTGTGTCAGCTAGGTAATTATCCTGAGTCTGGGTAATTAATACGGCAGCTGCCTCCCAGACCACAGAGCTTTTAAATATGATAAAAAGCTGCTGTGGGAAAAAAAAAAAAAAAAAGAAGTGGAGAATCTGTTCTCGGTATCCCTGGTGGATGGATGGAGTTGAAGATGTCCCTGCTCATTGCAGGGGGTGGGGACTTGGCAGCCTTTAAAGATCCTTTCCAAATCCATCCCATGCTCTGGTTCTGTGATCCCATAAAGAGAAATGGGCTAAAATCCCAGCAAGGAAAGCTTAGGTTACACATGAAGGGCAGTGAAGGACAACTTTGGGACAGGCAGGGGTGGATCTCAGCAGAGGTCTGGGGTGACAGGATGGGTGAATGTCCCTTCAGAAAGGGCTCATGCTGATTTATTTTCCTTGGAAGCATTTATTTGGAATCCTTGGCTTGTCTTGCCAACAATTTTCCCTGATCTGAGATCTTCCTGTTGCACAGTCAGATGTTTTGCTGGGGGAGGATGCAGGCTCAAACCTTCTGCCAGATTGGAGGTGTGAAAAATGCGTATTTTATGATTGGCTTTTCGCAAATATTAAAATGAATATTATATGTGTTGTGTTAGAAAGTTATGCTGTATTAATTCTCTTAAGTAATGTGGTAAATATAGTTTTAGGTTATAACAAAATGTTAAAATAGAAACTATGCTATGTAAGATACTTTTTTTACTAAAGACAGGACTCGCACTGAGATATCAGCCACAGGACACCTGAACCTTTCAGAGAAAGAGAATTTATTGCCCCATTATCAGGAGAAACAAACTTCTTCCTGCCTTGCTCAGCCCTGAAGATGCTGTTGGGATTCAGAGGAAGAAGCTGACACTGACCAGACAGAATCCTGCGTTTGAATGGAATTTATGCATCATGGATGAGGTGTATGAATATGCAACAGGCTGTTGGTTTTAAGGGTTAATCCTCTGTTAATGTGGGTCCTTTTTTGGGCTCGTGCTGCCCAGAAAAAGGTACCCGGATGTCTGTAACTCTATGTCTCTATTATCTCATGTTGTCCTAATTCAAAATGTCCAAATTATTATTACTCTAATTGTATTACTATTTTTATAACCATTTTATTACTATTAAACTTTTAAAATTTTAAAACCAAGTGATTGGCATTTTTCACAGAGGTAAGTGGCCTGGTGCACTGTCTTGTGTGATGCATGGACAATAACCCTGAGCCTAAATATTTGCACACCTGCCAAGTTCCTATAGGCAAAGGGATCCTCATGGAACCACCTGCTGCATCATGCTCTGACCCCCAGATCACGGAATCACCGAATCCTTGGATGGTTTGGGTTGGAAAGGACCTTAAAAACCATCTCATTCCAACCCCCTGCCATGGTCAGGGACACTTTCCACTAGACCAGGTTCCTCAGAGCCCCATCCAACCTGGTCCCCAACACTTGCAGGGATGGGATGTGACCGGTGTGAGTGAAGTAACGGGGTCAGGGAATGGGGGACAGACCATGGGGGGCTGCATCCCAGCTGGGGATGTGCCAGTACACACCCAAAGCTTGCACCCAGCCCAAGTGCAGGTAGATATGGTCCTTTAAACATCAGGTTCCTGAGCAAATTTCAGCAACAGCATCAGCAACCAACAGAGCTGAAAACTGAAGCTTGGGGTGGGAATACATGGAGTTTTAATTATCTACAGCTTGCCTTCAGCTGGGGTGAAAGAATCTATTCTTTCTGTATACTTTTGGTATCAACAGCCCAGTGTAATGGACTCTGATGCTGACAGGAAGGATGATGTGTAAGTTAATGGGGTGTGAGCAATTAAAATGCAAAATCATCTGCCTCACTAAATGTCTTTTTCTCTCCTGCCAGGGACAGGAACAGGTATTACAGACTAATTGTCTCAGAAAATAGGAAAGAACAACTCTTTGAAAGCAATTCATTTCCTCTGATTTCCAAAATCCCAGCAGCCTTTCCCTTTGCCTCACCTCCCTTTTCTTTATTTTAATGCATAATTTACATTTTAGAGACCACAATCAAGGGCAAAATAGTCCCAATAATGTTCAAAGGGCCATCCCAACCTGCTCAAAGTGAACACTTACAGACAAAACATCTTTAACAGAACTGGCAGGTGTTCTGTGCACTAGCCTTTTAGAGAAACACTATTTGAGATTCTTCTCAGGAGCCTTTGGAGCCACAGAAGGTGGCTGAACATGATCTCATATTTCCTGTGGGTTCACCAGGGAGCTGAAGGACATCTCTAGGTCTCCTTGCTATAGCTGTGATCATATTGCTTTGCCTGTCAGCAAAGCCCACGGGTCTCACAGAGCTGGTGTGGCCCTGGAGGACAGGGGAATTTCCCACTGTCTTCTCCAGAATCCCTTGCCACCACATTTCTGGGGTTTCCTTTCCTTCCTGTGGCTCCTGTCCCGTGTTCCTGGGCCAGTTCCTGCTCCAGATGCACACATGCATGACGGCCAGCATCACACCTTTTCTGACAGCACAGGGGGAAACCATGATTCCTCGTGGAGCTGAGAAGGTCCCTGGGGAATATCCTGAGCAAAACTCACTTCTGACACCTTCAGCCCCTGAAAGGGATGCACCAAACAGGTACCACCCGTCCTTCTACACAACAACCTGGTCTGAGGTTCCTAACAGAACCAAGGACATAACACAGTGGGAGAGATGAATGAGGAAAGGACTCCTCTGCAGATGCTCCCTCTGCACCCCTGTGAAAAATGCCAATCACTTGGTTTTAAAATTTTAAAAGTTTAATAGTAATAAAATGGTTATAAAAATAGTAATACCATTAGAGTAATAATATTTTGGACATTTTGGATTAGGACAATATGAGATATTAGAAACAAAGAGTTACAGACATCCGGGTACCTTTTCTGGGCAGCATAAGCCCGAAAAAGGACACACGTTGATAGAGGATTAACCCTTAAATCCAACAGCCTGTTGCATATTCATACAGCTCATACATGATGCATAAATTCCATTCAAACACAGGATTCTGTCTGGTCAGTGTCAGCTTCTTCCTCCTAATCCTAATGGCGTTGTCCTGGCTGAGCGAGGTGGAAAGAAGTTCGTTTCTTCTGCTAATGGGGCAATAAATTCTCTTTCTCTGAAAGATTCAGGTGTCCTGTGGCTGCTATCCCACTGTGAGTCCTTTCTTTAGAAAAAAAGTATCCTATGTAGCATGGTTTCTATTTTAACATTATGTTATAACCTAAAACTATATTTACCACTCTACTTAAGAGAATGAATACAGCATAACTTTCTAACACAACACATATAATATTCATTTTAATATTTGCAAAAAGCCAGCCAGAAAATATGCATTTTTCAACAAGCCCTCAGCAATCCCCCCTGCCAGCCACGACAACAACGCTTTGCAGCCTGTCAAAAAAAAAAAAAAAAAAAAAAAAATAAAATCAGGTTGTCCTGTTTGATTATTCTGGGAGAGAGTTTCCCTGCAGGCAGCAGGGACCCCAGCCCTAAGGGACACCGTGCCCGGCTCGGGATGCGCGGGGACAAACGGAGAGGGCACCGCGGGCGGGGAGGGGGTGGTGCCGAGGACGAGGACGAGGAGGAGGAGGAGGAGGAGGAGGAGGAGGAAGGGCGGCCAGGGCAGCGCCGTGGTGGCTGCGGGCGGCCCGGAGAGCGCCGCTTCCTTGCGGGGGCGGCGGGAGCGCCGAGCCGGGCTGGGCCGGGCCGGGCCGGGCTGGGCCGGGCGGAGCTCAGCAGAGCCGGGCTGGGCTGGGCTGAGCCGGGCTGGGCCGGGCGGAGCTGAGCAGTGCCGGGCTGGGCTGGGCTGTGCCGGGCGGAGCTCAGCAGAGCCGGGCTGGGCTGGGCTGAACCGAGCCGTGTTGTCCCGGGCGGAGCTCTGCAGAGCTGAGTTTGTCTGTGCCGGGCTGTGCTGGGCGGGACTGGGCTCAAGCCAAGCCGAGCCGAACTGAGCCGAACAGGACTGATCCGAGCCGAGCCGAGCCGCGCTGTGCGGGCAGCAGGTACGGCCGGCGGAGCGGAGCGGGATGCGCGGGAATGCGCGGGGATGCGCGGGGGATGCGCGGGCAGGGCCGGGCAGGCTGTCCGGACAATGTGCCAGGGCCCGGTGGGACCGGGAGGGAGAACCTGTGCAGCAGCACCGGGAAAGTTGAGGGCGTTGCTCGGTGCATTTCAGTGTCACTTGCTCCGCTGTAGCCATCGGCGCTGCTGTGACGGGGTTTTAAAGGTGATAGATACCTTGGCATTTGTCCGGAGAGTTGTGCTTTATTTATCTTTTAACCTTTAAATAAGAGTTTAAATTGCTTTCGGCTTCTCCACCTGATGTCTCTTGCGAGTGTTTGTGGTTTCGCCGTCGCATTTTCCTGCCTTTAAAAAGAGCCTTGTTTTCTCCCGTGTATCTTCGTGTAACAGAGAAAAGGGGAAAGTGAGAAACGTAATGAAACAACTACCATGAAACAACGACTACAAACAGTTTTAGTCAACAGAGTGAACAAACTGGGGAAGATAGAGAGGGAAAACCCTTTCTCCTGCTGGGCTCAGTGGTGATTTGTAGGTGTTTCACGGTTACAGCAGTGTGTGATAGGACAGACAGACAGAAAAGTAGTGTCAGAGGCTTTGCTGCATCTCAGCGGCTGGGTATGTATCACTTTGGGGTCGAGTTTGTAGTGTTGCAGAAAGAAGAGCTGAGTTTGAGAGCAGATTTGGGCAGCTGAAGAGGAATGAACCCTCCATCCCTCCTGCCCTGCTCGAGCTGCGTTTCCTTTCGCAGGAGGGGACTGAAACCCCAGCCCGGCTGAATTCTCTGCTGCATGCTGAGCTCGAACAGAGCTGAACCCTTGGGTGTAATCAGATCCTTTCTACAAGGCAAGCAACCAACTTCTCAGCTGCACTTTAATCTCCAGGAGTGCGATACTTTTCAGAGAGGAAAGCTTTTTACAAGTTTTTGTTTTTTTTTTTTCCATTTGCGCCGATGAAAGAACAGTAGCAAAAAAAAAAAAAAAAAAACCAAAAAACGACTTCAGCAGCTGAAAGCCACTCAATTGAGTCATGCTAACAGCAGATTATTTAGTAGGGTTACTAGGGCAGGAAGAGATAAAGTTTCACTGAACTTGTTATTAAAAAAAAAAAAAACAACAAAGGCGGGGATAGCAGCAGAACTATTTGCAGTGAAAAGGGCAATGTTCAAACTTTTGTATTCTTGAACAGCCAAGTCCTTGAGGCCCTGCATGTGTGGTTCTTTTGTATTTCTCTTTTTATCCTTCTTTTTAATTGAAGAAAGGACCTCACATCCCTGTTGAGGCCACCAGGCATTGGGAGTTTCTGGGGAATGAGCTTTAGGAGTGGAGTTGAGCTCCTGCTCCAAGGAGGTTCTTGTCCCACCTGGATGTGGTGGAGCAGGACTGCATCCAGCTGGAAGTACCAGACAGCCTCCTGGGATGCTGCTTTCCTGGAGTTCACCAGGGAGCTGCCCTTGCCTGAGCTCCTGACATCAGAATTGAACCTGAACCCCAGTGTTGTTACCTCTGTTTTTTGCTGTCTTGTCTCAAAGACATGAGACTTTGGTGTCTGCCAGACACCACTTTGGTGTCTCTTTACTTGCCAAGGCTCCCTGAGCCCTGCTGGACCCCTTATTGTCCTCACATGCCTCTTTAGCCAAGCCCTGTGTGGACATGAGGTGAATTAAGCAAGTGATGCTCAGCCTGTGCAGAAGTTTTGGCCTGAAAAGAATCCCTGCCTTAAGATGATGCCGCAGTTGCACCGGCACAGGCAATGCAGAGTTTAGTTAGGCTTTCCCCTCCCTCTTACATGTATTTTATGATTTGTTTTTTAAGGTCCTGTTGAAGATTCAGATCTCCCTCCTGAACCTCTGCCCTGCAGCTCAGCAGCCCCCTGTGCCCAGGCTGGTTTTGTGCTCATGTTGCTGCACTGGGGAAACCTTTTCGTTTTCTTTTTCCACCCCGAGGAGAGCTGTGAGGGTTATTACACTGCCAGGGTGGAGCTAACTAAGCCCTTTTGTTCCTGCCTCAAGCGTGTTTCCTTTCAATGAAAGTGGCTTGGTTGATTCTCAGAGCTTCTCCCAGGAGCAACATGTGCCTCAGTATCCCATCAGAGGTGGAGAGCTCAAAGGGAAGAGGGAGGAGCAGGGAAGGAGGGATGGAGGGAGCAAGAGAAGCAGCTTAGCTTTCCCAACATGCCAAATTTTTATTTTTCTTCCTTGGGATCTTTTGCAGCTTGGTCTCTGTTTCCATGTGCTCTGAAGGAAGTGATATGGTCAATATAACTTCTGATGGCAATTTTTGGGTTTCTTCTCTGATTACCTGAGTTTAATTGCAGAGAGCTCTGCAGCAGCCTGGGAGGGGGGTGAAGTGTGAAGCACCTTCCAGGGCTTGGCCAGGAGAGCTGTTCTGCTCTTGGCTTTTTTAATGAACATATTTATGGATCCAAGTTAAAACCCTTGGCTGCAACTCCTGCTGTTGCTTCCCATTTTGCTGAAACCAAATGTATCAACAGAGTGTTGTTCTTTGCCTAATCTTTGAGAAAGTGACTCTTAAACTAGAAAAGGAGGAGGAAGTCGATACAGGAGTATGAGCATCCCAAACCTGTGTGTGTGAAACCGTGGAAAGGATTAATCAGAGCCTTGAGCCTGTAGGCACAGGTACCAGGAGCTCTGCACAGCTGCCTCCCAGGGCTGCTCACGTGCCTGTTCTCACACAGAAACGTTCCCCACATCACTCTGGTGATTGACATTGGAAGCAGCCTGCAAACACTCACTGGCAGTTTGTTTCCATCCCGTTGTTCTCTGTTTGCCTCCTTGCCTTGCATCCAGCTCCTGGTTGGGAGGAAAACATTGGCAAAGGCAGCCCAAGCTGCAAACCCTTCTCTGCAGCCAATTGCGCAGTGTTTTTATGGTATCATGGCTTGTTTGTGTCAATTTTGTGATTTATCTGCGTCGTTGCTTCCTTGTGTTAATATTGTTATTTATCGGGCCTGTTGGAGATTTTTCATCTCTCGCCACCAGCCAGATCCCATCCAGCAGCAGAGATAACATTTATTAACTGTGATGGTGAGAGTGGAAGGGACCCAAATTACTTTTCAAATCACACCCAGCTGTCTTAGCAATGGATAATTCCTCTGGTTGCTATCATACCTTTTAGTAACACCATTGCTTTGGAGTGGTTTTCTGGGCTAGAGTGGTGACATCCCTTTTGGGGGTATTTTTGTTTCCACCCATGCCATTAGAACATGTGCTGTGTTTGCTCCTTTGGGGCAGAAATGCTGAGTGGATAAGTGCACAGTTTTAAAGGATGTACCCAGGGTGAGATGAAAAGAAGCTGGTGCAGCTTTCACTAAACTGTGCCCCATCTCTGTCACCACAATGCCACATGTAGTGAGGATGTAGGGCTCAATTATCTCTCCAATGAATTTCCTGATATTTATCTGAGCTGTAAAGACCCATGAGATGTCCAGGGGATGAGCTCAACATGATATCTTTCTGTTTTGTTTCTTTTTTTAAATGGTCATTTCCACCTCACATTTGACCCATTTTGGGCTGGATTGTTTCTCAGTAATCAGCTGCCTCAATTGTTACAGCATTTCATTTGCTTGGCATTCATTGTGGAGCAGTGTATCCTCCTTTCCTGATCATCCCACTTATCTGCAGGAAATAAAAACAGTCAGAGCATTTGCATAGGAAATACCAGTGCTAAAAGACGAAAAATGTTTCTGGTTGATAAACCAGTGAGAAGAGGGAGGTGATGAGTCTTGGGCCCATCCATGGATGATATTCAGCCTGATTCTGTTAGAATCATAGATCACAAAATGGTTTGGTTCAGAAGGGACCTTAAAGATCACCCAGTTCCATCTCCTGCCATGGGCAGGGACACCTTCCAGTAGACCAGGTTGTTCCAAGCCCCACTCAACCTGATATTTCCAGGGGTTCTTAATGAGAAATCTGCATTCATTTACCAAAATGTCACCTCCTGACACAGGCAGGGAACCCAGAGTGATGAAGAAGATCAGTTTTCATCCAAGGTTAGCAGACCATGGAGAGTTAAAGGAAAGTATTTGATGTGACGGCTAGAGGAGAAAGTTAGAACATCTTCCATGATACTTAAAGGAATCAAAAAATGGCATTAAAAAACTTTTTGTACTTATCACATGATAATTATCAATAAATTTGTCAGTGGAAGGACTGTTCCCAAAATTAAAACTGCCCTGACAGGAGAGGGGGATGAGGCCACACATAAACCCATAAAAATAAGTTAATTTTATATACATCTACATTCTTACCTACAATGTGTATGAGTGAAAGCAAACTTAGCAGAGATAATGGTACATAAGGAAGTAGAAAAGGTGAAAGGAGGAGATGGAAACAAGGGGGAGGTGTTGCAGCCTTGTGTGTAGCAAAATTCCAGCTCTTCCTGGGCACACTGACCTGCTCCCTGGTGAAGTTTCAACAGCAGGATCTAAGCTGGAAGCATCAGGGTTTGCACACTCAGATGGCTTTGGAGGACGAGAAAAATGGAGGAGTTTTCCTTTCCAAAACACAGAAGATGGTCAGGGTTTTTTTAAAAGTTTTTTAATGGAAAATATTTTGGTCCACAACAAAGATGTTTTGATTCTGAGCTGTTATTGTGTCTTGTAGGAATTTAGTTAAAGATGATCCATGCATTTCCATTCAGCTGTTTCCTGCCAAGTGCAACATGACATCTTCATGTGGTGCAGAAAGGCGTTGGCTCTCCAGTGTCCAGTGTCAATGGCAATAGTGGTGAGGGGAGATGTGGATCTGTGGATAAATCTGGTTGGCAGAAAGAATGAGGATATGTGGGAACCTTAGGGATGAGTCATTATGATTAATTTGCTTTATCAAAATATTTCAGACCCTACAGCAAAACCTCATTACTTTGCTTCAGAAAATACCCATATTTTTTAGTTGGAAAAAAGTGATTCTTTACGCTTGCCAGAATTTTCTATGGCAACAAAAAGCATTTCTCACCACCTGCTTCCCATGGGTTTCATTATTTAGAAGGGCAGGAAAATGATGTTTGGAAAGGTGATGCCAGACATTGGTAGTAATGTGAGAGAGGGTGTTAATGTGCCTGTAGAAGTGGACCCTGAGCTGAGGAGATGGGCTGGACCTCAGACTCATCAGGACTGCAGTCTGAGGCAGGAAAACACCTGAGTGGAAAAAAAAAAAAACCAAAAACTGAGAAAAAGATGCTGGTAAGGAGGTGGGTATAAGATAAGTCTGGGGTGAGAGGAGTGTGTGGGGCTGGAGCAGCTCGTACAGGCCTCCCTCCTGCAGGAGGATGAAGGTTTGAGGTATAGATTCAGCTGTGTTTGTGTTGGAATTCAGGACATCCCTCTGGCTGTCCTGGACTGCCCAAACCCCTGCCAGGGGGCTCAGAGACCCTGGCACAGAGCCCAAGGTGCCCCTGTGGGTTTGATTATGACCCATGGAGCAAATTACCAACCTTATATGAGGATCTGCAAGCCATGACAGTTTAAGTAGAATGATAGTGAATTTATCACAGGGTGAAAAATAGATTTTTGGGGTATTTAGAATGGGGGTTCAGGGGCAAAGATGGAGGAATCTGAGTGTGTCCAGCCTTTCTCCTTCTTCTTCTTGGCCTCCATCTTCTGCTGTTATGTTGGCACTTTTAGATTGGTTTAGAGTAGAAGCTCACTGTCTAACATAGGTGATAGGTATTGGGAAAGAATTGTAAATAATGCACATGTAGTTTTTAGTATAAAAAGATAACACCGCCTCTGAGGTGGGCAGAATGCCTTGGACTGTCTTGCTGAGTGGACCTCGGCTGGACAGGAGAAAGAATTTTATAGATAAAATACAACAAACAACCTTGAGAATGAGAACTGAAGAGTTCTGGCTTCATATTTGAGCACTGGGCTGGGAAAAGAGAATAACACATCTTGGGGTCACAGTGACCAGCAGGAGCCCCAGGAGGTTTAGGTCTGGCACGTGTTGCTGAAGGGCTTTGGTGGTGAAGGTGGGGCTGATGAAGCAGTGGGGGATCACCGCAACGTCCAGGAGCAACCGGCTCTTGTCCAAGGTGTCCCTGCCCATGGCAAGTGATCTTTGAGATCTTTTCCAACCCAAACCATTCTGTGATTCTGTGACGTATGAGGCATTTGGAAGATCCAGGAAGAGTACAGCAGACAGCTTAAACCCTGAAGAACAGCTCTAAACCAAGCACAGGTTCCTGCTCTGTCATCACACTGGGGTATTTTACTGCAGAGCAGCCACCCACCCAGGCCAGGAAGTGCAATTCCTGCCTCAAATGTCATTGCACCAGGTAATTCTGGACAAGCAAATAAAAACCCAGTCCATCCCAACAAGCAGAAGGGCTGTCCCACCACTGCCAATGCCCCCATTTGCTGAGAGTGTGGGTTTGGTGTAGCTCATCTCAGGGATGCAGGGATTGAGTGTGGAAGAGGCTTCTCAAAGCAGACTGTCTCTAGAGCTTTGGCTGAGTTGTTTTGTGAAGTTATTCTGGTTTTTTTTTGTGAGTAAGGAACCCTTCTGACAAATGTACTCCTTGCTCTGGGCTGACAGCAAGGTTTTTCTTGGGTTTAGCAGGGAGATATTCTATCTCTGCCTGTCCTCATTGAGGCAGGAACTCATCACTTTGTACTCAGTTCTTTATTTGGGATCAAACACACAACAGCAGTTGCCTCATTCAGGCTAAATGACTGTTGGGGAAACACTAATCTATACAAACTGCCCAGATATGTGGCCTTAATTTTATTTTTTAACCCCAAAAAAACCCCAAAAAAGTAAAAGAGAGAGAATTGCTAGAGGGTGGCAGCAGAATTGTCATAGAATCATTGAATCTCAGAATGGTTTGGGTTGGAAGGCTTCTTCAAAACTGTTCCAACCCCCCTGCCATGGTCAAGGACGCCTTCCACTAGTCCAGGTTGCTCAGATCCTGGCCTGGAACCCCTCCAGGGATGGGGAGAGAGATCTCACACTCACATAAAGCTGGAGTGACTTTCCTGGACCAGGCAGGTGTGTCACAGCTTTGCCTTGGTACAAGTGAAGCCCTGATTCAGCTGGGTCTTTTAATGACCTTTTTAATGATTTTGTAAATAGCAGGTATATAAATATATATAAATAATATAACAATATATAAAATAGATAGATAGATAGATAGATAGATAGATAGATAGATAGATAGATAGATAGATAGATAGATAGATAGATAGATAGATAGATATATAATATCACAATCCCCAGGGATACTCAGGGACACCACAGCCAGCAGCAGGATGGCTGCCACCTTCCCATAGGGGCCGAAATTTGGGATCACCCAGTGCCATAAATCCCCAGGAACCTGACTCCAGATTGTGCTGGGAGCAGCAGCTTAACTTCTGTTTTGTTTCAAATCTAAACTTACACATGTTTTATTTTTCACTAGGATCTGAGCATTTTCTTCAGAGGAGGTTTTTGATGTGGTGGTTTCACTTTGCTGGGCACTTTCTGCGTGCTGGTGAGGCTGCTCCTCTTGCTCACCTAAATCAGCAGCAGAATCAGGGCCAGCTGAGGTGGGAGGAGAGCCTGAGTGAGAGGGGAGGCATTTTGGGGCTGATGTGTCAAGAACAGAAAGAGCAGCTGAGGCTTGTGGAGATCTGCTCTGTCTTGTGAATGGGGTTGGGAAAAGGTTATCCACGGAAAACAGAGACAAGTGCAGCTGTGGGAGTCACTGCTGCTTGTCTTGTAGGACTGTGCATGTGCTGAGGGCTGAATTTACCCAGGTTTTCCCCTCCCACCCTTACAGTAACACTTGCTATTTACGTTTTGATTTACAGCATGGGTGAAATAGTAAAAAATGTGCATCCCCCAGGTTCCGTTTTCAGCTCCTCTGTCCCTCCTCCCCCTCATGCCAGGGGAGGGTGTCAGGACAGCTACAGACATTGCTATTAAAACGATTTAAACATTGGTTAAGCCAATAAAAACTCCAGAGAACAGCCCCTTTTCTCCCTGTCCCCCTCCATCAAAATGAGGTGATTCTCTGCAATGTGTTTTGCAGTGAAATTGGAAAGGACAGTGCTTTTACCAAATCTCTTCATTAGAAAAGTCAATTACACAGCTTCTGTCAGTTTTCCCAGTTCCTAGTCATTAGCATTGCCCCCCTGCCTTATTTATAGACCAGATTCAAACTCCCTGGAAAGTAAATAAAGGTTTCAGTGCATTTTGGTTGTACTTAGGCAGAGCTGTAAACCATCCTGTCCTCAGCTTTCTTTTTGTCTCCGCAATACCCCTGCTAGCTCCTGGGGGTTTCAATGCAGAAAAAACACCAATAAGCTGGTCTGAATTAACTGAGCCTCTGGCAGGTGGGAGCCATCCCCTCCGGTGTCAGAAGTGGGGTGTCAGACACACACCTCCACCTGAGCCAGGCTTCCCCCAGCCCTGGGGGAAGGTGGCATGTGAGGTCAGCAGGCATTTGACCCATTTCAGTCAGCAAGATGGAGATAATGGAAACTGAAAACCCAGCAGGTCTCTTTCTTTCTGCTGTTTGTGGAGGGGCCTGGGGCGAACAGAACACGCGCAAACGGGTATGGAGAGGGTGGGAGAGTGAATGTCCAAAGCTGGGGACCAGGAATTGGTTGGTTTGGGTGAAGAGGAGAGGGAAGGGACCTTCAGTGTGTCCCAGTTTGGGATTCTGTGAGTGCACCTGGATGTCTGGGTGTGTGACCGAGCTTCTCTGTGGCCAGTGGTCTGTGAGGAGGAGCAGCACAATCCCTGTGCTCTGCACTGCTTAGCTGGGCTGGGACAGTGATGGTGGAGCAGATATTGTCTGCATGTCCATGATTTCACTTTTCTCACAGTGTGAAGATGAACTCATGAAGGTTTGCTTAAGCAGCCATATGGTGATATAGAAAAACAAAACAAAACCCCCAGAAACTAAATTAGAAACTAAAACAACAACAACTAAACAGCCCAAAAACCTGATTCTCGCCACTTTGGTCTAAAATTAATTTTCTTTGTGTTTTATATTTTATTCTTCATCCCACTGTGTGTGCTATATCCCTCCCAGCCAGGGAGATAGCTAAGGGCAGAAGCACAGAAAGAAACTGGTGGGCAAATGATAAAGGTGATGTGACTTAAATGGTGAGTGGAGTGGGAAGATATGGAGAGCTGGAAAGTCTCCCAGGAACTGATCTGGAGCTCTGACACTGAGAATAGGACACCAAAATATAAATGGGAAGAGGACTTTCAGCATAACTGGAGTCAGGGCTTCTTTATTTAAGTAGAAGTGCAGTTTTAAATTTAAATTGAATATGACTGAAGAAGAGGGAATGCTATATCGGAGTTTATTTAAGGAGGTGGCGGGAGTCCAGAGGCATTGGGAGTGGGAAGGACACAGAAGGTGGAGTTGGGATGGTGCTGCCAGGAGATGGCACAGATGTGGCACCTGAAATTGATGGGAGCAACAACAACAACAAATTGGGGGTGGTTGTGGTGGAGCCATGGCAGCAAAAATTGATGGAGCAGAGAATGAAGGCAGAAAATGTAGATCTGCCAACATCTGCTGTGCAAAAGGAAGAGTTCTGATTCTGATATTTATTTATGTAATTCTATTTAGCAGAATAAACATGAAGTTTCAGAAGTGCGGAAAAGGCTGAATTACCTGCGTTACCCCCGGTGCTGTTTGCTGTAAAATGTGAGCTGTGCCTGGTGCTCGCAGGAGCAGAGGTCACTGCAGAGCTCCTGGGAAGATTCCAGGCAAGGAGGAGGCAGCTGAGGGCTGTGGACCAGAGCTGGGCTCATGTGTTGGGGTGCCTGAAATGAATGACCTGGATGGTCTTTTGGTCTTTTTGCAGCTCCTATCTGCTGAGCTTGATAAGAAAACATGCCCCAAGGAGATAGCAAAGCACAAATTCCAGTGCTGCAGAGGAGTGAGGAGGAAACAGTGATTTTCTTTAAGTGATTGTGCAGGCTCTGGAGAAACGTGGGACAATCCTAGATCAAAATTAGTTTTCTAAAATACATAAAATTATAGAATGGTTTGGGTTGGGAGGGACCTTAAAGATAATCTCATTCCAGCCCCTGCCATGGGCGGGGACACCTTCCACTGTGAAAAACGCCAATCACTTGTTTTTTAAATTTTAAAAGGTTAATAGTAATAAAATGGTTATTAAAATAGTAATACAACTAGAGTAATAATATTTTGGACAGTTTGGATTAGGACAATATGAGACAATAAAAGCAAAGAGTTATGGACAGTCCAGGTACCTTTTCTGGGCAGAACGAGCCCGAAAAAGGACCCACATTAACAGAGGATTAACCCTTAAAAACAATAACCTGTTGCATATTCATACACCTCATACACGATGCATAAATTCCATTCAAACACAGGATTCTGGCTGGGCAGTGTCAGCTTCTTCCTCTTAATCATAACAGCGCCTTCGAGGCGGGGAGAAGTTAATTTCTCCTGATAATGGAGCAATGAATTCTCTTTCTCTGAAAGATTCAGGTGTCCTGTGGCTGCTATCTCAGTGCGAGTCCTTTCTTTAAAAAAAGTATTTTACATAGCATAGTTTCTGTGTTAACATTTTGTTATAACCTAAAACTATATTTACCACTCTACTTAAGAGAATGAATCCAGCATTACTTTCTAACACAACACATACAATATTCATTTTAATATTTGCGAAAAGCCAATCATAAAATATGCATTTTTCACACACTATCCCAGGGTGCTCCAAGCCCCATCCAGCCCGGCCTACATCTCCAGATTCCATTTTGTCACACAGAAATCAGGTGTGCATGTCCGGTGTGGACTCCAATTATGATCTGAGCCTTCTGTGACAAATTTGCCCATTTTTTGAGGAGTGTGTGGTAACACCAAGCACAGGAGAATCTTCCCTGCTGACAGATGGACAGACAGATACCTCAATGATGAGGTGGACACAGTCTGCTGGGTGGCAGAGGGGTGAGTGAAATGCTGTTTTCCAGCCCAACATTTCTGTAATCCAGAGTCCAAAAACCCTGAGCAGATTTCTGGGTTAAACAAAGACCCGAAATACCTCCACTGCTGAGTTAGGTTCATCACAGCATGAAACTGTCTGCACAAGGAAGGATGTTCATAAGTCTGTACCCCTCTTTGGGATTTTTTTTCTTTAAGAGAAAGAAAATAAAAAATCGGTGCAGATGCTGGCATTGGCAGGAATTCAGTGCATTAAAAAACATCCTGGTACAAGATGGTGAAGTATTTAAGGAACACTCCACCTGTTAAAAAAGAATTTAAAAAAGCACCAAAAAACAACCAAAAGGCCAGAGCAAGAAATCTGTGAACCAGTGCTAAAATCATGCAGAAGCAGAGAAATTGCTGTGCTAATGAACAAGAGGAGCAAAAGGAAAGGACATATTGTAGCTACATCTCAGTTTGGGATGGTTTTTTTTTATTTCCCTCATTACATTGAAAAGAATTTTGTGTTCAGTGTTTTCTAAACTTCTGGTTTGGTCAGTGTTTGTTAGCAGACAATTAAAACCTGAAAATATAGTATTAAAATTATAGATAATTACAATAGGGATAATAATTTTGAAAGCATTTATTTTGAGCTTGTGTGGTCCAGGTGTTACAGAAATGAAGTGATACAGGAAAATAAATTAACTGTAAGTTTTCCAGGAAAATAAGGAAACAAAATTGACAAGTTGCGCTTCATACACTGGACCCCAGAAATGCACAAAAAAAAGATAAAAGTTTTACAAAGGAGAATAAACTGAATAGCTGGGCATTTTCCCAACAGTACAAGTGAAAAAGACTGCTTTGTTTTGTCACACAGAAATCAGGTGTGCATGTCCGGTGTGGACCAATTATGATCTGAGCCTTCTGTGACAAATTTGCCCATTTTTTGAGGAGTGTGTGGTAACGCCAAGCACAGGAGAAGCTTCCCTGCTGACAGATGGACAGACAGACACCTCAAGGATGAGGTGGACACAGTCTGCTGGGTGGCAGAGGGGTGAGTGAAATGCTGTTTTCCAGCCCAACATTTCTGTAATCCAGAGTCCAAATACCCTGAGCAGATTTCTGGGTTAAACAAAGACCCAAAATACCTCCACTGCTGAGTTAGGTTCATCACAGCATGAAACTGTCTGCACAAGGAAGGATGTTCAAAAGTCTGTACCACTCTTTGGGATTTTTTTTCTTTAAGAGAAAGAAAATAAAAAATAGGTGCAGATGCTGGCATTGGCAGGAATTCAGTGCATTAAAAAACATCCTGGTACAAGATGATGAAGTATTTAAGGAACACTCCACCTGTTAAAAAAGCATTTAAAAAAGCACCAAAAAACAACCAAAAGGCCAGAGCAAGAAATCTGTGAACCAGTGCCAAAATCATGCAGAAGTAGAGAAATTGCTGTGCTAATGAACAAGAGGAACAAAAGGAAAGGACATATTGTAGCTACATCTCTGTTTGGGATGGTTTTTTTTTTATTTCCCTCATTACATTGAAAAGAATTTTGTGTTCAGTGTTTTCTAAACTTCTGGTTTGGTCAGTGTTTGTTAGCAGACAATTAAAACCTGAAAATATAGTATTAAAATTATAGATAATTACACTAGGGATAATAACTTTGAAAGCATTTATTTTGAGCTTGTGTGGTCCAGGTGTTACAGAAATGAAGTGATACAGGAAAATAAATTAACTGTAAGTTTTCCAGGAAAATAAGGAAACAAAATTGACAAGTTGCGCTTCATACACTGGACCCCAGAAATGCACAAAAAAAAAGATAAAAGTTTTACAAAGGAGAGTAAACTGAATAGCTGGGCATTTTCCCAACAGTACAAGTGAAAAAGACTGCTTTGTTTCAGGACCACACGTGACAAAAATTCATTAAATGTGAGGAAAGAAAGAGATCTGACCTGGCTTGAGGGACAGGACCTGGAGGGGTTTAATCCAAATAAAGATTTGGTGGGTCTGCTCTTCTTCTCTTTCCAGATTGCACAAAAACAAGGGTTTCAGCTTTAAACACCCTGCCAAGGTAGACAAATTCATGTTGTCTGCTGGAAAACAAAAGGCGTGTCTGAGGGAGGTTCTCCTTCTGGTGTAAGAATTTGCATCCTTTATGAGCAAATTAAAAAGTGTTTAGGGCTGTTCCTGTGCACTGGACCCTTTTTCTGTTTCTAAGCACATTACAGAGTGCATGGTTTTGGTGTGGGATCCTCCCCCAAATGTTTTTCACTGTCTCTCCAAGCTGTCATCACTGTTAGACAGGAATGCATCTGCTCCTGGAGCAAACCCTAAAATCTGGGTCCTTTTTCCCAGCTGAACATCAGTGCTAGGACTGACATGGGGCAGAAACAGCAATTCCAGGGTGGGTTTGGCTTTGTTTGAAGTAGCCTCTTTAGGAGGGGAAGGTGCACCCCTAGAGATGTTTATATTTCTGTCCTGGGTGTTCTGGGAGCTGGGCTGGCAGCCCATGTGTGCAGTGCAGTTGTCTCTGTACATTCTTGTGAATTCACCCTTAATCTCTTCACAGGCAGCCAGGCTAGGATTTCCCAGCCTCTTTATCCCAACCAAAAGGCAGTTGCTGCACACCACCCTACACACATCATCATCATCATCATCATCATCACCATCATCACCATCATCATCATCACCACCACTCCTGCTTAGGACAGGCCCCACATCCCTGCAGGGTCAGTCAGAAGAGGGGGTGGATGCAGCTGCAAACTCACTGGTCAAGCAGAGAAAAGAGAGGTTCCTTTTAGAGAAATCTGCTCTGAAGGGACATCAGGCTGTGCTGGAGGAGATTGGGAAGCTGCAGTGTGGCAGGGGGGTAAAAAGCTGAACAAAATCCTTGGGCACAGCCTGTGCTTAGGTCAGGATGAAGGCATTGTTGTGTGGAGGCCCAAGGGGTAGCAAAGCACAAATTCCCTGGTTCTAAGGCCCAGCTACACGTGTGTCCCTAGAAAGGTTGAGGATTCCATCCTAGAGTCCATGGATGAATGCAGTGACCACTGGCATTCCCAGCAGCTATTCCTGCAATTCCCCAGTGGGAGGGACACCAACCTTTCCACAGCTGTAAACCTGTTCACATGTGTTAATTCCACTGTGGTTTAATCATGTTTAAGATCTGAAAACAGACTTGAGGTTCCATTCTTGCCTTGTGCACCACAAATGCAACAAAAGAAAACCCCTGAGCTCAGCAGAGTCCAGAATTTGCAGGGTTTATATAGGAGATAGATCCTGTTGCCAGTACACACCACTCCCTCCAAACCCAGCTTCACAAGACATCCCAGAGGGTTTTAAACAAAAATGTCCTTCCCTGTGCCTGACACTGCTCCTAGAAAAGCCTTATTTCCAGAGGGGAAAGAAATGCTTTGTCCATTTCTGCATCTGCAAGTGATGGGAAGGGTTTGTGTGGGGAGCATCACCTCTGTTTTGAAATCAAGTGGTTCCAGGAAGTTTTGGAAGGCAACAAAAGAAAAGAACAAAAGTACAACAAAAGAAAACCCCTGAGCTCAGCAGAGCCCAGACAGAGTTTGCAGGGTTTAAATAGGACATAGATCCTGTTACCAATACACACCACTCCCTCCAAACCCAGCTTCACAAGACATCCCAGAGGGTTTTAAACAAAAATACCCTTCCCTGTGCCTGACACTGCTCCTAGAAAAGCCTTATTTCCAGAGGGGAAAGAAATGCTTTGCCCGTTTCTGCATCTGCAAGTGATGGGAAGGGTTTGTGTGGGGACCATCAGCTCTGTTTGGAAATCAAGTGGTCCAAGGAAGTTTTGGGAAGTTTGGGAGTCTGGTATTGCACCAATCCCATCAGGGACTGCTGGTCCTGGCTTGCCTCACTCTCTCCCTCCTCTGCCTTTGGGATATGTTGAAGATGGAGGGGCTGAGAACAGAGAGAGGGAAAATCAAAGGGCTCTGCAGCTTCCCTCCTTTCCCTGCTCTGATCCACATCCTTGTCAAAGGAAAGTGTGAGAAGTGTTGGATGGCACCCAGTTCTGAACTTCCTCCTTCATGGGCAGGCTGGTGTGATCTCCCATGAAATAACAGCTGATAGGAGCACCCAAAATGAGTCACCCAGGGGAGTTATTTAGATCCCCATTCCCTCCTGTTTGGTCTGTGGGATACGAGGAGTCAGGGGATGAAATAAGGGACTTCAGCTATCCCTGCTGGTGTTCAGGGCTGCTCTTGAAATCTGCAGAAAGCTTTGAGGTGTGTGATGCTCATGTGCAGGTTTCCACCAGCCTTACAAGCAGATCCCTGCAGGGTCAGGACCTGCCTTTTTGCTGGGAGATGCCTTGGAAAGGGGGTGAAGGAAAGTTCATACCCTCCAGCTATAACTCCTGGAGCCATTCCCTCTTAGTGATGCTGATCTGGAGATTATGAACTTGTTTTACAAGCAGTTTTGCCTAAAGAAAGAGGAGAGAGAGCTGGAAATGTTCCCTCTGACCTTGAAAAAATGAGAGTTTGATGACATTAGGAAAGCAGCATCTAAAATCCAGAAATATTTCCCTTTTCAGCTGGCCCTTGTTCAGTAAATTGCCATCTTTACTGTGTCATACATGCATCCATTTTCAGTCAGTGAAAGGCAAAAGCACAAACCCCATCCCAGGCAGCTGTCCTCCATCCAGATCTTCTGCTGACTGGGAGCAGGAACTCATTTCTTCCTCTCTACTTAGCCACAATTGATTAAGGATGTTAAAAGAGTTTATTACTTCCTAATATCGTCTGGAAATGGTTCCCATATGTTGCATTATTCTCCAGAGTGGGCAGAGCTCCCCTGTGCCAGCAAAGTGGGGTGCAGCATTGCTGAACCCCAGTTAGGTTGTGTTTAAGGAGAGCTTGCAGGTGGCCTCTTACAGAAAGCTGCAATTCATCCTTGGTTTCCAGATACCTCACAGGATCCTTTCCACTGGGAAATTAAGCAGACACTCTCCACATCCAGTGCAGCTGTTTGTGGTGTTAAATTAAACTGCTGCTATTGCGGAGAGCCCTGCTGGAGCTGAGCTGTTGCTTAATTGTTTATGGCCATGGATGCCAGCCAAGCAGCAGTCCTGGAGTGGCAAACACTGGAAATCTGACCTGGAAAACAGATGTTTGGGCCAAAGCCAAGGTGGTTTCAGGAAAGACAGTGGGAGAAAAGAGAGAAAAGCAGGAAACCAGTTATCTGTCTGATTTATTGGGCAGGGTAAAGAAATCCACCCCAGAGCAGAGTGCTCACACGAGGCTGGTACAGCAGTAAACTCTGGTTTTAGCAAGTTAGAGCCAGCCTTTGCAAGGCTTAGGAGGGCAGCTGTTGGTTTATCAGTGCTGACTCTTGCTCTTCCAAACCCACTGAAATTTTAATGGTTTGAGGAATCTAATCAAAACCACATCTTGCAGTGAAGGTGCTTCATGTGAACAGATCATCCTCAGGTATCCCCATTGGCTCTCAGAGGAGGGAAATCTCACATTGGTGGTTCCAACTCAGGATCTGAGGCTGCCAATTTCCCTCTGTTCCTCTCTCCAGGAGCCCAGGGCACTGCCTGATACGATGAGGGCAGCTCTTGGTTTATCAGGGCTGACTCTTGCTGTGCCAAACTGTTTGCTTTGCAGCTGGTGGAAAGTCCTCACCTGTTTGCTGGAGGCTGCAGAGCATCTCCTGCAATAAACTGGTTTATGTGAAGTCCCAGCACAGGTCTCTCAGATTTCATACATTGAAGGGATCCATTGAAATTTTAATGGTTTGAGGAGTCTGATCAAAACTAAATCTTGCAGTGAAAGTGCTTCATGTGAACAGATCATCCCTAGATATTCACACTGGCTCTCAGAGGAGGGAAATCTCACACTGGTGGTTCCAGCTGGATCTGAGGGTGCCAATTTCCCTCTGTTCCTCTCTCAGGAGCCCAGGGGACTGCCTGACATGGGGGTGCAGATGTTGCAAACATCTGGGTCTTGGTGAGATCTATCCCCCTGTGTCTCCACAGAACCTCTTGAGCTTCAAAACTCAAGAGGTCATTTGAGCTTTGAAGTGACCTCTTCTTGTCCCCTTCTTGTCCCCTTCTTGTCCCCTTCTTGTCCCTCTGCTTGAGCTTTGAAGTGACCTCCTCTTGTCCCCCTCTCCTGCCCAAGCAGGGACACCAGGAGCTGCCCTGGATCACGCCCAGATGGCTTCTGAATATTTCAAGAGTGAAGATTCCACAGCATCTCTGGGATACCTGATCAGGAGGTGCTTGATTGCACAGAGCCAAAATGAAGGGTTGCACTGAAGGGGAGGGAGGGAACATCCAGAATTTTAGATGAAGGAAAGTTTTAAATGCCTCTGCTCAGGGAGCTGATCCACAGACCTGAGCAGGTGTCTTGTAGCACATCCAAGCTGTGATTTTTGGAGCAGTAATAAGAGTGTTTAGCAGGATGAGATGCTTTCACATTTCTACCTCTGTTGTGAATACATTGATTTAATTGAAGTATGACGAACTGCAGCTCAAACATTTAGTCCTAATTTTATTTCTTTAGTACCTGAATCAATAGTGTCACCACAATTTACTGCTGAGGAGCCGTCAAAAGATCTTTGGATTCTTGTAGCAGCACTCACGTTCTTAGATGCCCAACACACTAAATAATAATTCTGACTGCCACTCTGAGCCTTTAAAGGTGAATTTGGAAAGTCCTGGTAACAGAATGCTTAACCCCTTGCACTTCCTCCTGCTCCATCTTGTGGAACAACAAGTTCCTAAAGCCAGAGGTGTAGGAATTAGGGATTTGCAAGAGAATCATAATTTTTTCTTGCCCAGCAGTGACCAGAATTGGTGGAGTATGGTAGAGGCAGAGAGGACATTTCTGTTCACACACAGAAGTTCAGTTGAGATGTTTGGGCTGTTGGTTTAGTCTTTTCCCAGCTTTAGGTTTTCACATGGATGCTACAGAATATAGATCTCCTTGGATTTCATCTCTGCTGCCAAAGACCCTTTGATTTGTTTTTCCTTTTGTCTTTAGACTTCATAGGCTTCTTGTTTTCTGAAACAAAGGAAATGTCTAAGTAACAATAAATGTCTGCATCTTAAAAGAGAGGAAAAATATATTAAAAATGTATAAAATATATATATTTATATAATGTATATCATATATAAAATATATTTTTATATAAAATATAAAATATATCTTATATATTATATATTATATATTATATTTGTAATGTATAATAATATTAATATATTGTTATATATAATATATTAATATATTACAATATATTAATATATAATTAATATATATTATATATACATATATTATAATATAATATAAATATATTTTTATATATGATATATAAAATTTTATAAAATATATATATTAATATATTAAAATATATTAAAAATATATATATATAATTTCTTTCCACTGAAGAGATTTTTTCCCTTCTTACTTTGATCAGATTTCTCTGCTTCTCACAGTCGAGGCAGAACTTTTAGCCTTTTCTTGCCATGGAGCACTCACGAACCACTCACTGCACTTCTCTGCAGTGCCACAGGTCTAGCTGTGCTCGAGGATCTGTCTGAATGCAAGTGGCTCTCCAAAGCAGCTTCATCAGGCACTTGGCTAATGTGAAACCTCCTTCAGAGGTGCTGCCCTCATCCAGAGGAGAGCAGGATTGTCCTGATTGCCTGTATCCAGCCCCACCTGGTGCTTTGCCTTTCCCACCAGCTTTTGGGACTTTGGAGAAGCTCTGATGTTTTCCTGGTTGAGGGCAATGCCACACGCAGGGATCCATGACCTCTGCATTCCTGGAGATACACAACAGACATGAGTCACAGGACATTTTTCTCTTTCTCTGCCCCATCCTCTCTTCCCCAGACACCTGATGGTTTTCTTCTCTTTTGAGTGCAGTATCCAAGAGAGTTTGTGACTTTTTTGCTGTTTTCCTGAAAACTCAGCCTGGTTGTTGGCTTACACAGCCAAGAGCTCAAATGGGAATGAGAGTCTTCAGATGCTGTTTATTGTATAAATTGGCCTGATGTAGAGCAGTAAATTTAGGGAAACCTTCTGGGAAGGCAAATTCTTTGTCAGAGAACACGGACAGTCGGCTTCATGAGCCATCTGTGTCGGAAAACGTTGGAATGTGAGTGCTCAGTGCTTGTGAATACTCAGCCAGAAGATTTGGTGTTCCAGTCCCAGCAATAACTGCAGCAGTTTGTCTTTGTTTGTTTTATAAAACAGGAGGAAGGAGAAGATCTCATCAGATCCAGGATACAAGTGGAATAACAACCTGCCACCTGGCCATGTGCTGCCAAAAAGTTGTTCTGGGTTTTGTAGCAGCCCCAGACTTTTGTACGAGGGGCTGATGGAAACTCATCACTCCACACTGCTGGGGAAGAGAGAAGACCCTCAAGCAAAGGGCTGCATCTCGGTTCCTCAAGTTCTCCTCTCTCCTTGATGGTCTTGCCTCCTGTGTCCTTGAACAGAGAGGCAGGTTTTGAAGTCAGCCTGGCCAGAGGAGCAGATATTCATTCAGCTGAAAAAGACCTTTCCATGTTGTCCACAACAGTGATGAAAAGAGAAGCCCCTCTCAGAGATTGAACTCATCTGTCAGGAAAATACCATTTGCAGGTAAGAAAATGCTATTCCCAGCAAAAAAAAACCTGGAACTTCTTCCATGTGGGGCTAGAGAAGCTTCCCTTCACAAAGATCATTTTTATGTGTAAAATGCAGAAGACACTTGGCTGCATCCCCACCATGAGTCATTCACCCTTTTGCTGTTGTGCTTGAACAATGTGTCCTTGTCAATATATTTGACAGATAGCAGCTGGTGATAGCGCTGGTGGCTTTTAACTCTGGTGGTCCAAGACAGACATCTGCAGCTGAGTTCAAAGTGCCTCTCGCTCCCCATTGACTGGAAGAGAAGCCAGGAATGGCAAGCTCAGATGATGAGACAAAACTTGGGTGCTAAATCCCAGTTTTGGGCCCAGATGGTAAAGTGATGGGCACTAGTTGCAACAGTTAATAATTTCTGGTTTCACTAAATCTTCTCTCTGAAGGCTTTGAAAGACCTTGCAGAGAAAGTGTTGTAATTTTTCAACCCAAAGGTTTTGTAGTGTTTCCCGGCACCTTGATTGCATTTGTTTCTGTTTTCAGCTGCTCAAAACAAATCCTGAGGTGCTGCTTTTTCTGGTGGGGTATTTTGTTTCACTGTCTATACAGTGAGGTTCATATGAGCTGAACTTTCTCTTTATAGCTTCACTTGTGAATATGGTTCAGCACCCCGGAATGCCTGAGCTCCTTCCCATGCCATATATAAATAGTGCACAGTTATTTCACAGTTTCACATTCAGCTTGCAGGCTTCCAACAGTATTCCCAAACCCCTCTCTGCTCCCATAGCATTCAGGCTCTTGATGTGACTCAACATCAATTACAGCAGAGGTTCATCCCAGGCCAAGCAAGCTCTGATTTGTGACTCCTGTGCATTGTCATCCTCGTTCCCGGCGGCCGGCGTGAAGTCAGCAGTGCTCAGGGCTGCTCCTGTGGGTTTTCCCAGCCCTGTGATGAGTTCAGCTCCGTGGTTAAGCCAAGAGCTGAGTTCCAGTACCTTGGGCACGTCCAGCAGGGCTGGCTCAGTCCGTGGAAGGAAGTCAGAGAGGCTCCAGCTGGATGGATAACTAGCGGCCGCTGCCCGCTGCCCGACGGAGATAAGGGGCCGCTCAAAACCAGGGGAAGTTTTGGACTCTCTCCCAAGTGCTGCCTGTCTCTTATTCGGCACAGGACTTGTCATGTCTCCCTTCCTGCGGATTGGTTTGTCCAACTATGACAGTGGCCCTTACCTGCCATCCCAGGGGGAGGTGATTAACCCCTACTGCGCCGTGATGGTTAAAGAAGCCGTGGAGTCAGGTAAGTGGGGAGGGGTTGAGTGTGGACGGGGGCTTCTACACATTGTGTCTGTGCTTTTCTGTGTCGTTTCCTGTGTGTGGATAACTAGAATGAGCCATAAAATAGGTTGGCTTGGAAGAGACCTCAAAGATTATCCATTTCCAACCCCACTTTATAAAGATTGGCGAAGCCATTTGTGTGTCCCAGCACAGCGCAAGTTTGGGTTTGGCGTGGTCTGCAAGGCAATCTGATTTTAAGATGGTGCCAGACAAATCTGTATGTCCAATTTGAGGATATTATCAGCTGCATTACAAGCCCCAGCATGTGGCAGAGCAGATGAGCTGAGCTGTATTTGGTTTCACCCTTCTGTGACCAGTTGTTGGTTTGTCAGTGGGACTCCAGACAGGTGAAATCTGTGTGAGCTAAAATATTCTGGCAGGGCCATCTTCGTTAATCACTTTTTGGGGGAAACTGACAGACCCAGCCACTTCCATAATTAAAAAAAAAAAAAAAGGCAATCAAACAGCCCAGTCTCTGCAGAAATAGTTAATTTATCTGTGTAATTGCTGTGCTGTGTAAAAGGTTTGAAAATGAAACCTCCTGAGAAGCTGTTTGCTGTGTCTGGATCTATGGATTGTTGCACATTTATCCTGATTGAGCAACACTGATGGGTCATCCTTTGAAAAAAAAAAAAATATTTTTATATATATATATATTTATTCTATGTCTTATGCATGAAAATAATTCCAGTGAAAGAATGAAAAATTCTCCAGTTGTGCTTTCAAAAGATCATGAAGAGCAAGACCTTCAGTGTTAGGGAGTTACTCATATTAGCTGATATTTAGCTTAAATCTTTGATAAATTTCTAATTTGACTGCTGTGATTCTTTGAAAAATAAAATCCACTCAGAAATCCCTATTTATTGAGAATCCCCATGACTGTAATCCCTGGAGGATGTTAAAGTAGTTTTAAAAAATTAGAATTTTAAAATAGTTTGGTATTTTGCTGGGGTTCATTTTTTGTTTGAGTCAGCATTTATCACATTGAACTTTGTCTTGCCTTAAATGATACTTCAAATAATAATGGAATAGTGGTGAATAGTAAATTCAAAAGGAAAGAAAATACTGCATGACAAGATATCCCTAAAATCTCACTTTTATCAGAAAATGCATTCTATTTTAGCTCTGTGCGGAGCTTGGCTGTTTGCTTTAATGAGGCTTTGAAGGCCATAACTCAAATTGAAATCTGTGTCAGTTCAAAAGTGAATAAAATTAACTTGGTCAGAACAGTCCTATATTTATTTGTCTAACACAGAGCTGAAAGTGTTTTCTGGTATCCAACAAACACAAAAGTATTTTCTAAGGTATATAATCTTTGTGCTCCTCAGAGTCAATAATCATTATTGACTCTGAGGAGCAATAATTTTAATTATATTTATTTATGATTTATAAATAATTTATTTATTTATAATTATTACATGAATAATTTTAATTATTACTGTAATAATTATAATTATTTTATTATTATTATAATAAATCCTCTACCAACAAGAAGTAAAAAATTGTGTTTGGGGGAACTTTTCTCCATTAGTGAGGGCTGAGCGTAGGAAAGTGACTTTCTGCTATTAGGAGATTTCTGTTTGCTGGGATGAAATTTCATCTGGTGACGGCTCAGAGCGTGGTGGGACATCCAGAGGCACTCATCTCATCAGTGAAGGCTGATCCACCTCAGCCTCCCCTCCTAGAGCGGGAGCTGTTAATCTGCTGGAGGGTGTTTAAATGTGTGGATGGAGAACTTTACCTGAAGGGCACTGAGGAAAGTGAGGCCACCACGGAATCCATCCACCCTGTAATTCCCAGGTACTGATGCGTGAGCCATCCCAGCCTGAGGAGCACATCATGAGGAGTGTGGTGAATCACACCCTGGAAAAGTTCCCCTGACCACACAGAGCACTCAGAGGGCTCCGTCTGACGTGCAGGGAGAGGAGCCTGACTCCAGATTCCAGGAATGCTCTCCGTCACCATCCCAAGGAGCTGTCAGGCTCTAACAGGCTTCAAGAAGGCAAAAGGTCTCCAGACAACCATTAACTAAATGTATTTGAGGTAGAATCATGGAATCATTAAGATTGGGAAAGACCTCCAATAATGTCACGTCCAGCTGTTAATCCAACCCTGCCAGTTCCACCATCAAACTGTGTCTTATCCCTGCTTCATGATTTTCTTTTTGTCATAATTTGCTCTCCAGCTCCCTGGTTTGACAAAGCAATTGCTACTCAGTTGTAATTGGTTTAAAAATATGTGTATATATATATATACCTGATATACAAATTTTGGCTAAAATTTTGGCTTGACCAAGGAGTAGGAGTGGACCAGCTGCACAGCTGGTGAGAGATGCAAATCATCCTGGCCTTGTGCTGTGACACTTGGCCATGAAGAAGCTTTTTAGGGCAGAAATGATTGCTGAGCAGGGCAGGACATGCCTACATGTTCAAGGCCAAGGAACAACCTGGTCTAGTGGAAGTTGTCCCTGCCCATGACAGGGGGATGGAACTGGATGATTTAGTAAGGTCCCTTCCAACCTAAACCATTCTGTGGTTCTATGTTTAGCACTGGCAAAGTGTGGGGGTTTTTGGTTTTGTTTTTGCTTGGTTGGTTGGCTGGGTTTTTGCAAGCAGAACAGTGGTAGATGATAAAAGTGTTTCCAAAAACAGGGAGTTTGACTTTGGGTTCATGCCAAAGGCTGTCCCTTGTCAACCAGCCATAATGAAAAGGTCATTGGTCCCCAGGGATCTGAGAGTGTTGAACATCCTCTGTGGACATGGGGATGTCACAGCGAGACCACAGTGAAGAATTTCAGAAGTTCTGGATAGATCTTGGGCAGCCTTTTACATTTTTCCGCTTGCTTAGTTTGAAAAAAGGACTTTGTCACATCATAATACAATCTGGAAAAAAAAACCACCAAAAAAAAACCCCTGAAAAACAAACCACACCTCCATACAATTGGACGTGTTACAGCAATTTATAACTGATGACAAAATATTTCAGAAATTATATGTGCCTCTGAGATATAAAAAGAGTCTGCCCTTTAAAAGTGGCTTCTGCCTTCACAAGCCACCTGGCCGGGTGCCATTTTGCCACCTGCCTTGGTGACATTTGCTTCATGAAGGCTCCTGCTCCGTGTTTGAACTCAGCAAAGCCTCCAGGAAAAGCTCTCCCAGCCACACTGGAAGCTGCTCCCTGGGAAAGACAGTTGCAATTTCATTTTTCAGGAGCCTGGGGTTAGATTAATCCCTGGCAGAATTCCACAGCCGTCAGCAGGGACACACCAGGGGTGACTGTCTGATCCCATATGTTGGGCAGTTCATTCACATTCCAGGGCTTGTTTATTTAAGCCTGGCGTCCTGGAGTGCAACACAAATGAAAGCACTTGTTGTGCAAGTGCTGTGTTTCACATCTGTGGCTTTTTCACTGATGCAGCAAAGAAATGATGGTCCTTTACTGGGATTTCTGTTTTCCGGGATGCTGGAAAGTTTATGTCTCATTTTTGTCTCAGATTTTTTGTGTATTAGTCCTCTCATTTAGGGAAAAATTTTCTTCAGCATGTATTTCCTTCCAGCTGCATGTTCTTTTCCATCTGGGATTATTGGAAATAGCAGCAGGGTCTTTAGACAGGGGTCACAGGTCTGCAGCTTTTTTTCTCTTATTCCTTCAGCTTCAGCATTTGATGGGTTGAACTGTGATATAGAATTTACCTTGTGTAAGCATCCAAGACTTTTACAGGGCTGTATGAAGTAAAACTGGTTCTGTGAGATAAATAAATCTGGCTGAGAACTGTTTTCAGAGAGACCCAGTTAGAGACAACCCTCTGCAAACCTCAGAGATAGCCATTTTTTTACCCATCACCATATTAAGATGCTGTGAAGGAAAAGGAATTAAAGCATTAGGGGAAGTTTGTTTCATTGAAAACTCTACATCCCTGTGGGATAGTTACAGGTCTTCAAGACAGCTCATGTTTTAACATCCTTTATTTGGCTACTGGGCTGGACATTAATCCCAAAGTGCACCCAGCTTTTGGGGGTTTGAAGCAAACCTGTCTCGTTTTTCAGTTTCTTGGGACATATGATAAACAATGTGGGATGGGATTCACCTGATTAGAAGTGGGTGTTTATGGTGTTGGAGTCAGCATTAGAGATCTCCTCAACAGAACTGGTGGGGTCAAGGGTGAAAATTATCTTTTTTAAGGTAGAAGTCTGTATTTGGTCTCATGAACTGCCCTCACTGCATGGATTTGTGTTCTCCCTCTCAACAGAGAATGGCCAAGTGTATGTGCAGAAGAAGCCCACCATGTACCCACCCTGGAACAGCACTTTTGATGCCCACATCAACAATGGCCGGGTCATGCACATCGTGGTCAAGGACAAAAGTGCTGAAATGGTCTCAGAGACCACAGTGGAGCTGAAGGTGCTGGCAGAGAGGTGCAAAAAAAGCAATGGGAAGACAGAGATATGGGTGAGCATCACTCTCTTCTCCTGCAGGATATGCTGGGGAGCTGCTGCAGGGTAAGGGGAGGTGTCCTTGTGTCCATGCCAGCCTGTGGTGTCACCAGCAGCACAGTGGGGACTGGCTGGAAGAATGTTTGGAGACTACTTGGGCATGACTTGAGGGAGAGACTTGTCAGAAAAGAAGAACTTGGCACTTTTATTTTAACTGAAACCTGCCCTGTGCTAGTGAGGATCTCGCTTCAGGTGAGCTGTGCCCACATATTAATCTTTGCTGAGGAAACCCACTGGGAACAAATGTTAGTATGACTGGCTGAGCATGAGTTATTTTATGTTCTCCGGGGAAACAGCTTTAAAATTTTATCTGATATCAAGTAGCTGATTCACAGCTGCCTGAGTTCAGAGTTATGTCAGAGCAAGTCCTTAAAAATCACTGAAGTTATGGTGGCATAAATTTGAACAGTCTTCACAAGAATGCTGAATGTAAGGTTCCCTGCTAGTCCAAGCAAGAAAGATCCTGGCAGAAATCTTTAAAATACAGTATCCAGCTTATACATAGACCAGTAGATTCAGATTTCCAAAGGCACTTATGGATGATGAGTCAGGGAATTACCAAATCCAGAGGGAAGGCCCCCAAAAATGCCTGAATCACACAAAATTACTGGGTTGGAAGAGACCTTCAAGATCATTGAGTCCAACCCAGCCCCAACACCTCAACTGGACAATGGCACCACAATAATGACCTTGTAGCATTCCTCAGATTGACTGTAAAGAAGTTAGACTTGCAGAACTGAGTGCCTAAAAGATTTCAACATTACCTGTCTGAGTTGGCTGGGTTTTTTGAACTGCTCCCACCTTCCCCTTGCAAGATCCATTGGGAAAAAGTTTTTTCTATAGATAGCGGTGATCCTAATTTGGTGTCTAAAAAGCTGCCTACATCTTCTGTGGTTTAATCACATTCATCTTTCCTATCATGCTGCTGAGTGTTTGATATGAGGTGATCAGCCCTCCTCTCTCTGTCGCTGCTCCTACCCAATCTTGTTGCCTCACATGGGTATGAGCAACCTGAAAATTAGCATTCATTGCTATTCATCAGTTCCCAGTGGGAAAAGGAGATCGCTTGCAAGTCATCTGAAAAGATTTTTCCTTCTCTGAATGACTGTTTAATGGACTTCTTTTCTTGTTTTTCACTTCTCTCAACCAGCTAGAACTGAAGCCTCAAGGGCGAATGCTGATGAATGCAAGATACTTCCTGGAAATAAGTGGCAAGTGATTCTGTTTGTTAATTTATAGCTGTGATTTCTGGGCTCTGGGGCAGACATGGTGCCTTCACTAAAAGCAGTGCCTATGTTATTACTGACTGATCCATGACAACAAACATAACTGCTTGAAACAAAAACTCCAGAAAAGTAATTTTTAGCGTGTGCTGACTATTCTTCTGTGATTTGCAAGGCAGATTTTTTGGCTGGTTTACCACTAAATGGCAGATATTCCCATTATGCTAAACAAGACAGAACAGGTACATACGGAGGCAGCTCCCTCTGAAATAATTCTGCTTTATGAAACTGTCCAGGGAAAGAAATTCATGGGGGAAGGGGCTGGAGCGTGTGGGGAGCTGGGAATGGAACCAGGAGGGGGAGGGAGCTGGGCCTGGAGAACCAGGAGGGGCTGAGGGAGCTGGGAAGGGTCTGGAGAACCAGGAGGGGCTGAGGGGCTGGGAAGGGCTGGGCAGGAGGGGCTGAGCCTGGGGGCAAGAACCAGGAGGGGCTGAGGGGGGTCTGGAGAACCAGGAGGGGCTGAGGGAGCTGGGAAGGGGCTGAGCCTGGAGCAAAGGAGGCCAGGGGCCCTGTGGCTCTGCACAAGGCCCTGGGGGGTCGGGCTGTGCTGCTCCCAGGGAACAGGGACAGGAGCAGAGGGAACGGCCTCAGGGAACAGCCTCAGGTTGGCTATTAGGGAAAATTTCTTGTAGGAAGGGCTGCATTCTGCTCTGTTGAAGGAAATGGGTTTAATTCAAATGCTTTGCCTTATTCTCCCATCTTTGTTGCCAAAATTCTCATATCCTCAGGTGCAGGGTGTAGCTGTGAGGTGCAGGTATCCGGAAGGCTCTTCCATTTATAGAAACAGAGAAGCACTGAAAGCAGCCATGGCCATGCTGATATTTTCTTAACCATCCCTGCCTTTATTGTGGACTGGGCTGCTGTTTGTGTGTTAAAAGGGGTTAGGGAGGCCAAAGCATAGAAAATGCAAGCTGTGCTTCTGTAACAAATATCAAGATCAGCATCCGATCACACAGGGAGCCAGTTCCTACAGGTTACCTGAGTGACTCACTGTGCAGTGCAGGAGTGAAACTAAGCAGAGATTGATTTTCTGTGTGAATTTCAGATTTGTAGGCAGAAGCACATGTAGAAGTGCACGTGAAGTCAGAATTGGTTTGTTTGTTGTCCCAAAAAGTTTAAATAACTATGAATTACAACAAGGGAACAGCAAACAGCAAAGCAAGGGTTGGCATGGAAAAATAACAAGAATATCCTGGGGCATAAATATCTGCTTACTGACATATATATATATGCACACAGAAAGAATTCTGTTAAATACCCATAAATATATATATACACACATATACACATGTGTGTTTGTGTCCATATATCAGTAATTATTTTATGTAATTTCATCCTTTTAGGGCATGCTTCTTCAGTGCTGTAGAGAGTTTTATGTTTAAACTACCTCTCCTTGGGAAATTTTCATTCTAGGTTTCAAGAGCAGCGTTATGAATAGTCAAGAGAGCTCAGTGTCCCAAGTCTAAAGTCATTTTAGTGTAGGAATGGTGGATAAAAACCATCCAAACGAGACTTTTGTGGGTTTCATAAAATGGTATTTCTTTGAGTATTCATTACCATGAGTGAATTATCAGCTTCAGTCACATAGTATTTGGGCAATTTGCATTTTCTGAAGGCACCTGATCAGGACAGGGTACACTGAAATATCTTTCCTGTCCTCCCAGATGCAAAGGACCTGGCTGACTGTGAGACTGAAAGCTTCTTCTCCTTACACCAGCGCAGGGGAGCCATCAAACAGGCCAAAATCCACAATGTCAAGTGCCACGAGTTCACAGCCACCTTCTTTCCACAGCCCACCTTCTGCTCTGTGTGCCACGAGTTTGTATGGTAAATGGAAAAGGACCTGGGCTTCTTCTCCTTTGAACCCCAGGAACCAGTTCTGGTGTCACTGTGGCACTTGGGAACGTGGTTTAGTGTTGGACATGGAAATGGGCAACATTTGGGCAACACAGGCGAGATCTGGGTTAATGGTTGGACTGGATGATTTTAAAGGTCTTTTCTGGATGATTTTAAAGGTCTTTTCCAACCTAAAAGATTCCATGATTCCCTGTTTAATATCTGTGCTCCTCCTGTAAAACCCTTGGCATTTTACGTGTAGAGTTATTGCATCACTTTAAAGATGTGGTTTGCAGTTGTAATTCCCACTGTGAAAAATTCCCCTCGCTTTTAAATTTATTTTTTACAAATATTTTTGGGTTTGGCAAAATGCACAGGCATTTCTCATTGGTCCAGTTTGCTGTTGGGATATCATGAAATTCAGGATGTGAATGTGTGCTGAAAAGGCTGTGAGAACCATAAAGAATCACTCCACCATTAGATTAAGTGAGGATAATGAAATTAAATAATCTCTACTAGGAGTGATAAAAAGCAAAGCGATTTTGTTCTCCTTCTTTGATAATTATTGCTCTCCTTTCTTCTACTGAGGCTTTCAGACAGCTCAGAATTAACCACTGCTCTGTTCATTTCAGGGGTCTGAATAAACAAGGCTATCAATGCAGACGTAAGAAACTTTCTTTTGTTTTCTTATTGTCATTATTTACTTAATTTTTTCTTAAGGAATTTCTTTATTAACACCATGACACCCTTGCTGTTGCAGAATGTAACGCTGCCATTCATAAGAAGTGCATTGATAAAGTAATAGCCAAGTGTACAGGATCAGCAATCAATAGCAGAGAAACAATGGTAGGTTGTATTACTATTATTATTGTTGTTGCTGTTGTTGTCACTTTTTATTTTATTTTATTTTATTTTATTTTATTTTATTTTATTTTATTTTATTTTATTTTATTTTATTTTATTTTATTTTATTTTATTTTATTTTATTTTATTTTATTTTATTTTATTTTATTTTATTTTATTTTATTTTTATGATTCCCTTTAAAAAATCTTGAGTATCATTCAGATCTCTCCTACACCACTGTAAAGCAACTTCTGATGAAGCAAAAGGACCTGCTGAGCTAAGGACTCTGTGATCTCATCTGTGCCCTTTGCTTTTTATGTTCCCAGTGATTTCATTACCTCCTACTTAAGATTTACTCAAATGCAGCTGCAGAATAAGCAGTTGCTGAATCAGAACTGGCATTTTTCTAATGCATAAAGTATAACTCAGAGGGAAGTCATGGACACGAGGTGGAGATTTCCTGGAGAAAACTCTTCACTATCCAATGTTAGGCTGGACATCAGGCTGAATTTTCAAATTTGTGCTTGAACAAATCTGTGCTTGTGTTGTCTGAAACAGTCAGTGGGAGATCTGATGTCTCTGCTGTTATTTGCTTTATTTTTCTCATGTCAGTTTATTCTAAAATTTTCTTTTTGGTAGGCAAAACCAGATCTTAAACTCCTGATAGGACTGTTCCCTTTTCCTTGTGTCCTACAACTTCTGTTTACTCTCAGTCCCACCCTGGCTCCTGTTCTCCTTCTGCAATTGTTATGGATGAGATGTCTCTCCCTTCTCTTCTGACATCTCCAGGGTAGATGTAACCAACTTTGTCATCACCTTTCATACTAAAACAATTACAACAAGCTCTTCCAAGAAGTGATTCATGACAACAAATGTAGGCATCCATTGCAGGATGAGGTGAATGATTTTTAAAAGTATGAATGTTTTCCCACTGAGCATTAGGGGAGCCTGGGTCTGTAAATGAGGCACAAGCTGTTTTTTGGTCAAGGCCAGGGATGAAATGACCCAATTCCCTCTGAATTGCAGTCACTATGTATCAAAATTTGGGTTTGTGTGCCTGATAAACGATTTCTGCTTGGCAGTCATACCCAGGGATAAAAGGGCAGTAGACAAACCAACTTCCGCGGTACGCGTTTGGTTTTCCACACGGAGCCGAGGTGGAAATGAGGAGTGGATTTTCAGCCTGGCTCTTGTCTTGCAGTTCCACAAGGAGAGGTTCAAGATCGACATGCCCCACCGCTTCAAAGTGTACAACTACAAGAGCCCCACGTTCTGTGAGCACTGTGGCACCCTGCTCTGGGGCCTGGCACGGCAGGGGCTGAAGTGTGACGGTGAGTCCCTGGCCAAGGTGGCTCCAGCTGAGCATGGGAGGGGTCGTTGTATTTGGAGGGTGGTGGTCTGAAAATCCAAATCTTATTTATTGCCCTTCTCTGCAAAACCAGTATGAGGTGGCACCCAGAAGGGTTTCTGTGGTTGAGATGACCCCCAAGGTATTAGAAGTCTTTTTTCCCAGCCCCACAACCGAAGAAGTCGAGATTCCTCAGCTCTGCTTTTCAAGGTTGTTTATTTTCTCTTATCTATTGCATTCTTTCTCTGACCTGCTGAGATCTGTCCAGCAGGTCGGGTTGTGGCACAGTCCCTGCCCTTGGGGTGGTGTTGGCTTTTTATACCAAGAACTACCTGTACTTTATTTACAATAATTTCCAATACCTATCACCTATGTAAGACAGTCTGTCTCTACTCTAAACCAATCCAGAAGTGTCACCATCACAGCAGAAGATGGAGGACAAGAAGAAGGAGGAGAAGAAGGATGGGACACACCCAGATTCCTCCATCTTGCCTCTTGAACCCCCATTCTAAATCCCCAAAATTCTACTTTTTCACCCCGTGACAATTAACTATCATTCTACTCAAACTCTTGTAGCTTGTAAATCCTCCCACAAAGTTGGTAATTGTTTCCATGGGCTAAAATCAAAGGCACAGGTGTTTGTGACTCTGTGCCAAGGTCTCTGAGCCCCCTGCCAGGGTCTGGAGTCACCCAGGGCAGCCAGAGGAATATCCTGGGTTCCAACAGCACCTAGGAGGGTGAAGGAGTGGTCCACAGGACTGTCCTTCAAGGAGGATTGTTCTTCAAGAATGAGGACAACTGTCCATGTGCTGAGAGATATTTGATCCAGAAGGATGATGAGTTGCTTCCCAAAGGGACAAAGAACACCACACTGACCTTGTTTATCTTCCCAAATCCCCCCCAGTATGAACTTGCAAGCTCTATTTCCACTGTCAGACCCAAGACATTTTGCTGTCTTCATCATTCCAAACCAATGGGACGATCCTCTTCTGTGATCACAGTTTATCTCTGAGATGATGGCTTGTAGTTTTAGTAGCCCGTACCTGCAGAGGCTGATGGATGTGGAAATGCAACCTCTGGCCAGAAGAAAATACAAAAATAGTCTCCATAGGGAACCAAAAAAAACTACCTGAGTGCCATCTCAAGAACTCTTCAGGTGGCTGATCTCTGTCCCTGGCCAGCACTTGCACCTGCCCAGCCCTTTCCAGCCTTCATTGTCCTGACACCCCGTGTTCTCTCTTCCAGCATGTGGCATGAACGTCCACCACAAGTGCCAGGCAAAAGTAGCAAATCTTTGTGGAGTGAACCAAAAACTGATGGCTGAAGCTCTGGCAATGATAGAGAGCACCCAGCAGGTAAATAGTTGAAGAATTTTTAGATGCTATTCTAGATTTTGGCTTTTGTGAGTCACACTCAAGAAGCCACGGTGCTGTTCATAAGCTTGGCACGTGATTTTGGCTCAAAAATTTGCTGGTTTCTGTGCCCCAGGCTCGCTGCCAGCGTGACAGTGAACAGATCTCCAGGGATGGACCTCTGGAAATCGGCTTCCCTGTTCCTGTGAAGGATGTGACACCACTTCAGGCCTTGCCAGCATCAGGGAAAAAAGGTAATTCCTCCTGGTGATACAGGGCAGAGCTTTGTTGTTGTTTGGTTGGTACCTGGTGAGTCGGAGGTGACACGAGTGGGGAATTTATTGCCAAGCTCTAAACAGGATATTTGGAATCCTTCTGATCACCATGGCCAATTTTCTTTCTGATTTCACATTTTTGGGTGGAGGTTGAATTCCAGTAGCTTTGAAAACCATTGATAGACCTCCACTTCACTCACCCAGGAGCTGATCTAGGTGTCACAGCCCTCTGTGGTACAGGAGCAGATGTTTGGGAGGGTGAATGAGAGACTTTGCCCTTTGCACCCCAAGGAGAAATAAATGATGTCCCCATCTGTGTTTATTTGTGTTCTGTTCTGGAAGTAGAACTGGCTGTGCTGATGTGAAACAGTGAAGCCTCAGGTGGTTTCACATCTGTTTCACATGTGGGTCAGTTTTTCTGTGGAGTAGTGTTCATTGTTTTAGAGCAGTTACAGCAACAAGATAAATCCAGCGAGGGACAAAATCTCTTACAAGTTCTTGTAAATCCAGGTTAGTGGAGTATTGAAAAAACTCAGAGTGATTCCACTCCAGGCTGGCTGGAATGGTTGATCTGGAATGCTTCACATCCAGAGCAGGAGGACAGTATGAAAATGCCATCCCAGCTTTTCACCTATCTTTGCCTAGGGCTTTGAAAAGACCTTGAAAAATGAAATTGCACCATAATGGCAAACAGCAAGAAGGACTGGAGAAGACAGGTGGCCAGAAATTAAGAATTTGGTGCCACAAAACAGAAAGATGGATGAAGGAGTTTGTAAAGTGGTTTGTAAATTTTTTAAAAAGCTACTGAAGAAGATGCAGTTTTCACTGGAGTAAAGTTTCCTCTGGAGAGAAAGCTGTGTGGGAGCAGAGCCAATCTACTCAGAGATGGCCACCACACACACTTCAATTTGTCTAAAATACCCTTTTAAACCTCTAAGCAGAATACCTGTGAGTGTTCTGGGGATTTTCTGCTCCTGTCCAGGGGTTTATTTGAGTGCTTTGATGTGTGTTGCAGAGCCACAAGGCATCTCCTGGGAGACTCCAGTGGAGGGCACAGTGAAAGGAGAATCTCTCATAGAGTCAGACCTGGGAGAGCAGTCCCAGGAGCAGCAGGAGCACCAAGTGCAGTTAAAACTGACCATTGAAGATTTTGTCCTGCACAAGATGCTGGGGAAGGGCAGTTTTGGCAAGGTAAGCATTGGGACTGGGACACCACTGGGTGCATTTGCATGTTGCTTTGTGTGGCACTAAATAACGTCTGCTTTGAAGGGACGCTTAGGGAAAAACATGGAATGGAATCATTTGGTTGGAATGAATGGAATCATTTAGGTGTGAAAAGACCTCCAAGGTTTTTGCATCCAACTGCTAACCCAGCACTGCCAAGTCCACCATTAACTGTGTCCCCAAGGGCCACATCCATGTGGTTTTTGATCACTTTCAGGGATGGTGATTCCACCACTGCCTTGGGCTGCCCCTTCCAGTGCCTGACCAGTGAAGAAATTCTTTCTCATATCCCATCTAAACCTCTCCCGGAACAACTTGAGGCCATTTCCTCTTGCCCTGTTTCCTGGGAGCAGCGCCTGATCCCCCCTGGCTGTCCCCCCCTGTAAGGGACTTGTGCAGAGCCACAAGGTCCCCCCTGAGCCTCCTTCTCTCCAGGCTGAGCCCCTTTCCCAGCCCCTTCTGGTGTTCCAGCCCCTTCCCCAGCTCCATTCCCTTCTCTGCACACACTCCAGCCCCTCAGTGTCTTCCTTGTAGTGATGGACCCAAAACTGAATACAAGATTTGAGGTGTGGCCTCAGCAGTGCCCAGTACAGGTCACTGCCCTGGTCCTGCTGCCACACAATGGCTGATAAATCTCCAAATCTTCAAAGAATCCTTGCTCTGGCATGGCTGAATCCTGAACTCCATCTTCTCCTCACCTTGTTCTTCTCCCTGCCCCATTAGTTACTCTCTCATGACAGGACAGGAATGCCCCAGGCAGGGTTTCAGTTTCCCCTTCTGGGCAGGTTGATGGATCCAGGATATCCTCAGAGAGCTGGTGGGAAAGCTCTCTGTGCTCTCCCTCTTCACAGGGAGGTGGAAGCATGAGCTGAGAAGCTGAGTGTGGACCAGCTCTGCTCTCCAGAGCAGCAGGTCCCAGCTGGAGCAGTAAATGCTCTTTCCAGCTCTGATCTGTGCTGCAGCCCAAAGCAAATTTTGCAGCAGCCAAGAATTTGTGCTTTTGAAACACGAACCACCTGTTTTCAGTGGATTCTTTAATCCTGGTGATTTGTGGATTGTTCTTCCCCACTGCAGATATCCCCTGGGAGGGACTCAGGTTACTCAGTGCCAGCACAAAGCTGAGAGAAGCAATTTCAGAGATACTCCCCATTGTGTTTTCACAGCCAATAAGGAGAAGGAGAATGGATCACATCCCACATCTTTCCAAGGGGGAAACTGTGCCTTGACAAAGGGCTGCTTTTTGTCTGCTAGATGATCTGGAGCAATTGCTGCAGCCAGCTCCTCAACTGGTGAAATATTTCCTGTGCTGGCCTTTCATACTAGAAAGTAATAAAATTATAGAATGGTTTGGGTTGAAAGGGACCTTAAAGACCATCTATTTCCAACTTAATGGAGAGGGAAATTTTCCACTAGAAAATGTTGTGTCCACTTGTCATGTCCACAGTTTGCATGGGAGCCAGAGCTGAGGCATCTCATAGCTAAACCAGAGTACCCCAAACCAGCATTCCAGACTAACCTGAAATCAAGAGCATTGTTATAATAGAAACATTTCTATTGGAAGGAAAGGATCTCTGGAGGTCTTCCTATCTAAACCATTCCTCAAGAAAGATCTAATGAGAAGAGGTTCCTCAGGTGTTCATCCATTCAAGTCCTGAATGCCTCCACTGAAGCACATTCTGTACCTTGTTTTAACCCTCATGCTGACATGGACTCTGCAGGTTTCTGCATCTCTCTGAAGTGCACACTGTGGGTGTGGAGAGGACGGGCCATTTTGTGCCTTTCTGCAACAAAAACTCACCCACGAGTTTCCTGTGCTGGTGTCACTCCTGGTGCCCTCATTTGCTTGGAGAGAGATTCACTTCCCCATAGAGGGGACAGGGTGTGCACATCTCAGTGCCTGAGGGGTCTCTCCAGCTCTGTGTGATCCTGGGGGGCTGAGGGGCAGATCCATGGGGATATCTCCCACCACCCCCTCTGGATGTGGTCTGGAATTGCCTCCCTGCTCCTTGGGAGCCACAGCACAGGTCACCAATGCAGCACGTTCATTCCCCAGCTTCCCCAGGAGAGCAGTGCCCAGCACAAACATGAGGGTAAAAAGGGAGCCTGCAGCATCAGCACTGGGAGCATTTCTGGTCATTCAGTGCAGAGACAGAGGGAGGCTCTACTCTCTGTCTGGTGCTACAAAGTGAAATGCAGCAGTAGCCAAAAGGGTAAATAAAACTTTTGTCAGGGCTAAAACATGTCTGAGCTTACTCAGTAAATAGTGTCTGACAGAGAACTTCAAAGACCTCTTTGAAGAGGTCTTTAAATAAATCTTACACATTTATTCAGTCTATAGAAACAGGGTCAGCAGGCTGTTAGTGTGAAGATCAGGACTGTCATTGCCTTCCAGGAGAGACTTCTTTGCTCTGTGGTCTCTAGAAACCCTTCTCTGCTGCTCTGGGTTTCATTTTCCCTGCCTATAAAAATAGACAGAGGTTGTAACTCCTCTGGGAGGTGTTTTCCCATTCTCAGAGAAGAACTCCTGCAAAAGCATGGGGGACCATGCCTGTGTGCTCAGACCTGAAAACTGAGAGGGAGGAGAGAAAGACATCTGTTACAAAACCAGTCTATCTACCGGTGGACATCATTTTCCACCTGCTGAAGATCTGGTGCAGGGTATTTGCATTTCAAATGCTGACAAAGCAATATTCTGTGCTTTATTATTTGAAGTCAGAAAACAGGAAATGTATCTGAGGAGCATTTGCATGAGGATGGTTTCTGTTATCAGAGGTATTTGGCTCTCTGGCATGTCCTGTCCATCCATCCTGCTCCTGTAATTGCCAAAAACTTCCCATCCTTCTCCAGGGCTCAACTTCATAAAACTATTCTGAGTGTGGGGAGCAAACTCAAAGTCCTTTATGGCAGAATGGCATCAATAAAGGTTTTAAAGGTGTACCCCAGTGAATTCCCAGGAGCTCAGCTCCCACCCTCACATGGCTGTTCTGAGAGGAGATAATCCCTCTTTCTGAGCAGCTGTTTCCATTTCAGGTGTTCCTGGCCGAGCTGAAGAGCACAGACCAGTATTTTGCTGTGAAAGCCCTGAAGAAGGACGTGGTGCTGATGGATGATGACGTTGAGTGCACGATGGTGGAGAAGAGAGTCCTCTCCTTGGCTTGGGAGCACCCATTCCTCACTCATGTCTTCTGCACGTTCCAGACCAAGGTAAGACAGGCATCTGCCACCTTCTTCCCCAGGCTGAGAATGTTTTACTGAAATACAGATGTTTCATGAAGGGCTTCGGCCTGCTGGGGTCCACTTGGCACATGAAGTGGTGCTCAGGGAAGGGATCTTCAGATTAAGCACTCAGGAAATAGCTCCAGAAATTTAATCTACTTTCCGTACATCATTCTGTGGATGGGATGGTGTATTTGAGGACTATGGCATCCAAGAGTCATTGAGGTAAAGTCTGCTGTTAAAATCTGCAACCTGGTACCCTGGGCCAAGGATGTGCCAAGGCCACAGCCAGGGTAAGGATGACACTGACTCCTCGTGGAGTTATCTGAACCTCTTGGCTCATGGAGCATTGTGCTGCAGCTAGCCTGGATCAAAGCCAACTCAAGAAACCCTGGTTTTGGAGGATAAACATGCTATCATTCACTTCTTTGCCCCCAGTTACTGCTAAATGGCAGCAGACACTGTTCTGCAGTGGTTCTGCAGTTCAGAGCTCCTGAAATCTCACTTGTGACTCCAAACCAAAACTGAAGAGATATTTAAGTAATCCACATATTTCCATGGTCCTACATGCCAACAACTGCTCAGCTTCCCAGAGTCACAACCAATAGCCTTAACACCAAAGCGCACACAAGGCATAGAAAGAAACCATGGAAGTTTGAGGGTTTGTCTTTGTCCAACCTACTCAAACCATTCCTGGGAGGTGGTTGATATCTCTTAGCTCAAATTCAGAGCAGCACTGTCTCATGGCTGCCTGCTCAGGGTTTTGTTTGGATGCTCCCAGTCCCTGCTCAGGCCCAGGGTTTGGTGGCACAAGGCCCAGCTCAGTGTAAGGTTAGGACCTGCTCAGTGGGAGGTTCTTCTGCAGGGTCAGGAGAAACAAATACAACCTCTGTGGTACATCCAAGTCGTCTGTGGGATGTGGCACCTGCTTAAAGACAGGTTGAATTTATAATAGGGAACTGCTATAGGTGATGTGACACTGAGCCCAGGCATTCATGTTTAACCCCTTTGGGACTGACAGTGGGGATAATGTGTGCTGGGAATGAATCCTTGCCTGGCAAGGAAAGGAATTAGCTCCCTACTTGAGGAGGGCTGGTTTTCAGAGGAAAATATAAATGCCACAACTCCAAAAGCAAAGAAGATCAAGATTTAATTGAAGAGATAAAACACTGACAGCAGTCACAGCTCTATGAGGGAGATTTTACTCCAGGGAATTCTGCCTGTATCTCCAGAGGGATTCTGACTGAAGCCAGCAGCAAAACCATGCTGTCTGTGCTCCAGCCTGGTCTGGGAGCTATAGGTTGTGATGGTGTTCACAGGGGTCCCAGGATGAGGGAAGAGATGAGAATGTTGACTCCATGTTTCAGAAGGCTGATTTATTATTTTATAATATATATTATATTACAACTATACTAAAAGAATAGAAGAAAGGATTTCATCAGAAGGCTGGCTAAGAATAGAAAAAGAAAGAAGGAATAACAAAGGCTCTGTCTCGGACTCTCTGTCCGAGCCAGCTGACTGTGATTGGCCATTAATTAGAAACAACCACATGAGACCAATCCCAGATGCACCTGTTGCATTCCACAGCAGCAGGTAATCATTGTCTAAATTTTGTTCCTGAGGCCTCTCAGCTTCTCAGGAGAAAAAATCCTAAGGAAAGGATATTTAATAAAACATGTCTGTGGCAGTAGGTCAGGGTCAGGATGGTACAGCAGGGACACTCTGGAGTCTGGGTTCAGGCAGTGCAGGCATGCAAGTGTCCCCTTCCCTCATGAGACCACAGCAAAAAGAGGGGAGACCAAATGGAGTCGTGTCAGGAGCCAGATGGGATTTACTGACTTGTTTAAGGGGAAAAACTGAAGGATGGAAAAGCAATGAGTGCCTGAAAAATTCATGGGTGCCAGCCTCGAAAAGCCAGATGATTTTTTTTTCAACACTTCAGGGCAGCAGCACAGAATTGCCCTGGTCTCCTGGACAAAGAATCCCATCCAATCTCATCCCAAGCCACCACTGCCAATTTAAATCTGTGTGATCTCCCCATCTTGGCTCCACAGAAAGAGAGGAGCTGGGATGGGGCTGCCCAGGCCAAAGCTGCTCTGGCCTCTGGTTGATTTTCTCCCCTGTTTTTTCTCCCCTGACCTTTGCAAGCCAGCAAGAGATCACTCAGGGCAGGAAAGTCACCCAGAGCTGGGAGCTGTGACAACCTTGGATGGTCCTCCAGGGCTCAAAACACTGTGGTTGTCAGAATGTCTTTTATGGCAATCATTTTAGGATAATGGAATGGTTTGGGTTAGAGGGGCCTTAAAAATCACCTATTTCTCATCCTCCTGCCATGGGCAGAAGCCACAGCACCGCTGTGTAGAGCCCCTCTATGGATTTTAATATTGAAAATATGACTTTTTTTTTGTTTCTTGAAATTTCACTGGATAGATAAGTAGTTTCAAACAGAAACACATGTGCCAATGCCTTTCTGAATCCCTCATGCTTTGGCTTACCTGAGCTGCTCCAGGTGCTGAGTGTTTCTGCAAAGGACAGTAAAAACAGGAATATTCCTGCACCAAAACAAGGACCTCAATAGTCCACATGTTTCCAGAGGGGGGGAAAAAATCCTTTAATCTGTTGGCAGCTCTCTGAGCTCTGGGATGAGTTTCTTCCTCACCTCCACCCAGGTAATGAGCGACTGCTCAATTATATAAATCTGGATAGCTCTTCAGACAGGTTTTTTGGAGTCTGAATGATCAGTGCTTTCAAAACTCAGAACACTTTTCTTGTTTTATTGCATGAGAATAAATGCAAACCCACAGTGTTTGGGGTTTTTCTGTCCAATCTCTTTTTGAATTTTTCTGTTTTATTTTACTGCAGTCATCTTTGTATCCAGATATTCAGCTGTCATAATTACATACTCTGAATTTTAACAATAAGCTCAAAGAACTATTCTGCTGTATTAGACTTAAAGGGATGCTGTTATATTAAAGAGGAGGGAAAATGTGTTTATAATTCTGTGAAATCCCAAAATCAGTAATGCCAAAAGAGTGACTAGCATCCCAGAGCTTATGTTATATTCTTTTTTGCATTTCACTGATCTTCTGCCATAAAAATAGGCTTCCCGTTTTTGAAAGCCACTTTTATTTCTGTTTCTTTACTTCATTGACCAAGTTTTATTAACACCCTTTACCTAAATGCAAATTAAACCTTGAGGCATTTTGACTTGCAGCACAAAATAGCAACAGAGAAGATTATCTCAACCCAAAAGAGAAGTAATCGTTACTGCAATTTAAAAGAAAATATTACAGAAATGTTTATTTTCTGCTTTACTGTTGTATTATATGATTTTTTTTCTGGTGGTAAGCCTTTTTCACATCCTCTGTTGCTCTTGTGTGTTTAATACTGACTGAAAAATCTCTTACACTGGCAGGAAGGAGAAAAGAATTGTAAAACAGGAGTGTGGTCCTAATTTGAAAATTCTTTGTTTTCCATGGGTATTTTCAGATTTCTCATTAAAATATCTCCTCAGAGGTTACTTCAATTCCTGAAATTATTTTTTTTCCCAAGCATGATTTCCGTTTTCTTCTCTCTCTGACTGGCTCTTGAGGGGCAGGGCTGATTTCTTTGCCCTAAATCAGAGCATGGGGTTGGCACATGGGCATTTCTCACCCATTGGATGTTCACCTCCTCTGCCTGGTGGTGCCAGGGACCTCCTGAACAGCCCCAGCTCCATCCTCCTGCTTTTTCTTGGGGTGATACATCAGCTTGGAAACATCTGTGCATCCCTGTAGTATTCTGAGTACTTTGAGTTTGGAAAAAAAATCTGATTCAAGGCCAAATTTGAAGCAGCTGATGGGAAACTTTAGGAAAGATTTGAGGATTTTGCCTCTTGCAACCAACAGGCAGGAAAACTGGCAAGGTCTCGTTGGATCCTGGCCAAAATTTCAACGTGGTTTAGCAGAAATAGCAACATCTCAGCAGAGCTTTGGGATTTCTACAAGGTTGTGCCAGAGGAGGTGGGAGCAGCTGTAATTATAACATCAAATATGTGAAGTTTTTGTAAGACACTTTTAGGTGATGTCAGCCCATGTGGTGTGAACTGGGGGAAGGCATTGGCCAGGAAAAGAGGACGACACATCACCAGTGGGGTTTTTTAAGTAAAAGATGATTGCCATATTCAATACACATATTATCAGCTTTTTTAAGTAAAAGAGGATTGCCATATTCAATACGCATATTATCATTGCCTCTCCATTGTCCAGCCTGAGGGAAATAAGCCCAAAATGCATTCAGCTTTGCCTGAAATTTCTAAAATCTGCAGTCTAGCTGCACTTTATCCTTAAAAAAAAAATTACTTCCTAAAATAAAAACATTTAATTTTTTCTGTATTTCAGCTGCTAAAATATTTACATTTCATGGATTTGGCTAGTTTTTGTTTTGTTTTTTTAGTCTGGTGATTTTTATTTTTTTTTAATCCACAAATATTTCTCTAGCCTTGAGAAAATTCGTCTCTCTCCAAGATCCTGCAGGACACTGATAGGGAAAACCACTTCCTCTTGCAAGCACTGGGCTGATAGTGCCTCAGTTTATCAGTGAGTGATGGGCTCTGTCTGCTCTGAGTGTGAGGAAAGGTCTTGGGATCTCAGAGCTCAAGTGGAAGCCAAGTCTGCCCCTTCCTCTCTGCAAATGTGTTTTATTTATGTGTATAAATATATCCCTGTGCTTTGTACCAAGCAGATGGGCACACCATGCTGAGCATCCCAAATGAGCAGCTCAACACGCAGCCAGGAATGCTGAGAGTGCAAGGATTAGAACAAGGAATAAACACTGAGAGAGGGGCTGGACTGGATTATTGGGCAGCTGTAAGAAATGCTGCCATCTCCAGAAAATAGGCTGATATCACACAAGAGAGGGGAGAAAGTATTTAAACCAGAAAACAGAATTAAAGCTTAGATTGCTCTGGTGCAAATTCCAGTGGAGGTGAAGGAGTAACCCTCTGTTAACTGTTCCTTATGGCAGTGGACGCAGTGAGGACTGCACTGCCCTGTTTCCCACTGGATGGGATGCTCTGATGGGATTGCAGCACTCAGTGATGTGGTGGGAAAAGCTGGAGAGGCTTTTGGCTGCCAGCTATCCCATGAAATAAAACAGATGCATGGTGTGGATCAGCACCCAGACTGTGCTGAGCTGCATGAAAAGGTGAGACCAGAGGCAGCTGCAGGAATTGCATCATGTCCAGCCTTTCTCTTGGCCAGGGACAGCCTAGTTCAATGGAAATGCAGCAGGATTAGGTCACTTGATCTGGAGCCTTCTCCACTTGGAGATATTTGTTAGGGTAACTGACCTAAACACAGGTAAAGCCACACTGTCCTGCAGCATTAATTATTCTGACATTCACCCTCCTGGAATCCCTGGGAAGAAAAATTTTTGTTCCTCAGTAAATGGTGTTAAATTGTGTATTTATATGTATGCAAGCGCTTTCAAAATGCAAAGAAAACAAAAATCTGAAAATCTCTGCAGAAAAGTGCTCTGGAGGGCTTCCAGCTGGTTAAAGGATTTTAAGAGCCTGTTAAAGGATGTACCTTCAAAAGATCAATTTAAATGCTGCTTGCTTTATACTCATTGTTTATAAAGTTGAAAGCATCTCTGATAGTGCCTATTCATTCTCCCAGCAGTGCAGCAGAGCAGGAGCAGGTTGGTTTAACCCCATCCCTGCCATGTCCTGGAGAAGCAGAGGGAGCAGGTGGCTCTGGTGGGGAGGAGCTCAGCACAGGGACTGAGGGATTGAAAGGGCAGGAGATGGAGTTCCTGCAGTAATCCAGGTTTTCAGCACCTGGCAGGACTGGCTGGGCTGGGGGGCAGTGTTATTTTGTGTGCAGGACACTGCTGCCATGTCTGTGTGTTGTACAACCTCGTGTTGTAGGGCTCTGTCTGCTGCAGGAGCAGCACTTCACCCTCCCACAGAAGGGTTTGTCCTGTTCCCAGTGCTGCAATGGAGAAAGCCTCTGGGAGATAGTCTAGAAGTAGGGAATAGCTGATTGTCTTGGTTTGGAAAGACAGGAGTCTGCTAAGGAAGCCTCCCCTGAAATGGAGAATGTAAGCCCTCCCCACCCCTCCAAATTGCTATAAATTTTAAATTAAGGGGCTCTCAGGCAAAAATATGGGAGCACAAAATAGCAGTTCTTTAATAGGAAAGAAAAAATAAAAGGATAAAATAAACAGTACAGTGCACTAGAACAACACTGACAGTCAGAACCCAACCTGACACCCTGTGGGTCAGGGTGTTGGTAGCAGTCCCATTGAAATTGTGGCTGCAGCCCTCCTGCAGTGTCAGGGGTGGTTCTGTTGGAGCAGGGATCCTGTAGAAAGGTGCAGTCTCTTCCTCTGAAGACCCAGTGGAAGAGGCAGCTGCTGTTCCTCTGGGGAATCCAGTGGAGAAGCCATGCTGGTGTTCCAGAATCTCCTGATTATATCCGGGTAGGAATGCTTGGCTCCTCCCTCTGGTCTTACATCTCCCAATGGGATGTTATAGTTCTTATCAGTCATGCACTGACATTCAATAGCTGTTATCAGCAGATGTCCCCTCCCGAGGGAGGAGTGATTGTGGTCACTCAGAGAGAGATAAGGCAAACTGCCCACTTGACAAGAGATAACCTGTCATACAGATGGCAATAGAATACACCTTGCATTGCAATCTGGAACACTAATATATGGATATTTGTTGTCATCTTATTGTAGGGGTTCCATACTGTTGTCTCCTTTCACAAAAGTTCCATACCTTCTTGGTGTTTCTCATGGGCAGGTCTTCAGAGCACTGCCTCTTTCTTCTTCACAAAGCACCCAACTGACTCCAGTTCCTTCTCAACACCACTCCACTCTTTTATAGCACTCTTCTTCTCATTGGGTACAGCTATGGCCTGTTAAAGTCAGGCCTGTTCCTAATCTTTGATAATTGGCCCAGCTGCAACTCCTTAGGGGTAAGATTACTTTCTACACTACCTTTATTTTCTTATATTCTATCCCCCTACAGATATTCTTAAGACCACTGGTATTAAATACATCAGGAAGTGTTTGGACAATGCTCCCAGGCACATGGTGTGATTCTCAGGGCTGTCCTGTGCAGGGCCAGGAGTTGGACTTTGATGATCCTTGTTGGTCCCTTCCAGCTCAGAATTTCTATGATTTTATAACTACCCTGGTGCAGTGTCCATCCCTGAGTGCAGGAAGTGCTTTTACAATCTACCTTGAGCTCTGTGGTCAAAAAAGATGGTCCTGAGACCAAACTTTTTCTGTCATGTGAGTCCAGAATCATGACCAAAAGTTTGGCTTGAGCATTTGCTACCCAGGGATGCTCCCACAGGTGGTCAGCACTCTGTCACCTGCCTGCAGGACAGAGGGGCTGGACACTCTTTCCAAGCCTGCTGCAGAGCCGTGAGGGTCTCACCACTGAGGAACAACATTCCTGCTTCTTTGCTCAACATCCACAGGCAGGACTGTTGAATTTGCAGGCAACTCCAACATGGGAAGAGACGAGAATCTTGACTCCATGTTTCAGAAGGCTGATTTACTATTTTATGATATATATTAATGTTGAAAGAAAATGATATATTAAAACTATACTAAAAGAATAGAAGAAAGGATTTAATCAGAAAGCTGGAATGGAATGGAATGGAATGGAATGGAATGGAATGGAATGGAATGGAATGATAATAAAATCTTGTGATGGACCAGAGAGTCCAGACAGCCGGACTGTGATTGGCCATTAATTAAAAACAACCACATGAGACCAATCACAGATGCACCTGTTGCATTCCACAGCAGCAGATAACCATTGTTTACATTTAGTTTCTGAGGCCTCTTAGCTTCTCAGGAGAAAAATCCTAGCAAAAGGATTTTTCATAAAATCTGTCTGGACCACTGCAGGGGATAAGGGCATGGCAGAGCCTTGAGAATCAGGGAATGGTTTGGGTTAGAAAGGACCTTTAAAGGTCATCTAGTCCAGCTGCCCTGCAGTGAGCAGGGACATTTTCAACCGGATAAAACCCCCTTGCCTGCTGCAAGTGCTGACAGGCTCCAGAGCCTCCCAGCAGCAGGCAGGAGCCACCAGCCAACTTTCCCAGGACAAGAGGAAGTGAAGCTGGAGCCTGTGTGCAAGAACGTCCCCCGCGCCACTCTGACCCTTTGACCTCCAGCTCTCTCTTGAATTTTCGGTGGTTTCAAGAATGGGTTTTGCCACTTCCCATATTTAATATGTTCTGTGGCTCTGCAGATCTCAGACCTAGGAAGCTGACTCCAGCAAGTTGTTGCACTTGGCCTTTCTTGATTACACGTCACCACTCATAATGACGTACGGCTGATCTCAACCAGTTCTCCTCCACGAGCTATTCCAGGAATCTGCACTTCTTAAGAAGGAAGGGGAACTTCCAAGCCCTCAGAGCAGGAAAGTCAGAGTCATCCTCTCTGTCTTTTCAATAGGGTTTATGTACCACTCTATAGCACCTGATACATCATAAACTTCAGTACTAAACATTCCTGAGTAAAGTTTGTATTCTCCAGGTCCATAGCTTAAGGAGCAACAGGGTTTGTATATGTGGATGTAATTAATCTGAGGGGTTGCTCCACCTTTTCTTCCCTCAAGGATGCTGCCAGAGTCCCCAGTTTCAGGTCAGAGTCCCTGGGTTCAGTTAAACAGCTACAGCAGATGGTTGCTCAATCCATGAACAAGCAGAGCATGACTGCTCATTCTACTGGATAAACATGAATTTCAGGTTACAGTTACAGATCTGTGATGAGGTGTAGCCAAAATCAGTGGACTTTACAGGAGAACGGAGGGATTTTTTCCTTCCCAGCCCACTAAAGCTGAGTCTGGCCCATTTCAAGACCCCCTAAGGTTTCTTCAGTTGCATCAGGACACATATGGTTGCTGGTGTGTTGTTGGCTAAACCCCATCACCTCCCTGTGTACCTTCCCAAAGAGCATCTGTTCAAGTATTTTCCTGAATGGGCTCCTGAGCTCACGTTGCTTCCAAGATTTATACATTTCTTCACTAAATTTCCCACCTTCCTCTGGCCTTTTTTGCTTGCTGAAACTCATTTATGTGCACAGCCCCCTGCAGGTGCAAGAAACACTGAAAACCTGCACCCATTTGGTTTAGTGATGGAATTTGTATTGTTTCCCCAGGAGGCCAGATCTGGCTTTGAGCTTGTTGGATGACAGGTGGGGTTTCCAGTGAGTCCATTTAAATAAGAGTGCTGTAATTAAGAGGATCTGGCTAAAGAAATTGCACAAATTAGAGCAGACAGCTGTTGTTTGAAAGGAACAAGCACTTTTGTGGTTTTTTAACATAGCCAGCTCTTGGCTGACTGCCAGAGATACTTACATTAGATCTTATGGATAAAAACCTTCAACTGTTAAAAATATAAGTGAAAATAACTCTATTTCACCCCCAGAAAAAATGTAATGGGCAATAGGCAACACAAGGAAGATATTCATAAACTTTATAGCATAGCCTAGAAATGACTGACTTCAGGTGTGTACAGAACAGAGAGAGGCTTTTGAGGGGAAAAAAAATACCACATCCATTTTGTTTTATTCCTGCATTTATGCACAAAAGGTGAGATTCCCACAACAGAAGTTTAAACTGGGACCATAGCTCAGTGTGCAGATCCTTTTCCTTCAGAAAAAGGTGTCCTTTCTGCTTTGTAGACAATTCAGAGTGGAAGGGATCAATCCAAACCAGCTTCTGCAGGGTTCTGGTGGTGAGTTTTGGCTCTTGAAGCTGTGAGAGGATCAGTGTCATGTACATGAGCAACCTGGTCTAGTGGGAGGTGTGGGCTAGTGGGCTGGTCTAGAGGGGGTTGGAACTTTAGGGGTCTTTAAGGTCCCTTCCCACCCAAACCATGCAGTGATTCCATGATTCTGTATCAAGGATTGGAGAAGAAACCTCAGTGATCAGTTCTGCTCATTATATATAGAGATATTCCATCCTTTCTGTGTGCCAGGAGGAGAGTTTTTCACTGCCCTGGTCAAACAACTGATGGTTGCTTGCAACTGGGGACAAGAACTTGACCATGCAGGTGCTCACTGGGTACCTAGAAATATGATTAATTCATTACTTTCCCCACCAGCAAGTCACATAGAGCAGCTTTCAGGCTTAAAATCAAGCATGTGCTTAAAAAAATTTTTTTTTTTGCTGTGTCTGGTTGTGTCTCTGGTGACTTGAAAGATTCAGCCCCAGGTGCCTCCACAAAGCTGTGCAGGAATGCAGGTGACATCAGCTTGAAGTCACTCCACTGGATGGGTATTGAGCTGGGGTGGGGACCAGAGGAGATCTGGGAGTGATTTTTGCCTTTTCCACTGGAAGCTTGTCCATCTGTCCTGCTGCTGTACAGGCACTGTGAAGTCCCTGACCCCCTTCTGTGGGCCTGGAGCTCTGCTGGTAAAAATCCACAGCCCCAGCTGGTTATGAAGTGGCTTTGCAGTGTTTGCTAATGGTGTTTATAGAAATCAGAGCAGGGAGTGTGAGTATGGGCTTAGGGAACCAAGAGGAGAAATGAGGAATCTAAAAAAGCTGTTTTCTTTCCAAAACCCACACAGTAACACTTTCCTTCCTCTTTTTGAGTGCTTTCTGTGTGGTTTGATTTTTTAAAAAAAATATTTAAACTTTTACCTCGCCCCTCACCACCCCTTATTTATTCTCACCTTGTCTCCTTCTCTAGGAAAACCTCTTTTTTGTGATGGAATACCTCAATGGAGGAGACCTCATGTTCCACATCCAGAGTTGCCACAAGTTTGACCTTCCCAGAGCAACGTAAGACATTTACCAGTGCCTTTGGGCCTGACCTGATTTTATTCCCAGCTCTGCCATTGTCCTGCAGAGGAAATCTTGGGCAGATTATTTTTTTCTTCACCTTGCCCAGCTGAAAAGTGGGGATGTGCTGGAAGCCTCTTATCCTGGTTCAGAGCAAATTTGGGAGAGGATCCCCAAAGGGATTCCTGTAGGAAAACAGATTCAGTCGGCCCCTCACCCAACCGGCCTGGGAGAAAATACCTCCTTGGAGAAAAGTGGAAAAAACCTGTTTATTAAACAATAAAACCTAAACAATATTAAACAATAAAACCCCTTGCTGCTCCAAAAGAGATGACAAACTCAGAAAAGTCCCCTTCCTGGGTTGCAGCTGAGCTCACTCAGTCTCTGATCAGTCCCTCAGTGCTGGAAATGTCGCAGGCCAGGCCCGGCCTGGTGGCCCCAGGTGGAGCTGCCGGTGCTCCCCTGGGTGTTCAGGCCAGAGCAGGTTTAAACAGGTCCAAAGAAAAGGGAAAAAGGAAAAAAACCAGAATCCAGGGATCTTCTTTGCCTCAGCTAGCTAAAACTAACTAAAAGCAAAGGAGAGCTCTGTCCCGCTGTCTGTCCATCCGCAGACAGCACAGGCCAGGAGCAGGAATGCGGAGGAGTGAGAGCAGTGTCTGAAAACAAACTGCTGCTTCTTCTCTTCCCCTTCACTCTCTGGAACAAGGCTTAAAGGTGCAAAACTTATTATTACTCAGCATAAACAGAACGAGAAAATTTGGGATAAAAGCATCATATAGTCAACCTCAGGACACCTCTCTATTGCAGCTGTCTCCAAACTCATCCTCCATCCTCCTAGCCCAGTGAGGGACTGGAGTGAGTCACTTCCATCCTCTTTTCCCTCCCACAGAAGACTTTTAGACTCCATCCACACAGCTGGCTTCACTCAGACATGACCTTGCGTCTTTTCAACACCCTGTAGCCAAGCTGCAGGACCTGCTTAAGCTGAGGTTCCCAGCCCAGTGGTCAGAGGTGAAGCTGTTGTTTGTTAGAAGTAATGGGATTTTCCTTTTTTTTCCCCCTTAAAGTTCAAGGGGGTGGGTTGAAAACCCATCAAAAGCAAAAAAGGTAAATTTAAACAAAAAATTAATATACCAGCAGAGAATTAAATATGTATTTAGCTTTGATTAAAGTAAATAGAAGAATTAGAATAAATGAAAAGTGCTTTTGATCCTTCTGCAAGCAAAAGGTATTTTGAAAGTCAATATTGAAATCACTATAGGAATTACGTTTATTTAATAATTTAATAATAAAAAACCCACACCATCTTTTAAATTAGTGTTTGATGATATTTTTCAAATGCATTTGAATGTCCAGAATTAAGGGCCAATGCATTGAAGACTGAGGGAGCAGAGCTGTGCCACAATGGAGGGGAATATGATCCTCTGGTTTCATTCCCTTCTGGGACAGCCCTTTCATTCTTCACACTGATGCTGCCTCTTTGCAGCGGGATGTGGTGGTGTCCTTTGAGTCAAAATGTGCTGAGAACAATGACTTCAAGCAAAAAAAAATTCCAGAGAAAGGCCACCAGCCTGCTGGATAGGCCATATTATGGAAAAGCTTTCAAAATCAGAAAAAAATTTCTTCACTGAAAGTGTGCTCAAGTCATTGCAACAGGCTGTCCAGGGAAGTGATGGGATCATTGTCCCTGGAAGTGTTCAAAAAATGTGGATGTGGCACTTGGGGATGTGGTTTTTAGTGGTGGTTTTGGCAGTGCTGGGTTAATGGTTGGACTCGATGCTAGAGGGGTTTTCCAGGGAGGGAGTCTGTCTGTGCTCCCCATCCCAGATTCCCCCCTGCTTTTGGGAATCTCACATCACCCATCAGTAAAACCCAGTTACCCCAAGCCTTCTGGAGACACTCCAAACCTTCTGGGAACATCATGAAATTTTGGCTCTTGTGGGGACAAGTTTTCCCTCTTTTTGGATCTAGTTGAAAAAACCTTTGGGAAGCCCCTGTTCTGACCTGTGCCTTCTGTTCATTCAGGTTTTATGCTGCTGAAATCATTTGTGGGCTCCAGTTCCTCCATTCCAAGGGCATCATATACAGGTAATTTAACTCTTTCGTGTAATTCATATGCTAAATGCTAAACCTTTTTTGCTTTTTACTGCAAGCATCAATGGCAGCAGAGAGGTTGTTTCTTGGCTGTACTTACTGGCATTGCAATTCCCTGCAGATTTCCCTTTTACATAGTTTGGGTGCTTTATTTTGAAGAGAGAGTGTAGAAAAGGCAGTTTTGATCCTTCTTTCAGAACCCAGTTGTATTTCAGTTAACAGTAAAACAAATGGATTTATTTGGGTTTATTTTTTACATTTTACATTTACACAGAGCCATTCACACACCACCCAGTATAAGCACCTTGTTTAAGCTTTCAACATATCAAGGTATATTAAGGTCAAGTCAGACACAAGAAATTTGGTACATCTGCTGTGCTGGTTACCTTGGGACAGTGGTGACAAGCTCAACCCAAGTTAACAAAAGCAGGGAGACAGTGATATATCTTAATTTTGGGTTAATATTGTGCACAGTGGGGAGATGGGATTCATCTCACCATCATGAATCTGAATTCTTGCAGCAAGCAGAGAGCCGAGGGCATTTTTAGGTTCATCAAGCCTGTGTTAAAATGTGTATGGGAAGTGCCCAGTTCTACCAGAAGTTAGGCCACAGTCTAATTTTCCATGGCCAAAAGGAGGAACTGAATTTCTGGAGAGCTCTGGTTAAGCTCAACTTCATGGCAGAATTCAGTTACTACATTGCAGCCTTCTTTAAAAGCAGAAAACAAATAACTTGTCACAAATAAATGAGCAAGCTCCCTACAGCAATGATGTTTGCTGAGCCTGAAATGAGCTTATTTCAGTGTTTGTCATGTAGCATGAACATTAGAGCAAATGCTGAAAGTGGATGACTTGCTCACAATCCATTCTCCCTTTAAAACACGATTTTTGATTCTTGTTAGTAGTCATGTGGGAGCCATTTGTAGTCTTTATTGACCAGTGATGGTGATTGCATAAACATGAGATCAATATCAGTGGCATTCAGCTAAGATGATCTCTGGGGCCTCAGCAACTTTTCAATCTCTAATTATTATTCTCCATGAGTGAAGGGAAAAATTTTCTGAAGTCCACAAATCACTTGGTCATGTCTGTTATTTTTAGTCAGTCTTCTCAGAAAATCTCATTAAAAATATCTGCAGGACATGGTGACTTTATGGCAGGGCTAATGTTGACATTTTATCTATAATTCACATTTTTACTTGGAATCACTGCACCAGTGCTGTGTTGGGATTTGGGACCCATTTCCTCCTTGAAGGGAGAGGGGTGCTTAGAGTCTGGAGCCTTGGGAGTTGAGGGAAAATTGGGACATCTGGGCACTGGTAGCATGTGGATAGGAAAAAATATTTCATTCCCAGAAGTTGGTGATATTGCTTTGGGTATCAAGCGTTGAGAGAAAAGGTTTTACCAGTCCTACTCTCTTCCCTTTTTCACTGAAAACAATGACAACGAGGTCAGCTGAGAACACAGAGTCATCAGTATCTCTGGTAGAGCAAACTAAGCACTTAGGAAAGTGAATAGAAATAATTTTTGAAGCTACATCTCTTGTGATGTTGTAAGAATAATGAATCCAGCTGTTCTGTCTCATGCACCCACGTTTGGAAACATTGCCTTAAATTTTAACGAATGAGCCGAGGTGTTTTTTGGCAGAAACTCCAGTCCCTGGAGCCAAATGAATTTGAGACTCATCAAAATAATGAAAGGGAACTGTAGGTGATGGGGTTTTTTTGTTTTGCTTTTATCTACCAGATAAGTAAAAGCAGTGCTGGCAGCCCGAGATTGATCTCAACGTTGTAACTAAAATAAGTCATTCCAGCTGGAAATTGTGACAACATGAGTGTCTGCCACTTGGAAGGCAAATGTCTCTCGCTTTTCTCTGTATTTCTCTTTGATTGATGACTCCCATTTTGTCTGGGACCATATTCTTGCAGCAGTGAACAATTGCCCCGTGACAACAATTTAGTGTGTAAACACTGCAATATCCCTCACCTGATGGGGACCTGGCCCAAGCAGGACAAGGAGCTTTGCACAGAGGGATTCTGAAGAATCATCTTCCCTGCAATTGCAGGCCATTATCAGCATCAAGCACTAGAAATTACCTCCTTTAAGGGGCATTTCTGAAAAGAACCCCACACTGTAAAGCAGTTGTCAGAGGGAAGGTGTCCCTGCAATAGCCTCGTTGTTGGGTCTCTTGCCTGAGATGTGGAAAATGACAGAATCACAGATTTACAGAGTGGTTTGGGTTGGAAGGGACCCTAAAGATCACCAGCCCTCTCTCAGGGATGCCATCCATAGGATCAGGCCCATCCAACTTGGCCTTTTTGGCTAAAATATGTGTAGGCCATGAATTAGTGTGAAAAATAACAATTACACCCTCAGCTGTGGGTGTAATTGTTATTTTTATTAATTATTTTATATATTATATTAATATATAATAATATTTATTTTTATTTTTATTTTTATATATTATGAGACACACAAATGTGTCTGGGTGCTTTGGGAACCCTGAGAAGGAGCAGTGATTGCTAGCACAAACCAGGCAGTGCAGGAATGTCTGTGCTCATAGACCAGGTGACCCAAATTCTACCCACATCCCCAGTTAAGTGCAGCATCACTGATCCAAACATTTTACCTGGGTCATTATCTAAAATAAAACCAAAAACCTTTAGGAAAGATTTAAGAAAATTAACATAGAAACTATGCCAGGCTTCCTTTCTTTCTGCTTTTCTCTCCTTTCAGAGTTAGTTCCCACTTGAGGACCTCTTTGTTCTCCACCAATGGTCATGATTCATCAGCTCGTTTCTTTTTGTTTCCTTCTCTGTCCATTTCTGTTTTCTTCCTCTCTCTGGGCTCTTTGCTTCCCAGAGTAGCTCAGAGCTTGAAAACTCAGACAGCAGCCTGGCAGCTAAGTGTGAAAGGCTTAAGTGGTGGTAAAGAAGTGGTAAATCCCAGGGTTCAGATGGTGCAGCCCAGCAGTGGTGGGGGCTCTGAGATTATTCTGGGATTATTCAGGAGTTATTCCGACCCTCTGCAGAGCTTGTGGGTCCTTACCTCTTGTGGCATTTGTAGAGTCTGCACTACAAGGGAGATCTGGCAGCAGATTCAGAGAGAATATTGAGATTCCCAGGGGAGGAGAGAGTGAGAATTACCTGCTCTCATTCTCCAGACTGTGTTAGGGCAGAAGCACCAGCTGGCTCAAAGCCCTTCTTAGCTTCACTATTGTGCATCCTTGAAGGAAACTTTAGAAGAAGTCTTGGGTGATGTGATCCCTGGAAGTGTCCAAGGCCAGGTTGGATGGGGTTTGGAGCAATCTGGGATAGTGGAAGCTGTCCCTGCCCATGGCAGGGGATTGGACCTGGGGATCCTTTAAGGTCCCTTCCAAGTCAAACCATTCTGTAATTTCATGATTCTGTGTCCTCTCCAGCAGATAAATCAGATAAATCAGTGCTGCAACAAGAGAAATGCAGAAGAAGGATGCTGAAGCCCAAGAGAGCAGTTCCTCATTTGTCCCTCAGCCTTTCTCTGTATTTCCAGCATGGAGGCACTACACAGAGGCAGAGAACAAGTGTAATAAGTGTAACCTGCTAAAATAACTTGTGTGCTTCACACTTTGAAGAAATTGTTTTCTTCTCTTCCTCCACAGAGACTTGAAGCTGGACAATGTCCTCCTGGACAATGAGGGGCACATCAAAATTGCTGACTTTGGGATGTGCAAAGAGAACATGTTTGGAGATGCAAAGACAAGCACTTTCTGTGGGACTCCTGACTATATTGCCCCTGAGGTAGGTGTGGGGCACAGGGAGTGCTGTGGGACAGGAAACATCTCCAGACATGACTGTTGTGCAGTGGTGTAGGTTGCAAAGAGCAATAGCCTGGTTTGGAGCAGTTCCAGGACAGAAACTGGATTTCAGCATGGCTCAGAGTCTGTGTTGCTGTTTGGCATTGCTTATTTTTGTGGCTAATTCATTTTTTGGTGCAAGTGGAACTTGGCTTAAACCAAGAAAAAGAATGCTCAATGGAAATTCTTTTTGGGGCATGGCAGAAGAAACTCCAAGAGGTCCTGCAATTGAGGGATAGACACAGCCTGAGGAATGCTGACTGTGCCCTTTCCCTTATTTCTTTCAATTTTTAACCAGACAAAACTTGTTCTTTTCTTTTTTTTCCTAGAAAATTTAGGAACTAGATCTCTCCAGAAAAGAGAAAGTTTTCTTAACCTGATGGCTTCACACAGTGATAGATCTTACTATGGAGAGGCTTTGACTAATTAGGTGGCCACAGAAAATATTTTTTAGCTCAGAGAAAAACCTACAAGTCATCCATGCATCATGTCTGACATCAGTCTGAAATCCATTTATTTACCTTTCAAGATCCCATTTTGTAATTTTCATGTTTTCATGATGGATATTGGTATTTTCCAAAGAGTTGTCAAAGCCTTTAGGGTTTTTTTCCCTCTGCTATAATTCATTAGTCCTTCTCTGTGCACTAAGGGCTCGAGTCTGGCTGAGGTTACACCACTGCTGGCTCAAGGGTCTCTCCAAATCAATGGGATTTCTATTGCCTAAGAATGGGTGTAAGTGTGCTCTGCAATCAAGCTGCAATTGTCTTTTATTCCACTTCAGTATGCCTTTATTTAAAAAACAAACAAAAAAAAAAAAAAAAAAAAACTATTTTGCTTATAAAAAAAAAAAAACCAGCCAAGAGTTGATCCATTATCTGGGATTTTATTTTATAGAGAAGAGAAAAACTGAAATAGCTCAGAGTTTTATTTCTACACTGTGTTTATTTTAGGGATTCAATGAGTGCCTATAAAACATTTTATCTCTAAATTGAAAGCACTTCTGGAGTTTATGGATCATCTCTCCTGCCACAGGCAGGAGCACTGGACTCTGTCAGTATTTCACTGCAGCTGCTGCCACCGTAATTTTTTACAGACCCAGCACCTTGGCCACAGCCATGCAAATAAGGGGGTATGGGTCAGTAGACAAGTAATTTTTTTTCATTTCAAAGAAATCTGACCAGAAAAAAGACAGACCGAAATTAAATTAATGAGTTTATTTTTGTCCCAGAGAATTTCTAACAAAATAAACCTTTTTACTTCTGAGTGCCATAAACCACTTCAATTTCAATTTCCAGATACTTTAGACTTTTAAAGATAAAGCCTTATAAAAATAATTTCTCTTTTCAGAAGGAAATGTTGGGATGATTTTGTTTGTAAGTGATTCAGAAAGAATATATTAAGGGGTCTTGCTGATTTTTTTTTGGCCCTGGAATTGTATATATTACAGCATATTGTATATATTACAGCATTTTGTATGTGTTACAGCTCATTGTATATATTACAGCATATATTCAAATCTATTTTTTGTCCTTTTGGCATCTCCTCTGTTGGAGACAGATGGAGTATAGTGCATCCCACTGCAACCAAGATGTGGGCTCAAGAGTAAAGATTATGCCTCAAAATTAAATTTTCCCCTCTATAACTCTAAAATTCTGCTAAGAATCCTACACACCACAGTCATCATGTGAACCTTTAGATATCTGCAATGTAAAAATCTATATATGAGCAAGTTTTTGAAGCTCTTTGAGAGCCAAAGGAGACAAACAGGGGTTGTATTTTACAGCAGGTAGATATTTAATTAGATGTTAAAACAGGGTGAAATCCCTTCCTTGGCTGTAAAAGGAGCTAGTGATAAGTGGTCCAGCTATCTAGCTTTAGGTATCTCCACAACAGACATCTAAAGGCAGGTGAGATTAATTTTGCTTCTCCAGAGAGGAGGAAGTTTAAGAACTTGGTGATGGTCCTTTAGAGCCAGGGGAGGTCATCATTCCAGCTGGGTGTCACTTTATAGGTGACACTGAAAGGCACAAACCAAGGGACTGACTGAGGACAAATTCCCATTCTTCCATCTAAACCCAGTGGGTCTCAAGAGGACAGATCAGCAACCCCTTTCATGTTTTTCCTGGGGAAGATTTTGCTGGGGTAGAGTCACACCCTTTTAAGTGACTGATAGTCCTGAAGTACCTTTAAGCTGCCACATTTGTAATTTCAAAACTCAGCTCGTATCACTGGAATCAATCCCAAGATGCTGATTCTTGACCATTTGTCTTCTTGGACTTCACAGGCCTGATTTGAACCCTTGGAGAGCAGGCTAAAGATAACTCGTCTCATCTTTTTTATTTGAGATCTCTCTGGTAGCCAAGGATTTGTTCAAGTAATGTAAGAATTAGATGCAGCCTGTTGTCTGTAGTGCCAGGGACTGTTTTGGCACCCAGGTGTGGCTGTGTCTCGTTGCTCCAGATTTCTACTGGCAGAATTCTGGCTCCTGCTGCAGGCAGGGGGAAGCACCTCTGACAGAGCAGCTGTTGCAAGGCCATGGTCTGGCCACCCTCCTGAAGTTGAAAAACTCATGTCAGACATTTTACTTCTGCCTTTGTGGCTCCTCTTTTTGGGCAGATACTGCTGGGGCAGAAGTACAACACCTCTGTGGACTGGTGGTCCTTTGGTGTCCTCCTGTATGAGATGCTCATTGGCCAATCTCCTTTCCATGGCCAAGATGAGGAGGAGCTTTTCCAGTCCATCCGCATGGACAACCCCTTCTACCCTCGCTGGCTGGACAAGGATGCAAAGGACATTTTGGTGAAGGTAAGAATCACCACCCATCAAGTGAAAGCCTTTCTGCCAGAATTACTGTCTTCAATTTGTTTATTTTCAGCTGTTGTAGAGAGGAACAGATGGAGCTTAGTCACTGTCTTTCCTGTGGGCATCAAACCACACCTCTCCATAAGGAGATTTGGGTGTATTCCTTCTCCTGATTTGTGATGGTGGCTCCTCACAGACACCAGCAAATATCAGTTTCTTTGCAGAGCAGTCCCTAAGGTGCAAAGCTCATTAACTCCTGGAAAAAATACTTCAAACTAAGGGTTACATGAGTCTGAGATGTTGAACATCTCTTTTTGGGGCACATGCCACCTTTCTGCCCAAACAGACAGTACTTCTGTCAGGATTAGAGGGAGGATTCATCTTAATACCAATCAGTAAACTTCCTTGTTTAGGAAAAAAAAAATCCCAACATTTTCTCCATTATGGCCTTTTCTCATTGCACTGACTCTGGATAATTACACATTCCACCCTGCTTTATGCCTGTGTTATCATCAGAGAATTTAACCTATGGGATCAACATTCCAGCTTTTTGTAAGAGAGCCTGAGAGGAGGCTGGGGGCGAGAGGGAACATCCGCCAGCACGCCTTCTTCCGGGAAATCAACTGGGAAGCTTTGGAAGAGAGAAGGATGGAGCCTCCTTTCAAACCAAGAGTGGTAAGGATGGATCTTCTTTCACTTCCACCCATCTCAGGTCTTCTAAACTGTGCATTTCTACTGGCTGATCCTCACAGCACTGCTTGGTGGTGGCTGAGAGCCCAGGTCTGGCACACCCACACCTGGGGAACCGTAAATTACTCACTGCTTTCCCAGTTACTGCAGCAGGGTAACACCTTCCCTTCACCTCAGAACTGCAGCCCATTCTGAAGGGATTGTCTTTCATTGCACTGCAGAAGGTAAAACAGCTCAGGAACCAAGTGTTTGGCTACATCAGAATAATTCTGACTATTAATAAAAGTCCCGTTAAATTATTAAAGTCCTGTTAATAACAGTAATAGAATTTAATTTGACAAGCACACCATACTTTCATTTTACAGTCTTCCACAACTGTTATACAATTGGTGAGTTCAGTTTGCCATGTTACAAAGCTGTAACATCCCTGCCTGGCAGAATCCCTGGATCACAGCCTCAGTGCCTCCTTTATTATATTTATATTTACTGTCTCCTAACTGAAGGTTGAGCCAAGCCCATAGGAAGCAGCCTGATAGGGCCAGTACCATGGTAATAAAGATCTGATTATTAGTGGTTTGAAATAATTTTTTTTTCCCTTTTCTTGAAGAAATCTCCAAGTGACTGTAGCAACTTCGACAAGGAATTCCTAAATGAAAAACCCAGACTGTCCTGTGCTGACAGAGCACTGATTAACAGCATGGACCAAAATATGTTCAGCAACTTCTCTTTTGTGAACCCTAAAATGGAGAAAATATTTTCCTGAGATCTGCCTTACTGAAGGAATTCTCTGCAATGATTTGAGTAGCACTTTGTCAACTGAAGACTGTGCATGGTTGTTTTTATCAAGAACCCTCCAGAAAGAAAGCACTTCAGTGAAAGTTTGTACCATGCCTTGAGGCTTCTGACTTTTTCAGTCCATAGCAGATGCCAGCCCACTCTTCACTGATGATAAAGTTTCTTTGTGGTATCTTTTGGTCTCTCTTCTCTCTCTTCCTAATGTTCTTGAAGTTGAAAGCATTTGAAAATGAGGAGGTGCCAAAACCTGTTCCCCACTACTTGTACGCCCAGCCAACAGGTTTCTCTGTAAGGAAAAATGAGTATATTTGAGCATTCTGGTGATGTCAGTGCCCATTTCTGCAACTATGACCCAGACCCACCTTCATCTAAAGGAAAAGTGGTTTTCTCCAGGCCTGAGGGTATCAGGGAAGACTCAGGTTGGATGCTTTGGTAGCCTCTACTTGTACATGTGCAGAATTGCCAAAGTGTGCACAGCTTTGAAGAAGAAATTTGCTCCCTACACCCTTTAAAAATGCTTTTCACAGGTGTTAGGACTCAATTTTTCTCCATGAGACAAAGCAACTTTTTTCAGGTGTCCATTCCACATCTCGATGTATCGTTATCAAAGGGAGTGCCAAGATTGGAACAGAAAACCAGAGGTTTACACTTAGTGCCTGAGCAGGAAGGATGGGAAGTTGCAGAATGTTTCAAGAACCCTGTTCTAAAGCTTTAAGTGTCTTCTGACACACCAGACTCAGGGCAAGATCTCAATGGGGCTTTCTGATATTTTACCCTAAAACCACATGAGAAAAGTGCAACATGTATCCTCAAACCATTGTTAAAGCATTGCAAAAGTGGCCTTCCAGTCACAGAATTGGGGTATTTCACTTGAAAGGTGCTAACTAGTCCTGCAAAGGCTGTTTTACTTTCTATTTCTCTAAATGATGTCCCAGCTCTTGGGCACAGGTGAATGAGCTGCACAGGATGGTCACAGGCAGGAGGCACATCAGGTGAGGATGGCCCTCACCCCCACCTTGTGACATTTTGCTGTGTGTTCTATCCACTCTGTGGAAATGTGGGTGGGTTCAAAAAAAAAGTCTTTTCCATGATCCTTTCATCATGGGATCCTTTTAAATAAAGGTGCAGTTTTCTGAGGTTGGAGATTTGTGAAACCACTTGTCCCTGAGATACCTGTGCAAAGCTGGGTCAAAATCAAGTCAGAGCCTAAAAAGAAGATTTTGTAACAACTTGGGCTCAGGCAGTTATTCAAGTTGGTGCTGGGATCTATTTGAAGAACATACATTTGGAGCTTTGTTGCATCAGCCTCCAGTCCACGGAGAACAAAAGCTCTGGCAGGTGAGTTATCCCAAAATCAGGTTCCCTCCAGAGGTGCCTTCCTGGTTCTGCTGGTCCAGGCTGTCAATTTGGAGCTCCCAACAGGATGAGTGCAGCCTTGCAGGCAGTGCTGGGATATCACTGGCAGTGACTGCAGGCACAGAATCCATCAGGAGCAGGGGCTGAAGTGCCTGAAGTCAACAAGAAGAGCAGAACACCCTGAGAAAGGTTTAAGTCTCTGATGAAATCCTTGTTTGTGCTGTATGAAATGCAGGAGGGGGCAGCTGTGCTCACAGTTTGTGGAGCTGGTCATCATGTTTTATTAGAACAGTTAACATGAATTTTTTAAATGCCAGTGCTGTTTGTACAGTTTAATAAAATGTTGTGTATAATTGGGAAATGGGCATTGAAGTGATTCAATAGGAACAAAGAACAGAGGTGTTTAGAAAAGCCATTTAAATGGCTCTGTGCTGTCTGGGGAACATTCCCCAGGGGAATTTTGACCCATAAATACACAGCAGCAGCAAGCACTTGAACAACTACTACTCCACAGGGCAACACCTAAACCAAGGATTTGGTGCTGTGCAAAGGTACCCAGGAAGAGAGTGAAATGTTCCTTTTTACTACCAGAAGGTGACACAGCTCTGAATGGGGTCTGGTATCTCAGAGGGGTTGCAGAGGAGATGTGCAGATGTTTTTAATAAAAGAGGGTGACTTAGGACATCTTCCTTTGACACCCAAATGAGGGTGAGCCAAGTCCTGTGAGGGCCTGAGTGTGTCCATGACTCTGATGGGGTCTGGCCAGCCTGATCCACACTAGAGACTGCATTTCTAAACATTTGAAGACTGGCAGTATCCCTGGAGGACTTTTAGGAATGTTCTCTTTGCTGCAGCACAGCATTTTGGTCTTGACACCAATGCAGGGACAACCCAAGAGCACAGACTAAGGGAGGAGGGTGCTGGTTCACCTCTTGTGGTTGAGTCACTGAAGAGAAACAGGTTTTAACACCCCTCTGATCAGAAGGAGGGCTCTCTGCACTCCAGCTGTGGTCCCATAGAACCACAAGCATGACTTGTGAAGGAACTGCTTGAGTAACTGCTAGAGCAGGCACAGCACGAGGATTAGTGTGAAGCTTTTGATGCAAACCACAAGAAGCAGCACCCGCTTCTCTCTGCGAGGCACCTTCAGCTTGAAAACCCCGTAAACCCACTGAGGATGGGGGCAGGGAGAGGGGGGAGGTGGGTACAATGCACCACAAATGTGCTCACTGTGTGTCCCAGCTGTGCCTGGGGGTGTGAACAGTGACGTGGGAAGCAGCAAACGCTTTCCTGTGGTGACAGTGATTGAGAGATATCAGCCTGGGAGGGCTGAAAGCACCCACACAGAAATGAGCCCAGGTACCCACAGAGGTGCTCCTTTGCCTTAGCTGAACCTGGCACCTCCATTCCCACCTTATTTCTCTTTTTTTCTCTCCCCTCCTCTATGAAATACTCATTTTATGGCATAGTAGATTGTCACAGACATCTTTCATGAAAAATCCTTTCCTTAGGATTTTTCCTCCTGAGAAGCTGAGAGGCCTCAGGAACAAAATTTAGACAATGATTATCTGCTGCTGTGGAATGCAACAGGTGCATCTGTGATTGGTCTCATGTGGTTGTTTCTAATTGATGGCCAATCACAGTCCAGCTGGCTCAGACTCTCTGTCCGAGACACAAGCTTTTATTATCATTCCTTCTTTCTTTTTCTATTCTTAGCTAGCCTTCTGATGAAATCCTTTCTTCTATTCTTTTAGTATAGTTTTAATATATATTAAATAATATATATTATATTTAATATAATATATATAAAAATAATAAATTAGCTTTCTGAAACTTGTCTCTTCCCTCATCCTCAGACCCCTGTGAACATGGTCCCAGTAGATGAGGCTTGACAGGTTTGGTCATTTGTTTGCTGAAGGCTCCATCCTGTTCTGGAGCCCCATGGGATCACAGCACTACTGCAGGACCATGGCACCAGCAAACATCAGGGTCTGTCCTCCAGCACCACCTGCTTCAGCTCAAGTTTTGGGAATCCTCAGTCCCCAAGTGCTCCTTTCTCAGTCTTGCTGCCTCACCTGGTGGATGTATGGATTCCTACTTGTTGGCATCCACCAAATCAGGATGAGTGGGAGTCACCTGTAAACGACAGCCCTGATTTCAGCACTCCTGCAAAGACCTCCAGGAGGAGCTGGGTTGGTCTCACAGCTCCTCAGCATTCAGAAGAGAAAACCAAACTCTGTCCTTCACCCCACCACGCTCTTTGCAGCCTGTGCTGAAAGGAAAGACAACTTTGCCCAGTTGTTACAAGGCACTCTTGCAGTACAGTGGTGTCACCAAAAGTCCCTGTCTAACAACACAACTCCAAAGAGGGGGCCCTGGAAGTTGAAATTCTCTTCTCTTTGTAGTTATATGTGTACCTTGGACATCTAAAACCCACATTAGAGATCCCAGCTGGGACCTTACCTGCTCCCTCACTCCAGGGATGCCACATCCCCTGCATCCACCAGATCATCATCAGAGTGTGGCTCAAAGTGTGTCTTGGGATGTGAAACCAGCAGAGGTCTCAGTGCAGAGCTCAGGAAGCTTTTCTACCTTCCTTGCTTACACAGAAATTTTATCTCTGGTCCATCACAGCACAAGCAGAGCTGGTGAAATACAGGAAGTAAATGTATTTTTAGCTCTTCTGTAACTGGCACTGGGTGCAGCCCAGACTGTACCTGCTGTAGTGGGGTCCATTCCACTGTTGGTAACAGGAAATTTGGAGTCCTTTATCTTCTACATCATCTCGATATTTATGTACACAAAGATAGAATTTAAAAATAGATGAGATGTGAAACAAAGGAAAAAACAGCATCGAGTTGTGGAAGGTGAAGCAAGCACAGAAAAGGCAAGTAAGGAAGAAAAGAGGGATGTAACACTTCCATTCATCCATTGGTCTCAATGAGAGCTCTGCTGTTTTCCTTCAAAGCCATCAGTACCTTCCTACAGTTGCTTTTGCAGCCAAAGCACAGAACTTTTGGAGATTTCAGAGGATGGGACAGCCTGAGACCAGAATGGCTCTGATCTGGCCTCTCAGGTAGCTCAGAGCTGCCACTCCTGCTCTGACATCTCCCCTAGAAATCCAAATATTTCTGCTTTGAATTTGGATTCAGGTCCCAATTCAAGCATTTAAATTTGGCTGTCGATAGCAGAGGAAGGCAGTTTAACTGCTTGCTTTTAGTCAGGTAACACCCCTGAGACACCCTGGGTTATCCTGGAGGACTTTTCCTAAATATGTGTCTGCCCTACAACCTGTGACTTACCCCACAGCCCTATTTCCCCCAAATACCCCCAACAGCTGTGGACACCTCTCTGCAAGCAGTGGAGTCAGGCCTGGAGTTCACCCTCCAGCAGGAACCTGCACTCAACCAGTCAGGTCTTGTCAGAAGAAACATCAAAAATTAGTTATCAACATGTTTTCTGCAGTTGCTAAAGAAACTTCATGAAGGAAATCCTCCATCCTCCTGGTACATCCTCATTCAGGGGACAGAGGCCACTGCATTCCCATTTTCACTGGCAAGCATGTTCCCTGCTCCCATATTAAAGCAGTGATAATGAGAGACATCAAGCTCAGTAGTTTTGAGAACTGTCTTTGCTCTTGAAGGGGAACACTTTTAAGCTGAAAGAAGATAGGTTTAGATCAGATGTAAGGAAAATATTTTATTTTTTTTTTTTTACTCAGATGGTAGTGAGGCCCTGGCACAGGGTGCCCAGAGAAGCTGTGGCTGCCCCGGGATTTCTGGAAGTGTCCAAGGCCAGGTTGGATGGGGCTTGGAGCACCCTGGGATAGTGGAAGGTGTCCCTGTGCATGGCAGGGGGTGGAATGAGATGGGCTTTAAGGTCCTTTCCAACCCAAACCATTCTGTGATTCCATCACAGGAGATGCTCAGTTACAATTAAGCTCAAGAGCATCAGCTCTTTCTCATTCTGCATTTTCACAGGTTGAATTTTAAAAAAACAACCTTTATCTTTGTTCCAAGAGTCAACTGGATTCTGCCTGTCTGGGACCCAGCAATCTCCCAACTCATGCTGCTCCTCTGCCTAAACAAAAACCTGCCAATGCACAGCAGCTGGGGAGGTGAATCATTATTTTAATAATCACCTAGAGGAAAACATGCTGCTTGAGTGGAGAGAAAATAAAAATTAAGTATCACATTTAATTTATGATGTGGCCTTTTATTTTAAAGAAACATAAACTGAAAATATTCAGACATCAAAGGAAGAATCTCAGCTTTCACTTCTAAATTCTATTTTATTATTGCTGTTAGCCTCCCAGTAGCAAAGGAAATGAGTTCTTTGGTAATCATTTCCATTTAATTTTCAGCTCCCTTCTGTTGATAGCATCATGTGTAACCTTTTTTCTAAGAGTTACTTTAAATTGTGTATTTTGATATTCCATTCAGCTGGCAGAGAAAGAAAAATCAGTTCTAAAAAAGCCATTTTATCTCTGCTGTACATGAGCTCAGCAGGATAATGTGATATCTCAGTGAGCATATTTATTTTAAGTTATTGGTATTTTCCACCAGGGTGAAATTGTTCAAGATAGAACCTCTCATTGCCTCCCTCTTCCTGCCCAAAAAATGTCACGGGGCCAAAGCAGTGGAGAAAAAGGAACAAAATAGTAATGCTCATTGAAAAGGAACAATAATCCACCCAGCAAATCAACTCAGTTCTGGTCATTCTGGGCAGGATGAAAAGAATGAAAAAAAACCTGAGAAAATGGGGGAAATGGAGCACACAATCATCATAGGAATAATAAATCCCTGGGCACAGTTTTTGAGTAGTGAGGGAGAGGTCACCGGTGCCACTGAGTGACCTTTCTCATAAACATGTTAAAGCTCAATAATGTGGTTTGGTTCTTCAGGAGATCCCCTGACACTGGAATTCAGATGGGAAGAGGAATGCTGGTTTTCCTTTGTGCTGGGCTGTCTCTACACCAAATCACAGACTTGCTTCTTTCTCTTTGGGTGTACTGGAAAGAAAAGAATAAATAGAAAGCTTCCACAAAAGACCACGGCAGCTTGGGCTGAAAACCAGCCAAAAGCAGGGCTTGAACCTTCTGAAATGAGGACTAAGTGCCTTAATATTCCAGTTAAATTCCTTGTTGAGAATCAGCAACACTTTCACAGACTCATGTGGAATAACCAGTGAAGAGAGGCAGCTGTAACAGCTGAAACCACTGCTTTTGGCAGCAGCATTTACCTTGCAGCACTTCCCATGTTCCAAATGGAGGGTCTCCAATGGAGCTCTGGGGAGCTGTGATGTGCTTCTTTATCAGCACAGGGGCAGATGGGAGATTAAGATCTCATACTTGCAAAGTCTTCCAAAATGTTATGTCTAGACATAGCTGAGAAGGTGACAAGGAAAATTCAAGGCTGGGGCTGCAGAGGGCCACTGCAGGAGAAAATGTGCATTTTTTCTTAGTATAAAGAAATAATAAACACTGGTTGCTGTGGAGTCACTCTCTGAAATGCACAATTTTTACTCACCATCAGTGCTCAGCCAAACACTGACACTGCAGTGGCAAAACTGTGACCAAACTCTTCATTTCCAGAAGAAATAAGTCAGGCCTGCAGTGGAGGCAGCTTTCCACCATGACTTAGCACAGGTGTAGCTCAGTGTCCCTGGCACAATTCCTGATTTACACCAGGGAATCAGACACAAACATCCGCCTGTTCATTTGAGTAGAGATTTTGGATTAACCCTCTGCTTCTTCTGCTGCTACAGAGGAGAGGTCTGGAAAGTGTTTTTATTTGAGTGTGGCTCTGCAAATGACACAAACCTTCCTTAATGTGGTAAGGATCCCTTTTATTCACACTCTGTAGACCTGAGCTGGATTTTAAGTTTGGAATCTCTTTTGCATGATAATAAAAACCTTTTCTTCATCTGACTTTAGCTATAGGGATCATGGAATCATAGGATTTTTAGACTGAAGAGGACCTCTAATTCCATGGATTCCAGCCATTAATCCAACACTGCCAGGTGCTCCAAGGGTATAACTCAACAGGATGGAGTTTTCCCACTTGATCAACAGATCTCCTTTTGCTGCTACAGAGGAGATCTTTATTTGAGTGTGGCTCTGCAAATGACACAAACCTTCCTTAAAAGGACCTTTTCTTCAACTCTTCATCTGACTTTAGCTATAGGGATCATGGAATCATAGGATTTTTTAGACTGAAGAGGACCTCTAATTCCATGGATTCCAGCCATTTATCCAACACTGCCATGTGCTCCAAGGGTATAATTCAACAGGATGGAGTTTTCCCACATGATCAGCAGAGGCACATGGAGAGGAAGGCTGATCCCAACCCAAAAAGGGGATCAACAAAAATTCCGACAAAACACTCTCCAGCTGCCTGTAAGACCAACACCAGGACTGAGCCAATATTGTGTCTGTGACACATCTGCAGCCCAGGTGACATTAAAGTGCTGTAGAAATCTGTGATTTACACCTGTACTAGAGTGTGTGGAGTGTAGGTGTTTGTACCTGACTGAGCACAACCTCAGCTCCCTCTGCAGTTACTGAGGACTAATTATTACTGTCAGAGAAACTTATAAACCTCTTACAGCCTGCCCATGGAGTGCTGAGGGTTTATTACCTTGATGGCAAGCACCAAAAATGCTGTGAAGCGTTGGAATCAGAAATGTAGGGAATTTTTAGAACTTTGGGCCTGTAAGCCAAAGCTCAGAATTAAACACAGGATTTAATCCAAGACTTTGGAAACTACTTCCAAACTCAAGTACTAGAAGAAGAATTTATAGTTTAAAGCAGAGACACGTTAAGAAGAAGAAAGTTTAGAGTTTTAGAGTTTAAGATATAGAAAAAATAAAAGTAATTACAAAGATAAACAAGAAGTTTAGAATACAGTACTGCAAGTTTGTGTATCATAACATGATTGACTAAGAAAACTTACACTGTAATATGAGTCTATAAGAAAAAATATTTAATGATTGGATCAAAAACATAAATATCTTTTATTAGCAGTGGTTTATTAGTCAATAAATCCTTAAAAAGTCTTATAACTAAGGGTCTTGTAATCCTCTGAACTCTATAGTAAAAATGTGAATGAAAGTCACCCTTCCTGTCTGTGTAGAAGATAAGAAAAATAAATCACATAATCTAAAAAAACTCAGAGATCCCATCTCTAACTCATTCAAAATTCCTTAAAAAATCCCTATAGTGAGATGTAGGTGTGATCTCTGTGATATTCTGGCTAAGTTCCTGGTGATAATACCAACAGGCTGAATATATTGCCTTTATCTCCCTCTTCCTAAACCTGCCATCTCCAAAAAAGGAGAAATCAGCCCATGCTGAAGTGACCTCATCCAAAACATTCAGTGTTATTATTCCAGACTTACACCACTGTAAAACATTCCAGGTATCTCCTGAGTCCCTGACAATGGCAGGGCTGCAAAGGGCTGAGACCTCTTCCCTTTGGATCAACCCTCTGCTCTTCTGCACCCCTCTGCATGTGCAGATGTTCATCCTTCTCTCACCTTTCAGCTCACAGAGGGGGGATTTCATGTCTCCAGAATTATTTCAGAAGTCACTCTGTACCAGGCATGCACTCTGAAATGCCTGGGTGAAGCCTCTGGGTCTGTTCCAGGGCAAAGTAAAGAAAAATCCAGAAGTCTCAACAAATTAACTTGATAAAATTTACTCAAGTAGCTTTAATGAATACCAAAATATTCTTCCTGTGAAGGAAAGAAACCACTTTTATCTACTCTGAATCCTAGCATCTTCCTTCAGTGCTCTCAGCAATGTCCTTAGCAAGTTGAGGACTTGGATCCAGAATTTCTGCATGTCTGGCCATCTTTGGACATGGAGATTTAGCTCATCTCAGTCACTTTTTCTCTCATCCACTCACTGTGTTTAAATTATTCCTTCCTTTTTACTCAGTCAGCAGAGAAGTGAAATTTGCTGATGTCAGGATCCTGGAACAGATGGGAGAGCAGTATTGATTAGGCAGTTGAGAGGAGGACGTAAATAGCTTGTTAAAAGTAAATAATAATAGTTTAAATGCTGTGTACAAACCTTTATAAAACCTGGTGAAGCAAATCAAATAATCCTTCCAGAAATCCATCCGAGTTTTTTAGCAAGGTGATGAAATTCAAGAGCCTTTTTCACTTCCTTATGTTAGTGCTGATATAAGAGCTGATTGAATCAACAGTCTGGAACTGCCAGAGATGAGCCTGCCTTCAGCATCCCAGCCAAATGAGATGTTTGCAGCTGATGTGTAAAAGGGAAAAGAAAATTGATGAAGGGGAGAGAGCAGGAGGACAGGAGCTGCGGAGTGTGAGCCAGTTTTGTTAGGAGTGGGGAGGGAAATTTATTTTTCATCATAAATTCAGAGTCTGGGCCCAAACTCACTGCTGTGTGTGACATCCAAATTGGGGTCTAAGGCAGGGCATGGTATAAAGCCATGGATGAGATGTATCCTTATTGATTTTGGTTCAGGTTGGATATGTACAAAGTCCTTCAGCACTGAGAGCTTTGTGAAGTCCGTGCTTTAAATCCATATGTTCCTTCACCCACAAACCACACAGTACTCAGCTGGCTGTGACTCCTAGTTATCATGGTAGATATAAAAAACAAATTAAAATTCTAAGGTTATGTATCAAAGATCCAAAGAAAGAAAATTCATTTTGAGCTTGGGCTTATTCTCCCTCATATAAATGCCATATTTTCCTGATCCATGTCTCTGCTGATCAATCAGAATCTGGACAGAGTCTGCAGCAGAGACTGAGTCACTTCAGAAGTGTCCAAAATTATAATAATAGCTCAAGAAGAGGGACAGAATGTTAAAAAAAAAATTTAAAAAGAGGGAAAAAAGAATGGAAAAAAACCTTGCAAGTTATTTGCTAGGGAGAAAAGAGGATTTTCCTGTGGACCCATTCCCTGTTGCTGTCACATTGACCTATTTCAGCCAAGAAGGTGCACAAGAGCATGGTGCACCCACACTGATGGCAAGGCTGGCCCCTGGAATGCTGGTGATGCCTCCTCTGGAAGGACATTGCTTCCCTCAAGTGTTCATCAGTGCTGCTGCAGAAGGAAATGCTGGAATCTCACTGCCTTCATCCCCACGATGGGTTGGGCACCATGAATGGGATCCCTGCTTCCTTCCCACCCTGGGGCAGTGGGCCAGGACGAAACTCTCTCCTTTGCACCTATGAATTGTTCAAGGTTTCCAGCGACTGATTTCAGAAAAACTGAAATGCCTGTGGTGGAACCCAGGATATTCCTCTGGCTGCCCTGGGTGACTCGAGGGGGCTCAGAGACCTTGGCACAGAGTCACAAACACCTGTGCCTTTCATTTTAGCCCATGGAAACAATTATCAACTTTGTGTGAGGAGTTACAAGCCACAAGGGTTTGAGTAGAATGATAGTGAATTTGTCACAAGGTGAAAAAGTAGAATTTTGGGGATTTAGAATGGGGGTTCAATAGGCAAGATGGAGGAATCTGGGCATGTTCTGTCTTTCTTCTGCTTCTTCTTCTTGAACCCCCATTCTAAAAACTTCAAAATTCTACTTTTTCACCCTGTGACAAATTCACTATCATTCTACTCAAACCCTTGTGGCTTGTAACTCCTCACACAAAGTTGGTTAATTGTTTCCAAGGACTAAAATCACAGGCACAGGTGTTTGTGACTCTGTGCCAAGGTCTCTGAGCCTCCTGCCAGGGTCTCAAGTCCTCCAGGGCAGCCAGAGGAATCTCCTGGGTCCCGACAGCCCTGAACAGATTCTGTTGGGATGTTTTCAGGTGAAATTTTTTACAGATTCAAGGTGCTGTGGAAAAAATCCCCATTTAAAGAAAAAGTGAGAGATCCCAACAACTTTTAAAGCAGATTCCACCTCTCAATATAGAGACAAATTAAATATCTGGCCCTAGGACTTTCAGCAGAAGTGGCAGCCTAGGAATTTGAGATATGGGCACACTGGAATACACGGCACTGCAGGAAAGCAAAATTTCTTACACAGCTTCATAACCAAAAAGACAAAACAATTAAAGGTTTTGCAACAGCTACATGCAATGAATAATTAACTTGTGGAAATCACTGCTGAAGGATAATGTGGAGTTTAACAGCACACCAAATGTTTTAGTAATCTTGGACAAAAACACTTGAGGAATAGGAAAAGAATAAAAAGAGAAACTCACAGCTGGGTCAGATCAAAAGAACTCATGGTGCACAGTCAGCTCCCCAACCATGGTGAGAAGTCCTTGTGCAGGGAAATCTAAGAAAAAAAGGGATCCTCCTAATTTTCCCTCTCTCTCAGCTCCAAACTTAATGTAAAGAAGGAATAGAATACCAACAGAAAAAATAATTTTGTGGCAATGGCAATACAGAAGTGATTTGGGTATAATCCCATTTTCCAGATTTGCCTTTAGCAAAGGGCAAGTATTACCTCTGCACACTTCCTTTCCTATGAAAAAGAGATTACCAGTCTTCTTTAAAAAGCAGGTGTGCTAATACAGAGCCAGAGCACTTTGGAGATTATCTGCTGATACGATTATGAAAAACACACATATGAGATAAAAAGATCAATAAAGGAAAAGTTGTTTGTGTTACTCCCTGATTCACAGGAAGAAAATTCCCACAGTGAAGAATGTTCCTGATGAGCAGAAGGTTGCTGTGTAAAAACATTAAGGCATCACAGCAACATTAAAGAGAATTGCTGCTATAAACAAGTTATTTGATATATTGAGAATGTTTTGTTTGCCTTAATTATTCACAAACAGGTGGTATTTTTACTAATTTGTTCTCTGCTCAAAATAGTTGGTTTAAACATATTTTTGTCTCCCTGATAGCATATCAGCAGTGTTCTCATTAGTCCTTCCTGGCTATTTGTGTCACTGTTGGATATTAAATCACACATCAGAAATTATGATTTTGCCATTACAGCATCAGCTGCCTCTCAAAAAAAAAAAAAAAAAGGAAAAAAACATCCTTTCTTTTTCTATTTTTTTTTGTTGGCAAATTATCTGCAAAAAGCTCAGCATTGTTTGAATAATAAAAAAAGCTTTTACAGATGGCCACAAAAGTGTTTGAAACGAGAGTATTCTCATGAATATTTATTCTCACCAATTCTCCTGACAACTTAACTTTCTGTAGACATTCTTACAAGTAAACATTCAAACAGTCTCCAAAAAGCAAATAAAAAGGGTTTTGCACATAAACAGAAGAAAACTCACAGATCCTTTATTTTGCAGCTGTACCTTGAAATCTCACTCAGAAGAAAAGCCCTCTTGTGTTCAGTTCTGTAGAGGCACAGATGAGAAATTCCCTCCTTAGTGGAGAGTTTGGTCTAAGTGCACAGAAAAAAGGATCCACCACTGTTCTCATTTTCTAGACATGGAGCTGATGCTGACCACAGAGGAGACTTCTCCTAAATTACACAGCAAATAGAAAAAAGTCTCAGAATTATCTTCTGCTCTCCCTGCATACCCAGCCTTGCACAAGGTTTAGATCGAGGTGCTTTTTGCCAGGCAGTGATTTAGGGTTTTTTTTAGTGTGTGGATTTTGGCCTTTCACTCTTTGATAACTCCAAACAATGTACAACCCCTATAAAGTGTTCCCTATCTTAGAGTCATGTTGGAAAGGACCCTGAAGAACATTTTCTTCCACCCCTTGCCATGGGCAGGGACACCTTCCACCAGTCCAGGTTTCTCCAAGTCCCATCCAAGCTGGCCTTGAGCTCTTCAAGGGATGGGACACCCACAGCTGCTCTGGGCACCCTGTGCCAGGGCCTCACCACCCTCACAATAAAGAATTTCTTTCTAATATCCAATGTAAACCCACTCTCTTTTAGTTTAAAGCCATTCCCTGTGTCCTGTCCCTCCATGCTTTGTCCCAAGTCCCTCTCCAGCTCTCCTGGAGCCCTTTTAAGCACTGACAGGGCCTCTGAGGTCTGCCTGGAGCCCTCTCTTCTCCAGGTGAGCACCCCAGCTTGGCTCCAGCCCTTGGAGCATCTTCATGACCTCCTCTGCACTCACTCCAACAGCTCCATGTCCTTCTTTTGCTGGGGGCTCCAGAGCTAGCAGCAGCACTGAGGGTGGGGTCTCAGCAGGGCAGAGGGGCAGAATTCCCTCCCATGAGGGTCATGCTTGAGATGCAGCCCAAGATGTGTTTGAGCTTTCAGGCTGTGAGTGCACATTGCCCAGGCATTCTGAGCTTCTCATCATCCAACACCCCAATAATTCAGCCTCCTGCTGGGCACAGATTTGCCCCCAGGCAGGCTGCATGGGCCGGATAGTTCAGTCTTTTATGGGGACTGACTGCCCGAGAGCCCAAGCTCTTAGCTGCTGGCAACCTTAGCAAGCTTAAGGGATATCAGCTCTTTTAGTGATTATCACCTCTTTGTGATTCCAGCTCTTAGCTTGCAAGGTGCCTAGACAGGCAGAGTCAGGGTGAGAGAGGAGAAGGCCATTCTAATGTTCTGCAGCCATGTCCTTATTGATTCTTCTGCTGAACTGGGCTAAATCAGCCCTTTTATATAGGGTACAGAGGGATCAAAAATTCTCCAATAGCAGGGGTTAAGGAGAAGTGACCCATGGGCTTACAGAGAGATAAACAGGGGTCCAAAGGCAGAAGAGAGGGGCTTGCCATGACTTGGCATCTCCTATCTTTAGGCCCCTGCCCTCCACAGGGCCCCTAGCAGGCCCATGGCCTGCTACACCACGAGTCCTCCTCCTCAGGGCTGCTCTCAATCCTGTGTTTGTGCTTGGGATTGCCTCCACCCAAGTGCAGGACCTTGCAGTTGGCCTTTTTGAACTTGACCAGGTTAGCAGAGACCTGTTGTCTTATATATCAAGAGTTCTACTATTATTATAGTGCAAGGATTCATACCACCAGAGCTTCATGCCTCCTCAATTTTTCTCACAGGCATCTCCTCTAAGCACCGACTGCTCCTGATCCTCGCAGTAGCCATCATCTAACTCCAGAGCCTCTCAATCCACTCTTTTATACTGCTTGTTCTTATTGGCTACAGGTGTGGCCTGTTAAGATCAGGCCTGCTCCTAATCTTTAGTCATTGGTCCAGCTGCAGCTCCTTGGGGGATCAGATTACATTCTATACCACCTTCATTTACCCATAGTGTATCCCCCTACAGAGACCCACCTCTCCAGCCTGTCCTGGATCACATCCCCCAAACAAGCACTTTGTGGTTGGTGTCAGTACCCTCCACATCCCAGCAGAGGCAAGAACTGCAATTCTCCACTTTAATGAGCACGGGCTCTTTTGCCTCAGCCAAATTCCGCGTCCACTGCAGGATTTTTGAAACAAAGGCAGAATCCTTTCATGGACTGCCACAGTGAGCGGCATTTGAATGGCACAGCAGCACGGGTGCAAGGCACAGAGGCTGGAGTTCTGGAGGGTGACTGTGAAAAACGCCAATCATTGTTTTTAAAATTTTAAAAGTTTAATAGTAATAAAATGGTTATTAAAATAGTAACATAATTAGAGTAACAAAAATTTGGACAATTAGGATTTAGGACAATATGAGACAATAAAAACAAAGAGTTATGGACAGTTGTGGTACCTTTTTATGGGCAAAATAAGCCCCCAAAAGGACCCACGTTAACAGTGGATTAACCCTTAAAAACAATAACCTGTTGCATATCCATACACCTCATACATGATGCATAAATTCCATTCAAACACAGGATTCTGTCTGGTCAGTGTCAGCTTCTTCCTCTTAATCCTGAGGGTATCTCCATAGCTGAGCAAGGTGGGAAGAAGTTTGTTTCTCCTGATAATGGAGCAATAAATTCTCTTTCTCTGAAAGATTCAGGTGTCCTGTGGCTGATATCTCAGTGTGAGTCCTCTCTTTAAAAAAAGTATCCTACATAGCATAGTTTCTATTTTAACATTTTGTTATAATCCAAAACTATATTTACCACACTACTTAAGAAAATTAACACAGCATAACTTTCTAACACAACACATATAATATTCATTTTAATATTTACGAAAAGCCAACCATAAAACATGCATTTTTCACAGTGGTGTATTCCGCTGGGATGCTTTTCCCCACATGGTTCTTTTACAGGCGTTGAATCACTGCAGATTATGCCTGGCTGAAAGGAAACAGTATATTCTGTGGTGTTTAAAGATGCCACACTCATTGCAGAGCTTTTGCAAACCAGTGAGTCAGCAGGAGGAACACAATGCTGGTTCCAGCTATTAGGCAGTTATTTAAAACAAAACAAACAGAAAAAAAAACAAAAAAAAAAGCCAGCCACTTGTGAATTCAACAGATGCAGTGAATTCCCTGCTTTGCAAAGGCTAAAGTGTTTGCACAGAGGAAAGGGGCACTTTTATTAACATAAAGGTCACTGCAGTTCAATTCTTCCTTTGAATGAATTATTCAGTATTTCCTTTTAATCTCGTTAAATGTGGACGTCTGTAAACAAATTCTGAGGATGCAGAGAAAATCAGACTAACAAAAAGCATGTGCAGTGATGGGAAAGAAACAGAACTGACAACTTTTGGGTGCACAAGGAGCACAGACAGATTTTAGCTCAATGAAGGAAACACATGTGAGAGCCAAAATGCCATCTTGACTTCTTCAACCCTTCTCATACGTGTCCTGCCTTCCCCATACATGGATGGCTTGTTGCAGATGTGTTTCCAGCAGTGCTCAGAGAATGGAAGGGCCTGTGATCCACAAAACCCATCACTGAACACTCTAGATATCCAGGCTCCCAGGTAAAATAGGATTAAATTTACTCAAAATGGGATTAGACAGCACAAATTCTCCTAAATCCATGTGTCCTGTGCTTCTTAGTGGTGTTTCAAAACCTTCAGAGATGCTGTCTACTTAGAAATACTACTTTCATGTTACTAGGTGTAATTTCAATATCAGCTGTAACAAATTGCTTCCTATTTTCAAAATATTGAGATGTTTAACTTCCTTTAAGAAACAGGAAACCTGAAGCCACCATAGATGACACGGCACAATGTAATTACACCAAGCTCTCTGGCACAGATCTACTCTCTCCCTCTCTGTACATCTACAAAATCTCAGAATAGTTTTGGATGGACTCTCTAGACATAACTGGAATTTAAGAAATAATGTTTTTCACTTTTCCATGCATGGCAATTAATATATGCAAAGACAAGCTCCAGAGCTGTACATCCAGCATGTGGATGTTGGAGCTCTGGAACCAGCTAAAAATCAAAATAGAGGAAAGGAAAAAAAAATCACAACATCTTCTGATTAAGAATTGTCTGTTAATTGTTGTCTGACTTTTCATTTTCACCAACTCATTTGTCAGTCACAGCTATTTGAGGAGTGCTTTGAGCAGCCATCTCATCAATGATCTTTGTAACTTATTCTTTTGCAGCATCTGTATTTATTTGCATTTAATGAGCCTGCTTGGGTGGTGGTCTCACTGTGAACATTCCCTTTGTTTGCTGGTTCTGGGTCTAAAACCCTCTTCAGTTTTAGGCAGCTCTATTTAGCCAAAACCTGGAACTAACATCTCTTCTGGTTAAAGGGAACACTGTATTTCCAGGAATAACTACATGCTTTGTTTTCATCTAATGAATTCCTGGTGTTTAGTTACTAAAGCCCTTGGGTTTTATTTGCAGCCCTGCCTGAGCACAGAGATAAATCTAAATCCAAGACTCATGTCCACTGTAAGCTTCTCCTGGTGGATAGTGATTTAGGCTTGGTACTTTGATCTATGGATTTTGTCTCTCCTGAATTGGTTCTCCTCAGATTGAGAACAGGGTGAAATAAATTTTTTAGAAGTATAAAACAAGCTAAAATTGCAGAGATTTGCTCATCGCTAGTCTGAGCTTGTTAGCAAAGGAAGGTATTGCAGAAAACTTATGAACTTTTAAGTTCTTGTGTGCCAGAGAAATGTCCTATTTTCTCAGAACCCCTCTTCCTTGTAACTACAACTTATTCCCATGGCAATGGCATCAGCCTTTTCTTTTTTTTTCATAGTTCACAGAATTTTTTTTTCTCTGAAACAAAAAACCACATTGCAAGTTGATCGCCCCTGTGAATGCTTGAGTCAGATTCAAAAATAAAGAACAGGCAAGTTCAGACCCAAACAATGGCATGAAAGAAGGCTCTCCAAGACAGAGCTGGCTCATAACCAACCAATTTCCAGTCACATTTCAGAGAAAGACTTCAAGGACACTACTCTCAGCCATATTTGGTGCTACTGTACTGGCTCTAAATTGTTCTCTCCTTAAACCCCTTGCATAGAAAAGGACAGACCCAGCAATACCCATCTGTAGTCACCTTTTTCTCCTCAAATTGCTCTGTGTCAGTGCTTTCCTGACAAAGGAAAGAAGGAATGACAGAGAGCAGCCAGGAGAGGGGTGGAACTCTGGCTCAGGATAGCAGCCTGATCCTGAACCTAACTTCACTCACCTGGATAATGACCTTTCTCACAAAGTTCAACACTATCTAGGTCAACATGGCTATTTAATACCTCCAGGAAGTGATTATGGCCACCTAAAACACAAGTCTAACAGATTGGTCTAAAACACTCTTCAGTTTTTAGGCAGCTCTATTTAGCCAAAACCTGGAACTAACATCTCCTCTGGTTAAAGGGAACACTGTATTTCCAGGAATAACTACATGCTTTGTTTTCATCTAATGAATTCCTGGTGTTTAGTTACTAAAGCCCTTGGGTTTTATTTGCAGCCCTGCCTGAGCACAGAGATAAATCTAAATCCAAGACTCATGTCCACTGTAAGCTTCTCCTGGTGGATAGTGATTTAGGCTTGGTACTTTGATCTATGGATTTTGTCTCTCCTGAATTGGTTCTCCTCAGATTGAGAACAGGGTGAAATAAATTTTTTAGAAGTATAAAACAAGCTAAAATTGCAGAGATTTGCTCATCGCTAGTCTGAGCTTGTTAGCAAAGGAAGGTATTGCAGAAAACTTATGAACTTTTAAGTTCTTGTGTGCCAGAGAAATGTCCTATTTTCTCAGAACTCCTCTTCCTTGTAACTACAACTTATTCCCATGGCAATGGCATCAGCCTTTTCTCTTTTTTTCATAGTTCACAGAGGTTTTTTTTCTCTGAAACAGAAAACCACATTGCAAGTTGATCGCCCTTGTGAATGCTTGAGTCAGATTCAAAAATAAAGAACAGGCAAGTTCAGACCCAAACAATGGCATGAAAGAAGGCTCTCCAAGACAGAGCTGGCTCATAACCAACCAATTTCCAGTCACATTTCAGAGAAAGACTTCAAGGACACTACTCTCAGCCATATTTGGTGCTACTGTACTGGCTCTAAATTGTTCTCTCCTTAAACCCCTTGCATAGAAAAGGACAGACCCAGCAATACCCATCTGTAGTCACCTTTTTCTCCTCAAATTGCTCTGTGTCAGTGCTTTCCTGACAAAGGAAAGAAGGAATGACAGAGAGCAGCCAGGAGAGGGGTGGAACTCTGGCTCAGGATAGCAGCCTGATCCTGAACCTAACTTCACTCACCTGGATAATGACCTTTCTCACAAAGTTCAACACTATCTAGGTCAACATGGCTATTTAATACCTCCAGGAAGTGATTATGGCCACCTAAAACACAAGTCTAACAGATTCTGCCATCCTGTACAGTCAAGAGGGAAAAGCAATGAAAGTTCAAGCACCTGAGCTGAGTTTAGGACATAACCCAGAATTAAGAAGCAGACTTCAGGTAATGCAGTGCACCCCTAAAAATACCACCCCAGACACTGCATTGAAACCAATTTCAGTAAAGAAAATATTTCAATTTTCATTTTCCTCCTCCTTGTCTAGTTAAATAAGAATTAACAATCCTGTTATCTGATTTCTTCTTTGCTTATCTTTTTTCATTGTGCTCCATTCAGCTTCTGGATCTGCTGAAAACAAAGTTAATAAGCAGACAAAGGAGAGTGCCTACAAGGAAAGTCACCATAACCAGGGATCTTCCTGTGGCCCTGAGGTCCCAGACAAGTCAACAACCTGTTCATCTCCATCAAGGGCAACTTTTTCAGGTCTCATCAAAACTGACTTTTGAATTGCTATTTGACCCATGCTAAGTTTTGGATGGTGGAAGCTGTCTGGAAGAACCTTAGCCAGTGAGAGTTTCATTTTTGGATTGTTTTTTGTTTGTTTTTTTACCATTCTGTTAACAGAACCGTTGCAGTCCAGGTCTTGTGCAATTTCTTGCTATGGACACAACCAGACAGATGTGATTAAAATGTGCTGGTTCATGGCAATGAAAGGACCATCTTTGTACTGCCAGATTACACCACATTTCTGCTTTTGAACCATCAGAGCCTCAAAGATTCACAGAATTCTCAAGGGGAAGAAACAGCTTCTCTGAATGAAGCTGATCCTTTCCAAACTGCTCTGAAGTGGAGGACAGTACAAGCTACACATAGGCAGGAATGGCCAGTAATTTAAAATAGCTTCTTTTCCCCTTTTCCATTGTTTTTGGAATCAGCAAATGGGGATTCTCCTTCAGACTTGAATCCCAGCTGATGGTCAGGCATTGCCCAATTCCTTTGACTTATTTGTAATTCTTCCACAAACAACACTTCCCTGTCACAAACTCAGTCTGACTCTAAGTTTGGACCATATTAATTGGGATCAGATGCCCTGGAGTTGAAAATAGCTCTAAGACCATGACCTTCTGCTGCAACTTTTTAGCAAAGATTTTTCCTGAGAAAACAAGGAATTAAAGAAGATATTTTATAGCTCTGGGTGACCAAGCCTGCTGATTTGTGCCCATCCTTGAGAGACTGGAGCCCCATCAAGGTCACTCACAGCATTTTTATTGTGCCCACCTGGGTGAGGGCTGCACTTAGAGCACATTTCCAGCATGCCTGTTTGATTCTTGTAAATTTGAAATGGGCTCTGCAAATGAGTTGCTTTAATTAGCTGTTTGAGTGGAGTTTTCTGCCAGCAAACTCATTTGCTAAAATATGCATAGAAGGTAAATGCAGAAGAATATCTACCAGTTGTGATTGTGTCTAGAAATTAGAGTGAATATCCACCGCACTGATTTGACAGTAATTGCTATGATGCATTAAATTTGGGCCATTTTTATGCCTGGAACCATGATTCCTGAAGTTGTCTGAGTCTGTTCTATACATCCACTTGTACAGCTGCTGATTCCAGTTGAGGTCGGGTATGAAAGGAAGTAATTTTTATCTGACAGCCATTTGTTGGCAACAATAAAATCAGCTGGCAATCACAGCTCATTTCCTGCTGCTGAGAGGCCTCACCAATAATTCCCAACCTCACACAATTCCCTGCAGAGAAGCCTCAGAATAGATGAACAAAGTTGGTCATAGATCCACAGGGTGGGAATTGTGCAGCATCCCAGGCCCCCTCTGAGCTCAGAGGGAGAAAAAGCTGCCACCCCTGCTCAGGGCAACAGAACAGGGCACTCACACCCCCTGAACTGTTTCATGATTAAATGGTTGGACTCAGTGGGGTCTTGTTTAGCCTAAATGATCCTAGGATTCCATGATGATGCACTCAGGGAGGGCAAAAATTGACTTTTTCTCTCTGAACCTCCTGTGTGCTGCCTGTGCAAGAGCTGCATGGCTGGGAAATATGACAATTTATATCACAGCTTATATCTTTCCAAACTCTTTAACCCTCTCCTTGAGGTTTTGTCATTAAACACAGTGCCCAAACCCTGTGCCTGGAAAGGAAAGGGGAGACTTTTCCATAAGTCCTCCAGCTTTGTCATCTTTGCCCACACTGATGTGGCTTGGTGGGCACCAGGGCAGGCAGTGCCAGTGCCAAACCTTCTTCCCAAATACTCATGGTGTTTTTTACATTTTCCTGTCCCTGTATAAACCTCTCCTCTCCTGTTTTCCATCTGGATTATAAAACTTCCATCTTTCCAATGCACTGGGGTTAAAACTGTTCTCAATAATGGGTGAAATAAATGAGCCACGGGATGCTCCCATGTACTGGGGCCACCTTGAATGTCATGGCTTGACTCTATGGCACTGACCCAGCAGCCAGAGCAAGGCTGTGAGCAAACTTCCAGATGGAAATTGTCCCTGGACTGGACTCATTGCCAAATGTGGGAATGGTTTGGAGGTTACTTAGTAGAAATAAGCCAAATTTGTGCCAGGGAATGTTCTAATATTTCACAAACATTGGCAGTGGCCAATACTATCTCCAGCACCCTTGACCAGTTTTATCTGCATGATTATACACAGAGTATATACATGTACTGGTGTGCTTGTGTCCAGGGAGACCTGGTCCACAGTGGGAATTCCTAATTATCCCTCAAAGCAGCTCACATAAATAAGTAGATGATGGTCAAGCTCATCCCTCTATCAGAACCATGGTCTCTGATCTCACAGTTTTCCCAAAGAGAATTGTGACATACATGTATTTTGCAACCAGCAGCAAAAAATCTGTCACTGCTTCAAATCTGGCCAAAAGTCACCTGGTTTTTCTTGCAAATGTCTAGTGTAGGTCTAGGTCAAAAACTGGGCACTGCTGTGACAGTGGGGTAGGAATTACACAGAATGACAAATACAAACGTTGCTGTGAGCAATTTTTTGTACATGTAGGTTGACTGGGCAAAATTTAATCTGGCAGAATCTGGCTTTTTGAAAAGAGGCCAAAACTGTCTTTAAAAGTTTCACGAGCTTTTTCTGGGAAGGAATTGCTAGTTGGATTTAATAACACAATAATCAAGTTCAGATATAGCCCATTAGACTAGATAATGCAAAGTCTCCATACACTGAAACTTTACAGGGTGGGAAAAATAAACAGATGCCTGGTTTTAAAGGGTGGTTGTAGGGATTTGCCTGACCATTTATGATAGGAATGAGCAAAAAGCTGAAGCACCTCCGGGATATGAATAACCTCTGGGATATGAGTGCCACACACCTTTAATCAACTATGATGTGCATAAACAAAATAAAATTACTACCTGGAGACCCTGGGTGGGATGGAGATGGAGCCTGGCCTAGACTTTATGCCTCTGTCTTGTGTTGATCCAGTGTTTCCAATAGTTATGATTTTCCTCAGGAAATCTGCCATAGAGATTGAGAATCTGTAGCCTGTTCAGTGAAGAAAAAAGCCTCGGTCCTTTCTCTAGAAGTGAACACAAGATGGTGCTGCCATCCACCAACTGCCAGCCTTGCTTGTAACCTCACACTGCTTCTGATTCCTGGGATGTTTAAAATGAGAGTTATTAGAAATGCCTGAGCATGCTCATGTAGAAATCAGGGCTTCAATAACTCAAATGCCTCAAATTACACCAGAAGAGGTTAAGATTGGATATTAGAAAAAATTCCTTCACTGAAAGGCTTGCCAAGCACTGGAATGAGTTGCTCAGGGCAGAGTTGCTCAGACTCACTACCCCTGAAGGATTTAAAAGATGCGTAGATGTAGCACTTAGGGACATGGATTAGTGTCAGACTTAGCAGTGCTGCATTAATGGTTGGATTCGATGACATTAGAGATCTCTTCCAAACTAAATGTTGCTCTGATTCTGTGAAAATCCTTATTAGTCCAGGCAGAAAGTGCCAGATGGCAAATGGAACAAAAGCTGAGCAAAAAACTAGCAACAAAAAAATGCACTCTCCAGGATTGTACTGTAACCAAATTCAGAGCTGCTGTGTCTGCAGCATTCCCAACCCAGTCAGCATTTGGGAAAGACTTCTCAGTCCACTGTGGATGCAATGCAAATTCCCAGCTCTTTGCTCCTCTCTAAGGAAAAGCTCTGACTGAAGTGTGTGAGGCTTGAGCCACTGGACCAGACTGAGCCAACATCAAAAGGAACTCGAGGAAAAGAAGCATCAACTACCAGGGAGCTGGAGCAGATGGCAACTCACTGCTCCCAGTCATGTGATTATATGAGGCTCACTCTGAAAAAGATGCGCCAGACTAGCAAATTTTAATGAAAATGAAGAAACCAGTTCCTCACAACATCAAAATCCTTCCTCTCTTGGCTCCTGTGGCTAAGCCCTGCATGTGACTGAGACATTTATGAATCACATTTCTGTTCATGGCTCTTGCACAGGGCCTTTTGTGCCCAGTGACTTTGTGTCCCCTTCATTAGAGCCTCTCACAAAGATTCTTCTTCCACCCAGCCCCATGCTTGCAAAATCCTTGGGCATGTCAGTTCCTGGGAGACTTCTCCCTCCCTCCTGACTGAGAGTGGAACCAGCCAAGTGGTTCAATGGTTCTTGGTGGGACCCACAGCACTGAGGAAGTCTTTCCAAAGGAAACCAGGCTAAAGGGAGATTTCTTTCCTTGCTGGGAAAACTTTCCCACACATTGAGAACATCATGCAGATGTTCTTTCCATGAGGAGGGAAAGAGCTGCTCCATGGTTTTGGACTCTAAGTGCCCTGTCCCACACCTCATTTCTTGGCTTCCCAGTCCAGATTAGATCACTTGGATCTGTGTCTTTCCATCTTCATGGTGCTGTGGCAGGACCAGGGGCTGTGATTTCTACAGATGTGGCTTTAACATTTCCTTAGATGGTTTTATTTTTTTTTTCCCCATCAAAATCCAAATGGTTTCCCCCTCACACAGCCATGCCACTGGATCTTGGAATATTCTGAAGATCCTGAGTTGGAAGGGACCCACAAGGATCATCAGCTCCTGTGGAGGTGTTGCCATCCTGGTATCATCCAAACTGCAGCTCGTGTGGGTTTCAGTGACACAGGGAAAACCCACAAGCTGTCATTGATATTTATAACCCTGAACCAAACCAACCTCCTCCTCTCAGACCCTCAAACTGGTTTGAAGCCATTCCAGGTCTCCAGGTTTCCTCCTCCAAGGCATAGACACACATTACCAAAAGCCAATCCTCCCCTAGGAGTGCCTGGAAATTTTCAGCCTGTCATTTTTCAGTCTGGGCTCTGAGATTTGCCTGCAGTTCAACAGCATTGATAGCTGGGTGGTCAGAGGTGAATAAACCAAGCAGCAGAAAATTGCTGGATGGCTCAGATGTTCACCAGTTCAGTGGGTGGGCATTGAATCCCATGATCAAGTCCTCATCCTTCTTTAGATCCCCACTTAGCCATCCCTTCCCTGCAATTACCTTGATCTTTATAGTGACCAATCTATTTCTTTGTGCTGATTTACCTTCAGGATCATTTGTTTGGAGAGAAATGCCCCTCCTGGAAAGGCCTTTCTGCTGTCACATGAGCATCCTCCTTTTTGTCCCTATTTCCCTGTGACATCCTATACTTTAAAAATAAATAAGGCATGCATTGGGATGTGGTGGGGAATGTCACTCACAGGCAGACTCATATGCAGCTCACTAACCCAAAACTCTGGAATGTTTTTGAGGCAGGTAGATGATACCAGCAAGGGTAAATATTGGATATGATGGAAAATAAGTGGGAAAAGTACTCATGTGAACTTTAAAGTGCCAAAAAGCAATTCCAGGCAAACAGCCTGGATGTGATTCCTCTTGACACCACAATTGTATATCATGTCTTACCACTGTGTCCAACCCTTCCCAGTGAGGAGGATGAGCAGGCTACAAACCCAACAGAATTATCTGATGATTCTATGAAATAAATCATCATTACCTGATGATTCTATGAAATCAGGGAAGTTCACAATATGTCTGTCCTGGACTGTCAAGCAAATTGTATTCTATTTGCCATCTGTATGGCAGCTGTCTTCTGTTCAGTGGGCAGTTTGCCTTATCTCTTCCATAACCAATCCTCTCTCAGAGGAGACATCTGCTGATAACAAACTATTGAATGTCACTGCATGGCTGATAAGAACTACAGCATCCCATTGGAGATTCTCTGCCCAGAGGGAGGAACCAAGCATTCCTACCGGATATAATCTGGAGATTCTGGAACACCAGCACAGCTTCTCCACTGGATTTCTCAGAGGAAGAGCAGCTGCCTCTCCCACTGGATCTTCAGAGGAAGACTGCACCTTTCTACAGGATCCCTGCTCCAGCAGGAGCACTCCTGACACTCCAGGAGGGCTGCAGCCACAATTCCAATGGGACTGGTGCCAACAGCCTGACCCACAGGGTGTCAGGTTGGGTACTGACTCTATCAGTGTTGTTTTGGTTTACTGCATTGTTTATTTTATCTCCCTAATAAAGAACTCTTATTCCTGCTCTCCCTTTTTTTTTTTTTGCCTGAGAGCCTCCTTAATTTAAAATTTATAGCAATTTGGAGGGAGGGGATTTACATTTTCCATTTCAGGGGAGGCTCCTGCCTTCCTTAGCAGACACCTGTCTTTCCAAACGTCTGAGCAGGGAAAAGTGAATATCAGCTCAAAGAGCATCAGCTCAGGGGTCCAGTACACACCTAGAGCTGCAAGGATGTACACACAGCTCAGGTTCCACCTGTTGGAGTGGAGACAGACAGCAACAGGGTTTGTCCAGGAGGAGACACAGCTGTCAACATGGATTGGTCAGGAATTCAGGTCCTTACAGCTGCTCATTTATTCTGTTTATCACCAGAGGCTGAGCAGGAATACACTGTCCAGACCACATCAGTGGTCAGACAAATGAGAGGAGGCATCTTTCTCCAGAGGCCAAGCACTTCTGTGCTCCCTGTCAGCAGGTACCACACACTGGGAACATTGCCAGCAGCAAAATGTTGCACCTCAAGAGTCCCCTCCATTGCTAAAGGAAGGCACAGAAGGCTGGCCTTGCAATGATATAGGCATTTTCTGTTCAGGACCATGCCAAGAGCTGTCAAACTCATTCATCAGCTGCCTCTGTACAAAGGGCAGCAGCATTCACTGGCCAGAAGCTTGGCAGGGCTTCAGAGCACTGACCTAGAAGTTAAAGGCTCTTTGTTATCACTAATCCCTGGAGCTATACAGTCCCAAAGCCATTCCCTTTCTGTGCAACACAAGACCAGCTTTCAGAGCCCCCAGCCTGAGCCCAGTGAAGCCAATAGAAAGGCTGCCATTGTCTCTGGTGACCAATGCACTGTCCCTGGACTCTGCAAAACGAGACTGGCTCCTGCTTTTGTTGAAATCAATGCAAGTATTACCAGTGGCCACAGCTGAATCCAAACGGGGCTGTGGCACGTGTCCCTCAGGAGCCTGAAATCCATGGGGGCCTTTTTCTGAGTATTTCAGAGAATGCAGGATAAAGGCTTAGATTTTCAGCAGGTTTTTAATATTTTAGGTGCCTTTTATTCCCAGGACTACTTACATCATGTACTCCTTTGTCTTACTCCCACATAACCCTTTTTGAAAGCCTTACATCTCCTACAAGCTCTTCTGCTGTGATGTGAAATCACTGTCTGGGTATAGAAACACCTTTTCTACTGCAAAAATTGGGCTGGGAAATGGGAGATCCGGTAAATAGATTTCAGCTAATTGTTTGAAACCATCCAAGAATCTGTTTTCATCTTAAAAGCAAAACCCCTGGGTTAAATCCTTGAGCAAGGCTCCTCCTGGACTCCTGGGATCTCCCCTGCTCCCACTGTCTTTGTGTCCTTAACAAAATCACTGCTATGAGTTGGTCCTTGATAAAGATCAGAATGATTCTCAGATCTGGGGGAAAAATATAAAAAGTAAAAAATAAACCCATGAAATCTTGAGCCAGGCATCCAAGAGGAGGATGAGTTGCCCTCTGGAATTATTCTCTTCTCCATATTAACCACAAGGAGAACCAAAACAGTATTTTACACTAAATCCTTGCACTTTCATTGACAGAACCCAGAGGAAAACTGACCCACAGAAAGCAAACCCATCCCACTGACCATGACAAGCACAAGATTAAGCCACAGTGTTTCAGGCACAATTTTTCAGATCTTTCTTTAGTTTTGGATAATTATTGCAGATAAAATGCCTTTTCTGGGTCTAGGCACCAAAAAAGTCTGCATATTATTATTTTCGATATTAAAAGAATTGTTTTCATTGGAATTTTGAATGTTGAGAAATGAAAATTTGCTTCCTATTGATTTAGGTTATTTTTATTAGAAAAAAAGGCTGAGTTGGACATTTTTATGCTGAGTTCACTTCGTTTAATGCATGCACAGAAGGACCCAAGACAGATGGTGGTGGAGGACTGACATTTCCCTTTAAGGCAGTAGATGGAGCTACATCCTCAATAATATTCTTTTCCAGCCAGGAGAGCCCAGAAAAGGAGTTACACTCATCACTTCTCCCAAAACTTCCTCCAGAAGGGGACAGGGTGGACAAAGGAGATGAATAAGCAGGAGTGGAAAGAATGAAGACATTTCCAGGACTGGGATCATTACGCACTTCTCCAAGGGCTTTATTTACCAAACATTTACAGTGGGAGCTGTAAACCCCCTTCACTCCATCCACTGTAACCTGTGCTAGAAGAAAATCCCCTGGGTCACATCCCTGAGCAAGACTTCTCCTGGACATCTGGAAACTCCTCTGCTCTCAGTGACTGTGTGTCATTAATAACATCACTGATGTTTATTAGTCCTGGATAAAGATTGGAATGATTCTCAAATTGGGCAGAGAGGGGAGGAGGAATAATAATAATAATAATAATAATAATAATAATAATAATAAATGATGATGATGATGATGATGATGATGATGATGATGATGATGATGATGATGATGATGATGATGATGATGATGACCAAACAAAAATAAGCAAAAAACAATGCCAAAGAACTTGTTTGTTGCACATCCAAGTGTTTGCATTTCTCCACAGCCTGGCTGCAGTCAGCCTTCAGACTCTTCTCCCAGAGTTGTTTTACTCTCTCCAGTTGAATGGAAGAGCGGGGGTTCTTCATTAAATTCCAGGAATTCATCATTTAATTGCCTTAAATGACTTTATTAGCCTGTGTCTTCAACGTTCAGATCTAGAAGACCCTCCATCTCCTGCCAGGAGATCTTGGCTCCTTCTCTTTTCCCAAGAACAGTTTAAGTCCTGCAGATCTTTTTAATTTATATGGATAAAACTTCCTCTGGCATAGGTTCATGCTTCATCTTCAGGACACTATAAATTCCTTCAACATTCTCCTCCAGACCTGCTCCTCCCAAGTTTTCATGTATTCTCTCCAAAGGAAGAATAGAGACTCCTTTTTCTCCCCCACACTGACAGAAGCCATAATTTTGAATATTATTTCCTTGAAGTGGTCGAAAAGTGAATCATTGTGTAAGCACAACACCTTGTTATTTATGAGCAGGCAAATCACAGAAAGACATTTTAATAATACCATGTTTATCATCACAAAAACTTCAGCAAAGTTTCCACAAGACTGAGCAGCTGCAGCTCAGAGCCTTCAGGTTATTGTGAAAGGCATCCACGAAAATGTAAAATCATCTCAAGCTGGGTGGGGCAGGAGGGAAAGTTTATTTATTATTTCTAAATCAATTTTATTCTAACCAGGGCTAAACAAGCTGTTCCTGGATGGCAGAGCCTGCCTGGATTTGTTGTTTGGAAGCTCGTGGTCGGATTTTCAACGCCTGTGAGCTTCCAGTGGGGCTTTCCCTCTCCCTCAGGTTTTAATTTGAATTTTTTGGTGCCTTGTAAGGAATGATTTCATGGCACAGACTTTCCTTCAGTGGAGGAATTCATATATTCTCTGTCTTCCTTTGGGCTACCTACTTGCATTAAGCTCCTTGGAATCAGTACCTTTGCAGCCTTTTTCTCTCTGCCAGGTTCAGTTTAAGCAGCCTGCAGCATCCCAGCACTAGTGGGATGGAAGGACTCACCTCAGCATCCTCAGAGCTAGAAACTGGAGATGCAGCTGGAAAAATGTGGGATTTTGAAATGTTCTGAAAATGAGGCAGTTCCCATGAGTGTGTCAGTGTCACCAGCCCCACAAATTCCAGGGAAAAAAAATTATATTTCCTGGGATAAGAGCTGCAACTGCTGCCTGAGTGTCTGCTTCAGCTTGCATACCTGAGATGTTTCTGATTTGTGGACAGGGAGACGCGGGCAGAGCAAATTGCCATTCTCTGGTGTATTCCTCTCTCTTCCCTTGCCCCTGCCAAGAAAGCAGGAGTGGAGTGACCACTCCCTGGTATTCAACCCACATCTCTGCATTAAAAAGGCAGCTTCTGTAGCTTTTAATCTGACCTGGAACATGTTGGGACCGGGCAGAGGGAGCTGAGCTTTGCTGCACTTGTGGGGGAAGCTGGCAGATGTGCGCTTTGCCCTTGTTGTCTCCAAGCATGGAAACAATTTTGAAGGAACTGCAAGTCTGAAAAACACCCAGTCATTTCCAGCTGGGAGGTTTTCTAATGCTCTCCAGTGAGGTTTCGGGTGCTGGTGGAGAGAGGAGCCAGGTAAGAGAGGGAAAGCCCTGGAGTTTTTCAATCGTTTCACCCACCATGGAGCCAGGCAAGCGCCAGGAACACATTTCATAACATCTCTGATGTTTTCCCCTCTGCCAGAAAGAGCTCTGAGCTGTGGCTCTCACACACTCAGATAAGATCACAGGGTGCAAGGGATGATGAGGCACTGACTGGAACTATTGTAACTCTCTCAAAAACTCCTTGGTCTCAGGTAGGAGCCACGTGAGAGCAACACGTGCCATGGGAATCCAGGCAGGAGGGGCACTGGGGCTGGATCTTGTTTATTGTTCTTGCCTGAGCCCAGCCTGGAAGGCAAGGGGGAGCTCAGGAAGACACAATGTACCCTGCTCCCTTCCTGTGTCCACCCAAAGGCAATTTATTCTCAAGCTGAGCCACGGCCCCAAAGCAAAATAAATTCCAGTGTTTGGCTCCGAACACAGAGTACACTGCAGCTAGGGAAACCTTCAGTGTAAAATGCTTCCCATATGGGAAATGCTGATGGAAAACTATGGACAAGGGCTTGTCCATCCATTATTGGCACTCCTGGCTGTTGCAGAGGGTTTCTTCTCCCCTTAGGAGGGATTTCAATAGGGTTCATGCTCTTGTCTCACCTTCAACTCCCCCTTCTGGGTTTCCTCCACTTTTGTGCCCACAAAACTCCCTCTGTGCTGGAAGGATTCTGGATAGTTTAAGAAGGTTTGAGGATCCCTGATTGTAGGGATGGGCTGTATGCCCCATAGTCCTGGTTCCCCAGTTACCCAGGCCAGGCTCTTGGTGTCACACTGAGCCTCATGTCCCAACAGGAAACAAAGGTGTGTTGGCATGACCAGGACTTCAAGCAAACCATGAATGGTACTGAACACAATCCTGTGTCTACAGGACCTGGCTCTTACTCATGTTGGGTCAGGTCAGTGGTTTAATATCTTCTGGAAATAAACATAAACCACAGGAATTCATAAAACTAATTGAAAATGGAGCAATGACAGAGAAGATTTCCCCACTCAAACTCACTTTGTCTCTTAAAAGTATTCCCTGTGGATGTTCAAAATCCTTTTTTTTTTCCCCTTCGATTTGGAGAAAGGGGGAACAGGAGATATCTGTCCCTAACTATCTAAGCAGCAGAATGAAGACAAATCTCTTGCTGTCATAACCTGAAGAGAGGGTCAAGCATCTGTCTGTCCTATACATTTGTCAAAGTAATGCAACAGAGGATGTTTGCTCCTGTCACCTCTTTACTGTGATGAGCTCCTCAAACCAATGTCTTTCAGATGTCTTCTGCAAAAAACCCACCACGGTTGGACTCCCTCCAGAGCCAGGGAACACTTCTAGCACACAATTTATCTGCTACACATCTGTGTTTGGAAAACTGAATCGAACATTTGCAGTCGATAATCTGGGCAGTGACATAACTCACTCTGTGTCAGGCACCTGCATGTGACTGGCTGGATCCCTGCCCAGGTTCTGTTGGTTATCTAAATCTCCTTTGGGCTTCTAAATCACAAGGAGATGCCTCTGAGTGCATGCACTGGGTGCCTGTGTCAGCAAGAAGGATCTGTTCCCTGTGTTGGGTTTGTTTGTGAGGTGGAAAGAGCAGCATGGAACACCCCTGTGGTCTCTGATCCCCTCTGAAAGGGAGGAAAAATAAGGTAAATGGAAATTTCTACTGCCTTGCCTTTTGAAGGTCCCTCAGTGTTCTGTGGTCACTACAGGTGGGTTCATTTACACTGCAAAACCAGAAGCTGTTTTTAACCAGATTAGATTACCTATATTGTAGGTTGTATTACACTATTCCAACATGATTGTGCAAGTAGCAGTCTCTTTCCTGGAAATGGCACAGAGCACAATACCTTGATACTCTCTTACTTGGAAATGGGTGGAGGCAAAGTCTGGAGAGGTGAAACTACACAGAATCACTGAATGTCCTGAGCTGGTCAGGACCCACAAGGATCATTGGGTCCTACTCCTGGTCCTGCACAGGACAGCCCCAAGAATGACACCCTGTGCCTGAGAACAGAGCTACACTTTTCCCAAGGGACATCCAGTTAGCTGGAAATGGTCATTTGGTTTCTAAACAGGCCATGAGGACCAGGCAGGTGATCCAGGTATCCCAGATTGTGGATAACCATGGAAACTGCTGTCAGATCTGCTGGCACATCACACCATAACTTGTATCTGAAGAAAAAGAACCTGCCCTTCATCCCTAGCTGCACACCCTGCCCTGAGCTGATATCCTTCACCCAAAAAAATGTTTGTGGGCTGCTGGGTTTCGATACGTTCAAGTGGCAGAGTTACAGTGCACCAGCCCTTGGGCACCAGCTATTGAAAAGCAGCCCTTCTGTTTATCTGATCCAGCTCTTACCAACCCCTCCTTCTCCACAGGATGGAATTTGCTGGCACTACTGCCAGCCTATTCCATCTTTTCAATAATTGCCATGACCGTGCAGCGTCCCAGGGTGTTGGCAGATGCTCTTCAGAGGAGGAGGGCATTGCTCTGCATGCCTTTGCTTTCATTAAAAAAATTCCCCAGAATTATTATATTAGCCCCTATTCCCAAAACATGTCTAGACAGAGTTATTTAGGGTGGGCTGTATTACAGAGTCCTGCCTCAAAGAAATAACCAATTGTTCATGATTTGTTTACTGAGAGTATCACAGTCAGAGATCCCTGTCTCCCTACGTGCTAGTCAACTAGAAAGAAAACACCTGAAATACAAATATTCATCACCTAAAGCATGTACAGCCTGAAAAAGATGAAATAAAAAAAGAGAAAAGAGACCAGTGCATGAGTGCAAAATTATTTAGATTTTAAACACCTTGGGGCTAGCACAGAGAAATTCAAGGGCAAAACTGATGGTTTTACCTGTTTTTTCTCAACCCAAAACTTTAGAAATTGGTTTACAGGGCAGGTCTTTAGCAAGAGGGAGTGGAGAAAAGTATGAGGATTGTTTAGGTATTGTGAATCTTTTGAACTTTCAAATTTAGAACAAAGTGTAGCCGGATTTGAAATTGGGGGTATCACAAAACATTCCTCCGTGCAATTTAAGACATTGTTTGTACAAGTGAGATGCCCTGATTGATTTCTTTGACTTTGTAACTGAATGCAAGACTGTGTTATGCAAGCTTTAATTATTCTTATTTGGAAACAATTTTCTCTTTTACGTTCAGGTTCTTTGGGGAATAGGAGGCAGCTCAAAACAGCAGAGATTGCCAAAGCCAAAGCTAAGAAAATCTTCCAAAAAGTTTCACTCTGTTCTGAGTCTGTGTTGTAGCAATTCTGATAAACTTTAATTTGGCAGAAGAATTTGTCTTCTCCTAATCTTCTTTTGGGTACCAAATATTATTTAAGCACCATTGCTTCAAAGAAAAACTCTCAGGAGTTTAGTACACATGAACACCTCAGGGTCTGACAGTTTCAAGAGAACAACTCCAAGTTCACTGAGATTGGAGAATCAAATTTATTAACTTCAGGGTTTACACATTTTACAAGAAAAACAAATGAGTAAAAAAATGTCAGACTGGCTGGAAATTCAACCAGAGTTGAATCCTAGTTTAAGCCACTGCACTAAGGACTTGTCTACACTAGAATTCTAGTTAAAATCTCATTCTGCTGCAGCCATATTGATTTTGGTATATGAAGCAGTTCTGTATATAGTCAGTAACATTTATTCTAAATATCATGAAGATATGTCCCTTAGAAAGTAGAATCATGAGTATTTAGTCTTTCCACTTTGAACTGTGCCATTTAGATGGAACTGTGCCATCCTACAGCTGTGGGACAGGTTAACCTTCGAGATCAATAGATAGAGGAGTGATATTTTTAATTTGAAAGTCTCACTCCAGATCCCACTTCAGACCCAAATGAGTATCATTACAGGCAATGTGGGGGTTTTTTGTTCAGGATGAAAGTAAACTCATCTGAGCTTTCAGGTTGTTGCCACGTTGGGTTTTTTGTTTGCTTTTATTTCTATACTGAAATTCATGGAATCACAGAGTGGCCTCAGTTGGAAGGGATCTTAAAAGGATTTCTGTTCCATAGTCTGAAGTCTGGGCATAGCCCCGCCTTGCAATCAGTCCCACCCCTCTTGTACTCTGCTCCTAATGGCATGGGTGCAATTTTCTGAGAAAAGCTATGGCAAATGGGAACACTGGGAATGTCCTACAGGCTAATCAGGCTCTTGTATCAGCCTCTTGTCTACCAGGTCACTGTTGGACATCTGGGCAGTGTACCTGGAAGATCTGTCCCCACACCACTCTGGGGGAGTGACACCTCCCAAGTATGGACTGGGACAGACATAACCTGCTATGGAACCTGATGTGTGATGGTGTCTGAATGTCCTGACAAGGTTTTGCAGTTGAGTTCTTCCTTTCTTTCCCATTTTCACAGCAAGCAGGAAAAATATCAACGCCTCCTTATCCAAATTTTGGACATTTCCTACCACTACATGCTGCATGTGATTTGGCACACCCAGCCAAGGCAAGACAGGGAGCAACCTCGTCCAGAGGAAGGTGGTCCTGCCTATGGCAGGGGGTTGGAACTAGAGGATCTTTAGGGTCCTTTCCAACCCAAACCATTCTGTGATTCCATGATACTTTGATCCCAAGATTCTATGATCAGGGTCAGCTGTTCTGAAGCTCATTTCATCCAAGCTGCTTCTAGCAGCCCCATCCCACACATCCACTCTGTGCTTTGCAAAGGACACTACATTCATCCCCTTCATGCCCCTACCCACCCACAGCTGCAGCACCAGGAAATTTTGGACCAGACCAAGGAGGGACAGTCACCTCCATGGTGTCCTGTGCCAGGCAGCCTTTCCCAAGGTTTTTCTGAGATCATGAGCCTTTCCATCCCAGGCATTGTTGTCTCGTGCCTTGAGGGTCTGGAGCACGAGAGGAGCAGCTGGGGAACTGGGGTTGTTTAGTCTGGAGAAAAGGAGGCTCAGGAGGGATCCCTGAAAGGAGGCTGTAGACAGGTGGGAGTCAGCTGTTTTCACAAGTAACAAAGGACAGCTCAAGAGGAAACAGCTTCAAGTTTTGCCAGACTGGGTTTATACTGGATATTAGGGAAAACTTCTTCACCAAAAGGGTAGTTAAGCACTGGAACAGGTTTTCCAGGGAAGTGATGGAGTCACCATCCCTAGAGGGATTTAAAAGATGTGTAGATGTGGCACTCAGGGATGTGCTTTATTTTTGGGTTAATGTCACATCCACATTTTCTGAAAAATCCCTTCACCCAGGATTTTTCTCCTGGGAAGCTGATAAGCCTCAGAGAAAAATTAAAATTATTCTTATCTCATTTGCTTCACCTGTGTTTTGCTCATGTGGAATGTGTTTGGAGATTGTTTATCACAGGTGATTGTTTCATTGGATTTCTGGTGTGAGTGTTTTGACTCAGTGGCCAATCAGGGCCAAGCTGTGCTGGGACTCTGGAAAGAGTCACAAGTTTTTATTTTATCTTTTAGCCTTCTGTAAGTATCCTTTCTGTATTCTTTAGTTAGTTTAATATAACATTCTTTAATATAATATAGTATCATAAAATAATAAATTAACCTTCTGAGAACATGGAGTCAGATTCATCATTCCTTCCTGCCACGGGGGCCCCAGCAAACACAATAGGTTAATGGTTGGACTCAATGATGTAAGAGGTCTCCTCCAATCTTAATTATTCTGCAATTCTATGAGTATGCAATTCTATCCCCCCACAGAGCTGTCACCTTGGGAACAACCCTACCCCTCTACCCTTACCCCTCTGCCTCCCCTGTGAAATGACATCACTGCAGCCAATTTACTGCTAATCAATAGGATTTACCAGAGGCAGATACAGCCCTGACAGAAGCCGCTGATGCAGCTCTATCCCACCAGCAGTGAACGCCTCCACGCCAGCAGAGCATGCTCTGCCTTTGTTGGCATTTTCTGCTTTGTCTCCCACCAGCATTTGCATCTCCTCATTGAATAAGTGTGGGCAACTGTATAAATATATATATATAGCATTGCATTAAAGTCCTGGGATCTGTCTGACAGCCCAGCATGATGCAGCAGCATTAGCAATGTTTGCTGTACTGTTTCAAATGACCTCATTTGGAGGGGAATTGCAGCCAGTCTAACCCAGACAGTTGCAGGCACATGGGTTTTAGCAGAAATACACTCAGTGAATTTCGTTTGGCTGTCCTTTTCTTTGTAAAGGCCATGAGTGCTCTTAGTGAAGTTAATCTGTGCCTGCACGACTGTGGATTACATTCTGATGTGTTCCATCAGATAAGTGATCTGTCAAGCTGTGATGGCAAACTGTTGGAAGCTGACAGATGATTGATGCTTGGGAAACTGCAATTTGGCCTTCTCACACACCAGGACTAGGTCTTCAGCTTCTTCTCCCCAAAAATGTCTTTCTCCTCCGCACACAGGATGAGCAGCTCTTCAAGGATGGGTTAGTGTTCCACTGGGGAAGGAAGAACTGGAATGAAGTAAAAGTGATAGGAGCAGCTGCTTGGTTTGGAGGCTGGCCTACCCCTGCTCACCTTTCCTTTGAGGAGGATGATCTAATCAGTTCAACAAAGTTTTGTGCATTATTTCCATATCACCTTTTTCCAAGCAAACAGTGCAACTCCAGGCTCATTTACACAAAGATCACTCTCGTGCAGGGCAGTGTCATGCGCAGCCCAGGCTGGAAATGCTTTTCCACTGACATCAAGAGTTGAATTTGGTCCAGAGGTGACTTTACAATCTCAGGAGTCATCCCTCTTCTCCACCTAACATGGCCTCCATTGTTCACTGAACAGCACACCCCGTGTCAGCTATTGCTCAGCAGAAAACAAACACGGAAGGGATGATTCAGATTTCTTGGTTTACCTATGATCTGGTTCTTAGAGCATCAGTAAGGGTCACAATTAACCCTACTCTCCCAGCTGCCAGTGTTTAAATAAGTTTCTTCGTCCTCCAAGCAGGAAGCAGGATGATAAGTTAGATTATCTCATCATTATCTGCAGGAAGGAGGCCAGCTGGGTCAGTGCAACGCTGCTTAGCATGACAGCCGGGGTATAAATAGGATCAGGACTTATAGAAGGTGAACAAGGTTAAAAGAATAACTAGTGTATAAATATACTGTGATCATGCTTAGATTCTGCCTGTATTTCCTGTGCAGGGGCTGAACACAACAAGCATTCACCTTGTTAGGAGCATCAGGGGATCTCTGAAGGCACCACGGGCAGACAGGAGAGGGCTGGGCACTGCCAGCTGGGCAGGGTGGGTCTGTGCCCCCCATCAGCTCCCCAGGCAACGATGGAAATTGTAAATCAGCTTTCCCCTCCCCATGACCTGGGACAGACACAGCGCAGGACTGTCATGAGGACCAGTCAGTTAATAAGATGCCAATGTCCCCAGGCAGGCAGAAATGTGCACACATGGGATGCACTGTCTGTGGAGGCTGGAGTGCTGGCATGGATCTGGAGGGTTTTCTCTGGCTTCATGCTTCAGTGGAAGCCAAACTAAAGTGTCTTCTGGAGTTCACACAGCACAGGAGCCTGCTTGAATAACTGACACAGCTGAGGAGATCAAGATGGATGGAAGGGGAGGCTGAGGCTAATCCCTGCCAAGGAGCTCTACACTCAGTTGGCAAAGGCGGGGAATAAGGGTCAAAACTCTCCCTGGTGGCTTCAGGAGGCTTTCAGGCAGGTGAATAAGGTGACAAAGAGCTCAGCCTAGCCCACAGTCTGCACAGGCACTGTGCCTTGAGAAGCCAAGAATCATGTTTTCTCTTCCAAAATCCATGGGCGCTTGGTGCTTGTTGCCACAGAGGTCTCGAGTTTGTGCATTTCCTGAGAAGCCTCTGCCTTAGCAGTGACCTGCAGCAGATAAGAACGGCCTTAGCTTTTGACGGTGATTTTCCATCCTTTACTTCCCTCCCCGCCAAAAAAATTATATAACCCCATCCATTTTTAGAAATGTAGATCCAGGGCTCAGCAGATCAGGCTAATATTGATTGTTTCAGCTTTTGTGAATTCAGAAAGGCTCCACAGGGTGGGACAGGGCAGGGGAGTGAGAACAGAGCCCTTAGGGGGTATGGCAGCATTTTCTGTGTGGCAGCCATGTGCTCTGGTGGAACAGAGGATGTGTAATCCTGCTTGCACAGCATCTTCTGACCTGCTTTTGACCCAAGAAGCATTTGCATTCTTAAATACTGGAGCTGTACCCCTGGGAGGTGAGGGAATAAGAGGGAAGGAAAAGAGTAGGTTTATCAAACCAGTGATCTGGGATCACTGCAGGGCCCAAAAAGAAAACCTTCTTCCTCTCTCTTCCAAATGTAAACTACACTGCATCCAAGAGGGCTTGTTTATTAGCCCTTAGATTGGACAGTTTTCACCATGGCAGCTCCCCAGTCAGTGACCTTTGGTTGAGAGCACAGAAAAACAGATTCACAAGATCATCCTGCTCCCCTCCATGCCTTCAGGAAGGTGTTGACTGAGCAACTCAGTTCTGGAAGACTTTACTCAGTGCTGCTGTTGTTTTGGGCAGAAAAGGGCCTGAGAAGGTTCTATATCAGAAACTACTCACTTCTCTGCCATGTGAGAACACAGAGAGATGGGAGAAGTTTGGGGACATCTCAAGGTGGGTGGTGAAGGACATTGGAAGAATGGGAATGAAAGCCAGCATCTAACTGGAAAGATGAGGGTACCACAGCTATCCAGATCTGGAATATGAAGCACAATTATTGTTCTCCAAAAAAAGACAAGCAAAACTGGAAGAGATACAGAGAGGAACAATAGGAGGGCTGAGATACAGATCTGACTTTGCATTTCAAGAAATAAAGTATTTCAGCTGGAAATGGGGTGTTGATAGTGGAATAAAATGCCTAGAAGATCATGAGTGGCCTGAAAGACAAAATCTCAGAGGGAACACCAATCCCACCTCCAGCTCCTGAGCCTTGGCTGTGCCCTTCTGACTGACAGAGCTGTCAGTCCCCAATCCATTTGTCCTGACAAGTGGTTTTTCTTCACAAGGGATTGCACTTGCTAAGTCAGGCACGCATAGCTGAAAGATAATGGTTTTCTCCTGTTGAAAATTATTTTATGCCTGCAAGAGCAGCCAAGGCACGCTATGAAAAACCAACCAGAGAGCCCTAAGGATGCATCTAAAGGATATCTATTCATAAATTTAAAACTTATAGGAACTTGCTCTTGCTGTAGAGGTTCTGTGGCTTTTGTTTAGGGTTTATTTAAGATAAGGCAGCTCAGTGTTAAGCAGAGATCTAAGTTCAATTCCCTACATTCTTTGGTGGTTATTTCCTCTGGGATCTTCATTACATCTCTCTGTGCACTCCAATTTTCCCATAAATAACTCTAACTACCTGCCTGAAGAGTTGGGGAGACACAATAAAGGCTGTAAAGAGCTGAGATAATGTTGTAACGGGAGCTGTAAAAATACCTACAGAAAATAGAGATCTCTTTATATCACCACTGGAGCTGATATGTGATGCAGCTTGTGGAAAAGGCACATAGCTGCTGGAGTGTCTTGGGCTCACTGGGGGAATCCAGTTACACTCAGCACTAAAATCACATTGTGTTGTTTCCCAGCCTCTGGCAGAGCAGCCAAATGTTTACACACAACTTCCACTTGCACTTCAGACACTGTCTGAAACCTCACCCCATGCCTGGGGAAGCGGCTCACACCTGAACACACAGTCCTTTGTTTTGTTGCTGGTAGTAATTTTAAGGGACTTTTGGGGATTTATGAAAAAGAGGGAAAGAGTCTTCTTGTACAGGCAGTGATATGATAGAAGGGAACAGTTTTAAACTAAAAGAGAAGAGATTTAGATTAGAAATTACAAATACATTGTTCCCTGTGAGGTTGGTGAGGCCCTGGCACAGGGTGCCCAGAGAAGCTGTGGCTGCCCCTGGATCCCTGGAAGTGTCCAAGGCCAGGTTGGATGGGGTTTGAAGCAATCTGGCTGTGGCAGGAGGGTTGGAACTGGATGGTCTTTGAGGTCTCTTACAGCCCAAACTATTCAATGATTTTATTACTTTTTTTCATTTAGGTAACCACATTGCAAAGTGAATTTCACTTACACAAAAGCAAGTCATACACGTGAGGGTGAGCAAAAACCTGATTTATCATCACTGAAATATTTTCTTCCCTTCTTTGAAGCTCTATCTGAGATGATGGGCTCTATTAAGGACACATTCCTCAATGCCAGATCATGTACTGGGAACATGGAAAGGAGTAAGAAACACAACTCTCTTTCACTTTCAGGCATTTCATCTTACCAAAATTCGATTTTTTGCCCCCCAAGGAATTTTGTGCACCAATAATTTACCACTAGGCAATGTGCCCTAAGCCTGGCTGTGAAAGGGCACAGTCCCAAGCCAGATAGAACCCCAAAAACATCAACAGCAGAGTCACAGTACTCCCCTCAGAGCTGCGTGTCACCTGGGGAAGAGGAGAGCACGGTGCAGCCTTGGGGACAGCCACTAGATGGGGGCACGAACACACTGGTCCACAGGGCCCCAGCAGAAGCCCAGAGTACGAACACCAGGAGGTGACACCTCACCGACCTTCCCTGCCCCTTGGCACCGAGCAGGATTCTCCACATTTGGCTATTGCCCTGGTTTAGGGCAAATTTTGGAGAAAACCTCCAAAGGGGGCCCCTCCAGAGAGCAAACCCACACGGGTCCTCCCCGCAACCGGGTCGGGAAGGATTCCTCGGAGAGAAGTGGAAAGAACCTGTTTATTTAACAGGCACAGCACCCCCAGCACACAAAATGAACAATATCGGATGACACCACTCTTTCACCACTCTGAAAAAGATGACAAATTCAGAAAGTCTCTCTTGGGGGTGGTCGCTCTGTTATCAGGGCCTCTGGCACTGGGGATGGCTGCTGCCCAGAGCAGGCCCCGCTAGGCCACAGGGTACAAACTCTCGGTGTTTCCCTGGTCCCAGTCTGGAGCAGGTTCGAGTAGTTCCTAAAAAGGGAAAGGAGAAACAGTCCAGAGAAAAATTCAGACTGCTTAGCTAAACTAACTAATGAGCAGAAGCAAAGAGCAAGAGCAAAGCAGAAGCAAAACCAGAGCAAGAGCAACACGAAAAGCCAAGCAAAAAGCAAAAGCAGCACCATGTGCTGCCCTGTCTGTGTGTCCTGCCAGCCGTGGGGGAGCGGATGATAACAAAACCAAAACAAAACATTTGCTCTTCAGAGCCGGTCTTGAAGGCACAGAACATAATATCCAGCCTAAACAGAACAGACAAATGGGGATACAAGCATCATAACATCACCCTAGGACAGCTATCCACCAAATTCACCCCAGTGAGCCATGCATGCATCCACCCACAGCTGGGGTAATAGGAGCTGACTGTGTTGCGGCTTTGGGGAGCTCAGGCTGAGCCATGGACAGCAGCTGGACACCCCATGTGGCTCCCACTCAAGATCTTTATGGAGCCACAGCACTCTGGCCTCGGAATCTGCTCCAAAAGATTTCTTTGTTTGGTGCTTCCAGCCAGCCAGTTCTCCCTCACACCACAAAAAGGCGCCTGCCCACTTCTCTGGAGACCTCAGCTCTACCAGACCATCACTGGAAACAGCCTGTGGGGGCTGTCTGCTGCCTGCCTTTTGACAGGGTGTCCCAAAAATTGGGTCTGACTGAACACAGCTCTGTTTTCACAGAGCCTGGAGCATGTGAAACCTCCTCCCGACCCCGACACATCCGACGTGTTCTCTTGGTGAAGGACCAACTTCAAGAGGCTGCCAAACACATCAGCCCTGGAGCCTGAGCAAATCTGTCATGAACTGCAGTTTATACACTCACAAATATATTCCCTCCTCCAAAATGGAGGGAGGGGGAATTTTTACCCTTCTGGGAATGCTAAGCTCTGTTTGTGTGACCAGCTTTGCAGAAACATAAAGAGGCCTAAACAGTTGCCACTAATGATGTGTCATCAATTAAGCAGTTTTATGAGGGAAGGAGATTTGGCTAATGCACGATCCTGATGACATATCCATGGAAAGGCTCCTTGAGCAGGCACCACTTCATACCGGTCCTTCAGATGATGAACAAGCCAGTGGAACTGGGAGCTTTCTTGACCCAATGACAAGGCAAAGCAGTGGAGAGCAGCTTCCCTCCTTGTGTTCTCAAGGATGCTCATATCAGGATTTTTCAGGGGCCTTGGATGGAAGCCTACACAGCCAGCCTGTCTCTTGAAATGACTTTTCTCACCCCCAAAACTGAAAGGTCCCCATCATTTCTTGTGTCCCTGCTGACTGACACTGGTCCAGCAGGTTTTCCCTCTGCTCTGGGGCAGAGAATCCCTGTCATTCACTTTGAAAACCTCTGGGAATTTAGAAGTATATGGCAAGATCCTGTGTCACACAGAGGTTACAATAAATCCACATCCCTTTTCATCCTCCAGCACCTCATGGCCACCACAGTTTAGACACACTTGATCTGAGATCTGGGAGTTGCAAATAATTCTGTCCAGACACTTTCCAACCAGCCTGACCCTTGATAGCCTCTGCCAGCCGAGGAAACAGAGAGTTTTTCAGATGATATTGTTTTCTCCCTGTAACTGAGGCTCCTTGTTCAATGCAAGAAGAAAACAGCTCATTGTCAAGCCTGTCTTTGCCACCAACATGTGACCAAAATATCAGTTTCTCCTTTTTGCTAAGGCCCAGTTGCTCCTTTGCTGGTAGAAGGGAAATCCTGGGAAACAGAGAGCAAAGTCAACGACACGCAGGCTGTGCCCTGTGAGTCAGCATGGCAAAGTTCTCCTCACTCCCCCTCTGCCAGCCCAAAGCTGCTGGGAAGACGTTGTTGTTGTTGTTGTTGCTGTTCTTGGGTGGATTTGGGTTTTTTCTAATCTCAGCATTTTCTGGAGTAGGGCACCTGACCCTGACTTCTTCAGTTCTGCTTGTGGTGTCTTCATGTGCAAGCACTGAGCAGCTCTGGGTCTATTTAGCATCTGAATTCCAAGAGAAAGCTGGATTCAACCCTACATGGCAAAGCACCAAGGAGTCTCAGTTCTGCAAGGTTACATTTTACTTCGGGGTGAACTTAGCAGCAACTTCTCCTCCAAGACCGTTCTCTTGCCTTGAAACACCCTTTTCACTTTCTCCTGTTGTTTTTGGTGGTTTTTTTTCTCTTTTGTATTGAGACAAAATCTTTACTGTGGCAATGACAGCTGAGGATGGCAGCTTCTGTTGAAATTTTGGCTACCCTCCCCTTCTTGAGGGAATAAAAAGGTCTTAGCTCTGCATGCTTGGAAAGCCTTTCACCAATAGCTGGGCACTCCATGAGGGCTGGCTGGGCTTTGTGCCCTGAGATGGACAAAGATTTTCCCCTTGATCCAAGACTTCCAGGAGAGTGGAATGGGCTTGTTTGGCCAAGGTCACCAGCCTCTTTTATTTTCTTGTTTGCAGGCTGGCAGAAGGAAAATGCTGATTCAGCAGGCACGGGAGAAAATGTCAACAGGGGAACATGCACCAGGGGTATCCTGGCTGCACTTCTGCCAGTTATTTCTCCTTTTTTTCAGACTGGTTTCCTTGTTTCCTGCTCCCAACAGATACATTTGACAAAGTCAGGTTTTCAAAACCAGGGATACTTCACTTTGTCCATTTTAAAGACTTCCTATCCCAAACCCCAAAGGGGGTTGGTAACTGTGCCTGGAGTCAAACTCAAAGAGAGCCAGTATTTCTCAGAAATTTGAGCAAAGTTGCAATACAACCAAACAGAGACAAAAATCGGTGACAGCAGCTTCTGTGAAGGTTTTTGTGCTCTGAGTCTCTTTGGGAGTGAGTTTCTCTTGATCCTCCTAGGTAGGACACAGACAGTAGTGGTTAAAAGAGAGGCTATATCCACACATCCTCCTGCAAGTCCTGAGCTGATTTTCGTAAACCCATTTAGTGCTGCAGCTCCGGGTGTCCCAGTGACCCACTCCTGGCCCTGCCTCTTGCAGACTGCCCATCTTGGCTTGTTGCTTGCATTCATTTCCAAAAACAACTCAGTGTGAGCTGTCACATGCTCAGGGCAATTGTCCATCTGAAAGACTTCATTAAACATTTCTGGTAAAATGTGTGTGTCACTAAATGGCTTTAAGATGAGACGGTCAAATGAGTCCATGTCTTCCATCAGGTCTTTGATCTTAAAGTAGGCATAAATATTTTTTTCTCACATAAATAAACTCAGATATTTAGGCTGGAAGTGACATTCAAGGAGGTCAGTCCAGCCAGGGGATTTGGATAAACTCCTCTCTTCAGGTTTTGAAGAATTAGGTCTTTGCTAGAAGCAGAACAGGCAAAGCATCAGCTGCAGGAAACCTTCAGGGCGAACTTGAGAAGACTTTTTACCTCTCTATGCTTCTGTTTTACCCTCTGTAAAATGAGGATCTGGTGCTTCACCCCTTGCTTTGTAAAGATCTTTGAACTCAGGGGCTGAAAATTCTGCATAAAACCTTGACAACATTGTTATTTACCTACTCAAACAAGGGAACTTGGTTCTGCAAAGACATAATTTTGGTTTTAAGTCATTCCCCAGCTCTTCAGGAAAACAGTCTGCGAACAGGCACAGAATTAGTCACACAAGGAAAACAAGCTGTTGGGCAAGTTTTGCTTTTTTTATCTCCACCTGCTACCCAAGTTTCAGATGTTTCTCTTGGGGAAACATTGTCAGCCACTATCGCTGCTGTTAGAGAATCATGGAAACCTTAAGGCTGGAGAAGAACTCAGTGCATGAGACTGAGAGCTGCTTTTGCTTTTGTTTCAAAACATAATGAATTGGAGTTTCCAATTGTTTCAGGCCAAAGAGATAAAAGGAAAACACTCCAGAAAATACTCAGAAATGACTGACATCCTTTTGGATATCACTCGAGGCAGCAAAGGTGCGTTGTGTGTGCATGAAATGTTTATCTTTGCATTACTTTCTATTGCTTTATAACCACACATTTCCCTTTGCCTGCTCCTCTTGCCGTGTCCTCGGCTGCCTGTGCTGGGCACGCACCTTCTGCATGGCTTCTGCCTGCACAATTGGGCAATTAAACTGAGACTGTCTTCTGTCACCCGTGGCATTTGGAGCCACAGAACCATGCTGCAGGATTTTGAGAAAGCAAAGGGCAAAGACACCAAGGCAGAACTTTATGGGCTCATTAGAAAATTGCCCGTTACTAATCCTGCTGAGAGTAAAACCAGCCTGATATAAAACAGCCCAGCAACAACCCTTCCAACCAATCATGGTGATTTATTCCAGTGTGTTGTCTGGGCCAAACTCAGTCATGGTCAGCATTGCTGGACCCTTAGATAACAGGTGCCAATCTGCCATGTGTGAAACATCATCAGCTTGAAACCTGAGATTTAACTGAAGCAAGAAAAATCAGCCTGAAGCTGAAACCACTTGAATTACCAAATCTAATCTGAGGGGGAGCAGGCAGCAAGGAAGATGACAGGGGATGCAATGCTCTGTGGCACTTCTTCAGAAGCTTTTTCACACCCATATGAATATTTGTCAAATCAGACCATAAATCAGACCCTGCTAAAAATTTTTATCTGCTTTTGGCTTCAGGCATCTGCTAGAAAGGACCCTTGCCAGAAAGGACCCCTTGAGTCTGTGTTATGTACATCTTGTGAAATTTGCAGTGGTTTTATTCAGAATCAGGCTACAATACACAATTCATCCTTTTTTTTTTTTTTTTTGGTGAGTGTTATCAGCCTGCAAGAAAGGGAATAAATTAACAAAACACTGTGAGATCATTCATAGCACCCTCATTCACTAAAAAAAAAATTATCACTGCAGCCTGACCAGGCCAAGGAACTTCAGCACAGCTGTGTGGCAGCCAGTCCAGGGCAGTGGCAGAGTGCAGAGCTGCAGGGCAAAGGCAGGAGGGGATTTCAGCCCGTGGAGCCCAGGGCAGGTACTGCAGAGCCACCAGCCCCGCCATGGCCGCTGCCGCCCGAGCACACTTGGGATTGTTGACTTTGCTGCAGACAGTCAGGCTGGGGCAGACTCAGACAGCAACAAACCCTTTATGAAAGCAGCTGGGAAAGAGAATCAAAGACTTCCAGTAACCAGCAGCCAGTTCCTGCTGGACAAATTTAACCCGTTCAGCATTCCCAGATAAGCAGTTTTCCTCACTGACACCTGCTCAGTTCTTGCCTTGCTCAATTAAACACCTAAATTCAATGTCTCTAGAAACATGAAGCCACAAAACATTCCCAGGGTCCATCCCATAATCCAATCCCCACCTTAAGTTTCTACAGCCTCTTTTCAAAAGCTGGTGTGTGCCAGGATCAATTTCCCCACTCCCCAGGCTCACTGAGGAGCTGTCACAGAGCTCCCTGTCCTGGTGAACAGGACATGTCCTTGGCCCTAAGGTCTTATGGATAAAAGAACAGCTGGGAGAACATTGGGACTAAGGTTCCATGTTGCTTGTTTTCTTCAAGCCATGATTGCTACAGAAAGAGCCAGGATGACCCCAGCTGCAGGTGACATCAGTGAGTCAGAAGGATTGAAGAGAGTAGGAAATTAAATCAGAGCAGAGCTGAGGGAAGAGGCAGAGCTGCCTTCAGCCTTGGAGACCATCTTCTTGGACCTTTACCTTCTTCCACAGTGCTATGGATGTAAATATTGGCTCTCAGGAAGACAAAACACAACACAGTTTATTTTGAGCTGGGGCAACTCAGTGAGTGCAGAACCAGCATATGGGTGGACAGAAGGTGACATCCCAGACAAAGCCTGGCACTCCCACAGAGCTCCCCTGGGAGGGACATGGGCCAGCATTAGGGGTGACAACATGTTTGTACCCATCTGCTGCAGATGGCACTGTGCCACTTCACAGCTTCATTTCGCCAAGGGATGCTGGACTGGGGCAGCAACTTGCTGTGCCCTGCCAGGGTTTCTGTCCCAGGGGCAGGTGGTGACCTCTGAGCAGGCAGCAAACCAAGCAAAACCAAGGGGGAACTGTGGTGGGATTGGCCAACGCAATCACAGTGAGATGCTGAGGACAACATATCCTTGGGGACAACAGTGCCTGTTTCCCTCAGTCCTTGTGAGGGATCCCAAACCCAAGTTTCTACATGGATTTTTGCCAAAAGCCTGGGAATGTTCTCCTTATCTATGTTGGTTATAGTTTCTCTCCCATTTTATTGTGTCTGTAGTAGCTCCTTGACCTTAGGGCCTCTAAGAGTGCACACAAGCCCTTCTGTACTCTCTGTCTATTCTCTGCTGAGGAAAGGTTGTCCATATTGCAGCATCTGCTGAAAGTTGTAGAACTGATGTTCCTCTGTGTCAGGTCCTCATTTTAAGTTTCAGTGCAGTGTTTCCTCTTCCTTAAAAAGGCACGAGATGAGATGAGATGAGATGAGATGAGATGAGATGAGATGAGATGAGATGAGATGAGATGAGATGAGATGAGATGAGATGAGATGAGATGAGATGAGATGAGATGGATGCTTCTTTCTGGGTCACACTAGATCACTGTGCAGGAACCACTTATGCAAAACACAAGTTTTATTAGGAATCCAGTGCTTTGAACTAAATCCACTGTATCAGGGGCTTAAAATATTATTCTGACTTTATAGATTGATCAGAAATGAAATATATTACCAGATATTTAACCACAATCAGATTTATTTATATATATACACCCCTGCAGACTGTGCATGTGTAAATATCTGTCTACCTATTTATATATCTATATATCTAGCTGTATATATGTGTGTGTCCATGGACATCTCACTGTTTTTCAGGAGACTTGACTTCTTTATATCAAGGAGATTCTAACTGGGTTTTACCCTAACACTTTGCCTAGAAACCTTTAGGGGATTTCAACATTCATCTTCCCATTCCTGCACAATATGTAGATACAAAAAAAAAAAAAAAAAGAAGTTTAGTACTTGTATCTCTACTTAGGAGATGCCACGTGCTGAAAAGCAATTTTCTGAAAAGCTCACACTGTGTTCTCAGGTGTATTAACTGATAAATGCAATTATAAGAAGACTCAATGCTCTTGGAGGTCTTTTCCATCCTTAGTGATTCCAGGAGAGGACTCCTGGCCATATCACAGAAATCCAGGTGTGTCCTGGTCATTTTGGCACAGGAAAAGGTCAGCATGGATGTGTCCCTCAAAGACAGCAAAATCCCCCCTGCTTGTGGGATCTCCACCTCCAGAGGACTCCCAGGACAGCCACACTCACACACTTGGAGAGAACTTTTGATTGGAATTATTTACCCTTCCCACTTTCTTTCCAGTAAAACTGGGAGACTCCACTGGCTGTCTGACAGCCACAAGAGGGTTTTGTTTAAATGCACTGGAATTAATTTGTCTGATTGGTGTGAGCTGTGTTAATGGCCAGGGCAGGAGGCAGCCAGTTATTTGGATATTTTTTGGCTCTGGGAGAGGTTAAATGAGGACAGTGCTGAGAGCTGCATTGAGATTTGGCAGCCCCAAAGGGGAAGCCTGTCTCAGAGAGCAACTGCCTGTTTTTCAGCTGAAAATATATTTCCTCAGCTGTCTCTGAAAGTAAAGGTTAAGCTTAATTTAAAGTGGAGCTTTAGCAGCCTGGAAAATTAAAGTAGCAAGAAAAAAATCTTGTTTCTCTTTTCTGCCCCTCTTAATGTCATTTCCTCTATCATTGTTTTCTGTCATTGTAACCACTCCCCTTCTTGCCCAAACAAAGATTTTTTTTAAGTCTCAATAAACAAGTCATGCAGCATTTCTTCCAGCTACCATAAAGAACTTCCAGATTTCCTCACTAAATCGAGGAAAACAATTCACCTGAGTACCCCTTGAGCTTCCCTGTTACTCCTGACACTGCCTTTTTATGCAGAGCAATAAACCATCCCCATCTGATTGGGTTGTCGTGGAAAAAACAATGGAAATGCAAAAAAAATAAGTGGGAATTGCAGCTTGTAGTAACTGGAAACTTGTCAGCAGTGGTGATAAACAAGATTTGAGCTGGGATGATTTAAAATTTTGGGTTTTACTGGGGAATGAAAGGCAAGGCAAGAGGTCTGCTTGCACAGAGTCACACCTGTGCCAAAGCATGGAGCTGAACCCATCTGGAGTAGCCAGGAAAAGAGGAAAGAGAGGGACAAGTGAGGAAAGGAGATAACAGGTTTTGGTTTGACCTTATGCTAGAGTATGTAACATCAGGCACTGTCAGATCCAGGACATGATGCAAGAGGAAGATTAATCCAGGAGCCTTTGATGGGGCCTGCACTGATGGTGGTTATAGATACAGTCAGTACCATCAAACACCCCACAGTGCAGATAGGACAAGAAAAAGAGATTTTTTAAAGGAATTTCCTAACTGACAGCGAGAATAAAATAACCACATATAAGCACAAACACACAAAAAGGCAAAAATCTTAGAATTTGAAGTTTCCCCCTCTCCTTGTATTAAACATGTACAGTAAATCTAACAGAACAGGGAGAGATGAGGAGGGATCTTGCCACTGCTGGTCTGATCACTCAGCTCTGCAATTATTCAGTGTAACTTGCACTCAGGGTGGATGAGATGCAGGACGACAACTGACCTTTGAGAGCCAAGGAAAGCAACCCTGGATCTCATTAAAACCCCAAGTTTGCTACTCAGCAGTGATTACTCACAGACACAAAGGTTGGAGCCTGAAGAGGGTCGTTGTGACCATCTCATCAGCCTGGTGGTGACTGCTGGACACTCTGTAGGAAAATATCCTGCTTGGTTTAAGGTGTAGGGATGGGACTCAACAGTTCAAACCCAGTCAGATCTATCAACATCTGAGCCAGTTGTTTCCAGTGTCAATAAAGAGAAACTGTCTGGACTGAAGGTTACTGAACCTCAGTAGGGCAAATGAATCACACTTCCTAGTGCCTGATGTCCCCAGGGGTTCAGAAGGAAGCTGTCAGTGGTTAACTCGAGGTGACATCTGCACAGCAGACACTGAAAGTGCAATTTAACACTAAACACTGTTGTCTGGGGATAACAAGTCAAGTAAATGTTGTCCCCCTGCATTTTCACACATCATTTCCTGGGTGTGTGGAGTTTCCTGGGGGTGCAGGAGAGTCAAGTGCTCACCACAAGTGAAGCCCTGGAAGGAGGCACAGATGGGAACTGGGCACTGTCCTGTTGGATTCCCACAGATCCACGGATTTTGGAAAGCAGCCCAAACTTGTCCTTGCCTGCAGCCAGCCCCTCACATCCCTTGGCTTCCCTCACCCAGAAGAGCAGGTAAGGACACAGCCATTCCCAATGTGAGTAAAATCAACAGGTGTGGTCAGCACTGGCTTCTCAGTGGGGGTCCCTCTTCTTGGGATGGGACAGGAACCACGTGGATGCAGTGGGATTGGGAGAAAAAGAAAAAAAACTTTTCTCTTTCTTCAGCTTTTGTGGTCCAAAATTCCTTCTCACCTCCTGGGAAGGGGAATGTACCAGGTTAGGGGTCAGGAGAAGCCTTCAAATTTCTTCTCTGGTCCTTCCATGCACGGGGAAAGAGAACTTTCCTCTTCTAGGACTGTTTTGGTTTGGAAAGACAGGTGTCTGCTAAGGAAGGCAGGAGCCTCCCCTAAAATGGAAAATGTAAATCCCCTCCCTCCAAATTGTTATAAATTTTAAATTAAGGGGGCTCTCAGGCAAAGATATGGGAGCAGGACTAACAGTTCTTTATTAGGGAGATTAAATAAACAGTGCATTAAACTAAAACAACACTGACAGAGTCAGAACCCAACCTGACACCCTGTGGGTCAGGGTGTTGGCAGCAGTCCCATTGGAATTGTGGCTGCAGCCCTCCTGCAGTGTCAGGGGTGGCTCTGTTGGAGCAGGGATCCTGTAGAGAAAGGTGCAGTCTTCCTCTGAAGATCCAGTGGGAGAGGCAGCTGCTGTTCTTCTGGGAAATCCAGTGGAGAAGCTGTGCTGGTGTTCCAGGATCTCCAGATTATATCCAGGTAGGAATGCTTGGCTCCTCCCTCTGGGCAGAGCATCTCCCAATGGGATGCTGTAGTTCTTACCAGCCACGCAGTGACTTTCAGTAGCTGTTATCAGCAGATTCCTCCCAGAGGGAGGATTGGTTGTGGAAGAGATAAGGAAAACTGCCCACTGAATAGAAGACAGCTGCCATCCAGATGGCAAATAGAATTCAATTTGCTTGGCAATCAGGACAAGGCCATAGGTTCAACTGCAAGGCCAAGGAATGCTGATCTAAGACCATCTGCAGGACTGAAAAAACAGGATGGAGTCACTTGTCTTCTGACAGGTGTGAAGGGCAAATTAGATCACCATGATGTTCCTTTCTGGCTTACAAAGTTTTGACTATTCAAAAACCACCATTCCAAAAGGAGTCAGAGAGCTCACACTGACAGTTTAGTCTTTCAGTGATGAAGTTCAAAGACATGTCTGAGCCTGTGCTATTTCACCTGACATCCAAAATATCGGTTACAGCAACAAAAACTAAACCATTGCTTTCCCTTGATCTAAGGGAGGTGACTGTAATCACAGTATTGTGCCCAGAACCTGCCCAATGGTTTTAGGCACTGAAAATGCTTGGATTGAGAAGGGAGACAAGAAATCGTGGAAGTCACAAGTGTGTTGGATGTGGCCAATATTCTGATAGAGGGCAGGTTTGGATTAGGTATAAGGAAGAAATTCTACAGTGTGAGGGTGGTGAGGCCTTGGCATGGGTGGTGAGAGCCTGGCATGGGTTTTCCAGAGAACCTGTGATTGCCTCAACCCTGGAAGTGTCCAAGGCCAGGTTGGATGGGGTTTGGAGCAACCTGGGATAGGGGAAGATGTCCCTGGTCATGGCAGGAAATTGGAACAAAATTATTTTTGAGGTCACTTCCACCCCAAACCATTCTGTGATTCTGTTTGCCTCACAGCAAGGCCAAGACATTCCAGTGCCACAACACCACAGGGAGTTCATGTCTGTGAGTCCTGGGAAGGATCCATCCCCTCCATCCAGCCCAGAGCAGGGTCTGTGTGATCATGCCATGCTGTCAGTGTGAGCTACACCAGCCATGGTGGGGCAAAAGGGATAAAAACCTCTTTAGCATTGTCCATCCCTCTTCATCTGCCCAGTAAATCCTATCCAAAACAGTGCAGGGAGAGAAGATGATTTGTCTTTGGGTCCATCCCCTCCCATTTCTTCCTTCAACCTCTTAGATTCTCCTCTCCCTCTTCCCTCCTCTCCTTGGCCCTTCACATTCCCACCTATCTAGGAGGTTGTTGTTGATTTAATTTTATTTCTCTTAATTGCATTCCAGGTTGCAAGGGAGGCTGGCAATCTGCTCTTCTTCCTAGATAAAGAGGCTTTTTAATTTTTTGAATTTTCATTAATTTCTCTTGAATGCTCATGAAACCAAGCATGTCTGAGAAATCCTATCACTCCATCAGCCTAAGGATTTTCTACCCATTTCTGTGCATTAGGTTAATGGAAAATACAGTCTCTGTATAGCTGGAGGTTCATATAATTTGCCAGCAAATTTGAATTCCCACATGTATGCACAGTTTTACTCTTTTCCCTTGGGGAAAATGAAAACAAACCACTTCATTTCTGCTTAAAATCACTTGAACCCATTTGTTTTGTTTTGTTAAGGAGAAATGAAGCATTTTGCTTGGGTCATGCTGACCTCATGTTCTGCCTATTTTCATTATACAGGGACTTCATAAAAGTGCTTTCCAGTGTCTTAGACTTTTTTATTCAGCTGGGAGGCAACATTCCAGGATGGACAACATTTTCCTTGGTACACCCTAGACCTTGACTTGCACTCTGTTCACGTTCATCCAGTAAAAGAGGGGAATGCAGTGCCTGGCTGGGGGTAGAGGGGAGCCTGGTATCATTAAACCCAAACACAGATGGTCTCTGACAGCTCAGAAAGATTCAGGTTAATTGTTATGGAAAAATACTCTGCCAAAAAATAACAACAACCCACAACAAAAAATAATAATTAAAAAAAAAAATCAAAAAACCAAACCAAACCCAAACAAACAGAAACGTTATTAAATCCAGGAATTTGAAAATATTTCCTTTGGACTAGAAATACCAAAATAAGGTATTTACAGAGACATGTTTAAAGAGAGGGACAGCTGTTCTGGAAATGAGACTATTTCAGACTGGTTTTGACTTATTTGGGAAGAAAATAATGGCATTTTACTGGTCCCACACCTCTTGTTTCGACTGCCTGTAATGCAGCCCCACATCCAGCATCTCCAGACCTTCTGGGAACTGGGCAATCCACACCTTTCATGAAAAACAGAGTTTGCTCAGGCTCTTTGGAGGTTGGCTCCTGTCCTGGTGGGTGCAAGAAGAGACAGAGCAGGTTTGAGGAAAACACTGCAAGAAAAATGGGGAAAGAGGATCTGTGGAGACCTTGTAGAGCCAAAAGATGAAATCATGAGAGTGGACTTTTCTTTGTCTAAAGGGAGGAGGCTCAAGCTGAAATTAGAGAGCCCAGCTGAAGCCTGCACCAACGATTCCCTTTCCAGGATCATATGAGAGGCATGAGTCACACGCTGTCCCCATCCCTACCTTGGAGGGATGAAGTGCAGCATGGCAGTTTGCAGAGCACTCGGCTGGAAATAATCTCTTTAGGACAAAAAGGCGTTGTTGGAAGCGGCTGCCATTTCCAAATGCCAGCATTTGGAAGCGTGCAAAGAATGACAGTCACAGGAACTGGGATTTGAACAGGAAAAGCAGTGCCAAGTGCTATATTTGGGCATGGTTATTGCTGTGTTTGTTATTATTATCATTATTATTATCACCACTCAAATCATAGTTCTGGTTGGAGACAACGCTTGAGATCAGACCTCCTTTTAGCGAGTGCTGTGACCAAATATTGTGAGAAATGGTCCCTTCTCCCAGGGCAAAAATAAACAAAAATATTTAAAAATATTCCTTTTCAGTAACAGCAAGGTTGCCCTGAGTGTACAAGGAGAGGGGGACTTCAGGATATGCAAGAAAGTTCTGATAAGTGCAGCCCAAATGGTCTATCTGAGAGATAGCTCCTCTTTTCAAGGAGTTTTATCTCCTAGTAGATAAGAAAGAGTGAAGCACTGCCATCTCCTTCTGAGGCACAGGGAGATGAAGCAACTCAGCCCAAAAAACCTACCAGAAGATCTCCCTAAGCTCAGCCTTCATGGTTCAGAGGAGCAGAAATCTGGTTACTTCTAAACTGGAGTTTGGTCACAGGTGGTTTTGTTTACAGATGGTTTTGATTACTGATATCACTGCCTGGGCCAGGAAAACTCATCTCTTAAAGTCAAGGAGGGCATCTCACCAAGGGCATCTGGTTGTGCTGGTCTCCTTAGGGATTCCATGCCAATCACAGCCCCAGTGGTGTTTTTAGGAACTACTTTAAAACAGGCACGTGTTTTCTAGGGCACCAGAGTATTGGGGTGACATGCAGTGCCTAAGGTGACACAAGGACTCAGCTGAGTAAATATAAGCATCGTATGTATTCTTTCCACAGTACACCTTCCCAGCAGCTCTCCAGCTGCTCCTCCTCAAGGCATGGATCTCTCCCAGACCTCTGTCACATCTGCCTGCCCCATGTGGGGACATCTCAAGTGACAACAGTCACCTGTGTTTAAGCAGCAGATCCTTCTCTACATGCAGGTGTCTCCCAGATTCTTGCTACAGCCAACAGAGAGGCCTCCACCAACCACTTGGAGCTGCCAGGAGCCAGGTGAGGTGTTCTGGCTGTCCTGAAACATCTAAGCAGCACAAATACAAAAGACATAAGAGCTTCAGGAAAATTATTCCCTTTTGGAGTGGCAGCTGGAAGGTGGGAGGTCCCCACATATGGCACAGGACACTTCTGTTGGGAAGCTGAATCGTGTCCACATCCTCTGAAAGAAATCCCTTCCATCCAGTGCATCCTTCCCTGTTGGGTCTTAAAAATCTCTCATCATCTTTCTTAAGAGCGCAGCTGTCCTTGTGACTGTTTTCCAGCAGCATCCCAAATGACTTTCCACAGGAAAAGGATCTGTTTCATGGGTGAGGGAAGTGTGGCACAGAGAGGGGAGCTGAGATGCCTGTGGTCATCCAGAAGGCAGAGCTGGGAACAAAGCCCAGCTCTCTTGACCATCGATCCAGGCCCTCTAACCACGAGGTGTAGCTCTGCATCCCAGGCTCTGATCCTCAGATCCAGCACAGGAGTCAGTGCACTCCAGCTGCTGGCTGAAAGCTGCTTTTTTTCCATAACCAGAGGTTGAAAAGTAGTGAAGTTTCTAACATTCATTTTATCTAAACCCCTAAGCCTCGCTCCTGAAGTGACTGGAGGACAGATGTCCATCCCATTTACATTTTGGGAAGGTTTGAAGCACGTGACTATATCCCAGTGCTTTGATGCACTCGGAATTCCCACTCCCATTTGCTGCTGGACACTGAAAATTTGAAAATTCCCTCTGCCAGTTCCCCCTCCAGGCTGTGTGCATTGATATTCTCCACCACCCAGTGCACTGATGTGAGTCTGTGCACTGAATTTCAATGAGGGGGTAGGGGGTACAGTCCTCATGCAGAAATCCATCAGAAGCTGCTTGCTATTGAAGGGCAGTGAGCAGATAAATGTGATTGTCTGTGAGTCTGAAAACAAAGGGAATGTGCTGTGATTTCACTGGAAGGAAGGTACTGTCAGTGGAAATGGTTCAATATGAAAACTGCTCTCAGCCACAGTGTTGAAAAGTCTGAGAAAATTGAGATGAATAAGGAAAGCAATTTAGCTAGGTGAGGGAAAAAAAGGAGGGAGAAAGGAGCTTTATTTTATTAAATTACAGCTGTAGCTTTATTTTTTTAAATTCGTGGGATGGTTGCGACAAAGGTCAAGAGCCTCATTTTTCAAAGCCAATGTTCAAGCCCCATGTACATCAGTTCAGAGCAGAGATTGCCTTTTCACACTTTGCTCGTGATGTGCCAGACATCCCTGGGGCTTCCTGGGCAACTTCCTAAGAAATTTCTGACAGATTCTCTCAGCTTTAGCTGGAGCAGCCACTTTTTTTCTGGGTGCAGGTGAGTCAATAAAGCCTCCATAAAGACCTGTGGGTGGCTGAGTGCTAGAGAAGGCACCACACTTTGTTATCCCTGTGGATCCAGCCCTTAGAATTCCACTTTTGCCATGCTTATGGTGGGGAAGTCCCTTGAAGGGGACACCCAGTGTCAATCAACACAATTTGGCTGCCTTCCAGCTGCCAACCCCTCAGGCAGCCTTAGTCCTGTAGGTCCTGGGTCATATCCACAGCTCCACGTGGATGTCTCAGACCTGGGGTGAGTTTGAGCTCATGAATCACGGCCCTGAAGTGGGGTGAGATTATTGCCAACCCCATCCCTAAACAATTGGTCCATGCAGCTGGAGCTGGTGAGTGCAAAAGTAAGGCAAAAGCCTTGCCAGCAGCAATCCCCACAAGCTGTGCTGGCACCTTCGCCTGCAGGCCCTCAAAAAGGTGTGGTATTAATTTAGTTTTAATTCTTCATCATGTATCTCAGTGATGGAAAAGCCCAGTTCTCAGCCAGGGCTGAGAATAAGCTACAAACTGACTCAGAATCATCTCTGCTTCACCTTCCTGAGCCCTCAAAATGTGAGATTTCAACTTTTCTGCCCTGCAGGCTCCATTTCCCAGCCTTCAAACAACAGCCACAGCACAACATATCTGTCTCTAAGTGCCACAGCTATAATTTACACTTTAGTGCCACCCCCCAGGGTTTTAAAGAACCACTAAACAGCAGGGATGACTCTTTAAAGTGGGGAAGGTGTCCATTGATCGTGTTTTCTGCACTCTGTCCTCTTCTGACTTTTTGACAGACTGGCAGGAAGGAAGTTTGTCATTCCAACACAAACTTTAGGCCCAAAACACACAGTTTTCTGCATGGTCCATGTTGGTATCAGCACCAGTGCTTGAAACAGAAACAGGTGAAATGAGGAAGGAATCACAGAACAAGTGTAGAGAACTGCTTGAACTGCCAGAGCACCTCCCTCCTGCCTTTTATTTCTGCTCTCACCCATAGCTGTGTGAGAGCACAGCTGCCTTGAGGCTCTCAAACAAAAATCCCACTCGTGGTCCCTTCTGCCTTGTGCAGTTGGCTGGGATCAAATCCAGGAGTTCCAACAGCACAGAGGCACCCAGGGCCATTTGAGACACCCACGGGTGACAGAAACACCTGCAAAGGACTTGCAGAGGTGACACATCATCTGTGGGAGGTCAGGAGCTGATGAAGAAGGTGGGAAGTCTCACTTTGGAACAAGTATCTGTAGAAGTTCAGAATCCTACACTAAAAGTACAAATAATTCTATAGTAGACCCATAAGTCCTAGACATCAGAATGAAAATAGTGTGAATCCCTATTGCTCTTCCTGCCTGTTCCCCCAGATTTTTCCATCCAAAACACATCAGATGGTGCCCCCTTCCCCTTGATTGTTCAGCTTCCATTCACCTTCTGCATAATGTTCTCATACCCCTTCCAATCAGGACAAGATTACACATCTGCTCTCATTTCTTACTCTTCCCCAGCCACACAGCTTTTTCTGCAGGAATAAAGCAACTCCATGACTCCATCCACATCCCAATTCCTCCTCCAGGACACCCTGTTCCCTGCCTGGCAGGTCTTCACTCAAACACCTCCTTAAAACAGACACTGGAGTGTCAGTTTGGGGATGACACATCCCATGATGGAAACAAACAAGGGGAAAAAGTTCAACAGAAACTAAATTTGGATTGGTGCACGTTGTGTCAGCACTTAAAGACCTGAAGACCTGGTGGGGCTGAAGGAGAGCCCAACCTTCAGTGGATTGGTTTTTTTCCTCTGTTTTTGCAGGGAGCACAATTTTATGGGTGCTGATTTTATTTCAAAAATGATGTGGTAAGAAATATGAGTGTCCTGCAGGCTAAATAGAAGCACTGAGCAGTTGTGACCAGTCAGGTCCTGGTTTCACCTTCCCACCACCTATCAAACCAGGGTATGTCACATTTTAGGCTCTTTACTAGAGAGACAACAACCACAAATGCTGTTGCTGTCTCTCACAGCTCTATTTTTTTCAACTGGGCTACAGCAATGAGAGATAAAACTGAGATTGCAGGGTGGCCAAAATATTGGAGCAACATGAAGTCATTAATGCACCAGAGAGCTTAATGCTAAACTTTTCCTTTAATCATTAATCATCTTGTAAATAGCATTAATCTGAGTCTCGAAGGAATTACTCTGCAAAAGGCTTTGATCCCAGCCTTTTTGGGCAATAAAGCCCTTTGGGAGGGATTTTAAAATCACTTTCATTCTCTCAATTATGATGAATTGAAGAGAGGCAGCATCTCCAGTTGTTTTCACTGTGCTTTAAAACAGGACAAAGATTTCTTCAGAGTTAGCCAGAAAGGGGGAAATTGCAAACACCTGAATTTTCCTTGATTTAATTCAAAGTTTTTATTTCCAGATGTACTTACAAGAGATTATGCCAACCTTCACTGCCTTATCCAGAGTCAGCTGTTCCAGCTTCCCAGAGCATATCACAAGTTGGCATGAGGCAGAGATAAGCCTCGCAGGAGGTCAGAGAGAGTTCAAAAGAGCAGAACGAGGACAAAAGGCAAGAAGCAACCACGATAAAAAAATGCAAATGCATGAGGCTGAGCAGAAAGGCACATGAAGTGCAGCTGTATCCTCTGCCTCTGAACCTTGTGGAAGGGCAGGGTGTCTAGACTGTGCAGCTGCAGTGAGGGATGGAGCCACATGTGATGGAGCAGCAGGAGAGCAGGGTCTGGTAACAGCCCCTGCAATTCCCATCTGCCTCAACCCATTTACATCCAGAGAGTTCAGTTTAAAAGAGATGCAACCTAGACACAGCAGGAACTTTGGGATTTCTGAGAGGCTGGACATTATAAAAATGTTATTATAAAAAAGCTTCTCTCGGTAACTTTGAGAAACTGGAGAAAAGGTTCATGATTTCTGGTGCAGGCCAATCCCATTGGGACATCCCTCTTAAATTTGTTCACACACCACTCCATCACCTCTGTACTGCACACACACATCCCTCAGAGGCAAGAGATGTTCTTCCTGGCTAAAGAGTTTTTAAAGCTGTTAAAAACTTAGCAAAGATGGGCATAAAATGAGTCATGGTGTGAAAGGACTCATCTGAAAGAAAACTTAAACCAGGATCTTCCTCCTCATCAAAGGCTGCAGTGTGTTGCCACATACAAGGGGTGGAGAGAAAAGTGTGAATGTGGCCTTTCTGCTCCATGGCCAGGCACATCCAGGGTAGGAACCAAAGTCCTGGGCTCTCCCTGTGCTCACACTCCATTTCCCCAGCCAGGGCTGCAGTTGCAGAAGTGAAATCAGATTAAATTCTGCCGTGCTTCAGCACAGGCACACTAAAGCTTTGTATCAAAAAAATACATGATGCAAACTCAGACCACAGGCAAAGATCCCACAGTGAAGTGAAACTCAGATTTCTTCACCAGATCAAGCAGAAACACACCAGGTTTACCTTAAGTCATTAGACAGATATTTTCTCTTCACCGGTACAGGAGACAACAAATCTTCTTTTCTTCCCTTGTCTTCTGCTTGTCCATACAAAGCCCTGTACCCTCTAACTAAGATGACCTCATGAGGGAAAACTGGAATTTAAAATAAGAGAAAAGTTAAAAAAAATATAGCCTTGGGGTTTTGTTCGTGGTTTGGTTCTGTGGGTTTACTTCAACTTTTTTCAGAAGCCACAGTCTGCCTTTCAGACACTCCACCAAGCCACCTGGAACAGGGGCAGCCCAGTCTGAATTTATGCTCAGTGCAGACCATCAGGGTCTCATGGGTCCTTGGTTTCTCTTCTCACCCCAAGATTGTCCCCTTTCTTCTACTTATCTAGTGGCAAAACACCTGCCACCAATACAGTGGGTAAAAATGAGGAAGAAAAAATAAAATTGCATGGATTTTAGCAGGCAGTGACTATTAAAAGATGCCTGCACCCCAGATTTAAAAAAAAAAGTTTCCAAAATCTTCTTCACCTGTGATCATGTGCTGAATTCATGCAGATTCCACAGCAAGCTTCTTCCCCTCTGAAGCTCTGATTCATGCCAAGACCACTCTCTCAGCCCAAGTCCTGAGCCTTTAAAGTCACTGGGACACCAAAGCCCAGTCCTAACCCACATAGTGCAAGGATGGGTCTGCTAGGAAAATGAACAGAGATGGAAATTGGTTCCCCATTTCCCCACAGAGGCTCTGATTGCTTTCTCAATTATCTGAAGTGGTGAAGGAAAAGGACAGTTTACAACACAAGGCCTTGGGTCACATATGAGTGTGAAAAAAGTCAATCACTTGGTTTTAAAATTTTAAAAGTTTAATAGTAATAAAATGGTTAAAAAAATAGTAATACAATTACAGTAATAATAATTTGGACAATTTGGATTAGGACAACATGAGACAATAAAAACAAAGAGTTGTGGACAGTCTGGGTACCTTTTCTGGGCAGCACAAGCCTGAAAAAGGACCCACATTAACAGAGGATTAACCTAAAAACAACAGCCTGTTGCATATTCATACACCTCATACATGATGTATAAATTCCATTCAAACACAGGATTCTGTCTGGTCAGAGTCAACTTCTTCCTCTGAATCCTAACAGCATCTCCAGGGCTGAGCAAGGCAGGAAGAAGTTCGTTTCTCCTGATAATGGAGTAATAAATTCTCTTTCTCTGAAAGATTCAGGGGTCCTGTGGCTGCTATCTTGGTGTGACCCCTTTCTTTAGAAAAAAAGTATCCTACATAGCATAGTTTCTGTGTTAACATTTTGTTATAACCTAAAACTATATTTAACACACTACTTAAGAGAATTAATACAGCATTACTTTCTAACACAACACATATAATATTCATCTTAATATTTGCGAAAAGGCAATCATAAAGTACGCATTTTTCACATGAGCATGTTGCTTCCCTTTTCCTTTACATCCTTAGGAATCATCACAGGCAAATATTCTGCCTTAATTTGCCAACCAAGCTGCATATTGACATTTCACCCAAGGCCACGGTTTGTTCTGAGCACTGTACAGCTTCCCACAGCTTCCTACAGGAAGCTGCTCAGCTTCTAACATCTTTCACCTCAATATTTACTCCTTTTCCTTTGGCTCTGCACCTTCCTCATGACTCAGAGATTTCCCGGACCCCAGCTCGGTGACATCAGCTCTGAGAGCTGCAGTTAATAAACATCACTCGTTATTTCAGACTGTAATTACGGGGGAGGCAGGGGCAGAGATTGTTTGGCCTTTTTTTCAAGTGAAGATGTTGAGTTTCCTCTAAAACCGTATTTAGCCCTGAGCTGCAGCACGCCTGCTGTAAGGAATCACTGTGATTTTAATGAGCAAAGGACAGAAAGGCGATCACAGGGCTTTGTTTTGGTCCTGGGTGTCTCAAGAGACAGAAGTATGTGTAAAGCAAACTGTGCTGCAGAACACCTGGTACAGACATAAGGCAAAAGTCCAGCAGAGCTTCGAGGTGATTTCCGTGTCCTGAAGTCACCTCTGAGAGTGACTTCATCTCCAGGAGACTCAGTGACTTAAAAAAAAAAAACAAAACAAAACAAAACAAAACAGTGCAGATATTTCAGACATGCCCAGCATCTGCCGGCTCAAGCAAACATCAGTAACTCTATAAATATATCTGCTTTCCCTGCCTGATGTTGTACATTCACTTTTTACTTTTAAAAGCAGCAAATATCTCATCCTACACGGGCAAGGTGAAGCAGTGCTGGGGCAACATGTGATTGTCAGAGAATCATAGAAAGGTTTGGGTTGGAAGGGACCCTAAAAATCACCCAGTTGCAACCCCTTGCTGTGGATGCCACCCACTAGATCAGCTTCCTCAGGGCCCTATCCCTCCTGGCCTTGAACAATTCCATGGAAAGTAATAGTGATGCTGTTTATAGTGGGTTTCAGCACAGCAAATTTTGACACAAGTGTCCTAAAATCCTTCAGCATTTTAGAGATTCTGAGTTTCCACTGAGATTTACTTGAAATCACAGGTTTTCTGTATTTTTTAATGTTATTTTTGGTGGTTTGGGGGTTTGTTTTTTTTAATTTTTGCAGGGTTTTCAGGTTCACTTCCCTGACATCTAAATTCTTCAACCAGAGTTCAAACAGAGCCGCTTGCAACCACATCACCTTTCCTTTCCAGGACAAGGTGACACCTGCAAGCACTACCTGGGGCTGTGACTCAGCTCTGCCAGGAGTCACGAGCCCCGGGGACCTGCCAGGCCACAGGTAACACGTGTCCACACAGGGGGTGAGCTCTGAGCTGGCACCAGAACAAGGCGTGAACCTGGTAGAAATTCGACCCAGGCATTCTCCTGTCAGCACAGGAACAACCGAGATTGCAGAGCTGGGGAGGTTCCTGCAGGACTTCCAGGCTTCAACAGGTGACTTTTAATCTGGTTTATCAGCAGGTCATATGAATTTCAGCAAAGTAATTGAATCTACCTCATCCCCTTAAAAAAAAAAAAATCAGCCTTCATAACATAAGCAAGATGTTATGAGAAACGCCCTGGAGTACTGGTAGAAATATTTGTTTTTTCAGCCTGGATTTCTTCTTCTTTTTTTTTTTTCTTTTTTTCCTTTTTGGGTGTGTTTTTTAATCTTTTAATAACTCTGTCTGGAATTATTTCTCTGTGAAAACTGCCACCCTGCTCATAAAAGGTAGAAATAATGTTCTAAGCAAATGCAAACAGGCACTTTTTCAATGTCTAAACTATTTGGGGAATTTGGGGTTGAGGGATCAGAGCAGACATGTCCAGGTAGGGAAATCTTGCCTAGCGTTTCAAGGGGAGATTTTGGCATAAATCAAATTTTCAGGGCAGGGATTTTGGGCTGGCTTTTCCTCCAGGGCTGGTGGTTTATTGGCCAGGTATGGCAAAAATGGATCAGCAGCACCTCTGTCCCTCTGTCATGGATGCAGGTTGAAGCACTTCCCCCAGATGTTTCCCACATTTCTGGACCTGGGCTTGAAGGGGACCAAGCATCTCTTCAGTGCTTGCAGAGGTGAATCTGTCCTCTGCCCTGAGCCCTCTCAGCTCTCCCAGTTTATCCTCTGCAGTGTCTCTTGTGGACACAACTGTGGCCACATTTCACAGAGAAAAGCAAGGCACAACTTCCCAAGAATATTTCCGAGAATTGCAGTGAAGAACCTCAAAGAAAGAAAAAACATTTCTTATCTCAATTGCTGCTCCTCTTGCTGTTCACAAGTGAAATACATTGTAAAAGATTATTTACCTAAAAGGAATTGGTAATTAGATTCTGGTTGTTTTGATTCATTAACCAATTGAATCCACGTGTGTGTGTTGGGACTGTCGGGTGACAGTCACAAGATTCTGTTCGGTTAAGTAGAGTTGAGTGCTTGTGCACATTCAGTTTAGATGTAATGTAATATAGTATAGAATAATATAATGAAATAATTAATTAGCTTTTTGATATCTATGGAGTCAGATGTATCATTCCTCCTCTTTGTGGGTGTTGCCTTGATTTACTATACACAGCCACCTCACTGCCTGTTGCTCACACTCACAGAGGTCCCCATGAATTTCTGCACATTTTCCTTGCTGATGTTTAAGGTCAGACCTTCACACTGAACAGCTGAGACCCAGTGTGGAAGAAACAGGAGCCAGAACAGCCAGCAGCTATGTCCAGAGCTGATGAACCTCACTTTCCAGGCTGCTCAGACCAAGACTTTCCCTCCAACCTCAGGCTCTCCCATGAGTGTTCTGTGACTCACAGGTCACTGCAAGGCTGTCCCAGCAGAAGGCTCCCATATTCTGCTCACTCACTGCTGGCAGTGCTTCATGTGGACCATCAGTGTGATCCTGCACAGCTGCTCTCATTTTCATCCTGTTCTTACATGTTTGTTTCCTTTAATTTCAGGGATGACACTGGCCTGATCCTCTCTCATCCCACTCTTGTGCTCATCCTGTGTACTGTGGGCTGGAATCAGAGAGTGCAAACACAAGTCTCGTACTTATTTGTAGAAAACAACATAAAAATGACTACTCAAGGGCCATCTAGCCCAGAATTTTGGTTTACAGCAGTGATCTAAGGGAAAATATGACAAGATAAACACATTGTCACATTTTTCCTGAATGCTGTCCCAGTGAATTTGTGCAAATAACTTTCAAAACCCTGAAAGTAGCAGGACTCTGTCCGTGGCATATTTGGTGATGGAAAATATGTCCCTGGCAATGGAGAACATCTGTGGATACACAAAGCTCTGCTTTTCTATCCCCTGTGCTTTAAAAAGACTGAGGTGAAGGTGCTGCAGCTCCAAGAGCAGCACCAGGAGAGGGGTGAAGGTTCCAGAGAAACAGGAGAGCAACACACGGCCCAGAAAAGCCTCAGAGGCTAACACTGTTCCTTTTCTATAGTCAGATTTATTTGGGGATGTCTAATGGGACCACTACTATCAAATGAATAGGATTTTGCCTGAGCTGTGTTACTGGAATAACTCTGTGAAGGATAGTCCTGCTGCATGAGCAGAAAAGGGTGAATCCAGATGTTTAATGTCCTGGATAAAAAAAAACTCATAATGTCCCCAAAACTGTCACACCAGAGTTGTACATCCTCATGGGCAGACCTTAGATTTTGCTGCCAGGTAGGTTGGTTGTTTTAGTGCTTGCAAACATCCCAGAAGAGAGGCTACAACATGGCTGTGACTCCTGGAAACAGCAACAACAACAACAACAACAAAAAATCTGAGGCTTTAAAGGCAACAACAAAAAATCTGAGGCTTTAAATTCTGTTGGAATTTAAACGGTGTTGGAAAAAATCTTGAGGAAGTGTGAAAAAGAATCTGGAACAGGCTCCCCAGGGAAGTGGTGGAGTCACCATCCCTGTCAGTGTTCAAAAAACTTTGTAGATGTGGCACTTCTCAATATGGCTTAGAGGGCACGGTGGCATTTGCTTGAAGGTTGGACTTAATGGTCTTGGAGGTCTTTTCCGACCTTAATGATACTATGATTCTGTGACATTATAGGATCAAATAACTCATCTTTAAACCTTAAAAACTACGGGAAAAAATACTTTAAAAGACTCAAACTGTCAGGGCAATGTCAAGATTTGGTTCAGGTCTGATTGCAAGAACAGAACACTGCTAGCCTGTGGTGAATATCTGTTTCTCGGACAAGCTGCTACTTGAACAGAGCCTGCTGAAGCAAAATAGGTCCCTTCACACCACTTCACTGGAATAATCCTGCAGAGGAACCATTTTTGCCTGCCTTCTAGCAGAGAAGCAAATGATTCCGTGGATACATGAAAAGCATCGCTTGGGAGACGTCAGTATGTTTAAAGTTTATTTTTTGGCAGAATCATGGAAGCAAAACTCCCTTGACAACGTCTTGGTCCCTGGAGCCTCATCACTGACCCTGTGGGTGCTTCTTTCTGTCTGTACCCAGCAGCCTGGAAAGGTAAAGCCAATGACAGCAGGAGTAATCTGACATAGAGGAAAGAGCCTTCAATGACTTTGACCCATTAACCCTAATCTCTTAATTACCCCGCCATTGATCAGGAAGTGTGCGCTAATTAGCAGAGCGTTAGAGCAGAAATTCGCACCCAAGGCATGAGTCACAGCCTATTATCAACATTTCCTCCCAGGCCTCACAAAAGCTGGGACTGCAGCAGGTGATGTTAGCGTGTCCCTCTCCTTCTTGGCAGAAATAGCTCACAAGAACCTGAGAAAATGAGTCTTGTCACTTGTCCTGCACCATCTTGTCCTTGTCAGCTGCTTTAGTGGCAACCTGGTCCCAAAAGAATTTATGTGACAGAAATGTCATTATAGAACCACAGAATGGTTTTGTTGGAAAGGAACCTTAAAGATCACCTCATTCCAACCCCCTGCCATGAGCAGGAGCACTTTCCACTGAACCAGGTTGCTCCAAGCCCTGTCCAACCTGGCCTTGAACACTTCCAGGGATGGGGCAGCCAGAGCTTCTCTGGGCAACCTGTGCTCTCAAAGTGAAGAATTTATTCCTAATATTCAATTCAAACCTATTCTATCAGTTTAAAGCCATCCCTCCTTCTCCTATCACTGCATGCCTTTGCAATAAAAAGTCCCTCTCCAGCCTTCAGGGTCAGCCAAGCAGAATCCAGCCTTGTTTTTTGGATGACAAAAACAAAACCTGGGGGACTAATTCTCATTTATGCTGTCTCATTTTCTTATGCAAAATAATCTGCAGCCTCTGCAGAAAGTAAAGCACCTGTGTAGCAATTATTTAAGACCACCAGGCTGCAGGATCCACTTTGGATCCATGTCTTGCTTGCTTTCTCCAGCCTTCCCTTGTGCTGTAAATCCTAGAGGCCCTCTGTAGTTGATCCTAGAAGAGATCTTCTCCTGAATCTCTCTAGGTGACAGGTTTGCTCCTCCTCAGAAGGGATATGGGCTTCATGCAGCTACATGTTCCCCTGGAGGGATCCCTGTGGAGGTTTTGGGCAGGGGGATTGAAAGATTTCACCAGGGAAGGACCAGCTCTATGCCCAGTGCTGTTCTCACCAAGATAATGGGAGTTTTTGGGAAGGAAAAGCCTTCCTCCTGAGCTCTGCTGGTGATAATGGGAGTTTTTGGGAAGGACAAGCCTTCCTCCTGAGCTCTGCTAGGCCCAAGGGAATGGCAGGCCCATGGGAAGATCACCCTGCTGTTCCTGTACAGTCACAGGGGTTTATTTCTCTTAGAAGAGTTCTTTTGACAGGCACAAGGTCCAGGTGGAAGCATCACCCTTCCGCGTGTTGGTTATCTCCAGGGGAGGAGCTGGCTCTTCCCTCCATGCTGAACTTTAGGCCCAGGAGCTCTCACAGAGCCTGAGATGGGCCAGCTCCAGAGCTCCAGTGGGGGACAGCACACAGGAAAAAGAAGCTTTGGGCTTTGCAGACTTTCACTTCTTGCACTCACCACCATGGTGCCAGAGACCAAATAAGCTGACCTTTTTGGTTGTTTTTTTTTTTTTTTGGTATGGTGTTGTGCAATGCTCAAGAGGAAGAGCCAGAGGCAAAAGCCATTCTGTTTGTCATCATCATTCCTACTGAAGAGAAAGCATTTCTGGTCAATGAGTCCAAATAAGGGATTTTTAAAAAAATTGTTTGTGAATTTTGCAGCCAGAGGCATTTGCAAGGTGGGATTGGAGCACTTTTCAGCCAAGGTCTCCAGGAGTCCTCAGGTCCAGGCAATGAGGTCCAAAATGCAGCCCACATGGAGCCCTTCATTGCTCCATGATCATGGCTCAGGAATGGGTACACACAGCTCCTCATTTGCCAAATGCAATTTTACTTTGGGTTTTATTTTTTAAAATTTCCAATGTGGAAGGAAAAGAAAACAAAAGCAACAAACAAAGGAAACTGCACATGAAATACATTATTTTGCCAATAATGCCTGAAAGGTGGCAATAAAATTTTCCAGTATTCCAAGAGCTAAGTCCAGGTGAGCTCCCATACCAAGAGATTAATTTGCTAAGAACAGTGTTATTCTGCCTTGTGTCTTTGAGGACATACCGGAATTAAATCTCAGGGGTTTTGTACTGGGTTGACAAATTATCTGCTTGCTTTAAAACTCCATTTTCAAGTCTTGTAAGCCACTTGTGACTGGAAACGTTGTCTGAGGTGGTTCAAAGTCCAAATAGCAGCTCACCCTGCAGCAAGGATCAAGTTCCACTGCTGCACGTGTTGTGCAGCTCTCTTTTGCCCTGACCTTGGGATCTTGCTATTTCATATGCCTGGAAAGCAGAATTTAAATGGATAATAATGGTAATAAGTGATAATAGTTGCCCTTATAATCTGTTTTTCTTCCAAGAATGTTCAGGTGCTTTAGAACTCCAGGGAGGCTCTGGTCCCTGAACTGGTTTTGTTCACTGTTGTTTCAATCATCACCATGTTAGCAGGCTCTAAACAAGAAGGAGTGGCGAGAATAATGGAAACTCTTTGTGTTGGAGAACTTTGTACCATATGTGTGAGTCATCTTTATTCCTTATTTATCTTTCATCTTTATTCCCTATTTTGGTGGGATTCCCCTCAGCACTGCAAATGACCACAATTTCATTCAATCCATGTGGAAAGTGGCACTGAAAAGGCAATTCTGCCCCAAGTCAGCCTTGAGGATGGGTGAAAGACATGGCAAACCATGTCCCTCAGGAGCTTTTGTTATTCTTACAAAATATTCTTTGTATGTCTTCTACAGACAACTCAGAGTAGACAAGAACCTGAAAAAATAAAATTAAGAGGAAGTAAAGAAAAAAAAATTGCTAGAGCAGTACTGACAGCAAAGGATGAAGGGCAGGTGTAAGAGATGATCCTGTGTTGGATAAGAGTAAACATCTCCCTTTTCTTCCACTGGGAAAAATTTTGCTGGTTTCAACTATTTACAAGGAAATATTTATTTCTGTAAATCTGGAAATAGCCACATCTCTGAGAAGGTGGCCCAGAGTTGCCATCTGACTAATTTAATCTGTGTTGGAGTAAAAGAGAAGCAACTTCTCAGTGGAGAAATTCCCTGTGGACACTGCCCATGGGTAGACCCAATATGACAGGCAACCTTAGCTCATTCCAGAGCCCACATCAGCAGAATTTGATTGCTCTGGCTACTCATGAAGAGTAACTTCTTCATCAAGTTAGAGCCTATTAATATAAAAAGCTTTAAAAATCTCTGTTATTGTGTGTTTGGATCAGAATCACAGGATGTTTGGGTTGGAAGGGATGTTAGAATGGTCACCTAGACCAACCTCCCTGCAATAGGCAGGGACACCTTCCACTAGACCAGGTGGAAAGCCCCATCCAGCCTGGCCTTGAATCGGGCAGAGTAATGCAAGCTTTTACTTTCCCCCCCTGATTCTGGAGCTTTTTCTACCAGAGGTGTGGATCCTTTTGTTCCTGTTGGTTGTCATAACCCAAACCCAAACTTGCCATCACAGGCCACTCCAGATGATGGAGTGATTGCTGAGGTCACAAACTGAAAATGATAAGGACCTTTGCATTCCCTGGCACTCAAGGCTTCTCCAGTCAAGCTGCAGACAGTGAAGAATTCACCCCTCCTGCAGAGTTCTCATTGTTCCTCCTGTTTAACACAGAGGTAACGTGAGCCACAGGGGTGTTTGAACATCCTGGCCAAGGTCTTGGAGGAGTCTCAGCCACAGATTCAGAAACAGAGCTCAGATGTCTCCTCTCCAAATCCTGCTGATGGAGCACTGTCAAAAGCTCCTTGTCCTCTCACCTCAGGTGGATTCCTTTGTGCTGAATCACTGGTAGCAAAAGGAATATAATAATTAGAATAATTAACTCCTACATAAGCAAGGCATGATGCAGTTTGCAGAGATCTCCAAGAATTCCTTATCGGTAATTCACATCTACATAAATGGAAGCACTGGAAAGTCAAACCACCCAACCCCAGGCCTGTCCTTTTCAGTCACAGGCATGTCTGGGATCAGAGAGGTGGCTGTGAGCTCCTGAAACCCAGCTCTCCTCATGCCAAGGTGCCAAAAGGGGATGGACACCCAAAGGGACACCAAAGGTGGGTGAGAACACCAGTTAATCTTATCACATGGCTACAAGCCATCCCAGAAAGGCTTCTTGCAACACCTCATCCCTGGAGCATTCAGCATGTGATCAAGGTCACATTTTGCATGTCAAATTTCCCAGCTGGAGACCTGGGCAATGCCCATGAGGAATTTGGGTGTGTTTGCATAAGTGTACCTTTATCAGACATTCAGCATGCCAGGAAGAGCAGCACAATCATGTCAGCTAGAAGAGATGTTACTCAGTATTTGGTAAAAACCCACATTTTTTCCAGGAATTATACATGATTGAGAGGAGTCTGCATTTCTCATGTCCTTTGAGACCTGGTCTCCAGGACTGGTCTTCAGAAAAGTGGCAAAGGCAATGTTTCAGCTGGAGTTCCATTCCTGCAGAAACTACACTGAGACTGTTTTTTTGTTTGTTTTCCTTGGAAAAAACCTACAGGTTGCTATGCACAGTATTCCTAATTTACCCAGCCATCTGCAGCAGAAAGCTGGTGGTGAATCAACACCAGCTGGAGCTCAGCAGAAGCTCTTAGGTTGCAATTATGCTGGGCTATGTTCTGAACCTTCATTAATGGCAGCCTCCCAACTGTTTCCAATATCTACTGATGTCCTGATTGATCAGATCCTCACCAGAAGAGCAAGCAAGAGGTCCTGACGTGGTATTTAACTCCTAGATGACTGTTGGTGTCACTCAGCAAACTGGTTTTAATAAACTCTAATTTTCAGTTCATCCTCCAAAATCTACACTCCTTTTGGTTTACAAGTTCCTCAAAAGCTGTTTCCTTCCATTTTCCAGGACCCATGACCCTCATATGACAGCATATGAGAGCTTGGGAAAAGCAAAGTGTTTGTTTTTTTGGTGTGGGAGCATGCTGAGATCATCTCCCAAATCTCTTGACCAAGATGTTAGATGATGTCCAGGCCACCTGTAGGATTCCCTGTCCTGTTCATGGATCACAGAGAGGAATATAAAGTTGAATGTTTACATTTTGTCAAAACTCTGACTTGGTGAAATCCTACAGACCTTCCCATTTGGTCAAACTGATCCAAGTTCCTAATAATGGTTTCACTAACTAGAAGAATCAAATGCAAACCAATGTATGGGGCTTTGAGTTACCTGGTCTAGTGGAAGGTGTCCCTGCCCATGGCAGGGGTTTGGAGCTACATGATCTTTATGGTCCCTTCTGACCCAAACCTTCCTGGAATTCTCTGATCTTGGCCATTGGCAAACACAAGAGTATAAAATCAGTCATTGATTGAGTCAGTGAGTTGAAATCTTGTCATTTTTACACCTGAATGGCTTTGTACTCCATAAATAAGGGCAAGTTCAACTAAAAATTACTGATGTTTTCTCTGGAGCCCCAAACATCTTTGCCCACACCAGAGGAGACCTGAGTGTGGCTTATTTCCATTATGTTGAAACCCTTTTAATGCTCTCTGATGTTTTTTTAGATGATGTAAAACACTCACACTTTATCTTCCCCTTTGCCTTGACTGTGGACTGCTGAGGACTGGGAGATGCCAAAGCTTCTGGCCTTTGGCTTCATCTACAGGAGCAGAAGTTTTGAACAGAATCAATTTTGGGTCTTTATTTCATAAAATGAATAACAACATTCTTGACCAGGTAGAGATGAATGTGTGTATTTTGAATCCCTGATACACCTGAGAGTGAAGGGCAGGAGCACATCCACAAAATGCCTTAGAACAACTCCAGCTCCTAAATGGTGGAAGCGATGGATTTTGGGGCTGGCTGTCAAGGCTCTGTTCACAAGGATTAAATCCTGGCACAAATCTGAAATTACTTGTTGCCTTTCTCCATGAATTTCATCTTTCCTAGGCTTGGAACGGTTTTGAACCTCTGGGTTTTTGTCCTGGGAAGAGCACAATCAACTTCCGTTCTTAATACAGGAGCTGGAAATTCAATGTATCTTCACTGATTTCTACTGATTTGATTCAAGCTGGTTGAGACTGGAGCATGACATAGAGACAGACCCATTGCTTCACCTGCACATGTCCTGTCACATGTCCCTCTAACATTTCTTCACTGTTTAATGTGAGGGATGCTTTGTATCTGCTCCCAGGTAACTCAATGAACCATATTTGATAACCTCTCTGTCAGAGAATCACAGAAGGGTCTGGGTTGGAAGAGACTTTTAAGATGATCCAGCTCCAACCCCCTGCCATGGGCAGGGACACCTTCCACTATCCCAGGTTGCTCCAAGCCTTGTCCAGCTTGGCCTTGGACACTTCCAGGGATCCAGGGGCAATTACAGGTTCTCTGGGAATCTTATCTTTGTTTCCCTCTGACCTTCACTGAAGGATCTGCTCAATCTTCACCAGTTTATGCTGACAGTGGGGAACACCCTATAGGCAAAGAGAGACCAGAAAGAGCAGCACTGGAACTCCCAGTCTCTATCTTTTGCCTGGAGTTTGCTCATTCTCAGATAACAGTCCTTGGGTATTTTCTTTTTCCTTTCCTATGAATTTTGAAGGGAAATGGCACCAGGTTTTTGTCTCCAGACACTGGCTTTTTCTTTTCCTTTTTTTAATTTTTTTTTTAATTTGCAGTCAGCCTATAAAGACAGGATCTAGCTACTAATAATTCAATCCAATGATCCTGGAAGTATCCTCTAAACCCACTCCTGGAGGGATCACAAAGATCCAGGACCTGGCATGGCAGCAGATGGCGCTGAAGGCCTCGGAGCCCGTCAAGGAGCCCTGATCAACCCACTCCCACCTTGTAGGGCTTCCCAAAAAACCTTCCCTCACTCTCTTCCCCTCCTACAGCAGAACACGATGAGACTTTGCCACTGAAAGCTGGGACATTTCGAGACCACGTGCTGTGGATGATGGTTAGAGGGTCTAACTGGGAGGATGAAAATGGCAACAAGCCAGGGACCACAGAAAATCCCTGGTTTTGGACAGGACCCTGTGTAGTGCCTTTTCCACCGCCAGCCTATTTGGAGTGTTCCACACAGCCACAAAGCAGCTGCTCCTTGCTCTGATCTCAGTGATCTCTCCAGAGGCAATTTACATTTATAGGTTCAGAAGCGTGTCTCCAATTATAGAAGCGCTGCAAGGTGGCTCCAAGGCACTGTCTGCCACTGTCACCGTCTGCCACTGTCACCGTGAGACCCCTGGGGACAGCTCCCAGGTCAGGAGCCATCCTACTTCCTCTTATCTGATAGAGCACCCTGTATCTTAGCTGGAACTTGGCACATGATTGAAAAAACACTGCTGTGACCTCCCAGACCTCCCTGCCTCTTCTCCTGATAGTTTCAAAGAAAAAACAAGCAGAGGAAAGCATTCCTTTGGCCTGCTCTGTGGGTGATACACACGTGGTGGTGTGGCTGGAGGAGGCTGTACCTCATGGTGACTCAGACTTGGGATCACAAAGGTTTCTTAGCTGAAAAAAAAGCCAATTTGTGTCTATTCCACTGGTGGGTGGAAGAAATGCACATTTCCAGGTGCCCACAGGAAACAGCAGTGGAAGGATGACTTCAGGTGGAGCATGTGTCATATTGAAGCACTTTCTGGTGTGACTAAGATGAGTTGAGCCTTCTGTAGCTCAGAGAGAGCAGAGGAGATGGCCAGGTATGCCTGATTCTAGCTCCCTGTCCAATCAACTGAGTCAAAGGCATATTTTATTTATTTATTTATTTATTTATTTAAGTCTAAACTGGACATCACACCTGCTGCTTGTTCTGGGAGCTGGGCATCACCCACATTTCCCTTGCAGTTAAATTGGAATACGGGCCCTGCTGGGGCACCTTCAGTTAAGTACTGTGTGTTCCTGGCAAATTGGTGTCATAAAGGCTATAAAAGTAGATAAGGATAAAATATGTCCTTAATTGCTTGTGAGGACAGGAGCAACAAGACTTGGGCCAGACAAGAATCTCCACATTACCTTTAATGCTTCTTCCAGTTCAAACCCATTCCAATTCAGGAGAAACACCCCGAGGATGACATCAGAATAAACCCCAGCTCCATAAAATACTCAGGATAGCTGAGAACTTCCCTCTTTTTCACACTCTGGTAGACATTGGAAAAAACCTTCCCCTGGGGCCAGTTCCCTGATCCCCAGCAGCCCGTGGTTACTCATCCCATGGCAGGTCAGTGTTACCATTTCAGACAGGAAATTAAGGCTCTCACTAAACACCCCTTATCTAATCTCCGTGGTCAGTATTTCCACCTTGCTTGCACTAAAGACATTTCCTGACATCCATAAAGCTGGGACAGATCACAGTTATCACCTGGCTGTGTGTGCTCACAGCGAGGGGAAGCTGCAACACCTCCACATTTTGCCTGCAGCCTCATTAAATCGGACCTTGGATGGAACTCTTCAGAGATCGTGTGATCAAACCTATGAATTTACCTAGAATTTAGTCACGTGAGGTAATTTCATTCTTCTCATGGCAGTTACCTTGAGATGGAACTCTTGGATGGAACTCTTGGGTGGAACTCTTGGATGGAACTGTTCAGAGATCATGTGATCAAACCTAGGAATTTACCTAGAATTTAGTCACATGAGGTCATTGCATTCTTCTCATGGCAGTTACCTTGAGATGATCAGGGCATTATTGATGCCTACACTGGATCCATATTGATTTTGCAAAGTACAACAGGTGCGTGATTTTTTTTTTTTAATGAACAGGAACAAGGGCATGTGGTGACAGGTCAAGGGGGAATGGCTTTTAATTGAGAGAGAGTAGGTTTAGATTGGATGTTGTCACAGACATATTTTATGAAAAATCCTATTGCCAGGATCTTTTCTCCTGAGAAGCTTCAGCTTATCCATGTTTTGCTGCTTTGGAATGTGATCTGGAGAATTGTTTACCCAGCATGTGAAATTGTTTTTACTTGATGACCAATGGCAGCCACCTGTGTCAAGGCTGTGAGCAGTCACAAGATTTTATCATTGCATTCCCTTCTATTCCTTTCAAGCCTTCTGCTAAAATCCTTTCTTCTATTCTTTAGTGTAGTTTTTTATCATTTTCTTTTAATATAATATATGTCATAAAATAATAAATCAGCCTTCTGAAACATGGAGTCAAGATTCTCATCTCTTCCCTCATCCTGGGACCCCTGCAAACACCACCACAGGATATTACAAAGAAATTCTTCCCTCTGAGGGTGTGGTGAGGGTCTGGCACAGAGAGCAGCTGTGGCTGCCTCATCCCTGGCAGTGTCCCAGGCCAGGCTGGACAGGGCTTGGAGCAACCTGGGACAGTGGAAGGTGTTCCTGCCCATGGCAGGGGGATGGAATGAGATGGAATTTAAGTGCCTTTCCAACCCAGACTATTCTGTAACTTATTAATTAATTACTCCTGATGAGGTTTACTCTGGCTGGGATAACCAGCGCTGTGTGTGCTAACTTAATTAATCCCAGAAACATTCCCATAAAAGCCCATGCTGGTGTTAAGCACACCTAAATGTTCATAACTAGACAGATGGAGAGAAGATGCGCATGTGTGCGTGTGCCAAGACTGAAATGGCATCATCTGTCATGCATTCACTCCTGCAAACATCTGATTTATGCATCATTAATGCCAAGACACCCAGATTATCATTTCCAGCACTGAGTACTCATACGTAGGTGAACGTGGGTGGATGGAGATTTATGTCTGTTAAATGCTTTAGCATACACACATGAATATGTGAGTATTCGGAGTGCAAGATTAGAAATGGATACACAAATGTGTGGTGCAGAAGAGTTGCTCAGATATCCAAAAAGAAATCTTGTGCACCTAGATGTCAGATTGCTAGAAATCCCAGCATATTTATAACAAAATTTATAACAGCTCCTTTCCTCCCCTGCCTTAGCAGATGAAAGTGTGCCCAGGTTTGCTGGGATCAAAGGAATCCCATCATCCAGGAATGAGTGTGTGCCCCTGTGACACAGAAACAAATATTTGGATGCTGACTGGCAATAAATAAATACCTGCCAGTGTTTATTCCACACCCCAGGGTGGGGCTGGCACTCAGGCTGATCGAGTGAGTCCCTTTTGTGTTTGTTTTGTCGGTCTCCAGGGGGCTTTCCCCGTCCTTCCCCAGCCCTCTGGTGGGGTTTGGCAGGCAGGGGCTCACAGTGCTGCTCTGTGTGACAAGAAAAGCTGCAGAGGTGGGCTGGAGATCGACTCATCAGGGAGCTTTAATGAGCAGTGTGGGGAAAGGAGAAGCATCTCCTAAATACAGAGTGAGTCAAACTCACCTCTGGCAAATGGAGGAGAAGACCTGGAGCAGAGGAGGCGTTGGCAAGGCACCGTGTGTGCTCTCAGTCACATCCTCTGCTGTTTACTCCAGCTGCAGGGATGTGAGCAGAAGTAAAACCTGATTTAGGTCACATATGCCTTTCCCTTTGCTCAGTGCTGGAATCAAAACATCCTGTGGGCAAGAGGAGGAGGAGATGAGGAGCGAGTGCATTGTCTGGGAGATGAGATAGGATTTGATGCACAGTCCTGGACTAGGAACCAGACCATTTCTCCCAGCAGAGAGCTGGTTTTGCTTCTCTCTAAAGCCTTCTTTTCTGTTGCTGTTGATGATTCATGACAGGTAAGTTTGAGTTAGCTGAGACTTTATTTTCATAATCAAGAAGCTTTGCATATCTAATGAACTCTGTTCCCAGGTTGTTCTGTAAAGCAAACTCTAGCTGGCAAGGAATTTGTTAGATGGATGCACCTAAACAATAGATATGGTTTGCTTCCTCATTTCCTGCCCGCCCACCCACCTTCCCAGAGCCTCTGAGCTCTGCATAAAACCACATGCCTGTGGAGTCAGGGAGTCAGTGTGGGACCTCTGACATCCATCTGCTGAGCAAAGCCAGAAGGAGCTGTGCCAGGAGCCCCAAAAGCAGGTGACCCAAAGGCAGAAGGAGCTGTGCCAGGAGCCCCAAACTCCAGATAACCCAAAGGCAGAAGGAGCTGTGCCAGGAGCCCCAAAACCCAGGTGACCCAAAGGCAACAGGAGCTGTGCCAGGAGCCCCACTCCAGGTGACCCAAAGCCTGAAGGAGCTGTGCCAGGAGCCCCAAAAGCAGGTGACCCAAGGCCAACAGGAGCTGTGCCAGGAGCCCACCCAGGTGACCCAAAGCCAACAGGAGCTGTGCCAGGAGCCCACTCCAGGTGACCCAAAGGCAACAGGAGCTGTGCCAGGAGCCCACTCCAGGTGACCCAAAGCACCTGACCCCATCTTGTGCAATTTAGATGTGGGGCACTGGTAGGGCCATCACTTCCAGGGATGGGGCAGCAACAGCTCCTCTGGGCAACCTGTGCCACCTTACCACCTTCTCAGCCAAGAATTTCTTCATTTTTTCTAATCTAAATCTCCCTTCTTCTAGTTTAAAACCCTTCCTCCTTGTCCTGTCATTATCTGCCTATGTAAAAATCACCCTTCTTTTTATAATCCCCCTTTCAAGTACCAGGAGGTGTTTCAAGGAATCCCTGGAGCCTTTTCTTCCCCAGCTCTCCCTGGGGTCCTGTCTCCAGAGCAGAGGTTCTCCAGCCCTTGGAGCATCTCCATAACCTCCACTGGACTATCTCCATAACCTCCTCTGGACTATCTCCAGCAGCTCCACGTCCTTCTGCTGTTGGGGTCCCAGAGCTGGAGGCAGCTCTGCAGGTGAGGTCTCACTGGAGGAGGGCAGAGAGGGAGAATCCTCTCCCTCCACTGCTGCCCACACTTCTTGTGATGCAGCCCAGGATGCCCTTCAGCCACCACTGCAGTGAGTAAACTGGAAGGAACCCTCTCACCAGGAGGCTGCACGTAGGGATGGATCACAAGACCAGTGCTGCTGGTTCTCTCTGCTCTCTCAACAGCAGAGAAGGAAAAGGAGACTTCAAGCCCTGTGACCAAGCAGTGGGAGAGCTCTCCACCATCTGCCTGCTGGTAAATTAAACATGAGCTTTGCCTAAGCACACGGCAATTACTGGAAAAGGCTGACTGTGACATGTGGTGACATCCTCCCCCTCGCTTCCTCTCTCCCCCTGTGTGAACGCAGCCGTGACTCTGGAGCAGCTGAGACAGCCCAGGCAGAAATGCAAATCTCAGTCACTTCTTGCACTCACCACCGTGAAAAACCCCAGTCACTTGGTTTTAAAATTTTAAAAGTTTAATAGTAATACAATTAGAGTAACAATAATTTGGGCAATTTGGATTAGGACAATATGAGACAATAAAAACAAAGAGTTATGGACAGTCCAGGTACCTTTTCTGGGCAGCACAAGCCCGAAAAAAGGACCCACGTTAACAGAGGATTAACCCTTAAAAACAACAACCTGTTGCATATTCATACACCTCATACATGATGCATAAATTCCATTCAAACACAGGATTCTGTTTGGGCAGTGTCAGCTTCTTCCTCTTAATCCTAACAGCGCCTTCGAGGTGGGAAAAAGTTCATTTCTTCTGATAATGGGGCAATAAATTCTCTTTCTCTGAAAGATTCAGGTGTCCTGTGGCTGCTATCTCAGTGTGAGCCCTTTCTTTAGAAAAAAGTATCTTACATAGCATAGTTTCTGTGTTAACAATTTTGTTACAACCTAAAACTATATTTACCACACCACTTAAGAGAATGAATACAGCATTACTTTCTAACACAACACACATAATGTTCATTTTAATATTTGTGAAAAGCCAATCATAAAATAGGCATTTTTCACACCACGTGTGACAGGGTGGCATTCACCAGAGAAATAACCTTGCACAGCCCCTGGCTGCCTCCAGGGAGCAGCCAAACCCACCCGCCTCCTGCTCTTTGTGGAAATGGAGGGACAGAATGCACCTGAAGTCCAGCAGTTTTATGGCTCAGGCTGGCTGCTGTTAACCTTTTCCAACCTTTTCCAACCTTTTCCAACCTTTTCCTCTAGGTGTGTTTCTGGAGGAATACAACAATTAACACCTGGCTGTCAACTGCAAAAGGAGCTGCAAATTTTGCCAGCACCTGCCCAGCAAGGCACAGGTTTTAAATCAAAGCATCAACACTAATAAATGTAATGGCAAGAAGCTAAAGGAAGTAAATATCCAGTTTGGATATCAGTTAGAGGTTCTGCTGTGCTGTGTGACTCCTCTGGTCCATCAAAAAAAAAGTGATAGGACAAGGAGGAACAGTTTTAAACTTAAAGAGGAGAGACTTGGATTAGATATTATGAAGAAATTCTTTACTCAAAGAGTAGTAAGGCACTGGAGTAAGTTGCCTGGTGAAACTGTGACTGCCCCATCCCTGGAAGTGTCCAAGGCCAGGTTGCATGGGGCTTGGAGCAACCTGGTCTCATGGAAGGTGTCCCAGCCCACAACAAGGGGTGGAACAAGATGATCTTGAAGGTTCCTTCCAGCCCAAACCACCCTGTGATTCTGTCAGCATGTGCCCCATCAGACAACATCCCTTCTGCTGCAATCCCCCAGCCCCAGCAGCTCCTGAACGAGAGGGCAGTGGCCAAAGTGAGGTGAGAGCACGAGGCTGATGTGCCCTGTGGGAGCACTGCTTGCTGGGGATCGCCTAACAGCACGTCCCAGGACTGCAGAAAATCCAGAACTGGGACCATGGCAGGGGATGCTGGCTCTGGAGGGCAGGGAGGATGTGTTTCCACCTTGTCTCTCTTTTGGGAGATGCCCTGGCTATGTTCTAAAGCAGAATGGGCTCTACATCTGTGCCCTGGTTTTGATCTCTTCCCATACAGGTTCGTGACTCAAGCTGCTGGAGATCCAGGTGGGTGTGTGACTCTTCCTAGAGGCTCTAACAGGAATTTATCCCTCCAGGAATCACAGGAGTACCCCTGGGGATCACAGAGAGTGAGAAATGAGGCCGTTGACCACTTCTGTCAGACCCTTCCTGGACAAATAAACCAAACACAGGCTTTGAGCTCCAACAGATCTACCCTGAATCCACTCTCTGGATCCCTCTCTGACCTCCTGGCTCCCAAGATGTGCAGAGGAGCTCATGCTACTCCCAGACATAACAACAGTGATAGTAACAAAGACAACAATGATAATAGTAATAAAAAACAACTTTTAAAAATACAACTTTTCTGTCTACCAAGGCCAGACCTGCCTTGGGGTGATTTGCACACATACAGACACCAGCACAAGGGGCGACTTCCAGTGCTTCAACAACCAGAGCTGGCAGCTGAAGGGGGAAATATTTTGTGCTTCTGCCCCAAAACTGTGCAAAACCAGGTGATTTCCCACAGCTGTCCCCTTCCATGTGCAAGGGGTGGGGATGGAGCTTCTCTCTGAGCGTTGGGACTTTCCTGGGGCTGTGCACGCCGTGGCCATGGAGTGCCTCATGCTCCTGTGGCTGCAGCTGCTCCCAGTCCTGCCCAGTTCATCCGTCACGGTCATTGTCCCCCTGACAGCAGAATGCTGCCCTCAGCTGTGCTCACAGACCCTGGAGTTACAATCCACACCACCCTGTGGTCCACAGGCCGCACCTGTGGTCAAGATCCTTCTCAGTGTGCCTTAAATAAATAAGGAGCTGATTTGAGGCCTCTGATTTATTTTGGGAGAGAACCTTTGGACAGCAGACACCCCCAGCTGATGCATGTGCCCACACTGGGTGCTGGGTACAAAGTGGCTGCATCCCTGAGCCCTGGCAGCCCCTGCACTGCTCCTGCCACACACCAGGGACAAAACTCCACTGATGACCCCTGCCCTGACCCTGTTGGTTTGCCAGCATATAAACACAGCCTGGCATGTAGATGCAGAGAGCTTCAATTTTTGACAAACCAGCGTTTTCATCTCAGAAAAAAAAAGCTCACCCAGAAGAATCCTGCATGGCTCTGCCTGCATGCCCAGCCTCACTTAAACACAGTTGACTTCTCCCAGCAGCCACAGCCCTGCCATGATCCCTGCCTGCTCAGATGAGCTCCTGCAGACAGTGGCTATAAATAATCCCAGCCAGCACCAGGAATGACCTCCCTGACAGATTCAGTTACTGCAGGCATGACCAATACACAGTGATTTAATTTGCTCTTTGCACATAGCTGTTTGGGCCCTTGGGTAATTACCTAGAAGAGCATGCTACTGGATTTCCACCCTGGAATATTTCAGTTTTTGATGTTTTCAGTGCTGTACCCTGTCTGAGCAGAGGGGGTGATAACACAGAGAGGGCTGCAGCTAATGGGATCTGTCTGAAACACGTCCAGGTCACCCGAGGACACCAGGCCTGATTCTGATCCAGCATTTAGGTCCATTTCCTTGGGTGGATTTGTTCCTAAGCCCTCCCAGGAAATCTCTCCTTATCCAGAGGCACCTTGATCTCTGGCATTTGCCTGTTGAGGCATGAGGGGATTGTGAGTGAGAGTGCATCTCCCACGCAGCCTGGCCTTGGACTCCACCCTTCCAAACTGGACCCCGACCTCTTCCAGCCATGGATTCCACAGCTGTTTATCTCAAACCAGCTCTTCAAAACAATAGAGGACTTTGGCAGCTGCTGAATATTTCCCTTTAGCTTTGCACAGGGGCAAACACATCCCCTTTTGGAGCAGGGACAGTTTGCTTGTGCTCATTTAGCACTTCAGCACTGACTTTCTGGGCAGTTGGTGTTTATCAGCTGTTGCTTGTGTTTCTTTTGGCACTTTTGGCACTGATGGTTCATTTTCAGGTGGTTCTGTGAGGAGTAAGGAGTTGGATGTAATGATCCATATGGGTCCCTTCCAACACGAGATGTTCTACACTTCTACAACTTTGATCCATAGCCTAGAAAAGATGCACAGACATGAGAATTCTATCCACAGCCAGTGGATGGGCTGGACATTGGGGTTGTGTGGGCTCCTGCATGCTCTTGGCAATGGCTGTGCCAAAGACAAGCCATGAAACCAAATCCTCTGCCCCAGGCTAGCATAAAACCCCTCCAGGGCACCCAGAAAGAGAAATACTTTGCAATGCATCGCTGCCATTGAGGGCAGATCCCCAGGCTGCATTTGTGGGGGGAAAAATAAAAAATTAAAAATTGAAGAGGCTCCTAAAGAAGCTGCAAAACCCAAATTACAGTCTCAGACACACAACCAAACCACGGCGATGGCAGCCCATCAGCCAAACCCAGCACGTGCATGGCTCACCCTGTGGCACCCCTGTGATTGCCTGGCTTAGCCTCACCCCCCCAGCCCTGTTGAGTCGGCCTTTCTGCAGGAAAATCAGCTTCACAGCCCAGGCAGAAAGCCATCCTGGGCTGGCTGACACCTTCCCAGCCCAAATCACCCTCCAGCCTGTCCTGCACGGGGCAGCAGAGCTTTGCTAGGAGGGGCCTGGGGAGGAAGGTGCAGACAGGCTCAGATCAGCTTAGCAGATAGGAAGGTAATTAATAGCCTGATGAAACCACCAAGGGCAGACAGGTGGGCTTTGTGCTCCAGCCCAGACCTCCCAGGCTCTCTCCCTGTCTGGGGCACTGCTGACAGAGCTGCTGGCAGCATTTCCAGGGATGGCAGTGACACCAGAGACACCAGGCTGGGTCACACCTGCGTTCCTGAGGTTGCTCCTCTCAGGAGGTGCCTGGGGGTGGTGCATCCCTGTGCAAGATAAGGGCAGTGAAAACCTCATTTCATCTTTAATGAGTGATAAAAGGTCGCCCCCATTCTCCCCTCAGTGGTTCTTCTTCCCCCAGCATTACTCCAGTGCAGGGTTTTCCAACAAGGGAATATTTTTTTCAAAGAAGGCCAACACTTCTCTAAAAACATCTTCAGCAAAACAGGGAAAATGATATGTCAGTTCATGAGGTCAAAAAGAGCTTCAGAAATTTTGAAAAGTATCAGTTTCCATTCCATTTGGACAGGAAGGTAATTTTATTTTTATTTACATTTTAGAAAGAAGATCTCTGGTGAACCAAGATCCTTGGTTTTCAGCCAGCTGTAACCATGAGTCCTTCAAACCTTTTATTACAACTTTTCTGGCTTAATTCACTTTCTTCCCAGTCCCATCTCTCTCCAGGGTTTGCTGACTCCTGCAAGTGATTTTATTTAAGGGATGCAGGTGGACTTCTTTCCCCTCTGCAACAGAGGGGAATTTTTCACACCACATTTTTCACACCACACCCCATCACGTGCCAAAAAAAAGAGCATTAAATCAATCTCTGTGCAGTGGCCACGCTCAGAAATATTCACCATAAACCAATTACCAAGGAAAGGCATCCCAGTCATTATTACAAATTAATTATGACGAATACCAATTTTTTATTATTTTCTTGTGCCTTGCTTATACAGCAGCCAGTCCTTGCTGGGTAATTTATAGCCAGGTAACAACCTCCCTGCACACCAAGTGACTTCAAAAAGGTGGGCTCATCCACACCAGTGATGGTGTAAAAATGTCACTGAGAAAATGTCCAAGTGGCTGATAGGAAAGACTGGGACAAAATACCAAAGCAATGCTGAAGCATGAGGCCGGCAGAGGGGATAAGGTGGGTGTGTGGCAGCAGAGCACATCTGAAGCTGTCCCAGGTGAACCGAGGCTGGCTGGAGGGGTGGGTGAGTCAGGACACCACTGTGGTGTCACTGAGGGGAGAGGGTGACATTGATAATATCTGAAAGGGACGAGAGCAGGGTAAATCTCAGTCCCTGCAGCAGAGGGAGAGGCAGGAGGGAGATCAGCCATGAGCACTGGTGCCATCACCCCGACACGCAGGTGACACCCAAGGGGACACCTGTCAGAGCTCAGTGCATCCCTCCGGGTGTCCAGAATTGCCCAGGACCCCGCCGGGGGGCTCGGAGACCCTGGCACACAGCCCAGAGCACCTGGGGGTTTGATTTTGACCCCTGGAGCAAATTACCAGCTTTGTATGAGGACATGAAAGTCACACAGGTTTGAACGGTGTAATAACAAAATGATCACAGGGTGAAAATGTAGATTTTAGGATTTTTGGTATGGGGGTTATGGGGACAAGATGGTGGAATTTGGGCGTGTCCAGCCTTTCTTCTCCTTCTCCTTCTCCTCCTTCTCCTTCTCCTTCTTCTTCTTCTTCTCCTTCTTCTCCTTCCTCTCCTTCTTCTTCTCCTTCCTCTCCTTCTTCTTCTTCTTCTCCTTCTTCTTCTTCTTCTTCTTCTTCTTCTTCTTCTTCTCCATTTTCTGCTGTGATGTTGGCACTTTGGGATTGGTTTAGAGTAGAAGTGCGCTGTCTAACACAGGTGATAGGTATTGGGAATTAAGTGTAAATATGTTAAACTTAGTTTATAGTATAAAAGGACAACACAGAGTGCCTGTGGCTGCCCTGCTGAGCAGACCTCGGCTGGGCAGAAAGAAAATTTTATAGACAAGAATTAATAAACAACTTCAAGAGTGAAAAGTGAAGAGTCCAGACTCGTTCTTCAGCCGCGCGGGTCAGAACAGAGACATCCTGAGCATCTCAGGGCAGCAATGAACAACAGCAACCCGAGAAACACCCAAGGACAGCGTGCCAGCAGCACTGAGTGCATGGGGGGACGTGTGTGAGAACCACAGCCTCCTGTGCCCCTCTGCCACTGGTGGATCAGTGCCCTGGGATAATGAGTGGGTGGAGATGGAGCAAGAACCAGAGAAATGCAAGATGCCATTTGCATGGTGGGACTCCCAAGGGAGGACATCGGTATTTTTAGGTGCCACCAACTGTGAAAAACGCCAATCACTTGTTTTGAAAATTTTAAAAGTTTAATAGTAATAAAATGGTTATAAAAATAGTAATACAATTAGAGTAATAACAATTTGGGCAATTTGGATTAGGACAATATGAGACAATAAAAACAAAGAGTTACGGACAGTCCAGGTACCTCTTCTGGGCAGCACGAGCCCGAAAAAAGACCCACATTAACAGAGGATTAACCCTTAAAAGCAACAACCTGTTGCATATTCATACACCTCATACATGATGCATAAATTCCATTCAAACACAGGATTCTGTCTGGTCAGAGTCAACTTCTTCCTCTTAATACCAGCATCCAGCGCCTTCAAGGCAGGAAAAAGTTCATTTCTCCTGATAATGGGGCAATAAATTCTCTTTCTCTGAAAGATTCAGGTGTCCTGTGGCTGCTATCTCAGTGTGAGTCCTTTCTTTAGAAAAAAAAGTATCTTCATAGCATAGTTTCTATTTTAACATTTTGTTATAAACTAAAACTATATTTACCACACCACTTAAGAGAATGAATACAGCATTACTTTCTAACACAACACATATAATGTTCATTTTAATATTTGTGAAAAGCCAATCATAAAATAGGCATTTTCACACCACGTGTGACAGGGTGGCATTCACCAGAGAAATAACCTTGCACAGCCCCTGGCTGCCTCCAGGGAGCAGCCAAACCCACCCGCCTCCTGCTCTTTGTGGAAATGGGAGGGACAGAATGCACCTGAAGTCCAGCAGTTTTTATGGCTCAGGCTGGCTGTTAACCTTTTCCAACCTTTTCCACCCTTTTCCAACCTTTTTCCTCTAGGTGTGTTTCTGGAGGAATACAACAATTAACACCTGGCTGTCAAGTGCAAAAGGAGCTGCAAATTTTGCCAGCACCTGCCCAGCAAGGCACAGGTTTTAAATCAAAGCATCAACACTAATAAATGTAATGGCAAGAAGCTAAAGGAAGTAAATATCCAGTTTGGATATCAGTTAGAGGTTCTGCTGTGCTGTATGACTCCTCTGATCCATAAAAAAAAAAGTGATAGGACAAGGAGGAACAGTTTTAAACTTAAAGAGGAGAGACTTGGATTAGATATTATGAAGAAATTCTTTACTCAAAGAGTAGTAAGGCACTGGAGTAAGTTGCCTGGTGAAACTGTGACTGCCCCATCCCTGGAAGTGTCCAAGGCCAGGTTGGATGGGGCTTGGAGCAACCTGGTCTCATGGAAGGTGTCCCAGCCCACGACAAGGGGTGGAACAAGATGATCTTGAAGGTTCCTTCCAGCCCAAACCACCCTGTGATTCTGTCAGCATGTGCCCCATCAGACAACATCCCTTCTGCTGCCATGCCCCAGCCCCAGCAGCTCCTGAACGAGAGGGCAGTGACCAAAGTGAGGTGAGAGCACGAGGCTGATGTGCCCTGTGGGAACACTGCTTGCTGGGGATCCCCTAACAGCACGTCCCAGGACTGCAGAAAATCCAGAACTGGGACCATGGCAGGGGATGCTGGCTCTGGAGGGCAGGGAGGATGTGTTTCCACCTTGTCTCTCTTTTGGGCGATGCCCTGGCTATGTTCTAAAGCAGAATGGGCTCCACATCTGTGCCCTGGTTTTGATCTCTTCCCATACAGGTTCATGACTCAAGCTGCTGGAGATCCAGGTGGGTGTGTGACTCTTCCTAGAGGCTCTAACAGGAATTTATCCCTCCAGGAATCACAGGAGTACCCCTGGGGATCACAGAGAGTGAGAAATGAGGCCGTTCACCACTTCTGTCAGACCCTTCCTGGACAAATAAACCAAACACAGGGTTTGAGCTCCAACACATCCACCCTGAATCCACTCTCTGGATCCCTCTCTGACCTCCTGGCTCCCAAGATGTGCAGAGGAGCTCATGCTACTCCCAGACATAACAACAGTGATAGTAACAAAGACAACAATGATAATAGTAATAAAAAACAACTTTTAAAAATACAACTTTTCTGTCTACCAAGGCCAGACCTGCCTTGGGGGTGATTTGCACACATACAGACACCAGCACAAGGGGCGACTTCCAGTGCTTCAACAATCAGAGCTGGCAGCTGAAGGGGGAAATATTTTGTGCTTCTGCCCCAAAACTGTGCAAAACCAGGTGATTTCCCACAGCTGTCTCCTTCCATGTGCAAGGGGTGGGGATGGAGCTTCCCTGTGAGTGTTGGGACTTTCCTGGGGCTGTGCACGCCGTGGCCATGGAGTGCCTCATGCTCCTGTGGCTGCAGCTGCTCCCAGTCCTGCCCAGTTCATCCATCACGGTCATTGTCCCCCTGACAGCAGAATGCTGCCCTCAGCTGTGCTCACAGACCCTGGAGTTACAATCCACACCACCCCGTGGTCCACAGGCCGCACCTGTGGTCAAGATCCTTCTCAGTGTGCCTTAAATAAGGAGCTGATTTGAGGCCTCTGATTTATTTTGGGAGAGGACCTTTGGACAGCAGACACCCCCAGCTGATGCATGTGCCCACACTGGGTGCTGGGTACAAAGTGGCTGCATCCCTGAGCCCTGGCACCCCCTGCACTGCTCCTGCCACACACCAGGGACAAAACTCCACTGATGACCCCTGCCCTGACCCTGTTGGTTTGCCAGCATATAAACACAGCCTGGCATGTAGATGCAGAGAGCTTCAATTTTTGACAAACCAACATTTTCATCTCAGAAAAAAAAAAGCTCACCCAGAAGAATCCTGCATGGCTCTGCCTGCATGCCCAGCCTCACTTAAACACAGTTGACTTCTCCCAGCAGCCACAGCCCTGCCATGATCCCTGCCTGCTCAGATGAGCTCCTGCAGACAGTGGCTATAAATAATCCCAGCCAGCACCAGGAATGACCTCCCTGACAGATTCAGTTACTGCAGGCATGACCAATACACAGTGATTTAATTTGCTCTTTGCACATAGCTGTTTGGGCCCTTGGGTAATTACCTAGAAGAGCATGCTACTGGATTTCCACCCTGGAATATTTCAGTTTTTGATGTTTTCAGTGCTGTACCCTGTCTGAGCAGAGGGGGTGATAACCCAGAGAGGGCTGCAGCTAATGGGATCTGTCTGAAACGCGTCCAGGTCACCCGAGGACACCAGGCCTGATTCTGATCCAGCATTTAGGTCCATTTCCTTGGGTGGATTTGTTCCTAAGCCCTCCCAGGAAATCTCTCCTTATCCAGAGGCACCTTGATCTCTGGCATTTGCCTGTTGAGGCATGAGGGGATTGTGAGTGAGAGTGCATCTCCCACGCAGCCTGGCCTTGGACTCCACCCTTCCAAACTGGACCCCGACCTCTTCCAGCCATGGATTCCACAGCTGTTTATCTCAAACCAGCTCTTCAAAACAATAGAGGACTTTGGCAGCTGCTGAATATTTCCCTTTAGCTTTGCACAGGGGCAAACACATCCCCTTTTGGAGCAGGGACAGTTTGCTTGTGCTCATTTAGCACTTCAGCACTGACTTTCTGGGCAGTTGGTGTTTATCAGCTGTTGCTTGTGTTTCTTTTGGCACTTTTGGCACTGATGGTTCATTTTCAGGTGGTTCTGTGAGGAGTAAGGAGTTGGATGTAATGATCCATATGGGTCCCTTCCAACACGAGATGTTCTACACTTCTACAACTTTGATCCATAGCCTAGAAAAGATGCACAGACATGAGAATTCTATCCACAGCCAGTGGATGGGCTGGACATTGGGGTTGTGTGGGCTCCTGCGTGCTCTTGGCAATGGCTGTGCCAAAGACAAGCCATGAAACCAAATCCTCTGCCCCAGGCTAGCACAAAACCCCTCCAGGGCACCCAGAAAGAGAAATACTTTGCAATGATTCGCTGCCATTGAGGGCAGATCCCCATGCTGCATTTGTGGGGGGAAAAATAAAACATTAAAAATTGAAGAGGCTCCTAAAGAAGCTGCAAAACCCAAATTACAGTCTCAGACACACAACCAAACCATGGCGATGGCAGCCCATCAGCCAAACCCAGCATGTGCATGGCTCACCCTGTGGCACCCCTGTGATTGCCTGGCTTAGCCTCACCCCCCCAGCCCTGCTGAGTCAGCCTGTCTGCAGGAAAATCAGCTTCACAGCCCAGGCAGAAAGCCATCCTGGGCTGGCTGACACCTTCCCAGCCCGAAATCACCCTCCAGCCTGTCCTGCACGGGGCAGCAGAGCTTTGCTAGGAGGGGCCTGGGGAGGAAGGTGCAGACAGGCTCAGATCAGCTTAGCAGATAGGAAGGTAATTAATAGCCTGATAAAACCACCAAGGGCAGACAGGTGGGCTTTGTGCTCCAGCCCAGACCTCCCAGGCTCTCTCCCTGTCTGGGGCACTGCTGACAGAGCTGCTGGGAGCATTTCCAGGGATGGCAGTGACACCAGAGACACCAGGCTGGGTCACACCTGCGTTCCTGAGGTTGCTCCTCTCAGGAGGTGCCTGGGGGTGGTGCATCCCTGTGCAAGATAAGGGCAGTGAAAACCTCATTTCATCTTTAATGAGTGATAAAAGGCCGCCCCCATTCTCCCATCAGTGGTTTTTCTTCCCCCAGCATTACTCCAGTGCAGGGTTTTCCAACAAGGGAATATTTTTTTTCAAAGAAGGCCAACACTTCTCTAAAAACGTCTTCAGCAAAACAGGGAAAATGATATGTCAGTTCATGAGGTCAAAAAGAGCTTCAGAAATTTTGAAAAGTATCGGTTTCCATTCCATTTGGACAGGAAGGTAATTTTATTTTTATTTACATTTTAAAAAGAAGATCTCTGGTGAACCAAGATCCTTGGTTTTCAGCCAGCTGTAACCATGAGTCCTTCAAACCTTTTATTACAACTTTTCTGGCTTAATTCACTTTCTTCCCAGTCCCATCTCTCTCTAGGGTTTGCTGACTCCTGCAAGTGATTTTATTTAAGGGATGCAGGTGGACTTCTTTCCCCTCTGCAACAGAGGGGAATTTTTCACTCCACATTTTTCACACCACACCCCATCACGTGCCAAAAAAAAGAGCATTAAATCAATCTCTGTGCAGTGGCCATGCTCAGAAATATTCACCATAAACCAATTAACAAGGAAAGGCATCCCAGTCATTATTACAAATTAATTATGATGAATATCAATTTTTTATTATTTTCTTGTGCCTTGCTTATACAGCAGCCAGTCCTTGCTGGGTAATTTATAGCCAGGTAACAACCTCCCTGCAACAAGTGACTTCAAAAAGGTGGGCTCATCCACACCAGTGATGGTGTAAAAATGTCACTGAGAAAGTGTCCAAGTGGCTGATAGGAAAGACTGGGACAAAATACCAAAGCAATGCTGAAGCATGAGGCTGGCAGAGGGGATAAGGTGGGTGTGTGGCAGCAGAGCACATCTGAAGCTGTCCCAGGTGAACCAAGGCTGGCTGGAGGGGTGGGTGAGTCAGGACACCACTGTGGTGTCACTGAGGGGAGAGGGTGACATTGATATTGTCTGAAAGGGACGAGAGCAGGGTAAATCTCAGTCCCTGCAGCAGAGGGAGAGGCAGGAGGGAGATCAGCCATGAGCACTGGTGCCATCACCCCGACACGCAGGTGACACCCAAGGGGACACCTGTCAGAGCTCAGTGCATCCCTCCGGGTGTGCAGAGTTGCCCAGGACCCCGCCGGGGGGCTCGGAGTCCCTGGCACACAGCCCAGAGCATCTGGGGATTTGATTTTTGACACCTGGAGCAAATTACCTGCTTGGTATGAGGACATGAAAGTCACACAGGTTTGAACAGTGTAATAACAAAATTATCACAGGGTGAAAATGTAGATTTTAGGATTTTTGGTATGGGGGTTATGGGGACAAGATGGCCGAATTTGGGCATGTCCAGCCTTTCTTCTTCTCCTTCTCCTTCTCCTTCTCCTTCTCCTTCTCCTTCTCCTTCTCCTTCTCCTTCTCCTTCTCCTTTCTTTCCTTCTCCTTCTCCTTCTCCTTCTCCTTCCTTCTCCTCTCCTTCTTCTCCTTCTCCCTTCTCCTTCTTCTTCCTTCTTCTTCTTCTTCTTCTTCTTCTTCTTCTCCTTCTTCTTCTTCTTCTTCTTCTTCTTTCTTCTTCTTCTTCTTCTTCTCCTTCTTTTCTTCTTGTCTTCTTTCCATTTTTGCAGGATTGGTTTGGGATTGGTTTGGAGTAGAAGTGCGCTGTCTAACACAGGTGATAGGTATTGGGAATTAAGTGTAAATATGTTAAACGTAGTTTGTAGTATAAAAGGACAACACAGAGGGCCTGTGGCTGCCCTGCTGAGCAGATCTCGGCTGGGCAGAAAGAAAATTTTATAGATAAGAATGAATAAACAACTTCAAGAGTGAAAAGTGAAGAGTCCAGACTCGTTCTTCAGCCGCGCGGGTCGGAACAGAGACATCCTGAGCATCTCGGGGCAGCAATGAACAACAGCAACCCAAGAAACACCCAAGGACAGCGTGCCAGCAGCACTGAGTGCATGGGGGGACCTGTGTGAGAGCCACAGCCTCCTGTGCCCCTCTGCCACTGGTGGATCAGTGCCCTGGGATAATGAGTGGGTGGAGATGGAGCAAGAACCAGAGAAATGCAAGGTGGCATTTGCATGGTGGGACTCCCAAGGGAGGACATTGGTATTTTTAGGTGCCACCAACAGTGAAAAACGCCAATCACTTGTTTTGAAAATTTTAAAAGTTTAATAGTAATAAAATGGTTATAAAAATAGTAATACAATTAGAGTAATAACAATTTGGGCAATTTGGATTAGGACAATATGAGACAATAAAAACAAAGAGTTATGGACAGTCCAGGTACCTCTTCTGGGCAGCACGAGCCCGAAAAAAAGGACCCACATTAACAGAGGATTAACCCTTAAAAGCAATAACCTGTTGCATATTCATACACCTCATACATGATGCATAAATTCCATTCAAACACAGGATTCTGTCTGGTCAGAGTCAACTTCTTCCTCTTAATACTGACAGCATCCTCCTGCCCAAGCAAGGCAGGAAGAAGTTAATTTCTCCTGATAATGGAGCAATAAATTCTCTTTCTCTGAAAGATTCAGGTGTCCTGTGGCTGCTATCTCAGTGCGAGTCCTTTCTTTAGGAAAAAGTAAAGGACATAGCATAGTTTCTATTTTAACATTTTGTTATAAACTAAAACTATATTTACCACACTACTTAAGAGAATGAATACAGCATTACTTTCTAACACAGCACATACAATATTCATTCGAATATTTGAGAAAAGCCAATCATAAAATACATGCATTTTTCACACCAACCTCTAAGCCTACACATCCCCTGCTAGCCAGAAAGCCTTCTCCTCTCCTCTCTTCATCTCCAGCTCTGCCCACAGGTTGGCACCCAGCTGTGGTGGAGGCATCCAGCACAGGCTCTCCAGTCTGGTTTGGATGACATTTATCAAAATGTTGGGTTTTCCTTCTGCTGATGCTCAGGCACTCATTTGGGTGGGTGAAGGCAGCAAAAGGCAAGACCCAGCTCTGGAAATACCTCCTCATAATGACCAAAATCACAGCTTAATTGTGGGGTTTGAGCTGCAGCTAGAAATGTCTGGATTTGGGGCTGTGCTCATTCTTGAGCTGTCCTCCCCCATGGTAATTATTCGTTAGGTCTTAATTACTGTTTCTCTTTGTAGCTCTAATTCAGCTGCATTTTTTGGTCACAACCTCTGCTGCCACCCACTTCTCTAACTTCTTCTGTGAGCCACCAACATCAGATCAGTACAAAGAGCACTCAGATACCTCTCAAAGATCAAATAACGTTTGCTGGTGTGTGGCCAGGAGTGGGTGCAGTATCGGAGTCTGCATCTTCTACTAGAGGGAGAAGCAATTCATAAAGCCTGGGGGATCCTGAATGTTGTCCCTTCAGACCATGTTAGATCTGAATCTTAGATTAGCAAGGAAAAAAATCTCCTCCCTGTGCAGGAAGCTGGGTGGACAGATGCATCAGCTGGGTTTTATCTGCCTTGCCCTGAAGCTCACCAGACTCAGTAACAGTTGTCACAGTGTAAATTGGGTTTTCCTTATGATTGTGGGAGATAACATCCAGAGAAGACCTCTCAAGGCATTTATCCCACCACGAGCTGAGCTGGAGCTGCTGGGTGCATCCATGCCCTCCCCAGAGCACACCCAGCTCCTGGGGATGGACCACAGGGCAGCATGAGAGATGAAGCCAGCCTTGATGTAGGCCCTGCAAATTCATTTCCTAGAATAGAATCACAGGATGGTTTGGGTTGGAAGGGACATTTAAAGGTTATCTTGCCCGACCCCCCTGCAATGGGCAGGAACATCTTCAACTAGATGAGGTTAATGGGATTATGTCAATGCTTTTGGTGTTGACTCTTACCACTACTCCTCCATCCAGATGATGTAGTGTCAAATAATTTCCATTTTGATACACATTTTCCACTCACCCCACCACTCAGCCTCAAAGAGGACACAGTTGGACACACAAACAAGGGAAATGTGAGGGAAAAATATTCACATCCACACAGCTTTTCATTAACTGTGAATGCAGCAGGAGCTCCCCCGGGGATGGGGAAGGGACCCTGACATTTGGCAGAGTTTAGGAGCAGCAAGACAGATTTACACAGAGCTAGAACTCAGCCAGACCTCTAGCCACCTCCATGGGACCTGTGTGTCTACAAAATGCCTCTAAGCCCTTCAAACCCTTCCCAATACCTCCACTTCCATCTAAAAAAGAACAAAGGGAGATGATGATTTATGCCGTATCTCAGCATAAATATATTCCTTCCCAGGACATCTTGGTTGCAACAAAACTGCACAAGCCCACCTAGAAATATTGCAAATAATTCCTGCTAGATCCCCTTGCAAAGCAATTCCCAAAACCAGCCGTTTCTTTTTTATCTTTTTCCTCACAGATGGATAAAAAAAAAGGAATAAAACCCCCTCCAATCCCAGGAGTGAGGGCAGCCACTCCCCAGCCCGAGGCAGGTGAGCAGTGAGGCTGTGCTCCATCCAATGCGCTGCACTGTGAAGGTTTGCCCGTGGTTGAGCTAATCCCAGACACATTCCTGAGCCATCAATCAGAGCTGAGTCAGCCAGCGTGACTGCTCTGCCCTTTTTATATATTTTTTTTTTAGCCATCACAAGTTCTCTCGCCTTGTTTGCCAGCAGTGAGCTGGGGGGGGTTATTCAATTTTTTTTTTTTTTTTTCTTTAATAAAAATGGGGCTTGACTGGGAGCAGGGAAATGTTCCTGCTGTCGAGTATAACCTTTAAAGCTGCATTGCCTGGAGGAGCTTCTCCTCTCTGGGATGCTGCTACAAAACGCATCACTTGGAAGGAAAAGAAAGGATGCAGCTGCCTGGGATGGCACCGGCTCCCCTCCCTCACTTTGGGGGTGGTGTGACACAAGCCCCATCATGCGCATGGAAAAGCGAGCAGATTTTTGGAGGGGGGATTTTTTTACGGAGCAGCCTTGGAAATGCTGCCCAAAGCCATTCTCAGGGAGGCAAAACCTTCCTTCCCCCCGCCCCGTGCTCCTGCCACAAGGACAAGGATTTATCAGGGCTTCCAAAGAGCCCCTGGGGAGGGCAGGGGAGCTGCACTGATGTTGTGGCTTGGTGTGACCTCAGCCCACCCCGGCTGGAGGTGTTATCAGAGCCCCTGCAGGGCTCCCCTGTGAGGAGGGAGCAAGGCCATGTTCATGGCCCTAAAACAAGCGTTGTGTCTCTGCCTGGTTCAAGGAGACAGCCAGGTTGCTAGAGATAAGAAAAAAAAATGGTTAAAAAAAATTAAAATCTTGTGGCTGCTGGATTTCCTGAGGTTCTCCCTGTCTCAGGATGCACACAGGGATGAGCATGGCCACAGTCTCACACCTCAGCACGTCCACCTAGAAAATATTATTGCAGGTGTCTCAATCACATTTAAAATGAGAGAACGCCATCCTTGGTGAGAGGGCCTGGAGGACAGAGCAGCTGTGAGAAGGGAGATGATCCCTGTGCACCCCAAAAATCTCTGCCCCAAAGCAAGACCTGACAGGCTCTGCCAGCCCAGGGGAGAGCAGAGCAAGGGCTGCACATCACCAGCAGGAGCCAAACCACGGAGCTGAGCTGGAATGCACAGCACTCTGCACCTTTTAGCCCCTTCAGCTCCCCACAGGCTTTTAGAGATACAGCTCCCATAGTGGGACAAGCCTTTAATCACAGGAGAGGCATCCACCCAAGGTGTGCTCCCAAACATCATGTCAAATTACACCTTGCTCTGCTTTCTCCTACTTTTTCTCTGGAACAATAAATGAATATTAAATTAATTAATAAAAACACACACACAGAGGTTTACAGGGAACTTAAATTGCAGCTGCTGGTTTCCTGCCTTCAGGGCAGACAGACCTTATCTCAGTGTCCAGCCCTGCATTCAGCACCCAGGTATTTAATTTCAAGAACCAAACTAGGTTTGAATAAATGCCTAGCCCTGCCTAATTTGCACCCTAGCTGTAGATCCAGGCAGGACAAGTCCCAATACATCACTTTTCTACCCAATGGTGATGAAGCATGTAGAGCTTGGGGGGCATTTGTTCTGAGTAGGTGTTAACACTTGCAGAATTCTCAGAATGGTTTGAAAAACACCTTCTACTAGTCTAGGGTTGCTCCAAGCCCCCTTCAACTTAGCCTTGAACACTTACAGGCATGGAGCATCCACAATCTCTCTTTTATGAGAATTTTTATTTATGAGGCACAGGAACACGTGTGAGAGAGCACAGGGTGACCCTTGGGGCCTGAGAGCATGATTTCTGACACAAAAGGAAGAACCAGATCACATCTGTATTTCAACAAGATATTTTATTGGTCCAGCAACTGCAAAATATACAAATTTCTGAAAGGCATACCCTGTTTTTAAGCTGGCACAGCTTTATATCAGGCAATTATTCCAGATGTATATACAGAACAGTTAACATATCACAAATCAAAAAAAAAAAAAAGTAATCCCAAGTAACTACACCCTTCTCTCCAAGCTTTGCAGTATACATTAAATAAATAAAAAGCGCTTTGCTATTAAAAAAAAAAAAAAAAAAAAATAAATTCAAGTATCACAAAGGAAAACATACCAGAGAGCAAAAAGAAAGGTGGGGGAAGAAATCATTGGTGTGGTTTGACAGGTCCTCTCTGCCAATCTGCCTTGGCTGTGGCATCAACTGCCCAGTCCTTGGCTCTGTTAACCCAAATGATGGACAGCAATTTTTTGGGGCAGTTGTGATGGCACAGGGCTGACACCATCCCACCAACCCCTCCACCACAAGATAAACTCAGGAGAGCAGTTTTCCCAAAAGCAGGAAAAAACACCAGTTCAAATTCCACATTTCTGTAGACCTACCGAGACATCTATTACTACTAAAGGACAAAAGTTTAGGGCCATTTGGGTTTTTTTAATATATATATTTATATATATACACACACACGAACACACACCAAAACATCCGCGCAATTGCACGTGGACAGGATCGATCTCGGGGCAGCCAGACGTCATGTTTGTATTTGCTGGCTTATCTTTTTGCAGCAGCAGCAGGAGGAGAGAGATAAAACTCCCCACGAAGGAGGAAGTTGTACAGAGCCAAGTGAGTGGCCTCCCCAAAACATTCATTTATCTGGAAGGCAGAGAAACCCAAAAAAGCGCAGCTGCCACCCAGGGCACGGAGGGAGAAGTCTGCTTTGAATGAGGCTGTTAAAACAGAAATAAAGCAGAGCAGGGTGGGGGGGAGTGTTCTTTGCTTTTTCTGTACAGGAGTATGATACACATATGCACAAGCTGACACAGGCAGGGCAGTGCCAGGGCTGTCCCCCCATGGGACACGGAGCCCTCCCGCCGTCGGTGCCGCTCCAGCGTGGAGCGCGAGGCACTGTGGTTCACCTTTTCCCAAAGGAAAAAAAAAAACAGACCAAACCCACCCCCAAAACATGCACACACCCACAAAGAGATCGCTTCTCCACCAAACCTCTCCGAGTCCATCTCTGGGGATGGTGCTCCCTACACAGGACGCTGGGGAATGCCATGGGAAGGATGAATCCAAAGGGTTGCCCACCCGTGGTTCCCCAGCCTAGTGCTGCAGGAGGGGGGGCTGCCTTCACCTCCTGCCTCCAGCAAAAAAAAAAAAAAAAAAAAAAAAAAAAAAAAAGAAAAACACGAGATGGGCATGGAGAAGATGTTGCATATAGGTGGGGAAAAAAAACACCCAACCCTAAAAAAAAAATTAAAACCCAAAATCCACAGATTTTTCCACAAAGCAATAGTGGTTAATTGCCATTTTTAACTGCTGTTTCCCAGCCCAGAACAGGCTGCCTGCCAGGGATCTTATGGATCAAACCACTGAGAGTTGGCTGATGGAGTCAGTCGGGTCCTCACCCTTTTTCCCCCACCTCAAACACTGTAACTACTATTATTTTGTAGTCCCAGCTTTCCAGCATGCAAAATACAATTAAAAACAAACAGAAAAAGTTGCCTGTATTCAGGCTTCCCCTGTTAAGGGGCACAACTAGGAAAAAAATAAAGTAGTTATGCTTCTGCCACAAATAAAGTGCAAAAACCAAGCAGTTTCTAAGTATACACATACACACACGTGGGTGTGCATGTATATATAAAATTTAAAAAATACAGACAAAACTGTCCCTTCTTGTGGCTCTTTGCAGTCAGACAGGGACTCCTGCAGCCCAGCCAGATCTCTGGCCACCTCCATGAGACCTGTGTCTACAAAATGTATCTAAGCCTAGGGATTCAAGCCCTTCCCAATACCTCCACTTCCATCTGAAAAAGAAGAAAGGGGAGATGAAGTACCAGCACAGCACCTCAAACAGTGCCCAGCCTCCCCAAAATCCAACCCACGCCTGAACTCAGACCATCCCTGGGTGCTCCCCAAGATGAAAGCATCACCCAAGCCCCTGCTGGCATGGTTCCTCATGCACTTCAGGCATCTTTCAACCAGTTTTAGCAGCAGATAAAACTGCAAACCCCTTTAAGGTATATTGATATAAAAAAAAGTGAAAGAATGGGTTGGTTTTTTTTATTAAACCCAGCAGTTCTTGCAGTGAAGGAGTTCACACAGCTGCTTTCCTGGTGCTCACAGATCTGCATGAGCCAGGCTGGCATGTGTGACCAGCTGTAGCGTGGGTGAGGGACCGCAGCACAGCATGTTAGGGGCTTATTCAAAAGTAATGAACAACATTAATAATAATTAAAATTAAAAAAAAAAGCAAAACCCCCTTTACCCACCCCCCTTCCCCCTATTTCTCTACTAACCCCGCACCATCCACATATATACACACCCCACCCAGAGACAGATGGGTACCAATCATCTATACAGAAGATCAAAAACCACTGAAAAGAGAAGAAAATGCAACTCCTGTGCACTACAGAAGCACTTTACAGCTCGCTACGACCTAACAGGATGCCGGAGAGGAGAGCAAACGCTGCAGCCTGAAGAGCTGGTGGTGACCCTGGGATGGAGCTGGGCTCCTCCGGGGCTCTCCTGCATCCCTCCCCGCCGAGCAGAGCAGGGTTTGGGGCAGGGGGAGCAGAGCCAGCCCCGCCTGGGTTGGAAGCAAGCTTCGGGAATGGCGATGGGATGGGAAGCTGGCGGCGCCGGCGGCCTCACAGCGGTGCCCACGGAGTCACGACGGCTTCTGGGAGTTGTTCATGTTCTGCAATGAGAGGGGAAGGAGGTGCTGGGGTCAGGCTCCAGCCCAGCAGCACCTTCTAGGAACACATGAACACAGGCACACACGGGTCACCACAAAGCACCCACCACAGAGGGGAGGACATTGCCCAGCCGAGGAGAGAGGCAGTGACTGACTCACTACAGCTCCTTGCCACAGACATGGTCTCTGAAATAGCTTTTCCTTAGGATTTTTCCTCCTGAGAAGCTGAGAGGCCTCAGGAACAAAATGTGAACAATGGTTATCTGCTGCTGTGGAATGCAACAGGTGGGTCTGGGATTGTCTCATGTGGTTGTTTCTAATTAATGGCCAATCACAGTCAGCTGTCTGAGCCACAAGCCTTTGCTATTCATTCCTTCTTTTTCTATTCTTAGCCAGCCTTCTGATGAAATCCTTTCTTCTAGTCTTTTAGTATAGTTTTAATATAATATATATCATAAAATAATAAATCAGCCTTCTGAAACATGGAGTCAGATCCTCCTCTCTTCCCTCATCCTCAGACCCCTGTGAACACTGTCACAAGCCCCTCCTCAAGCATTACAGGGTTAGAATTTAGATATCCCTAAAAACTGAGCTGAACCCCTCCTGATGCTGTTGAGTCAGGGATAGAATGAAAGACTCCAGTCTTCAGAAGGCAGATCAGAAGGTAATTTAATGAAGGCAGTGGGACTGGACATGGCACTTGGTGCTATGGTCTAGCTGAGGTGTTAGGACATAGGTGGGACTTGGTGATCTTAGAGGTCTCTTTCAACCTCATTATTCTGTGTAATTCTATATGTGACTCACTAAGGTGAGACTTGGTTGGTCTCAGTAAAAAACCCTCACACTATTGGTGACTATGAATAGCACACTCTGGAGAACCATAGCTATAAACAATGGTTAAAGAAGGAGAGAGAATTGTTTTAATTCTTTTCTCTAAGTTACCCAGGCTCAGCCTGGGAGAAATTATCTCTGTTCTTTCTTCCACCAAACTGGGAATACCCACACCCTCCCACCCCACCCTGTCTGCACTTCTGAAGCTGCTCTTTGGTCAAGGCAAGGTGACAGGGGACCACAGTCTCATTCCAGCAGCCCAATTAAACATCTCTCTCTTGCTCCCCTTGAGGGCAGGCAGTGTCCCCCCTGCCTGCCAAGGGCAAGGCCATTGTTTGCCCATCCTTGGCAATGCCAAGTACAGGCAGCTCCCGCTGGCCATGCCAAGGACCACCCCCCACCAGAGGCAGAGCAGCAGCACAACTCCCCTGGTGACACTCCATGAGGTCTCATGGGCCCAAGAGATGCTCCAGACACAGCCCTGGTACAGAATGATGACAACAGGCACCCACCAGCACGTGGTGAGGACCACAGAACCAGAGACAACCAGCTACACACAAGCAGGAGCAGCCCCCAGGAGAGATCTGCTCCAGGAAAAGCCCAGGGGACCACAAGGACATTGCCCAACTCACAGAACTACATGGAACAAGGTAGGGGAAAAAAGGACTAGGACACAGCTAGGAAGGATTCTCCTTTTCTTTGTTTTCTTGGTTTGGTTTTTGGCAGGGTTTTTTTTTGTTTGTTCGTTGGTTTTTTGAGTTTTTTTAATGCTTTTACTACCTAAGCTGCTCCTACAAGCACCAGGAATCCCAGCCAGGCTACAAGGCAGAGCAGGCTGAGCTGCTCTCTCTCTGTTGTCTAAGGAGACAGGAGGAGGGTGAGGAAAAGCCACATGCACCACAGCCATTTACCTTGGAAATATTAGCAAAGAGAAAACTTTGAGAAAGTGACAAACGGGTCTTCTTTTTAAGCATGAAAAGTGAAGGGAAGAAGAAGGGAGGGGGGAATCAGGTGACTGTTCGAAAGTGCACTTTGGATCACAAAGCAAGCAAAAGGAAAAGAAACCATCACGCCAGGTAGCCCCACATCCCCCAGCCAGGAGGACTCCGAGGCACTCAGCCACGTCCCCATCCCCTCCCAGGCGTCCCCTGGTCCTCCTGCATGGGGGTCAAGACCCCAACACTGAGAGCTGATGCAGTGAAGCCCCCCCTACCAACCCAGACCCATGATTCAAGTTGTGACAGAGGCACTTTACACCTCCCCAGCCCCTTACAGGTGGTGACAGTGAGGGACCAAGCAGTGTGCAAGACAGCAGCCTCCCAGAGCTAGCAGCAGTGCGAGTGTCACCAAGCCTTGGGTTTGGCATGTCCTCATGGGTCCCACAAAGTCCCACACTAGGAGGGGGAGACAGGCTCCCAGCAGCTGGAGATTTCCAACTTGCTGCTGCCAGCCTACACCTGGTGTGGGTAAAACCATCACTGCCTGCTCCAGCAAAATCTGACACATCCATCTCCCAAACTCAACACCTGAGGGGGTTTCCAGCCTCCCAGCCAGCACCAAGGCATGCAGTGCCTTTTGTAACAATAAACAGGTGAAAAGGGAGGAGGGAAGGATGGACAAAAGCTAAAATGCTTTCAGAGCAACCCAAGAGGCTCAGGTTTCATCAGGGGCTTTTTTGGCCATGAGCAGCAAGGGGAGGATCAAGGCATGCAGGCCATGCTGAGCAACTCAACTTCTACACTCGGTGATCTCACCCAACCCAGGCACCAGCAAAGCCAAGTGCAACAGTCCTAACTTCCCTTTTCTCAAAAATGTTTACTCTAAAAGGGGAAGAAATAGGAGATTCAACATCTGCTACAGGCAAGCATGGCTGAGCTCTGGCCTGGCCATGGTAGAGCAGATCCCTCCCATCTTCAGCCCACAAAACAACCCAAGCCAGGGATGCTCACAGGCTGATTTGAACCAGCCTCAGAGGGCAAAAAGACCCCCCTGGACAGTACCCAGTATCAGCTCTGCCCCAAAGTCTTCCCAGCCTTTGAGAAGACCTCTGAGCACATCACTGCTGCTCTCAACTCAGTGTAGCATTAACTAAGTCCAAAGGCTTCAAATTTATCCAGGAGCTGTCCTGTTCCTCAGGGATACAACAGCCCTAAGCCAAACTGCCAGAGCTTTGATTATTCATCATTAATGCATGAAATGCTCCAGATGTTTTGCTTTCTTAACAGAACTAGAGAAGGACAATTTCCATTCACTCTGCCCACAACAGCTAGGCTGACTGTTTCCAAAATCCAAGTTTGCAGATGGCTGGTCCCAGGATCATCCAGCTCCAGAAAACACATTCCTGAGAAGGTCAGAAGCTTCTCAGATACCTCTCTGGTGCCATCAGTCACAGCTCAGAGCCCTCAGGAAGGACAGAGCACCTCGGTCTGTCACCTACACTACAACATGCTATCACAGAGGAGACAACCCCAGGAAAACCCAACAGCATCATCATCAGAGTGAAAGTCATAATTTGCTTAATTTCACAACAAAACTGGGACATTCCATCCAGCTAGGATACAAAACCAGCACCCACAGTCTCCTCTTTACCTTTCCTAAAACAAATCCCCCCCCAAGCCAACAAAATATTAACTCCAAGAAATCCACACCCCGTGCGGGTATTGCAACAACAGAACAACCCAGCAGGATGGCAAGAGACATGGAACAAAGGGTTGGAAAAGGGAATAAGAGGCAAGAAGGTACTTACAGGCATGCCTTCCCTAGTAAAGGCTGCAGAGACAGAGAGAACAGAGAGAGGTGTCAGTAACTCTGTGCCACACTGGGCAGAGGACAGTGGACAGCAGCGAGGGGCACCGGGCAGCCAGAGCTGGCAAAAGGTTTTGGTGAGGCTCCACCAGCCCAAGCAGAGCCCTGGGAGCTGACACAGCCCCAGCTGTCCTGGCAGGCTCATGCAAAGCAGCAACCAAGCAGAGCAGTGGTGGAGCGTGGAGCCACCATTCCTAACCTGGGCAAGGAGGGGACATCACACCAACACAGACAGCAGGGGAGAGGGGCTGGGCAAGGCAGCCACGTCCAACAGGCAGCTGGTGGGAAGGGCAGCATGGCAAAGGCTCCTGTAGATCATACAGGACTCCTCAGTGAGCTTAGGAGAGGGGTTTGTGCCTGGGAAAATGAGCAGCAAGCAAGGGACTCTCTTCCTATGTCCCTTCATGGGTGGGTGACAGAGGAGAGGACACGTGAGCACCATGGCAGCTGCCCACAGGGTTTCACCCAGGTTCACCACACCAAGAGCCTTCTACTCAATTTTGGTCCATTTTGCCTACAGCTCCAGGATGAAGGAGACCCTTCCAGCCAAAGATGAGTCTTGGCAGCAGCTCCTCCTTCAGAGAAGCACAAGAGCATTTGGTTTACTGCCACGGCCAGGTCTACAACAGAGCCAAGCACACCCAGAGGGAAGGGAAGGCACGAGCCCTTTGTTCCTGCTCACTCCAGGGAGGAGACCCCTCAGGAGGCTGATGGCACTAAATTAATGCAGCCTAGAGCTTGGTGGAAGCTGATGGTGCTCTCAAATCCCAAGAGAGGATCAACAGTGACCCAAGGCAGGGAGGGGCAGCAGCCACGGGAGGAAGATGCATCTCAGACAGCAGCACAGCTCACGACAAGTGCAAGCAGCTCCTCAGCTTCAGGAGTGACAGGAGGACAACAAACAATAAAACAACGAGAACAACAACAAAAAAAAAAAAAAAAAAAAAAAAAAAAAAAAGGAAAAAAAAAAAAAAAGAAGAGTTCAACTAACTTGTCCCGGCATCTGCGTGGGCACTTCCTGAGGAACACAGCCTGGCAGGGCAGGAGAAACAGCCACGTGCTCCTCCAAGCTGTTGATGCGAGGTTTTTTGGTGGGCTCTGGGCTTGCTAGAGGGGTAACGCTATTACGTCTCATGAGCGGGTTAGGTCCCTTCTTTGCTTCCTAAATTAAAGTGAGACAAAGAAAATAAAAGTAAATACAAAAAAAAATAAAGCAAAATAAAGGAAAAAGGAAGAAGGTGACAGTTATAAAGGAAAAAAAAAAAGAAGCAAGTTGATTTTTGGTTTTCTTTTTTTTTAAATCTTAATAGTGGTCTCTGCTTTTCCCCACAGTCACTGTCCACGAGCAAAGGGATGCACTGAAAGTCTCTGGGCACAAAAAAAACCTTGATGCAAAATGCTTAAGAGCACAAAAGGGGAGGGGAGAAAAAAAATGTCTCTGTGCTCAGATACGAGACAGATTTTCTCATCTGAGTCTCAGCTGACAAAAAAAAAGGTAACTACGGGTAGCTGAACACACCCAGCAGCCAACAAGCCATGACTCTGCAGGACACAGAGGTGCCCATCAGTCTCCTCCTGGAAGCTGGTCCCTCCACCCAGAGAGAGGGGTGAAAGCAAGAAGAGGGAAGATGAGCCAGCCCAGGCTGATCAGGAAGATTTGGGACATGGGAGCAGAGCAGCCAGCAAGGGTCAGCACCATGCCAAGCTCCAACTCAAGCAAGGGGGGATGGAGGCAAAGCTGAGCAGGGGCACCCAAGCACCTGGCACTTGTCTCACCCTGTCCTACCCAAGGCCTTGCTGCCATCCCCAGAGAGGATGGCAGAGCAGGGCATCAGTGTCCCCGTGCAGGGGGAAGGGCTGGCTTCCCCCCACAGCTGCGGGGAGGGACAGGCAGCTCGGGTGCTGCCACCTGGCAGGGGAAGCAAAGGAAAGGAGATGTGGGCCAAAAGCATCACTTTGGGCTCCACCACTAAGCACAAGCTGGAAGTGTCCCAACATCTTGGGACACAGGTGCTGCTCACTCTGTGTGGCTGCCCAGCCCTGACATTGAGTTTTGCATCCTCCTGTTCTGCCCTCTGAGCTCCAGTGGAGCACTTGGCAGACAGACCCAGCCCTACAGGAATTTTTCTCCACAGAGCATCCCCAGCCCAGCACTGCCACCTCCCACCCTGCAGAAGGACAGAGAGCCACGGGCATACCAGGAAAAGACCCTCAGAGGCAGATGGAGGGCAAGCATTGAGCCCAGGCTCTGCCAGCCACATGGGAGAAGTCACCTTCTCCATCCACAGCTCCACTCCCTGCCTTGGGCCACTGGATGACCATGCAGGTGGAAGTCAGAGACCAGGGAGGAGTTTTCCCTGGGCAAACACACTGGGAAGCAGGAACATGCAACAGTCCTGTTCCCTTGGAAAACCCTCAGCTGGCCACGACTTCGCAGAGCAAGAACACATCTGATGCTCCCAGTCTTCCAGCAGCACTTCCAAGCACCCAGCTGAGCCATCTCCCCATGCCCACCACCACCCCAGGCAAGATTTGGCAGTTCCCACTGCCAGGTGACCACAGGGGACAGGAGGGGGACACCAAAGGACAGCTCCAGGGAAAAGCAGCACTCACCTCTGGCCGATCTCTGTGGGTGTTGACTGCTTCAATGTTCAGGGAGATGGATTCCACCCGGCAGCCTGCAGAAAGGAGCACCAAGAGACACGTCAGCAGGGCCAGCAGGCACAGGATGTTCCCAAGTGCCCCACCACGGATCCCTGCTTTTCCCCCAGACAGCCTGGAGTCAGGAGGAGGAACAAGTCAACCCCCCTGGCATGTTTAGGAAGGTCTCACTCACCATAGGCTACCGGGGTCAGCTTCAACACTGTGTGCAGGGGACATTTCAGGTAGGGCATTTCATCTGCAGAGACAGCAAAGCAGGAGGGTTACCTGAGCAGGAGGCTCACACACCTTCATCCCACACCAAAGAGATGCACACTGCTGTCACTGACATGTTTTATAAAATATCCTTTCTGTAGGATTCTTCCTCCTGAGAAACTGAGAGGCCTCAGGAACAAAATGCAAACAATGATTATCTGCTGCTGTGGAATGCAAGAGGTGCATCTGTGATTGGTCTCATGTTGGTTGTTTCTAATTAATGGCCAATCACAGTCAGCTGGCTCGGACTCTCTGTCTGAGCCACAAACCTTTGTTATTCATTCCTTCTTTTCCTAGTCTTAGCCAGCCTTCTGATGAAATCCATTCTTCCATTCTTTTAGTATAGCTTTAATATAATATATATAAAAATACAAATAATATATTAATGTAGAATTAATAAAATTAATAAAATAATATATTTATATATAATAATATAAAGTAATAAATCAGCCTTGCAAAACATGGAGTCAGATCCTCATCTCTTCCCTCATCCTAGGGCCCCTGTGAACACCATCACAGACTGCAGGATGCGAACAGCCCAGAGCTGTATCCATCATCCCTCCTCCAGCAGGGCCAATCCTTTTCCAGAGCCAGGGAGCTCACCTGCACTCTTGTCCAGGAAATAGGCCAGGAGACAGCGCATGACAGCCTGGTGGCAGATGACAAGGACATTCTCTTGCCTCTCCAGCTCCATGATCACTGGCTCCAGGCGCTGCACCAGGTCCTGGTAGGACTGGGAAAGAGAAAGAAGGGAAGGGAGATGAGGCATGGAATCGATGCAAAGAGCATCCCAATGAAACAACAGTCCTTGACTTGGTAAACCTCCTGATTTCGTGCCTCTGAGCAAACCAACAAACTGCTAAAGACAAATCCTCATCCCCAGGCTACTCTGGAACTTCTAATTCTTCCATCAGAGAAGGAGCCATGCACATCTCAGTGAGTCACAGCTCAGGCCTGGAGAATTAATTAAGGGAAACAACAAGGGCTTTGAATAGAGCCTCTCCATCATCTTGACATTTGATTTGGTACAGGATTTGAAAGTTCTGAGAAGTCTGGAGCAACCTGAGAAACCCCAGGGTTTTGAAGGACCTCATAAAAACCATGACAGGCAGCCAGAAGGAGCCCCAGACACTCAGGGTTGGTGTCTGATATCCCCACATATTCTTCTGTCAGATACAGGGTCATGAGGATGTCTCCAAAGATTTTTCTGAAATGTCGATGGGCATGACTTTCAATTTGGGGATAATCAGCTCAAAGCACAGCCTAAAGTATCATCCAGAACTGATGTCAATTCCCACCTCATTGTGTCACACCCTGAAAGCAGACTGCCAGGAACAGAGATATTACCATCAACCCTTAGGGAATGATACTGAGAACAAGGTGAAAATTGCTTTTTTTGGAAATGAAAGGAAAGAAAATTAGGCCAGCACAAAACTGTGAGCAGATATAATGATGGAGGTTGAACTAGAAACCTCCAGAGACCTTTCCATGCTAATTTGCTATAAAGTCAGTGAGACTGGTTGTTAAGTGACATTTCTTAGTGACACCTTCATATGCCAAGATTTCACAAGAGCTCAAGGCAGAGGTAAACATGAGTCCTGCTCTCTTTTAATTCTGGTTTCTTGCAGCTCCCACTGCTCCTCTGCTCAAGAGCTGAGTACAGAATGAGGGGAAAAAGGCCACATTTAAAGCACAAGTCCTGCAGACTTTGCAGGAGGTGTCCCTGCACACCTACCTCCCCAGAAGGGTAACGGTAGTAATATTTATCCTGGTCACGCAGAGCAAATTCCTCCGGATGTTGCTCCCTGATTTCTTCATAGGTCATTTCTTCACACACACCCTGCCAGGGCAGGACAAACACGAGGTTACTGGACATGCCCTCAGCACAGCCACCAGACAAAACCTCACTTTCTCTTGTTCAGCCCCATGCAGCTGTTATCATGCACAGATACTCACAGCATCGATTTCATTGAGTGCCTTCCACTGCTCATAGGGCAGCTGGAGAGCTTCTGCTGTTTGGATTGTCCTCTTCAGCTGGCTGGTCCAAATTTTGAGGTCTTTCAGGTTCTGCTCTTCTACAAATTTGTTCAGTGCCACTGCAAACTGTGGAACATAGGAAAAAAGAGGTTGATTCCTGGTCCACAGCTTCCTTTGTTCCCTATTCCCAGGAAGTGTTGCCTTCCACAAGCACAAAGATCAGCCTCCTGCTCTGAGGGGAGGGAAGGGCAGCCACACATTCATTGATCCCCAAGAGCTACAGATGGACCCTCAGCAGCCCAGCTGCCATCAAACATGCATTTGTGATACATGAGTAATGCAATGATTGACTCTCACAATTAACAGACAAATATCATGTGTACAGGTTAAGAGAAGTTTTATAGATTTATAGTTATGTTCTACCCCCTTGCATTGTTATCAAGGGACATCTGGGAGGGCTGGCTTGTCACTACGGTGACACCTGATTTCCAATCGGGATTTGAGGAAGAGATCATGACCACTGGACAGCAAAAAGAGTAAGTATCTGGGGTGTTGCAAAGAGAATCCATCAGATTCTCAGATGCCAGGTCAGGTTCTCAGAGTGGCAGCTTGCACACTGGACCAATGGAATGGGTACATCCAGGAGACAAAAGAAACCAGATCTTTCACAACTGCAGTGTCCATAACAGCTGGGTCTGTGCCTGAGGAGCTGGAGAGTGCATTCCAGCCAAGCAGCAGGTTCTTCAGCAGATGAACCTCAAACCCACACTGCTGAGGATGCAGGCTGCTGGAATCATGGAAAACCTTCTGGTGACTCAAAGCTGGAGAGAAGTGTTCATGTCCCAGCTAAACCTGCAGCCCTGTTTGGGGTAGCTGAAGTTTAAGTGCATTGATACCACACATCCAACATCACCAACAGACCTGTGCAAGCTGGTTCACTGCACCACAATGCCAAAACCAGTGGGAATGCCACTTTTCCCTTGTTTTACTTGTCCTGAAGTAGGAAAGTAGCATAGAAGGGTTGATGGACAGAACTTTGGGAGGGGTTAAAGGGTTAAAAAGGGAAAACCTCCATTGTGAGGGGGGTGAGCACATGGCAGGGAAAATCCTTTGCTCCCAATGCCATCACCTTTCTTCCCTACTCAGTCTTCTGTTGGTTTAATAAACCCTCCTAAACCATGAAAAGCGAGTAACCATTCCTCACACATTTAACCCAAGGCACAGCACCTACTACAGCCACAGGGGGACATTTTCCATCTCCCCTCACCTTCTTGCCCCTGTTGGAGAGGCCAGAGTCGCCTCCAATCCTGCCCTTGAGGTTGAACTCGCTCTCCCCGTGCCGACAGAGGTAGATGGTGCGGGGCTGGACGTGGATGTTCATCAGGTAATACACAATCCTGCTCTGGATGTGGTCCTGGACCCTGTTCACCAGGAACCTCCGGCCCACGTCGATGACTTTGATGAGAGAAAGTTCCCTGGGGACAGACAAAGACTTTCTATTATATATATGTATGTGTGTATATATATATATATTTATTTTTATATTTGCATATATTTATATATACAAAGATATATAAATATATATATTTATATTCTGTATATATTTGCATACAAATATATATTTTATATATATTTTATATTTTATATATATATATTTAATATATTTTTATATTTTATATATTTATATATTTTTATATTTATATAGTTTATATTTATATATTTAATATATATTTCTATTTTTTATATTCAATATGTAAGTCCAATATTTCTTAATAATTTCTCATCCTTTCTGTAATGATAAGGTCTGATTCCAACTTAGACCCCTCAAATCTGCAAAATAAGAACTTTCTCCTTTTCATTCTTCTGTCTTTCCTCTTTTACATAGAAGTTATTTTTCTTGAAAGGAAAAATTTTTTTTTTTAACAGAGATTAAAATCTTAATAAAATGCACAGGTTAGGGATCTTGATTTCTTTTGCCCAATAGCTCCATATTGCTTCTGTGACAGGGAGCATAAGAAAACTTAAGTGATTTCACAATGTCACTTTATTCCTCCAGTTTATTTAGTATTATTTTTTAAAATAAAAATAATCACAGTCCCACATTCATTTGCATTGATTAAAACAAAACAAAATATTATACTGAAATAATTTATAGATATTAAAATAGTGGCCAACATGAAAAAAATATATTCTTTTCAATATTCTGCTTTGGATGTTCAGGTTCTCCTCTGGCACAGGCATAACCTCTATAAATGTCACTTCAGTTGACACCAGCTGAAAACATCTGGGCTGTGATACCAGATCATGCAAGGTTTCAACCTGCATGATTCCCTTATAGCAGCTTCCCTCTTGTTTCCCCAGTGTCATACAGGTTTTGTAATTTCTCCAGGGAGTCATTTTCCCTTTTCCTGCTTTCCTGTCATTCTCCATAGCAGCCCCGCGAGTTATCTCTGCCCATGTAATCCCCCAGCTCAAAGGATTTCCTGCAGGCTATTTTCAGCAGGGAGCCAACAGGTAGTGGGGATTCATGGAGAGCTGAATAGCAGCAGTGTAATCACCACCCCTCCTCTTGCGGCAGCAAAGAGGATTAAACGGGACTAACAGGGAACATGCTGCTCCCCAGGACAGGGACCGTCCACACAGGGCACACACCAGTGTTTGTGAGCAGTGCAGAGCCTGGGAGGTGCCTGCAGAGTCAGGCAGGACAGCACAGCTCTCCCAAGGCACACAAGCAGCAGGCAGAAGCCACAGGGCTTGCTCAATGCTGTGCTTTGAGCCAAGCAGTCCCTTCCCTTCACTGAGACAATGAAAAAAGCACCTCAGCCACTCCAACTCAAGGGCTCTCCCAAAGCCTTTGTATTGAGACCTGCAGAACAAGGTTGGAAACAGCTCATCTGAGCCCAGAAGAGCCTGGCAAGGCATCAGTGCCCATTTCCCTGGCACAGGGCCTGGGGAAAGCAGCATTTTCCTATGAAAGGCCTAAATTCAAGCTGAGGCCTGGCCATAAATCATTCTAGCACAGTCAGATGTACGAAGACAAAGTGAAATACAGCTCCACCCTTCACTGCTGCTCTCCTGGGAGAGGGCAGGTGCTCCAGGCAGCTCAGCAGTCGAGGTCTCTTACCTGTCATAGTCATCAGGGTCGAGGGGCTGGTAGCTGGCTTGGTAACAATTGATCCTCTTCATGAAATCCTCCATGGCATCAGTGGAATTACAGTCCCGGTAATCTGGGCTGGACAATTTCACTTCCTGGAACAGAAAAAAAAAAAAACAAAACATGCCACAAGGAGAGGTTAGGAAGCTTTCCAAGCCAGAGGATGCTAATCTGGAATTTCAAAGTCCTGCCAAGATCCAGTGATTAGCTGAAACTAAAGTGATGAGTACTTGATAGTCATCACTCATCACAGGGCAGAAAAGAAGCAAATTAGACCCAAAACCAAGCATCAGGTGGGAGAATTTGGTATCAGACACTGCATGATTACTACAGACACCCATCAATCCACTCCCATTCTCCCAGAAGTTGGGATACCACTTCACCACCCAACAGCAGGAAAAGTGAGCTTCCTAATGGCTAAAAAACCCCATCAGGTTCAAATTCAAGCTGAGAAAGGAGAGTGCATGAACTTAGACAAGATGCTTATCCCAGCTCAGCAGCAGGACAGTGGGATGGGCAACATCCAACCCCTTCCTGGGCATTATTTGCTGCAAAGCTGTTGGGCTGAAAGACCCTAGAAACAGGCAGTGTGAATATCCACAACCCTCACGGACTAATTCCTGCCTGAACTAATCTAACAGGCCACTTTTCCTGAAGATTTGGGTTTGAACAGCAGCATTACACACTGGTAACTTCACAAGCAGTCCTGAAACCAACAGGATAACAGAGTGGATCAACACATGTGGCAGCATCCCAGGCCTGGGGTGTATTTTCCACACTGATCCCAGCACTAAGAGCACCATTCAGCTGCAGTTCCCTGTGGAGCAAAATCCCATGTTCAGCTAGGAGCTGATTTTCTCACCCTTCAAGCATAAGTTTCCAAATAAAGGGATTAAAATCCTCAAAAAAAATCCAGCTTGGGAAAAAAAAAGGAGCAAACTGAGCATTTTGTTGTAGAAAAGGCTGTATGCAACCTCCCAAAAAGTTGGTCACTGGGATAAGAGCTCCCAGCAGGAGCAAAATACACACTTCAGCCCCTGCTGAAGCACAATTTGCCTCCAGTGAAGCCATGCTGGCTGTCACCAACCACCTTTTTATCTTCCATGTGCCTCAGCAGAGTTTCCAGGATGATCTGCTGCATTATCTTCCCAAACACTGATGTGAGACTGCACCTCTAGTCCCCCAGTTCTGTCAGGGCTTTGTTTTTCCTAACGCAATTCTTGGCTGTTCAGATAATCTCTGTATTCCTCCCATTCTGCCTGTCCTTGCTTCCATCCTCTCTCTGCAGGCTTCTTTTTAGTTCTTGAGTTTTTCCAGGAGCTCCTTGTTCATCCTGGCATTTTTGATGGCTGCTCCTTTGCTGGGAATGCATCACAGCTGAACTGGGAGAGGATGATCCTTGAACACAAACCAGTTTTCTTGGGCCCCTCTTCCCTCCTGGGCTTTTTATCCCACAGTACTCCAGGCCAAAATCTGCTCTCCTGACATCTCATTTCACAGCTGCTGCAGCACAGGCTGCCCTGGAGCTTCACATTCCTCAGCAGCCCCTCCTTGTTGGTGACAGCAAGGTGCAGCACAGAGCAAACAAGGAGAGGTGCTGTCACTTGGAGAAGGAAGTCACCAACTCATTCCAGGAACCTCCTGGATTGGCAGTGCCATGCTGTCCCTCCAGTAGATACCAGGGTGGTTGGAGCCCACCATGAAGACCAGGGCTTGTGAAGGTGATGCCATTCCTACCTCTCTATGGAGGGAAAGCAAAAGCAGGACATTCCCACCAGTGCCACACTTACCATAACGTTGGTGGCAACCACGTTGGGGTCATTGCAGACAGATTCGATGAAGAACACCTGTGGAGCAAAGCAAAATTCAGCTGAAAGCCACCAAGACAAGGTTTGTAACATTCAGCCAGCTCCTTGCTCAAGCCAGCCTCCTGCCTGCTGAACCAGAGAGCTCTCCCTCTGCCCCACTCCCATCCTTTCCCTCCCCATGGCTCACTACAGGGAATTAAGGAAGAGTTTCATGTTTTCAATCAAACCCAGCAGTGAAATCTCCCTCAGACAGGAGCAGCATGATAACACATGAGTTAGACAAGATACACCAACTCTACCCTACAGTGGACTTCACAATGCAGGCATCAGCCCCATGGCACCGACCTTGAACCCATTCTCTTTGGCAAAGTTTAGGATCATCCCTCTCCTCTCCCTCGTGGTATTGGTGGCATCAAAAACCTTTAAAAGCATAAGATCTCAATTAGCACCACAAGGGCCTGGTTTCCCAGAGAGCCCCTCCTCAGAGAAGGGGCTGCAGAGGATTTTTGGGGTCAGCACAGCTGCCAAACCCCAGAGCACATCTGGAGCTCACCGCAATCTGCCCGGCCTCCTCCGTCAGGTACAGCTTCACATCCCTCAGGGCAGCCATGGCACATTGCCTGCAAAAGAGGGGACAGGTGTGTGGCCCTGGTGTCCTCAGGGTGTGGGGGTCACCCTGAAATCACCAATCCTGTACAGATTCAGTTTTGAGCCCTCAGAATCCTTAGAAGAAATTCAGAGCCCAAATCTGAATTTCAAGTCTAGGGGAAACTCAGAGCCCAGCTTCTCTGTTCATCACCCCCAGCTGGGTAACTCTGCTCCCACCCACGGGCCTCAGCACCATGTGGGGTCAGGGAGCCCACCCTCACCTCCTGACTTTCATGGCTTCCTCGTTGTCAGGACGGAAGAAGTCGTAGGAGCTGTAATGCTTCACGGCCTCACGGCGATACTCCCCGACGTTGAAAACTAGGTGGGAAAAGCAAAAAAAAAAAAAAAACAAACCATCAAAATGAGGGGCATGACTCATTTGTGTACCTTCTGCAGTTAAAAGCAAGCTAGGGCCATGAAATTACATCCTCACGTCATCCCTTGGTCTTCAAAGTGAAGGAGAACCCAGGACATGAAGAGACATATTTATATTTGGGATCTTGGAAACGTCCCCCACTACCTCCCATCTCCCAAAGCACTGATCTAGAGAATTCCTAAGGACCAGACCTCCTGCTTTCCCCCCTGGCAGCCAGTGCAGGCCTTACCTTTTGTGGGGACACCGATCCAGTTGAGGTAGCGCGTCAGCTTCTTGGAGATGTAGGTCTTGCCACGGGCTGGGAGGCCAACCATGACTATGACAGTGGGGGAATTGGCAAGCTGAGGCCCACAGGCTGCGAGGAAAAAGAAGAGGAGCTGTTAATTCTCTGCATTGACCCAACAAGGCACTTGTTTTCATCTGGGCTCCTTCCAAGCCCTTCAGCAGCTGGAGGAAACATGAAAGCCACAGCAAGAACATCCTGATGGGCACAAAGTGGGCAAGGAGCCAACAGCTGGCCCAGGCTCTCTGGAGAGCCTCTGTGCCTCAGTTTCCACATCTGCAACCCAAATACAAAATAATTTTAAAGATAAAACTCAAAATCAAGGCAAGCGCAACTTCACAGTCCAATGGCTTGGCAATTCCATGAAAAGCTCAAGGATAGGCAAGGACTTTGGACCTGTCCCTGCAGCAGTGTCTGTGCTGAAATACCAGATCTGGTCCAGATCTTCACCCACAGAAAGCATCTTTCAAAATATTTGACTGGATTTCCAGCTGACACACAACCAGCTAACTGGATTTTCTGAAGACAGACAAGGCAAGAGAACCACAGAACTAGCAGCATTTAAAAGCAGGTATCCAAGTGATTTATCCCTTTTTTCCTCACAAACTCAAGCTGAGTTGTTGGGGTTTTTTTGGTTGTTTGTTTTTGTTTGGTTGGTTTTTTGGGGATTTTTTTTGGTTGTTTTTTGAGGCTTTTTGTTTGTTTTTTGGGGGTTTTTGTTGTTGTTGTGAAGAGGGTCCATGTCAAACAGCTGGAAGGAAAACCCAGAGGCAGCATTTGCAGGACAGATGGGACCCTGCAGGGGATTTCTCAGCCACCCTTCCTTCCACCCAGCCGGTGAGCACAGAGAGCTCATAGGAAAGGAATGCAGGCAGTGAGTGGCTGGTGGCAGAGCCATAAAACCCCATTAATTATGGCCTGGGTGGAGAGCCCTGCCTGCCTGCCACAGCTGCCCGAAGGTGGGACCAGGGGATGCCAGGGGCTCCCTGCAATGGACACAGGGCTGGGGGAGGCTTCTGTCAGGGTGGACCTGGAAAGGGCAAACAAAATGAGAGGTACCCACAAAACATGTAAAGTACATGGGATTACCTTCCCTTCCTAAGAAAATAAATAAATCCAGCAGCTGGAGAAACCAAATTAAGGCCACAAGGAAGATTTATGGCACTGGTACCCAGCTGGCAGAGAAGAGCCACCCATCATCTTCCCAAGTTCATCACCAAAGCAAATTCAGCAGGCAAGACATTAAAAATTACCTCAAATATAGTTTATTTTTTTGTTTCATTGCCCAGGCTGGGGCTGCCCTCACTCCCTCCCTTTGTGCAACCTGCCCCATGCCCAGCGCTGCATTTCAAAACCCCAGGGCAGTTCCCAAAGATTTTGGCAGCAAGTGCCAATTTTCTGTGCTGGGACACAAGGGAGCAGTGCAACATACCCAGAAAAACACGCTTCCCCCCTCTAACAATCTCACATCCTCATCCAAGCTGTGGGTGCAAGTCTGTTTTGCATAAACCCCACATAATTATTAGCTAAAGGGAGGAGCAAAGGGATAATACCTGAATAAGGAAACTCTTCCTTTCCCTACCTGCCGCTGGACAAAGCATCTCAAAGAGCAGAGCTAAGAGGATTTAGGGCCATTAAACAGCACTCCCAAGAGCAAAGGGACAATGCTGGGTACTGCTCATGTCCCTGTGGCTCCAGACAGCTGTGACAGCCCCAGGGCTGGCACTGCATGGGCACACACTGTGTCACCTCCAAAGGCTGCTGCAAGAGTTAAACACCCAAAATTCAGGATTTCTGCTGCCCTTGCACCATGGAACGGCACCTGGGAAGCACCTCCCAAAACACCACGGCACCAGCGAGCAACTTTTCATCAGGAATCTGAGCCCAAAGCAAAAGTCTCCGGGGAAACTTTGCATCAGGGATGAAACAGAACCCAGTGTTTTGCTCCCAGTCTTTCACAAAGGCCTCATTCATCATTTCTTTTCACCACTGCTGGGAAGCTATCAGGGATTTCAATCCATATTCATTACTCCTTATCGACATCTAGCCAGGTAAGTCAAGGGCAGGGATGACTTTCAGGCTCAGGCAGAGGGTATTTAACAGGAGCTGATCACTTTTGCTATTTGCCAGAAAGCCAGAGCTTCACCAGTGGGTATAAGAGAAGGAGGAAAAAAAAAAAAACAAATCCAAAAAGAACACCCAGCCCAAAAGGGATGGAAATTTACTTCTATAAAAAGTTGGATAAAACAGGCACCTCCCCACTTCACTGCCTCTTCCTAAATATTCCCCAAACCTCCCCCAGCCCAGACTGCCCGTTCTGTCAGTCCTATTCCCCTTTTCCCAGCTGCAATCCCAAACACCTTCCCTGATGCCGCCCTCCCCACCGAACGGGACCATCCCCGCCGTGTGTCCCACCCGCCCCGAGCCCCAGGGACGGGACCAAGCAGCCCCAAGGACGGAGAGAGGCAGCGGCAGCCCCTGCCCTGCCCGAGCATCCCCCTCCCCTCGGCCGGCTCTGCCCCGGCAGCGCCTCCGAGGGCTCCCCTTCCCAGCCCCTACGTGAGAGACGTGCGGCGTGACAGCAATTTAATGGATCGCCGTCGAAGGGGCAGCTGGAGGAATCCCCGCAGCCTGCCCTGGGCCAGCCAGCACACCGTCGGACTGGTTATTTCACACCCGGGATGCGCCTTTCCAGAGGATGCTCCCCGGGATGCGCCCGCTCCCTCCAGGCATCACGCTGGAAGCGGTCTCCGTTATCCCTCCCTTCCCTCCCACCCTCGCTCTTTTGTTGCTGCCGAGCAATTAATAGCACCTCGCGTTTAAAATACCTCGAGTTAAAAAAGAGTTGGCTAAAAAAAGCCTAAAAACCCTCTTCGCACCCTGCGCAGCGCGGCTCGCTCCCGCCCCAAGAAAATATAATTACAAGCCGCATTGTGTTATTAATAACCCCCTCGGCGCCTTAATATATCAAATGTTAGGTTTTTTCCGCCACCAAACGAGAGTTCTCGCCGAGAAACCCGGCGAACGAAGTGGCAAAAAACCACCGCGTGCACAAGGGATTTCTTTCAGAGGTGCCAGTCCCTGAGGAAAACCCAGCCACAGAGACACACGTGCAAAGCATTAAGCCGGGAGATGTTTTAGCCCGCTCTAAGCACAGCCCCTGGGCTACCCAGATGTGCAGCCTGTTGCTGAAATCTCCCATTTCCTCGGCAGCTCCAGCTGCAGGGCTGCGCATCCCAACATCTGCTCCAGGGCGCCTGACCCACAGCCACGGGCAGCAGCAGCTGGCAAGTTCACAGCATGTCTATTTTTAAAAATCACTATTATTATTTAGAAGGGGAAACTTTGCAGCCAAGGTAAACAAACATCGGAAGCGACTTTAAACGCCCGATGAAGGCAAGCGGCAGCGGAAAGACTGATTCACCCAAGCCACTTCCATCCCGCGCCAGGCTGCGAGTGCCACCCCCTCCATCCCGGCTCCGCGCGTTCCTGCGAGGCTCATTTGGAGCTGGGAGTCGCACAGCTGGCAGCTGGTCAGTGGAGCTGCTAAAGAGCTGCTTCCTGAGCTCTCGGATGGGATCACGAGTCAAGATTTGGTTTACAGTAATACCGAGATGACCCAAACGTTTTTATATTCCGAGCTTCAGAGACAAGGGGAAACCACTGCAGAAGTTTCAGCGCTAATTTCTGCCTTCCCCTCCACCTGCCTCCTCATCCCCTCAGGGTTAAATTGTAAACTGCAAACGGCTGGTGTCTGGTTGGGGTTTTAAATACATTGCTCTAGCCCTCCCTCCACCTCCCCCCAAAAAAATTTTAACACGCTAATTGGACAGGATTTGGAGCAACCTGGTCTAGTGGAAGGTGTCCTGTCACATGGCAGGAGGGTTGTGGAACGAGATTATCCTTACGGTCCCTTCCAACCCAACCCATTCATGCTTCCACCATTAACAAATCCCCGGGCGAGCCGCCTGACACGGTGCAAAATCCCAGCTGAGCTGGCACCCGGGCTGCGAGGCGAACAACCGAGGTGAACAACCTGCTCCCTTCCCTTCTAATCCCAGCGCTGGCAGCGGAGGGTGGAAATGGGGCCACGCGTGTGCCGGCAGCACCTCCCTGCATCCTGCGGGGCCATGTGACAGCGGGCTGCACCTTCCTGCCCTGCCGGCCCTGAGTCACGGGATGGCAGCGCCGGGATGCGGGCACCGCCGGGATGCTGGGGCCGGGGGGACGCGGGCACCGCCGGGATGCTGGGGCCGGGGGGGATGCTGGGGATGGGATGCTGGGGGTGGGATGCGGGCACCGCCGGGATGCTGGGGCCGGGGGGATGCTGGGGGTGGGATGCGGGCACCGCCGGGATGATGGGGCCGGGGGGATGCTGGGGGTAGGATACGGGCACTGCCGGGATGCTGGGGATGGGATGCTGGGGGTAGGATGCGGGCACCGCCGGGATGCTGGGGCACGCCGAGGATCAGGGATGCTGCAAAGAGCCCCGCCACGGTGCGCAGAGAAAGGGCAGAGCTCCGCTCCCCATCCATCCCACCCCATCCCTCCGGGATGCTGTACTCACAGCGGCGGGGCAGCGCCGGGCGGTTGTCATTGGGAAGCCAAATCTTCTGGATGCGGCTTTGCGTCAGCTCCATGGGCATTTTTAAAACAAAGGTCTTTTTGCGCTCCGCGTCCACCTTGATGCGTGTGAGGGAGGGAGGAGGAGAAATAAAAAAAGGGAGGGGGGAGGAGGTGCGGGAAATATATGATAAAAAAAATAGAGCAAAAAGGGGTTTTGTTGCAGTCGGTGGTTCAGGGGAGCGGCTGCGGCGCTTTCGGATGCTGCTGCGAGCCTCGTGAAGGTTTTACGGCAGGAGGGGGAGGAGGAGGAGGAAGAGGAGGGCCGGGTCTGCAGGGCACAAAGCCGGGCAGGAATGGCCCCAGCGCAGCCGCTGCGCGCTGAGAGGGAGCGAGGGCGAGCGCCTCTGCGAACCGCGATGGAAAGCGGGGTGTAAAAAAATATAGATATTAAAAAAAAAAAAAAAAAAAAATTAAAATATCTTCCCTTTAAATCGGAAAAAAAAAAAAAGCAAGAGAAGAAAGGCAGGAGAATCTCCACGCGAGGCAGCCGGGGAAGGAGCGGTGCTACAATCGCGGCTGCTGCTCTGGCCGGCTCCGCTCACGATGTGCCGGCAGCCGCCGCGCCGCCTCTTTCTATCCCGACAGGCCGGAACCGCCCCCGGGGCGGGCGGGCTGGGCCGGGCCGGGCCGGGCGGGCGCTGCGGCGCCGCGGGAGGAGGAGGAGGAGGAGAGGGAGGAGGAGGAGGAGGATGGGAAGGAGGAGGAGGAGGAGGAGGATGAAGGCGCGGATGCCGGCGCGGCCCCTGGCGCCCCCTGCCGGCCGCGCCCCGCACTGCAGCGCGGACAAAGGACGCGCTTTGTTCCGCGGGGGGAGCGCGGCACCGACCCCTCCCCAACGGCGGGAATTTGGGGCGCGCAGGGGACCCCCAGACCAAAATATTTATGGTTAAATAAATGCCCTATTTCATTTCTCGCCTCTTTTCAACCAACGAGGGAAAACGATGTAAAATGATGCAAAAATGATGAAATTTAAAATTATAGAAATTGATTTTTTTTTTAAAGGAAAATAAAAACTCGGCAATAAATAGCTTTTAAAAATACTTTAACAATAAAAAAAGGAATAAAATATATAAAGAGAAAAAAGTAATTAAATAATTAAGAAAATTAAATAGGGAATAGAGGCGAAAATAAGAAATGGAAAAGGAAATTAAAAAAATGGGAATAAAAATAAAATTTAAAAAAAACCCTAGAGGTAAATAAAAACAGTTTTTAAAAATAAAATAGAGAGGGGAAAAAAATAGAGAAAGGAACCCTAAGTACAACAGCGTGGGATGGGCGGGGGGCTCCGCCGGCGCGCCCCTTGCGCCCCGCACTCCGCGGCCAGCGGGTCCGGGCCGGGGGTCCCGGGGGGTCCCGGGGGGCCAGGGGATGCCGGCCCCGCGCTCCTGCACGTCGCTCACGTCGCACATGCGGTGCCGCGCCGCCTCCCCCGGAGGGGATGCCCGGGATGCGGCGGCTCCGCCTCCGCCCGCGGCCACCGCGGCTGCTCCGCCCCGCTCCGCGCCCGGGCGGGGCCGCCCCGCGTCCTCCGCCAGCAGCGGCTCGGGGGCGGCTGCAGCGCTGGGGATGCTCCGCGGAGAGGCCTCTGCTCTCAAACGGGCGCATAATGCTGATTTTTAATCAATATTTTTAAATATCATTTTTAATATTATTTTAATTTTATAATCTTGTTTCATTATTTATTATTTAATGTTTTCATGAAATTATTTTATTATTTTTATTATTTTTATTATTTTTATTATTTTTTCATTATACTATTATTTATTTTTTCATTCTTTCATTCTTTCATTTTTTCATTTTACTATTATTTATTGTTTAATGTTTTCATACAATTATTTTATTATTTTATTACTTTTCATTTTACTTTAAAAAAAAATTTTATTTTTTCATTATTTCATTATTTCATTTTATTTTTTCTTTTTTTATTTTACTATTATTATTTAATTTTTCATACGATTGCTTTATTATTTTTTATTTTTTATTTTATTATTTTATTTTTTTATTTTACTTTTTTCATTTATTTTTTCATTATTTCATTTTATTTTTTCATTATTATTTTTTTTCATTTTACTATTATTTATTATTTAATGTTTTCATAAATTTTTTTTCATTTTACTATTCATTTAAGTATTCTTAATTGTCATATTCAGATATAATAATAAATATAAATAAATATAATAATAAATATAAAAATAAAAATAATAATAAATATAATAATAATAATAATAATAATAATAATAATAATAATTATATAGTTCTTTTCTTAGTTTATTAAATGTCTTAATCCACTCACCAGGTTCCTGCAAGTTATGTTTCCACTCTAAATTAGGCTGCAGACTGCACCCCAGCAATGCTGACACCCCCACACAGCCTCTGTTTGCAGCACGGAGCGGTTGGGACTACCCTGAAAATTCCTGTGATGGTGCCCAAACCCCAAACGCACAGGTGCCCAAACCCCATTGTCCCCCAGCACTGATGGAGATGATCCCACCTGGCCTGGAGGGGTCTCTTTGGAAGGATTTTGGGAATTTGCCACAGCAGGGAAATGTGGGAATGTGTCATGGGTGGGAAGAGCTGTAGAGGTGGGAGCATCTGCTTTGATGGTGTTTAATACAGCAAATTTTGCTTCAAAATTTAAAGCCTGATAAGGAGCATCTCGGATACCTAAAATGTTCAATAATCTTTTTTTACTTAGGGCATTTTCCTCCTCTGGAAGCAAAGGCTTGTATTTTTATAGCGCATTTAGAAGGAAGATATTTCTGGCTAATTCCTTACATGGAGCCAAGATGAAGTAAAAAGTGCACAATCTTTCCCTCTCCTACACAAGGGGAAAAAATATTCACAGGCAAAAAGAAAAAAAAAATAAAAAGAAATTTTAAAAGAAGCTACTATGAGTGAGCTGGAAAAGAACCAGAGATTTGGGATGTGGGAAGGAAGATGGGAGAGAGCTGTGAGTGCTCCAGTTGGCAAGGATGGGATGGGAGTGAGGCACAACAGCCCTCCCTGGACCACTCTGCACAAAATCCCCAAATCCTTTTCACATGTAGGGCAGCAGAAAGCCGCTTCCCAGCTAGAGCGTGAGTCAGAAGGAGGACAAAAATTCACATGATTTTACAGGACGAGGAATTCAGGCATCATCATCATCATCATCATCCCCCTTCCCCCAGCAGCTCTCTCCCCTCTCCACGGCTCTTTCCCACCTCACAAATCACCACCCCCACGACATGAAAAGGAGCCCGAAAGCGAAACCCTGCCTGAATTAAAATCACAGTCGCTTCAAATTAGATCCACCTAGTGACTCTTGGCTTAGAAACTCCCAAATAACTGGAGCGGAAAGCTTCGGCTCCTAAATAAGTGGCCTGGATTTCAAAGGCACCAGCACCCAGCTGCTCCCAGGGAGGTCAGCTGGAAGAAGCATTTCTATTTTTAAGGCACTTGCACCCCGGGGAGAGGGCAGGGATGGCACTAGGTGCACTCAGAGGATTATTTTTTTTCCCCCTCCCAAATCGTGCTATGCATAAATCCCAGCTTCCTAAAAATAGCACCTGGAGTGGTAAATAAAACATTGCTGGCAGCTGCTGCGATAAGAAGCCCAAAGGGGTGCTTAGCTCAGCGATTTTTCAGGAAATCAAGTCACTGGTGCAGCCTGAATGCTGTCAGGAAGATGTGTCAGCTCCTGGAGAGCCACGGCAGGCACAGGGTGGCACGGGACAGGCGGTGATGCTGTGCCACACTGTGGGACAGAGGGTGGAGGGAGGAATCCACCAGCCGGGGTGTATGCCACACATACCCCAGCCAGGAACTGGCAGGTATTTTATAAATGAGAAGGGACAGGGGTATAAATGTAAGGCCAGGGTTTGAAATATGAAAGTCTTTGGGGTAGATGGGAAAAAAAATTGGCATTGAGTGTCCAAGGGATGAATGCAGCAGGTCCAGAGAGGTGGGAGAGGGAAGTACATAAAAGGAAAGTCTGGAAGAGAAGGGGGAAAACTCCCATTTCTGTGAGAATGGGATACCCACCTCTTATGGGATTTACAGTCCTCAAACTTCTTCAAAAGACCAAAACTAAAACCTCTCAATTCCCTCTTTTGTTCCACGGCTGCTCCAACGTCAAACTCACCTAGCAACCCATCCTGAACAGCGGCATTAGGCTCTGGATGCATCCCAAAATAACAGCTCCAGACTTCATTCCCCATCCCCTTTGGAAGAACCTACTGATCACCAGCCAGCCTTCCCTGTCATCAAAATACCAGCACCAACTCTGACTAAGCCATGATTCACCCTCCTCTCTTAATGTCTTTTTTTTTAAAATTTATTTATTTGATTCCCTCTAAAGGAAGCTTGGAAGGGAAGGACCAGTCACGTTCCTGCCGACATTCAGCGCAACACACATCCTCTCCTTTGGATGCGCAGGGGGGAAGAGATGCCTGGTGGGCTCCCAGTCACACATCCAGGAATTCTTTGCATGGTTAGGATTTGGAAAGGGTGCCCGGGAGCTGTGTGTGCATCTCTGTGTAGGTGCAGCCACACACTGTGCTCCGTTCATGTCAGGGCAGCTTCATCTGCAGCGCTTCCCAGTGTGGCCTTGGCTTATCAGCCTGGAACGTGGGCACAGAGCTCGGAATCAGGGTTTGGGTTTAAAGGGATCTTCAAGATCATCCAATTCCACCCCCTGCCATGTGCAGAGACAACTTCCACTATCCCAGGCTGCTCCAAGCCCTGTCCAACCTGGCCTTAAACATTTCCAGGGATGAGGCAGCCACAGCTTCTCTGGGCACCCTGTGCCAGGGCTTCGCCACACCCACACGAAGGAATTTCTCCCTAATATCCCATCTAATTCTACTTTCATCCAGTTTAAAGCTGTTCCAAAGTGCTCCCTACCCCGGGAGGGTGATTGCAAAAGTCAGGCAGCCAGCAGCTGCCCAGACTCTTATTAGTGCCTTAATGACATTTTCTTGCAACTGAGAAATTTATTCCTCTGGGCCGACCAAGGGGAATTTATATGGTTTTCAGGAAAAAAAAAAAAAACAAAAAAAAAACCCGGAAACTTAACAAAAAAAACAACAAAAACAAAAAAAAACAAAAAACCCCTACAAAACAAACAAACAAACCCCCCACCCAACAACAACAGCAAAAGCAACAGAGAAAAAAAAAAGTGCTAAATTTTGCAATCACAAAAATAATTTTAAATTAGTGGGATACTGAAGAAGCCAAGAAAATGGTCTGCAACATTTTTCGGGGAATTTAGATGCTTTCAGAAAGGTCAGGAAGGAAACCAAGCGGTTGATCGACCCCTCCCCTTGCCAGCTGGATGCTGAGTAGTTTTCACTGATGATGGCGCTTTCTTTGGAAGGACTTGAGAAAAAGCTGCTGCGGGTCAGCCTCGTGGCGGGGAGGGTGATAAAAGCCTGATTTTATCAGGCTGATAAAAATGTTTGGATTTGGAGAGGCAGCTGGAGTTCACGGTCCTTTGCGCCTGCAGTTCTCAATTGCCTCCCTCGCCCCTCGCAGGTATTTCAGTTACAGCAATAAATAAACAAGGAACGAAGTGTGAACTGTACCTGCATCAGCACCCTCCCTCTCCCTCATCCCACCCAGCTCCTGATGCCCGGGAGGGAACACCAAGAGCTCCTGCATCTGTCCCTGCAATGGGTTGGGGTGAAATTGAAAAAGATTTTTTTATTTCCTCTCCTCTAAACAAGTTGTGTTTTGCTTCCTCATTTCTCGCCTCTCACCCCCGCCCCGTTCTTGCAGTCTCACACTGCTTTTCTTCCTCCTGCCACAAAAGGGGAACAGAAACCAAGCCAAAACCTCTCCTCACGATATTATTTGCAGACAGCAACATTAGGGAATCACAGAATGGTTTGATTCCCATTAGGGAATCACAGAATGGTTTGGGTTGGAAGGAACATAAAAGATTATTCAGTTCCAACTCATTGCCATGGACAGGGACACCTTCCACTGTCCCAGGTTGCTCCAAGCCCTGTCCAGCCTGGCCTTGGACACTTCCAGGGATCGAGGGGCAGCCACAGCTGCTCTGGGCACCCTGTGCCAGCACAAACTCTGTGCCACAAACAGGACACCTCTCAAAACAAACAGATAACCCCAGACAGGGTTTCCTGCGGGGATTAGGGGATGTTTCTTAGCACGGGATTTACCCTGAAATCAGGGGAGCTCCTGGTCCCTGTGCAGCAGGGAGGGCTGAGCCCTGTCCGGGGTGCAGGATGCAGGGCAGGAACATTGTGTGCCCCAGGGCTCTCCCTCCTTTCACCCCCCAGTGCAGACACCAGTGCTCCTTCCTGGCTGCGGACAAACTGTGCAGTTTTCAGCCTGTTGCACCCTCTAATTGCACCTGATGTGCTCACGAAACTCCTTCCTGGGCTGGTTGTAAGGAATTCCTGTCTCTGCTGACAGCAGCCGGGTGCTGGGACACCACCAGAGCAAGACCTGGGCTGCCACACGCCTGCCTGCGGCTGCAGCTCTGCCTGAAAATAACCACCAGCAGAGAAAGGGGGGAAATTCAGCTTCGGGCATTGAGACAGCAGGGCAGAGCCCCAGAGGGGGAAATCCCCACCAGGGCACAGGGCATTGCTCACGCTGCTATCAGCCCCTGTCAAACACTGCACCCAGGGCTGGCCTGGCTTTCCTGGCAGCCAAGGGACAGGAAAAGCCAGGAAGGGGTTGCAGAAATGCAGAATTCGGCCTCATTCAGCTGATTGCAGGTTGGGGACCTGCTGGTTTTGCTCAGCCCTCCGCTCTGAGCTCCCTGTGTGCTGTCACTGCCACACTCTGAACCACGCAGGAACTCTTTCCAGTAAACTCTCCCTTGGAGTCAACACTCTGCAAAGTTGTTTGTTTGTTTAATTTCTTTCAATTTATAACTCTTCAGGCAGGAGGACAAGGCTTCAAACCGTTTTTTTTTTTTTTGAGTGGTTGGATTTGTGCCCTAACTTAGAGGTGTTTGGTTATAATTGTCTGATTTAAAGGGTAGCAGGAAAGGAAATGGGAGTTGTAAATCCAATGCCTGGCTTTGATGAACATGGGGAAGAAGGAAGGAGGAGAGCCTTGATTCAATCTCAATTAATCAAATTAAAAGCAAAATCAATCAAGGTGTCCTCCACTGTCCTCAGAGAGGTGGACATGCACATCCAAATGTGTCTTGGGTGATCCTTGGGAAGACCCAGTAAATCTTAAGGACCAAAAATGAGGAGGTGTACAATGGGCATCCATTAGCCAGGACTGATGATCCCAAAGGAGCCCCCAGATGGAGGTTCATATTTAAGAAAGGAGGTTTATTTGCAAGTTTTAAAAATAATTATATTCTGCAGTTCTCAAAAAATATAATTTGGAGATAACACTCTGTAGCTGCAACCATGCATTAAAGCAGGGACATTTCTCAAAGCTGGCAGGTCTGCTCAGAAACTGGTCCAGGAGGATTGAGCAATGTCCTGTGAAAGTTCCTGACCGTACAAGACCAGTGCAAAACAAAACTCACCCCATAAACGGGCTAAACCATACAGATAATTGACTCCATAGGTGGCAGAGGGGGTAGATTTAGGGTAGATATTATAAATAAATTCTTTACTGTGAGGATGGTGAGGCCCTGGCACTGGTTGCCCAAAGAAGTTGTGGCTGCCCCATCCCTGGAAGTGTCCAGGGCTTGAAGCAACCTATTTTTGTGGAAGGTGTCCCTGCCACGGCAGGGGCTGGAGCTGGATGAGTTTAAAGGTCACTCCCAGCCCAGGCCATTCTGTGATTCTACGAAACACGGGTTTCTAAAAGTAGTTATGGGGTAATTAAATGGCAACAAGTTGGGATATTCCAGTCTCGGGAATTTAATACTGGTTCTTCTTGAAACAAAACCTGGCTGCAGAAGTTCTGGCTTGGTCTTAATAACAAGGGTTAAAGAGTGCAATCAGTCGGAGATTCAGGTTTTTGGCATTGTCAAAGCTTCTAAAAAGACAATATTCACATTATCTTGACACTGGGTTGAGCCTTCTACTCCCAGCTACTTTTAGTTACATGAAAGGAACACTTCCCTGTTTGCACTGTTATTTTAAGGTGTGAAATTCCCCACTGAAAATCCTGGGATTGCTTTAGGGTGTAAATCCACAGGATGTTGAACTTGACTTTAGGTTACCTCATCCCTAATCAAAAGGCCACAGCCACCTGCGACAAGGCACTGATCCAGCAGAAAAATCCTGCTGCTCTGAGAGAAAAGTGTGTTTACAGGGCTGCTCTGTCCCCGCTGCCAGATCAGATGTTCCCTGTCCTGCTGCTGCCAGCAGAGCTTGGCATGTGTTACCACAGTGCCTTCTCTGGGAAAACCAGCAGAATTACAGCCATGTGCTCATCTCGCAGACATCTTTTATGAAAAATCCTTTCCTCAGGATTGTTTCCTCCTGAGAAGCTGAGAGGCCTCAGGAACAAAATGTAAACAATGGTTATCTGCTGCTGTGGAATGCAACAGGTGGGTCTGGGATGGCCCATGTTGGATGTTTGTAATTAATGGCCAATCACAGTCAGCTGGCTCGGACAGAGAGCCGAAACACAAACCTTTGTGATCATTCTTTGCTATTCTATTCTTAGCCGGCCTTCTGATGAGAACCTTTTCTTCTATTCTTTTAGTAGAGTTTTAATGTAATATATATCATAAAATAATAAATCAGCCTTCTGAAACATGGAGTCAGATCCTTCATCTCTTCCCTCATCCTCAGACCCCTGTGAACAGCGTCACATGCTCACACCTGAACCAGACCAAGTTTAGGATTTTAATGGTTTAACCCCGGCCGGGAGCTCAGCCCCACTCGCTCAGTCCTCCCCAGTAAGATGGGGGAGAGCACTGGAAGGTAAAAGTGAGAAAACTCATGGGCTGAGGTACAAACAGTTTAATGGATAAAGCAAAAGCCACGTGCACGAGCAAAGCAAAACAAGGAATTAATTCCCCACTTCCCACAGGTTTCCAGTGATCCCCAGGAAAGCAGGGTTCTATCACACATAGTGGTGGCTTGGGAAGGCAAACACCATCACCCCTTTCCTAAACACGACAAAATGGAATATTTTATGGAATACTTTTGGTCAGTTTGGGGTCGGCTGTCCTTGCTCTGTCCCCTGCCAACTCCTTGTGTCCCCCAGCCTCCTCAGTAGTGGGGTGAGGAGCAGAGAAGCCTTGACTCTATGTGAGCCCTACTCAGCAAAACCAAAACCATCTCTGTATTTTCAACACTGTTTTGGCCACAAGTCAGAATCACAGAGCAGCTCCTCTGAAGAAAATCAACCTGTCCCAGCCCAAACCAGCACAGTGCTGCAAACCAATGCAGCATTTTGGAGCTCTGATGGGAAGAACAAAGAATTCCAGCCCTTGTGTATGAGTAGATTGTTACAGGATTTGTTTTCATGGAGGTGCCCAGTGGCTGAAGTTGATTGTGCTCGTGGAGAACTTGATTCCCAGGCGGGTGATGCAGGTGGGATGCAGCTCTCCAGGTCTGCTGCCTGCAGGGCTCTGTGCTGGATGTGAACCCCCCACGGATGATGAGTCGCTTCAGCCCATTTATGATCACCCTCCGGAAATCTCAGCCTGTCATTATCCCCTGGACTTTGCCATTGAACTGTTTCCTAACTTCTCATTACCACCCACCTTTCATTAAGAGCCCGGATCGTTATCTCGTCATTGCAGGTTATTAAATCCAAACGATGGCAAAGGCTGTGGCCTTTCTGCGGCTGACTCACCTCATTATGTAACAAGCCCGGGCCAGTGATAACCTCAGCATCGTCATGGTGACAGGGAAGCCTCTGAAAAGTTGTAGGCGATGATGTGGTGAAGTCAGATACACCAAAGATGCTGGGGAATCTCTTCAAAGTAATGCAAAAAAAAACCCAAAACCCTAAAACACAAAGCTCTGTGGAAGAACATGGGTTTGTATTTCTGATCATCAAGGGGGACGTGCTTGTAGGCAGCGGCGGGCAGCAGATTAATCACAGCTCAGGAAAAAGGGTATTTTTTTATCTCAGGTCTCAACCCCCGCTGATAATCAGTCTGGCTCCTGATGCAGGGCCTTTTGAAGCAGCATCCCAGAAGGATCTGCACTGCCTGGGAGGCTCAGATGGAAGGGCTCCCCTGAGGGATGCTGAGCAGGGAGGAGGCGGTGGAGCTCTCAGCTCCTGCTGTTCTGCCTCCATCCACAGCAAAGCTGTGGGTAGAGCTGGGGAAGGGTTTATGTAATTTTGGGGTGTCTACAAGGAATTGGTCAACTCTGACCACTTCTACCACCTGTGGAGAGAAATGGGCATTCACTCGCACAGGGAACAGGAACAATCCAGCTGCCCTGCTGTGGGTACTGACTGCAAACCAGCATGAGATGTGTCCTGGAGGACTTTGTGTCCTCTGAGCACAGGGGGAACCTCAGAGCTGTGCCCAAAACCATTCCACACACGTCTCAGTGCTCGAGGTGACCCAAAACACAAGTCCTTGTCCAATGCAGAGCCCCATGCAGGGAGGCAGAGCAGAGCTTTGCTGAGGAGCTGCATGTTGAAATCGTGTACGTGCCGAGGATCTTCCCACCCACACCTCACCTTTGTGAGCACGTCTGCCCCGTGGACAACCTGCTCATCCCTGCTTCCTCACAGGGCTGGTGTGATCCAGACAATGCTTGCCCAACAGTGGCCCACACACCTCAGCTCTGGCCATGAGGAACCACTTTTGGGACCAGCACCACCCCTGGGGCTGAGCTGTGCCCTGGATCAGCCTCCCCAAGGTTCCCCTCTCCATTCGGCTGCTGGAAACCACAAGGTGAGCTCTCAGTGTCCCACTTTTCCAGAGTGCTGCCATGTGCTTTTAAACTCCAGACCTGCAGGCACTGCTTTTAGGAGCTCTGTGGAAGACAAGTAAAAGGGAAAGTGTGTGGTCAACAAGCTGAAATTTAGATTAGTAAGGGCCAGTTTTGTTTCCATACCTTTTGCTGGAGCTCCTTAAAGTCACAGCCTCTCTCAGGGAACCTCCAATTTCCTAACACATCTCCTAACCAAGTTTTGGACCCAAATCACTGGAATCAGATCACACAGATTGCTGGAATGCAGAAATTAAATAACCAAATTTCCTTATCATGGTTTTCTTAAAATTCTTCCACTTACAGGGCAATGATTTTTGTGCATTTAAGTCCAAGCAGATGATTTTCATTTGTGTATTTCGTTTACTTTTTTCTATGCCATGGAGACCTGGCTGGGAAAGAAAAAGAAGTCTAAAATTGTTAAAAAACATCTACAGAATTTGTTTCTTCTTTCCCTGATATTTTCCAATCAGACATGAAAAATATTAATGGAAAATTTCTCTGGAATTTTGGGGCAAGCTGAAACAATATGGGGAGCTTGCTGCCAACATATTTTCTCAAATACATTTATATTTTCCAACCCGCAATGACAAGCTGTTAACAGCTCCTTGGGGTGGTGGGGGGAAAGAAAGAAAACTGAGCTCAGTGTTTAGATTTCTGCCCTGGAGTTTAACAGGGAGCAGCAAAGCAGCATCTGGGTGCCTGGCAGGGGTCACAAGGAAAGATGCTGTGCTTCAAAGCACTTGGGAGGGCCTCAGTTTTCTCCCAAACAGGTGCTGATACTTGAGCTGAGAGCCAGAGCCAGGAGGGCATGGCACAGGTGGGAACACATCTTGGCCTTTGATTGTGACTCATGTTCACTGAATAAAACTGGAGATGGGGGAAAACCACTTTTGTTGTGTCTGCTTCAGCATTTCCTGCAACACCACCCATTAGGGAATCACAGAATGGTTTGGGTTGGAAGGCACATAAAAGATTATCCAGTTTCACTCCCTGCCATGGGCAGGGACACCTTTCACTGTCCAGGTTCTGCAAGACACATCCAACCTGGCCTTGGACACTTCCAGGGATCCAGGGGCAGCCACAGCTTCTCTGGGCACCCTGTGCCAGCACAAACCCTGTGCCACAAACAAGACACCTCTCAAAACAAACAGATAACCCCAGAACAGGGGCTCACCTCATGTGTCCATCCCCCATGCCCCCTGCATGGCTCTGGTGGGTTCCTGCTCCCTGCACGTCCCTGGGCTAATGCCTGTGGTGACAGCACGGCCACAGCCAGGGTTTCACATTTCCCAGCCCAGCTGTTTACCCAGAGCTCAGCCTGAAGGAAAACAACTCCTAGACAGTCAACAAGAGATCTGAGGGACACCCGACTCCGGGGCAGGCTCTCCTGCCAGCTTCCCTATAAAGGAGAGCCAGGCTCAGGCTCAAGACATGACCTTCCTTCAGTTCATGTTGTTATTACCCAAGCTGGGACAGCCCCAGGCTCCTGACTGATGGGCACCTTTCACCCACTGCCGGGTGAAATGCTTGTGGTGCCTCAGGTGTTCCATGGATGGTCACTGGGCCACTGGGAGATACAGTTTGTACCCATGGAGCAGAGCCCAGAGCAATTCCCAAACCTGCCAGCCATGCAAAAACAAGGCCTTTCTGCAGCTGTGGCCAAGGGGGAGCCCACCAGGATGGGTTTGTGTGGCCGTGTTTGCAGGGGTCCCAGGATGAGGGAAGGGATGAGGATCTGACTCCACGTTTCAGAAGGCTGATTTATTATTTTATGACATATATTATATTAAACAACACTAAAAGAATAGAAGAAAGGATTTCATCAAAAGGCTAGCTAAGAATAGAAAAAGAATGAAAACAAAAGCTTGTGGCTATGCCCTAACACCTGAACCAGACTGTAGCACCAAGGCCATGTCCAGTCCCACTGCCTTCATTAAATTACCTTCTGATCTGCCTTCTAAAGACTGGAGTCTTTCATTCTATCCCTGACTCAACAGCATCAGGAGGGGTTCAGCTCAGTTTTTAGGGATATCTAAATTCTAACCCTGTAATTAAAGCCAGGCAGTGCTTGAGGAGGGGCTTGTGACAGTGTTCACAGGGGTCTGAGGATGAGGGAAGAGACGAGGATCTGACTCCATGTTTCAGAAGGCTGATTTATTATTTTATGATATATATTATATTAAAACTATACTAAAAGAATAGAAGAAAGGATTGCATCAGAAGGCTGGCTAAGAATAGAAAAAGAATAAAAACAAAAGTTTGTGGCTTGGACTCTCTGTCTGAGCCACCTGGGCTGTGATTGGCCATTAATTAGAAACAACCACATGAGACCAATCCCAGACCCACCTGTTGCATTCCACAGCAGCAGATAATCATTGTTTACATTTTGTTCCTGAGGCCTCTCAGCTTCCCAGGAGAAAAAATCCTAAGGAAAGGATTTTTCATGAAAGATGTCTGTGACAGGTTTGGGATGAAGGTGGGGCAGCCAGAGGGCCACAGGAGCTGTAGCACCTGCAGGACGTGCTTAGAGCATGGATGCGCTGTGCCCCTAAACACTGGCACTCATTCCAGACCCAACCAGCTGAATATCCCTGAAAACACATCTCAAACCTATTTCAAAATCATCTCAAACCCATTTCAAACCCATCTGAGCCCAGAGCCTGAGCAAGCACAGCTCCCTTGCCCGCGTGCAGGAGCACACGCAGCCACCCCAGCCCCTGGCAGCCGTCAGGCCTTGGGATGCCACTCACAAATCTGGTCCTCTTGCATTCAGGCAGAGCCAGTCATCGATGACAGGGGTGACTAAAGCTCAGCACTGGCACATGCCAGCCCCATCCCACGCTGCTGCCTTGTCCCATCTTGCCTGCAGCTGGGCCACCCAGCCCCGTGTGACAGCACACGCACAGCCAGGCTGGAAAAGGTAACCTCAGGTCGTCCAGAATTTGGGCTAGGAAAATCACATCCACAAAAAAGAATGCTTCCCACCCTCGCGCCTTCCACCTAATTGCTGCTGTTGCAACAGCCCTACATGATTTAATGGTTTATTGGAGTGTTCTTTTATTTATGGTGTAAATGTTTTGGACGTGATCGGTTTCTCAGTAGCTCAGCTGCTCCCAAAAATTATTCAGAGAAAAAAAAAAAAAACAAAAAGGGAAAGGAGAAACACGGCAGCCACCAGAGGTGATTTAATGTTTAAGGGAAACAAAGGCTTTGCTGACTGTGTTCCCCTGTGCACATGATCTTCACAGCTGGCAGGAGGGGGAAATCCATTCCCTGCCTTTGGCAAAGCCACCTTGGAGAAAAAAATAAACACAAAAATCACTGCTGGCAGGTGCCTCTTCTGCCTCAACTCATCCTGCTCAGCTTGGTTCAGCAACATGGAGATTTTGGTGGCGAAGCTACTTCTGAGTCCTTCTCCCCCCTCAAAGCCTCTTCCTCAGCCATGACTGAGATCCAGCCCTGCAGCTGGGAAATGGACACAGGCTGGGAAAAAAAACCCAAACCCCACCTTTTATTTTTCTTAATTATTATTCTATATACTGTTTATTCTATAAATTTATTTTTCTTTATTTTGCTGTGAATGGGAATGTTGTTTTGCGAGCATGGATCCATCCCACGGAGCACTTGGTGTTGGCGTAAAGCCATCCCACATTCCTTTTGTGGAAGGGCTTTATCAGGGTGCCTAAGTCCAAATCACAGCCTCAGCTATGCCCTGCTGCTCCTGAGAGAAATCCCTTGCTAATAAGGAGGATTTCTAAGAAAGTCAGTGAGAAGGAGGAAAAAAAAAGTCAGATTCTCAGATTTCTGCTCCAGCCATGTTAGAGTCTCCCGTTGGCATTAAGGTGAGTGCTTGCCTGGGTCATACCTGGCATGAAGTCATGAGTTTCCTCCAAATAAATTCATGTTGGTGACTGAGGAGCCTTTATTTTGCGCTTGTACCAGTGACCTGGAAGTGCCCACTTGCATTTTTAGGAGTGGAAAAGTTTGGTCTCCCAGGCACAGAGCTCAGCAGTTCTTCAGTCCTCACCTTCAAGCCCACGAGCAGGACCCAGTGCAACCCTGATTATCCCCCAGTAAAGGCAGCTGAAACATCCTGTCTCAACAGAAACTGAAACTGGGAAGCCACATCCCTCCTTGGGGCTCATGGATTTGGGAGCAGGAGAAAAAACACCCAGTTTTCCTCCCAGTACTGATGTGGTTTTGGGCTTACCTAGCAACAGAGGCCAGACAAAGTTAAAAGAATAAAAATAGATATATTTAGCGAAAGGCCTTCAGCTACATTAAGGGCAGACAAAGCCTCCCCAATGGGCTACACCCAAAAGTGAATGACAATCACGAGTTTTTCAGGCATATATGAGTTTGGTCCATTTTATAGGGAGTAGACAAAGCCTCCCCAAGGGGCTACACCCAAAAGTGAATGACAATCATGAGTTTTTCAGACATATAAGAGTTTGGTCTGTTTGCATATCAGGGGTTAATGAAGTCACATACCCCCAGTTTGCACACACGTACCCCCCTCCAGTTCACTTCTGTTTAGAGTTTTGGGGACCTGCGGCTGTAGGGTGTGCTTGAAACTCAGGTCCAGAGGGATTGCTTCATCTGACCAAAACGTGAAGACATTTTGTGAAGTTTGTGAAGCTAACTAACACTTTATAGGGAGTAGACAAAGGCTCCCCAAGGGGCTGCACCCAGAAATGAATGACAGTCACAAGTTTTTCGGACATGTATGAGTTTGGTCCGTTTGTATATACTTTTGGGGGCTTGAGGGATTAATGAGGGATTGTTCTGCCAAAATATACCCCAGTTTGCTTTTCCCCAAATTCACTTTTTGGACAAATTCACTTTTGTTTAGAGTTTTGGGGATCTAGGCTGAGGGTGTCCTTGAAACTCAGGTCCAGAGGGATTGCTTCATCTGACAAAATATGAAGACATTTTGTGAAGTTAACTAACACTTTATAGGGACTAGACAAAGCCTTCCCAAGGGGCTATACCCAACAAGTTTTTCAAACATATATGAGTTTGGTCTGTTTGTATATCAGGGGTTTGGTCCTTTATATATCAGGCTTAATGCTCCCATAAATTCACTTGAGAATTCACTTTCCCCAAATTCACTTTTTGTTTAGACTTTTGGGATCTGAGGCTGTAGGTGTCCTTGAAACTCAGGTCCAGAGGGATTGCTGTCATCTGACCAAAACATGAAGACATTTTGTGAAGTTTGTGACGCTAACACTTTATATGGAGTCAGACAAAGCCTCCCCAAGGGGCTACGCCCGAAAGTGAATGACAGTCACAAGTTTTTCAGACATGTATGAGTTTGGTCTGTTTGCATATCAGGGGTTAATGAAGTCACATACCCCAGGGTTGCTTCACACACACACCCCCTCAGTTCACTTTTGTTTAGAGTTTTACCAAAGTTTTTAGACATATATGAGTTTTTGGACATTTTGAGGCCAGGGTGTGTTTGAAACTAAGGTCCAGAAGGATTCACTTTTGTTTCATCTTGGGACCAAAACATGAAGACATTTTGTGAAGTTTGTGAAGCTAACTAACTCTTTATATGGAGTCGACAAAGCCTTCCCAAGGGGCTACACCCAACAAGTTTTTCAGACATATATGAGTTTGGTCTGTTTGTATATCAGGGGTTAATGAAGCCATATACCCCCAGTTTGCTTTCCCCAATTCACTTTTGTTTAGACTTTTCACTTAGAGGGAGAATTGAATCTCAGGTCCAGAGGGATTGCTTCATCTGACCAAAATGTGAAGACATTTTGTGAAGTTTTGAGACTTTTAACACTTTATATGAGGCTGTAGGGTGTAACAAGTTTTGAATGAAACTCAGGTCCAGAGGGATTGTTTCATTTGACCCCGCTCCCACAACCCCCAGTTTGAAGACATTTTTCAATTTTTGTTTAGAGTTTTGGGGACATCTTGTGAAGTTTGAGGCTGTAGGGTGTCCTTGAAACTAACTCTTTAAATGGAAGTCCAGAGGGATTAACTAACACTTTCCTTTTTATATGGAGAGACAAAGCCTTTCCCAATTCACTTTTGTTTAGACTTTGGGGGCTTACACCCTTGAAACAGTCAGAGGGATTTTTTCAAGACATATATGAGTTTGGTCTGTTTATATATATCAGGGGTTAATGAAGTGAATGATAGTCCCCAGTTTTTGACATGTTGAGTTTGGTCTGTTTGCAAATATCAGGGGTTAATGAGAATTCACTTGGAGAATCCCCCAAATTCACTTTTGTTTAGAGTTTTGGGATCTGAGGCTGTAGGGTGTGCTTGAAACTCAGGTCCAGAGGGATTGCTTCATCTGACCAAAACATGAAGACATTTTGTGAAGTTTGTGAAGCTAACTAACTCTTTATATGGAGTCGACAAAGCCTTCCCAAGGGGCTACACCCACAAGTTTTTCAGACATATATGAACAGGATGTTAAAAGTCATAAACCCCAGTTTGCCCAATTCCTTTTCATTCACTTGGAGAATTCACTTGGAGAATCCCCCAAATTCACTTTTGTTTAGACTTTTTGGGATCTGAGGCTGTAGGGTGTGCTTGAAACTCAGGTCCAGAGGGATTGCTTCATCTGACCAAAACATGAAGACATCTGACACACACACACAGACATTTTCAGGTCCAGAAGTTTGTGACAAAATGGAAGGCTAACTAACTCTTTATATGGAGTTCAGAGTAACGCACTAACACACCACAGGATGTGAAAACTATAAAACCTGAAGAGCCCAAGTCACCAGCAGCACGGGTGACAGATGATCCGCGTTGTTTACCAGCCTCAGCTGCTCTCGGGGCTTCCTGGAAAGAGCAGCAAAGGGCACACACACACACACCTCACACACACACAGACAGAGCAGGGCTCCTGCACGCTCCCTTCGCGTGGCTGCGCAGCAGCGGAGCCCGGAGCGCTCCCGGCGCGGCCGCCACGGGATCGGGGCGTGCGGGGCCCGTGGGGCCGGCCCTGCCAGCAGAGCCACTAAACGCAGCTGGTAAACAAGCTCGCCCCGGTGCCCTGGGAAAGGCTCTCCTGGCGTCCGGTCCGGTAAACAAGCTGCAGCGGCGGCGGGAGGGGAGCGGCATAAAGAAATAAATCGGGCTGGGTGAAGGGATGCAGCTGTTTCACACCAGCCCGGAGCGGGGCTGGGACTGCACCAGGACACGGCAAAGCCTCCTTTTCTCCGTGAATTGCCACCTCCTTCCCCACCCCCCCTTCCCCATCACCCCTTCCCCATCACCCCTTCCCCATCATCCCTTCCCAATCAGCATCATTTCTCCCAAACCCTTTCACAAGGAGATATTAGTCTGTCTCAGCTTGCCCCCTCTGTCCTCAGATAATCTTTTCCAGCGCTGAGCAAAGCTGTCCTTGATTTCCAACCCGAATCAACATCTCTGCAGGTGGGGTTTCGACACCCTGCTCCTGCCCCACAGGGGTTGATTTGGAAGCTCTGCGCTGCGCTACCACGAAGTTTGCACCAGTAATATCCCCAAAATGGACCTACACAGGGGACGCACACCTCAGGATGCTCTGGCGTTGCCAGGACTGGTGCAGAGAGAGCTGGACCCGTGGATATGAGCAGCTAAAGGCATCATCAGCACAGCCTCCAGCCCATCTCAGCCCTCCTGTGCCTCAGTTTCCCCTACCTCACTTGATAAAGCTGGAATTCATCCAACAAGGAGGAAAGTACTGGGGAGAGGGGGAATAAAAAGGTCTCAGCAGTCAATTCTGAACAAACAGCATGAAGTCCCAGAAATAAATATTATTATTATTATTATTACTATTATTTATTTATTTATTTATAACTGAATAAATAGTAATGCATGGAAACCAAAAGGAAAGCCCAATTCCATGATGTTTTAGCAAGAGGGTGGCATACAAAATGCAGAAGCTTCAGTTTTCTGGACTGGATGGTGCTGCTTCCTCAGCACCAAGGAAGGGCACATCTCACTCCAGGCCCTGTGCTTTTTGGAAGAGGTTTAATCTGGGATGGGACAGGGTGGGCAATAGCAAGGAGATGTTTTCAGAATTGGATATATGGGAAAGGACAAAATGAGAGTGATTTTATTCTCCAGGAAGGAGAAAACTGGGAATAGCTTTTGGCCTGGGAAAGGATGCTATGGAGAAGATAACAACTGTCCTTTATAGCAAGGAATATTTAAGGTTTATACAAGATGTGATGCCCTAGTGGAATCCTAATTAGTGGCATCCTTGCCAGGACAAGGAATTCTCCAGGGGAAAACACAAAGGAAACCTAAATCTGCCTGTGTGGGCTTCACCTTGACTCCCAGCTGGGGACTGTGCCCCATCCTTTTTATTTTTCCCAACATGAAAATGGAGTTATGATGGGGAGGAGAATGAGGTGCCCTGCGGAGATGTGAGTGCCTGCACGCACACACCAGGAAAACAGGGATCACACCTTGCTGGCTGCTGGTTTTGAAATCCTCCCACGTCCCTCCGTGAGAAAAAAAAAAACCCAAAAAACCTGTGGTCATCTGACTTAAAGCCTTTGGAGCTGTTTTGTGCTGGGATCAATTTCTCCATCGCAGAGGGTGTGTCAGGGAAAGGTTCAGCAGGGCAGCAGCTCTGCTGGCAAGGCTCCCAGTGGCGCAGGGATGGTGGGATGCCAGGTGGAGAAGGGGCCTGGGGGGTTTGTGGTGGGATTTCAGCACTGGGGTGAAGCCCAAGCCCAATCTGAGCTGCCCTCTTGTGTGCTATAACCACTGAGCTTGGTTTCAGCTGGTGGCTGGAGATACAGCAGCAGAGAATCCTTCCCCATCCCTGCCAGGAGGGAGGCAGGAGAGCAAAAAGGAACGGATTTCCAGCATCCTGAGTTGCTTGGTGGGGTGCTGGCCCTGGCAGGGAGGTTACAGGTGTGTCTGCCTGCTCCCAGGTTAGGATATGAGGATGTACCTTCAATATTGTTACGTGGTTTAACTCCCAGACTCAGGGAATCTGAGGGGTGCTAACAACCCATATCTGTCCTGTCCCCACCAGCTGGTTTCTGTGGAGTCATCAGAATGCAGAGCAGGTCCCAGAAATCCCACTGCAGCCTTTAGAAGCCTCCTACAAGAGTTTCTAGTGGAGTGGTGGTTCCACCTGCAGCTGGTGGCAGCCAAGGTTGTCCCACCTGGCCACCAGAAGCACCCTTGAGACATGGTGGACTCTGCTGCTTGGTCGTGCATGACCCAGTGAGCGATAATGGGAACAAAACCAGGCACGGTGACCCTGAAATCCATTAAAAACTCCCCATGAGTGGCCATAAATGCTGAAGAAAGTGCAAAGGCCAAGAGGCAGTGGAAAGGTCGTGCTCACCCAGGGCTTTCTTGGAAGTGCAGGGAGGGGTGAGATGTGGGACAGACACCTGCTCCTTTGGGTGAGGTGAAAGGGGATGACACTAAACCAAGAGCCAGAGTGAAAATACCACAGTGAGAAACACAGGCCAGGGGACAAAGCAGGATGGGAGGGGACTTCCAGCCTTCCAGGGAAGGTGCTCAGTGAAAACAAGGTGCTGGTTTGGCTCAGGCACGGGCCTGTGAGTCAGGAGAGCCAGGGCCAGTTCTGCCACAGTTTCCTCCCTGCTCAGTGAGCAGACACCCTCGAGCAGACACCCACGGTGTCACTGTCACCACCAGGGAGCTGCAGCTGGCAGGACCCCCCTCGGGCAGCTCCTGACTCCTCACATGGCTTCTCTGCATCCATCAGTGCTTAAAAATGCTGCCCAGTGCCTCTGACAGGAAATGCTGGATAAAACCTTTTCCAGGGCTGCCAGGAAGCCACGACATCAAGGAGTGATGGGTGACAAAGGCAGCAGCATGTGGGACTGCAGGGCATTGCCAGCAATGCAGAAACCCTCCCAAAGTGAGGAGATTGTCCCTTCCAATGCATAAAAAAAGCAGCAGAAAGGCAGTTCTCCACTTTAGCTGTAACCATTCTGCCAAAGCAGAATTTCCCATCAGGGGAGTTGTGATCTGAGTCCCTGCAGGAGCTGGGACAGCCAGGAGGGGCTCGGTGGTGCAGGGGACAGGCAGCAGCAGTGCCAACGCTGGGATGTGGCACAGCCCTGCCCTTTCCCTTCATGCTGCAGGCAAAGGCACCTCTGCCGTGGCTAACAAGAGCCTCCTTGATCTCAGCAGGCAGAAATGGGAGCAGGGGATGTTGTAACTTGTGCTAACAGGATGCACAAAGCAGTGGGGGCAGCAGGAGAGCGAGGGATCCTGCCCATGAGATCCCACCTGGAGCACCGTGTCCGGCTCAGGGTCTCCAATAAAAGAAGGACGTGGAGCTGTTGGAGCAAGTCCAGAAGAGGCCATGAAGATGCTCCAAGGGCTGGAGAACCTCTGTTGTAGAGACAGGCTGAGAGAGCTGAGGTGTTCAGCCTCAAGAAAGCTTTGGGCAGATCTTCGAGCCCCTTCCAGTGCCTGAAGGGAACCAATTTTTAAAGGGGACAGATTTTTACCAGGGTCTGTTGCAATAGGACAAGGGGTGATGGTTTCAAAATGAAGGAGGGTTGATTTATATTAGGAAGAAATTTATATATATAAATTATATATATATATATATATAATTTATATAATATTATTTATAGATTATATATATATTATTTATATATAATATATATTACATATAATTATTTATATATAATATATATAATTATATATAATACATATTATATAAAAACTTATGTTAGATAAAAATTTATATTATATATAGAAATTTATATATATATATTTAAAAATTATGTATATAGAAATTTATTTATATAAGGAAGAAATTTTTTATGATGATGGTGGTGAGACCCTGGCACAGGTTGCCCACAGAGGTGATGGATGCCCCATCCCTGGAAGTGTTCAAGGTGAGGCTGGAGTGGACTTTGAGTAACCTCACTGAGCACAAGATGTTCTTGCCCTGTCAGAGGGTTTGGAACTAGGTGATCTTTTACATCCTTTCCAACCCAGACTGTTCCATGCTTCTATCATCCTGTGTTCATTCTCTGCTCACTGGCTTTCACTCTTATCTCCAGCTCCTTCCCAGCCAGCAGCACTGGGGTTTCATTTGTCCTTTGACAGATGACAAATGTCCTGCTGGCTGGCAGTGCCCTGCCAGCTTATCACCTGCACACTCCCAGGCTCCCTCGCGCCAGCTGCAGTAATTAAATCGTGTTTTTCAGGAAGGGCACTTTGGGTGAGAGCTCCCAGCACCTCCAGATAGCAGAGCTGCAGCCACAGACAGGCCTTTGCCTGGGGATCAGGGCTCTCTCCAGTGCTCCCAGCTGATGCAGCAATGCTGGGAGAAATTAATGTCTGTCCTAAGCTCGTTCCTCCTGGCTGAGCACCCCTGCTAGAAATATCTTTCTTTAATATCTGAAACTGCCAAATGCCTTGAGGTTGGCCAAATGGCAGCTGTGACACAGCCAGGGAGTGCAGGTCCTGTGGCAATGCCACTGGCTAAGATGCCCGAGGAGAAAGGAGGCAGAACAGAGCCAAGGCAACCAGGATTTCACACAGACTTCTTGGGGAGGCACAGGAAAGGGATGCCAAAGCTGCAAGCAGTGAGAAACCAGCCAGAACAGGGGTGGAGTTTGCATTTTCCACCACAGGATGCTCCATTTCCGCACACAGGGGTGTGCAAAGATAGCTGAGAGCCTCCAAAATACTCATCCCAAAGTGTCCTTGTGCCTCAAGAGATTCTGCAGAGCAGCAGCCCTTTGGCAGGCCCATATCCCTCTGGGAGGGTCAGGAACACAGCCAGATCCCAACCCAGCTGAAGCCACCACCCTGAGCAAGGATTTTTATGCACCAAACTGAACTGGAAGGAAAATATCTTCACACCCACCTCTCCCGCACACTCAGCATGTGCACAGCTTGCTGTGGGCAGCTGTTGAGGGGCAGCCACAAGGCCATGCTCTCCACAACCCTCCTGCCTCGGTGCCTTGTGGATGTGTCCCTGGGGAGCCCAGGCAGCCCAGCAGCAGCCACTGAGCAGTGCTCCAGGCAGGGCTGGTGCTGTGGGGATGCTCTGAGCTGAGGTTGAAGGCTGCAGCCAGGTCACAGCACTGCTAAGCCACCACTAAACCATGTCCCCAAGTGCCACATCTGCATGTCTTACACCCCTCCCGGGATGGTGACTCCAGCACTCCCCCAGGCACTGCTTTTCCAGTGCTTGACTGTCACATTCACATTTTCTGAAATATCCCTTCACTCAGCATTTTTCTCCTGGGAAGCTGAGGAGCCTCAGAGAAAAATGAAAACAGTTCTTATCTCATTTGCTTCTCCTGTGTTTTCCTCATGTGGAACGTGTTTGGAGATTGTTTATCCAACAGGTGGTTGTTTCATTGGCTTCATGTGAATTATTTTGACTTATTGGCCAATCAGTGCCAAGTTGTGTTGAGGCTCTGGAAAGAGTCACAAGTTTTCATTATTATCTTTTAGCCTTCTGTAAGTATCCCTTCTGCATTCTTTAGTATAGCATTCTTTAATGTAATATAGTATCATAAAATAATAAATTAGCCTTCTGAGAACATGCAGTCAGATTCATCATTCCTCCCCTCGTTTGGGGATCCCACAAATACAATACTTGACAACTCTTGTGGGGACAAATATATTCCTAAAATAGACAAGCAATGGACAAAACCCATCCCCACCAGCCTCTCTGCCACCCTGGAGCTGCAGGCTGATGCACGGAGCTGCCCGGAGCTGCTCTGGCATTTCAAGGTTGACCTCTAGAGGAAGTTTGGAGACGGACGAGCTATGGCTGCGACGGTGGCACCAGGGCTGCAGGACAGAACCGCCGAGCACCTGCGGGTCAGCTGCGCCCACAAATCCGGCAGCGATGGCAGTCACAGCACAGTGTCCCAAAACAGCCAATCCAGGTGTGCTGGACTGTAGGGGGATACACTATGGGTAAATGAAGGTGGTATAGAATGTAATCTTGTCCCCCAACGAGTTGCAGCTGGACCAATTACTAAAGATTAGGAGCAGGCCTGATCTTAACATGCCACACCTGTAGCCAATAAGAACAAGTGGTATAAAAGAATGGATTGAGAGGCTCTGGAGTTAAATGACTACTACAAGGACCAGGAACAGTCAGTGCTTAGAGGGGTTGCCGATGAGAAACATTGAGGAGGTATGAAACTCTGGCAATATGGAATCCTTGCACTATAATGATAATAGAACTCTTGATAAATAAGATGACACTGGACAGCACTGCGTGGAAAAGCATCAATTGCTGCAAACCCACCATGTGTCCCTGAGTGCTGGAGCCCTGCCCTTCATTCTACCCCAGCAGGGCCACGGGAGCTACCCAACAACACAGCAAATACCCCCAGTCCCTCCCTGTGCCCCAGCTCCGCTCTTTTAAAGCCTCACACGCTCTTCCCTCCCCAGCAGCTCTCCCTTTGCTCCCAATTAATCTGTTTATCACCTAGAATTAAACAGAGCCCTGCACCCTGCTGCGAGGGTGTGAAGCCCATCGCGCTGCGCTGACCACCAAAGGCAGCACTGTCACCCTGTTTTTTTAAGATTTTTAACGCTTTCTGATGTTGACATTCTTGTAGTGAACTTTCTCACACACTTTTTGTAAATAACTTATAATTTTGTATTCCTTTATGGAGGAGGAGAAATTTGATGGACTGTTGGTTTGACCAGTGTCATTGGAGGGGTGGCACTGTCACCCTCCAATCCACTGTCACTCTTGGAAAACTATAAATGTTAGAGTCAGAAAATAAACTTCCCTTTTTTTTTCCTCCACCTTGAGAACAGCGGTGTGTGCTTGTGTTCTTTCGTGTCCCATAGCGACACAGCACAAACCGCGGCGCCTGAGATGCGGCTCTGCGAGCGTCACTGCGGGCATCCCCGGAACATCCTCCAGAAAACAAACCCAGCCCTCTCCACGCCTGTTCCATCCCCTCCCTGCTGCTTTGCCATGTGCCAGCACCAGTGTGTGACACCCCTGTCCCTGCCCCTGCTGGCTGGAGCACCTGGGCAGCGCCTGGCGCCCGTGTCCTTGCACATCCCGAGTTAACCCTGCCTCCCCTGGCTTGTCTGTCTCCCGGAGAAGGCTTCCCCTTCCGTTTCTCCAAAAGAAACCACCACAAGCACCCCACTCTGTGTCCCACCACTTCCCTCTGGAAAGTGGAGGAGGTGACATTTAAGAGTGTCTGCCTCACAGCAGCCCGGAGAGGATGGAAACTCCTCCACAGCAGCACAGGAGCACCCAGCAGGGCTTCAGATCCCATATTTGAGCACCCAGCTTCAGATCCCATATTTGATGCTTCTTGCCCACACAGCCAAGCCAGGGGGTGGCGAGTGGGGATTTCTGTGGAAAAGGGATGGTTTGGGGTGCAGGTCTGAGGTGTTAATCCTGCCTCCCCTGGCTTGTCTGTCTCCTGGAGAAGACTTTTCCCCTTCCATTTCTCCAAAAGAAACCACCACAAGCACCCCACTCTGTGTCCCAGCGATTCTCTCTGGAAAGCGGAGGAGGTGACATTTAAGAGTCTCTGCCTCGCAGCAGCCCGGAGAGGATGGAAACTCCTCCACAGCAGCACAGGAGCACCCAGCAGGGCTTTACATCCCGTATTTGAGCACCCAGCAGGGCTTTACATCCCATATTTGATGCTTCCTTGCCCACACTGCCAAGCCAGGGGATGGCGAGTGGGGATTTCTGTGGAAAAGGGATGGCTTGGGGTGCAGATCTGAGGCATAGAAGGCGAGGGTCGTTTACTTGCCCAGTCTCTCCTTCCAGCCCCTCCCAAGGACACAAACGCCCTCACGCTGCCGGTTCTCGCTGCATCCCCTGGCCAGAATCATCCCTCTGTGCTCAGCCCCTGAGGGAGGACAGCCGCTCATCCCTCTTGCGGGGCACGGACCGAAAACCCCACAGGGAGGGCGGAGAGGGCACAGCCGCCCTTTTCAGGCTGCACAGAGCAAACCCGCACAACCTCAGGGGTGTCCCCATCCATCCTCCCCCAAAGCCCAAAGCCGGCGGTGCGGCAGAGCCGGGCACAGCCCGGGGCTCCCATCGCCCACCCTGCAGGAGGCACCCCTGCATGCCCGGGTGGTCCCTGGATGCCCAGGTGGTCCCTGGATGCCCAGGTAATCCCTGCGTGCCCAGGTGGTCCCTGGATGCCCAGGTGGTCCCTGGATGCCCAGGTGGTCCCTGGATGCCCAGGTGGTCCCTGGATGCCCAGGCAGCCCCTGTGCGAGCATCCCGGGATGCTGCCCACCCCTCCATCCCTACCTTTGCGGAACGGCATGGAGCGGGAGGAGGCAGGGCTGGCTCGGACGCCTGGCTTCCCCGGACGCGGACGCCTTCTCTTAGATGTAGACACAAAAAAAAAATTTATTTTTTTTTCTTCTGTATCTCTATTTCTTTCCTTCCTCCTCCTCCGTCTTTCAGGAGGAAACGGACATATTTGGGCAAAGCCCGGCAGAAACCAGCGTCATTCCGAGGGTGGCACTGCAGAAGGGAGGAAGTTCTTGCAGTTTCAGAGCTTTTAACCCTTCGCTTCCCGGAGACAGCAGAGAAGGGAGGGAGGTGACAGGGAGCTGATTGCCTTAGAGAGGGGTGGAAGGGGCTGGGAAAGGGGTTTTGAGTTGATTTGTGGTGGTTTTTTCTTGGTAGGAGCAGGGCAGAACTGGGTGTAATGGATGTGGGTGTGATTGTGGAAATTTGGCCTCCTGCATCACTTATGCAAATTTCTGAGCTCATCAGAGCACCAATCCCATCTTCTCTGTGGTGGCCCTGGGACAAACTGGGAAAACCCAGCTGCTTCAGAAACTCAGATCCCCCTGTTCGCACCTCCTGCCCTTGCACAGGGCACTGGGAGTTCAGACCTTGCTGTGCTGGATCCTGAGGATGAGCAAATACCCCTTGGTGGCATCCCTGGGCTGGGCAGAGCCAGGAGCTTTGGGAACAGCATCAGGGCAGCGTGTCCTCATCTCTGGAGCTCAGGTTGCAGCAGGAGGTGAAGGTGGAACATCTTAACCTGGGAGGGGTGTTTTATTTGTACTGTGCTTCCTTTATGCCCTCCCTGGAGGTAGAAAGAGACATTGGCTTGGAGGGAGCTCAAGAGAAACTCTTTGAATTGTGCAGGATAGGACCCTATGTGTTGTATTTGGGTTGTCCCCAGATGAAGGAAGGAATGATGAATCTGACTCCATGTTCTCAGAGGGCTAATTTATTATTTTATGGTAATATATTATATTAAAGAATGCAATACTATACTATACTAAAGAATAAAGAAAGGATATTTACAGAAGGCTAAAAGATAATAATGAAAACTCATTACCCTTTTCAGAGTTCTGACACAGCTTGACCCTGATTGGCCAAAGAGTGAAAACAACTCACAGCAGAATCCAATGCAACAATCACCTGTTGGATAAACAATCTCCAAACACATTCCACATGTGAGCACAACACAGGAGAAGCAAATCAGATAATATTGTTTTCCTTTTCTCTGAGGCTTCTCAGCTTCCCAGGAGAGAAATCCTGGGCCAAGGGATTTTTCAGAAAATGTGAATGCCACACCCATCCTTTCATCTCAGTGCTTGACAGTGATACCATGAGCTCCATGTTGTGCCTCTGCTCCCTGCAAAACTGCCTCTCCCTCCTGTAGTCAACAAGACTTTCCTCAAACCATCCCTGGGTCTGAGGAAAACCCAACAAAACTTTCCTCGAACCATCCCTGGGGTGCTCCAGAGCCTCCCCATCCATCTCCTGCAGGCTGCAGCCCCATCCAGATCCCCTCGATGCTCCAGGGGAGTGTTCTTCATCCTCCCCAGGGCAAAGCCTGCCAGGTTTGGCTTAACCCCCACTGGAGAAACCTGTTTGGGCCAGTGGGTGAGGAGCACTCCAAAAAAACACCCCCCAGGCTGTTTATGAGAGCCGTGACACCAACAGGAGTGGCAGGGACAGGGACATCAATGTCCTACGTGGCTGCTGCCTCTGTCCTGCTCAGGGAGTGTTGGCTGCTGCAGGTGCAGCAAAAAGGTGAACAAAATTGTTCCAGGTTTGATGGCATGGGCTTCTTCCAGTGACTGGAACCAGTTACAGCAGCTGGTTTGTGCCCTGCCCCTGGAAAACACAGCAGGACAGGCTGGGGGTCTGCCCAAGCAAACTGAGCAGGCAACAGTTTCCTGGGGAAAAATCATCCAAAAATGGAATTTCCCAGGATGTTTAGAAACCCTAAAGGGCTGGGATAATTTAAGGCAGGTGGGTTGGACATCCATGTGCTGTTGCCAGACAGCCCAGAAGGTAAAGGGGTGTCCTCCTTCACCCCAGGTGGAAGGGAAGGACAGCCCAGCCATGGCCAAGGCCAGGGCAGCAGGACCCAGGAGTTCTCCTCATCCACCTCAACTCCAACCCAGTCCTCTGCTCTGGCAAACAAGTGAAATGCCTTGGAGTGATGAGCTTTCAAATCTCTACAAACCCAGATTTTTACAGTTTTATTTCCCAGGATAAGTGTGGATTAGCAGTTCGTCTCCAGAAGGATATTTCCAGCACATGATTCCAGGGCTTAGCAAAAGAAAAACTTAATGCAATATATTCAGGGTTAGACCCAGAATGAGTGGCTCATCCATGAAAATCCATGTTTGGATGCTCATGTCCAAGTTTGCTGTCCATAACATCCTGGTACTGCCTGCCCATTTTGGAAATGGCTCAACTCCTCAGATGTTTTATTCCCAGCACTGATCTTGCCTGGACAATGCAAGATCTTGCCTCAGCTCCAAAACCTTCCCAGTAGGAGCATCCCAGAGTTTTGTAGTTGTGACCAGGACCTGTATTAGAGGATGATGGTTCAGATTCACATTAAGGTGCTTCTGTCACCTGGTCCTTGCCCTGGGATCTGCTCCAGTTTTTCTGTGCATTGACCTAAAAAGATCCCAGATGGGACCATCCTTGGTGTCCACACCAATGGATCTGCTTTCCATTTTCCAGAAAATTCCAGAAATCAGCTTCCAAGCTCCAGCCAAGGCCATCACAGCAGTCAGAGCATCATTCCCTATATCAGATATTATTTGGTTTCACCCACAGAAAGCTCCTCAGGCAGTCTCAGTGGTGCCAGGCAGTTTTAATAAGCAGAGAAGACTTCAAAAATAGTCTGGGGATTTCTAGTGTATGAGGATCTTCAGCCTTTACTCACAGCTCAACAGAATTTCTGTCTGGCATCTAGAAAGGACAACTTAAAAGTAAAAAATAGTAACAATTAAAAAGAATACTGAAAATCAAGCTGGTCCCAAAAGAAGATTTAGATGAAACCAACCAAACTCTGGTTTAGGATGGTGAAATCAGAGCACCTCTCCTCCTGGCAGAGCACAAATGCCAGAGAGAATGGCAGTAGCTCAGCATCACTTGAGGTTTTCAGAACATGTTGAGCAAACGTGGTGGGAAGGGTTTCAGCCAGCCCTGATTGTGCCCCAGGGCTGAGGGATGGTCCAGAAACTCCCTGAGATCTTCCCAAGCCCTGGTTTCTGTGGGAGAGGCACTTGGGGCCTCAGTGGTTGCTGCCAGCTTTCCCAGCTGTGTCCTGTACAGGAAGGGGTCTTCAAAGGAAACAAAAGCATAATTTAATGACTAATGTATTAGAGGGGTTGTTTAGTTAGAGGACCCTTTTACCTGTCTCACAGGTTTAAACCTCATATTTCATAGAAACGTGGAAAAGTTTGGGTTGGAAAGGATCTTAAAGACAATCTAGTTCCAAATCCCCTGCCATGGGCAGGGACACCTTCCATTGTCCCAGGCTGCTCCAAGCCCCATCCAACCTGGCCCTGGACACTTCCAGGGATCCAGGGACAGCCACAGCTTCTCTGGACACCTGTGCCAAGGCCTCCCCACCCTCACAGGGAAGAATTTTTCCCTCAACTTCATCCTTAAGCCCATAAAAACCTCTTTATCCAGGATGGAGATTTAATTTGCTTTCCCCACCTTGCACTGAATCCATATGTGCACAACCAGGCTTTGCACCAAGGGCCAGGGGGATGCAATGAGCCCTGCCCTGCACATCCCCAGCCAGGAAATCGAGCTGTTCTCCCTTTGCAGGCAGTGAGCTCATGGGTGGGAGCAGTGGGAGACAGGAATGTCAGCGCCTCCAGCCTGGGAAGCAGCCACAGGGATTCCTTCACTGCAAGGCTTGTACTCTACAAGCAAATAAGAATGCAAAGAGCTCCTTTGAAATATTTATAACGTTTGGGATGACTTGCATGGCACAAGCCCAAGGAAGAGGAGGGTGCTGGGAGTTGCTGGCACACCAGGGAATTTGCCTTATGCGATTGATCCAGCTTGCAGGGTTCTGTTTTGTCCTTTTAGAAGATGTCTGAGTGCTCAGGCAGGCTCTTCTCCTCGTGCCCTGGGTTACAGAGGTGCTGCTTTCCCCGTGAGCATCAGACCCCTTATCCCACAGCTCAGCTGTTCCTGGCTGAGCTGCTGTGGTCACTCCTAAGCCAGTCTCCAAGGTCACACCTCAGTGACCAAGCACTGACCATTACACCTCTGCTTTCTGCCCATGCCCAGGTTCTCCAGGCCTTTGCTGACCCTCCCACACCCCAGCAGCCCGACACTGGTACCCAGCTGTCACTGCCATATTTTCTGGAAAAATCCCTTCACTAAGATTTCTTCTCCTGGGAAGCTGAGAAGCCTCAGAGAAAAAGGAAAACAATATTGTCTCGTTTGCTTCTCCTGCGTTTTGCTGCTTTTGAATGTGTTTGGAGATTGTTTATCCAACAGGTGGTTGTTTGATTGGTTTCATGTGAATTGTTTTAACTTCATGACCAATCAGGGTCAAGTTGATTTGTTCCTTTTCCTCCTTGACTCCGTTATCCCAACAATCCTCATCTCTGCAGAGTCTGAATCTCCAGGGACAGTGGAAGTGCTGAGACTTGAATCTCTCATGCAAGGAAGCAGAGAAATGATCCTTTAGTGTGGGACTTGAGGGAATACAAGTTTTTTCCTGTGTTATTTGTATTCTTGGATGCAATTGTTTTATAAATCCATCATTTACTTGTGCTCTTCCTGAACGGCTTGTCCCTCTCTGAGTGGTGTTGAAGAAATAATCTTCTCCTACATGAAACATGTCTGATAGGAGGTAGAAATTGATATCTTGATCCTGGCTGTGCTCCCAGGTATTAATCAGTGATAATTTCTTCAATATTCTCTTGATTTGGGGAAAAAATAACCCTGTCTCTTCAGAAGTGAGGAGAATGAATGTTATTGTACCATAAGATTAATGTAGATTTAAAATTGACTCAATAGCAGCTGTGGGACTGTGGAGAGAGTCATGAGTTTTCATTATTATCTTTTAGCCTTCTGTAAGTATCCTTTATGCATTCTTTAGTATAGCATTCTTTAATATAAAATAGTATCATAAAATAATAAATTAGCCTTCTGAGAGCATGGAGTCAGATTCATAATTTCCTTCCTGCCACAAGGACCCCAGAAAATACCACACCCAGCTCCCTTTCTCACAGCAGGCTCTCCTCATTCACATCTCCACTATGTCATCTCCACACCTTTACAGAGCATCTAATCTCTGTGATATGAAGATGCCAGCACTAACACCAGAGGTAAACAAAAGTAATCTCTCTAGGTCTAGAAACTAATAAAAAATTAGCATTCTGTAAATATCCTTTCTCTATTCTTTAATAGAGTTTTAGTATAGGATTCTTTATTATAATAATATCATAAAATGATAAATTAGCCTTCTAAGAACATGGAGTCAGATTCATCATTTCCTTCCTGCCATGAGGACCCCAGAAAATACCACACCCAGCTCCCTCTCTCACAGCAGGCTCTCCTCATTCCTGTGCTCATCACCAGCCTGATGCTTCAGCCTCACGAATTTAGCAGGGGAAAAGTTGCAGAGGGGCTCCTGGCCTGGTCCTGATGGGAGAACAGACAGCACAACCAGGTCATCAGGGCTTAAGATGCAGAAGGGACTGGGAACAATCAGCTTTTGGAAAGTGCACAGCCAATCTCCCCCTTGCAGCCTGACCTAGAGAGATTACTTTTGTTAACCTCTGGTATTAGTGCTGGCATCTTCATATCACAGAGATTAGGTGCTCTATAAAGGTGTGGAGATGAGACTGGATTAGAGAGGTGCAGGTCAAAGACTTAGGACAAGGAGGAATGGCTTTAAACTGACAGAGGACAGGGTTAGATTAGAGATTAGAAACAAATTCTTCTCTGTGAAGGTGGTGAGGCCCTGGCACAGGGTGCCCAGAGAATCTGTCTGCCCCTGGAAGTGTCCAAGGTCAGGTTGGATGGGGCTTGGAGCAGCCTGGGATAGTGGAACGTGTTAGAATGAGATGATCTTTAGGGCTCCTTCTAACCCAAATAATTTTGTGACCAGGTACTCTGGGTCCCTTGCAGATCCCAGTTTCCTGTTTTGCACAATTTTCAGCTTTTGGGTTCTGGAGAGAAAGAAGTGGACAGAGTTTCCCAGGAGTGATCTGCAGGCAGTAATTACTGCAGCTGTCAGGTAGAAACCTTCTCAGCTTCTCTGCTGCTGCCAGCTCCAGCAGGTTTCTAAATTTGATTTTGCTCTTTCCATGCAGAAAATTCACTTTCCCATCTCCTTTGATTTCTGTGGCTTTGAACTGCTACCTCACACCCACCTTGCACTGAAGAGGAAATGTCACATTTGGAGAAACATCTGCATCCTTCTTCTGATGCATCAAGAGTGACAGATAATCAATTCTATTTCACGCAGTCCAGGCTTGCTGAGGCAAATTCTTGCCATGCAGTTACCTCCTCCTGGTTTTACAAAATGGGGAAGGGGAAAAGGATGTATTGCTTTTATGATGCCAGCACCATTATTTTTTAGCATAAATGCTGATAGCAGCCTCAAATTTCCAGGTTTTTATGTTCCCCAACACTGCAGGAAAAATAAAAACCACCAGGCTTTGTCCATGAATAAATCAGCCTGGTGGATAGAAATAAAACAAAGCAAAACACTTTAAAATGATCAGGTAGAAATCCAAGTGAAGAAAGGGGAAGGAACTATGACTAGTATGTGATAGCTGAAGATATTTTAAAAACTTTATTTCCTTATTATCCCTAAATTCCTGACTTCCTCAGAAGAGCTGAGTCCTCGCAGGTGAACGTGATACTTCTGGTATAGAATCTTTGTGTGCAATGGTGTTGTGTCTTATGGGATAATGGGCAGGGCTATAACTGGTGCAGGGAGATGGATCTTCCTCTGAATTTTATTGAAGCAAATCTCTGAACCCCAGTTTGAGGACACTTCATTGCCACAGGACTATTTCCCTGGCAAGGTTTTTAAATTTTGCTGCTCAAGTGCAACATCCCTTCCTGCAAAGAGAGAAAAGACATTGGGAATTGCTGCAGCTCAAATCCTCTCCCAGTGGTAACTGCATCACTTCTGCTGCACAAACCCAAAAACACAAACCCCACCAGTTTTCACTCTCCATCCTCCCAAGAGGAGCTCAGTGTGTTTTACCAGAGTATGATTTGAGTTCTGGTTCACAGTTGCCATACAAGTTTTACAAGTTGAAAGCAGAGAAGTCCAAAAGTGCTCCCCAGCTTTGTGCCTGCGGCGGAAGGTGGAGAAACCCAAGAGGAGTGGAAGACCTTTGTCTTGGCAGGACCATATGGATTCCTGAGCTGTTGACTTGCTGCGAGCTCTCAAATGGAGGCCAGAGATCAACACCTTAAGAGACTGGGAGAGGAAAAACAACTCAAGGGCTGTGAAGTGGCAAGATGCTTAAAAGCTGCTTTGAAAAAAAAAAAAACCCCATGCCTCCTCCCAAAGGAGGACTGAGAAGCAGAAGAGAAGAAAGAAAAGGGTTCCTGGGGAAGATCTTGTTTTCCATAGAGCTGAGGGTGTTTTGGGCTTTAAGCATGAGGTGTCACTGCTGGGGCTGCCAAAGCAGGGCAGGGGGATGTCCTGCATGGGAGACAGGGCCTGCTGGGTGCAGGATATTTGTGCCCTATCCCCTGATTCCCACAGCTGAAAAGGGCTGAAAAGCTTGGGGTGGGTAAGGTTGTTTGGGCACCAGATATTTGTTTGGACACAAGACATAAGGCTGCGTTCTTACATTTCTGTACTAACAACCCTGTGCTCTGGGATTTCCTAATTTCCTGATGCTAAAAAGAGAAAAAGCCATAAAGCCACAACCATGACCTCAGCAGGAATCAGGGTGTGAGAGGAAGGAGTACACACAAACCACCCCTTCTTCAACTTACAAAATGTTTCCTTTGGCTTTCATTCCTGTTCTTCCATTGCACCTTTTCCTCTTCAATATCCATTTTCCCCCCATTCGAACAGGACTTTGCTTACTGACATGGAAAGCTGTGTTTGCACATGTGCACAAAAAGCCACCAGCAAGATCCAGCCCCTCCTGACACAAACAGGCAGCAAGATCCCTAAAGGAGCACAGCTGACAACAGGATCACTTTTGTATTTGTGGGCAGCTACTGCACAGCTATGGTTAAAGTACCGAACACAAGCACACAGGGATTTTGACACTCATTCTCTCTCTTTAGAAGCAGAAGTGAAAGACTTTAGGGTTGCCCATGTTTTAGTGCAGCAGTTAAAAGTCATGCAGACTTTACAGAATTTTTTTTCTCCTTGCCACTACTGAGTTGCATCTTGAGTGGCACAAAATATTTTTTGCAGTAAATAGGAGGTAAAATCACACTGGGCATTCAAAGCAAGCAGCACTTGTAACCCACTGACCTGCAGGAAGAGAAGGGCAACCTTACCAATCCAAGCACTCATTTAGAAAAAGTTTCAGAGTTAATAAATCCTTCAGTGAGGAGGAAAAAACAGCAGCTACTCCTTTACTGCTCCTGACATAAGTCATGAGTATCTATGGTTACATCCAGGGCTGCCCAGGGGTTAAGGTCTGTCAGCTCTGGCTGATGTTATGAGCAACTCATATAATTACCAGTTTTGCATCCTTAAAAAATCCTGTCATCCTTCTGTGAAGCAGGAAATGTCACTATAGTCTTTTGAGGAAAAGATTAATTTTTGAGCAACCTGGTCGAGTGGAGAGTGTCTCTGCCTGTGGCAGGGGTTTGGAACTAGATGGTCTTTGAGATCCCTTACAATCCAAACCATGATTTTGTGATTCAAAACAAGGCAAAGCAGATGAATTCATCCTCTGAATTACATCACAGGTAAGAAACAGCTGTGTTCACATATTAAACACAAAATCAAGTGCCACATTTCCTGCCAGGAGCTGCCTGATCATCTCCAGCTGGACATCAGAAGTACCTTCTACAGCCACAACCAGAAGCCAGTGGTGATATGAGAGGATAAACCAAACTGATGGATGAGAAAGGCACTGGGATTGCTCTTTAATTGCTCTGCAGCCTGAATTAAATCAAAGCATCACAGGGCAAGAGGGAAGCTTTTATCCAAAAAATTTCCCAAGCCCAGGTGCTGCTTTCAAACCCATCTATGAAGAATCAACATCTGCCCAGAGCAGCAGAGCAGGAATCCAGATATCCTGGCTGAGTCCTCTCATTGCTCAGTGACAGCAAATGAACAGAGCACACACTGCTAGACACAATCAATCCCTGTTTGTGTTTAAGGACAACTCACCACCTAAAGGCAGGAATTCCCCTAAGAACTCAACCATTACAGTACTGCACTTACTGTGACAAAAAATGCCTGTAAGTGACACCAAGTCCTCCATGACCACAAGCAGCTCCTTCTTTTTTGGGAACAGGAAAAGGGTTAGTCTTGCACCCAGCTAGGAGCACGTTACCAGTGCCAGATGCATCCATGCATGGGCCTCAGCTGTGTGGATGCTCTTGGTCTCTTTCAATTTTTGGAGAATTTAAAATAATTTCTACAATTCTGGGAGTAGCTAATCTAACAGTGTTTTTATGAAGGACAAGAAAATCAGCAACAGTCACTTGGATTCACTGAGGAGAAGTCATGCTTGCCCAGTTTACCCTTCCACAATCAAAGACTGGCCTGGCAGGGGAGAGCTGTGGGTATTGTCTACCTGGACTTCTGTAAGACTTCTAAACATGGTCATCTGTGAGATCCTCCTGACAAAGAAGCTCTTGAAGCTGCAGGAGCAGACACCAAAAGCTGCCTGAACGATCAGTGGCTCAGGGTCTGGCTGGAGGCCAGGAGCTGTTGGTGAACTCCAGGGGTCAGTGCTGGGTCCAGCCCTCTTTAACACCTTCATTAAAGCAAATTTGCAGATCCCATGGACTGGGGGGAGTGGCAGCTACCTCAGAAGGTCATGCTGCCACCAGAGGGACCTGGGCAGGCTGGGAAGAGGCAGGCAGGAACATCATGGAGCTCCATGAGAAGTGCCAAGTCCTGTTCCTGAGGAGGAACAATCCCAGGCAGGAACATGGGATTAATTCAATATAACACAAGGTGAAAATTAGTCTTGCTCAGGGCCTCTTACACCAAGTGCTGTGAGGCCTGAAAGTTCTCACTACCCCATTAAACTTCTGCTTGTGGAACAAGAAGGATCTGAGAGTTTGAGATCCTCTTTGAAACCTCCCATATTTGTCTTTCTATCTTTAAGAGAACTGAATGATGTTACAACACATATTTTCTCTTGCACAGAAGGGTAGAATACCCTGACACACTCAAATCTCCCACAGGAGCCTGGTTTCAGATAAGCCTCTCCTAAGGCAACCATTTACACAGACTGCAGCACATGAATTACATCCCCTTCTGAACTTCCTTCAGAATCCAAAGCTCAAGGCTAAGAGATTCTACCCTTTTCTGTTACCACAATAAAAAGCAGCTCCACCAGGAATGTGGGTTTTTGTTGCAGAGTTGCAAGTACAGGGGAGCAGGGTGTAATCCCAACTCTCCAAACCACCTTCTGCATGTCCTTGGGCAAGGTATTTCTTGTCCCTGCCTCTCTCCCTCCATGGCTGTTCAGACAGAAAGCTCTTTGGGGCAACAACTCTCACCTTTCATGTAAGAGTGGCAAAGCAAACTTAAGATTTTGACAATAGTAATGTTAAAAATGTTCCCTGCAAGCTCCATCTCACATCAGATTTTAGTGACTTTACTGAGCAGGCAAAGTAAAAAACTGACAGTGAAATTCAGCACAGGTTAAGTGCAGGTGAGAAAATAAATCAGAACCCATGTGCTTAATGATGGGCTCTGAAATAGCTGCTACAGCTCAAAAACACCTTGGGGTTTTAACAATTAGGAAGGTAATCAAGTCACTAAATCCCCACTATTAATATAGTAGCCAGTGTTCTGAATTAAGAAGAGAACAAGGCAGTGATGCCACTGTGCAAATCCCTGTTCTTAAGACCTCAGGGTTGTTAATGCACCAGGCACCTCATTCAGCTCTGGGCTGACACGTCCTACACGTCCCTCTCAGCCTCCTGCTGGCTTCAGGACACTCAGATCTCTCTAAGTAAGCATCTAATCTGAATTCCCAGAAGCAATGAACAGTTCATACTTAGCCCAAGAGGAGATGCAGTTATTCAATGCATTAGAGAATCCCTGCATTTACACAGGTGCTTAAGCCAAGGAATTAAAGCTTAAATTTAGGAAATCATACCTGAAAAACACCCAGTGCTTCACATGAACCACTATAACCAATCCTGCACTGCCTGTAAGGTAAATGTTCCTAACAGCCCATCATCCTCTTCACTTTCTGTGAAATCAGAACCTTTTAGGGCACCACACAAAAAGAGAAACAAAAATATTATTATTGCTTCAGACCAGTCACCACGAAGGTACATGACAGAATGAGGTGGCTGCACAATACCCAGGGTATAAAGACAAACCACCAAATAAAACTTGGCAGCTGCAAAGAGCTCCAAATTAAGTGCTGCTGAGCCTTTGGAAAGGGCACTCACTGATGAAACAGAGGAGAAAACTGGATGTGTAAGCAGGAAGAGCTGGAGCTCTTAGATAAAAAGTTACTTGAGAAGCTACTAGAAATAGAAGTCAGTGGCAAGATTCCAGAGGAGGCCAATTCTTCAGCAGAGAAGTAAATTCAGAACCAAATATTTCAAGATATGCAAGATACAAACTGAGGAAGTCTGTGTTTTCAACACATTTGTGTTGAAAAACACGAAGATGCATTTGCAAAAAAATGCTTCCTGCTAAGGAGACCAAGTCTGACCACAAAGCTCAGTGAGTGTCTGAACCTTTGCTGGTTTCCAGAGCTGTGCAGGTTTGCTTGCACCACCTGCTCACACACCTGGTTCCACTGTCACGTGTTTGTGCAGCCTCCACCACACAGATGGAACTCAGGGGATGTAAATCTGCTCCAGGTTTGCTTGCTTCAGTGTCCCTATAAAAAACACCTGATTTATAGCATGAATCTCCTACACAAAATACTGAATGAACAAACCCTCTCCCCTACATTTTCATGGATAAACTTTACTCCTGTCTTCAACCACAGTAAGGATTCTCAGAATGAAATGGTTCAAAAGTTGCCAACAAAGCCATTTTCAGCAAATGGAAAACCTTCAAGTTATCAGACTGGAAGCTCAGAAGCTGGTGCTAAAAAGCAGAACAGCTGGTTAAGGGCAAACAAAACAGCCTGTGTACCTCAGGAAATACTTACAGCCTAGTCACTCAAGAGGTATTTGCTGAAATAAGAGCCATAAATATATCACATTGCTTAAAGCCAAGTCATACTTCAAGCTAAGTTCAGATCACACTCAATGTGCTACGAGTGGTTAAACTTTCTACAGCAACACTCAAATTATTTGAGTATTACAAGCAAACCTATGCTAATTCATACCAGGCTAATGTATTTTACTACACAGCAGCAAAGGCCTTAAAGTGTTGCTCAAAGGCAAAGAGAAAACAAAGAGCAGAGGCAGGAACAGAATCTACATTCTGGTTTTGCCCCAGGTCCTGTGGTTTTGGTGTCAGAGCTGTTCCTCACCTGTGCTGCAGTGAGGGTGGATCAGAGAAAGTGCCCAACTCTGAGGGACTGCCCTGCACAACACAAGAGAAGAGTAAGGAAGCCAACACACAGCAGGTAAAATACCAGGTTTTTAAAAAAAAATCTGTTTTACAAGCAAATGTTTGTACAGAGGTTGGTGGAACAGAAGCAGACAAAATAAGCAACAAGACCCAAGGGTTTGTCATAGAAATCTGCAGCCAAAACTCAACAAAAGGGCAAGAACTGGAGATACAGCGTTGAACTACAGGTCTGTCCCCTTCCCCTCAGTCCATGTGTGTAACAGGAAAAAGACATCAGCATCAGCTTTCAAACAGCTAAAATGCCCTCAGGGCTCACAGCCACTTCAGTATCTCCACAATTCTGGGTGCAATGGGGCACAGAGACAACTGCCACCATTGCAGAGTCCCCCCATGCCAACTCTTTGTCACACACTGTTCCCAAACAAAAAGCAAACATAAAACCAGGAGCAGAGAGCTGTGTACTATTTCACATCAAGTTAAAACTAAGAGTAGTAGTGTTTAGTAGTTTGGTTTGTCAACTCTTCAGATTTTCATGAGAACTTCCCTCCATGGCCTCCTACTTTGAAAACTTCCACAAGCACTCCTTCCCAAAAGAAAGCCTAACCCTGATGGTATTTGATCTCAAAAACAGAAATATAAACAGAAAGAGCAAATGGCAAGTTTGAAATGGTTAAACAAAGTTGTCTATGTGTGAGTTACAGAAGTGAGATTCTGACAGCTGGCCAGACACAGGGAGGAGTTTCCCTTCTCCCTACTAATGACCTGCAATCAGTTATCCCTGGATATTCCCAGCACAGAGCTCCTGCTAAGAGTCTTAATAATTCCCTCCTTTCTCCATTTCCCTGGATTAGAGATAGATTTTCTTTTGCCCTGTGAAGACAGACTCAATCCTTGTTATTTCAGTCTCCATTGTGGCACAGAAGCTTTGTCCTGGAGTCAGGAGAACAAACCAGCTGCAACTGTCCAATGACCCAAATCACTGATGTGCAGAGATGAGGACTCAGGAGAGCAAGGCTCTAACTCTAGCAGAGATCATCAGGGAAGAGCAAATCATAGCACACAGTCCTTGTCCAAAGCTTCACACTTATTGTGGATCCAGCACAGGGACTCCATGATGAAGCACCAGAACAAAGAAAGCAGGAATACAGACAAAGCATCTCCTCAGCAGTGGGTTTTCAACAGAGCAAAGTCATCTGAAAGCTCAAAAAAACCAGGATCCCCAGAGCAGAAAGCAGAAATGTGCAATTCAAAACCACACAGACGTGAATCTTACTTTCAAAGGGCTTTATATTACAAAAAACCATAAGTCACAACGAATGTGTAAAATCCATTCAATGAGGCTTGTTTCCAGTCTGCTAGGAAAGCTACTTTTCTCTTCTTAATTCCCAGCCTACTGCTGAAAACGTGATTGCCAAAACAATGACACCTCGAGCTAGATTTTTAAAATCAAACTTGTTCCGCCAGATCCAGCACTCTGAACTTGTCCAGGTTGTAGAAACAAGCCTTCACCACTCTGCCTCCAAAATATCTTCCATTTAGATCCACAACAGCTGGAATTGAAACAAAGAGCAGATCAGCAAGCAGCAATTCAATAAAATAAACATCTCTTTAACTAAACAGCCTGACCAGTGAGACTGTTTAATCTCTCTACAGAAGTTAGCTCTGAGCTGCACAGGACACAATCTAGGATCCTACCTTTGATGGCAGATTCAACCCGTTCAAACTCTAAAAATATTCTTACAGCTTCATCATCAGGGGCACCAGGGATCTGAAACAAAACAAAAACCCCAAGCCACAAGTAATTAAAACAGTAGTGAGAACATTGTTTTCAATTGCTTTTCTTCACAAAGGCAGTGAAAGAATGAAATAAAAAGGTTCCATAAACACAATACTCAAGTGGTTTTTATACAGTTGCTATTGTTAGAAGCTTGTATCTTACAGGTACAGAAAATCCAGAATTCCAACACAGTAAAGGACCCTGAGAGATCTTCCATGTATGCCCCTCTTAGGCAGTAACACTCCAGTTGTGAGGGATGAGTGCCAGTTTATTTTCAGAGCAGCCAAAAAGAGAGATAGATTATCTCTTACCTCAAAGATGACACATTTCCCAACCTTGCCATATTTCTCACATTCCTCCTTAGTTTCAACTTCAAGGTCTTCATCCACCTCCCCAGCACCAACCATGTTCTGAAAGTCAAAGAACAAACCCAACTCACTGGATGGAGTCTGTGCAGGTGATTATGTAGACAAATCACAGATGCCCTGTGAACTGTGACCACAAATACTTTACAAGCTTTATAGCTACAGGAGGAGACAGTTCCCTGTCCCTAAGGCAAGGGAACTGCACAATTTAAAGCAGTGTTGATTTAAAGTCACAGCTTGTACCCCAGGAAGTCACATAATTTCTCCAGAACACAGAACACCACATGGGTGCAGGCCAGAACCATTTGAACTGTGCAGAGTTTTGTATCAGGAACAGAAGTTTAAACATTTTAACACCAAAACACATCCCCTTACTCCCAACTCACCCTCAGTAAGACCACTTTAGTTGGGCATTTCAGGATCTCAGTTAAGGGGTTGGAATCTGCCTTCTTGCCCGTTTCTGTTTGAAGACAGAACAGTGAATAATGGTATAATTTAAGATTAAAGCTCAATTAGTGACTTTAATCAGAATCTTATTGATCAAACAATGGAATAAAAGCTACAAAATGTACTTTCATATTGGTGAGGAACAGTTATTCACAATTTGTTGCTACCTGGAACGACAGTAAGCAGAAAAATCAGTTCCAGTGGTGTGAATTAAGCAGTAACACTGACAATGTACTACTTCTTTAAGGAAAATAATTCCTAAGCTCAGAATTGTATCGTAAGAACTACAAGACTAAAAGTATTCTGACTTCCACCACTTGTACACAGAAGCTTGGATGTTGTCTCAAGATCAGACAAGAGCAGGGATATGAGAGCAGTATCAACAGGATGTGACAGGGAAAAAAACATCAGGACAGAGCAAGATCAGCCCTGGAAGTGAAGATGCTTTCCCAACACTAAAGGGGAGGATGAGCTAAAAAAAATGCATACAGCATCACTTTACAAAAAGCTAAAAAAATATTAATTTCCACAAGAAAAAATATGAGTCATTTTTCCAACTCCAATGTTTTCAACAAGGACAGATGGTAAACAGAAACCCAGGAACTTCATTTCTAGCACACTTGGTGCAAGACACAATTACCTTTCTCAGTAGATTCACCAACAATGATCTTGCCACCCCTCTTGCTTGTTTTCTCTACTGACAGTGCTGTGCTGAGCCCCTGTTCATGTTTGCCCAGCCCCTGGCCCTCTCTGAAACCATACTTCTGCATGATTTTGTGAGCTACTGTCCCCCTGCAATGAGAAAAAAAAAACCATCAGGTCATAAAGGTTTCTTCCACAAAACATTAACACTGCATTTTGTCTGAGTGTTCAAATATCCTGACTCCTAAAACTTCCTTACACAGGGGCAGAAAGTACAGGAGCTTCTACAAATTACATGATTTTATTTTAAGCAAAAAATTAAAAGTCTGGCTATGTAATGCTGAAAGATTAAAACACTAAGTCACAGAAGAAACAGCCAGTTGTGTGGTCAGGTCAGATTTTCAGCCCTTCCTTCAATGAAGTCAGGGCTCCATATTACTAATTAAAGGTGGTAACAATGCACAAGCTGGTCCAACAGTAGCAAGTTTGGTTATCTTTTTCTGGACAATTAAAAAAAACCCCACCAAACCCCAAAAATGATGTCTCTAAGCTGTTTTTAGCTATAGATTCACCTTCATGTGTTGCCACAGTAGTTAACACAAGATCACATACAAGGCAGGAAAGTAAATGGACAGATTTGCAGCCACAGCTGCTACATTCATGTAAAATACACTCTGAATTTTACAACAAAGCAGAGCTGAAATGATTTGAAATATCAATTTGCTGTTATGTAGCAAATTTAAGACAAAACTGGAAAAGTAATCCAGAAGATCTGACATGCCACCTGTGTTTTCAAGTACACTTCATTGCCATAAACACTTTATGCAGGAGTGGGGCTTAAAAGCACAGCCTTGAATGCAACCACCTCAGATGTGTTTCCCCCAATCCTGTCAATCCACATTTTTTCCTGTATCCTGCCAGTTTGGACTCTCTGAACCCAGACTAACCACATACATGCAATGGGTTGTGCTCTTCTCTCCTGACAAACTATTTAAGGCTCTTGGCTTCCACCACCTTCCAATTCCTTTTCCCACAAAATGTGCAGGAGTCCCTCATTGATTTACCCCATGTTGGCGAGGAAGGAGTTGCTGGGTCCTGTGGGGGAACGAGGTCTCTCTGGCTCATCATACACTGGGGGAGGAATTGCTGCTTTGGAAGAAGGTGCCCGAGGTCTTGACTCCTCCTCATATGGGAATGATGCCACAGCTGGAGAAAACAGACATATTTGGTTTTTTTCAGTAAAATCCTAACAAACTATGAAAAGGTTTTACACATAAATCCAAATCAGAAGAATGTTTCCTTTGCACATGCTGTTTTGACATCCCCTCACCTCCCTCTCTCTCAGAAACAACATCTGAGTTATTCTGGGTTTTCCTCATTGGATGTAATTTCCACAGCTCTAGAATGCATTTATTAACCTCTTATTAAATGGAGAAAAAGAACATTAAGAGACCACCTGCACTACAAAGACATTATCCAGAGGACAAACTCCCATTCATCAGGAACAGAATTATGACAAAAATGGATCAATGCACACAACTCAAGGCCCAAGGACTGTAATAAAAATACACTGCACATTTGCAGAGAAACCAGTCTATTAAAAAGAATGAATGCAACTCATCTCACTGGAAATTTCTGAACTGCAGCTATTCCTGGGGACGGTGATGGATCTGGATATCTCAATCATACTGGCTAGATCACTAAATCATCTTCCACTGACAAGTCAAACAGCAAAATGAAAATTAAAAAAGCCTACTAGAACATTAGAAAAAAAATCACTTTTGAATGGACTTATGGACTTTTATCAGACTGACCTAATTTTAGAGTATTTTCTTGTACACTAGCTCTTGTATTTTATCAAATAAAAGGTCAAACATGAAGTTTGAGGATATAATATGAGGAAAAATAATTCCTATTTAAACAAAAGATGGACTGGACTATGGGACTTTTGCTTCACCAATATTTTATTGTTTTATTCCAGCCTAGATTTGAGCATCAAGTAAGAAACAATACAAAGGTTTCCTTCATGCCACATTTTAAAAGCTCTCCTCTTAAAGATATTTGTACTATTTCCAGCCTATATTTACTTTTCCTTGACACTGATCAATTGTTCTTAATTATTTACTCAAAACAATGTCTTTCTCTTTTGACTGTTTATACATAGCAAATGCTTTCACTGTATCATTCACTTAAGCTTTGAGGTATATTTTTACATTTTAATCTTCTTATGAATACAATGAGGACTCCCAAAGAAAACTTTGTGTGCATAAGATTTTTTCTTCTTATTATTTTTTAAAGTAGAAACATACTGGTAATTGTTTTAAATTTTAAAATTTACAACAGTTAGACATGGGAGAAAAAAAGGAGAATGGCTTTGTTCCTATAGCAGGATGATGCCATCTCGTGGACAACTGAGATCCTCACACCACCACTGCACACAAATCTCTTCAGCTAAACTGCATCCTGGAAAAATTTATAAAATTCTGTCTCTAGTGCAAAACTCTTTTAGAAAAGATATTCACTAGGTACCTCCTCAAGGAAAGAGCAATGGAAAAACTTCCTCTCCAAACTGTGGAGGTTTCTAGTCTACCCAGAGAAACCTGCCTGTGACATTTCTTATTTCATATCAGAAGAAGTGGCACGTGGTTGTAAGAGCCCAGTTTGCCAAGCCACTTGTCCAGCAATACAGAAAGATTTCTTCAGCACAGAGATGTGAAGCAGGGCAGCATCACAGGTCCCCCACAGCCTCCCCCCATGAACAAAGAATTTGTTCATGTCCTGCTGCTACAAAGAATCCAATGGGAAAAGCAGGAGGACTTAACTAAATAGAAAGTTGGGTAGGAAATGAACACTGCTGGGTTTAGAGGAGTTTGGAGTACTCACGTTCTTTGTCCTTCTCCACGAGAGAAGTGGGTGGTGCAATGGCAGCTCCTCCCATACCTGTGAGCAAAATGGAACACAACACATTTGGAGGATATCACAACAGACTTGAATGATTTACTGCAACTTTGTTGCTGAAAGAGAATAAAGATTAATTTTGTTTATGCAAAGACTTATTTCTGATCCACATCACCCGACAAGCTCTAAGGGCACTGATGTAACAAATGCAGGAATGAAAAGCTGCAATAATGAAAACTCAGTGATTCTCACAGCCTGATTTTATGTCACCCCTTCTCTGGAACCTACACCATGCAGAAACTTACAACAGGTCTACAAACTAAGGTTAAACAGAGGTATTTCCACAAGTAATTTGGCTGCCATCTGCCTCCATGGAAAAATAACAGTATTTTACATTATATTATATGGTAATAAAAGGCCAGATTTATTCTAAAGGTTCAGAATTAACAGTGTACTCATGTGAGGACAGAGAAATCCATGAAACAGGACTGTGAATTCCCCTCCCTCTTTTTCTCCTCTTTCCACACCAGAACCATAAGCAGTTCCCTTACTTCTTTTCCGTCTCTCCCTTTCATAATCTTCATCTTCATCAGAATCTGGATCTGGTCGTCTTGAAAACCCACTGGCTTCATGTCTGTCTTTACGCCTTCTAGGAGACACAGCAAGTTAGGATGAGAAACCATGGAAGTTAACTCTTGCTTTTAATTTGTGATCCCACCTCTGCAGGGTGAATTATTCTGCTCCATCCAACTGGCATTTAACACGTTTCCCATGAAAGTGCAAGTTAACACCTTCACAATCTGTTTCCTTGCTTTTACCATCATGGGGCATTTTTGGTGAAACAGAAGATGGATCTAAGCCAAGATCATTTTCTACTTGCAAATGAGCAAAGAAGAATGCATGGAAAGGAAGGAAGCACCTGAATAAATGCTGTCCAAACAGACCAGAGTGACTGAATGGAATAGGTGTTGCATGGAACAGAGAGCAAGGTAACAGACATTAATTAATCAATCACTCTGCTTTGGACAAAATCCTTTTACATTTCCCATTCCAGACTACACAGAGTAGTATCATTTACTCAATAAAAAAAGATCCTCATGCTTAAACATCAGATTGTTGAGACACTTGCTTGGCAATTAAAATAAGATTCAGGAATAACTTCTAATAAGAAGTAAGGAATGCTTCAAGATTTGTTTGCACTTCAGCTCTTTGATGTGATCAGGAAGTTACTCATTTTAATATAACAAAAAGGAAAAGGATTTTTCCTCAAAAGTTAAGTGCACTACCCAGTGCACAAATCAAATCTCATTTCTAGCACAGCCACCAAGTCTGTGCTAAATAAAGGATGACAAAAACAGCTCTACTGTGGAACCACACAGAATTTCTGAATCTCTGCCCTATGAGATTGAAACAAATGTCCAGCCTGAACTTCCAAAGAACAAATCTGATTCAGGTTTGGCTGACATTGTTTCCCCAGCTTGAAATCAGAATTTATTATGCATTTTTCACCTCTTTTCTCTAACATTTATATGTATAAAACTCTTGGCCCACACAGAAATACAAATACAACCAAAGAGCAGCCATTGCTGAAGCTGTGGGAATGACATCCCAGATTCCTGAGGTCTTGCATGCCAGTAGGGCAGAGACTTAGGCATTCCTTCTCCATCAAAACAACAAAGATACAACTAAGAGAAGACAGAAAAGACCCAATGACTAGAAATATCCATTTCCACAATCTAAACAGGGCAGCAGAACTGTAATTCCAGATGATTCATACTGTGATGAGGATGGTTTATTCACTTCACTTGAAATGAGCAAATGTAATCTTCTGCTTGGCTGGCAGACATTTTACCACTTATAACAATCAGACACTGAATCTGCATTCAACTTCCTTAACATGATTACAGAGATTTCTTATTTCGGGGAAAGGGCATTAAAAATAAAGTAGTATTTTCTTTTGTCCAGAGACAATGGATTAATAAACACATAATTAACTTACTTAATAATTAAATTAGTGATTGCAGAGTATTAAAAAAGGAAATGCAATTACGCCTCCCAAAGGCTGTACTAGCTACATTTAAAACTGAATTCATCCATGGATCAGTTTGTAGTTTTTATAAGTAGAAAGGATGGTTCATCACTGAGTGTTGAAAAAGTTTTTCTGTAGTCAGGTGACAATGACAACAAATACTCTATAACACCTGCAAGGTCAAAGTCTGCTAATGATGCATGCAATACTCAAATATTGCTGCTATTATTGAAACAAAGTAAATTTAGAATAATTTTGACAAGGGTCTTTGCACCCAAAGAGGCTGCAAAGCCGATAATTCTTATTGTTTCTGCACTGTTTGGTGATTTTTACCAAGAGCCTTAAAACATATTAATGGAAACACTGCTCTTGTTTCTACAAGCATGCAGTATTCACAAACCCTCTAAGAACGTCCAAGAATGTAGAGAGATAAAATTAAACAAACTGACATTCCTATTTAGATAAGAGTCAATATGTCAAGCCCCTAAACAAAAGCCTTACTTTTCTCTCTCTTCTATCTCCTTCTGCCTCTCCAGCTCCCGCTGCCGCTGCCGTTCCTCCCTCTGACGTTTCACCACCTTTTCGTAGTCATTTGGGAACATGGGATCATACTCATCTGCCAGGGGAATCAACACATCTCCTGCAGAAAAACCACTAGGGACAGGATCCTGGAAAAAAGAGAAATTCTTTTTTTAGCTGAGATCTGAAAACAACATCCAGTTGGAAAGCAAAAATTTAACACTTCTGATTCCTGACTTCTGTAATGTCAGGTAATATTCTAATCCCACTGGTGCTAGAAGAAATCTTGGCTTTATTTAAACCTAACATTTCATCCAGTCTCTCGTTACATGTAATTTTTCCCATGAATAAAGAACCACCCCCTCCCCTTGCAAAATGCACAGCAGCAGCAAATCAGCATGGACAGGAATTTTTCAAACCCCACTAATGCACTATTAGAAACTTTATTACATCTTGTTGCTGCAACCATCTGCCAGGGTCCTCCCACACATTCTCATCAGGCTTTTTATCAGCTGCTATTAATGCAATACCAACAGAGGCACACAGACTGTTCTCCAATCTGAAATAACCATTTCAGAACTTTTCCTTTGGAAAAGCTGCAGGGAGAGAGTTTCTCTTGATTCCTTACCACGAGAAATTAATTTATAAGGTTAGGTGGCTTTAGTTCTTTTATTTATCAGTTGATTGTTATACAGGTCCAGTTCCAACACTGGTGCAAATACAATTATAGTAATTATTTAGCTGCCCAAATTGCTGTCTTGCCAAGTCATTTGAAGGATTCTAGGATTCTAACATGTCTAGGATTCTAAGATGTCCAGGATTCTAAGAACACTGTTTTATAACAGCACATTAACCATGGTAATTCCATGCTGTACCACACGTAAGTCTGAATGAAGTTGAAATGTTAATTAAAAACTCTCAGGAGAGGAAGACATGCTCAGAAAATAATAAGATTTTTGACCACTAGGAAACATTCAACATCCAAAACATTTGGAACTTTCAGCTGCCCCTTACCTTTAGCCCAGCTGCTACATGAGGGGGTGTGTCCACGATCTGTCTCTCATCAGAGGAGCTGCCTCGTTTCAGGTCAATCACTGGAGCAAGGACTGTGGTTTGTTTTGTTCTCTGACTCTGCAAAAATCACCAAAACACACAATGTCTAAAAAAGATAAAGCAGTTTTCTAAAAATCAGCTTACTTGATACACTTTGCTGTGGTAGGTGAATGGTCCTAGGTTTTGACTGGGAGTAGAAACACATATTAAAAATTCATCCAATCACTTCCATTTGAACTGAGTTAGTTTCTAAGAAACTCATATTTATTCCAAAGAGCTACTATTCTTCCCATTTATCATCAGTTAAAATATTTTAAACTCTTTTGAACTCTTGAGTTTTCTAATCCTACCCTCTTCTTCTGTTGGGCTATGGATACACTGCACATCAGTTACATGGACAAAGAATGTAACAAATACAGCAGTCAGTAAATTTCATCCATGCAGTTTGTTCCAATTATCAACTAAATCTTGCCCCATATTTCAGCAGCATAAATCAGGAGTAATTCCAGTGAAAAAATGCTGTGGCTACTTGAGTATCTAGCATCAGTGCTATTGCTTTCTTTGAATTAAGTAGTTTCACTACAGAACCTACAGAACCTCAAGAGCACCTGTGTCCTGCCTGAACAAAAATATCAACACTGCTCAAAGAAAAAAGGTGAAATCTAAAGAAGCAGCAATAGAAAGATAAAATGGCTCTGTCACAGTCTAATAAGAATGAGCTTGCACTCCTCCCTTTCATCTACTCTGGAAATACTTGCTGTAAAATTTCTAATACATAATGATTTGCAGGTTAGCACCAACAGCCTTTAAATAACAACCATAAAATGATGTAAACATGTAAATAATCAATCACAGTGTGACCCCCTATTTACATTAAAAATAATTTTATAAAGCTGAATCTCATTATCTTTAAAGCTAAACTTGAAGATCAGCTTTTGGCTCTGCTGGCTAAAAGCTCAGAGGTTTGCAGCACATACATCAGTGCTTCCTTCAGTTTTAATTTTGCAACACTCCCTCTAACATTCATTAAGAAAAATGAATTTTCCCTTTTTGCCCTTCAGCTTTGCCAAGCTCTTTGCTACAAACTCACCGACAAATGCCAGCAAAATTACTTCAAATCAGTATTCTGAGGTCACAAACACAATGCACTGAACACAAAAGAAGTCTGAAAACCAGAAAGGGACTGTACCTTTGCTTGTGTGAGAGCTGCTTTCTTCACCTGCAGCTGAGACTGCAGCAGTTTGAAATTCTTGGACCAGCCTTCTGTTTTGGAATCGCTGGTCTCAACCCCCAAGTCATCGTAAAGTGACATTTTCTCTTCAATTTAATACTGAAAGACAAAAAAAAAAAACTCCAAATGACACCACAAACCTATTTCCAGGTTATTTGCGAATAGTTTGCATATATGAGCACACCACCTTTTATTTCACTTTTCCTAAAGCCACAGAAAATTGACCTTTTTCTGGCTAGTGGTAAATATACATAACTAGAGCAAAGCTGCTTCAAAGTAAAAGTTTGAAGGGTGATGAGAACTGTTCAAGAATTAATTTAATCCTGCAGTGGTTTATGAACAATTAGGGCTCAATAGCAATAAGTTTACTGCAAAAAGAAAAGGTTTTGAAGATTATCTGGCTTTGGGATGAACAGAGAAGGAGTTCTAAAGGCACAGATGCAAAGGATGAGGACAGGGTGCTGTAGGAATTCCCACCTGCCACAGAGCAGTGGGATTTTGGCAGCACGACTGATGCTATCCAGGGGGAGACAGCATGCACTGGGGAATCACAGAATCAATCGAGTTGGGAAAGATTCTGAGATCATCAAGTCCAAATCTTGTCTGAAGATCAGCTTGTCACCCAGACCAGAGCACTCAGTGCCACATCCATTTTTTCCTTGGACACCTCCAGGGATGGGAACTTCACCACCTCCCTGGGCAGTCTGTTCCAAACCTTAACCACCCTTTCAGATAAGAAATTCTTCCTAATGTCCAACCTGAACCTCCCCTGGCACAGCTTGATGCCATTTCCTCTTGTCCTGTCGCTTGTTACCGGTGAGCAGAGCCCGCCCCCTCGGACTGTCCCCTCCTGTCAGGGACTTTTGAAGAACAAGAAATTCACCCCTGAGCCTTCTTTTTTACAGGCTGAGCCCCTCCAGCCACTCCTCCTCAGAGCGGTGCTCCAGACCCTTCCCTGGACAACGATGGATGGATGGATGGATGGATGGATGGATGGATGGATGGATGGCAGGCACTGGCACCGCGGGGAAGGGACAAGGCAGCGAGGCACAGGAGCTGTCCCCACGATAAAAAGAAGGGGGGGCTGCGACCTCCATCGCTCTGGGAACAGAGGGGGCAAAGCAGGCCCTGACGCCCCCCCCCCCTCCACACAGGCCCGGAGCCGTCCGAGGAGCCGCTGAGCGTGGCACACCCGCCCTGCCCTGCCCTCCCACACCCCGCAGGGCCCGGAGCCGCCTCCCCACACGGCCGGGCCGGGCCCCGAGCCGCCGCTCACCCGTCCCGGCGCCGCCGCCATGAGCCGGCGCTGAGCACGCCGGGAAGGGCCGCGCCTGCGCACTGCGCCCCGCGCAGCCGCCGCGCCAGCGCCCCCCGGCGGCGGGAAGAGGGAGCAGCAGCGCCGCCATTGCCGCCCCTCACGGAGCAGTGGGAATGGGAGGGTGGCACGACAAATCCCGGGAATGGGAGGGCGGCACGGCAAATTCCGGGACTGAGATGGCGGCACGGCAAATTCCGGGGACCTTAAGAGGCGGCACGGCACCTCCCGGAGGCTGGGAGGGCGGCAGGGAGTGCAGGAGGCGGGTAGAATGCTGTCTCCGCCCCAGCTGCCCTCCCGACTGCCCGCGCGGAGAGTAAGAGGCCCGCGTTCCTTCTTTTATTTAATCATAGAATCGCTGAACCAAGTCGGAAGGAGGCCACGGGATGGGGAAGGGCCCTGAGGGCGCTTGGGTTGTTTAGGAGCAATGGACAACCACACTGGAATCGTCAGCGTCCTCCCGAGAGCAAGGGGGCAGGCGCTGGTCTCTGTGGTGACAGTGACAGGAGCCGAGGGCAGGGCTGGAATTATGCCCAGCCCTGTGTGAAAAATGCCAATCGCTTGTTTTTAAAATTTTAAAAGTTTAATAGTAATAAAATGGTTATAAAAATAGTAATACAATTAGAGTAATGATAATTTGGACAATTTGGATTAGGACAACATGAGACAATAGAAACAAAGAGTTACGGACAGTCTGGGTACCTTTTCTGGGCAAAATAAGCCCGAAAAAGGACCCACGTTAACAGCGGATTAACCCTTAAAAACAATAACCTGTTGCATATTCATACACCTCATACATGATGCATAAATTCCATTCAAACACAGGATTCTATCTGGTCAGAGTCAACTTCTTCCTCTGCATCCTAACAGCACCTTGGAAGCGGGAAGAAGTTAATTTCTTCTGATAATGGGGCAATAAATTCTCTTTCTCTGAAAGATTCAGGTGTCCTGTGGCTGCTATCTTGCTGCAATTCCTTTCTTTAAAAAAAGTATTTTACATAGCATAGTTTCTATTTTAACATTTTTTACAACCTAAAACTATATTTAACACACTACTTAAGAGAATGAATACAGCATTACTTTCTAACACAACACATATAATATTCATTTTAATATTTGCGAAAAGCCAATCATAAAATGCATGCATTTTCCACAACTGTTTGCTCTGGATGTTCTGTTATAATTTTCCATACCATGTTTCTGACTCCTGAAGTAAGCTGTGTGGGGGGTACCAGCTGTGGTTGTCTCTGGGTCTGGATTGAAGGCACTTGAGATGGCAGTTCATGTTCAGACTCAGCTGTTTATTATTTCTTATCAGTAAAACAGTCTCACTGCTGTGAGTTCAGCAGCTTTTCATTAGAAGGCACAAAATGGCCAACAATCTCTTGTTCCAAGGTCTTTTAAGACTGAACTATCCAATTAAGAAATGACACCTAGATTATTTCCTCTTTTAACCCAATAACTGATCCCAAAGAACCTGCAGTGGGGACTTTTCTGCCCAATTACAAAATGCCACCCAAACCCATGGAGAAGAAGGCAGAAGAAGCATGAAGAAGAAACCCAGGACAACACCCTGTGCCCTCCATCTTGCTTCCATCCACAACACACTAAAAATCCCAAACCCTAAATTTCTCACCAAGTGATACACCTACACTGCTCTCTGTAATCTATTTCAAATTTTGTGGATTCCAGTCTATCTTGAAGTCTGGGAAACTTTCTCCATGGATGAGGGTCAGAGTCAGTGCTGCCCTGGGGGTCAGGGCACCTCAGAGCAGACAGAGAAATATTCCCAGTGCCCTGGGTTTCTACATCTGTGGTAGTTTATTCAGTAAATAACCTGTCTCCACAGCCATTCAGTATTTCCAGTTACTTACCAAGGGCACCTGAGATTTTGGGGTGAAAATGAAGACAGTGATATGAGGCTCTTCTGAGTCTGGCAACAGAGTCATGCTGAGAAAGTTACAAAACCAGAAAACTTGCTCATCATCAAGTGTAATCCAAACAACTCTCTCTGATATTCCAGCATGTTTGCTGCCATTTTACTGTGCCATCACTGCCACTGAGGTCACTGGGTAATTGTAACTGCAAAATATTTGGCTATTATCAGGTCTTGCTGCATTATGTCATTTGGGCCTGAAGTGGACTTGTTCAGTCTGCAGAAACAATTTTTGTTTACTAAAGCAAACCTTAAAATTCTGCATCTGTCTGAGCCTGGAATTCACCCAACCATAGCAATTCTCCAGCCCAATGTCTTGCACTAATTATTTAATTTCTTCTTTTTGACAGAGGTAAAAATTGGATTTTTACTTACACTGGCTGGTGTATCTCCAGCTCACACCAAGCACATGAAATAGATGAGCTGAGTTTTCTAAAAATTATGGCCACTTGCACCACATGATGATGCAAATGAACATGCAAGACTGTCTGCAAAGCCAAACACAACCTCCAGCCCTGAAGCAGATAGATCTGGCACCTCAACCTCAAAATTTTACAAGCACTATCTCTGTATTAATCAGAAAGTCTTTATCTCCAGCATTGCTTCCGACTGTGCTACTGTGAAGTTTATTTCCCTGTGGTTAGCTGCAAAAATAAATAAAATAAAGCTACTACTTCCTCTCCTACTTATGCTGCTTTCTATTAACCCAATCTTGCTAAACACATTTACAGATATGTCTGTTTTCATAGTGACAGTGAAAGCTCCTTAAAGATAAGAAGAAATTATCTTCACTTTATTTTTAGAGGATCTCCCAAGCATCTTCCTATGGTTTTTTGCTTTAACAATGCCTGCATTTTTTAAAGGAAGGATTGATGTAATTCACATATCTGTAACCTCGTGGAAGAAAAAAAAAATCAGCAAAACACTACTTTTACAGCATAAGAATCCCACTGAGAAAAGAACTATGTATCCTATGTTAAGGGAAGGAATCAAATAATTAATTGCATCAGAAGGTACTGAGAGAAATCCCTGTGGGTTGAAATGTCACAGAGCAATATCACAGCATGAACGGCACTCAAAGGAGAAACTCAAAGGAGATTGGAGTCTGCAAAGGTGGAAAACACGAGAGCAACGGGAGATTTCAGTTCCTCATCAGAACAAGTCATAACAGGGAGGGTAAAGGTTGAATTATCAGACCTGTAAATAACTACCTATTAAAGCCAGGAATCAGATAACTCACAAGGAGATGAGCAGCTCGTGGTTAAGCCTGGAAAGTGCAGTAGGCACGGATCAAAACTGATCCATCGCTGTAATAACAGCCACAGTGTATTTGTACACACCCACTTAGGAGCAAAGGAGCCAAGAAAATCCTTCTCGTTAAATTCAGGGAGGCTGCAGGCAGATAAAGAAACCTCACCCTGCTGCAAGGTCCCAGACAGGCTGGAAATGGAGGAGAAATATGTGAGCTCATCCCCAGCACTGCACATCTTGAAGGTGGGTTAACTGTGGCTGAAATCTCCTTTTCTTCTGCAAAGGTGGGAGAGCACCAGCCAGCTCTGTGCCTCCTACAGACCCTCGCAGATGCTGAAGTTTGATCTTGCTGCTATTTTTATTTTTTTCCATTCCTATTTCAAACCTTTCCATGGTTGTGCTTTTCCTCTTGAATTCCACTCATGATTTCTGTGTCACCAGTTCTACCTCTCTACCTGCCCTTCTAATATCATGTGGCTCTGTCTTTATGTTTTCTTGCAGCTCTTTTCTCCCAGCTTCACGATTTTCTCATCATTTTGAGATGAGTTTGATGCAGCTGGGGGAGAGGAGAGGGAGAGGGAGAGGGAGAGGGAGAGGGAGAGGAGAGGAGAGGAGAGGAGAGGAGAGGAGAGGAGAGGAGAGGAGGATTATGGAGATAGGATTAATTACAGGGAAGTCCAAAAAGCTATGAATAAACCAATTTTCCACTGTGACAAGAGCCACCAGCCTTGCTTGGAACCCCTCATTGTACCATCAGGCTACCTGGAAAAGGTGAACAGCCAAGGTGGTGAAATCTGCTGCAAATCCCAACTTTTTCGGAGTAATCAGCCAAAAGCTGAAAGCAAGAAGTTGCAGAAGGATGGCGTGGCACTGGCTGGGTGATGAGATGGCAGATGGGACCCAGTGTTAATGAATGCAAAGCAATGCACACAAGACAAAATAGCACTAACAAAACACACACAGCAGCAGCTCTAAATCAGCTGCTTCCATTAAGGAAAGAGATGCTGCATTCATTGGGGATAATTTTCCTGAAATGCCTACTTAGTGAAGGAAGGAAGCAGGAAAGCAAACAGGCTGCTGGGAAGCATTAAAATCTTAAAAAGGGAGAAAGTATCCTCATAAATCCAACGTGCACATGCACGTTTGAGTGGCCACCTGCACTCCTGGGTATCTCATCCTCTCCAAGAAGCAGCAGTGCAATAAAAAACCTAAAGAAATCAGATGTGTTGAGTGAAAAGAGGCAGCTGAAGGGGACCCTGGAAGCATCAAGCACCCAAGATGGTCCAGAAAAGGTAAATAGGGAGTTCTCATTTTTCTCCCTGATGGTGATCTTTAAGAATGTGTAAAATAAAGCAGTGCTGAGGGGAAAAAAAGCAGCCATTAACTGTCTCATTTATGTCTCATTTCCCTAAAGCTTTGATAGCAGTTTTTGGTGGATGTGGATGATTTCTTCTATGTTACAGATTTCCTCTGAGGGTGAGGGCTGCTATTATGCCAAAATGGCATTAGAGGGCAGTGCATGGCAACCTAACTGGAGTTTTTTGGGGTGGCTGTGAGAAACCACCCTTTAGAACCTCTGAGGAGGATAACAGAGCAGCTCCCACTCACACAGGTGGGAAATGGTGGGAATCAGCACGTGGCACAAAAGCAAAACACGAGGGCTGATCAGAGCAGTGTCAGCATGCTCAAAAAGTAACTAAATCCCATTAAATGGTGCTTTCCAGCCAATGGTGGAGATCCCAAGCAGAGAACCAGCCCTGCTACACACCACACTTTTTGTGGTGACCCTGCCAGAACCTCCAAACCTTTCTGGATTTGATCTTCCTTTTTTTAATTTCCCCCTCCAGAAAATGCTTCTTGTTGTCCTCCCAGTGATCTTCAGCTTTGCCCACAGGGCAAAATGAAATATGAAGAGGAAAGTCCCAGAGGAAAACTCATCTTGGCTTGGGAAGATCGACTTAGGTTTGCTACCTTAAAAAAAAATCCAAAACCCAAACTTCAGGGAGTAGCAACCTGAAGGAATTGAAAATGTTTATAAAGTCATTGGAAATATTCTTTCTTCTGCTAAGGGAACAGCTGAAAATGTGACTGTGAAAGCAGTGAAGGAAACAGTGCCTTTTGCCATATATAGAATAACCCAAACCCCCAGAAAATTGTGGGGGTTTTTCCCCTATTTTTTACTTGCTTCACAGTTTCACCTAGTTTCATACTTTGGCTGAGTTCCGTAACTAAAATGAGTAAGAAATGTCTCAGAACAGAAACATTTCATCACAGATGAAGTTTCCAACACACATACTTCAATATTTTTGATGACAACTGAAAAAAACTCCATTGCTTTTGACACTGCAAAGGGAGTGTTTTTGTTTGGCCAGCCATGGGAAAAAAACCCCATGATTTAAATGAGGAAATGACCATTTTGTTCTACCACCATGGTCTCAAGCTTGTTTGAAGAAGTGAGAAAACATCAAAAACACAGCAGTGAAAATATTACACATGACTAGACTCAGTACAGATGGGATATCTGCCATCTCTGAGGAAAAAAAGGGTTGTGCTGCTCTGCTAGAGGAAGGATTTGGATAAGAAATTATTCAGAACTCCCCCGTGTTAGCCTCAGTGAGTTTCTGTGCCAAAAATGCTGGTTTCTTACATGCTGAAAATCCCACTGCCTGAGAAACTGGAGGGATTTCAGGAGGTTTGTCTTTTTGGAATTCTAGAAGATCCTGAGTTGAAATGGACCTACAAAGATCTGGATTAAGAACCTTTGCTGGGAGTTGGACTCAGTCACCCCTGTGTGTCACTTCCAGCTTAAAATGTTCTATGATTCTGTGATGTTATGAAAATGAGGGGGATGGGGGGAGTTAAACCTCTGTTGCATTGATCACCAGTTTTAAAACTAATAACTGAGAAAGACACTGTAAGCCAAGGCAAACAGTGAAGGAGGGTTTGGAAGTGGAGAAGAAAATCAGCTTTACAAACATGTGAATGAAAGCTCTGTCCAAATTTACAAGTAATCTTTTTGGACTGAAATAAAATTCTGTATATAAGATTAAATTCTAAGAATTGTGGGTTGTTATCGAGTGGAGCAACGTCGCTCTGGAAATCCCTCTGCCCTGATGATTCACAGATAGGTGAGGTTATCCTTCCTCTTGCTCAAGATTTATATTAAGTTCTTATGAACCACTGTTTTCAGCCCAAAACAGCTGAGTCCAAGAACTTGGAGTTCAAACGGAATTCTCTGATGTCCTGTCGTGGTGGCTGTCACGACATTCTTGGTATAAACAGAATTATTTGGTGTTAGAAGCGCATGAATGGGCACTGAGATGCTCATGAGCAGTAACAGATTGCCCAGAGAGGTTGTGCAGGATCCATCCTTGGAGGTTTGCAAGGCCAAAGTAAATAAATCCAGGTGGGATCTCATTGCCAGCTTTGTTTCCAATCTGAACTGTTTGATGAATCTGGGATTATTTCCATGGCTTTGTTACTTGCTGTACTTCTCCAGAGAGATGAAGGAGAAAATTTAGCATCCAGACTTGCTCTGGATTTACTTTCCAAATGCTCTGACCACTGGGAAAATGTCAAAAAGACTTCTCCTCCATTAGGGATCCCCAGCTTTTAAACAGAAATTCAGCTTCTTTTCCATGCAGAATTTTGTGCTGGGACATGGTCTTGTCTTTTTGTGTGGATTTCTTCCCATGTGAATCAAGTGCAGCATCCTGGGCCCTGAAGTGTGTCCAGTGGCATTGATATTCCAGGTGAATTTTGAAGCTAAGACAGATGTTCAGAATCTGTTGAATGAAGAAATGCTGGTTTAGAGTAGTTGTAGAGGACTTACATTCCGACTCTTCCAAATGTTTTTTCCCACAGAGGTGTGCGATGCCAACAGAAACAGGAACACTGGAACATCCTCATCCCTGACCAGGCTGGTCTAAGGGCTAGGACTCTGGTTTAGGATTTGGAATATCCTCAAACCCCAAGCAGCATTTTCCAGCTGTTTAGAAGTTAAACTCTTCGTCTCACAAGAAGACCACATATATGGATATATGGACACAGGGATGTTGTCTTATACAATTAGAATATAATTAATCTCATAATTTTTTATCTTTCTATAATTGAGATGCCCAATACATTTTCAAGCACAGGCTTGGCCAGGTGGCTAGTCATCACTAGAACATAATCCTTGGATCAGCACTTTCCTAATTTACTAGGACACTTTCTATATTCCACTTTATATCCTAGGAATTATTTTTGGTCACAATTTTAATTTTATGAAAATACATAATTGTTTGTCATGCAGTTTTGGATAACTCTACAATTCACAAGACACTGCTCGAGTAATAAACAAAGAGCTGTGTGTTTATTCTGAGTGTGTATCTCAATCAACACAGAAAAACTTTTCTATGTTATAAAACAGAACAAGAGGACACAGTCTCAAGCTGCTCCAAGGGAGATACAGGCTAGAATTAAGGAGGAAGTTTTTCACAGAAAGAGTGGTCAAATACTGGAATCATCTACCCAGGGAGGTGGTGGAGTCACCATCCCTGGATGTGTTTAGAAAAAGACTGGATGTGGCACTTGGTGCCATGATCTAATTGAGGTGTTAGAACATGGGTTGGACTCGATGATCTTAAAGGTCTCTTCCAACCTAGAAATTCTGTGATTCTGTGAAAACAACCAGATGACTGGAAGTTAAAACAAGATTAGGAACAAAGGCTGATTATTCTGCATTTTTCTGGGCAGGATTTCTTGCCTCTTCCTTCAAAAATATTATCCTGATTCCTGAAAAAGGCCTGATACTGAACTACCCTGATGGGTAATGCAGCCCAGCCTGTCAACTCTTATATTTCTTAAAAAAACAAAAGCCGTGTAGCCAGAGATAGAGGACTCTAAAGTCCTTGATGATCTGATCCCATCATGGATCTGATCATTGTATCATGGAAGGCAAATGATGGAAATTGAACACTGAGCTTTCACCTTTTTCAACCTGACAATGTTCACCATGTGCCTTGTCTTTCCTCCTACACTCATTCCAATGCCTTAACCATGAATGAGCAATGGCCAGGTGTGAGCATTGTCCTCCCTTCTGTTCCTGAAAAACAAGAAGACATAAAAAAAAAACCACCCCAAACCTACTCTTCAGATAAACAGCATTATCTCCACCATCAGACCAGACCACATGCACGTAAAAGGATGTGTTATCAAAAATATCTGTAATGGTGACCTTAAAAAAGTACAAGCAGTGCTAATGAATTTCTTGTTATTTTAGAAAGGGACTTTCTTCTCCGTTGGTGCAGAGAGCTTCCTGAAGCAAAAACAATTGAAGCTTTTCTCTCTTTCTTTTTAAATGTAAGGTAGAAACATGATGACTAAATTTCTGCTCTGCTGTTTTCTAGTTATTCAGAATTAGGAGGAGATGTTTTCAATGATCCTTCAGCCCAGAAAAGAGAAGGGTCTGGGGAGAACTTCAGGCACCTTCCAGCACCTAAGCAGTGTCCAAGAGATTGGCTGGAAAGGGGCTTTGTGTGAGGGCATGGAGTGACAGGACAAGGGGGATGGCTTTAACCTGACAGAGGACAGTGTTAGATTGGATATCTGGAAGAAATTCTTTACTGTGTGTGTAGTGAGCTCTGGCACAGGGTGCCCAGAGAAGCTGTGGCTGCCTCTGGATCCCTGGAAGTGTCCAAGACCAGGTTGGACAGGGCTTGGAGCAACCTGGGATAGTGGAAGGTGTCCCTGCCCATGGCAGGGGGATGGAACAAAGTGATCTTTAAGGTCTCTTCCAACACAAATGATTCTGTGATTCTAAGACAGAGTCCTGGCTTAGCTCAAATACTGCACATGGCACCAAGCAGGAGAACATAGAGACAACTCTGCAGTTAACATGAAGGTTTTTATCAAGAATTTATTGTAATGAAGAGTTTGCAGGTGTTGGGCAAGGGGAAAAGCAAGGAAGTGACTTGCCCAATCCACATTTGGAGTTAGTGGAGGAGCCAAAATTAGAATGAGGTGCTCTTAGCTGTCTCCTCAGATGGTAAGAGTTATTGATTAGTGCAAGATTTAAGAGCAATTAACAAAATTACAGAGGACATACACCCAGTGCTAACCAATCCCTATACCCTTTTGACCGCACTGATGGGTGAATTGGGGTGGTTTAGTGTTGCAGACCTGAAGGAAGCCTTTTTCTGCATTCTTGTGCACAAAACCAGCCAAGATATAAACCAACATATAAAGTGTTAGCAAATTCTCTTCACGGTTTAATTAGACAAAGCAATCCTTTTCCAGCCTGAGAACCAAGGACACCACTGCAGCTTCAGGCCCAAAAAAGCATAAACAACAGGGAATTGAAGAGAGCAATCTGGGAGGATGCGTCTGCATCAACTGGAGCTGGAATTGAACAATTAACCCCAATATGGAAATGGACCAAAACTTATTAAAGTGTGAAAACTTGTGTCCAGTTGTCCATCTTGGGTGTAGCCACTGCCAGGCTCTTGTACTGCTCAAGGTGTATCCTTTGAAGGCCTTTTAATAAATACCTACTTTATTTTTTTAACTCTCTCTAGCCCCTGTTCCAGGCAGCCTCTCAAGGCATCATGGGCTCCTTCTGATGCTGGTTGCCTTTGGCAGCCAATCCTTCTCATGAAGCTCTCCCTCTCTTAGCTCCTCTGGTTTCCCATGTATTGGAAATTCCCAATTGTTGGTTATGGTTTCTCATTTCAAAGCTCCATACTGGAGCTGGATGTTGTCAGAATGGAGCATTCCAAGGGCAGAGCCAGGCTGTGCCACCATGGGGAGCTCACAGCAACGCCTGTGACAATCAGTGAGTGCCAGCAGCTCTGCTCAGACTGGCACTTATTGGGGAGCGTGAGAAGCTGAGGTTTGGCTGTGCATGGACATTTGACATGCCACAGCAACCAGGATTCAAACCCAGTTGCATTAAAATGGGTGCAGTTATTGTCTTTGTGCAAATATTTAATTTTTTTTAATTTTCTTGATCCCACTAATGAGAAATTATACCAATGTAATCATCTTGGTGAGTACAGCCAAGCAGGTAGATACTATCATTCTATTATGATTAATTTTTTTCATATTATCTTTCATCTATTCTTTTATAGTCTAAGCTGGACATATCTGGCAGAGCATCTGGAGCACTTTCCACTTCTAACTTGAAATGACCTGACAAAAACACTCCAAACGGAGGAAGCTCAGTGTCTGGCTTTTATTAGTCACATCACATATTCAGGTTTTCCACTCTCTCACTGTGAAAATGGCTAATGAGGTGTTTTTTGAGTGCTACTCTTTGTATCATGCAGGTGACAGATAAAATGAAGATGGTCATGAGTGCATCTGAGTGAGGGGCAGTCTGGCTGATAGGAAGTAAATCAGCCCTGGAAATTGTCCTCTCTTTGTTCCTTCAACACAGGTGACATCAGCCTCTGTGGGACATGGGGACATGCAAAACTCTACCCAAAATATTCTCACTTTCAAAGGTGTATTTAATGATTCCCTTTATTAAAAGTAAGCTGCAAGTCAAACTCAAGATGAGGGAATGTTGATCTCTGGGATCTAGAAATAAAGAAAATTAGGACTTGGAACCATCCACCTTAGGACAGAGCCTAAAATTATTGTTTAATGATTTCTTCAGAGGACTGCATAGGGTTATGGTTATCACCATGCAGGGATCAAAATAGACAGGACTTCAGAAGGGCTGAACTGTGATAATCAGAGGTACCAATAGAGAAGAGGGTAAGTGTACATCCAGAAGAGATATAAAAGATCCCACATGTTGTATTTCTATCTGATCTCCTGCCTGCAGTGTCACTGTACTCTTTCAAAGCACAAGATCATCCCACACATGATGGAATTCTGCTGCATGAAGGTGACCTCCAGCAAAATTTGCACATTTTGTGCAGTTGGGAAATACAATCAGATTCTAAGCCAATTGCACTCACTGGGTGAGCTCAGCATTTTGGGGTGAGGACCCCTTTTCAGCACTGAATGTCCTTAAGTTACAATGAGCTTTATCCTGATCCCCTTGAGGCCATTTGCCCCACACGAATGATTCCTCTGCAACCTGCAAAGCCAACCACCAGGCAGTTCCCTCAGCTGGATGGATGCAGGTGATGAAATCAGGTCTGGCTGTAAAATGTGAACAGTTTCATTCCTTAGGGTCAGAGTACTTGTGAACAGCCTGATAAATAGCTGCAGTTTTCTTGGAAGAAAATATGCATGAAATATGAACTGCTTTATGGAAGTAACTCCTGTATTTCATTAGCATGCTTTACTGTGTAGGTCACCTTCCTATTTCCTTTTCCTCCCAACAGTAGAGAGGCATTGACCATCAGAGGCCTTGAACAGATGTTTGGATTCATGTGGACATCTTGGACCTTTCCATAGTACAGATTTGCCAGCTGCAGTCCATTGCTTTCACCTTCAATTGCATTACCCTTCGAGAGTGAAGCTGTCTAGAATCCAGCCCCAAACCTGCTGTGCTCCAGCACTTATAATCTGTGCACAGGAGTCAGAAAGATGGTGAGGGTCTGGATCCAGGACAACTGACAAATTTCTAGCTCATCTGATTGAAGAAATTAAACCTGGTGGTTGGGAGGTTGTTTTTGCTGAGGTCTCCAAGCACTGGGAGACTGTTATGGACACCAAGGCAACCCAGGGCAATGTTTGGTGCTAATTATAGCAGGCAGAGTTTGTTCGTGCTAGTTGAATGCCAGCTGGGAGGTTTGGTGGGTATCCTCAAACCAAATGTGACATCTGCAGCATTTGGGTGCTCACAGGCAGTGCAGCTAGGCAGCCACTTCACAGTGGAGCTCATTGCACCCCAATGCAGGCACCAGAAATAGGTCAGCTGAGCTGCTGCTTCTCTTCTTTCACCATGACAGCAGACGGGTGACTAACTCAAAAGTCTGTGTCTGCACCAACACCTCATTAACTGACAAAATGTGAAAATCACCTTGTGGATCCAAAATTCTTTCCTCATCTTGTCTCAGCAGTTGAGCTCCCTCAGGAGAAAGACACAAAGTGCCCTGGAATCCTCCACAGGCCTGTCAAGCTACTCAGAGCTTTGCACCTTGAACAACCATCATCTCATGGTCAAGGAGACCTTAGAGCAGCATTCCAGTATCTAAAGGAGGCTCACAAGAGGGCTGGAGAGGCACTTCTCACAAGAGCATGGAGTGATAGGACAAGGGGAAATGACCTTAAGCCAAAGGACAGTAGAGTTGGAATAGATATTAGGAAGAATTTCTTCACTGTGAAGGTGGTGAGACACTGGAACAGGTTTCCCAGAGAGACTGTTGGCTCCCCATCCCTGGAAGTGTTCAAGGCCCAATTGGACAGGGCTTGGAGCAACCTGGGATAGTGGAAGGTGGCACTATCCACAATAGGGAGGTAGAAACTGGATGATCTTTAAGGCCCCAACCCAAACCATTCTGTGACTCTACAATTGTATGATTTAATAATCCAAAGATCCCATCCCAACCCACCCTTCTCCACTGCACAAATAGTGCTCAGTCAATGAAAATGGTTTTAGGTCAACAGCAGCAACCAATCTTCCACTGGGAGATCTGACCCAATGGAAAGGGTACCCACCAGTGAGCTATTTATTTAATATCTCACCCATAATTTTCTGTCTTCAAGTGTCTGGTTCTGCTGAACATCAGTGCTCCCTCATTAATTCATAATTGTTCCATTTTAGTTTCCCTCATCCACAACTGCTTGAGTGTCACTGGAGTACTTGAGAACCACTGAATGTGCATCAGAAAAATGCCCTACAAAAAATCCTACAGCAATCACGGTTTCAAAATTCTGTCCCAAATCATCAGGTCTGACTTCTGTAACAAATCTCAGCCTGAGTTACTCTGGCAATAATTAGAAGGATTGCACTTAATTCTGTAAGAAGAGGATTTGGGATGCATGACAAGGATGTTGGACAAAGCCCTGAGCCTCATTAGAAGCAAAGAAACAAGGCATGAACCTTATTCTGCACTGAATGAAAGGGTCAGGTTTAATAATTTCTGCTCAAGAAGGAAAAACTCCTATTATTTTCTGTTTCTTTAGCCTGGCTGAAGCAAAATGCATTCTGAGCTTTCTATGCAGCTTTTCATTTTCTCACTCTGAACTTGTTTCCTGAGTACCATACAAATTTTTACACTTGCACACCAACTTTTCTTGGTTAGTGGTTAAATATAAAATTTTTCCAAGTTACTCAAGCTGAAGAACTCTAAATAGTTCCCACTACTATTTACATTTAGAACTTCTAATTTTTTTTGCATTTCTATAGGTAATCCTCAAAATCCATCCAGTTCAGAAGGTTTTTTTTTTCACTCCCAGGGTAAGGCACTACATTAGGGTCTAGGACCTGAAATGAAACTGTTTGCTTTTGATTTCTGTGGCAGAGAATTCAGCCCCAGTTCTTGGAACATCTACATCAGCTTCCTACCAAGTGGTAAATTCAGAGCTGACTCAACAAAATTCATATAGACAAGATTATCTGTGCTTTTACTGAGCTGAAGGAAGGCACTGAGCTCTGCCTTCCTAAACAGAAGCATCTACACAGCCCATGAAAGTAAAGAAGATGGGAAAGGTGCCTTCTGACATGCAGCAGAAAGATTTCTAATGGTCATCTTCAACCATTGGAAGTTCACTTGGCAATTGAAGGGCCAAAGGTGGGATGGGAATAGTGGGATGTGCCAAACTGAGCATTGAAACTTGCTCACATTTCTCTCTCTTGGTTTCAGATACCTCTAATAAAGGGGATGTGCCCTATTTAAATAGTCCCTAGACTCCAGTGCTGGAAGGAGATTTGAGGGCTCACCTAGTCCATACCTAGATGAGTTCCATCACCACTGCTAAGGCTCTTACCTCGCCCCCTTATCCATCATCATTCCTCAGACAGCTTCAAGTTATTTTGTTACCATTATAGGGCAAGAGTTCTGTTGTCATTACATTGCAAGGGTTCCATATTGCCAGAGTTTTGTACCTCCTTGATGTTTCTTGTAGGCAGCTCCTCTAGCACTGACTCTTCCCTGTCCTCACAGCAGCCAACTGACTCCAGTTCCCACCAATCCATTCTTTTATAACACTCTTATTATTGGCTGCAGGTATGGCCTGTTAACATCAGGCCTGCTCCTAATCTTTAGTAATTGGTTCAGCTGCAACTCTTTAGGGGATTGGATTACATTCTATACCACTTTCATTTACCCATACTGTATCCCCCCTACATTATTTGGTCCTTTTTTTTTGGAAAATGTTTTCTAGACCCTTTTTTCATTCCCATTGCTGCTCCATGCTTTTCTCAGTGTGCAGTGCCAGCAAGTAGGGGCAGCATCTTGTCCACGGCTTCACTGTCACAGCACAAAACAAGGGATTTCTTTGCATGTGCTGTACAGTTCAGATTTAAGTTTTTCATGTGTGACACTGCCAGCTGGTCTTCATCATCCAGGGAACTGCTGGAAATACTGAATAACCAAAGACTCACGTGGGCACCACCTTTGAGTGCATCCTTCTCTTCTGGCAGTTAATCAGTGCCTCTCAATAGGATCTTCCATTTGACACAGTTTTGAACCATTTTAAGGGCACTTTTCGTTTTGGAGATTTTCCAATAAATTTCATACTCGCCTCATAATTCATCTAGGTTATATTTCCATAACTTTATAGACAATATAAAAATATTACTGAAATAAAGCAAAGAAATGGTATCTTGGGTAACAAGATCACTGCAGGGTGCACTTGTGCACTAAATAGAGTTGATTCACTATAACTTCCTGGAAAGAAAAAGAAGAGAAGGAGCAAATATGGCCATGCAATAATACACTTCATTTACCAGTTCCTCAATTTTTGTTTTTGCTCAGGCCAAGGGAATGATGACTGCAAATAAGAATAGGAAGGAAGTTATCTGTACTATTCTACAACTATACTAGTTGTATTTGCATGGGGAAGTATTCAGGAGCCCACTCTAGGCATTGGTGTGTTGAGAACATTGTGTCAGTACTCGCTACATGGAAACGAAATATATCCAAGAGTTTTTCATGTTCCTCACATATTTATCTTAGCATCAAAGAAAGGAATAGTTGATATGAGCCATGATGACCCATATCCAGGATGTTTGGCAGAAAAGACTGTTCTCAGTCACTAAACAATCAATTGAAATTCTATTTTCAAACTCAGTATGAATTTTCAGGATGGATTTGTCTCATCCAGCTGGGGCTACCTAAAAGAACTGTTGTGCTGGTTTAACAATTGTGTGCAGATGGGAGAGAGGGAGAGAAGATAAGAGTGACTCATCTGGTGGATGTCGATGTTCAGAAGAGGAGGTGAATCACTCTCTAGATGCTCTTATTGACTCCACTGACTCAAGGAGGAACTCTGACAGCTGTACTGACCATACAGCTCTCTCTTGAGTTGGACCCTCTATGGACATGGTAAAGATGCTCCATTTAAGGTGTGAAATTTGTGTGCCTCGTGTCAGCTCCATCTCACTTCTATGGGAAATAAAAAAAGTGATTAAAACCTGTTTGACCTTTATAGATAATTAGGTTGGATGAAAATTTTCTGATGATAATTTTGAGGGGGTGGTGTAACTCAGGCTTCCCCAAACCTCTGCCCTGCACCAGAGCTGGATGCTGCTGTGGAGGTTGGGAAGGGCCCTTGTGGGTGCACAATGTGAGTTGACAACCACAATTACTGTAATTTTAAGGATGCATAAGCAATATGCTGATTAACAGAGTTTAGGTAGCTGCTACAGCCACACCCCCCACCCTCCCTGGGAAGGTCCATATGAAACATTATTCCCTTGAATAAAGGACTCGTGTAAGATTGACTAACAACAGAAAAACTGAATAAAACACAAAGCTTCCTTATTTCTGTGAGTTACATGGATGTTTACAACTCCTTTGAACTGGGAAGGGCTGCAGTAAGTTCACAGTGTTGCCTTTTCTCCAAGCTGGCTGAGATACCGATTTAAGGAAAGAACAGTCCTCCAGACCAAATGAGTTTGTGCAGAGTTTCAAAAGCACTTACAGGATTTCAAAAAGCCCTTGTTAAACCTAGACTTAAGAAGGCTGTAGCTGTGTTTGTGGTTTACTCCATGGCAACTCCATTTCTGTACTTGTGATCTTGTGGCATTGAATAAAAATAATCTTTATAATCTTGTCTGTGGTGGCCTGAGCTACGTGACAGGCTCTTTTCCTCCCAGCTCTCTGCTGAAACAGAGGATTTACCTGAGCACCAAAACTCTGCTGATCGATGGAGGAAAGTCAAGGAGCAACAGATATCCTTAATTCTCAAGATGCCTTTTTTCTTTTTTTTCCCCTCCACCATTTTCCAGAGTTTTCACAGCACCTCCTGTCCTTTATTGTCACACCTAATTCTGTTGCTAACATCTCATGTTGATCATCTAAATTATAATGCTATTTATGTTTTTTCCTCATAAACCCCAGTTTTTATCTGTGCCTGGGTGCCTTTCCCCCTTGCTGGGTCTCTCTGCTCTCACTCTCCCCTTCTCCACCTTGCTCTACTTTGGGTCTGTTGCTTGCAGAATGTGCTCTGGGTTTTTTTTTTTTTTTTTTCATAGAATCATTCAGCAAACTGACCTATTTCCAAAGCTGATCTGGCTAATTCCGCTCACAAACTATAACCGTTTTTTCTGACCTTTAAGAGGTGTAAATGCTGACTTACAGGTCTTTCTCATGCAATCTGTGTTTGTAGCAATGAGCCACCTGAAGTCACCATTCATACCAGTACAACTGACTATGCTTTCCATTTATTCCTGGATAAAAACTCACCTTTTCTGATAAAACCTTAGTGGCTGTTACTCACCTGGGCTGAGGTTTGCTACCTGAAAACAAATGGCTGCATGAAAGATTGAGCTGGATGGAGAGCTGCAGAAACCATCCCTCATCTCTGCGTCCATCATTAAAATACCTGTGGAATTAAATAGTTAGACCAAGCAAGAAATTGAAGCAGATGTTGGCAAGTAAATCCCTTCACCTCAAAAGAACAGGCCCTGTATTTAGTAAGGAAAGGATAAAAAGTTTGGGATTTCTTTCCAGGCAACACCATAAATAAGTTTTACCAGTCCAAATGACTGCAGGGTTCAGGCAGTTACATATCTTCAGGCATCTTGGAAAAAGGTGAAGGATTGGGCTCTAAGACTTTCAGACAGATTTTTCAGCAGTGAAACTCTCTAAGTCCTTCAGAGGGCTTTGGCATGAGCTTTTCCTATTACGCTGTTAAATATGGAAGATGATTTGATACTGAAGCAAAGGCAGTAAATACTGTGGAGCATGAAGCAGCCCCAGGGTGAGCAGAGCATTTTACCCACAGCAGTTGCTTCAGAACTCTTTCTTGTTCTCCATGCCCTGTTGCATTTGGATTTGAGAAGTAATCTCCTGGCAAAGCCTCAGAGCTGGCAAACCCTGCAGGAGGATTTGTCACCTGCATCACAAAGCTGCACAAAATCTCTCATGGAAACAGCAAAGGGAGATTTATCAGGAGAAAGGTGGCAGACTGATGGATACAGCCATAGCAGCAGTTAAAAATGTATCACATCTATTCTTTAGCTTGCCTGTTAAGATTTAATTTATTTAGAATTTATAAAAGAGAAATAAATGCCCAGCATGTAATAATCATGATAGAATACCACAGATAGTTTAAATCTGTTCTTTTCTATAGTCTATCCCAATTAATTCTCTAGTTATTAACAGAAAATAGTTTCTGTGGAAATGGCTGAAGAAAACCTACATAAAGTGTGATACTTCCTTGGTAATCTCCAGTTTTCCACTGGCATTTGCAAAATTTTCACTGAAGGATGTCACACCCAGACAATTTAGGGAAGGGAAACCTTTTCCAAACCTGGCAGCCTCACCCTCATGTTTTTTTTTTTTTTTTACTCAAGCTGTCCATCCTTCAGAAGCTCAGCTGTGATTCAGAGAAACTGCACACATGCTTCCATCAAAACCAAGTGCAGTATGGCTTTATCATCACTAACAGAAGACCTCTGAAACCCAAAAGGATAAGCCATGGAACCTTTTCTTTGCAGATAGAGCCCACAGATGTTGCCTGAGATCCATTGTCACACACCAGACATCTATTCCACAGCCCCTGGTCCCTCTCTAATACCTGTCCAGCCACAGATTTGGGGCTGAGTGCCTGAACAAACTTATTAAAATCTTCCTGCTCCTACTGACCTCAGCTGTAGTGAAATGTGAAAGAGCTGTGGAGCCAGGAGCTCTGATGTGTCAAACCACTTCCTATACACGATGGCACGCTCCACCACGCTGAGCAGCGACTTTGGTTTCCTGGATAACAGACTAATACCTGAACAGAAAGCAGCCCTTCTTCTTTCCTGTGGAGCCAGCAAAACGATGATTTGCTGACCAAAGCCCTCTCTGCACACGTGGGTGATGCTCCCAGACAGCCTCATCAAGCAGTCATCAGCTCCTTGGCTTGGCTGGCAACAGCTCATCACTTCTGAGAAACTTCACCATCCCCAGAGGTGTGGAGAAAAGATGGGGACAAGTCCCATGGAGCGCAAGTGGCTTTTGATGTGGCTCTTGTTTGGATTCATCAAGGGGAACAGGACAGGTAAAAGACTCTTTTTGCCTTTTGGGGAGGGAAAAAATGATTTGGGTTTTTTGGTGGCTGTGAGAGCCACCAAAACTTAGTCAGAACATCCTGACTCCTTTCAGCAAAGGAAAGATGCTAAGGAGCTTAAGGAATTTATTATTCTAAGGAAATGAGAGAAATGGGTTCTGTGCCCACAAGCTGTCAACTGCAGAAAATCCAGAGCTTTAGAGGATATTTTTTGTCTGACTAATGTATGTATCCTCCAACCCATCGCTGGAACAGTGGGCAGATCAAAGCAGCCTGAGGCAGCCCTTTGAATTTCCTTTTTCCATTTTGCTTGTAACTTTAGGAAACAAAAATAGACACTGAAATGCCAGCACCCCTGTAGGTAAAATTGATGGCAATGCTATTAGTTAAAAGAAACCATCCAAATTTGCTATGGATACTATAGAAATGAAATATTTTTTCAGCTATGCCTTTCAGTCAGCAGTGCCTATAAACTGAATGGAGACAGCTAATCCAATTCAGCATAATTTTACACATTTATAAATGATGACACTGCTTACATTTGGCTTATTTATCGTGACAAGTGGGTGCATTGAGAAATGGTCTGGTGATGCATTAGTGTATTTAAATTTAAACTGCTTTGTTCAAAGGCAGGGGAAAAAAAATCCCTTCCATTCTCAGCGCTCCATAAATGTGATATTTCTTTCTGTGTCTGATGATGATGTCCAGGCTGAGAGTATGAACAGACACAGCCTAAGGCAGGCTCTCGGATATGCTGGTACTGTAACTGTTGATGGATCATCCTTAGCAGGGCTGGGAATTTTCCTCAGGGCTGGCCATCTCAAGGGAAGAGTGTGCTGCAAATGACTGAACTGATTAATGCAGCAAGGACCTTCAGGAATGTTGAAGCCCCAGGTGGTTTTATTCTCATTATTTTGCCAGTAAATGCTGCACCTTCTCCTTTCACTGCCAGCTGAGGAGCCAGAGCCCAGGGGAAGTGTTTGGAGCTGCGTGCAAGAGCGGCACCACGAGCTGCTCAGCCAGAGATGTGTCAGTGGGATCAGTTCTGGGATGAGTCAGGTTCCCCAGATCACACTTTCTGAATTACTCTGCCTGGAACATGTTTTGAAATTTCTTTCTGGCAGTTCTCGTTTATCAGAAACCATTCTGGGTTTTTGGAAAAGAATTGAGGGGTTTCAGAGCAGTTGCATTTTATGCTATTTCGTGTAATTTTATTCACCACTGAATGAATTAATTCACAGGATTATATTCCCCACTGTATTTCGAAGCTCTTCTTTCCTCAGCTTCCTATATTTATTTTCAATGTCTCTCCCAATGTTTAAACATAATATTTATGTATATATCTGTAATTTCTCCCTGCAAATAATATGCTAAGGTAGAAACACCACCTTTCACCAATTTAGGGGTTTTTAATCATGGAGACACTTAAGGCATTGTGGCTGTAAAACCTGTTGATTTAATTCCTTAGGGGATCAACAAAGAGACCTGGGAATAGAAATAAGCAAAGCAAAGGGAAAGGGGCTGGGTCAAACCGGTCAAAAATCAACGAGGCCTCAGCACAAACTGTACTTTTTTTTATTATTTTGCCTTAGTATTTTCCCAGTTTTTCATAGTTTGTCCCAGAACTGCAAGCTCAGTTTTGTTAATACATCCAGCACTAGATGGTGTTTGTAAAAATTCATTATCAGGAATAAATATAATTAGAGGCAAAAGGAAATAAAAACCATTTGTTTTACAGAACAGTTTCACTGATAGTTCTCAAAGAGTTTTGAGAGGAAAAAGTCCTGGGGGACTGGGGAAGTTAAGGCATGGGATGATCATTCATTTAATAAAAATTAAACTACACCTCAGTGCCAAAAAGAAGAGAAACGCTGTTTTTCCTGTGAAGAGCATCACATTTATCTCCTTTACTGTGCACAGCAGCAGTGCCTGGAAGCTGCAGGCATGGGTGAAGCCTGAAGTGAGGGTCAAACACAAGGTAAAAGCTGGTCTGTGCTCCTGCAACCTTTCCATCTTGCTGTTCATCATACAGGGTTACACTGAACAGATTTGCAACTTAAACCTGGAAAGGATTAAAACTCACAAGAGAAAGAAATTCATTCATGTGAATTTCATTCACACAAGATGGGTACCAGATCTCAGTCATGTAAATGAGAGGAATTTCTTTCCCATTACACTTGCATATTAGTGCTGGCTCCCATGGATTTGAAAAGCAATGCAGAATACATTAAAGTTGTCAAACACAGACAAGTGATTATTGTAAGGTCAAATAGAGAGCAAATACCTTTATAAACCTTTCAGCTACAGTGGCTTTCAGCAACAAAGGGCTCAATATGCAGCTACAAGTAAAAAAGTGTAAAAAAAAAAAAGTTTTAAAAGTGTGATCTTACTGTGGAAAGCAGATATTACAGACAGAGATCCTGCAGTCCTGCAGTACCTGCTTCTTCTGCTGGAGGAATTGTTTTCCCACCTCATCAGAGGTGAGATGTAATGTCCTTTTTCCTTTTATTGCAGAAAAAAAATCCATTCTTTAGCTACTTGTAGAAAGCCACAGCTCCTGACTTTGCTCACTGTTGCCTTCATATTGTTGTTATTTTGGTCTCCCTACCTCCTCAACAATCAGCTTTGTCTGCCCTGTTCTCCCTGTTGTATTAATGCTATCTTCAAAGCTCAGCTTCTGGGTATTTTCTACCCACGGATTCCATTCCCTGACCTTGGTCCTGAATTTTGGAACACCATGGCTCACTGAGTCTTTGCTCCATCTCCTCCAAAGCTTCCCCCAAAACTCACATTTCCAAAGCTCTTCCATGACTTTCCTCACTTGACTCCCTGTTCCTCAGCCCTGCCAGGGGAGCAGCACTCTCTCATCTGCTGCTTTTTCTTGATGTTCTTGTTTTGTAAAGTGTGAGCCTTCACGAAAAGAATACATAACCCTCTCTATGTGGAAAAATACTTCATGCATGACATCAGAGAAATCATTGCCATGTGCAGAAAATTTCCATGTTACTTTAGATGTCTCCAGGGCAAAGCTCCATGACCATGCTAATCCCTAAGTCAGGTGAGATGAGTCCTTAGGGCACATTTGAAATCAAAATTTCCCCACTAGACTTTTTTTTTTTCACTTTTCCAAGACTGGGGCACACACTTGTCAGACCATTCAATTATTTTCAGAGAGGATATTCTCTACTGCTCCTTCAGCCCTACAAAAAGCAAGACTCAGAAAATTCCAGACAAAGGAAAGAATCTGTATCTCTGCTGTTGTTTAAAAAGACAATTTTTGTTTCTTTTTAGATGAAAATATCAAAGACATGTGTGTTGCTGAGATTGTCTATTCAAGTAAAAGTGTCACACACCAAAACAAGGCTTTCATGTATGATAGTCTCAAAACTTGGCTCTGGGTTCTGCTACAAAACCATGTGCTGTTGTTGCATTCAGAGTCTGAGCTCTGTGGCTTTACCACAGAACCAAGGATGTTATAAACACCCAGAAACAAAAACAAATGTTCCCCATTCTTTACTTAATGCACTTTCTATGCAGCACTCTGTGCCCAGGCTAGTTTTCCATCCTCTTCCTTCTTTGCTAATGCTCCCCCTTCCAATTCCACATTCTGAGTTCAAGTCCCCAGCCCAGCCTCTCTGCTAGGGCAGGTGGGAGATCTATCAATGCATCAGGTAAACCACTCTGATTATCAATGTGAGCATGGAAGAATGTTCTTCCACCACTGCAGCTGATAAAAAGAAAGGAGCGCCTTAAAGCTTTGCTTTGGAGGAGGTAAATCAGGTGTCTCTAGAGAGGTTTGCCCAGCTCCACTTCTCACAGAAGGAGCTAAGAATGTCACATTCCTGAGGATAAATTATGCTTAGCAAGACAAAGCTGAGTCCACTGTGCAACCTCCTCTAGCCTTGCTGTATATGGAATTTTTTTGCATTAGATTCCACTGCCTAGGTCAATGTAAACAGCTGGTCAGCAGGATTAAGCCAAGAGGTGAGAGAAGTGCATTCCTAACAAGCCCAATTTTCTGTGGCCCTAGAGCTCCTGACAGTTCATATTCCATTTTATTTTACACTGTTTTTTGAACAGAGAAAGTTTGCTGGTACAGCAAACTCAGCAGGGACTGAACTGCCAGATCCTTAGAACAGGACATTCTTGTTCTCCACTGCTGGGAATATTCAAACCCACCTCCATCCCCCTAAGGCTGGTCTCTCCTCCATTGCTGTTTTCATTAAAACTTGTGCCTGGTCATTTTACCTGCATTGTATTTCTGTCACTTACTGCAGACTTGCTATTACTCAAATTATTTTTTAAGATAATCTCTCTATAATCTAATGAACAGTTAATTATAATCTCACAGGCAAGTTACAATAAAATTGGGGTCTGTACCCCAACCCCACATCTGGGATCTATTCCCATCTTACAAATTCACATAAGCAATAAATTACATTAATGGGGGAAAGAATCCTGCAGAGCTGAGGCTTGCTTGTTAAAGGACCCTTTGGGGATAAGTTTTGAAGTAAGAAAAAGTTCATTACCATTTCAGTCCTGTTGTTGGTATCAATTCCTTCGCTTCGCCTGTATCAGTTTCATCTTCATGAGACTGCACCATTTAGAGAGCCCAGTTTCTCACAGCACATAAATCCCCAGGGCTGATTTAGCTTTTCAGGCACAGCTGGGGAAAAACAAATCTTCATTTTCACCTGATTTGATTTGTTGTTGTCTCTGGGGAGAGGTGCTCTTCATCTCTGAGCTGGGCAGGTGTGTGCAGTCCCTGGTTTCTTCCACTGCTTCTGCCCAAAACTTCAGAGCAACCAGTTTCCTACCAATCCCATCCTACTGCCTTTGTAGTAAGGGGAAAATTGTCCTATTTTTGCACCTTGCTGCTTTAACTTGAGATCAGAATAGTGTCAGTGCTGGTGACACACAGCCACGTGACAGAGGAAGTTCTGAGTTTAGGTTAGTGTGGTGTGACTCACTGTCTGTGTTTTACCTAGCACTAAAAATACCTGTTAGGAATTTTCCACACTCACTTCTTGTGGACTAAAGGTGTTTTAGAGCCTCATCTATCACTGCTCTGCCAGCTCAGACGTGGAAGAGAAACAAGAGGGAGGGTTTCATGAAGCCTGGTACTGCCAGCACACCCACCAAGAGCAGTTTTGTGGTTGGGTGAGTAACAGAGGTGAATGGGAAATGTGAGGGAAGAAATCTGAAAGAGTTGATGCTGATTTAGATGCTGGGTTTCTTTCCTTCCAGTATCTCCTGTCTGATATCTGACAGCTCGTGTGGAAATCCCAGATGCCCTGAGACATCTCAAATGGCATCAGACACCCCCGCTCACACCTCTCTGTTGGCTCAGATGACAAGGCTTGCAGGTCTCAAAAAACTTTTCAAACTTAATTTAGGGAACCCTCCAGCAGAACAAATAACTACTTCTTTAATTGTTATGTTTCTTGGCTGTCTATTGTCTCAATGCACAAGTCTCCTTATTCCAAGGGTTTGTCTCCATCCAATCCATTATGATAGTTGAAACCACCTCCTGAACTTCCAAAAATGCTGTAGGCTCCAAAAACCCATGAATATGGGGAGAAACAGAAATTCCCATCTGCCTTAGGAGAGCTAAGTGTTCTCATAATTCTGCAACTGACAGAAAGGCTAAATCCCTGTGAACACGATTACACCAACCTCTCTGTTCAGCCCATTTACTACCTCCAAGTGCAGAGAAATGGAGTCCCAGGACACTTTTGGGGTGTGGGAAGTGGGAATAATTGATAGGGGCTGATGAATTTTGTGAATGAAGGAATGAGAGAACAGTGGACATCAGGACAGCAAGAGAAGGAAATAGTGGCACCTTGTCATGGGGATGAAAAATTGGAATAAATGCAGAGGGAAAATGAGAAGGCAAACAAAACATCAAGACATCTCAAGGTAATGTGAGAGCAGTATTTCAAACCAGTAATAGCAGAAGAGCAATCGTGAGAGAAGCTGAGAAGGGATGCAGAATCCAGGGAAAGCTGGGCTGTGCAAAACTAGATCACCACAGACTGTGAGGCAGGTTATGCCCAGATGTGCTGGCCTTTTAAAAGATTGATATTTTCATATCATGCCAACTCAAGTTATTGGCTAATTACCAGCAAGGTGAAAAACAACAAAAACCCCAAAAACCAAAGCTAATCTGCCCTAAAAATGTAAAAAGTCAGAAATCTGGTGAAGAAAAAAATCTACCCTGCTCTTCCCTTCTCCCTGGATATTCCAATCCCTTGTTTTTTTTCCCACTCACACAGCAAGGATATTGATTTTTTTAGGGGCAAACCCTGTAGTTTCCTTGGGCACAAAGATGGAATGAGGTTTTAGGCACAATTCACTCCAGAGGTCAGTGTGGTCCTGACCTCAGCAGGTCTGCATCCTCTCTGCAGTCTTCCCAAACTATTCCAGGAGGTGCCAGGACATGAAACTGAAGAAAGACATGGAGATGCTGGAACAGGTCCAGAGAAGGGCAGTGGAGCTGGGGAAGGGTCTGGAACACAGGTCTGACGAGGAGAGGCTGAGGGATCTGGGGGAGCTCAGCCTGGAGAAAATGAGGCTCAGGGAGGATCTTTTCACTCCCTAAAACTGCCTGGCAGGAGGGTGCATGGGTTACATGCCCAGTGCCTACTTTTTCTAGAAAGAGGTGTAAAAACCACATAAAGAGAAGCACTTTTGAAGATATATAAGATATTTTGAGACAATTAAGAGCAATCATGGCAGAGGATGTTTTGCAATATCTGTATTCATTCACAGCTCCTCCCAGTGTGAGGATTGGTGCAACAATAAACCCAAAAGTTGACAAATTTGATCAAGCACATTGGTGAGAAGTATGGGAGGAAAAGCCAGTGTTTTAAAAGGTTATGATGGTTGCAAAGGAGACAGTTCTTGAAAATGGGAGCAAATTATTCTATGTGACAATGAAGCAGTTAAAAGTCAAAGGGAGGCAGGCATAAGGTCACAGAAAGACCTGGGAAATTCCTCTTCCAAAATTCTTTCTGGATCAGAGAAAGGGATATGGTTGTAAAGGTCAAAGAAGATACTGCAGTTATTTAGATGTGAGAAGACAAGAACTTGAGCAATGTGGATGAAATGAAAAGGCTGGATCCAAGGAAGGCTGTGTGTGATCCAGCTGCAATGTGGATGTTCGCCTTCTCTCAAGTGCACCATTTCTGCACAATCCCTGTCTGATGTGTGCAAGTTCAGAAGAACCCAACATCTGATCACCAATTAAAAGAATGTTTGCCCTTTATGATGAGTCGGTTAAATGTTGTGGGTTTTCTTAAGAAGAGACTAATGAGCTGTAGGTTGGAGTGCCTTATGCTGAGATTCAGATCTGCAATCTGCTTCAAAGAGGCTTTTGAAGTCTTGAGGGAAACAAGCTTTTAGCTTTCAGGGAAAGTGAGAGTACATGATCTCAACTTGCTGCTGATCTGATAACTCTTTAATTTTAATCACCCTGACAGTCTGTGGTAAAACATGTGGTTAACTATTTCGGGTGCAGTCACATCTCTCAAAGCCACAGTCTGATGTCATTTACAAGGCAAATCCTTTGATAACACAAAGGTACAAGGGGATTAAAACAACCCTTAGGCAGACTAGCTGTTAAACTGCTCACATACCTTTCGTTGTTGCCTTCTTCAAACTTTGTGACTTACTAAACAGCAAGACAATGTAAAGTAAAAAGGGCAGAAAATATTGAAGTGAGGAAATGAAAGAAAAGGGCACTGCAGGGCTGGGGCTGGGAGTCACAGGTTGAGTTGCTGTTGGTCTTTCAAGGAGAAAGCACTTTGGGAGTCAAGGGCAGACACCAACTGATGAACAGCTATCAGGGACCTGAGGGCCTTTGGCAGTCATTCCTGCTGGTTGCTAAGGTTGCATTAATTATGGCAGCAGAAAATGTGAGAATATGGTGACTAAGAAATTTCACTCCTGATAGCTGTTGCTGTTGTAGCATAAAGGGCCACGGATCATGCACCCAAAGATCCAGAGTGCCAGGCCTGGTGCAACCAGACTGTATGATTCTTTAATTTCTTAGCCTTTAGACCTTAAATAATCATTAAGTAGTGCCTTTACCAACCTCTGGGTCCCTTGCTCAGCTTGAGCAGGCTTTTTGAGTGCACTGAAATGATCTAACTTAATTCATTCCAACTGATTGAGAAGTATATTTAGATATGATTTGCTGATGACACAACACTTCACGTCCTTGTTTTGGGACGAGTTATATTTAGGTTTGCAAACTTATTTCACAGTAATCTGCTCTTTGGTGTCATCAGACAGAACTGAGAGTCTATGTCCATTCCCAATGTTTGCCTATAGACAATTGCAACTTTTAATTGCTTACTTTTGCCTATTGTGCCTCACTCCATAGACTGAGGGCTGCACACTCTGGTGGTGGTAGCTGCTTTCCAAAACAATTATTAACAGCTTCATTAAGAAAATGTCAATAATAATGATTCTTCCTTAAGAAAATGTTTCATGTTGTCCATCTGCTGGACATGTCTGGTATTGAGAACAGGGCAGTCCTTGATACATAGAGTAAAATGCCAGGCTGTCCTGATTCTCAGGCTTTCTATTTGCAGGTTTGTGCCCACGTCTTCCAGTGACTGAATTTGCTGATGTTACTGCTGACAAGTATCCACCACAGACCAAACTGTACTATGAGTGTGACCCTGGCTATGACAGAGAAGCTAGTGCATACCCAGGAATTCAGTGTAAGGTTGAACAGCACGGCGCTGTTTGGATATACAAGCCATTTAAATGCTTGGGTGAGTGAGTGTTGTTGTTTTTTTTTTCTATACATAGAGGTGTTTCTCCTCCATGTGTAACTTGGTATAAAACATTAACAAAAGGTCTTTTGTGCTTATTTTTCTAAGTTAGAACTTGAAATAGTTTTATCCAACCTCTAGAAGCTTGGGTGCTCTGGCCCTTTGTTCTGATATTTGTCCTGCTGTAACTCAACAAATGTGACTTCACCACAGGTAAGAAAAATTTGTCGTCAGGGGCTCCCACAATGGAGTTAGAACTTACACAGAAGCCAGAATTAGAACCAATGAGCACTGCATCCCAGAAGCAAGAAGACGTTTCAGAGTCCAAACAAAAAGGTAAATAAGAGCTCATTCCATACTTCTCCTGGTGATTTCCATGGAACTAGTGTAAAAATGGTGAATGATATTTAATTATTTTGCAGACACAGGGAAAGAAATGATTTCTGTAATATGTTGGGTGAATAACATGATACAGTATAAGCAAATGAGTATTTGACATCCTAACCAAGAATTAGAAAGGCTTCCTGTATCCTGCCTGTCTATATTTTCTAAGAACACAAGATTTTCGAGAACAGAAGCAGCATGCAAAATCTGTCTGCTTTAACCATGTGCTGCCTTGTGCTCCCACAGATTTCTGTGATCCTCCCAAGACTATTCCACATGCCTTCATAAAGCTGCCCCAACAGCATTACGTGGGACAAGTCTTACATTTCAAATGCCAGACAGGTTATGATAAGAGGCCCCCCACCTCTGGCAGCAGAACGTGCAAGGAAGCGAATGGCAAAACCTTCTGGACTCCCCTTGATATGAGATGCACCAATGACAGCACCCAGCGGCCACAACAGACCATTGAGCCAGGTAAGATGGTTGTGATTACACCACAGCAATGTCCTGACCTGCTCATGTGGAGTTCAGACCCCCCAGCTGTTGTGGGGAGAGTGGGCGCTTCAAAAAAGTTAACCAAAGAAGCTCTGCCACTGAGGGGAAGAAAGAACTCTCTTGTGTATTTAAACACCTTCACAGAAAGGGGTTGAAATGAAGGCAAATCCTTCCTTAGCCTCAGATTTTGTCAACAGTTTGAATTCAAGGAATCACTCTGTCCTGCAAGTTCTGTTGATGGCAAATCAGATGTATATAGGAAGGAATTACATTATATTATATTTATATAATCAGACGTATTTATATAAAAAGGAATTGTTTATTAAGACAAATGAACAGGAGGTAACAGACAAAAGTCTTTCATCAGAATTACTTACTACCCAGTATAAAATTAAAATAACTACTAGCAGATTATAACATAATATAAAACGGTATCAAGATACCTATATTAAAGCCAACAAAAGAAATAGTATTGATTAGGAGTCAAATATAACTTACCGCTGATATGATGATAATGTACATAGACATTAGAGTGAAGATTCCTTCACTCAATCCCTTGGGAAGTAACCATGAAATAGGTGTCCCTACTCATGGGAGAAACTCCCCACATTTCCAGGAAAATGTACAGATTTCTGCTTTGTGAAAGTTTGCTGTGGCTTTTATATCTGTAAAATGAATGTCTGTCAATGAGAAATTCAGCCTAGTTTGTCATTCCAGCCCTTGTGACCATACCAGCCCACTGCACACAGTGTTTAGCATCAGCCCATTTTCTCCCTTATTTCACAGATCTATTTCCCTGTGGTGCCTGGTTCAGAGTGTTCCTGGTACAGAAGTCACATTTTGGCGTCTGGTCTTTTCCATCATGACACCATTGAAAATTTCACTTGGTGCTATCCAGATAAAAGAATTTCTTGCTGTGATAGATACAACCCTTCAACAAACCAGTCCTAGAAAATAATACAGCCTATTGGAATTACATCTATTTAAAAATTACAAATATTTTAGAATTTTTAAATTGGGATTGTGAAAAACATGGTACTGGATAACAAAAGAAGCCCCCTTGGCCTCTAATTTAATGAAACAGTAATTCCAGTTTCCTGCAAAATGCTCCCAAACCTCAGCAAGGTCAAGCCCTTGCAAATAGAGCACCAAATGCTTATTCCCCTAAAGTGTTACCTTTGTATTTGCTATGATCTGATGTCTGTAATGAGGCTGGAACTTTCTCAGTTCTCCTTCAGCATTCAGCACAAAAAATTTGTCAAGAAACCACTAATACTGGATGTCTTTTAAAAAATCTTGCCCCATGTTAGGGCAAGTTCAGAGCTTCCTTTTCTGGATAAGAGAGAAATTCAATTAATTTCTTGCACCAGGGAAGTTTCAGCTTACATTTCTGGACAAAACCAGGTCCTGGTTGAAACCACGTTTTCAAGTACTAGCTTGACACCTTGAAAGTCATCCTTCCACTCTTATATGAAGTAAAGATCTTAGATGGATCCCATTCCAGTTCACTTCATGCCCACCATTAACAGGTATCATGTCAGCAGATATGTTGGAATCCAGGCTGGAAAGATCTGCTGATGGCCAAGAAATGAACATGGCAATTTTGAAGTGTTCTGTGCAGAGGGAGAGCTGTCAGACTCCACCCTTGGAACTGTTTTGGTGCTGGAATGAGCTGGCTCTTTGCCTCACTGTGCCCTCATCACTGCTCTGGTGCTCTTCAACAGAACAGCAAATTGATACAAAAATCAAGAATTTCTCTCTCTCCATAGGTTTGAATCTTCTGTCCTCTTTCCCTTCCTCATCAGGGGCACTGCCAGTGACAGGTATGCCATTTTATTAAAGACTTCACCACCCAGAGCACTTAGTTGGTCTTTCAGTTTGGTGTTCTAGTCCAAAGAGATCCATTCCTGTTAGAAGAGCTACTAAATATGCTGCAAGACAAATCTACACCCATGTGGGAGAAGTTAGTAAAGACAGTATAAACAGATTGTTTAAGAACTTAAGCTTTTATAAAGAAATTTTCAAATATTTGTAAGGAATGTAAAAGAAAACAGATCAACCAAAGGTCCGATTTTTAAATGGAACCATTTTCAGATTCTTCTCTGAGACTTTCTGTGAATTCAGTGAATCACTTCAATTGGAAAAAAGCAGAAAAAATGTAAATATTTAAATGCTGAGGTTTTTTCACATTTTCAAAGGAATAAAAAAGATGAGCAAATAGAACATTTCTTCCCAGCTACACCAATGCATTTAGATCAGTCTGAAGAGATTTTCTTCTCCCCCTTCCCCATTTTCCACTCAGCCATTAGCTGATGAAATAGAAATTATGTCTGACTGTGCACATGCTCAAGACTTTGCACAGGGCTCTTGATTCCAGCTGGAGTCTGTCAAAAACTGTAGTGCACATTATGGTGAGAAGGAATAATGGAGTGAATGAAGGAAGGGAAGGAGGAGTTTTGCAAATTACTCCAGAGACCACAACATCAGCAGTCCCTGGTTATTTGACTGTGATTAATCTCTAGTTGATTGGGTCCTGGGAGCAATGGGGAAACATGGAAAAATTCCTGCCTCTGGGCAGAGGGGCAAGATGAGACCCTATCCCTAATCTTGCCTGTTTGTCCCAGATGGAGTAAATGTAATAACTAAGATAACTCCAGGTGCTAACCATATTGATTTTCTGGTTTTACAGCTATCTGGTTTGTTCTGCTTATTATTCTCATTGCCTTTGTGTGACTCACCAAGCAGCTTGATAAGGTAAGTGGGACAGAATGAGGAAAATGTGAAATTTAACCAAAAAATCCCTAGAGCAGGAAGAGTTATCAGCTGGATCAGCCTTTCCCTATTGCACTGCTTAGATTTCTGGACATCCTCTTTGATGTTATATATGAGCCAGGATTTTGAGATTGTCTGATTCAGCTGTTAAATACTGGCACAAGAAGAGGAGGAATCAGAGCTTTTGAAATCAAAAAATCTTAGAACAAGTTGCCCAGAGAGGTTGTGGACTCATCCCTGGAAGTGTCTAAGGCCAGGTTGGATGGGGCTTGGAGCAACCTGGGGTAGTGAAAGGTGTCCCTGTCCATGGCAGGGGGATGGAATGAGATGGGCTTTAAGATCCCTTCCAACCCGAATCATCCTGTGATTCTGTAATTCTAAAAAGCAATCTTCGTCCCAGCCATTGTGGAACTGAGAGTGGCAGTTCAAATAATGGGTGGGAGATTAATTCTGTGGGAAAATTAAGGTTAACTATGCAAATACATTGTTTCAGATAGATTATGCAATCAGTTTTTTCTCTCTGGCCAAACTGTGGGAAGTGTGGGGGAGCATCTGCCACCACAACCACATAATTCTGTTAACTTCATCCCCCTGATTTCAGAGTTGTGTCATGACAACTTTGTACTTCAGATTTATTTCAGTCTGGCCTCCTCCCTGTTTCTGTTACTACACTGAGATGCACCAAGGCTGTTCCTGTTCACAGGCTCCCCTGCCTAGTCAAGCCAAGATGCTCCTATTTAACATTTGGGAATTCTCCTCTTCTCGTCTCTCTTTGCTAACCCTCATCCCTTTTTCTCTTCATGTTCCTTACTAATCACTGCTGTTTCTTAGCTGAATGGGGATTTTTCTTGAAAAGTGGGAAGGGAGGACCTTGTGATACCACATTAGAAGTGGATTTTTGTCAATTCATGGCTGGATAAAGCCATACAAAGTATAGATAATGCTTTGAAACGTGCTTTAGTGAAGATAGTCAACCATGGTGCAGATTGCCTGGGCCATTGTAGGATTTCTGAAAATGTGCAATGGGACCAAGTGTCAAAAATGATCTACATTGTACTGGCTCTGTGGTGGAACAGAGGTGAAATAGCCAATGCCAGATGAAATAGTAACAGACAAATGGAAGAGTAACTGAGATTCTTAATGGTATCATCTGCAAAAAATACTCTGTTGTTTTTCATAGTAAATATAGAAGAAGCCATAGAAAACCTGCTTCTTCCCACCTGTAATAAAGTGTTTTTCCTGTTGTAGGGAAGACTTCTCAGGGATTTGTGGCATTCAGATGAAAACTGTGAAAATAATGACTTGCCACAGAAGAAACTAGATTGTACCAGCGACCCCAAGACCAGCAGTGGCAAATGAGGAGGAAGCCTGGACACTCAAATCCAACGTGTGAAGGTGGCAGATGATGTTACAGCTCAGCTCTCATGGGGACAGCATGACGTTCCACCTACAGTGTGGGATTCACATTCTCTGAACCTGAGAGAAGCAGTGAGAGAAGCAGAGAAAGGAATGATCAAAACAATTCTTATCTCATTTGCTGCTCCTGTGTTGTGCCAAAGTAGAATGCAATGTGGAGATGGTTTACCCACAGTGATGGTGTTTGGTTTCCTTGGCCTGTCAGGGCCAGGTGTGTGTGCAGGCTGTGGGTCAGCAGACAGTCACGAGATGCTGTGCGGTTGAGTGCTTTGTGCAAATTCAGTTTAGATGTAGTGTAATATAATATAGAATAATATAGTATAATAAAGTAATTAATTAGCCTTCTGATAGATGGAGTTCTCCTCGTCATTTCTCCCGGAGGTTGGCAAAAATATCACCGATACTACAGAGGAGGATTGCATCCCATCACTGACTGCTGGGGAAAGAGCCCTGCCTGAAACTGCTTCCCAAACCCACTTCTCCTCCTCCTACCACGCAGCAGATGTGTTTCTAATATAACTGCAGCCCCTACCAAGCCACCAGGAGCACATATGGCCCATTCTCCCAAGCACACTAAATGGTGCCCCTGCCGTTTCAGCCCACACACCATCCTCCCCACAAACAGAGCAGCTTTGCTGGACACCTGGTGTCCCCCTGCCTCTTCCCCACCCAGGTGGGTCAGACACAGGCACGCTTTTCTCCTCAAATTGTTCCCCTTGGAAATTAAACCCCTTCACCCCCTGCACTGCAGCTGAAAATCTGACTGGATTCCCTTATGGTTTGCTATATACATGCATTCCTCATCACTCCTCTCTTCCCAATTATTTTGGATTTGTGCCTTCCATGACAGTTCCTCCATCATTCCTCCAGCCCAGACAAGGATGATGCAGATCGTGGCAGCCAATTAATTTGACAGCTCCTTCAGTACCTGCAGAGAGTGAGAGAGCCCAGCACAAAGGCATCTGAGGACAGGCTCAAACACACATAATACTTGACGTGTTCTTGTATTATTGGGAATTTGCAATGTCTGGATATTCTTCTGCCTCTTTTTAGCCACAGTCAGCTGGGTAAGATGGGTTTCACATGGATGAATGCACATATCTGTGTCTCAGACAGGCAGTAGGGAGGAACAAGTCCCTTTGGAGAGCAGTTCTTCTCACCCTATGGGTGAGAGAGAATTTGGACATAGGCATGAAGTGACAGGACAAGGGGGAATGGTTTCCCACTGCCAGAGAGTAGGGTTACATGGGATATTAGGGATACATTCTTAACTGTGGGGTGGTGAGGCCCTGGCACAGGCTGCCCAGAGAAGCTGTGGCTGCTCCTGGATCCCTGGAAGTGTCCAAGGCCAGTTTCAACAGGGCATGGAGCAACCTGGGATAGTGGAAGGTGTCTCTGCCATGGCAGGGAGTTGGAACTGCATGATGTTTCATGTCCCTTCTGGGTTTTTTTCTGGGATAAACAATTCCATAAGTCAATGAAGCCCCAGAAAATGTTTTTCCCCTTTTCCCATAGCAGTACAGCTGCTTAAAAGAAGTTTTTTGCAGCTGTGAGAAGAAAATGATGTGATGTATTAACCTGGAATATCTGCATTTGTATGTACAAGACTTGGCTTATACATTCCCAAACTATGTGGTCAATGCCTCACATTCTGCCTTCCTCACCTGTGCTCACTGATAATCACAATCTGTCTGATACTCTTAAACTAAAACATTAATGTTTTCTGAAGACTTCTCATGCTTGAAACTGGACTTAGCAGCCAAACCTTCTCCTCATGTTTTTCTTTTCCTTTTTTTCCTCTCAAAAATCAAGATAAGCCCACTTGCTTTTTAATCTTTTGACATATCTAAGATCCAGAGTTTGCCCAGACACAAAGTGTTTCTGGTTAGCTGTAGACAATAAACTCCACCTGCATATAAACCAGCAAGGGAAGGGCAGAGATAAATCACTGCTCCTAGCATTTACTCTCTGAAGGATGGAGGCAGTGCAACCTGTTTGCTTCCAGCTCAGAACCACTGGCTCAGCCTTCTTGAGCTTGCAGGTTTTTCTATCATATTTATATCACACAATTTCATTTGCTTGGGGCTTCGAATATTTTGTGAAGCTGGTGGGGAAAAATGTAACTTCATATGAAAAGAAAAACAAAAGGATGCCAACTTGCACTCCCAATGTAAAGTACTGCCATTGAATGGTGTTGGCATTTTCGGGACTTCTTCAGCAGCTGATGTAAAGCCCCTCAAACCCAGTGGCACAGCAGAACCATGCATCCAGCACTTGAGACAGATCAGGCTGATCTTGACTGTATTTTCTCTCTTAGGTCTCTTTGATATATCTATCTGCCATCTTGGAAGGTTCTTTAGATTATGAAGCATTTTGAGGCTCTGAGTTTACAATGAATCACAAATTAGCAGTTCCTAAGAAAATAATGTCAAGTGAAATCAGTCTTTGCTTAAATTGTTGCTGCTTTCATAATAAACACGAATATGACCTGGATTCTCAGAAGCAGCTCGTGTTTTGGCCTTTGAGTATTCCTTAGAATGGATCTGATGTTTACATAGATATAAATAATCAGCTGTGTAATCTTGCTGAGCCACTCTTAAAAGGAGTGCCATCCACCAGGGAAGGATATATTTGAAAGTATAAAAGACTTTATATGTATGGGGTTTGTTGTTGGCAGTTGGAGCTTCAATATTTGCACAGTTGCTGTGTGAAAGCTGAGTTTGTAAATCCCATTGAAGGAGAACCCAGACAAAAACCAAGAGCAACAGTAAAAAAACAAAACAAAACAAAACAATAGGAAAACTCTCCTACAGTGTAATTAGTATGAATAGGTTTGGTGGTTCTTATGTACATGGAATGCAACTTCACACAGTCCCATCCAGGTACACAAGAGAGAAGTTCCTCAGATATCAAAGGAGGTTTAATCTTGTACAACTTGTATAATAGGTGTGGCATTTGTATCCACAAATACACATCTAATATTTACTTAATGTCTTAATCTGACTTTGGATGTGAAAATAACACATGAGAATAAATATTTGGGTTTTGATAAATTTAACTGTCCTCTCTTCTAAAAGCTCCCAGCAAGATAAAGCACTTAGATTACTAAAAGTAGTCTTGTCTTTCCTTTTTCTAGATTAGCATTTAATTTAAGACAGGAAACTCCCAGGGGAACCTCCTGTGAGACTCAGGAATGACCCTCATGCCTTTGGTCATCAGTTGCCAGGAAAAAGCCTCTCCCTGCAGGGTGAGATGAAGAGCTGGGCATTTTCCCTGGAAGAGCAGCTGGAGATTGGCCTGGCAGTGCCCCAAACAGAACGTCTTTCATGCAGAACCACACAGTACATTTGCTGCCTACACGAGAGAGATCTGGTAGCTCCCATGTGTCCAGCCCAGGAGATGGGGATGGCATCTGCTTTACCCAGGGGATGGCAAAGCACCAGGAAGCAGCTCCCAGGCTGCCTTCCCAATGAGCAGCCAAAGATACTCCTGGGTGGACCAAAGGAGTTTTGCCCAGCAGAGGCCAGGTTATGCAAATGACTTGATTTTCTTGTTTCCTTCTCCTCCAGAACAGCACTTGACAAATGGTCCATTTAATGCAATCTGAACCCTTGGTGTTACTGGAAAAGGACTAAGCCAGCTGCATGATCCAACACTTTGCAGTGAAGTGCCTTGAGGTCACAATGTCTCCTCACAATTCCCAGCAAAAATAATTTTTTCTTAGTTACTAAAATCCCTGTGACACATTGGAGCCCAGAGCTCTCCCCAAAGATGGACAGACACCGAGCAAACTGCAGAATTACCCTGCCATGGCAGTGCAGCTGCACCTTCCCAGGGAACTCAGGTGCTTCCCACCCCACCGTGGGCATGGAGCAGCTCTGGGCTCAGCAAAGGGCTCCATCCCTATTGCCCATTCACAGCAGGCTCAGCAGAAAGCAGAGGCAATGCCAGATGAAATGTGCCTGGCAGCATGCTTGTGGAGCTGGGGCAGCCCTCTGCTCAGCTCCAAGCTGGCTTCCTGGGAGAAGTGCCTCTAATGCCTGTGGGAAGGCAGCAGCCAGGTGGATCCTTTATTTTCTATTTTCCAAGTATTTCACATCCTGCTGTGGAAGGCAGGGCATTTCTGCCAGAGTGGCAGAGGACTCTAATGCTTCTGCTGCAGTCTGAGAATGGATATTTTTATAAGATCTCCAGGAAGGAAGATGTGTGGGATTTCCCAAACAGGGTTTTGACTGAGTTTGTCCAGGAGTTCTGCCAGTATTTGTGTTTGTCCAGAGGAATTTTGCACTGTCTGGGAGGGGTTGTGGTATTCACAATGCTCCTACTCCCTTCTAAATAAAATATTTGACCTTAGTTCTCATGGTGCCTACGGTGGATATTTTCCTAAGAAATAAATTAGCAAATGCTTAATTTACTGTAATGGAAATGTAAACTCTGTTGTGATTGCAGTACTGGAGAAAGGGGATTTTGAAGCGACTCAGATGATTCCTTCCTCTCTTGGGCTTCCCAAGTGTTTCACATACTTGCTGTGCAGGGCAGGGCATTTCTGGGTACTGCCATGAGTAAAGGTCCTGAAAAGAGCCTGGGAAGTTCATAAAGGAAGGACTGATGGAGATGATAGGGTAGCCACTGGTCCCAGAGCCTGGAAATGGAGGGTAGGGAGGCATGGCACGAATCATGGTGAGGATGAGTGTGCTCCCAAATCCCTACCACTGTGCAGAGGTGGGAGAGCAAGTCAGAGGGAGCCATAGCCTGAGGTACAGCAGAGGTGTCTGCAGAGGGGCCTCAGCCTGAAATCACTCTGATGCTTTCATCCCATCTGGGGCTGTGTCAGCATTTGATCCCAGCAGAAAAAATCCATCCAGGCACAGGACCGGGCATGGCAGGAGCTGTCCAGCAAAGGCAGTGAGAGTGATGTGCTCACTTGGCTCTCCTAAAAGCAAAATCTTCTCCTAGGGGCCTGTGCAGCCCAGCTGGCACAAGGCAGGGCTCTTGCTGCTGTGCCCATGGCAGCTGGAGGCAAGAGGAGCAGAACTCCCTGGTGCTGCCAGGCCGTGCCCCGTGTCTGCCCTGGCATCTGGTGCCTGTGCTCAGGTGTGCAGAGCCCCCAGAGCTGCCCCTGGGGAATGGGCCTGGCCTCTGGCTGCTGGCCCAGCTGGGGCTGCCTGTTGCCCAGGATCCTGCAGCACATCAGCCAGCCCCAGTGGGGCTCTGCAAAGCTCAGGGCAGCTGCAGGGGCCCAGGGTGCAGCTCTTTCTGCAGCTGAGGCAGGCCTGGAGCTCTGCTGGCTGTGCTCACAGCTGGGACACCGGCACACCTGGAGACACCTGCATGGGGCTGCCTCACTCTGCACCCCCACCAGAACCTGTGATTTAGTGCAGCCCCCAAACAGGTTGGTCCTGGCTGAGCAGTGAGACCCAGCAGGACAATGAACAACAGGTCCTCAGCTGAGATGTCCAGACCCAAGCTGGCACCTCTGAAAGTGACACAGCTTGCATGAGCTGTTGGCACCTGGCCCACTTTGTTCATGCCATTCACAGGAGAATAACTGGTGTCTGATGCTGACGCTTGTGTGGGTGTTATGGCATCCTCTGATTGCATTTGCACACCCCATGTCCTGCAAGGATGCTCTGGGCACTGGGACTTTACTGGTGGGTGTAGAAATTTCAGTGGGAAGCAACTTGTGGTTTATAGAAGACGTGACCCTGCAATGCAGCACTGCAGCAAATCACTTTTATTGTAAGCTCTTGCAAACTCCATGATGGGGCACACATTGATCTTTGACAACCATTGAATACATTGCCCAAATCAGTTTCCCATCAATCGGCAGAGAAGCTTCAGAAGCAGAGCAGAGCATGAAGGTGTCCAAGGAGTGCAGCACAGCAATTCAGCTTTGGCTGCTCCAAGCTCTCTATGGATCTGATGCCAAAACCTGCCTGTCTGATACAACAGCTGCTGCTCCCAAGGTGCACTTTCAAAAGCAAGCAAACAAAAGCATGTGCCAGGATCACAGAATCACTGAATTGTTGTGTTTTGGAGGGACTTCTCAGGACCTTCTAGTCCAGACTCCAGGCTGCAGCAGGATCAGCTAGAGCAGGTTGTCCAGAATCATGGATTGTTGGGCTTTGGGTATCTCCAGACACGGAGATCTCCAGACAGGATCTCTGGGCACCCTGAGGCGCCCTGGTGCCACAGCCTGGCTAAGGAGGTGAGGGACAAGTCAGCTGCACACTCTTGGGGACAGCTGAGGAGGAGAGGACTCGTTCCTCAGAGCTCTCTCCTGACATGGGCAGCAAAGCAAAGCAGCTGGAGGCTCTGCCCACATCTTTGTGCCTTTGAGCAGGGCAGGAGTTGCCCTGAGGGACAGAGCTGGAAACACACCAGAGAAGGAAGCAGCACAGACTCTGCACAGGACATTTGTCCCCCTCTGCTCTGCTCAGCTCAGACCCCACCTGCAGTGCTGCCTCCAGCTCTGGGCCCACAGCACAAGAAGGATCCAAAGCTGTTGGAGTGGGGTTCAGTGGAGGCCATGAAGGTGCTCCAAGGGCTGGAGCATGGCTGCTCTGGAGAGAGGGTGGGAGAGCTGGGGATGTTCAGCCTGGAGAAGACTCCTGAGAGTGCAGTACCTCAAGGATCTCCAAGAGGGCTGGAGAGGGTCTTTGGACAAGGGCAAGGAGTGACAGGGCAACAGGGAATGGTTTCACACTGATGGAGGGCAGGGTTAGATGGGATAGTATAAAGAAGTGAATTACCCTGAGCAGGCTGTGGTACAAGTAAACGTTACCCAGAGCTGTTTTGACTGCCCCATCCCTGAAGGGTTCAAGGCCAGGCTGGGGAGGGCTTGGAACAAGCTGGTGTAGTGAAGGTGTCCCTGCCCATGGCAGGCAGCTTAGTAGGAGATGATCTTTAAGGCTTTAAGGTCCCATTAAAACCAACCCATTCTGTGATTCTGTGATTCTATGACATGAGGGAAAAGCCACCTAACCTTTTCCATTGAGGAAGTGAGGCTTATTGCCGGGGACAGGCTTTGTCAAACAGAGTAACCGCTCCATCGTAGAGCTCAGTCAACCTCTCCTCCAGCTTCCCCAGGCTGAGGTTCTCCACCTCATTCTTGTCGTTCTCAGCAATGGCCCCCCAAGCACTTGTCGGCTCTGTGCCCACCAGGCAGCAGGCAGCTGACCAGATGTGGCTGGGTCTGTTCACCCTCCCTTCAGCGATGTCAGTGCTCCCAGGCACAGCACCCGTGACCACGTAGGTGGTTGTACAGTCCTTGGTATGCTGGGGCATTGTTTTAGACTCATAGATGTTCCACTGGCCCTTGTTGAGAATGCTGTCCTGGGGCACTACGTTGGTCAGGGTGAAGGTAGCCATCTTGCTATTTTGACTCTCCATATGGCCACTGGGATTCAAATGGCCAAGGTTCAAATCCTTCAGTCCTTTGTAGTCATCAAGGACAGCCTGGCTCTCTTCGATTTGTTCTAAGGTGAAACTATGTTGATCAATGAGGTCCGACTCCCTTTCCATCTCTTTAAGATTTACATTCTTATCTATGAGCTGGACAGGAAAAAAGAAAGAGGTGTTAGAATGGAGAATGGGAGTAATGGAGAAGATTTCCATGGAACAGAAGTCCCTGATGGTCAAGATCCCATTTCTTGACATCTCAGTGTATGAAAACGTATTAATCTGAGAGAAATCATACACATGAACCCCCCACATGAATGCAAGAGCTTTAAAGAGCAAGCAGCTCAGAATCTGACTGCTCTCAGTTTGACTTGTGAGCTTTGTGATCCAGCCTGCAGCCTGTGCTGGGAGCATTGATGCATGCATGAGACAAGGAGCATTTCCCATTCCTAGGATTGAGAGGTGACTTTGGTGATTCATCTGCCCTGCCAAATTTGCTTCCCTTTCCTCCTGTCTCCACAGCCCAAATCTGCCCAGGGGTCTACCTTGAAGACTCCACACCACACTGTAATTCTGTGATTCTGTGATTCTGTGATTTTTTGTGTGGTTGCTACAGGTGTAGCCCAGTCCTGGAACACCAGAGGTTGCCTCCTGTAACCCCATACACAGGGAGAAGTGTAAAGAAACCAGTCCTGGAGCTGAGGTTTCCCTGGGAGTGCTACACTTCATTCAAGGATGAACAGTTTTGCAAAAAACATATGAACAGTAAGAAAAAGATCTCAATGTGAATGAAATCTGTTACAGCAGTGCTGGGAATGTGTCTCAGAGTTGAACTGGGCCAGGGAGCATTTTCAGCAGCACCACTGAAAAGAAGTTACAAATGTTCATCCTCTGAGAGGGGCCTGTAATCTGAAAGGAGTCCCTGTGGAAACCAAATACTCCAAAAATGCCTCTGGAGATAGTTGATAAAATCACAGGTATTTTGGGTGGCCTGGGTCCAAGGTCCAGGAGAAGTGGTAATTCAAATGCTCATCTCTGAGTGTCTGGAGGGTGATGTGTGTAAGGGAGACACTCACCTGGGGCTCAACCATCCACCACTCTGGAGGTTTCTCAGTACCTCTAGGCTGGTATTTGTAAGCAGAATACACTGGAATTCTCCTGTCTCTGTCGTACAGGGTGGCATAGCGATACGAGTTCCTGAAGCGCTGACAGATCCAGGCTGGGTTCTTTGGATTCAGGGCATTATTTGGAGGGGTCCCCGCATAGAAAAACTGAGGACAGCTCGCAAAGGGTGTCACCACCTCGCTGTGTCCCAGCCAGAGGCAGCTGGCCAACACCTGCAGCAGCAGCAGCCCCAGCATGGTGGCAGGATTTCCGTGAAGGGCTCTTGCTCCCCTGGAAGGCAAATGCAGAGGGACACTCAGCTTGGAGAGAGCAGGTCATGGCCTGCAGCCTTTTGGTGCAGGGGGACAGAGCTGGCAGAGCAGGGGATTATGAGAGACCAGGAAAGGAGTAATTTCTGTCCTCGTGCATATGGAAAAACCACAAGGGCAATAAGGGTGAAAGCGAAAACAGAGTTAAGGTGCCCACAGGAGGCAGCAGTGGGAGCACTCAGCCTGTAGGAGGAAGGAGCCAAACCCACCAGGACTGCCATCAGCTCTCACAGCAAAGTGATCTTGCAACTGAGGCACAGCCCTGGGACAAGGTCACCTTTGCCCACCTCCCTCCTGCTCTCAGCACCTTCCCCCAGCACACACCTGCAGCTGGGCACGGACTCTGCTCAGCCCCTGCCATGCTGAGCTGGGCTTTAATCTCATGGGCCATTGGGCAGGCACAGAACAGCAATGCTGCACATCCCACAGCTCTCTGGCCCCATCCAGGTTCACACAGACACTCAGCTCTTCCACTCAGACCCAATACTGAACCCCAGTTCATCCACCTGGGGTCCTGCCTCTCAGCTGACATTGGGCCATGGGTGTCCTGCTGCTCACCTTGCATTTCCACATTATCCAACCCCACACTCTGAACTTGCAGGCACATGGAGGGTGCAAATGAAGGGGCCAAGCAGATGGCAGCAGCAAGCATGAGGGATAACACCTCTATCTTATCAGCACAATGGCTGTTGCAATGCAAACCCTGAGGGGCAGCTCTTGCCCTGGCTGCTTGGCATTCCTGCTGATGCCCATCTTCAGCTTTGCTGATTGATTTCCCTGGACAGGCAAAGGCACCATTGCAGGAATTTCTTGGATAGTTTCCTGTCCTGTTTTGTCTTTCTCAGTGCTTACGCAATCTTCAGCAAGCACTAAGGTCATTCCTTTATGAGAAAACTGCTGAAATGTTCCCTGGGATGATGGCAACCACACAAGGGGCTTTGTCTCCTTTCAGAGGCAGCACAGATTTGGGAGAGCAGGGATGCTTCCATCTGCATTGCCAGATACTCATTGGAGAGATTTAATATCATCAGCATTTGGGATAAGGCAGCTGGGACAGGCAGTTCAAAGGGTTCCTGGCACACAAAGCTGCCCCAGCCTCTAAAGCACAAAGCCCACCTTGGGCTGGCAAGGGGCTGAGCTCAGGACTGCTGAAGGCTTGACAAGTCACCTTGCACATTTGCCCTTGTCTTGGTCTTCTCCCTGCCCCTCATCTCTCCCTTTCCACTGGATTCAGGATGCTGAGCTGCACACAGCCCTGCTCTGACCCAAGATATCTGGTCCTTTTTCTCACTTCCAGCCCTGGATCAGGAACATGGTGACCAATGAGCTGGAAACTGAGAACTGCAACTACAAGTCGGGACTTTTTACATTGCTCTGCAGAGCATGCCCAAAGCTGCCCCAAATCAAGCAGAGAAGGGTCTGAAAAGTCCTTCTGCATGACCCACTCCATGAGATTAAAAGAGATCTAACTAAGGTAATATCTAATTTAACAGATTCATAGAAAACAACCTACCGTGAGAAGGCGTGGCACAGGATTCTGCTCGCAGCCCCAAAGTGGCAGAGGAGTCTCAAACACCTCTGCTGCAGTCTCAGACTCTCTGGGTTTATATGCTCTCCAGGAAGAGGCAGTTGTTAGATTTCCCAAGAAGGCTTTTGAGTAAAGTTTCCTGAGAATTTAGACCACACCTCTGTTTGTCCAGAGGTTTTTTGCAAGGTCATGGATGGAGTTTCAGTACTGAATAATCTCCCCCATCGTTCTTATTCAACAGTTTTTCAGTTTTCAGATTAATTTAAAAGTTGTTAATTTTCATTTGAGCTGGCCTGAGTTTCTTTCCCAAATCATTTCCTCTCTCCTTGCCCTCCTGAATGACAGAAAATACTCCAGTCCTACAAATATCAGTGCATGCATAAGCACTGATTGCTCCTTGGAGCTCAGCAGCTCCTGTCCAGCCTTTGCCTATGTATATTTATTCCAAAGCTCAGGAAAATCTTTGAATAAGAGAGGCATTGGTGAGGAAGCAGCAAGAACTTAACTTGAAGCAGGGTCCCAGAAGAGCTAGCTGAACCATTCCTTCTGTCTTCTCCCTGGAGAACAGAGAGTTTGAATCCTCAGGAGTGCCACTGCAATATAAACACAGGCATAAATTTGCCCCTTGTTCTAAACAAGGAATTCCACAGAAAGGAGAAGTTTTCTATTTTTATTTAGGGAGTGTATTCGTACTCCCCCTGAAAGGGGTATACATTGTTTTAGTTTCCTTAGAATTTCTCCCAAATTTGCTGCCTTGCAGCATGGCATGTCAGGGTCAGCTAACAGGGCCTGGGGCTTCCTTGATCATTTCATCAATCCCACCAGCTGCAGCTGCTGCTGCTCCAGCACCTACACGTGTTTCTGCTCCCAACAGAACAGCTCTGGTGACCCTGGATGGACTGGCCTGACTCTGAGTGCACTCAGATATTCACAGTCTGTCCTTCTGCAGCCTCCCAGAACATCATTGCCATGGCCAGGCTACAAATATTCTCTTGCCTGGTTGCCAGGGCTGTGTGACAGCTCCATCCCAGCAGCCTGGGAAGGAGAAGGCTCTGGGGATACCTCAGAGCACCTGCCAGTACTTTAGGAGTCTACAGGAGAGCTGGAGACAGACTTTGCACAAGGGCATGGAGCTGAGAGGTGTGCTGGGTTCAGAGTTAAATTTCTTGACAGTGGCAGGGATGGGGCTGTGTTTTGGAGCTCTGCTGAACACAGAGTTGATAACACAGAGATGTTTCTGGGATTGCTGGGCAGAGCTTTCACAGGCCAAGGCCTTTTGTGTTTTTTGTACTGCCAGGCTGGCAAGGAGGCTGGGGGTACTTGGGAGGAGACACAGGCAGGACAGGTGAGCCCAACTGACCAGAGGATATTCCAGAGCATGTGACAGCATGCTGAGGATATAAAGTGAGGGGAAGGAGGAGGGGGCATTTGGAGTGGTGGGTTTTGTCTTCCCAGGTGGCTGTTTGGTGTTACTGAAGCGCAGAATAGAACTCTCCAAGTAGTTAAAGGTCAAAAGTGTTATGTTTATTAACAGTGCCTGGGACACGGGGAACAGTCTCCCAAACATGTGCAAAATTCACAGAGCTCTGGCTCTCCATTTATTCACAATAGTCTTATATATTCATAAAGTTACCCAATACACCTATACATATGCAATTCCTAACCCCCATACCCCCATTTTGTAATAAAATTTATTATAACGAGTTGAAAGCTCCTGCACACTTGTGTACACCGTCACTTCAAATGGGTCAGTGGGTTTTGAAATGGGGAGTGGTCCTTTGAAGGCAAAAACCTCTTCCATGATTTGGCCTTTCTACTTTTGTGTGTTGGCAAGCTTTCTGCCCCTGGGCTCTAGTACAAGCTCCCCAGCTTGGTCCTAATTGCTTTTGGGGCATAGGTGTAGTCACAGTCTCTTAATATGCACAATAGCTCCAAATTTTTATCCTGCTTCTTCAAACACAGTAGAGACAAACCAGTGATATATTACCCTAGCCTTAACTACTCCATCTGCTAATAATTAACTATTCCTCATTACACCCACTCTTCTTGGTATATTTTAATCATTATAAATTATTTCTACCTTCCTAACTAAACCTAGCTAAACTGTTAACTCTATTGATTTCTTTAAACCCTTTTTTCAGGACAGGACCCAGCCCTCCTGGAGGTGGCTGAACACCTTTCTGCCCATGGGAAATGGTGAAAGATTTCCTTGATGTGCTTTGCTTGTGTGCACAACTTTTGCTTTCCCTGTTAAATTATCTCTGTCTTCACTCATGAGTTTTCCAGCTTTTCCCTTCCAGTTCTCTTCCTGATCCTGGTGGTCGGGGGTTGGAGGGAGCGGCTGTGTGGGACGTGGCTGCTGGCTGGGGTTAAACCACACCATTGGGACAAGGAGAAAGTGCTTAAAATGGAGGAGTGTAGGTTTAGACTGGATATTAGGAAGGTATTTGTGACTGTGGAGGTTGTGAAGCCCCAGCACAGGTATCCCACAGAAGCTGAGACGGCCCCATCCCTGCAAGTGTCCATGGCCAGGTTGAACGAGGCTTGGAGCAACCTGGGATAGTGCAAGGTGTCCCTGTCCATGGGAGGGAATAAAAGTAGCTGGTCATTAAGGACCTCTCCAAACCAAAATGTTTGGGATTCAATGATCATTCATTCATTTAAAGCTAAACTGGACTCATTTTCTTCCATTTCCAAAACTCCAGGAATAATAGAATGATGAGTTGGTTGTTACAAGCAGAAATATCCAGAAGTGTGTTAGACCAAAGTTAGTTTAAACAAACTGGTTGAGTCCTGTGCTTCCTTTTGTCTCTGTTAACCTGGGACTAATGTCTTAAACAAAGTGGGGTTTAGTCAGAATGAGGACGAAGGCCAAGAAGAAGCAGATCTGGTGGAGGTGGGGCAAATTCCTCCTTTTTGATGGGGCCCAACTGACAGAACAAAGCAGGGCCCAACAGTGGTCACATCATTACAAGGGGCCATAAACCATCAAAGCCCCCCAAAGTGTCCCCCAACTCCACAGTGCTGCATGACCCAGTGTACAACACCTCTCAGGGGAAAAGTGGGACAATGCCACATAGTCCTGAACTCAGAGAACCAATAGAACGCTTCAATATAATGGAGCCCACCCTGAAAGTATCACGAGTGAGGACATCAAAGTTGGCAGTGTCCTTGGTGGATCCCTGGGGATTTCTTGTAAGAGCTGTTGGCACCCTGGCCCACTTTGTTCATGCCATTCACAGGAGAATAACTGGTGTCTGATGCTGACACTTGTGTGGGCGTTATGGCATCCTCTGATTGCATTTGCACACCCAATGTCCTGCAAGGATGCTCTGGGCACTGGGACTTTACTGGTGGGTGTAGAAATTGCAGTGGGAAGCAACTTGTGGTTTATAGAAAATGTGACCCTGCAATGCAGCACTGCAGCAAATCACTTTTATTGTAAGCTCTTGCAAACTCCATGATGGGGCACACATTGATCTTTGACAACCATTGAATACATTGCCCCAAATCAGTTTCCCATCAATCTGCAGAGAAGCTTCAGAAGCAGAGCAGAGCATGAAGGTGTCCAAGGAGTGCAGCACAGCAATTCAGCTTTGGCTGCTCCAAGCTCTCTCTGGATCTGATGCCAAAGCCTGCCTGTCTGATACAACAGCTGCTGCTCCCAAGGTGCACTTTCAAAAGCAAGCAAACAAAAGCATGTGCCAGGATCACAGAATCACTGAATTGTTGTGTTTTGGAGGGACTTCTCAGGACCTTCTAGCCCAGACTCCAGGCTGCAGCAGGATCAGCTAGAGCAGGTTGTCCACAATGTTCTCCGCAGCATCTTCAGGTGTGTGGCACAGCACTTGGGCAGCAGCATTCCTGAACACCTCCTGACCTGACCCCCAGGGTTCTTGGCTGATATTCCTGTGCCAAAGTGCTGTTGCCCATCAGCAGGGGACATTTTTCCCAGGTACAGGAAGTGAGAACCTCATTGCAGGGAGTGTAACAGAAACCCACGCAGATATACAGCAGATAAGCAATTCCTCAGAAATCAGAGGTTTAACCTTAGAGTGTAACCTACAAAACTTGCTTCACAGGAAATTTTGTTTCCTGGATGGACTAAAGGATCTTTGCTTAGCTGCTTTGTCAAGCAGAGACCGGAAAATGCCACTGTCTTGATTCTCCTAATTCTCTTCATTTTTGGAACAGCACATGGCAATATGAAGAGATAACAGAATTTGAACCCTTGGTATGACTGGATAAGGGCTCACCAAGTTGCTTGATTCAACACTTTGCAGTGAAGAGGCTTGTGGTCACAATGTCTCCTCACAATTCCCTGCAAAAATATTTTTTCTACGGTGGCTAAAATCCCTGAGACACATTGGAGCCCAGAGCTCTCCCCAAAGACGGACAGACACAGAGCAAACTGCAGAATTACCCTGCCATGGCAGTGCAGCTGCACCTTCCCAGGGAACTCAGTTGCTTCCCACCCCACCGTGGGCATGGAGCAGCTCTGGGCTCAGCAAAGGGCTCCATCCCTATTGCCCATTCCCAGCAGGCTCAGCAGAAAGCAGAGGCAATGCCAGATGAAAGGTGCCTGGCAGCATGCTTGTGGAGCTGGGGCAGCCCTCTGCTCAGCTCCAAGCTGGCTTCCTGGGAGAAGCACAGAATTATTTCTGTTGGAAAAGGCCTCTGGCATTGTGGAGTCCAACCTTTGACCAATCACCACCTGCTCAAGTGGACCATGGCACTAAGTGCCACATCCAGGCTCCAGGAATTGGGATTCCACCACATCCTCAGACAGTCCATTCCAAAGTTGAATCATCCTTTATGTGAAGAAATTTCTCCTGATGCGCCACCAGAATCTCCCCATGTGCAGGCCGAGGCCTTGCCTTCTCATTGTCTCACTAGTTGTCCAGCAGAAAATGCTGATCCCCAGTTGGCTACATACCCTTTTCAGGGAGCTGGAGAGAGAAATGATCTCTCAGAGCCCCCATGTCTGGGCTAAAGAACCCCAGCTGCCTCAGCTGCTCCTCACAGGCCTTTCCCTGCAGGCCCTTCAGCAGCTCCATGGCCTTGCTCTGCACGGCCTGCGGAGGTGGCCTCGGCCCATGGATCCAGCCTGTGCAGATCCCTCTGCAGAGCCTTCCTGCCCTCCAGCAGCAGCTGAGTCTCCCACCAAACTTGGCATCATCCGTGATCTTGCTGAGAGTTCACTGGATCCCCTCATCCAGATCATCAGCAAAGATCTTCAACGGGACCGGGCCCCACGCTGGGCCCTGGGGACAGCGCTTGTGGCCGGACGCCAGCTGGATGTGGCACCGCTCACCAAGGCTCTCTGGGCCTGGACATGCAGGCAGCTCCTGAGGCAGCCAGGAGAGCGGCTCTCCAAGCCCTGGGCTGACAGCTTTTCCAGGAGAATGCTGTGGGAGACTGTGCCAAAGGCTTTGGTGAAGTCCAGGGAACAGAAATGGAGGCATCACGGGCACCGGGGTCTGCATGCCACAAAAGTTTGGGGAGGACTGTGTGCCTGTGGGAGGGACTCCTGTTGCAGCATTTTTAGTTGGAGTGCTGCTAGTGAGAGTGGAGCCACACTGGAGATGTTCAAGGAGAACTGTCTCCCATGGGAGGGACCCCACGGTGCAGAAGGGGAGGGACTCCTCTCCCTGAGCATAGCAAGAGAACCTTGGGTGATGAACTGACCAAGCCCTCCTCACCCTGTCTGCCTGTGCTCTTGGTGGGAAGGAGGGATGGGCTGGGTGATGAAAAAGTGTTTTTAAAGGGCTATTTTACTTCTCATTGTCCTCCTCTGATTGTGTTTGTAATAAACTCACTTTTTATCTTTAAGTTGAACATGTTTTGCCCGTGGGAGTGTGTACTCTGAGTCATTATCTCAACTCATAAATCTGGCATTATTTTTTTTTCCTCTCCTCTGTCCACCTATGATAGGAGAGGTTGAGTGAGCAGCTCTTGTGGGTGCCTGGTGTTTGGCCAGTGTCAAACCATGAAAGCTGCTCAAGCAGCCAGTGGCTCCAGAGCCTGGAAAGTGGGGGCAGTGAGACATGGCATGAGTAATGGTGAGGATGAGTGTGGTCTCAATCCCCAGCCAGTGTGCAGAGGTGGGAGAGCAAGTCAGAGGGAGCCGTAGCCTGAGGTACAGCAGAGGTGTCTGTAGAGGGGCCTCAGCCTGAAATCACTCTGATGCTTTCATCCCATCCGGGGCTGTGTCAGCATTTGATCCCAGCAGAAAAAATCCATCCAGGCACAGGACCTGGCATGGCAGGAGCTGTCCAGCAAAGGCAGTGAGAGTGATGTGCTCACTTGGCTCTCCTAAAAGCAAAATCTTCTCCTAGGGGCCTGTGCAGCCCAGCTGGCACAAGGCAGGGCTCTTGCTGCTGTGCCCATGGCAGCTGGAGGCAAGAGGAGCAGAACTCCCTGGTGCTGCCAGGCCGTGCCCCGTGTCTGCCCTGGCATCTGGTGCCTGTGCTCAGGTGTGCCGAGCCCCCAGAGCTGCCCCTGGGGAATGGGCCTGGCCTCTGGCTGCTGGCCCAGCTGGGGCTGCCTGTTGCCCAGGATCCTGCAGCACATCAGCCAGCCCCAGTGGGGCTCTGCAAAGCTCAGGGCAGCTGCAGGGGCCCAGGGTGCAGCTCTTTCTGCAGCTGAGGCAGGCCTGGAGCTCTGCTGGCTGTGCTCACAGCTGGGACACCAGCACACCTGGAGACACCTGCATGGGGCTGCCTCACTCTGCACCCCCACCAGAACCTGTGATTTAGTGCAGCCCCCAAACAGGTTGGTCCTGGCTGAGCAGTGAGACCCAGCAGGACAATGAACAACAGCCCCTGAGCTGAGATGTCCAGACCCAAGCTGGCACCTCTGAAAGTGACACAGCTTGCATGAGCTGTTGGCACCTGGCCCACTTTGTTCATGCCATTCACAGGAGAATAACTGGTGTCTGATGCTGACACTTGTGTGGGTGTTCTGGCATCCTCTGATTGCATTTGCACACCCAATGTCCTGCAAGGATGCTCTGGGCACTGGGACTTTACTGGTGGGTGTAGAAATTGCAGTGGGATGCAACTTGTGGTTTATAGAAAATGTGACCCTGCAATGCAGCACTGCAGCAAATCACTTTTATTGTAAGCTCTTGCAAACTCCATGATGGGGCACACATTGATCTTTGACAACCATTGAATACATTGCCCCAAATCAGTTTCCCATCAATCTGCAGAGAAGCTTCAGAAGCAGAGCAGAGCATGAAGGTGTCCAAGGAGTGCAGCACAGCAATTCAGCTTTGGCTGCTCCAAGCTCTCTATGGATCTGATGCCAAAGCCTGCCTGTCTGATACAACAGCTGCTGCTCCCAAGGTGCACTTTCAAAAGCAAGCAAACAAAAGCATGTGCCAGGATCACAGAATCACTGAATTGTTGTGTTTTGGAGGGACTTCTCAGGACCTTCTAGCCCAGACTCTGGGCTGCAGCAGGATCAGCTACAGAAGGTTGTCCAGAATCATGTATTGTTGAGCTTTGGGTAGCTCCAGACACGGAGATCTCCAGACAGGATCTCTGGGCACCCTGAGGCGCCCTGGCGCCACAGCCTGGCTAAGGAGGTGAGGGACAAGTCAGCTGCACACTCTTGGGGACAGCTGAGGAGGAGAGGACTCGTTCCTCAGAGCTCTCTCCTGACATGGGCAGCAAAGCAAAGCAGCTGGAGGCTCTGCCACATCTTTGTGCCTTTGAGCAGAGCAGGAGTTGCCCTGAGGGACAGAGCTGGAAACACACCAGAGAAGGAAGCAGCACAGACTCTGCACAGGACATTTGTCCCCCTCTGCTCTGCTCAGCTCAGACCCCACCTGCAGTGCTGCCTCCAGCTCTGGGCCCACAGCACAAGAAGGATCCAAAGCTGTTGGAGTGGGGTTCAGTGGAGGCCATGAAGGTGCTCCGAGGGCTGGAGCATGGCTGCTCTGGAGAGAGGGTGGGAGAGCTGGGGATGTTCATCCTGGAGAAGACTCCTGAGAGTGCAGTACCTCAAGGATCTCCAAGAGGGCTGGAGAGGGACTTTGGACAAGGGTATGGAGTGATAGGACAAGAGGGAATGGTTTCACACTGATGGAGGGCAGGGTTAGATGGGATAGTATAAAGAAGTGAATTACCCTGAGCAGGCTGTGGTACGAGTAAAAGTTACCCAGAGCTGTTTTGACTGCCCCATCCCTGGAAGGGCTCAAGGCCAGGCTGGGGAGGGCTTGGAACAAGCTGGTGTAGTGGAAGGTGTCCCTGCCTGTGTCAGGCAGCTGAGAAGGAGATGATCTTTAAGGCTTTAAGGTCCCATCCAAACCAACCCATTCTGTGATTCTGTGATTCTATGACATAATGGAAAAGCCACTAGCCTTTTCCATTGAGGAAGTGAGGCCTATTTCTGGGAACAGGAATTGTTGAACAGGGTAACCTTTTCACTTGTAGTGATCAGTCAACCTCTTCTCCAGCTCCTCCAGGCTGAGCACCTCTACCTCATTTTTGTTATTCTCAGCAATGGACCCCCCAAGCATTTTTGGGCTTTTCATTCCCCAGGCAGCAGGCAGCTGACCAGATGTGGCTGGGTCTGTTCACCCTGTCATCGGATACCGTAGGTGTTCCCAGGCACAGCACCCGTGATCACGTAGGTGGTTGTACAGCCCTGGGTCTTTTTGGGCATTGTTCTAAACTCGTAGGCATTCCACTTGCCCTGGTTGAGAACCGTGTCCTGGGGCACAATGTTGGTGAGGGTGAAGGTAGCCATCTTGCTCTCTTTACTGAACTGATGGGCACTGGGGCTCAAATGGCCATGGTCCAAACCCTTCAGTCCATCATAGTCGGCAGGAATAGCTTGGCTCTTTTTGATTTGGTCTAAGGTGAATATGTGTTGGTCCGTGAGGATCCAATCGAATTCCATGTCTGGAAGACTATTTTCATCTATGAGCTGGACAGGGAAAGAAAAAGAGGTGTTAGAATAGGGAATGGGAATAATGGAGAAGATTATCATGGAGCAGAACTCTCTGATGGTCAAGATCCCATTTTTTGTCATCAAAGTGTAGGAAAATGAATGAATCTGAGAGAAATCATACACATGCCCCTCCTGCATGAACACAAAAGCTTTAAAGAACAAGCAGCTCAGAATCTGACTGCTCTCAGTTTGACTTGTGTCCTTTGTGATCCAGCCTGCAGCCTGTGCTGGGAGCATGGATGCATGAGACAAGGAGCATTTCCCACTCCTAGGACTGAAAGGTGTCTTTGGTGGGATTCACCTGCCCTGCCAAATCTGCTTCCCTTTCCTCCTGTCCTCACAGCCCAAATCTGCCCAGGGCTCTCCCTGGATCCCCTCACACCACACTGTGATTCTGTGATTCTGTGATTTTATGTGTGGTTGCTACAGGTGTAGCCCAGTCCTGGAACACCAGGACTATAACCCCATCCACAGGGAGAAGTGTCAGGAAATCAGTCCTGGAGCTGAGGTATCCATGGGAGGGGTGCAGTTGATTCAAGGATGAACAGTTTTGCTCAGTAGGCAAAAAGATCTCAAAGTGAATGGAATCTGTTACAGCAGCTGGGAATGTGCCCCAAAGCTGATCTGGGCCAGGGAGAATTTTCTGCAGCATTGCTGAAAAGTAGTTACAAATGATCAGTCTCTGAGAGTGGCCTGTAATCCAAAAGAGTCCTGTGGAAACTAAATACTCCAAAAATGCCTCTGGAGATAGTTTAAAAAAAATCAAAGGTATTTTTTGGGCATCCAGGGTCCATGGTCCAGGAGGCAAATGCCAGTTTGGACAGGGTTTGAATAATAAGAATTTTGGTCTTTAATGGGAAGAGAGAGTGGGGGAGAGAAGAAGGAGCAGTTTGTTTTTGGACTGAGATGGTCTTTAAGGTTCCTTCCAACACTAATCATTTAATGATTCTCCAAAAACAGAGAATGTGGAGGATGCAGTGGTGCAAGACCAGCAGCTCCACCTGTGGCCACCAGTCAGTTGCATTTCAAGTTCCTATGACTGAGGTGAAAGGGACTTTTCTGAGTTTGTCATAACTTTTCAACATCATTTAGTTTATGTTTAGATTTTATTGTTTAAGAAACATACTTTTTAGCCTTCCTTTGGAGAAGGGGCATTGAATCTGCTTTCTAGAGGAGGCCCTCTGGGGCTCACCTTCCCCAAAATGCCATCCTGCTACTCTGTCCTTACCAATGACAGGAATTGGACTGAGATGGTCTTTATGGCTCCTTCCAACACAAACCTTGATCTGGCCTGAGAGACTGAGATTTGGTTCAGGAGGACATTAGGTGCTTGAGTTCCTATGCATAAGCTGAAATTATTATTTTTTTCATAACTTCAACATCTTTTGGTTCATCTTTAGGCAAACATATTTAGCCTTCCTTCGGAGTAGGGCATGGGGCTTCCCCCTCTGGGTCACTGCCCATGGGTGTCCTTACCAATGACAGGAACTTTTTCTGTTGAATGAATTGGCCTGATGTTCCTAATGAGGAAGACCCTGAGGGCTCCATTCCTGGTTTCTGGAGACACTGCTGAATCCTTCCCCCTGAGCCAAAGGTGCTCAGGGGTCACTGCCCATGGGTGGAGATCACAACCTTCTGAATGAACCAACACTGATGTTCCTCTGTGGAGACCCTGGGGGCCATTCCCTGGTTTAGAGACACAAGAAACTTCCCCCAAAAAGCTGTTAGACCCCCATTGGCTCCTTCACCTGTTCCTATGTCAGTTCCTATGCCCCTGAGCCACACCTCCCTCTTCCCTGATTGGCCCTCACCTTTGCACTGCCCAAGACCAAGCTGACCCCAGGCCCCTTGGTAGACCGAAATTTCCACCCTGCATGTGTGGGTGCTGGGACCGGAACATTGGCCTGCACAGCTGAATAAAACATCTGTGCATATTCTGCAAAGGCCCATGATGCCTCCTTACCCTAGACCATGCTAGCAGCAATTCAGCTTGCTGCACTCCGCACTTGTCACTGCCAGAAATGTCCCTCCAGAAATCCCTGCACAGTTAACCTGACCCTCTCATCTCCAGTGCCTTTTCCCTGTGCCATCTCACCCCTTTGAGTTTCTCCTCACTTCTCTCACACCAATCACAAAGCCTGTTTGACACTTCACTGGGAGCAGATAAGCTCTGCCAGGGATGCAGAACAGCTCAGGGCAAAGTGGGGATCAGAGCCCAGCAGGACTGTTGGTCCCTCAAGTTTTGCCTCTCCTGGATGCCTTTTCCCCATCACTTGGTCACCCAGCAGAGCAGGGCACAGGGAGGGGAAGCATTTGACTTTGTCATGTCATGCAAAGTAATGTGATTTGCTGTTCCTGTCAGGTGAAGGCAGAGAGCTGGGCACCTTTGGGATGTGATTCATCTCATGCTCCTGCTGATGTCTCAGATGCATCAGAGGAATCATGTGGTGCAGGTGTTTGATGTAAAATGAGAAAATTCCCATCCAGTGTATCCACATGCATGTGTTTAGTGGGGTGTTAGGAAAAAGAAATGGTAATTTAAATGCTGCAGTTCATCTCTGAGTGGCTGGAGGGGATCCACTGTAAGAGAGACACTCACCTGGGGCTCAACCATCCACTTATTTGGAGGTTTCTTGTCATCTCCAGGCTCATATTTGTAAGCAGAATACACTGGAATTCTCCTGTCTCTGTCGTACAGGGTGGCATAGTGATAAGAGTTCCTGAAGCGCTGACAGATCCAGGCTGGGTTATTTGGATTCAGGGCATCATTTGGGGGAATCCCATCATAGAAAAACTGAGGACAGCTTGCAAAGGAGTTCACCACCTCGCCATGTCCCAGCCAGAGGCAGCTGGCCAACACCTGCAGCAGCAGCAGCCCCAGCATGGTGGCAGGATTTCCGTGAAGGGCTCTTGCTCCCCTGGAAGGCAAATGCAGAGGGACACTCAGCTTGGAGAGAGCAGGTCATGGCCTGCAGCCTTTTGGTGCAGGGGGACAGAGCTGGCAGAGCAGGGGATTATGAGAGACCAGGAAAGGAGTAATTTCTGTCCTCCTGCATATGGAAAAAACCACAAGGGCAATAAGGGTGAAAGCGAAAACAGGGTTTAGGTGCCCACAGGAGGCAGCAGTGGGAGCACTCAGCCTGTAGGAGGAAGGAGCCAAACCCACCAGGACTGCCATCAGCTCTCCCAGCAATGTGATCTTGCAACTGAGGCACAGCCCTGGGACAAGGTCACCTTTGCCCACCTCCCTCCTGCTCTCAGCACCTTCCCCCAGCACACACCTGCAGCTGGGCACGGACTCTGCTCAGCCCCCTGCCATGCTGAGCTGGGCTTTAATCTCATGGGCCATTGGGCAGGCACAGAACAGCAATGCTGCACTTCCTACAGCTCTCTGGCCCCATCCAGGTTCACACAGACACTCAGCTCTTCCACTCAGACCCAATACTGAACCCCAGCTCAGCCACCTGGGGTCCTGCCTCTCAGCTGACATTGGGCCATGGGGGTCCTGATGCTCACCTTGCATTTCCACATTATCCAACCCCACACTCTGAACTTGCAGGCACATGGAGGGAGCAAATGAAGGGGCCAAGCAGATGGCAGCAGCAAGCATGAGGGATAACACCTCTATCTTATCAGCACAATGGCTGCTGCAATGCCAGCCCTGAGGGGCAGCTCTTGCCCTGGCTGCTTGGCATTCCTGCTGATGCCCATCTTCAGCTTTGCTGATTGATTTCCCTGGACAGGCAAAGGCACCATTGCAGGAATTTCTTGGACAGCCTCCTGTCCTGTTTTGTCTTTCTCAGTGCTGATGTGATCTTCAGCAAGCAGTAAGGTCATTCCTTTATGAGAAAACTGCTGAAAAGCTCCCTGGGATGATGGCAACCACACAAGGGGCTTTGTCTCCTTTCAGAGGCAGCACAGAGTTGGAGAGCAGGGATGCTTCCACTTGCATTGCCAGACACCCATTGGAGAGATTTAATATCACCAGCATTTGGGATAAGGCAGCTGGGACAGGCAGTTCAAAGGGTTCCTGGCACACAAAGCTGCCACAGCCTCTAAAGCACAAAGCCCACCTTGGGCTGGCAAGGGGCTGAGCTCAGGACTGCTGAAGGCTTGACAAGTCACCTTGCACATTTGCCCTTGTCTTGGTCTTCTCCCTGCCCCTCATCTCTCTATTTCCACTGGATTCAGGATGCTGAGCTGCACACAGCCCTGCTCTGACCCAAGATATCTGGTCGTTTTTCTCTTGTTCATCCCTGGATCAGGTATGTTGTGACCAATGAGCTGGAAACTGAGAACTGCAACTACAAGTCGGGACTTTTTACATTGCTCTGCAGAACATGCCCAAAGCTGCCCCAAATCAAGCAGAGAAGGGTCTGAAAAGTCCTTCTGCATGACCCACTCCATGAGATTGAAATATATCTAACTAACTTAATATCTAATTTAACAGATGCATATACAAGAGCGTACTGTGAGAAGGAGCAGCACAGGATTCTGCTCGCAGCCCCAAAGTGGCAGAGGAGTCTCAAACACTTCTGCTGCAGTCTCAGACTCTCTGGGTTTATATGCTCTCCAGGAAGAGGCAGTTGTTGGATTTCCCATGAAACATTTAGAATAAATTTTCTCGGGTGTTCAGAACACACCTCTGTTTGTTCTGAGGTGTTTTGGAAGGACATAGGTGAAGTTTTAGTACTCAATAATCTCCCCTTTCTTTTTTATTCAACAGTTTGATGTTAATTTTCAGGTGAGCTGGCTTGAGTTTCTTTGCCAAATCATTCCCTCCCTCCGTACCCTCCTGACTGGCAGAAAATACCAAAATGCTGCAAAATTCAGTGCATGCATAAGCTCTGATTCCTGCTTGGAAGTCAGGAACTCCAGCCTAGGCTTTGTCCATATATGTATATTTATTTTAGAAAGTCAGGAAAGACTTTGAATATTGGAATCAATGGTGAGGAAGGAGGAAGAGCTTACCTTGGTGCAGAGTCTCAGAACAGGCAGCTGAAACGTTCCTTCTGTCTTCTCCCTGGAGAAAGGAGTGTTTGAATCCTCAGGAGTGCCACTGCATTATATACCCAGTCATAAACTTGCCCCTTGTTATAAACAAGGAATTCTACAGAATAGAGAAGTTTTCTATTTTTATTCAGGGGTATGTGCACACCCACCCTGAAATGTGCTGACTGTTGTTTGTTATAGTTTCCCCAGAATTTCTCCCAACTTTGCTGATTTGCAGCATGGTCTGTCAGGATCAGTTAACTATACAGCCTGTCATCAAGTTGCCCTTTTTTGTAAACAGTGAATTCCAGAGAAAAGAGAAGTTTTCTATTTTTTATTTAGGGATTTTGTTCACACCCACTCTGAAAGACGTTGACATTGTTTTAGTTTCCACAGAATTTCTCCCAGATTTGCTGACTTGCAGCATGGCATGTCAGGGTCAGCTAACAGGGCCTGGGGCTTCCTTGATCATTTCCTCAATCCCACCAGCTGCAGCTGCTGCTGCTCCAGCACCTACACGTGTTTCTGCTCCCAACAGAACAGCTCTGGTGACCCTGGATGGACTGGCCTGACTCTGAGTGCACTCAGATATTCACAGTCTGTCCTTCTGCAGCCTCCCAGAACATCATTGCCATGGCCAGGCTACAAATATTCTCTTGCCTGGTTGCCAGGGCTGTGTGACAGCTCCATCCCAGCAGCCTGGGAAGGAGAAGGCTCTGGGGATACCTCAGAGCACCTGCCAGTACTTTAGGAGTCTACAGGAGAGCTGGAGACAGACTTTGCACAAGGGCATGGAGCTGAGAGGTGTGCTGGGTTCAGAGTTAATTTTTTTGACAGTGGCAGGGATGGGGCTGTGTTTTGGAGCTCTGCTGAACACAGAGTTGATAACACAGAGATGTTTCTGGTATTGCTGGGCAGAGCTTTCACAGGGCAAGGCCTTTTGTGCTTTTTGTACTGCCAGGCTGGCAAGGAGGCTGGGGGTACTTGGGAGGTTGGGAGGAGACACAGGCAGGACAGGTGAGCCCAACTGACCAGAGGATATTCCAGAGCATGTGACAGCATGCTGAGGATACAAAGTGAGGGGAAGGAGGAGGGAAGAGGGGGCAATTGGAGGGGAGGGTTTTGTCTTCCCAAGTAAGTGCGAGGTGGGATGGGGCCGTGCTCTCCTGGAGGTGGCTGAACACATTTCTATCCATGGGAAATGGTGAAGGAAATCCTTGATGGGCTTTGCTTGTGTGCACAGCTTTTGCTTTCCCTGTTAAACTGTCTCTATCTCCACCCATGAGTTTTCCAGCTTTTCCCCTTCCGGTTCTCTCCCTGATCCCAGTGGTTGGGGAGGGAGGGAGGGAGCGGCTGCGTGGGGCGTGGCTGCTGGCTGGGGTTAAACCGCACCATTGGGACAGAATTCACAGGATTACTTGGTTGGGAGAGAACTTCAAGATGATCAAGTCCAATTCACACCCCAACATCTAAACTAAACCATGGCACCGAGTGCCACATCCAGTCTTTTTTTTAAACACTTCCAGGGATGGAACTTCTTTGCTCTTTCAGTGAAAAATTTTTCCTAGTATCCAACCTGTATTTCCCTTGACACAGCTTGAGATAAGGTGAAACAGCTTGAAATGGAAGCAGTGTAGGTTTAGGCTGGATATTAGGAAGGTATTTGTGACTGTGGAGGTGGTGAAGCTCCAGCACAGGTATCCCACAGAAGCTGAGACGGCCCCATCCCTGCAAGTGTCCATGGCCAGGCTGGCTGGGGCTTGGAACAACCTGGGATAGTGGAAGGTGTCTCTGTCCATGGGAGGGCATGGATGTAGCTGGTCATTAAGGACCTTTCCAACCCAAAACATTCTGTGATTCAATGATCATTCATTGTCTCAAAACTCAACTGGACACATTTTCTTCAATTTCCAAAACTCCAGGAATAATAGAATGATGAATTGGTTGTTACAACCAGAAATACCTGGAAGAAGTGTGTTAGACCAAAGTTGGTTTAAACAAACTAGTTGAGTCCTGTGGTTTCTTTTGTCTCTGTTAACCTGGGACTGATGTCTTAAATAAACTGGGGGTTTATTTAGCCAGGGTGAGGGAGAAGGCCAAGAAGAAGTAGATCCGGTGGAGGTGGGGCAAATTCCTCCTTTCTGATGGGGCCCAACTGACAGAACTAAGCAGGGCCAACAGTGGTCACATCATTACAAGGGGCCATAAACCATCAAAGCCCCCAAAGTGTCCCCCAACTCCACAGTGCTGCATGACCCCATGTAAAACCCCTCCCAGGGGAAAAGTGGAGCAATCCCATATAATCCTGAACTCACAGAACCCACTGAACTCTTTGTTGCACAGGACCGCCGCCCCCCGCCCCCCCCAAAGGGTCAAGAGTAAGGACATCAAAGTTGCTGTCTCTTTGCAGGAGCCATGGGGATATCTTGTAAGAGCTGTTGGCACCTCGACCCACTTTTTCATCCTCACTTGTTGGAAAAGTATGTGGAGTGGGATGCTGACACTTGTGCGGCTGTTATGGCCTCCTCTCGCTGTGTTTGGACACTGAACCTCCTGCGAGGATGGGCATTGTTACTTTACTGCTGGTGGAAATTTCAGTGGGAAGCAACTTGTGGGTTATATATGAGGTGAACACCTGCAATCCAGCATCGGAGCAAGTAAACTTTATTGTGAATGCCTGTGTTGGGACTGAGAGAGGTGAAGGTCACAGCCCTTACAGTGCTGTGCTGGTAGCTGGACAGTGTTGATAAAGAGACCAGTTTGTTTGGCTACTGTCCCTCTGACATTCCTTCCCCATCAAAGGGGATGGGAGTGGGCAAGATCCTGAGAAGGGACACAACTAGGCCAGCTGACCTAAATTAGCCAAAGGTACAGTTCATACCATATGACTTCAGCTCAGATATATAAGCGAACAGAGAGAGAATGAAGGAAGGGTGTGTCTGAATTTTCAATGCTGGCCTTCTAGAGGAATTGTGCCCTGCTTCCCAGGAAGTGTCTGAACATCATTGTTGATGTGAAGTAGAGACTGGCTTTTGCTCTCTTTAACTCTTGCACACCAGGCACACACCCTCCTGGAGTGTGTGTTGGTGTGTGTGGAGATTCCTTCTTGGAGTGGAGATGTCTCTCAAGGTCACTTCTCGAGGCTGAGCCAATGAGATTTAATCATGGTCATTGGTATGGGTGATCTCTAATTTTTTTTGCTGGTTTTAATATAACTGCTTTAATGTATTTGCTTCAATACTGCCTCATAGTGCACAATATTATGCTAATAGTCATAGCTTCCATATTGTGAACTAAATAATTCTGATTAACATATTTTTGCCTTATCATTATAATCTTAAATAATATATAATTATGTAAATATGTATGGTTTGCAATTCTCAGACCTATGGGATAAATTGTATAAAGTTTCAATTACATCTATATAATCCTTTAGATGGAAAAAATTGACAAAATCTGGGGCTAAGATTGGATCCAGACAGCTCCCTGAGAAGGAGTTTCTGAAGCCAGGGAGTCCTTTCTGCAGCTCATGACTCAACAGGAAGGTTTCTCTATTAACCTTTGTCTGAAACTCCCAAAACCACTTTCAAGGAAAAGGGAGCCCCTGCAAGACCCCTAAATGTTCATGGTCAAAAGGAACAACAGAAGAAGATATGTAAAATTTCACAAGGTTTTATCAGTAAATTACACACTTGGCATGGAAATGGTTATGTTCGTCCCTAAACTACTCTATAAGCCAGCGGCAGTGGGTGTCCTTTTATATATAAATTTTCCTGACCCGAAGACAGGTTTCTCACTTCCTAATGGAACATAGATATCCATGTGAAGTCTGCTCTCTCAGACCTTCTTGGAAACAAATCAGAGGCCTTTGGGATCCTTGAGTTGTCTTGCTCCCTTCTACAGTCCATTTGTCCCCCTCTATTCTGCTCTGGTGATACCTCACCTGCAGGGCTGCCTCCAGCTCTGGGATCCACAACAGAAGAAGGTGACAAAGCTGTTGGAGTTCAGAGGAAGCCACAAAGATGCTCCAAGAGCTGGAGCACATCTGCTCTGGAGAGAGGGTGAAAGAGCTGAAGGTGAAGGAGCCTGGAGAAAGGACTCTTGGGAGAATTTGGACACCTTCCAGTGTCTAAATGGTTTTAAATGAGAAAGGGACTTTGGACAAGGGTATGGAGTGACAGGACAAGAGAGAATGGCTTTAAACCGAAAGCAAATGGGGTTAGATTAGATGTTAAGAAGAAATTCTCTCAATTCTGTGAGAGTGGTGAGGCCCTAGCATAGGTGGTCCAGAGGAGTTGTGACTGCTCCATCCCTGAAGTGTCCAAAGCCAGGCTGGACAGTGACATGGGCTGCTCCATCCCTGGAAGTGTTCAAAGCCAGGCTGGACAGTGACATGGGCTGCTCCATCCCTGGAAGTGTTCAAAGCCAGGTTGGACAGTGCCACAGGCTGACTGCTTGGAGATGACCATGGCTAGCCCAAGCTCCTGGCCCGTGCCAAGAGTGGCTGCTCCCTGTCTGCCCCTTGGGCCGCTCTGGGGGGCAGTAAAGCAGGGCTGCCTCACCCTCAGAGGCAGCAAAGCTGCTCTGTGTGGCTGCTGCTAGAATCCTGAGTTGAGGAGTCCAGAGTGAAGGAAAAGAGAGGGATCACTTGTGTAGGTTCTCAAGAGGGTTTAATCTGATAGGATCCAGGAACAAGTGGCAGTTCCAACTGGGTTACAGCATTTTAAGTATGGGGGAGGGAACATGGGGAGGATACAAGCTTGGAGCAATGCTGAGACACATGGGGAGGGGCACAAGGTGGGGTACACATAATAACATCCAGTGGGGTACAACAGGGGAGGAGAGCAGGTCAAGCAGACCAATATGTATTCAAAGGATCCAGGATGGACACAGAAGTTTCTGGAAACAAAGGCGGGATTCCTGTCATGGACAAGGAAGGCGGGCAGGGCCTCTCTGAGTGGCAGGGAAGACTCTGGAATAAAGGGTAGGTCTTTAGGTAGATGGACAGGGGAATGGGTGGACATTGCTCAGGGACAAACCAATATGCATAGGGGACAACTGGAACAAACAATTTTGAACTTATAACATCACAATTTCATAACAAAGAAACTTACTACCACGGGACAGGGCTTGGAGCCACCAAGGATAGTGGAAGGTGTCCTTGCCCATGGCTCAGGAGCTGAGACTACAGGGATGGTCTTTGAAATTCCTTCAAACCGAAACCTTTCTGTGATTCTATGACATGTGGCAAAAGCTCCTGAGCCTGTTCCAGCCAGGATGTGAGGCTTATTCTCGGGGACAGTCACTGTCAAACAGGGAAACCTGTCCCCTCCCATAGAGCTCTGTTAACGTGTCCTCCAGCTCTCCCAGTGTGAGGAGCTGAACCTGGTTCCTGTCGTTCTCAGCGATGACCGCCCAAGCCTTTATGTAGTTGTTGTCCACCACGCAGCAGGCAGCTGACCAGAGGTGGCTGGGTTTATTAACCCTCCCCTTGGCAATGTAGTTGTTCCCAGGCACAGCACCTGTGATCACGTGGGTCGTTATACAGCCCTGGGTTTGCTGAGCCATCGTTTGGTTCTCGTAGTCTTTCCACTGGCCCTTGCTTGTTGAGTGTGCTGTTCTGGGGCACTATGTTGGTGAGGGTGAAGGTAGCCCACTTGCTGTTGTTGCCACTTTGGTGGCCACTGGGGCTCAAGTGACCACGGTCCAAACCCTGGAGGTTTTTGTAGTCTTGGTTGATAGCCTGACTCTGGCCAATTTGCTGTAGAGTGATCTTGTATCGATTCCTGATAGATTTCTCTGTATCCATATCCTTAGAATAATGTGGGTTGATCAGCTTGACAGGGTAAGAAGAGGAAAAGGTGTCAGTACTGAGGATGCATGTAATGAAACAGATTTCCATGGAGCAGAAGGCTCTGATGCTCAAAATTCCATTTTTTGTCATCTCAGTGTAGGAAAATGTATGAATCTGAGAGAAATCATACACATGCCCCTCCTGCATGAATGCAAGAGCTTTAAAGAGCAAGCAGCTCAGAATCTGACTGCTCTCAGTTTGACTTGTGTCCTTTGTGATCCAGCCTGCAGCCTGTGCTGGGAGCATGGATGGATGCATGAGCCAAGGAGCATTTCCCACTCCTAGGACTGAAAGATGACTTTGGTGATTCACCTGCCCTGCCAAATCTGCTTCCCTTTCCTCCTGTCCTCACAGCCCAAATCTGCCCAGGGCTCTCCCTGGATCCCCTCTCACCACGCTGTGATTCTGTGATTCTGTGATTTGATGTGTGGTTGCTACAGGTGTAGCCCAGTCCTGGAACACCAGAGGTTTCCTCCTATAACCCCATCCACAGGGACAAGTGTCAGGAAATCAGTCCTGGAGCTGACGTTTCCCTGGGAGGGCTACAGTTCATTCAAGGATGAACAGTTTTGCTCAGTAAGCAAAATGATCTCAATGTGAATGGAATCTGTTACAGCAGTGCTGGGAATGTGTCTCAGAGCTGATCTGAGTGGCTGGAGGGTGATGTGCTGTAAGAGAGACACTCACCTGAGGCTCAGCATACCACAATTTAGATCTGTTTCCAGGTCCAGGCTGGTAGATGTAAGCAGAGTACACTGGAATTCTCCTGTCTCTGTCGTACAGGGTGGCATAGCGATGCGAGTTGCTGAAGTTCTGACAGATCCGGGCTGGGTTATTTGGATTTAGGGCATCATTTGGGGGAATCTCTTCATAGAAAAACTGAGGACAACTATCAAAGGAGTTCACCACCTCGCTGTGTCCCAGCCAGAGGCAGCTGGCCAACACCTGCAGCAGCAGCAGCCCCAGCATGGTGGCAGGATTTCAGTGAAGGGCTCTTGCTCCCCTGGAAGGCAAATGCAGAGGGACACTCAGCTTGGGGGAGCTGATAATAGGCTGTGCAGGTGGGACATAGCTGGCAGAGGAGCTGTCTATTCCCACTGCTCATTCATTGACAACTAAACTGGATTCATTTTCTTCCACTTCCAAAACTCCAGGAATACAATAATAACGTGCTGGTTGTTATAACCAGATATGGTTATGAAGTAATGAATCTCTCAAACAACTCCTGAGGTCTGTGAGCTCATGGCTTTGCATTTCACTGTTTTTTAATAAAAATCTCTGCTCCAGTACCTATTTACTGGATCTTCTGTGCCTTTCAAGTTAGTGGAGGCACTGCCTACATGTTGCCCTGAGCTGTGCACTTTCTGGATGAGAGATGTTTAGTGAGCTTTGCTGCCCAATGATCCAACTCCCCTGTGGTCTGTTCCATAAGAAAAACCTCCATTTTTTCTACTTGTAAAAAATTCTGTTGGATCCTCCAGTCTTCTTACAGTTGTGAGATCAGAGATTCCTACATGAAGTTCTTTTGGTAAGTTTTCCATATCATGGTAAAAAAAAAAAAAAAACCAACAGGATTTACAGCACTTTTTCAGTAGAATTGTTTTGAAGTCTGGATCTGGCTTCTCCCAGTGGATGTTCTCCTGATTTCTCCCTCAGTTTTCTTTCTATCAGATGCTAAATGCAGCAATCCAACCTCATGGTAAAGCAGGGCAAGCTGGGAAGTAGCTGAGCAAATGCAGGGAAATGGAAACAGCTCTTATGACTGCAGTGGTGGAAAGAGGGGGTTTTGAACCAGAGGGCAGTACTGTTTCTATTTTAATGACTGGATATGGCGCTCAGGGCCATGGTCTGAGTGACAAGGTGGTGATTATCAAAGGTGTGACTTGATGATCTTGGACGTCTTTTCCAACCTAAATGATGATGTGATTCTACTGAAAAAAATGAGATGTCATCAAAGCCTTCTCCTGAGTTTTCAGTCCCTGTGGAAAAAGGAAGTGAATATCTGAAGAGATACTAAGTACATGGAGGGCTGCAGATCTTCAGGGCAAAGTAAATTACAGAAGCCAAATGCACATGAGAAAACAAAATGCACGTGAGAAAACAAAATGCAAGAAACAGGAATGTTGCTTGGACAGGTGGATTGAGGAGATTTGTGCTCTTCTGGACTGTTCTCCTTCAAGGGCAGCAAAGATCCCACAGCCACAGGCAGGATCTGTGAGTGAGGACAGAGAGGGAATGTAGACACCTCAAGGCCAGCACTCTTTACATCAGCCAGGATGGTGATACATGCATGTCTCATCTTCATTGCCAGGTATGTTCATGGGATCACAGAAAGCATCATGGAATGGTTTGGATTAGGAGGGACCTTAGGGATCATCCATTTCCAAACCCCCTGTTTTGACACCTTCCACTAGACCAGGTTGCTCAAAATCCAATCCATCCTGGCCTTGAACACTTCCAGGGATGGGGCATTCACATTCACATTTGCCAGGTGTACAAATGCGAGTGAGCTTCAAGTGATGGGTACGACACTGACCCAATCAGACCAAAGATTAGAGGCTCACAGAAAAGGCAACAGCTGCTTCTTCTGTTCTTCCCCTGTGTCCCTAAAGCACCTCTGCTGTGCAGCTCTCCCTCAAGGAACATTTTCTATGTAAAAAATAATCTCCTTTTCCAGAGCTATATGAAAAGTATCCATTTTATGGAGAAAAGTGCAGGGAACAGGTAAGAATATAAAAGCTTGTCTATGTTACTAAATTCCCCCCCCAAGGACAGCAGATGTACATTATCCATTTTAAACAATTTTCCTCAAGCCTTTCTATGCAACACTCCAAATGCTGGCTCATGGCAATCCTTGAATTTTGGAGATAAATTATTCAATCAATTTTTTTCCTCACAAGGATCAACAGCCTTTTAAAATATTGTACAGTTCAGCTGAAAAAGTTGGTGTGGGATTTGGATATCTTTGGTTACATTAACTCCATCAGACCAAGTGCCATGGTCCCTGTGCATGCAGAGCAGGTAACACCGAGGTGACAGAAAGGTCACCTCCTTGCCACCAATGAAGCACCACCCTGCTACTAACACTCACAGCTGAGAGCTCTCAGGCTCCCTGTGGTTACACTCTTTCAGTTTCTTTTGGCTTTGGAGACCAAAAATCAGTATATTATTTTCACTTTCAGATCCTCACGTGGCAAAACCTCTGAACTGCATAAGACAGAGGTAGTGAGCAACCACCACGGGAGGCTACAAGCCAGGTTTTGAGCTAAATAAGGGAGAAGAATGAGAAGAAGCATCCTACCCTGTGGAGGTAGGATGGTGTTTTTAGCATGGCAATTGTACTGCCTTACACAACGGGCTCAGCTGTAGAACTCCCACCCCTTGCCCCTGGGGAAGGTCACATTCACACCTGAGGGTTTTCATCCCTTCTGATGAGCCATAACAGCCTCAACTGCTCTGATGTGAGAGGCAGCTGAGAAGAGGTCATAAACATCAAAGACCCCTGAGGTGTCCCCAGACTCATTCCTGAGGCCTTCCACCAAAGGACTGCAAGCTCCCCCCAAGGTGAGGTACCTGGGCATTCCCACCCAGCCTGAGCATATTTTAACTCATTGGGCTTTTTGTTTGGGGGCTTTCCCCCCACACCCAATGGATCAAGGCTGTGACCATCACTTAAAACAACAGACATCAAAACAGCAACAACAAAATTTTGTCCCTGGATCCATGGGAGGTGAGGTCTTTCTACTCTTATTCTTTCTTTCTTTTTTTCCTTTATGTATTTCCTTAAGTGATATTTTAATGGATATGTACAGATATATATATTTTAAAAACAAAAATATGGATATATATAATTATATGGAGATATATATATCTACAGATACATATATATTATATGGATATTAGTAAAGATAATACTAACCAAAATTACAACATGCCTCCTTTCCATTGCAACCAAATTGTTCTGAAACAAACCCTTCTACATATATATATATATATTCTTAAAAACACTGGTCATTCATTGTTGTTTCATTCTAATCCACCCCAAGGGATCTATTAACAAGAACCTGGGTTACCCTTCCCTTCTGGTCTCTCACACTCTGCAGTTGTTCCTCAGGTAAAATGGAAGTCCCAGCATATTAATGCAACTCTGGAGCCTGAATTCTGAATTTGTGGAATTTTCTTTGCACCATGCAGTGATAACAACACACTTCCTCAAAAGCTATAGCAGCATTCATAACTGTACTTCAATTTCAATCACATTTTGGTCTGTATAGAAATTAATCCATGCTGTGGTTTCATACAGATACATTCTTAGGAGGATGAAATACCTTTACTTATTAATACAACCTGCTTATAGAGCTTCCTTACATTTTTTTTTCCTGGAAAATGTTTGTATATTAGGATTTCACCATGTATGTGGACTTCCAAATGCTGTTGGGATTTGGGTGCTTCGAAGTTGTGCAGGGAGCACACACCTTCAGAAAGGGATTCACACCTTGTGAAAGGGATTCAGACCTGTTGAGTCTGGCCAAAGGGAGGCTGAAGGGCAGCCCAACAGCCGCCAGCAGCTGCTCAAAAAGTCAAGAACACCAAACCTGAGCTCTTTGTGGCACAGCAAGGCACTGTAACAGGGCAGCACCCACAGACTGGCTTGGGAAGTTGCACAGCAGGATAAAAATTGCCTCTAGGCACCTACTACAGCACTGGAACAGCTTGTTGGGAGATGACAAATGATGGATTGCAGAGGTGACTCAAGGCTCAGCCAGATGAAAACAGCTGAATTAGAGTCCTGTGGCTGATGTTGCCAAACAGCATTTCTTTGATCCTGTGGTAGATATCTCCCATCTTCTACCCAGCCCACCCCACCCTGGCCTGCCACACTCAGATATTGCCTAGAAAATTATGTCAACACAGGCCAAATCTTCTGGTCCTGAGAGTTGTACTTTTAAGTCTTTCTATAGCCCAAAGTCATAAAAAAACACCACATACCTCAGAGAGCCAGGAATAGGACACACTTCTAGAATCCTGGTTCAGACTCTTCTGGGGAAAAGGCAGCAACTAGATGAGACCCCAGCCACTCATCTCTTTCGTTAAGGAGAGACTGATCTTTTTCAACAGTGTCTGCGCCAATTTGGTTCCTCTGCCAGCCATCCCCACACTCCAATAAATACAAGCTTTGCTGCTGCACATTAGTTATGCCAAGGATAATTAGCAATTACGTCAACATGGTTTCCAGTTTGACTGCTGGTTGACTCCACGTGGAAATGAGGCTGTTGTTTGCAAGAGGAAATATGTCAGACCAGGCCTCAGAGGAAGATCCTCGTTGCTCATGAGGAAGAGCAGCCCTTGTGCTCAAGGGCTGTGCCTTTGGCCATCTCTGCTGGGCTTGGCATCCCCTGGGGCCCGTGGATGTGGCACGGAAGGGGGGGCCAGCTGTGTGCAGTGGGCAATGCTGATCAACCTTCACCTCTGAAGGTGCCACTCAGAGCTCACTGCCTCCAGCCAGAAAAGATGTGATAATGCTGTGTTGTAGGAGGTGGCAGACTCAAATCCTGGGCTAATTAAGAACATGTCCTCATTATAATGAGTTCACAAGAAACTGACCCTTGAGGACAGACTAACACAAGCAAACAGCTGTAGGAACTCACTCCTGGCTCACCCCATCTAAATGACATGTAGTCCCAGCAGCTCTGGTTTTGGTTAAGCAGGATTCACCCTGTTTAAGTGCTGGTTCTCAACACTCCCTGTAGAGTCAATACAAGAGGAATATCCATGTTTCCAGGGCACAGCTTACGTCTAGAAGATTAAGGGAATTACACTCTAAAAGTGTTTCTTCCTCTCTGATCACCATGAGGATTCACAGAGGGCCAAGCTCTGACTTACACCTCCAACATTACATGAGTTGAGTCCCAGTTTATGTTGCCATCTCTAAATCCATGCTGTCTATATCACATTACTTAGCCAAAGCATAACAGAAAAATACAAAAGCCATCCATTTCCAAAGCTCTTTTCTTCAGGACAGACCTTCAGAGCAAACAGCCTCTCCTCATTCAAGTTCTTGATGTGTCAATCCAATAGGAATTTCAGGGGAGTTTTGTAACCTGTGAGGGAGGATGTTTTCTTGAGAGCACAACAAATAATCAGTATAGCAAGGAACAGGAGGGAAGGATGCACTTCTTGCAATTCAGTCTGAGTATTCTCAGACCAAGATGTTTCACGTGATTGTGGAAGACAACAGAGGGTAAGGAACAGAGATTATTTTTCTTACTTCCTGGCAGGGTTAGCTGTGTGTTTTAAGTCTTACTCAGGCCCAAAAGAGCAGATAGCACTATAAGATCACCTGGTTTGAAAATGACCTCATGCTAAACTGGCCATGAACTAGATGCAAATTTGGGTTCTTGAGAAGTGAAGTCAAAAGTTTTTTTGTGCAGGTGACTTGCTCTGAGTCAGATCTCCTGCTGGACTAAGAACCAGCTCATGGGTGCAATGAAGCAAGTCAAGAGTCACCGTAGGCCTTCTCTGGGCTCCCCTTGTGATCCAGCCTTAGTCTGCAACACTTCTCTTCCATCTCAAGCAGGTGACCTCTGAGGGGACCTGTGATGCTTCCTTTGTGACTTGGTTTTCTGCTGCAGATACCATTTCATGGGGCATGACCATTGCCAATGGGATGTGTGAGAAAATCCTAAGTCTGGATGCTATGGATGCCCAATTTTATGCTTCTTTTCCCTCAGAAAGATACAGAGAACAAGATTATGGTAAAAATACACCTCTGTCCATAACAAGCATCTGTGGAAATTTTAGATGGGTATTTCCAGCACTAGGTCAACAAGATGTGATGAGTCACAAAACGTGGTAAGCAAACTCAGAATTTCCTTTGTTTTGTGGGATTCTGCACTGATGGGGTTCTGGAACTGTTGTACATGGGCAGCATCTCATTTCCCAGGTAGGAGAGAGAGGAATGGGAACATGGAAGAGGGTGGATGGGTTTGCAGGGGTAACTTGGAACAGGATGAGAAAATCAGCCATAAGAATAGGCAAATGCTTCAGAGATGAGCCAAGATGTTCCTCAAACCAAACCAGACAGAAACCTACCAGGGAAAAGCAGAAATCTGCATGTAGCCAGCTCAGACCTCACCTCAGCCAGCTCTTGGACAATGAAGGCACTTCCCTAGAACACAACCTTCCCACCAGGGGCTGACTGCCAGGACTCAGCTCTCAGTGAGGGATATTTTCTGGGGCAGAGGAGGCAGCTGATGAGGTTAGGGAAGTGCTGGGCAGCAGTACCCACAGCCCAGCTATGGGTTTAAGGAGAGGCTGTTTCATTCTTGAGAAACAAAAGCAAAAGCATCTGCTGTCACAAGTGAGGAAACCAGCCCAGCAAAACTGGTTTACAGGAGATGAATTTGAAATCCAGACTGGCTGATAAGAGGCAGATTCCATAACAATGAAAATTTGGAGGGCTTTTGAGGTGTTTGTGCCAGTTTAACCTCTGGGTTTAGACCACACCTGGTTGCCCTCATTGGAGCTCCTGGTTGCCTTGGCAGAAGAAGTCAGATTCACCAGTTCTGCTACAGGCTGTTGTGCCTGGACAATGCAAGAGCAAATGTTACCATCATAATTTGGGTGTGGGGAACCCTAAACCAGAAACCCATCAACCTCAAGGTGGAGGTACTGAATACAAAGAGATGGATTTGATCCAGCTGTCCCGTGGGAAAGCTTGGAGACAACATGGAGCTCAGGATGGAGCCAATCTTGAGCAGTCTGATCCAGCATTGGTGGTAGATCTGCTGAAAGGATCTCAATGATCTTAGAGGTCTTTTCCAGCCTAAATGATTCTATGATCCTAAAAAATACCTTTCTGGTTACAGAGGTTGGTGCAGAGGTTTCACCTCTGAGAGTGGTGGGGAGAAGGAGTCGGTGTGAGTCAAGTCCAGCCTCAAATGTCAAAAGGCAAATCCTTATGCAACCATTGGCTTTGTGAAAAAAAATGCGCAGGGTTATTCAAAATAATGCCAAAATGCAGGTCAACGTGGGCAAAGCTGGAGCACTAAGAACAATAAGAGCAATAAGAGCAATAAGAGGAGCTGGAGCAATAAGAAGATTGAAAATACCAGGTTTAGCACTCAGTTTCTATGTGCTTGTTCTTGTTTTTCAGTCAGCTGCAGATCAAAATCATAGAAGTCAGCACAAAATGCAATGGTTGATACTTTTATGGTTTTTATAACAACTGTTTCTTATAAATACAGAGCTGCTATTGTCAGCCCCAACAGAGTATCCTGGGAGTCTGTACTACAAGAAACACAGTGCTGAACACATGAGCCTTTCTTCTCATACCACTCTCCCACTTGTTCCTGAGTATTATAATCATAGAATCATATAAGGGTTTGGATTGAAAGGAACTTCAAGATCATCTTGTTCCAATCCCCTGCCATGGGCAGGGACACCTTTAACAAGAAGGGGAAACCTTTAACAAGATGAGGTTTCTCCAAGCCCCATCCAACCTGGCCTTGGACACTTCCAAGGCAGGGGCAGCCACAGCTTCTCTGGGTAACCTGTGCCAGGGCCTCACCACCCTCATGGGGAAAAAATTCTTCCCAATATCCCACTTAAGCCTGCCCTCTGGCAGTGGGAAACCATTCCCCCTTGTCTTGTGCCTCCAGGCCCTTGTCCAACATCCCTTTCCAGCTCTCTTGGAGCCCCTTTAAGCACTGGAAGGAGCTTTCAGGTCTTCCTGGAGCCTTCTCTTCTCCAGACTGAACACTCCCAACTCTCTCAGACTGTCTCCAGAGCAGAGACAGTCTGTCTGTCTTCTGTCTTCCAGCCCTCCATCCATTCTCTGTGGGTGCATTATTTGGAAGACACAATGAGGTTAGTGGCACAAACTTGCCATTAAAGTCCATGCAATTATTTAATATCAACCTTTCAAAACATTGTTTTTCTGCAGGATTAAAACAGGGAACACCCCTCTTTATTGGAACCTAGGGCAACTGTTCAGCCAGATTATTCCATTACAGAGCTCTGCTCTCCTAAAGATCACAGGTGCCCTGCAGCTACTAGGGCATTATCTTTCAGTGCTTTTACCACAAAGTCTTCTGCTAATTTGAGTTTCTTTCTCTGTGTGTTATATTGTGTATTGAACTTTGGTTTTTACTCTTGGAAATCACTCAAACGTTCAGAAAACAGAGGAACTGACTTAAAGGTATTATTTACTCTCAAACTACTCTTTCATTCTCTAAATTATTTTCATTTAGTATCCATTCAGGCAGCTCATCTTTAAAAGGCTGCAGGTTTCTTATCCTCAGCCGTCCAAACAAAGTAACCTGCAGAAACAACCCGTCCCAAATATAAGCAAATAATATTTACTAAGGGCAGGTAAAAACTCACAGATTTTACTGGTCTGTCTGCCAGAGATTGACTTCGCGGTAGAAGACAAATTTCAGTGTGTTACAAACACTGCAATCAAAATTTTTCAATTTCAATTTTGCAATTAGTTGTAATAAAGTTAGATTATTTTACTGATAAGCTTTGGGTAAAAAATAATATGCCAGTATGGAGAATTTCTTTGTCTACTTTTTGCCCAGTGATGTTCAAGGGCAAAACACACAAGGTATAAAAACTTCCAGACATTTTGTTGCCTGACTATGTTCTTTGAAGAAACCTCATCATGAAAGTCCCATCTTCCCAACCCCAAAGCTGACAGGCTTTCAGGAACTGACACCAGCTATAAAACACAAGGCAATCAAGTTTTACTTTCAAAAACCCCCAACTATTTTTAGTACATATATTTCACTCCATCCTACCCAGAGCACTGCAAAGATGTCGCACGGAGAAGGAACAGAGCCAGGCTGCCACATCATGTTCTGCACTGTACTGAGATGGGGAAGGAAGAGGCTGGGGAAGAGGCTTTCCTGGAACCAGGGATGTTTTTGCCTTTTTTTTAATTAAGGAGAAGCAGAAGAGTGTCAACAAGCCTGGCACAGGAAGGAGGCTGCCTGTGCTAGACCGTGCTCAGCGATTGCGCGCAGGAAGTGGCGCAACTCTTCCCCGTACGCGGCGGCTGCTGAGACCGCGGCGCCCTGGTTTTGGCTGGGGATTGACACTGTTAGGAAAATTAATCTACAAACACCAGAGGTTTGTGTCCAAAAAGGAGACAGAAGGAGTCCTTTTACTTTATTGGAATAAAGGGAGAGGCCATGGGGCATTCCCCTGGGATCTCTCCAATTTTTGGAGGATGCAGTCTCTTTTTTATCCCAATTTCCCGGCAGCATTTCTCTTCTCTCTTTCTCCATTGGTACTTGAGAGGTACGGACTTCCTGATACACCTGATACCAAAGATTTCCAAAAAAATTCTCTCTAATGTATAACCCTCCCTTTTAATTTTTAATTCTTATGGAATTTAGGGGTTTTTCTTCCCCATTCTTTCTTTTATCTCTCAATGTCTAATTTTGTTTATCAGCAAACCTAAAGTTTAGTTGTAAAAGCAAATATCTCTTTTCATTCATCAATCAGTGGAATCCTTCCCATTGTTTCTTTTATCTTCCAGAGCTAGTTTTATCTACCAGCAGACCCACAGCTTGTCTGTAAAGACAAATCCACTATTCCTCTCAACACGAGCCCCACAAAGCAGCTGTATGGGATCCTTGCCTTGAAGCAGAAAACCTCTTTATCTTTGCTGTGAGCCACTCCAGCCAGCAAGAGTTTCACTGGCAAAGCACAATGGTGTGCACTCAACTTGTGAACACAAGCAAAATTCTTTGTGAGAAATGTCAGGCTTGGTCTTCCTTTGGCTTGTCTCTGCTGTTATGAACAGCACCCTGCCAGCTGCAGGGTGGGAGCCAGGGTTTCCTGAGCTCTGACCTCAGCTTTCACAGGTACGTGACAAAGGACCATTGCAAACTCCTAAATCCTCTGCCTCAGCATCCCTACCTTGATATAACCAACATGAAGCACTTGGGAGCTTGTGAGTGTCCCAAATGGCACAGCAGATTATCCTGGAAAGGGCACTTAGTTCACCACCAATCTTCAGAAAGGTTCAATCCAGAATACACCAATCCTGGCAGCTGCCTGTCCCTTCAGCTCACAAAAAATTCTTTGTTGTAGGCTCCACCACATGCCTGGGCAGCACATCCTTACCTGCATTACCTAACTGCATTGGCTGCCCTTACTGCTGGATTATTATTTTATTCACTGCTGGATTATTATTTTATTCCTTTTGTAAATCCTAAACATGTTAATTACTGACATTGCTGAAAGCTTGATTTAACATTCTGTCCATCAGCCCATCAAGGAGGAGGAGATCAGCATTATTATAAAATTATTTAGGTTGGAAGAGCTTTCTAAGATGACCAAGTCCAAATGCTAACCCAGCACTGCCAAGGCCACCACTAAACCTCATCTCCAAATGTCACATTTACACATCTTTCAAATGCTTCCAGGGATGGTGATTCCACCACTGCCCTGGACAGCCTGTCCAACACTTGACAGCCCTTTCATTGAATCATTTTTTTGCTAAAATCCAATCCAAACCTCCCCAGGCACAATTTGAGGCCATTTCCCGTACTACAATTGGTGATTCAGGACAGCTTTCAATAACTGAAAAGATTTTTTTACACTAGTCAGGCCAAAGGGCAAATAACCTACAAATTCACCCTTTATTTCCAGTCCTAAAATCTGTTCTTTCCCTCAGTCAATAGTTCTATGACTAACCATAATTTTTCTTCTTTAAAGGTGTTTTGGAAGAGTTTTGAAATTCAGATTTGCAAATGCTTATAGCTGAACACACATATGCCTGTCCTTTTGACTTGTTCCTAATATAAAATAAATTACAAGAACTCAAGGTCAGAGTTCTCTAAAGTAAAGGAAAGAAGCATCACTACAGGCCAGATAAACCTCAAGCTTTTCCTGACCTCAGCTTCAGGGTGGCATAAAGCAGAAACCAGGTCAGCTTCAAAGAGATGAGCTCCTTATGTTGAGCTTACTGGGACTAAATGAGAAAGGCCAAACAGAGCTCACACCTGATCTGGGCCAATGGAAAATCCCTTTTTAGGTGCTCTGACCATCAGCATATGACCAGGAGGAACTCTGAATGTGCTGCTCAATGCACAGAGTGGTTATTGATGGGGACATCTACAAAGCAGAGAGTAGCCAGGAGCAGGAGATGCCTTCACCTTGCCTGTCTCAGGGACTCCTCTGCAATGCTTAAAAACAGCTGCTAGAAACTGACTTGAGGAATTTGAGCAGGGTAAGAAAATGATTTCACATGAAGAAAGAGGGGAAGTCATGCTTGTCTTTAGAAATAAAGAGTTGGAAGGAAAAGATGGATCCCAGAACCTATAAACCTGGGAGGATGAGCTTCATTTAACTCCAGAACAACTGCTTGCAGGCCACCTTTCTGCAAGCACCTGTAAAGAAGCATGAGAGAGAGGGTTTGTAAAGACCAGATTTTCTCAGACCAGTCTGATTTCCGCTTGTGACCTGGTGGGTAAAGGATAGACAGATGATTTCATATTGCTTCTTTTATAAAGACTTTGGATCATGTCTCCCATGGCAGTGTTTGAGAGACCAGAGGCTGACACAATGTGTTGGGGTACCTGTGGGTCTCGGAATCTCTGCTGCTCAGAGTGACCCCGAGATGTGTTAGAGAGTCTCTTTTGCCAGCCCAGCAGTCAAAGAAGGAGTCAGAATTCTTCTGTTCTCATTCTCAAGGTTGTTTATTATTTCTTATCTATAAAATTCTTTCTCCTGGCCTGCCGAGGTTCATGCAGCAGGTCAGACAGAGGCAGTCTGACCGCCTCAGAGGCGGTGTTATCTGTTACACTAAAAACTACGTGTACATTATTTACTATAACTTCCCAATACCTATCACCTATGTTAGACAGTGAGTTTCTACTCTAAACCAATCCAAAAGTACCAACATCACCCAGAAGATGAAGGCTAGGAAGAAGAAGGAAAAGGACAAGGCACACCCAAATTCCTCCATCTTGGGACCCCAAGCCCTTGTTCTAAAAACCTCAAAAATCTATTTTGCACCCTGTGACAAACTAACTATTATTCTACTTAAACTTTCTACTTAAACTTTCTACTCTATCTAAACTCTCTTGACTTGTAATTCTTCATATAAAGGTTGGTAATTGTTTTTTCCAAGGGCTAAATCAAAGGCACAGGTGTCTTGGGCTCTGTGCCAAGGTCTCTGAGCCTTCCGGGCAGGGGCTCAAGCCCTCCAGGGCAGCCAGAGGATTTTCCTGGGTTCTGACATGTGGGAAGTGATGGGAAGTGCTCCCGGAGTACTGTGGCCTCTAATGGTCCGCACCAGAGTAGAAGACCATGGGTTTCCACACAGTCTCCCAAGGTTCTGTTCAATGCCTTCACTGGTAGCTCAGCTGATGGAGGAAACCATTTCCTTGTTAAATTCACATTCTCTTCCAAGCAGCAAAGGAGTTTAAAGACATGGGGGAGCAGGATTAATATTTAACAGGATCAAAACAAGTTAGAGAGATATTCTAGGTGGAAAAATACCACCTTGAAATTCATGATGATGATAACAGCATTACAGCCATCCATTTTCTGCAAACACTCCTAGAAATTGTCCCCAAAGCACCAAGTGCCATTTCACAGCAGGAGCCCTCACAAACAAGGAGGAGGAGGAGGAGGAGAAGGGGTTTGCAGTTCAATCCCCTAAATGTCTCACACCCCACTGATTCCCAAAGCATCAGTGAACTCCTGTTGGTGGTCAATGGCAACTCAACTCCCCAGAGCAAATACTGGCCAAGAATGGGAAGTGGAGGGAAATTCTCTATGCTGCAAGGAGCTTTGGCCATGAAAGGGAAACGTGGTGACTGGGAGCATGTGGGGTCACCAGCACAGATGCTTACCAGGCAAAAGTGAAAAGCAGAACTTGAGAAGGTCAGATTTCTTACACTTGAGTTCAAAAGAACCAGAATTTTCCTTTTTAAAAAGACATCTGGGTGCAGCCAGGGGCCAGGAGCTGGTGCCTCAGTCAAGTTCTCTAGCAGCTCACTGGGCATGATTCCCAGCCACTTCCTACAAGACAGAGCCATACTTGGTGTGGGGTGAGATCAGGAGGGGGCTTTGCCAGGCTGTTCTAAATCCCTAATCTCTCTTGGGAGCAATCTCAGTGTGACTCTGTTCCTTTGTGGGGATGCCACTAAAGGGAGAGAGCAGCAATTTTATGTGGGCACTGTGGGGTGGATAAAGCCCTGTGGGACCAGATAAAAAGCCATAATTCCTGGAGATGGGAGATGAATTGGCAGGCAAGCATTAGCTCTGCAGCCCCTTGGCATGCCGAGTGCTGTTTTCCATCATTCCCTGCTGTCAGATTTCTCCTGCAGCAGTGCCAGTGATGGGCAAATCCATGCAACACCTACAACAACTCCCCATCCAGGCCCACTGGCCAGCCCCAAAGAGACATCTTCCCTCCAAACAGCTTTCTGACCAGAAATTCACTTCCTTTCATGAGACCTGGCAGAGAAGAAGGGCTGGCTGAATGCCTGCCCTCAAGTTTTGCCCCAGCGTGCTCAGAACTGCATCCTCTGGACTCCAGAGCAGTGTCCAGAGGTACCAGGGGATGACTGGGGGTCCTGGGGCCAGGGCAGGACCCTAACCCTGGTTGCCCATGTCTATATCCTCAGTCCATAGGTTTTTGTCTGGCCGCACAGTGTGTGTTTAAATGTAAACAACCATAACTGCAGCTACCGACACAAATCAGCACTTGTGCATGGAAGAGCTTCAACTGCAGCTCTTCACCTGGAAAATTACCATTGGACTGATTTTCCTTGCTCTTTCCCCCATGTGAAAATGATGTTGGAGCAGACTTGCTGTCCTTACTTTGCACTGTGTCCATCAGCACAGTCCTGGCTGAATTTTCACATTTTCTTACAGAATCACAGAATCTCTTATGATGGAAGGGAGGTCTTAACATCAAACCCCCTGCCTGCCTAGAGCAGGTTACAAAGAGCATATCCAGGTGGTGTTGGAATATCTCTAGAGAAGGAGACTCCACACCCTCCCTGGGCAGCCTTTTTCAGTGCAACCCTCACTGTAAAGGAGTTCTTTCTCACGTTGAGATGGAACTTCTTGTGTTTCAGTTTATGGCCATTGCTCCTTGTCCTGTCACTGGGCACCACTGAGGAGAGTCTAGCACCAGCCCCTTGACACCCACCTTTATATTTTTAGGTATTGGTGACATCTTAGGCTTGCAAGGTCCTCGTGATCCACTCTGGGTAACAGGAGACAAGGATAGGAGGAGAACCCAGATGCCCTGACAAAGAGCAGAGGATAAAAAACCCCCAAACATTCCTGAATCCAGCTCTTACAGCTGCCTGTGAAACTTCACATGTTCAGTGGAGCTGAACATGGGAAGGCAGCTACTTAATTCTGCTGCTAATGGCAGCCTAAGAAACCTCGGTAAAAAAGAGGAAAACAACCAACAAAACAAGTTACTGCATCAGACGAGTGGCAAACCCAATGAGCCAATGTCAGGAGTGAACCTGTGCCCTTCAAACTCACAGAATGGTTCTGTATCTGGGGTAATGTCATTAAGGACCAGCTCCAGAGGCACCATAAAAATAGAGAAAATGTCCCAGAGTACAGCTTGTGGGTGCAGAGGATGTGTTATCACCCAAATGATGAGCTCTGTCCCTAGGCTGAACTCAACCCAATGGGAAAGTTGTCCCTATCAACTGCTGGCCTGTCCCATGGTCCATAGCTTTGGAAGGAACAGGTGACCAGTGACACAGCCAGTGTACCAGCTGGTCTCTCTGGCTTTTAGGGTCAATTACAGGTTGATTTTACCTTTACTGGAGGGTCCAGCTACAGGGGAACACATCAGTGGGGCTGGAAATTATCCATAGTCTCGGCATGCCATGGCATTGATTTCCACTGTGTGGGACTTTGAGATTTGATAGGAACCTTAAGCACTGATTTGCTCTTTCTAGGCTTTGATTTAGACTTCAAGTGTTTGGTTTGGCTGGTGGCTGGGGCCACTTAAGCAGGCTGAAGCAGCCCTTGCCACGTGCCCATCTGTCCAGGAGTTTGTCAGCTCACAGGGCACCACAGAACCAGTTTTTAACCAGCTCCTTCTCAAACAGCAAATCTGAAAGAAAGAAATAATAATTTAAAAAAAAAAAAAAAAAAGAAGAAGAAGAAAAAGGAGCAGCTGCACTTGTTTTTGCTGCAGGAAGTTCTCTGATGGGGAGAAAACTTCCTTTTAAAAACAAGGCATTCATTAGCACTTCTTGTTCTTTTGCCTTCAGGTCATTGCAATATCACAGCCTTTTTGCACCCATCACCCAGCCTGCTGTTGCTCTAGGGGACAGTGATCCCCCCAGGAGTTCCATTCCTCTGGAACAAAACACAAAAAATACAACACTATTTTTACCTTGCAGTCTTTTTATTTTTTGCCTCTGTCCTCCCGTGCAAGCCATTTTGCATATGTGTCTCTCCTTCCTCACCCAAATCACTCCTGCTGGCAATGATTTTTAGCTCTTGAGCTCAAGATCTAGTACCAGCTAATATTTTATCTCCTGTTTCCAAACCAGCACATTATAGCAGAAAAACAAACCTATTTCCTCATTGCAATGATTTTTTAATGTACCATAAACCATCTCTGCAGGAGAGATGGCATTGAGAAAAACAGCAAGTTAACCTGTATTGTATGAGGTTGGCAGAGAGACACAGCCCTGTGCTGGCCAAAGCAGCAAGTCCTGGCATTTCCAGGCTCCATTACCTGCACTGGGAGAGCCACAATGATTGAGGCTTGTACTGACATGGGCAGAACTCTGTCAGCAAGAGTTGTTATTGAACTAAACTCCCGGCAGCTGCTGGTGAATAGGTCGACTCTGAATCAAAAATCTCTCAGGAGCAGTAATAAATGGAAGAAATTTACAGGATGCATTTGTTTCCAAATATTATCCAGGATAATATTAGCCAGGAAATTATCCTGATCTGCAGCTGACAAATACTTGGAGGAAGTTCTCCCCAGAGATGTGGATGGGCTGAAGGTGGGTTGTGGCCAAGGCAGCCCCATGGCAGATCTCAGGGTGTAAGTGGATCCAAATATCCAGGGCCGAAGGGGGAAATGACTATTTTGGCTGCTCATCTTCATAAATAAGAAAATCTCCAGGTCCCAGAGCAGCTGGTTTGGAGACCAGCCTTGTCTGTGGGTGGTGTGGCTTCCATGAGTGGGTGCTGCACATTCCCTGGGGTCCACAGACCAACAGAACCACCAATAAAACATGGTCACCCCCTCATGATCATCCTTACATGGTCACCCTGCCATGATCATCCCTTCATGGTCAACCTCCCATGGTCATCCCTCCATGGCCATCTCCCCATGGGCAACCCTCCAGGGTCATCCTTACTTGGTCATCCCTGTGGTCATCCCTCCATGGTCACCCCTTATGGTCAACCCTCCAGGGTCATCCTTACCTCATCACCTCTCATGCTCTCCCTTCATGGTCAACCCCCCATGATCATCATCCCTTCATGGTCAACCCTCCAGGGTCATCCTGACCTTGTCAACCCTCCGGGGTCATCCTTACCAGGTCATCCCCCCATGGTCATCCCCACATGGTCATCCCTCATAGTCATCTCTCATGGTATCTCTTCACAGTCACCCCACCATGATGATCCCTTCATGGTCAACCTCCCATGGTCATCCCTCCATGCCCATCTCCCCATGGGCAACCCTCCAGGGTCATCCTTACTTGGTCATCCCCCCATGGTCATCCCTCCAATGGTGATTCTTACCTGGTCATCCCTCCGTGGTCATCCCTCATAGTCATCTCTCATGGTATCCCTTCACAGTCACCCAACCATGATGATCCCTTCATGGTCAATCTCCCATGGGCAACCCTCCAGGGTCATCCTTACCTCATCATCCCTCCAGGGTCATCCTTACCAGGTCATCCCCCCCGGTCATCCCTCCACGGGCAGTCTGGGGCCCTGTACCCTTCTTATCACCTCGTGCCTCCTCCACCTTTGCCCCCAGACCCCATCAACCCATTCCAGGAGGGTGACAGCTCCCACCCAGCAGGGTGGTGGCAGGGGATGCCGTGCTTGATGAGCTGTTCCCACTGTCCCCAGGAGCAGTGCCGCCTCCTCGGGAGAGCAGTGCTCAAAAGTCCCCCTGGCTGCCACAGCCCCGTGCTCACGGGGGCCCTGAACCCCATTTCAGCCCCAGTGAGCTCTCCAGCAGTGACAGGCACATCAGCAGGACACAGGACCCCTGGAGCCCATGGAGCCCAGCACCCTTGGGACTCCCTTCCCTGTCGCTGTCATGACCGCCCCTGGAGCATCTCCTGCCCCCAAGGGGGACGAAGATGTCCCTTTCTCCAGCTTGAGGCATGGGTGCCTCTGCAGTGTGTCCTGGTGAATAATCCCCATTTCTCTGTCCACGTTCTCTGGCTGCAGCCGTCATCATGGAGCATTCTTCCCTGGAGCCCAGAGACTGGGACCCTGGGCCTGAGCAAAGCCCAAGGATGGGGTGTGGGAAATCTCCATCCCCACTGAGGAGTAGAGCTTGACGGGAGGGGCAGTGTGGTGGGAATAATCTTCATTTCTCTGTCCACGTTCTCTGGCCCAGCTGTCCATGGACCTTCCAGCATTCAGCACAGTGCTGGGATGTGAGGATCTCTGGGGGTGGAGGTGAGAGATGGCTGATTTGACTTCAAGTTCTCAGGAGGCTCAGTTGGTGGATATATATATAATATAATATAATATAATATAATATAATATAATATAATATAATATAATATAATATAATATAGGATAATATAATATAATATAATATAATATAATATAATATAATATAAAATAATATAATATAATATAATATAATATAATATAATATAATATAATATAATATAATATAATATTATATTATATTATAATATTATATAATCTAATATAATATAATATATAATCTATAATATAAATAATATAATATAATATAAATATAATATAATATATAACATTATAATATAATATTACATTATATTGTATTACATTATATATTATATAATATATAATATATATATATAATATATATAAAATATATATTATATTATATTATATTATATTATATTATATTATATTATATTATATTATATTATATTATATTATATTATATTATATTATATTATATTATATTATATTATATTATATTATATTATATTATATTATATTATATTATTACATTACATTATTTACATTACATTACATTACATTACATACTAAAACTATAAAAAAAAGAGAAAGGATATATTAGAAGGCTAAAGCAAAAATGCATAATAAAAACCTGTGACTGACCAGAGTCTCAACACAGCTGGACTGGGATTGGTCATTAAGTTAAAATAATTCACATGGAACCAAACAAAGATGCACCTGTCATATTCTACAGCAGCAAAACATAGGGAGAAGCAATCAGATAATATTGTTTACATTTCTTTTCTAAGGCTTCTCAGCTTCTCAGGAGAAAAAATCTTGGCAAAGGGATTTTTCAGAAAATATCACGGCTTCACATGCCCACTATCCTTTTCCTGAAACAGCCTCATGGAGCAGCAACGAGGGCATGCCCTCTTTGGGTGAGAATGGAACAGGGACACAGCTGGACTCCAGTCTAGTCTCCTCGGGAGAGCAAACGGTGCTCAAAGTCCCCAGCCAGCCCTGCTGGCCACGACCCTGCATTACGGGGTGCCCCTGAACCCCATTTCAGCCCCCGGTGTCAGCTCTCCAGCAGTGACAGGCACTGCAGAGAGGGGACACGGGACCCAGGTGTGCCCCTGGAGAGCCCAGCATCCCTTCAGCGGCTCCCTTCCCTGTCGCTGTCACCCACCGCCCCTCGCTGGCGCCCTGCCCAGCCCAAGGGGACGAAGATGTCCCTTTCTCCAGCTCAGAGAGGCTCTGGGTGTCTCTGCAGTGTTTCCTGGCTGCCACAGCCCCGTGCTCATGGCTCTGCTTCCCTCTAGTGACAGCACGGCCGCACATCAGCAGGAGCACCGCTCTTCCCTGGAGCCCATGGAGACCGGACCCTTGGGACTGGAGCAAAGCCCAAGGATGGGGGTGGGAGCATCTCCATCCCCACTGAGGCGTGTAGAGCTTGACATGAAAGCTTCGGTGTCCATGTGAATAATCTTCATTTCTCTGTCCACGTTCTCTGGCTGCAGCTGTCCATGGACATTCCCTTCCCCAGCACAGTGCTGGGATGCTTGAGACACTTGGGGTGGACACAGGGAAAGGCTGATTTGGAGAGCAGCTGCACGGGGAGGGGGCAGTTGGTGGGAGACATGACCCCCTCCCACACACACAGGCCCAGCTCCAAAGCCCTTCCAGCATTCATGCCTTTTGTGGAGTTGTGAGGATCTCTAGGATGAGGTGAGAGATGAGAATTTGACTTCAAGTTCTCAGAAGGCTCATTGATATATAATATAATATAATATAATATAATATAATATAATATAATATAATATAATATAATATAATATAATATAATATAATATAATATAATATAATATAATATAATATAATATAATATAATATAATATAATATAATATAATGTAATGTAACATAATATAACATTACATTGTATTACATTACATTACATTACATATTATATAATCTATAATCTATAATCTATAATCTATAATCTATAATATATAATCGATAATATATAATATATAATATATAACATTATAATATAATATTACATATTATATTGTATTACATTATATATTAGATAATATATAATATATATAAAATATATATATATATTATATTATATTATATTATATTATATTATATTATATTATATTATATTATATTATATTATATTATATTATATTATATTATATTATATTATATTATATTATATTATATTATATTATATTATATTATATTATTACATTACATTACATTACATTACATTACATTACATACTAAAACTATACTAAAAAAAGAGAAAGGATATATTAGAAGGCTAAAGCAAAAATGCATAATAAAAACTTGTGACTGACCAGAGTCTCAACACAGCTGGACTGGGATTGGTCATTACATTAAAATAATTCACATGGAACCAAACAAAGATGCACCTGTCATATTCTACAGCAGCAAAACATAGGGAGAAGCAATCAGATAATATTGTTTACATTTCTTTTCTGAGGCTTCTTAGCTTCTCAGGAGAAAAAATCTTGGCAAAGGGATTTTTCAGAAAATATCACGGCTTCACATGCCCACTATCCTTTTCCTGAAACAGCCTCATGGAGCAGCAACGAGGGCATGCCCTCTTTGGGTGAGAATGGAACAGGGACACAGCGGGACTCCAGTCTAGTGTCTGGGGCACTTAGCTCAGAAAAAAGCTGCTCCAAATTCCTTCTTTTCTGATAAAAGACCCAAAACTCATTTACAAATCATGGTTCCTTGCTCTACACAGGGTCTCTCCTATGGTGGCCAAAAGCAGCCAGGTCCTAAGAAAAAAATCCATCCATTGCCAGATGCAATCTCTGTGATGTCTCACCACAGATTTTTTTTTTTTACTTTAAATTCCAAAACTTCTGTTCACTAAGCATTTTCTTCAAGAAACCTGTTTCTCTCCACAATTTTTCTAGGCTCTCCTCATCACTGTTTAATGGCTAGACTGCTCCTTGAGGAGCTTTGAATGTACTTTATATTAAATTTTAGCTACCCTCAAAGTTTGTTCCACTACCCAAACCATGATCCCAATGTCTGTTGTCTGTGATGCTCCAAATGCCCCATCCCATGCCCCAAAAATGTGTTTTGGAGCTTAGGGGGCTTTGCATCCTGATCCCTGGGACCTACCACCCATCCCATGGCAGTGCCTAACATCTCCCCTCTGCCCAGCTCAACATTTGCAGCCCACTTCCCCAAGCCTGAGGCTCCTTGTGCTCCCATCGCCTGGGGACTGGCACCCAGCTCTGGAGGAGCATCCCCATGTCCTCCATGTCCCCATGGCAGCCCTGCAGCCCCTCTGCTGGCTGGACACATCGAGGATCCTCGCCTCTGGCAGCCAGGCCCCACCACGACAGCTTTGTTACCCTGATTTATCCACTCCCTGATTGACTCCCTGCCTTCTGGTCAGCCCGTTCTGCGTGTTTATTCACTGGGGAAAATTTCCCTCTCCCTCATAATTGTTTCTGTTTCTGTGCTTTCTGCTTCATCACTGCCTTGTTTCGGGAAAAGGGGCTTTTGGGGAGGTGATTCATTGCTCTGTGGATTTTCCTGCATACTCAGTTCATCAGCTGCCCCATCCTCTCCCCCTTGCTGCTGCTTCCCCCAGTTCACCCAGAGCAAATTGATTCACCATTGAGGTTTATTTTTGGCTTCCAGCTGTTGGGCTCCTTGCAGCTGCCTCGAGCTGGTAAATTCCTCTCTGCTCCCCCAGAGTCTCTCCTCCTCCTCCTCACTTTCCCCCTGCTGCTACCCCTGGCTGTATTCCTCCATCTAATTCCCTTGCTGCCTGCTCCATGCAATGTTTAATGGTCTCAGTGTGCCCCACCGATGACAACCAGAAGCTGGAGGGCAGCAGGACATGTGGCATGAGCAGGGCCTCAGGTAAGGTGTCACCAGCTCTGGGCACCTGGCTGAAGGGCTGCCACCCATTCTCTGATCCAGGCTGAGCACACAAGACAGCAGGATCAAGCCTATCCCTTCATTTCCCCCTGTTCAGAAGGAATAAAATTCTGTAGCTGGGATTTACCTGAGGTGATGCCACAAACACAAGGTGTCCTGGGTGGCTTTAACCACTGGTACCCACCAGATCCAAAGGAGCTGCTGTCTTTGGAGACATGGAAAGGGGGCATTTGGGTAGCTTGGTGCCAACTGCAGCACCCAAAGCCAAGCCCTGGGTCTGTAAATCCCCCAGCTCAGCTGTTCTTTAATCCTGGAGGCGTCTCAGTTCTGCAGTGCCCTTGGCACAAGGGAGATCCTGGCCGGGCAGAGGCTGTGTCCCAGGCACCCCAGGAGCTTCCCTGACCTTTCCCTGTGCCAAACCCTCCAGGATGTACAAACTCCTGTGGGGTGCCAGCAGAGGGGTTTAGCCCCTGGGTGCTCTCCAGTCCACCCACCACAGGAACCAAGGACTGTGGTGGTGGGCTGAAACCCACCCTCCTCATCTGGCTAACACACTGAGCTCAGCTTTCACCCTTCTGAGAGTTTTTCCTCACTCCTGGGGCTCTCCTTTAAAATCCTTCCCATTTTCCAGCCCCTTTTTTGCAGCATGGACCCCACACCTGGGCACAGCATCCCTGTGCCTTTCCCCACACGCTCTCCCTGCCCTGGTTTGGCATTCAGTCACAGCAGCCCTTAGCTCAGGTGGTGTTTGTGTTTCCCATTTGGGTGATTATTGACCCAAAACCTGTGTTTTAGGGATTTTCCACTTCCCAAGTGCAGGTGCTCTAGCATTGGATCTGATGCCAGGCCGTGCCAAGCTCAGGTTTACACAGCTGCAGGCACCAGGCAATTCATCTCATCAATGACTTGTTTTTCCCCCATTTTTGCCCAGCAGTTTCTTCTCCAATTCCAGTTCCTTCTGGGGCTGGATGAAGTAGCTGGGAGCACAGTGCCAGGTGGGCACTGCTGGGAGCAGACCTTTACCCACCCCGTTTGCAGTCACACTGGTGGTGTGCTGGGTTTGATGTGGGAACACAGGGATGTTCACGGCCTTTTTATGAGAATACAGAAACTCAGAATCACAGAACAGTTTGGGGTGGAAGGGACCTTAAAGATCATCTAGTTCCAACCCCCAGATGATTTAAGGCTAAGCTGAACACCTTCTGGAAACCTGAGCATCTTCTGAAAATCTGACCAGGCTACAGACCATGTTCTCAGGTGTGAAATCCTGTAAAAATAAGCTGCACCATCACACCTTTCTGCGGTCCAGCCTCCACCAGGCACAAATTCCACAAACTTCTGCTTTCCCCTCGCCTCAATCAGCTCTGCCGTGACTCTGCACGTCTGGTTTTTCTCCACTAGGTCGCAGCATTAACTTCTATTTTCCTCTCTTTACTAAACCAACAAACTGGGGACTTTTTTCTCAGCAGGCAGCTCTGCCTTGTCACCCCTCCGTCCCCTCCCTGTCCTGCACGGGGTTCCCGGGGGCTGTGGTGACTCAGTGTGGGGTGGCCGGAGAGTCCCCTGAGGTCCCTGTGGAAGGGCCTCAGCTCCTATTTGCATCTGGGCTCGCCTTGCTCATATTCATTGTGAAATTAAAAGTGAAAATATTTCTATTAATCACTAATTACATCGCCAGCAATGAAGCCTGGAGGAAGGGGACAATGAAGGGCCACCAACGCACTCCTTATCTCTGCTCCCAGACAGTTCTTCCCCCCGGATGGTGATGACTGAGAAGCTTTTCCTGCTGATTTACAGCTTCATCCTCATGAACTGGCATGTAGGGAGGTTTCTAGCATGGAAAACACGAGTGGTGTGTCCAACTCCTTCCCCCGGCCCAACCCTGCTGCCACCCCTCCAAGGGCAGAGTAGGATGCTCTGGATGTTGTCTCCTGGATGGGGCTGGGTCTAGCAGGAAATCTGGACCAGATGCCCCCTCCAGGGCTTCACATCTCCCCAGTCTGGTTTGGGGGGAGTTGTAAGCTGCTCTCTGGACCCCTCCACATGGACAGAAAGGCCCCAGCATGGGAGACGGGGCTGGTCCCATGGGAGATGCTGCTGCTGGTGACTCATGCCCCACAGGTGTGCCCACGGATGCTCTGGCTGCTGCCCTGGTTTTGGGGGAGCACAGCAGGGTTTGAAGGAGGCTTTCTGTGCTTTCACTATGAGCAAATGGTGCTGACAGTGGGGAGAAAGCCCTGCACAGCCCTGGGGAGGGATGCTGGGCTAAGAACTGGCTACAACACAGCCAGATTCCTCCCTGTCGTGCTGGACTGTGAAAAAAGGCACCAGGGGCAAAGTGGGACACAGGAGGCTCAGGCTGGATGTGGGAGACACATCCAGCTCCTGCTGGGAGACACTGCTGCCCTGGGACACAGACCACCCAAACTGTACCCCCCATCCTTAGGTGATTTAGGCCCAGAACATGGCTGACACCCTGGCTACAGTCCTGCTCACAGCAGGAGGCTGGACTTCTGATGTTCCTTGGACTCAGTATTTCTATGCAAGTTTGATTTAAAAAAATTTGCTTTTCCTGCTTCTGTGCGTCCTCAAGCTGCTTTGGTGCTGTCTCTGCAGCCCTGAGCTCTCCAGCTTATGAAATACTGGTGTTTCCAACAGCAACAGTGATGCAGAGATCCAGAGGTGGAGGAAGCAGCAAGGAGGAGCACAGGAATCCCCTGTGGCAGCAGGAAATGCCTGGACAGATGGATGCCAGGTCCCCTTCAGAGCCATCCAGGCATTGTTCCATGGTGAATTACCATTCCTCCTGCTCCCAAGTCCTCCTCAGCTCTCTCCTACTCAAACCCACACTCCAGGGGCCTTCTGAGGTCTCAGCTCACCAGTGCTGTGCTTGTCTCCCCAGCTCCTGTCCTGCATTTGGGATAGATCCTTTGCAGACTCACCAGCGCTAATGCAGCCTCACAAATCCTCCCCTCACTGCCCCACTGCTTCCCTCTGCCACAGCCAAGTGCGAGGTGCTGAGGCTGGAGAGTGTTTCCAGACATGGGACATGGTCAGTCAAAACCTGCCTGGCCAGAGGACTCTGCAGCAGAGGTGAAAGGTGGATGTGCTGAGGCTCCAGCTGGGAGGGAGCCCAGGACCCGAGTCCTTGTGTGGACGGATGCGGCTGTGCCTGGGGCACTGGGAGCACACAGTGTTCAGCACTGCTGTGTTCCCAAGGGCTCCAGGGGCTGGAACATCTCAAGAGGAGCACTGCAGCCTCACCCTCAGGGTTTTCCTGGCGTTTGACCAAGTCCCACAAGTACAAGCTATTCCCAACACAAGCAGCACAGGCTGGGTACCGCTGCCTTCCCTCTGCCCTCCCACTCCTGCCGTGCTCTGCTCTGCTTCCCCAAACACAATTCCTCCATAGCTGCCTCTGCTGAAGCAGCAATGGACCCAAGCCCTGAGCACCTCAGGTAACCCCCAGGGTTTTTTATCCCAGATCCAGCTTTTTTGTGCTGCCCTTGCTCTGTGACAGGGTTCACGGGAGCCGCACAGGGTAGGGGAGGTGAAGAGATCTCCACATTGCTCATGAGTACTTTGGCTTGAATTATGTCCTGCTCTCATCTTCCAGACCTGTGGCTTTTTACCTGCAGTGACCTTTCCTGACTCGTTGTTTACCTTGAGAGAAAGGGAACATTTGCTGCCTAGAGGAGCTCAGCTACAGCTTTTCAGTCAGAGATGAAAACACTCGAAAGCTAAGAGCAGCATTTGAATTTAAAAATCGTAATTACAGCATCCAAGAGGCAGAAGTTGGAAGAGGGCAATGAACAAAGCAGGGGGTTGGAAGAAAACAAAGAAAGGCATGAGAAGAATCTGCACTTTGAACACAGAGTCCTGAATATCTTGCACTGGCTACTTCAAAATGGGCACCCGAAATTAATAGATTCTTTGACCTTCGTTTCTCCGTGCTCTGGTTCTGTGTTTGTAAAGCAGAAACCACAATAGAGCCTCACCAAGGGGAAAAAAAAAAAAAAAAAAGATGTCATCAGAGCAACTGCTCCAGCCAAAGCACCCAGATGCTGCAGAGATGAAGAAGGAAAAAAACCCACCCTAACCCTGAATGGCTTTTCAGCAAGTGAGTACCAGCATCGCGTGCGGGGAGCGGGGCAGTGTCCTCTGGAATAAAAAATACCTCCCAAAAGTGCAATTAAGGATGAACCACACATGCCCACAGGAGTTCTGTGGGCAGCCTGAAGGGAGGCATCTCTTAACTTTTAAATGCTGTCTCAACCTTGTCACTTCTGGGGTTATTTTGATGAGTTTTACGCATGGGACTCTGCTATATTAAGAGCATGTCTATGTATCTCACAAATAACTCTGCCTGCCTGCAGAGGAAAGCCTGGCACAAACAAACAGAGCCTCCAGGCTGCTCCCTCTGGTCTAAGGAGCTGGATATTGTGCTTGGGCAATTCCAAGAACAGGTACGGAGAATAATGGATGGGGAGCAGCCCTGGGGAGAAGGATTTGGGCATGTTGGTGGATGAGAAGCTCAACATAACCCAGCAATGGCTGATGGCTGCCCAGACACACCCCCAGCCCTGGGCTGCTTCACAAGTGTGGGCAGCAGGTCAGGGAGGGGATTCTGCTCTTCTGCTCCTTTCAGGTGAGATCTCACCTGCAGAGCTGCATCCAGCCCTGGGGCTCACAACAGAGGAAAAAACAGGGACACATTGCAGTGAATCAGGAGGAGGCCACAAAGATGCTTGTAGGGATGCAGGCCCTCTGCTCTGGAGCCAGGCTGGAACAGATGGGGGAAAAAAAAGGCTCCAGGAAAATCTGAGAGCCTCTTCCAGTGCCTAAAGGTGCTCCAAGAGAGCTGGAGAGGGAGTTGGGACAACAGCATGGAGTGACAGTGAAAATGGTTCCCCACTGCAGGAGGGCAGGGTTAGGTGGGATAATGAGAAGAAATCTTTCCCTGTGAGGGTGGTGAGACCGTGGCACAGGCTGCCCAGAGCAGCTGTGGCTGCCCCTGGATCCCTGGAAGTGCCCAAGGCCAGGCTGGACAGGGCTTGGACCACCCTGGTCTAGTGGAAGTTGTTGGCAAGTTGAAACTAAGGGATTTTCCAGGTGCCTTCCAATCCAAACCACTCTGTGATTCTGTTTTGGTGATCATCACTGACCACACCATCACGTTACTTCACTGGACCTCACTGCCGGATCCTGATGGATTTATTACACCCTGGTCCCTGCAATGGCTGCTCTCTGCTCTTGCTGCTATGGAGGATGCAAGAGGAAGGATAAAATCCACATGCCCTAATTCTGGAGTCCTGCTCCTTTAAACAGATGTGGGAGGGAGGGTTGGTAAATCCTTGGACAGTTTTTCATCTTGCCTCGACTGGGCTGGGCTTTGGGCTCAGTCTGTTGTCTGGTCCCCTGTCACAGCTGCTGTTGTAATGATTCATCCATCTGGTTTTCTGGGAAAAGAAAATGAGCTAGGGAAAATGTTTTTTGGTTGTTTTTTTTTTTTTTTTCTGGCTGTGTCTTTTCTGAAACAGTTACAACTTTGCACCCACTGGAGTTACGGGGGGGAGAAGGAGTCTTACGCATCAGTTTTCGCTGGCTGGAGCAGAGACAGAAGTGCTGAGAATCCCATTCCTCAAAGTCAGACCGTGACAGTTCTGTCCTGAACTGCGTTTTCAAGGAATAAAAAGGATCCAGCAAAAGCCAGCAGAAGATCCAGGCTGTATTCAGTGGGTGCACTGGACAAAACCGCGTGCTGATCGATCACTCCAGGGACACCAGCTCCTTCCACTGGCTCCTCGCCCGCCTGAGCTCTCCAGAAGTGATGTGGGATGAGCTGTGAGGAGGCAGCTTGGACACAAATCCATGTGGAAAACACAGACACTGAAGGTCTTCTCATTGGATCCAAATAGTTACTCTCATGAGTGGTGCAATTTATCATAAATATTGGGGGGAAAAGATCCAAGGAGATCACACAGGGCAATGTTCAGTCTCAAAGTGCAACAGGAAGCCACACTGGACTTTCTCCTTGTTGGTCTGCACAGTAAGGATGAGACAATGTGCCCACCCAACCAGGAACACCAAGGCAACCTACTCTTTTCTTAAGGAAAGTGGCACTGTAAAGTTCCTTTTTCAGCAGTCCTTAAAAACTCTCTTACAAACCAGCCAGCTCCAGAGGAGATCTTCTCCTTCTCCTCACTCCAGGAATGCATCTTCCTTGGTCCAAGCTTGGTTAGAGGTTAGACTGGGAACAGCAGCAGCCTGCCTGGGAACAATCACTCCTCCATTCAGACATGTTAATGAATTCCCATCAAAGGGGTCAGGTATCAAAAGTTCTTTTCTATGCTGCTGGAGCAAAATTTCCTGTGACAAATTCCTGCCCTTGTTCCGGCTCTGTATCTGTCACAAGTGACTCCTGTGAGAACCAAACCCACCAGCACAGGAACTACCCTCCTCGCTGGTCCAGCATCCTTCCTCTCCCGTTTCCCCCCCTTTTTTTTAGGTCTCCTTCTCCTCACCAGCCCTTCCTCGCACTTGCCCGTTCCATGATTTCATCCGAGGTGGGTGGTGAGCTCGCTCTCCCCCGCGCAGCCTCTTCCCAGCGGCTCCGGGATCCCTGCCAGCTCCTCTCCACCCACGGCCTCTCCCGAGGAGCCCAACCCGTGCCAAGGCAGCATCTCACATCTGCTGGGCTGGCTCGGCCAGGGCCAGGGGAGCCAAGGAGAACTCCTCTGTCCCCTGCAACCATCCAAGGGTTGGCACCTCCACCCCTGCATCCCATGGGATCCCCAGCTTCCCGCCCCGCACATGGCGATGGGGTCACTGAAGCGACTCTTGAAGGCTCGAAAGCTGCAAACCCGAATGTGAGTTTAGAAAGCAGCTTTGAGGGTTGAACACCAAATGAAAAATGCCTTTTTTTTTTTAAACCCTTTCTTCCTGAGCTGCTCCTACACGTAAAACCTCTGTGTGGATTTAAGCATTCCCAGCCTGGCTAATGCAGGAGCACCAGGCAGTGAAGTCAGCTGGTCCCATGGCTTTGGAAACTGTGCAGCTGAAGATGACAAAGCAGATTTGAATCAGATTTTGAATTTGTTAAGCCAAAGTGTTAAAATTGAAAACATAGCACAGGACAGCTTCTCAAACCTCTCAGGTTATTCCCTGTGCTCTTCTGCCATGATTTTAAAATATTAATCTTTTCACTATTCCTCCCAATGCCATTTCTGTGAGTCCATAAAACCATTTGCTCCTTGTCAGAGAATTCCGATGGCGGTGATTTATAGGCTTTGCTTGGAACGCAGCACGCAAGCACTTCACTTTTTCATTCGCCCTTTCTAAACGTTTTTAACGATCTGCTTCCTCAGATCTGTTTACATTTGGGACATTAAAAGCTAAGCAACAACTCCATTATGAGAAAGAACACCATAAAAATTCCACCATTGCCAGGAAACGTCTCAACACAGTGACAAACGTAGCCACGCTCTCGTCCTGCTGCTCATCCGTGGGAAGTCTGGTTTATAAATTATTCATGAGTGCCTTAAAATTTCCAGGCTAATCTCAACTAAAAACTGGGGGGGAGTTTACACCATTGTTTCGCTCCAAAGTTCTCCAACTGGAATTTTGATTTGCATAGAGAAATCTTGAAAATTTACTTGTGCTGAATTTCTCTTTCCTTCAAGTTGTGATTTCAGTTCTCACACTGGAAACATAGTGAAGAGTCTTTACGTGATAACTTATTTGGAAGCCTGAAAATCCGTGATAATTTCCATGAATTTCCTGAGAAATTTATGTTTTCCCAGAGGTGATTTTTAAGCAGGTTTGGATTTATAAGGATTTTGGCACCTTTCAGCAGGCAATCCCACCACCCCATGGTATTTTTAGTAATGATGCACCATATGGGGAATTATCAAGCCATTCTCTTCCCAGTCTGTTTCACAGTAAGGACAGGCAAGGCTGAAGATTAAATAATGGCAAAATCTAACCAAGAAAATCACTTTGTGGTCCTCTGGAGGCTACTAACAGAGCAGCTCGCTCACCTGTGCTCATGGATTTCACACCTGTCAGTCTGTTCTGGGATTTAATCCGCACGGTGGCATTGGAGTATCTTCCACATAAAATCATCAATTATAAATAAATCCCGCTGGGTTTTTATGCAGTAATGTTCTAGAAGAACAGACAGTCATGATATTTGAAGCAATAAAGTTAAAAGAGTTGCCTTACATTCCTCTTGATGTCCATGCTCTGCCATGCATTGCTTGGCAAACTGTTGTCACAGCCAGCTCCTCCACACAGGGCTTTGATGCCCCTTGCCAGCCACTCCATCCCAGGCTGTGCTGCTCCAAATCAGGGTCACTGTCTGGCTTTCCAGGCTGGAATCCAGCCAGACTTACACAGGGCTTGACACACCGATTGCTTTGGGAAAGTAAGAGACCAAAAAAACTTTCCTCTGCAGCAGTATGTGAATAATTCTTCCCTGTGAGAGTGGGCAGGGCCTGGCACAGGGTGCTCAGAGAAGCTGTGGCTGCCCCTGGATCCCTGCAAGTGTCCAAGGCCAGGCTGGACAGGGCTTGGGGGCACCTGGGATAGTGGAAGGTGTTCTTGCCCATGGCAGGGGGATGGAACTGGATGGGCTTTAGGGTCCCTCCAACCCAAACCAACCTGTGACTTTCACTAGCACCAAATACTGAACTCAAATCAAGGCAATCCCAAGGCTCATCTCTCCTTTTTTTTTTTTTTTTTTTTTTTTTTTTTTTTTTGCCAAGGGGGCTTTAAAATCTTCTTTGACACTGAGAAAAAGGTTTTATTGATTTGCCCCCAGGACTGAAGACAGATCATCTGCTTCCATGGTAGGTTCTCCAGAGAGCAATACTCTGGGGGAGACCGACAGGATGCTGAGAAGGCAGCACGGACACAAACTGCACATAAGGGGACTTAAATGCCCAGCAATCCAGGCAGCAGAGCAGGCAGCCACCCATCTCTCCATGGACTGTTCTTGGAAAGTTGCTGGAGATCCAGTAGAGGGAGAATGACATCAGGAAAACATTTTTTGCCTCCTATTTCAAGGAGCTGAGTGGGGCCATCTTCTGACCCAGGGTCTGTAACCACTACACAGTGAACAGCCTCTTGCTCAGCAGCAGAGGTGGGAGCACACAGCTTGTCCAGCTTTTCTGCTTGAAGCCCCAGAGTTCTGGATGTTTCCAGAGGAGATGCACCTGCAGCACCTGGAGAAGAGAACCCAGCAGTCTGATGGACCATTGTCAGAAACCAGGAGAGCAGAGCTGTCCTGGTGATACCTGCAAAGTGACAACCTCTTGCTGCAGGCAGCTTAACCCAGGTTTGCTTCATTGCCCTCACTGGATCTGATTCACCAGACAGTTAGCAATTCTAACAGTATTTTCATTAGGATTACCCAAACAAGGAAGAATTTGCTCTGCTGGCACCTTTACACTGCTGTGAGCTCTAACAGCCAGTTTTACTGCACAGCAAAGCTCTGCCAACACAAGCCTCTGCTGCTTCATACTTAGCAAAGGTCCCAGCAGGACTCAGCCAGCCCATAGTAAAAGCCACAAACAATTCCCAAATTTATCCTCCTCATACCTCTGCTGCCCATTCTGCCACTGGAAACGTGTGCTAAGGACGCAGCAGATCCCACACAATTTTTGGTTAAGAAGTCCCAAATATTTTTGCTTAAGAAGTCTCAAACTGGCTTGAAGGAATCAGGGGGCATCTTGTAGAATATCACAATTTTGTTTCGTTTACTGTTCCAATCTTTCACAAGCATCCTATGCCTGCATGTTCCATCAATTAATGTTGAATATTTTATCAGTTATAATGAAAATTATAGTTCTGACCCTCAACTTATTTGCTGTGAAAACAAAGCAGTTTTTCACTATCACCCCAAGCCCCTGCTCAACATGATCAGGTTATTCTTCCCCCAAATTCCCCATATACAGTGGATTTCACAGAACATCCTTATGTAGAAGCCTGACATTTTGAGACTGTGATGCAAGATCACAAAAATTTCAGACAAATTAATTGCAACAATTGAAATTTCAGCTTAATGTAGTAGAATGAAATGGTTTTAAGACTCATTAATAAAAAATGTGTACACTGTCAGACATTTCTGGAATATTTTTGTATTAAAAATTTCCCAACAGACATTATCTTTCTCTCCCTCTCATCCAGCACATTTTATACTAATCCAGAAGTGAGAGGGTTTTTTGGGAGAAGCAGTTGACTTCCAGTGCTGCTTTTGGCTTAGTCCAAGTGTTGATTTCATTTTAACATCATTCCAGAACACTGGCAACGGGACAAACTTTTCTGGCCATGGAAACAATCTCTCCACACTGCATTTTGTGACTGCTCCAGGGTCTGTAAATGGGAGGAGGGAGCAGATTTGTAAACAAATAATTTTAGTTACCCATTGTGGTACCTGACTGGCAGGTGCATGTTTTGTAGGTGCCATTTTGCACCCAAATCTTTGTGGCAAGGAAAGACTTGTCTTCCAGTAGCTTCACTTTTTTAAAAGGCCAGGAGTTGAGAGCAAATAGGATAAATTAAAAATACCCAAACCAAAACAAAAAAAAAACATCATCACACACACTATCCTCTTCCTCAGATATATTTTATGCTGAAATGCTTCTGTTTTCATCAGGCATTTTTCTTCCTTTTTTCATCCTTTCTTCCCCTGTTGCATGAGCAGGACACAATCCTGTGTGTGAGCACACGGACACACCACCAGCAGTGCTCACGTCTGAAAATCTCAATTTCATGAGATCCAAGCACTTGGCAGCTCCATTTTTCTGACTGTAGGGTGCAAAGAGCCTCTTGCCTTTCCACAGAAAGAATTAAAATGTTATTAACCTTCTTCACCTGTTTCTGCACCGCTCTGTGACTGGTCTGAACCTTAAGATTAGTTTTTGTGTTAACAAGTTTCCTTGAAGTCCAGACATTTTGATCCTACACGCACAGCACAAGCAGCAAAACTCCAAACAGAATCCATCTGCTCTTTCAAGAACTTCCCACAAGAAATCATTTAAGCAACTGTCTGCATGGGAGCTACTTAGGCAGTGGATGTACTTAAAACATGGTGTTACTTGCAAGTCACACTTCCAACACCATTTAATTCTGCACAGCTTTTAACCTGCACAAGAACATCTGTCAAACACCCTAAAACACGTAGAGCTCTGCATCCTGCTGCAAACCCCCCTTGCTGCTAGCCAGTCCATGTTTTACATTTTTCAATAATTGGTTCCATTAAGTTAAGGGCTTACGCTACAGTCTTTGGTACTAAACACAGTATTTACCACTTCTCAAAGCTCTGTCTGGAAAGAGAGCATGAGGGTGGATTTCATGAATGGATGGGAATCAAGAGACTTGAAAGAGGTCACAAAAGTCCCTTTTGGTTTTTGATTATCTTAATTAGAAATAAAGACCACCTCATTCCAACCCATCCTGCCATGGGCAGGGACACCTTCTGCTATCCTGTGTTGTTCCAAGCCCCATCCAAGCTGGCCTTGGACACTTCCAGGGATCCAAGGGCAGCCACAGCTGCTCTGGGCAACCTGTGCCAGGGCCTCACCAACCTCACAGGGAGAAATTTCCTCCTAATATCTAATCTAACCCTGCTCTGTGTTCAAAGCCATTCCCCCTTATCCTGTCACTCCATCTCCTTGCCAAAATTCTTTCTCCAGCTTTCAGTTTATTTCATATACATAAGAAAATCTGGAGGGGATAAAAGGAAGGTAGATTTGCATCCAACAACCAGCCACAACCTTAGAAATTCCTCTGAATATTCAAAAGTTGCCCCACTTGTTTACAAACCCCCTTTTTCTTAGTTACCCCATGTGGAGCAGTGGGAAAAGCAGTACATTGCTGAACTCACCAGGACATCCAGGAACACATCCCCTGCTACAGGGATGCCTTGCTGCAGGTTGGTGTGTGATGTGGTGCTGTAGGTTGGCTGGTGTTATTAACTCCCAAAAAGCAGGATGTAAAATGATGAGCTGATTGAAGGATGATTTTCAGAGATTGTCTTCATGGGTAATGAGATCCTGCTGGAACTGGGGACAGGACCCACCTTTGGCTCTGCCTCCAGCCAGCTGTGTCGCTGAACAACTGAAATTTCAGAGGAATTCATATATATTAAACACCCTTGGAGAGGTGACTCGGGCTGTTTATGGCTTACTCTGTAAGGAGTGAACGAGAGGAGAATGGAAGAAGCTCCCAGGCTGGCAGGGAAAACCTCCATGAGATCTTGCTTTCAGCACATCCCGAGTATGGGAGCTGCAGATTGGAAGGTTTCCTGCTGCTCCTTTTATTTCCTCATACCTCACAGACAGATCATTAAGCCAACAGGGTGGGGTTCTTCTTTTGATCCAAAATGCACACTGGGAGAACCATCTCCCTTTATCTTCCCTCTCAGCACCATAAGGTTTTCCAAACCATTCCAATGATCATCTTCACACAGAGGACCTAAACCAAGATCTTGGGTTATACATTTTTACACTTCTCCGCCTCTCAATAGTTTAAAATTGTAGCATTTCTGCAATTCCATTCACTAAAATAACACACTTCCCTGTTTTCATACCATTAAAGCTTCTCTCTGGAGCCTCTTCTGTAAAAATTCATGAGGTGCAATTCCCCAATCACTATAACCGATTTCAAATGGTGCTAGAAATTATTATTGACTCTGAACACCAAAAGAAATCAGTCATCCTCTAAAGGGGTTATGGAGATCTGCAAGGAGGAAGACAGCATTTCACACTGGAGAATCCCCAAATACTTGATATAATTCTTATTAAAGCACAGGTGAGAAAACAGAGGTTTAGACAGTGAAAATTTTCAACATCAACCATTAGACACATTTTTTAGTATAGTAAAATACTTAAAAAAATACAATCTTGAAAGAATTCTCCAGATTTCAGCAGATTTGGACAATATGACCAACCACCTGTGGTCTAATTCTCAGTTGCTGGCCATTTCCATGAGCACATCCAACCACCAACCTGCACTCTGGCAGGTCTTGTCACCCAAAATAAGTGACACATTCTGATCTGCCAAACATGCCACAACAAAAAGCCAAACACACAGGAGGGATGCAAACAGCATCCAGAACTCCCAGTGCTTCAGTGCAGAATTACCTGTCTTAAATTTGATTGTTTGTCTTGCATGATACATGTACAAAGAATTTACAAGTGTGATGGAGTGGTAAGAAAAATGCATCTAGGTAAGGCTGAAAACAGGTTTGAGTTAAGAATTTAGGGCACATGTAGTTCCCTCCTTATTCCTCACCATGTTGTATGAACTAGTTGTAGTAGTTTTTAATAGCTGGGGCATTAAAATCAACATCTTCAATACTGAGCTACAATTCTGAATTTTACTTTTTTGCCTCGTTTCTGGCTCAAAATCTTCTTGGGTTCTGAAGTTGTTGCTCACCACTCACAAATGTTATAAATATGATGAGAGTAGAATTTCTGCCTTTGAAATCACTCTGTGCATTGCTCTCCCAGGGGTCACCTGGGTCACAGACCCACTGAGGGACTTTGGTGGTGGAGGTTGACTGGAGAGGCAGAACCACACAAGGAAGATGTTGACTTTCTCTTCTTTTCCTCTGAGGCTCCCGAGGGTCCATTTCCCTGATGAAGGCAGGCATTCTTCCTCCAAGAACACTGATTTCAAATGGTGCTAGACAATGAATAGTTAAATCTAAACCACCATATGAAACCAGCTTCCTGAGGGAGCTTGAGTCTAGCTGGGAGGATATTCCTGTAACAATAAATTGGAAATGCCACAGAAGAATACCTAGCCACGTCGGGTTTTTATTTTTCCTGTTAAACAGTTGATGCTTTTTTTCTTATTCTTACCCTTGATTTTGGTCTGAGTAACTCAAATGCTCACTTCTGTTTTTTATTAGAGTGCTACCAACAGCAAGAGAATTGCTTGCAGCAGTGTCACTCAGAGGAATTTTGTTAGTCAAGCTTGAACAACATGTACAAGGCTTTAACAAGGAATGAAGGACCTTCATCCTGCTTGTGCTGCTGTCTTCTATTAACACATTCTGTCTGCTGAGCTCTGCCCGCAGCAAGACTACATCCAGACACACCAGCAAGGGCAGCACTGCTGCAGAACTCCCTCTTGTGACAGCAAAACACGAAAGATGTTACCAAATCCTCATTTCAACAGCAGCAGCACCAAGACCAGCGTGTGACAGAAGCTGCACATCAGTGCCTGAAGGCTGAATATTCATCCCAAAGGTGTGCAGAGAGCCTGGAACCCTGCCCACCTGTCAGCTAGCTCTGGCTGAGGTGGGATTTGCAAATTAGGGAAAAGTGTGTCTCCAAACCTAACGCTAAGGACTGAGCTGATTATGGGCTATTCAGAGCTGGCACTTAGCACCTGGAGCCAGCACAGCTTCTGAGAAGTCTGACAGAGGGCTGTTTCCTGGAAATCTGCTGGTGAAGTGTGTTCTAGACAATTTACTCCCTTTCAAACAGATTTTCTTTTTCTTTTTTCATAACCTCTCTGCAGCCCCTCATCTCAGCTGGCAGAACAAACATCAGACCAAAGCCCATCTGCAGAGCGATGTCGAGCAAGTCTGGAGTGCTTGCACAGCCCTGCTCTCAGTGACATCTTCTGGGGAGCACTCAGGACCATCACAGCCTCTCAGAAAGGAACAAATCACCCTGGGCAGAGGCACAGAAGGCACCACAAAGTGCCTGCATGGCAGAGGGAGGCACAAAGACACCGTGTGCCCCATCTGGTGCAGAACAACAGTTTTAAGGAAAACAACCCATCAGAGCAGGCTGGGCCTCGGCAAGCAGGCAGTTCCTGCAGTTACTGGAAGAGCTGTCACCACGCCAGGCCACATCAGCACTGGATTTATTGTGCAGCTTTTCCGTCCAGAAAGTGCCTGTGTGGAGCAGAGCAGGCAGGAAGCAGCAGGACAGAGCTGTGCCCGTGTCCCCGGGCCCTGCCCTGAGCATGCAGCTGCCTGGGAATCTTCCACACAGGCTCACAAAACACTAATGGGCAAAATAAAGCCGCTTTCAAGTGCAGGCAGAACCAAACTATTTTTCCTTCAGCCATGCAGAAGTCCAGAATTTTGCCTCGCTGCAGTGTTTTCAAGAAGAGTGAAGCATCTTCATTTTTTCCCTCCTGCAATTTATTGAGTATACTGCATACCTGCCTCTGGAAGCCGTGTGAAAGCTGATTTTAGTTAACTAGAACCACAGAACCACTGAGGTTAGAGAAGACCTCCAAGATCACTGAGTCCAACCTTTGATTTAATACCACCATGCTTACTGAACCCTATCATGAAATGCCAGGTCCACTTGTTTGTTGAATACTTCCAGGGATGGTGACTCCACCACTGCCCTCAGCCTGTTTCAGTGCTTAACCACTCCTTCAGTGAAGAAATTTTTCCTGATGTCCAACCTGAACCTCTGCTGGTGAAACTTGAGGCTGTTTGCCATTGTCTTGTCACTTGTTACCTGGGAGAAGAGGCTGATTCCCATCTCACTACAACCTCCTCTCAGGTAAATGTTGGTCCTTCAGGTAAGTAAGGTCTTCCCTGAGTCTCCTTTTCAGCCCTCAGCCAGTCCTTGCAGACCTGACATTCCAGACTCTAAACCACCATGCAAGATGACCCCATCTGTCGAGTCCTGAGGACAGGCAAATATTCTCAATCTCCTCTTCAGGGAGCAGAAAACCACATAAAAAAAATAATTACACCTGTTCCTCACGTTTCATCACCTGCTGACATGCAGCTCTGTCTTCATTTGCCCCAGGGACAACAAACCCAACCGGCTCAGACCAGGAATCCAACTCCTGAAGAGGGAAATCAAGCCAGTGGGGACAGTTCTCACGAGGCTATCTGTCAGCAGCACAGCTAACACACTTGTCTCCAAGAAAATCCTGATGGGAAAAGCCCAAGAAACAGGAGATCCATCTGTGAAACAAGGAAACCATGGGCAATTCACATCTGTCTCCCCTGGACAAGGCTGATTCCTGCTGCAGCATCTTTTCCATGCAGTTGCATCCACGACATCCACGGATTTGAAGCTGAGGTCCAACTGCCTGGCTCTGCCTTTACCACCAGCCTTAGGATGGTTGCAGGCCACAGCTTCTCCATGTGGCTATCCAGAGAGCAAATTCTGCCAGTTTAATATCATTTGCACTTTTGAAGAAAGCATCTTTCAAAAGTTGTAATAACTCTGCATGTTCCTAGAACAGGCTAATGAGAAACACACTTGCATCAGGGCTGTAAACTGTCATTTCTAAATTGGAAAACCAAATGAACTGCAGATAGAGAGCTATTGTGCTGCTCCAAGATGCCTCCTTCTAATTAGGTGCTGGAAGTTTTAAAACATTTTCAAATCTTGCACTGCTCCATCCTTCCCAGATTGAATGATCGAAGAGCTGAGGGCAATTTCCTCCTTGAACTGGGAAGAAGAAGAACAGAGCAGTTAGTGTCTTCACATTTACAAGTAAGAACTTGGGAAACAGGAAAGAACCAACCCAGAATTCCATGACTTAGATAAAAAACTGTAGATGGAAGAACATCTGACTACACTTAGGTTTCTGCAGTTACAAATTAAGTGTTCTCTAATCCTCCAGAGAAAATTATGGGAATGACATGTCAGTGACTTTAAGCTCTAATCTTAACAAGCTTCATAATTCATATTTTTATTTGACATTGATGGGATCACTTGAATGAGTAAAGTTTTGTCTGCAATTAAAGCACTGCAAGAATGAAGTTTATAAAGGCTTTGTTTTGCTGTTAAATAATTCTAGTGATTTACAGGTGGTTTAGCTGCATTTAAACACTTAGTAGGGAACCCCCTCTCTTCTAATGATGAAGTGCAGAATTCCTGCTCTTGGAATGACATGAGAACTGTCTGTGACTCCAAGTGTCAGCTGCTTTATCCCATTCATCAGGGATAATCACACAGAGCATGCACTGGGTGCGACTTGGAAAGACTTCCATGGTGGGCTAATGATTCTGTACAGGAAATTCATTAAAAAGTAAGTCCTACTGCTTCCTTTCCATGCCCTGCCATAACAGGAGCCGTGTAAATGGATTTTGTTAGAGCTGCACTCATGACAGCTTTACGATCCATCTGAAAGGCAGAGCCAGAATCTGCAGACAATGGCCTGTGAGAACATCACATCTGACAAACTGCTCAACTTACTGGAACTTTTCAAATCCTTTTTTTTTTTTAATTTTAATAATAAAATGTGGAGCTGAGGGAAGATGACAGAGTGACATCTGCAGAAAGGCTCTGTCTGTACCATGGGAAGGGACTGTGTGAACTTGAACTTAATGTCTGGCCATGGATCTCATTTATGAGCTGCTGCAGACACCCCATGGCATGATGGAGATGGAGGAGCCACTGAGAAATTATCTGTCAACTGAAAAACCAATTAATACAAACTGCAGGGAGAAAGAACTGTCTACCCAGACAGAAACTGGGATTGTGAAGTCAGTTACACATGTCTTTAAGGGATTTTTTTTTTTTTTTTGGTAATTTTCAACTTGAACTTAAGCCACAGCTATTGGGGAAAAGCTGCTTCATCTTTTCTTTTTCTGCACCATCAATCCCCCAGCGTTTTCACCACCAGCTTAATGAATTCCAACTATCAAGAGAGCTCATCCGCTCTGTAATTTGTCTTTTTTTGTTCCCTTCACTAAACAAGCAGGAAAAATGTTTTTAATTTGCAATGCTGAATAAATACCTACTGTGGTTGCCAAGACTTTATTGACATTCATGGCTGTCCACAAAGCTGACTGACTTCTCACAGAGATGGTTTATCTCCTCAAGTAAAAAAAAATAAACCTGCCCTAACGAGAAGATGTTAATCTTCCTTAATAAAATAAATGAAAAGCAGCAGTTCAATAAATAATCCTGTGGCTAGTGAAAGCCCTTCATTCAGGATATGGTCCCAGAGCAGATTTTTGTTGACAGCAAGATCACACAGCACTGGGACACCATCCAGTGCTCACTGCTGCCTCTGATGCTGCATTTCTTGTCACCTTCAGCAGTACCAACACCACTGCCTGTGGGCCATGAAATTAATTCAAAATTATTCTAATACAAAGGGAAAAATTAGGAGTTTCTTTTCTTGACCGAGTTATTTTCAGTCACCTGGTTTTCCACAGGGTCAGGGAAGAGGTGGCACTGCATTGCAGCTGAGCTGGGAATGAATGGCTGGGAGTGGGCAGAAACTGATTAAGCTGGCACTGGCAGAAGACATGAACTGTGGAATTACACCTGGGATAGCATCAAATCCCATCTCTCTTGCTCAGCTGGTCATGAGGAGTTGAGATGAGTTTCAGCCTTCAAGGAAACACAGTTCTTGAACTTTCACAAGAAAATCAATACACTGAACTCTGAGGTTCTTAACTCAAGTTTTACCGGATTTTTACACATGGCTCAACCTTCCCCACAGGCCTGTCTGCCTGAATTTTTCCATTTGAATTTCTCTCACTGAACAATTCTGTCATCTTAAAATGAGCAACGTGCAAGAAACAATCAAAGCCTCCACAGCTGGAATTTAACATCATCAGAAGGTCTGTGGTGGCTTTGATATAAACAGCAAGAAAAAAAAAGCATTTGGATCATTTGGGAGGAAAATAATAACAAACCTTACTGAAAAGATTCCTACACTGATAACTACTTCACATTCCTTCCTGTGCTTTGTTTAGCTGCACTGAGAAGTGCCATGAAGTGAAGAGATCTGGGGAACAATCCTTTGGAACAGGCAAAGAGCCCTCAAATGAAGGCAATTATTTCCCACTAGTGAAACATCCAATTTACCCATTATGCAGGCACACCATGCATTTATCTCTGTATTTTCAAAGCTCCTCAAAGCTTTGAGCAGGCAAGGCCTGATGGCCACAAGGTATTTGCAACAATTGATGCCAAGGAGGGACAGGGATGTGCTGTACCTGAGAGAAAACAGCCTCTACCACGCAGAGCTTTCTTTGTGTACTTCTGGAACAATTCATCATTGACAGGTTTGTCCTCAGAATCTGGAAGAAGAAAACACCAGACGTTGTTTGAATTGTGTTGTTCCGCAAAGAGATGAATTAAAACACAACTTGAGAATCATTTTTCTTTTCCTGCAGGTTTTACACAGACTTTTAACCACGTTATGACTCCTCACAATCTGTACTTGTTTGAGCGCAAGGCAATCGAGGTGAGCCACTAACCCATCACTAAATACAGGCATCATGCTCCCTATGGAAAGAGTAATTTTGGATTAGAGCTTACCAAAAATTCACCAAAAAAAAAAATAAAATTGCTGTCTTTGTTTCCTAACAAAATGTGTGTAGGCACTCCTTGTGAGATGTATCCAGAATACATCCAAACCTCCTGGCAGAATCCCTGGAGCTGCAGTCCACTTGTGCACTGACTGTGGCAGTGGTGCCGCAGGGAGGCAATTCTTTGTGGAGACAGAATCCATGAATAGCAGGTGCCAGAGAATCACCTGCTGCACAGAGCAACATCCCTGACGTAAAAGTTGTCTCAGATTTACTCTGAACTCTGTTTTGAAACCTCATCAGGCTGATTTTGGGGATTAGCAAGGAAGGAAATCCTAAAAATACAAAAGCAGGCTTATCAAGCTGGGGGAAAGGCAGTAAGATGTTTTTGTGACAAAGGCTTCAGGATATGAATTATGCATTACCAAAAAAATGACTTCAGTCTGGATGGGAGGAGGGAGATTTTTGTGCATCCAAAATCCCAGCACAACAGGCACAAGCTGCTCTGCAGGGAATTACATCCATCCTGTACAAACATTATCCATTTGAGAATCTCACTCTCTTTTTTGTGCCTGAGTATTATTTTGTGCTAATTGTGAGAATCTGAGGCAGAAAACCACAAATAACCTGAGAAATCCTTGGAATCAGTCTCCATCCAATTCAGAGAGGGCTACTGAAACCATAAGGAAGCAGGAACAGTCTGGCTTCAGCCTCCCTCTATTTCTGTCCACATTCCCACCCCGTGCCCATCACCATAGCAGCTGACTGCTCCTTCTGCAGAACACCAACCTTTGGGGCAGCAGAGGCAGGAAAATAGTGGGGATTTTTTTTCCCAAATGGATCACCATTGGCTGGATAAAAGCAGCTGATGTTGTATTTTAGAAATTGGACAGGACACCCATAATAAAAAAATGTAATTCCCTGTTGATTGCTGAGGTATGTTAATGAGGGTATGATAATGAAGCAGCCACCCACAACAAAACTCACTGTTGATTGTCCATGTCTTACATTATAAAAAGACATCTTTTCATTGCCACCGCTGCCTGACACATTTAAAATCATCTCAGTGGGGTCTGGGAGAAAAACAATGGCCGTTAAGAATAAAAAGCAACCAAAATATTTCTTCAGCTTAAAATAGTTCTTCTGACTTACAGCTTTTGGGACCTAAGAGTGATGAGCATCATTTTTAGCAGCCACCCTGGCACTGTGGCTGTTATATAAGTTTCAATAGAAGCTCTAATCCCAGCCCTGAGCAGAAATGCCCCTGTCACGAAGCACTCCAAAGCTACACCTGCTGTTTGTATCCTCGTGCCACGAGCTGGATCACAGCCACTTCTGTCCCTGCAAAGTGAGCTCTCCGAGCCAGGCACTGCTGCCCCTCTGCTTATCTCCAGCACTGGATTAATTTGCACTGCTCCACACTTCATCGTGGCACTTTGTCTGTCAAAGCATGCAAAGTGACCTGGAAGGAAATGCTCCTCTGTATCTTTAAAAAATAACAGTAAACAGCACCGAAACTTTTATTAGTCTGTGTTTTTTTTGTCTGATACAACACAAACTCAGACTACTCCACGATTACCCAAGAGGAAGCGAAATTAAAATTATCACACAGAAAGAAGATAACAATTAAGAAAGATAGGAAGTTCAATCAGACCACTTCAAGTTTTAACCTCAGCTTAATTCCCACGCCTCAGGAACACACTGCTGAGGACCTTTCAGTGAAAGACAAATATTCTGTACTCCTCCCATCACATATGACACTGCAAAAAAGCCCTGAAACCCAAGCCAGGAATATTTTCAGAGTGAAACAAAGCACTTTAGAACCTTTCCTTGATATGCTGAAAAAGCAAAGAAGCCAGATGAGGCAATGAGCAACCTGGGATAGTGGAGGGTGTCCCTTCCCATGGCAGAGGGTTGGAAGTAGATGGTCTTGAAGGTCCCTTCCAAACCATTCTGTGATTCTATGAAGCAGAAATCAGTATTTTTTACAGATATTCACTTCCTACATTCTGCTGCTGCACAGTGACAAATACATATGCCAGATACATTTATATACTACATACCTCATAGCAGGAAAAATAACCAGTGCAGGGATCTTACTCCATCAGTGTACTGGAAACAGAAATTATTAACCTTTCAATTTGCACAGATTTATAAGCAGGTTTTCCCTCAAACAACGTATTTCTCTGGCATATGCAAGATACCCTCCTGAGATCAGCACCTGGAATTTATAAAATGGTTTATTTAAATGCGTGTTTGCACTTCCACTTCAGCCTCCCCTCATGAAATGCAGGGAAGTCACACGGTTATAGTAAAAAATAAAGATTTTAGGGATTGAGCAATGCCCTGATATTCATGCTAGGGACTGGAAGATCCAGGAGATGAGAGGGATCCTCACTGCATCTGGATCAACTGGTGAGCACCTGGCAGTGCTGCAATGAATTACATCTGCACAACCATGCACAGCTTAGGATATTTACTGAGTATCCTTGCTCCTGAACCCCTTTTACTACTCAGTTGGTGCATGTGACTTCTGTGACAGGACAGTCACATCATGAGGATAAAAGCAGACGCTGTGTTTCAATAGTAAACACTGAGGCTGGCACACACCATGGAAATTACAGAGCTAATTAGAGGACAACATAATGCTCCATGTATTGAACACAGCCAGGCAAGGGATGGGAAAAGGGGCTGGTGGATTCTGAAAATAAATTTGGTTTTGCTTTGATCTACAACATCCATTGAACAACTCTAGTTGCATTAGAAAAATATGTCCCTGTCCATCAGAAAATGTAACATACATCCAAATTACTGCTGATCTTTGTAGCCTCCTCCCCACAAGTGGCTCCACCTTTTGAAGCTGCAAACAAGGTCAGCATCTCATAACTGGAGCATTAAAGGATGGATGAAGTTCTGATTTGCTCTGAGACCTGAGAAACTCAGTTTGTGCAGCAGGTGTTTACCTCCCCAATGATTTCCAAGGAAGGAAAACTACTGTAGCAGGACAGAGATCAAGACACACTGATCTAGAAGCTTCATATAAAACAGAATAAAATGAGCTTGGTTTTCTAGTTTAGTGCCTGAGGCAAGAAAGAGAAACATTAAAAAAAAAAGAGAAAGTATAAGGAATACTAAGACAATAAAACCTGATATAAAGGCAGATTAACAGCCTTTCTACTGCAGGCATCACAGGAAGATAAAAGTTTTAAAATAGAGGCTTAAACACAAAGGTGTTTTTGTGGCATTTACAGAGGGTTGGCATGGCAGAAAGCTCCTTTCTGTTGATACAGAACTGAGCTGCAGCAGATTGCTATCAATCCACGTGTACAAGCCACACAAACATCCTGGAAGGAAAACAAAATGATGCACACAGGTGCAGGTCTGGAACTTGACTACAGAGACAAAGAGAGAGCATAATCAAATGCATTACTGCAGTGGAAATCTGGGAAGAGAGAAGATGCAGAATGCACACAGAAAACATTAACACCACTGTGCACATTAAAAAAAATAATTAAAGAAGACCACAAAAACCCCCACAAATCATGGTTATCCAGTCAGGATGGAATCTCAAATGGAAGCAAGATTGATGCTGTTGAAAGTTTGACCAGTGCAAGAGAGGAAGGATGAAGAACTAGTGTTAATATTTGGTTACAAAAAGCAACTGGAAATGTCAAAGTTTCCAAAGAATTCAAGAGGCAGATGTCAGTCTGGAAGTGGTGTAGGATGGAATCACAGAGGTGAACCCTAAATTGCAAATGACTGGTGTAACTTCCTAATTCTAAAAATGTGGCCATTACTAAACTAAGGAAAAAGAACCTAAAAAACCCTCTAGTGATTCAGTCAATGAGAGATTTCACTGTTTATTCTGCCAGCATTCAAGTTCTCCTGTTTGTAGACCTAAGTTAATTCATCAATTACTAAATGAGTTCAGTTAGTTCACAGCGCGTAATTAATTTATTCTCCTCTGTTAACAGGCACATCCTAATGTCACTTTGTAGTATTTTGCAAATTCAATTACTAGACACAATGAGAAAAAGGGAATTTTGAAGGCAAAAAAATAAAACTGCAGGAAAGACAGATGCAAAACCTATGGAGATAATGTACAACACAAACAGCGTCTGGCAGCAAGGTCCTTTCCCTGCCCAGCAGGGCTGACTGTTCTGAATTAACTTTTCTGTGGTTGGAACAGGTCTGGGAAGTTGGGTGCAGGGATGTGGCAGCTGCCAGCCCATGGTGGTGGTGTCCCCACAGCCATTTCCCTGCAGCCAGACTGACTTCTCATTTCCCTCACCCCTTCCAGTCCTGTGCAAACAGTTCCATCAAGAAATCCCTTTTTTCATAGAACTACTCTGGATTTCTCTGTGGTTTTAACAGTGGCCAAGGAAATTCACTCAAGAGGAAATTCACTCCCCATAATTCCTACTGTAGCCACTGTGAAGGTTAAAAGGATTAAATGGTTGAAGTGATGACTGGGATAATAAAGTATGTGCTGTGTAATGCCAGCTGCACAGGCCTTGACAGAGTAAAGCTTTAGAAAAAAATAGAAGAGGAAAGTCTTTAAATATAAAACCTGACAGTCCCTTGAACATATCTGCACTCCAAAGGCCGTGTGTAAAGCAGGAGCTGGGAGGAGAGCTCTGGATGGGTGATGGGACGGAGGTTTCAGGCAGCACCTGCAGCAGTGCCAAGGTGGGAGCAACCCCAGTTAGGTCAGATCTGCCTCTCACACTCACCAGCCCTTCCAGCACAGAGGGAAAAGAGCACTGGATGCACCCTCAGCCGAGGAGGGCAACCAGCTGAACCATAATCACAGTAACGGACTGCAATTACAGCTTCATTAACAGGAAAATTAAGTTAGGTTTCAGTAACAAGCCATAACATTTTTCTTGTGTTAGTGCAATGCACACACAGGGCTGGAGCTCTGGGAAGGCCAGTCCTGTTTCACGGGGATGCAGCACCAGGCAGGGACACATGGCTGTCCACAGTGTCCCCTGCCATGAGACTGGGACTCTGCAGGCACCAGCCACGTGGCCTGTCTCAGCTCTGCCTGGATTTTGGCAGGATTTAGGTGCCTAGACTCTGGAGTGACAGAACTTCCCATTCAGGAGCTGCTGGGGCATCAGCATGTGCTGTACCACAGCCAAAGCTGGTGTGAGTGAGGGAACCTGCTTCTCACCTAGACTTTTCTGTGATAAAGAAGCAGCCTGAACACCACTAAGTGCCCTGGAAGAGCCTGAAATCCACCCAAATCCATGCCAACACCAGAGTCCTTTCCAAAACAAGGCTGCACAGAGGCCCTGGTGATCACCGCCTTCCACGGGATACTGAAAGCACCACCTTTCTGTGCCTGTTCAGCCTTCAGCTTCACTCCACCCTGGAAAACTGGAGCACCACAGATGCAAAATGTGAGGCTGAACACGTCTCTGCATCATTTGTGCGGCTCCTGGTACCCAACAGGCTGTTCCACACCAAACCTGAGCTTCCCTGCGCTCCCTGCCAGGCACACACAACCTCAGAGCAACTGATGCCCAAATCCCTGTCCAGTGTGTCACAAACAAGGTCCCTCTGGAGTGCCTCTCTCTACAGTGCTTATTCTGATTCCAAAATTACATGACATCCATACCCCCGCCACCCTTTCAACACCTCAGGGGATCCCCCAGCCTTTTCAGTCTCGTTCTGTCCCAGGAATGGGAACAGAGCCCTGCCCTGTGACCCAGGACTTATTTTCACATCACATGTAGGAATTATTTCCTAATTCTGGCCCAGGCAGTTGAGTTCCACACCCAAGGACAAAAATCCAGCATGGATACAATAAACTGGGCATCTATCTGCTTTAAAAGCTCAGTAGTGGATATTTCTAGAGGGTATATGGTGCATGTACAGGGAGACACAGCTAAGCATCATTCTGGGCTGAAGCTTAAAATACACAACCCTTCCTGAACTACTTCTGTATTTGCATGGAAAACTGGTGATATTCTTGATAAAAAATGAATAATTAAAATAATTTTGAAAGTGCTTGAAAGGACAGCAACAGAGAAGACAAAACTGATTCAGACTACAGCACAGCACTGCAGTGAGACAAGGAATTATGATGATTATGTTTGAGGTGTTGTAATTTAAGACAAACTGCAGCAGAAGTGCTACAGCAGCTTGCTAATTCTATTACTAATCCTTACATCACACTTTCCAGACTCCTTATGGATCTCCCTCCTAACAGCCTCTGCTTTATCAGCATTTTTTTGGCAAAAGGAATTACAGTAACTTCTGCTGCAAGGGAATAATTGTGCCAGGGGGTTGATGAGGAATATTCCCTTGCATTTCCAGACTGGAGCAGCACCCTGCTCACTGTGCTCTCTACAACACCTAACTGGAACAATCCTCATCCTGCCCTCAGGGCCATGAAAGTTGTATTAGGTTTCCAGTTAAGGTGAGGGTAATGTGTATCCTGTGTGGATGTGACAAGATAGGCTAAACCAGCTAAAACAACTGAAGTAAAAATTGCATTATATTGCACTGTAAAATCCCATTCAGATCTATAAAGCAATACAGACTCAAAGCGAGAAGTCAGAAGTCTGACAGACCATAGAAATACAGATTATGAAACCATGAAAATTCATTTAAAGCTGGATAATTAAGCCCACACCACAAATACTTATTTTTCTTCTCCTTAAATACAACAGACCTCACTTCATGAGTCAATATTATGAATATGTTGCTTTGTATCACTGCCCATGGGTACAAACCTCTTTCTTTAAACACCCCAGGTATTTTCAGATGCAAAGGAATGGAGGGCAAGGCTTGCCTACAACGCCCCAATCAAACTTGTACATTTTTATCTGCTCAAATCCATAGCTCTGTACCCTAAAAGCCAGATGCTGAGCATATCTGCTGCATCACTTCCCTGAATCCCTGCCAGCTCTGTGTGCTCTCCTGAAATCCCCTGCGGAGATTTCCAACACACCGGGAGCCCTGCACAGCTCCGCCTCCGACCCTTCCTGTTCGGGACTCCTGAGCAATGGCTTTTATCTCATTAATTCACTGTTTTTCAGGAAACTACTTTTCCCTGCCAGTTTTTAAACCCAGAGGAATTTTCTAGATGTGCAGTGACAGCGCATGAGTAATAGCTCCCTCATTAAACGACCAGGGAGTCATAAAACAAAACAAATTGTTCAGCTTCCCAGTGTTTTTCCGATTTGCTTTCCCTTTCCAAGTCCTGTAGTGCTCACAAACATCCCAACTATCTAAGTGACGTCATTTCTAGGCAGAATTCTTAAAGGAAACAACATGTCCTTTGCCTGTTGCTCAATTCTCTGGTATTCTTGCAGTCATTTATTGGTGCCTCTGAGTAGTTTCAAGTAATTTTGGGTTTTTTTTAAATCAAGAGCTAGTTGTGCCCATGTGAAATATGTACCTCCAAAACACACCATGAAAAGCCTGCCTGGCATGGGAGAGGAGCTGCGTTGTGTTTATTCCTGCTGGGAAAAGATTCTTTATCCCGTTTTGAAACCTGGGAGTCACAACTATACAAAGCAGTGATTCAAGGAGCATTTTGAAAGGCCACAATTTCTGCATTGGTTTGTGAGAATGAGACAAGATCTCAGTCTCCTGTGTTTCTGTTCAGGATAAAACAAAATACCAAAACAACTCTGGGAGATGAAAAGGCTTAAAAATACTTGCATTTAGTATGTATTTTGGCAGGCTGGCAGAAGCACTAACTACTGTAGTTTTCAGAACAATCCTTTAAGGTGCTCTTGCAATCCTCACCTTAAGACAGCAAAGGAAGGACTGAGTAGAGTCAGTCTGAGGTGACCTGAATTCAGTGTTCAGTGTTTTCACTGAAAAATGTGGTTTTCTTCAGGAAAATTTCATCTCCTTTTGCCTGAACAGAATCTGGGAGCCGCAGAATGAGAACCATTTCAGACAGCCTGAACATCTCACACCACTGAGACTCTAATTCTTTTTAGATCTTTTAATGAGCAGCAGAAAGCAAAGGAATGAGATAAACTGGGAGTTCCAGACCACAGTCCCCAACACATCTGGCAGCCTTGAAGAGACCCATTACATACGCCAGGCTCACTGACCTTGCAGATTTCTCCAGGATTAGAAAACAATCCAGCTGAAAGCTCATTCCCCTTTACAGGGAACTGTGCTCTCTCTATCTACAAGTAAACGTTTTGATGCTGCTGAATAATCAGCAGCTTTAAATACACATCTGAGGCAGGCAAAGAAGTGATGAATGTCAGGGAAAGACTACTTGAGCAAAAGGTGAGCGGAGAGCCCAGACTAGAGCCTCAGGGATGCTCAAGAGCCTCACTGCTGATGATTTCACTACCGAGTTCAGTATTCAAACCCCTCTAAGGACACAGGCTGTCAGAATTTGCCTCTTTACACTGCTTTGTAATTGGCAACAAAGGTGGGAACAACTTGCCAGCTTCGCTTGTCACATCATCCTTACGACAGCGTGCGGAGGTACCGCTGAGGAAGGGGGATTTCGTCAGGACTGAAATACACTGCAGACACCGTGGCAGATGGCACTGGGTGAACTGAAATGGAATTGAAAAGTTCAGGGTATTTTAGAGAAGGTTCATTTAAGATGAAACGAGGCAACAGCTTAAGAAATACAGCACAGGGAAGGGAGACAAAAACGTATCCTCGTCATCTTTCTCCTGACATACGGAGATGCTCAAAGAACCGAAATGATTGTAAATATTTTGGCATTTACATCACGGCCACAACTGAATGCTGACTTGTCCTGATACCCTGGAACCTCCCCAGACATACAACCCCCACTGCCCTGCACATTTTGCAGTCCAAAGGGTGAGGAAATCTCTCTTGTAATCTGTTTAAATGCAAAGCACAGGTGAAGTGGGGACCTCACAAGAATATGCCAAAGCCAGGACTGGAGAAGGGTAAAAGAAATTAAACTTTTAGATAGATAATGGAAACACCCAAGGTTATTAGACCAGTATGAAAGAGCACAAATAACCCTTTGAATCTTTAATAATTGACTTTTACAAGGACTCCATCACCTCTCCCTGAAGCCTTTTGTACTGGCGGCTGCCAGAGATGTTACTGGAATGGGCACATCACAGGTCTGAGACTCTGCTGATGCCCTGAGATACAACTCACTTTAACATTCCAGGAACAAGCCTGCTACTGAAGCAGAGTTTGGACAGCATTCCCAAAGCCACAGAGCCATCAGGCCTGTGGACAGCTCCTCATTAAAAGAAGCAACAAGGAACAAAACCCCAACCTCTTTTCCAGGCAGTGAATGACACCAGCATGAGACTGACAACTTTCAGGATGAGGTCACCTCCGTTTCCCTTCAGAAATGAAGCTGGCAAGTACAATTAACAATAATTAAAAACTCCTTTCACAAAGGGACACTACACTTTTATTATCTCTGCTGAAGCCTAATCAAAGGCATCACAATGGGCTTGTTGATTTTTTTTAAACCAAGACACGACAGAAGATAGAAAGAAAACTGGCAATTAAGAACAGAAACCCTATTTTCTTAGGTGCCATAATACTTTGGCTCAAAATACATATTGTCCCCCTGCTTCCCTAAAAGAAACTCAGTACTTACTAGATAGCCATGGGAAAACTTAACAAAAAAATTTTATTTACCAAAAAAATAAGCTTAATGGATAAATAAAAGTGCTCGTGACACTGAAAGTTATATGGGAAGTGTAAGCAACAAGCTGTAATCACAGTCATGAAAACTTCCTGGCATTAGATCCCAATGATTTTCTTCAGCACAGAGTTCCAGCTGCAGTGAGTTCCTTTGCATCCCAATTTACTATGAAAAAATATCATTATATGAGAGCCAAACACCATCCATGGATTGTGCAGCACATCTACAACGCAGTAACAACTTTATAAATCCTTTAACATGTTTTTATTTTTGCTGTGCACATTGAGGGTCCCACTGCTCATTATCAGGGAAGGTATTTTGCTGCTGTTGGTGTCTCCCCCCACACACAGGCACACCTGCCAGGTCAGATTTACCAGCAGAACTTTAGGGTGCAGATTAAACCCTGGCAAATGGCTTTCACCCAGAAACCCGAGAGCTTGAATCACTTCTAGAAGTGTGATTACTTTTGAAAGATTTAGTGTTACAACCCCAAAATGACCCTGCTGCTGTGCAGAACCCGCTGTGCGCTCCTGCGCGATCCGAGCAGCATCGGGCACACGGGTCTCCCTCTCCCAGGAGCGTGGGTGGATGATTCTCCCAAGAATGAGCCAATTTTAGGACAGAGGGTAAGCCCAGGGACTGAGGAATGAGAGGGTTAAGTGGGAAGCAGGCAGAGTGGAGGGTGAGCCACGCAGCAGGAAGCCCAAGCCCACCTGTCCCCGGAGCGATGCGCGCTGGACCAGGAGCGGTGCCAGCCCACAGCCCGGAATAGCAGCAGGGCCGGAGGAAGGGAAGGAAATGCACAGTCTTAGGCAAGAGGTCACCCCAGTCTGAACACATCAGCACTTGAAGTGTGGTTTTGCAAGGGCCTGACTGCACAAATCCCCACAAGGGTCATGACAAAAGGCCAAGGACCAAGGATGCTGTGACACGACCCGGTCACTCTGCCGCTTCACAGCCAAGTGTCAACAGGGAAGTCACATGGCATCCATCCCTAGTGTCACGCAGTGACTTCCTGAGTGCCACCCAGGCACACAGCATCTCCTGCAGCATCTCTTAGCCCACACGCAGTGCCCACAGAAATGGGAACCTTTAAGCACCTCCTAATTACCGGCACCCATCCCCGCATCCCCCGTGACTCAGGAATCCGTCTCTGGATGCCAGCGCGCATTTCCCGCTTCCTCTCCCTGCAGTGCACACGAACGGAGCCGGGTGCTGACACAGTAAGGAGACTGACTGCAGTATTCTGCTTTCTGGACCGAGTCCCAATTTCAGTCTGATCTGGTTCTCAGATAGGAGGCTGTACATTGTCACAGCGTTTGTAAGAGCGGTTGCTACACTGATTCCACGAGATAGGCGAGGCTGTGCATCTGCATATCAGAAAACCAGATCGTGCACGCTGCAGATGCATCGAATTTTCTCAGAATAATAAAGTGGAGAGACACTGAAACCAGCATGGAAATGAGTTGATGGGCTTCTTCCAAACATGCTGGTACAAATACAGGTCAAATTTGCATCGTTATGTTTTTAAAGCCTTTTGAAAAGCAAATATTTTACTGCAGTTGAGACAACAAGCCTGGGCGACAGCAGATTTGGACTGGTTTGTCCTCTTACTACAACACTGGCTGTGGATCATGCCATGGAAAATCTCAATTTTCAATCAACTGCTCAAGTAACAGGTGAAATCTTCCCAGTGCTCAGCATCCAGAAGATGTCACCACAAGCTGGAATTAAGCATACAGGTGCTTCCTGCTGCCTGGCTCATTGAAAATCAAGCCTTTCAAAGGATGGTTATACACTGAAAATGGAGATGCATTAACCAGTCCTTATCACTAAATATATCTGAAATACACAAGCAACTCAGAAGCTCCTTTCCTACCTACTATAATCGTAACAGATCCCTGCACCTCTTCTTTGACACTATTTTATTAAGTTTACTCAGGAAACAATGCAGCCATGCTCATCCAAATGGCACAATCATTATCTTTTAACAGCTGTACCATTTTGAGACAATTTTTGACAGGAATTCTCATGCTATGACACCACTATGATTTGAAATACTCTTATTTTAGACCAAAACCTTAAAGCTTCCAGGCATCACCTGAAGGACTGAAGGAAGACCCCTCACTTTGTGTTAGTTGCTCAGCATTTCTTCTGGTAAATGAACTGTAACATTTTAAGCAGACAAATTGCCTCTCACAAATGTATTGGTTCTACCAGACTGACTAAGACAGACAAAGAGTGAAAACTTGTTTCTGGCAGTAAATAACAAGCTGCTTTGAACTATTTTTCAGCCCAGAACTGCAAATTAACAACTCCATGCACAGTCTCCATCACAAAGCACTGTAATATGTAAAAAGGGTGCTATGAATTTTAATGCAGAAGTGTGTGACGTATCTTCCAGATGGGAAGCATTAGAAAAAATGTTATTACACACACATATTTTTAATATTAGGCAAATGAGACATCTTGCATGCAGCCACGTTCTTGGGGCAGCTATCACAACTGAAATGTGTGGCTGATCGTAGGGAATTAAAAAAAATTATTCAGACAAAACCACAAAATCACAAGGGATGGGTGATGTATTTTTCTACCACCCTCCTCGCCCTACCCCTTTGCAGCAATTTAAATGGTTTCAACATGTTAAAAAAACCCAAAACAATTTTTAAAAAAGTATCTTGTTTCCTGAAGCTGTCTGGTTGTTCTCCTACAGACACTATCTCAGCATTACACAGCCAGGAGCTGCTGCTTTCTGGTTTGCTGAGATCAACTGAGTGGTTCCCCTCACTTTCCCCTGAGCAACAAACAAGAAAAACTCTGGGTAATGAAAGCGTTAGAAGACAGAACCTCCAGTAATAAAATCTATTTTACAACAGCAGGGAACAAATTTAAGACAATATGTGGGGCCTGCAGGGAGACATTGAAACAGCCTTCAGCCACCTAAAGGAGCTCAAAGAGAGCTGGAGAGGGACTTTGGACAGGGACATGGAGCGACAGGACACAGGGAATGGCTTCCCACTGGCAGAGGGCAGGGTTAGATTTGGTATCAGGGAGAAATTCTTCCTATAAGGGGAGTGAGGGACTGAACAGACTGCCCAGGGAAGATGTCCCATCCCTGAAATGTTCAAGGCCAGGCTGGATGGGACTTGGAGCAACCTGGGATAGTGGAAGGTGTCCCTGCCCATGTTGGAACAAATGATCTTTGAGGTCCCTTCCTACCCAAGCCATCCTGTGATCCTGTAACTTCACATCATGTGGTGGTTAAAATCTGGGGCAGAATGAAGTCAAACAAGCCAAACCAGGTTTTATTTCTCATCAATCCACCTCTGCTCATGTTGTTCACAACTTTCACTGTAGCCCCTACAACATCCTGACCCCTTATGTAACCCAAGCCTTGGAAAAGTCAGCAACCTCCACTCCTGCAGCAGCTTCCTGCACCTGCCCCTACAGGTAATAAAGGATTACATGGATCAGAACTGCTGTGTTTATGAAACTTTGGTTTTTTTCTGCTCAGCAAGCAGCTGGTTTATTCTTAAAATAAAAGGAGTGGCTGTGTTGGGAAAAAAAAAAAAAGGGTAGAAAAACAACATAATGAAAAGGAAGAACACACCCATATGGAAAAAAATGGCCAAAGACAAAGCAGGCTTATTGCAAATGCTGCACAGCCCTGTCACTGACAAAACCAAACTATGAATTAGCCAGAAGGGAAACTTCAAGGTTCTCATCCCTGTGTGCACTCAGAATCTGTCCACACTTCCACAGAGGTCTCACACTACTCAAAATTGTTGTGGTAAGTTTTACTATCAAGCAGAACAATAAACAAACTTCTAGTTAGTCCTGCCACTGTAAATATTTTAACTGGGTCCCTGCAGACCCACAGGTGGCAACTGGGAGCAGGGTTTTTTGACAAAGCAGTTCAGTTCCTGCAGGTCCCAAAGCACGTGTAAGCACCACCAGGATCTCTGCTTAGGTAAGAAATGCAAATGTGAGGGTTTGACAGATCTACAACCCAACAGGCTTGTATTAAACATACCCCACATTCCTCTGGATTTTATTCTGCAGTTACTACAGCATTTGAACATCAGCAAGCGATCTGGGCTGTTTTAATGGTAAGAAACATCTGCTTAAGTACAGCAAATTGTTTCTGGATTTGTCTAGGATTAAAAAAATGAGTAAACACTGAGTACTGTACAAGCTGTCTTGGCTGCACTTCCAAGCTTTATAGGAAATATACTTTGCAACAGGTGACTGTGTTCAAGATGAGGAAGATCCCACTGAAATGGTCCAAAGTCTGGAGCATGTCTGCCATAAGAAAAGGCCAGAGAATTGGGGTTGATCAGCCTGGAGAAGGCTCCAGGGAGACCTCAGAGATCCTTCCAGTGACTCAAGGGGCTTCAAGAGAGCTGGAGAGGGACCTGGGACAAGAGGGAATGACTTCACACTGCCAGAGGGCAGGATTAGATTCAGTATTAGGGAGAAATTCTTTATTTTGAGGGTGGTGAGGCATGTTATCTGGCTACCAATGAAAACCTGCAGGGACTGGTGTTTTCAGAACACTGCACATGAATTTATTTCTTAGTAAATACCTCTTTGGCAGCTCAGACAAGCCCTGTCACTTCCTGCAGTCACTCACCTCTATTTGGGCTTGAAAAGGACTTTGCTCTATTACAGAAAGTATTGAGAATGTTCTGTGTACAACTTAATATGACTTAACAGGGCAGCAGAGACCTTGCCTTGGACAACAGCTTGACTGCACCTGACTACAGAGAGGTCACCGCTGGGGCTGTAACTCTGCCACAGTAATTAATAAAAACAGGTACAGGTTAGTCACAGTGAGCTACATCCAACCTTACAGCACTTACAGTTAAACATCCCAATAAGAGCCTTGTCAGGCAGGCTCTGGTAATGATTTAAAGTTACTTTACTTTCCCATTTTCTTCATTAAAATTAAAGGAATTTCAAGTTTGGGAGCTGGCAGGATTAGATTCAGTATTAGGGAGAAATTCTTTATTTTGAGGGTGGTGAGGCATGTTATCTGGCTACCAATGAAAACCTGCAGGGACTGGTGTTTTCAGAACACTGCACATGAATTTATTTCTTAGTAAATACCTCTTTGGCAGCTCAGACAAGCCCTGTCACTTCCTGCAGTCACTCACCTCTATTTGGGCTTGAAAAGGACTTGCTGCTCTATTACAGAAAATATTGAGAATGTTCTGTGTACAACTTAATATGACTTAACAGGGCAGCAGAGACCTTGCCTTGGACAACAGCTTGACTGCACCTGACTACAGAGAGGTCAGCGCTGGGGCTGTAACTCTGCCACAGTAATTAATAAAAACAGGTACAGGTTAGTCACAGTGAGCTACATCCAACCTTACAGCACTTACAGTTAAACATCCCAATAAGAGCCTTGTCAGGCAGGCTCTGGTAATGATTTAAAGTTACTTTACTTTCCCATTTTCTTCATTAAAATTAAAGGAATTTCAAGTTTGGGAGCTGTCTTTATGCTGAGGCATTGCAAGTTTGTAATTGCAGCATATCCTTCACCTTCACACCTTTAATAAGTCAGGTAACTTTCAGCTCCTGGGAATGCCCACTACCAGCTGCAATAAACCATATGGATTAAAATTTTCTGTCTGTGACTTTGTTGGAGCCAAAAAACCCTGAAAAATGCATAATTATGGTCTGACATCTTACTAGAGGAACAGCAGCAGCATGCAACCAGCTGACCAGGGTGAAGATTACTCTTTTATGCCCAGACACAGTGAAGTTCAGGCAGAGTAAATCCCATGCCAGGGGAAGCAGGAGAGGTCAGCAGGGTCTGTGTGCTGCCCTGCACACCCCACAGCCCCCGTGGCAGTTCTCCATGCCCTCTGCCTGTCTCCAGCTGTTCCCAGTCTTCCAGGTATCCTCACAGAGCCGGCCCAAAACACTACTCCAACTTTTTGCTACCTCCCTCCCCATGCACTCACCCCCTCCCACCTCCTCTCTCACTTGCCAGTCTCATTTCCCACCCACTCACCCTTTCCCTTACTCACTCCTAACCCACCCATTCTCACATTCCTCATTCATCTCCCTGTTCAGTCACACAACCTGAGCCTCAAACACCTCCAACACACTCAGGGAGAGGAACTTTGCCTCCCAAGACCTTGCCCTTGCCTCTCTCTCATCAACATCCCCATGCCCTGCATCCAGAGTTTGAGGGGAGGAACCTTAACTGCTCCGTGCATGAGGATCCATAAAATCCATCTCCACTCACATCACTGCTCATCTTTCCTGCCATCCCTTCTGGATGAGCCAAACACTTTCTTTGGACAGAGTGAGGATGGGTGGAATAAGGACTGGGCAGTGCTGGCCGTGCCTCTGCCACATCCATGCGTGCTGTGCCTCAGCAGGCACCCAACACACCCCAAAACCCTGCCAAAACCCCATTCCTGGAGGCTTCCAAACCAACCCTCCAAACCTCTGGGATACTCTGGAAATAAAACCAGAGGTAATGCTTCAGGGACATGCAGAGGACTGGGGTAAAGGTGCTGGATCATGTCCAGAGGGCAGCTCTGAAGGGCCTGGCTCAAGGCACCGTGGCTGTGCGCCAGCTCACACCAACCACCCACCCCGTCCTTCTCTCATGGGTGACTGCAAAAAAAACAAAGTCCACTTGTCCTTTTTATAGGCAACTGAACTATAAAAAACTGAAATTTTTGGGGTTTTTTTTTTTTTTTTTTTTTTAAGAGGGGGGATATGGATCTAGCTCTTAGTGGTCAAGACAAACGAAAACTTTTGAGACAACCCTCCCTGGGCATCCGAAGCTTCTGGTGGTGAAGAGCAAGCCCTGAGGAAGAAACAACAAACAGGCAAACCCCAAATCCCACAGAAACAAGCAAAACCATAAAAAGAACAATAGTTATGAAGAATTTGAATGGAAAGCTGGGATGGGGGGTTGGGAAAGACTCCAGCAACTAGACTGCAACTTCCACTAATTCTGTCACTAATAGAAAACTAGTTTTTTGGTTTCCCTGCAATGCCCTCTGCAGACTTGTCTGCACACATAGCTTCCTCACAGTTTAAATGCCACAATGGAGTTAAAAATCACTTACATTTTATCTCCTCCCTACAAAAACATTTTCGTTTCCAATTCAAATTGGCCTTTTCAGGTAATTTTCAACAATTTCTCAAATGACACCAGAACAGACCACTCTTATACTAAAATAAAATATGCATCTGAGAAATTATACTATTAGCAGTTCCATTTAAAATCTATCTTCAATCAGTAGAATTTTCCCAAATCCTGAAAAACTGAACATGCAGCACTTAAGATAAGTGATACATTTAATATTCAAGAGCACATAATACTATTCCACTCATATTTACAGGCTGTTAACACCCGAGCGAATTACTGAAAGATGAGAACGTAGACTTGAAATAATATGAAATATTATGAAGAAATGGAAAAATTTAGGGCACATATTAGGCAAAGAAAACTCTTGCCATTGAACTTTGTGGGAAAGATTCCAGAGGATCAAAGTGGAAGGCCCAGTTCTTAAAGCATCCCTAGCCATAAAGTGCAGGGGGATAAAAAAAAAAAACAACCCCACAGCCACCCAAAACCACGCAGCAGGAAACATGTACTGGCAAGACCATGGCCCGGATGATCTAATGCACTTTGCATCTCTAACATCTCTGATTCTGTAATTCCATAGGAGCTCTGAGCACAGGGCTGGCCAACTTTTGCAGCGACTCATTCGACTGATCGGCGTGTGATAATCACAGTGCTCAATTAAAAGAAGGCCCTTGGAGCTGGGTGCTGCAGCTACTTCCCATCAAAGCCGCGCCAGTAGGGATGTGACTGGCAGGGGCTTAGTAATGACAGGGTTGTGGGGAACTCTCCAAACACAGGCACAACAGAATTTATGCCATTAAAGAGACAACCATCATCTTCCTTGCAAAACGCCCGGGGGTCAGCTTTTGACAGTGGATTTGATAACACAGAGCTCAACTGTGTCAACATTTACGTATGCAAATCACTTCGCTCCTACGTGGGAGCGAGCCTCAGAGCGGCTGGATCTATATTATACAGCATTTTTAACTATTTAACTCTTGATTTGTGCGCTGAGAAAATCTTCCCTCGGGGTAAAATACCAGCCTGTTTCTCAGATCATGTGCTTTGTTTGCTATTTTCAAGTCGTTAGGTAAGCACACACACGCAGGAAGACGACAACGGCGCAGAAGAAAGCACGGCACGAGCACACCTCTGGTGTTTTAAAGGAGGTTGTGTGAGAAAAATGGATTATTGCAACTGCACTAAGAATCAATCAGGAAAATTGGGAGAAAAATGCAGGAGAAGAGAAAAAACTCCAAAGCAGTAGAGTAGAAAATATAAGTATGTAGAAAGATAATCCTTCTCAACTGTGCTGTGCTTGCTGGAAGCCACTGCCTGACCTACTGCTGCCCCAAAACCTCCTGCAGAGAGAGGGGTTCAGGGGTATTTTGCCTTTTTTTTTTCCCCTCCTGGCCAATGGAAATTCTACCCTGACTCTGATTACAACAGGAGGTGATTTGTGGAATAACAGATAAAGGGAAGTTTTTTGAAAAGTATGACCGGAAGAACAATTTGAGATGCTGTTCACCAGTTTGATAAATGTCATGAGCCTATCAGGCTCTATAAAGTTTATTTCTATGTATTTATACAGAACAGTAAGATTTAAGGTTCAGATTGGATATTTGGAAAAAATTCTTGGCTGTGAGGGTGGGGAGGCCCTGGCACAGGGTGCCCAGAGAAGCTGTGGCTGCCCCTGGATCCCTGAAAGTGTCCAAGGCCAGGCTGGATGGGGCTTGGAGCACCCTGGGACACAGTGGAAGGTGTTCCTGCCCATGGAAGGAGGGTTAGAATTAGATATCCCTAAAGTTCCTCCCAATCCAAACTATCCTTTGATTCTATGATCAATAACCAGAAATTTGAGCAAGGGACGGACTCCTCTCTGGCACTACACAGTATTATCACAGGTACTTCTCTATTTCTTAGGTACTTCTGCTCCAAACAGATGCTGAAGTTAAATGCAGACACTTAAAATCCAGATGCCAAAGCAATACAGGAAAGAGTGTTCAACAGAGTGCTTGTTTTGGAGAAAAAGTTTGAAGTAGCTCTTCCTTGAGCTCCACTGTGATGAACAGACAGGGAAGGTGAAGTTTCCTGTACATGCTGATGAACCTCATGCAGCTGTCACCGTGGCAGTGTCACCTCCTTTGCTTCTGGCCATGAATTCCTCCCACCTCCCCATGAGCACCAGCAGCCCTGCAGTCATGTCATGGGATGGAGCAGCTCTAATTTCCCAAGAGAAAAGAAATGAAAAAGAAAAAACACTTTTTCAAACCAGCTCAGCAAATGGAGCTCTTCAGTCTGGATCACTCAAAGACCATCAGGGATGGCCATGGAAGGAGCTGATCTTGAAACCGCATGTGAAACCTGCAGAGCAGGTACCCTCTGCTCACACTGAAACACCAAGGGCAAAACAACATCCAAGAACCACTGCAACCCAAAGCCATGTCCACAGAAGACAACACTGTCACCTTGAGAGAGTATCCCACTGGTTAAGAGCTCACCTGGGAGGCTGGGCACTTCTCCCAGGGCTGGGCATTTCCCACCTCCTGCACAGTCCCTGAACCAGCAGGGCTTGGGCTGAGGCTGCTTTCTGCCCTCCCGCTGGAGCTGGGCCAGCTCAGAGGAATTCTAAACTCACAAAGCCACAAAGAGAAAGCCCTGGAGGGCAAGTATGACTCCATGAGAAAGAGACTCCCAGGAGTAGGGGCAGAGCCCTCCTGTATTCTGGTCCCTTCTGCAGGAACTGCTCATGCCTACTGCACAGAAGATTAGATAAAATGTATACATAGCTACCTTTATACTAAGGCTTCAAAAATACATCCTATGAGCTATGTAAACACACCTAAGAGCCAGTGAGAGCTCTGCCCTAACAGGAGAACAGCATATTCCTACCTGTATTCTTGGAAATATTTTTATACTTGGTGGATAAAAGTAAATCAAAGAGCAAAGCTGAGATCTTCCCAGGTATGACTCACTTCTGCCAACCTCATGTTTTGGCAATAAAACTGCATGTACACTCTCACCTGAGCCTGTAATAACAGGTCATGTGGGGAATTTCTGTAGCCACTTGGGTTCTTAAAGGTACAATTCAGGTGCCCAAACTTTGGTGAGAAGTGAAACTGCCCGTTAATGTCCATTTGCTGCACCAGGGAACACCTGCAGTCCCAGCAGGACACGACAGCACTGCCCAGAGCTGTCCCAGTCTGGCAGCAGAAATAAATCCAGCTCTGACTGGAGAGGGCTTGGAGCAACCTGGTCCAGTGGAAAGTATCCCTGCCCATGGCAGCGTGTTGGAATTGGATGTTCTTTAAGGTCCCTTCCCACCCAAACCATTCTGTGATTTTACGATGTGAGAAGGAAGCAAGGGGATGAGACAGCAGAGATCATCACACACAACTCTACCCTGAAAATGCACTGATAGAAGCGGCTTCCATTCATACCTCATGCTGTTGGGAAACATGCATTTTTATTTACCTCAATTACCTTTTTTTTTTTTTTTTTTTTTTAGGTGCTGGCGTTCCAGCAGAGTGATGGAAGACTCCTCACTCCTCTTTTCCAGGTCCAATTTTGAGCTCACCATTTCCTATGCAAACTTTAGCTGCAAACTCCAGATAGCTACGGGCCATAAAAAAGCCTTGAAAATTTACAAAACAAACAACAGCCTGTGAACTTCCACATGGGAATCCCTCAGACACCAGTAAAAATGAACACTACCAAAACACTACCCAGACCTAAAACATCAAACACTTGGTACAAAACATCACAACACACACCTGTGCATCCAGTTTTGGATTGTCAAGTGTTTTCCTTACATGCAATTTTATAGCTTGTGTTTCAATAGATACTATTTATGATGAAGGCAGGTTTTTTTGGTTAATTTTTGTTAGTTTGCCTGTTTGCTTTTTTTTAAACCCAGACTTTCATTAACTACTGCAATGAACAATAACCTGCTTCAGAGACAGAGTGCTGTTCCACCTGCCTCCATGTGCTGCCTTTTTTTTTTAAACTCAAGATAACAACCAAAGATATGGAAAAACATCACCTTTGCAACATATAATTTAGATTCATTCAATAATATTAGGGAACATCTTCAAAGCTGCCACTAAAAGGAGATACTACATGCATGGCCAACTCAGCATATTCTATGATTCTGTGACTCTACGTAAAAAAAAAAATCAGGTTTCAAAATATGTTTTATTCAATTTTTGGGTGAAAACCATCCCTGTGCACTGTATCAATGGTAAAAGCCACCCTTGAAAACCAGATGATTTTCAAGAGCAGCACTTTCCCTGTCCCACAGGTGGATACACAGCAGTGAACTCAAGATCTAAGACTCCTTCTCCTCAAACAGGGCCTGCTTGGGATTTTTCATTAAATGGAACTGCTCCACTGTGATCCTGAGGAAATCTGATCTGCTGCTTCAATACAAGTTTAACAATTAACAATTTAGCAGCAATAAAAATCTGCAACTTCCTTTCTTTTCATCTGAAGTGATAAGAAAACAATGATTTTTTTTTTCCCTTTTGGGAAAAGAAAAAATCTCTCCTGAGAACATTCTGATTAGGTTACGGTTAAATAAATGATTTTCAGGAGATACGCAGGCAATTTACAAAAATACTTGGCAAAAAAATCTATCTTTGAATATCTAATTCATATAACGTTCCCCTTTATTTGTTTAATTCAAGTAAAATATTTTCCTCCACCCTTTCCTTTTCATAGGCTTTTCACACCCACATAACAACCAAGTGACTCTTCCCTGACCCGGCCTCCCACGCCTTTGGTACAACTGCTCCCCACTCCTGAGCTCTTCTCCCAAGATCCAAAGGAAGCACTTAAGGAAGGGAAAGGAAACCCAGGACAATGCTGAACCTTCCTTTTTTTTTTTTTTTTTTTCCTCAATTAAACCACTGGGTTTATTTGGTGTTCCGCAGGGATGTGCGGTGCATGGAGAGCCTCCTCTGCAGCTGTTTTGGAAAAAAAGGGGAAAAACATCCCTGAGCGCTGTCTGTAAGTGGCAACACAAGTGGGTTTGGGATGGCAAGGTGTCCTGGTGTCACCATCAGGAGAAGCAACAGCAGCAGTGAATCCCTCCCTTCGTGGAGAACCTGCAATTCCTACAGCTGTTGTTTGGAGAAGACACGTCACAGAGCAAGACAGAGTCAACAATCGCTATTCTGCTTTTCCCATTTTCTAATCATCTCAGCATTCCAAAAGATGCTCTGGAAATCCAAGAGCTGCAGTATCCCATATCAGCATCCTCTCCAAATGGAAAACACAGTCTTAAATGCTGGTAAAGCACCAAAGGGAAGTTAAATATCACTGCCCTCATTTCAGCGACAACTAAAAATAAAACTACTTGCCCAAGAAGCTCCCTCCCCTCCAAAGAATTCCTCCCAAATATGACAGAGTCAACAGAAGATTCAGGGAGCACAACTTCCAGACCCAGCTCTGTCAGCCAACGTGATTCCTTCCAGCCAATAGTATGTTAATGATTTGGGTTTTTTTTTTGAGAAACCACTAATTGACATCTTTTCTTCCTAGGCATTTCACAGAGCCACTTAAAAATAACATAGTTTCTATTTTGGGCGTATTTTATGGAAAGTATCATTAGATTTAATTCCAGGGATGAACATCTGATTTTCATGTGAAATTCTAGAAGACCAGAGCCTTGTTCATTCAGTGTTACAGGGAAATTACAGCTTAGCCATGACACTGGGGTGATGTGATCCCAAAGCTGGAGCTCTGGCCCATCCCCTTTGCTCAGCACCAGTATCAGCAGAGGTTTGTAGGTGAAAGGTGGGAGGGAAAAGCAGTTTCAAACTGTTTCTCTCAAGAAACAAATCCACCCTGATCAAGAAAGTTTCCCCCTCATTCACAGACTCCTAACCTGCGGCAGGGCAGCCAGTGCTTTCTGCAAAAGCTCCAGTGGAAAAAAAATATAAATGAAAGCACCTCTTTAAAGAGCTGCTGAAGGGCTTTCTTTCCATCTCATTTAGCAAGATACCATCTCAGCACTGAAAATAAGCACATAAACTTACCAAAGCAATATCAGGAGAAGCATCAGAAATAAAGTTCAGGCGTTACTCAGGCGTCAGCACCTCAGCTCCTCCCTGGCACCAAGCAAATCCCACAGCAGCAGGTACCAGAACTGTCCCTGCTCTGCTGCTCACACCCGAACGCTCACAGCCGGGCTCTGAATCTGCCACCAACAAAAGAAACCACAGGAAGACTGCTTCCCTAATGCTTCAGAACTGAGTCAGTGGGTCAACAATTCCTTCGGTTTAGGAGCCAGACCAATTCCCTTAAACACCCCTTCTTTTCTTTTTTTTTTTTTTTCTTCTGATGGAGAAGCCAACTATCTCCTGCCAGTGGCAGCCCATCTGCTTCCAGAACAGAACCAAACCACTCCAAACCACCACCTCGTTTTGGCACAGGCATCCGTCCTGACGCAACTCCATTTTGTCTCCCACGTCTGGGAAAAGCCATGAGAAAATACTTACAATGGAAAAGGCAGCCGGGCAAACTGCTCCGCGTGCACCTTGCGCAGGCTGTGCCGGCTCGCAGCCCACGCTCCCATCCCCGCGCCTGGCATGGAGCGGCACAAAGGAGAGCGCTTCTTGTGACCCCGCACCTGTCCCCTGGCATGCCCAGGCACAGAATATCCCGGGTGTGCATTTCAGGAGCAGTGGCTGAACAAAGAGAAAGCTCCGGAGCTGCTAGCCCTCTTCCCCATCCAAGACTCAAAACCGTCTGGTTGGAAATTGGTTTCGTAATAACCCTTTAGTACCACCTACTCACATCACAGAGCGATTCTTGCAGCAAATGCACAGGAAATCACCAATGACTGCCAATGGAGCTACTATTCCAAGAACCAGCTCTTTCGGTTATTCCTTCATCACTTGGAAACCGAGATGCTTTTACTTTCCCTATTGCACAGGGTGTAGGGTTTTTTTTTTAAGATGAGCCTTTAACTACGATCCTGTAAAATACTTTGTTGATAAATCACCAGCTGAAAACTTGCCCACTGTATTTAAAAAAAAAAAAAAGAGAGAGATGAGCCTTTAACTACGATCCTGTAAAATACTTTGTTGATAAATCACCAGCTGAAAACTTGCCCACTGTATTTAAAAAAAAAAAGAGAGAGAGAGAAAGAATTTCACAATAGTCATTCCAGAAAATACAGTAACTCCTTTCTGGAAATAACTCACTGGACAAATCAAGCGGGGAGAATTAATTTTTGGAGACAGTCTGCATCCTGCAGAGCACACAAAGGCGGTGTCGTCAGCCACGTGTCTTTGTGACCACCAACAGCAGACCCCTGACTCACCCAACCACGAGATGAGTCGCTATGAATGAGTTTCCTCTTCTTCCACACTCCCCAGGGGTGCTCTGTGCCATATCCTGAGCCTAATCCCGACTTGGATGGAAATTCCAAAACTCATCTGGGAAGGCTGTGGCCACCAGCTAACGACGTGGCCATCTGCTCCCTCCTGCTTTGAGTCACCTGTCAGCAATACAAAAGGAAATTACTCAGCAGCGAGCACGTGGAAGCCTCTGCTGCAGCCTCTGGCGTGCCCCTTACGGGAACGCAACATTCTGGAGCACTGGGATCACCCTGAAAGGAAAGTGTTACGTCCTGTAGCACTCCCATTCAAAAAAAAAAAGTGAAATTTGGTTTAAAATAAGGACAAAAATGAATGCCAGGAGTGCGGGGAGAGCGCGTTTCAGCTGGGTTCTCAGTGCCAGCATCACGGAGGCTGCCATGGAAGGGGGGACAAAAATAAAAGAAGACATTTCACAAACACGAGACCTTCACTGTGCGTGACGAGAAAAATAATTAAAACAACTGAGAGAACTAATCTGTGGCTGCTTAGGAAGTTAACTCTTCGAAGGAAGTGATTAAGAGAACAAAAGCAAAGTGTTATGTTTATCAAACAAGTGAACTTAACCCATGGAGAGGGCTTACTCCTGTGAGTAAAGGTGGAGTATCGTCACTGCCCTCCCTGCAGGCATCAGTTCACACTGGGCTGGGATCTTAGTGAATATTAATTAATTCTTATTTCAAAGAAATAAGTCTTATTAAAAATACGAAGCACAGCTTTGCCAAAGCACCAAATACCAGCAGAAAGGCAGCCACAATGTCCCATGCCTCTTTACAAAATCCCCTTGATCTAATGCCTATTCAGGACAAAATTCACTAGTATTTTCCTGAGAAGACCTGATTAACCACTTACAACATTCACAAATTCAGTCCCAGCAACAGACATTTTTTGTTTCATCACACACTACACAGCAGACAAATTCAGCCCTGTGAAACAAGGCGTCCCCAACTTCTCCCCAAAAAAGCAACCCACAAATACGAGACAGTTACTACAAATGCTGCTTTGAATCTCCAGGAATTAATAAAAAAATTAATTAATACTAAAGATCTAATTGTCTAACCTGCTTCTGCATGCAGAAAGAGCCAGACCTGGTGCCTCTACAAGGGGGGGGAGGGAAGCGTTTCTTGTTCCTGTTTCGTACTTGACTTTTTTCCTGCGCAGGAGATGATCTAATTATCCAACGTGTCAGTATATTGCTTCACCCTTCCTCGTGTGTCTCTTTACATTAACATATTTTAACAATTCAGCTCATTAGGAAGGAGGCGAGGAACAAAATGGCAAATTATCCTTAAAAATCAATCACAAAGGCAGAAGTCTCCCCATGTTTTGTCCTGTACCTCTCCAAAACTCTTCCGGAGCACACAACCAACGATGCTGAATGCAAACGGGTCACAAAACTCCCCAAATCTCACATCCCCACGCTGCTCAGATGGAAGTGTACCTGTTGAAGACAGGAGCCTGATGGGAGAGCTGTGCAGGGGAGTAATTTTGGGTCCTGCCCAAATAGAAGGGAAAGAAACTCCCAAATGCCAGCCCCTTATTGTTCCCAACCGTGCTGATGCTCAGCTGCAGGCACTGTGGCTTCGAGGGGGCTGATGGATCTCATGTATAATAATTGAGGATGGGTGATGAAAGCCAGCCATCAAACCACATAAGGCTGCTTACCCATTGCCTTGAAATGGATCTGAAAAACCCTGAAATCCAAATATAACATGGACAGCACCTACATTTGCATATGAAGGATGCCAGCCGAAGTTTCCGAGCCTTTTTATCAAATGCCTTTTTTTACAGCCATTCAACACCCAGCCCTGCCAGCAGACAGGGATTTGAGAGATGATCTTGTGTTTTAAACCTTCCCCCTAATTCCTAGAACAGGTTTAGCCTGAGCAGAGTCCCCATGGCACACAGTAAAACCATGGGATCTTGGGAAACGTTTCTTCAGCAAGTTTTGTGTATAATAGCAGTGCCTATATATAAATGTGTTTACGGCTATTCCCAAAGAAGAGCCTGTTCTGAAGCAGCTCCTTTATTGTGATCAAACAGGCTGGATTCATTCCCAGTTTTAAGCCTTATATAAGGCCTTCAAGGAAACAGAAACTTATTTTGTACAAAAGCATGCCAGTATAGTAGTAGGTGCAACGGAATTATTCTGTTACACATTAAGTTTTACTAATAAAAGACCCGCATTGCCGTCATAAAGTCAAATGCTGCTTCCCAGTAGTACAAACAAATATTTGCTGCCAGGTATGTCCACTCTGACTAATAAACAGCACAGCTTTCTGAACCATGGGCTGCAGCATAAACCTGTTAGATTATCCCTAATAATTTTTGGAGGGATGGCTCACTCCAAAACCCCTCCAGGATGCAGCACAGGTCAGGCCATCTCACAGGTTTGGTTCCCACATCCCCATGCAGGCTTCTGGCACTGCTCCAGCAGAATCTACACTTCCCAGGATCACCACGGAGTCAACTCCCTCCAAATTCAAATTGTCATGAGGACCAAAAAGCTGGGTATGTGACTAGGTCTTAAAACTCAAGCTCTTGTACTCAAAATAAAAGCCACTAAATTGGTAATAAGCAGCAAGAGCTTTAAAATGAAAAATACCACTGAAACCCAACAAACCAACAAAAAAACCCCACTTGGCAGAAATGACAGGTTGTGGTTAAAAACTTTTGGTGGTCTCCAGGCTGTGTTGCTGCAGAGAACCTGTTTGGGCAGAACACATCTATGCCTGATGTGGGCTGGGAGGACAGTGCAGCACAGACACAGCCAGGGAGACAGAAACAGCCACTCTGGTGCCATTTAGGTGTCTACATCCAAATAAATAAATAAATAAATCAGTCTCCACTGGATTAGCACATGCCCTTTGCACAGCACTTCATTGATAGCACCAAGGCTTTTTCCCCGCGGCCACGTCCCATTTTGCGTTACCACGCAGAGGCAGCTCAAGGACTAAACCAGATCAAAACTAAACCTCCTCTTGCTTAAGATTAAATTATTACAGGACTGACCTTGCAGATACCTTGGCCCAGCTTTTCAGAGGGGTTCATGACCCAGCACTGAGGTTCAGCACAAAGCACAACACTAACATTCTCTTTGGGAAAGAGAAGCGACTCGCCCTTCTGCATCCTCCCATTGCAAAGTCTCTTCCCTGGGAAGGGGGAGACTTGTAGTCTGTTTTCTCCTCCTATGCCCGCAGCCTGGCACTGGCACTGATGCTAATTTTGATACTGAACATTTATTTATGAGCAGTGTAGTGACCTCTCACCCCTCCTTCTGAAACATGCCACTGCTCCCGAATCACATAAAAGATTTCAAAACGGGATGACTGACACTTACTCTACAGAGAAAAGGGCTTCTCAGGGCATTTGGAAGTCTATGTTTTAATTTCTTTTCCTAATTCTCTTTCTGTGTTTTATCCAAGCAGTTTAAGCAGACCCCAAGCCAAGACACCATTTAATATTGCCATACCTTTTTCTTCCCTCCCACTTCACTTGCTGGCAATTCGGAGATTCTTAAGTCTTCTTACTCATTCTACAGGTGTCTGCTGTATTGCTTTAGGTCTGCAGTTCCAGGGTTGGCAGTTTTTTAGATTGCATTTCATGGGCCTGCACACAAGGCATGTTCCCAAATCCATCCTGGAGCTGTAGAAGCTGACAGGAACGGCTGAATTCTGACCCTGGCATGGAAAGGATGACGTGAGGGGCCGGCGAGGCAGGATGGAATTGCTCTCCTGACTTACTCTGGTAGCTACAACAGATGGATCACATAATCCAATGCAAACAGCCAGCAAGTTTCTTGGTAATGAGAGAAAAGGACACGATGACCTCTAGGTAAAAATCCTGGGAACAGCAAGCACACATAAACAACAACCTGAGCAACTTTAATTCTGTGCCAGAGCCTGAACTGAAGATAACAGCAAAGACAAACACCCAAGACAGATTTAATTCAGGCTGTAATTTACTGCATGAACATGCCAGAATTGTGGTACAAACCTCATGCCTTTTAACACTCCCCATTGTAATCCTATTCTTATCTTGGTGATGAATGTAGGATTTCAGAAAGTTTTTTGACTGGTTTTTTTCCAAGCCTCTTGCAATTTTGGTGCTCTCTTCTTTAGTGGGGAGGAAGCTGGAAGTACTTCAGGTTATGAGCTGGGGTGGAATGTGTCCTAGTACTGATCCACAAACACAGGGCATCTCACAACAGGGTGCTGATAATAAATTGTTGCACAGATACAGACAAGCACATTATTTCTACCTCCCTCTCCCTTCCTCACCAGTAAAGGGTATCTTAATTTAAGATTTATTTTGTTTGCAAAGTTGATTCAGCTCCTCCAATGGGAAGCATCAGCAGCATGAAGTGTGTTTTCTTGGTATGAAGGTACAGATCTCTTAGCATATGCTTTAAATAACAGACTAAAAAACTCCCTGTTCCTTCTTCTCATTAAGAAATCCTTGAACAGCTCAGTTCCCCAGCACTCAGAAACCCCAACAAGGTAGCAGGGGCCATAAACACTCATTTTCTGCCCCAAACACGGGAACACTTCAGAAATAATGAGCATTTGGAGGAGGGTGGATTTTTGGGGGGATTTCCTTTATTTTGAGTGCTCCAAGCTCATGCCACTAGATGGCACGTTTGAAACTCTTGGCATCTCAGTGAAATCACAAGTCTCTGCTCGGCATCACACCGTGCTTATCCCCTCCTGGGATGGAAAAGTACAGGTAAAATGATATCTCAGGAGCCAAAGAACCAGGACAGGCAGACAATGGCATGGAAAAATGTGCCTGCTTGGGAAGGCAGCGTCTGCCAGCCAGCTGAGGGAGGGACTGCCAAGGAGAGCTGAGCTCCAGCACTTCCAGCTCTCATCTCAGTGTGGCCTTGGTAAATCTCTTCATGTCTTGGGAGAGTATCTGAATGCCAGAGGGAGCTGAGACAAGAGGAAAATGGCAAAGGAGGGCGAGAGTTGAGCCTTTGGATGCACAACGCCACGTTCCACCATGAGCTGAGCAATGCTCTGCTCTCTGCGTGTCCCTGAGAGCTCAACATACCAAAAACCATCCACAGCCTCTCCAACACATCACTGGCACGAAATGATGGCAGGGAGACATTCAGGGCACCACCAAACAACAGAGGAAAAAGCAGCCAACCCACAGCATCCCATGCAACATGTGCCTTTTCCAGAAATGCCAAGCACTTCCCGCCCCACAGACCTCCACGACAGATGAGCAAACACACAGCAGCCCATGACACTGAGTCACAGCCTCAGGAGCAAGTCCCCTCTTGTGCAGGACACGTTCTGGAGTGTGCCTAGATGTGCCCTGCTGTACTGGCCTTGGCAGGGATGCCAGAGCCTGGCAGCACCACTTCCTTAAGGCTCCTGGCTCGCTCCTGCTGCCAGTTCCTTAATTTAACTCAGCCCACTTAGAAAGTGCATTAGCACAAGCATGTACCAACATTCCAAGCAAGCAAGCAACATTCCCTCAAAGAGGAACAAGTTGGTTCAGCACCACCGTAACGATCGCGGGCGCTGGGAGCTGGTACTTGTCATGGCATTGCACCCCACATTCCCTCCGTGGGCAGCTTCAATAGACAGGGATTAACAATTTACTAGGAGCACTTCAACATCTGACTCAGTCTTTGGAATGGGCACTCGTGTCAATGGAAAAAAAAAAAAAAAAGAAAAAGCAAAAACCCTGTCAATTTGAGCTGGAGAAGGAGAAAGATGTTGACAGACCCCAAAAGGGCAATGGCAGAAGAGTGCTTCTTGTCTGGGTGGAAGAAAAAATATCATCTTCCTTCTTCCAAACAAGAAGAGCTCAGCCCTAGAACTGCAGCCAAAAAAAAAAAATTTTCCTAATGTAGGATTTAGCACAGAAATGCCCAAAGTGCCCTCACCATCATCAGCCTCACTGAAGGACCAAAATACACACTTGAGGCAGCACAAGAAAGCTCTGCCATAGCACCAACCATCCTACACTCTTTGGGAATTCTGCCCTTCCCTGTTCCATCAGTTTGGCAGTATTTGTGCATTTACATGCTCCTGTACACACAGTATGGACCTGCTGGGCACATACTCCTCAAAGCACACCGGAGAACATCTCTGTGTCAGTGCCTGCAGGCTCTGCCAGCAAGTCTGTAAGGCACCAACACATGGCTGTAGCATCCTGCTGAAATATCCCAGCAAGGCCTCTAATTTCAATGGACAAACAGCTCAAGAGGATTCAATTTCAAACATAATGATGCAATAATCTCATCTGAATCTTTCCAGTCCCCTTTGGATGCAGCTCTGTCCCTCTAATCATCCCTCTCTCTAGTGGTGGATGATGCTAAATCTCTCACAAGTAGGAATATACCATGGTGCCTTGACTTCTTTTAAATAAAGACCACAGGTATTCCAACAGACAAATTCCTCAGTGTAACTACAAACCCCACTGCAAAATTTTGTTGGGGGAAAAAATGGTAGATCATCTATAAATGAAAATCCTTGGAATTCTGGTTCAGATTTTCCTCCTCATGAACCACTCAATGCACTGCATCACAACTGAAAGCAAGAAAATACTTCATGAGTGGAATCATTCTCACTTCTGTTTAAATACCTGCAGCACAGATGTTAATATGTGGGTTAGTCACAGGGAACTCCTTTAAAGTCAGTGCGAAGAAACTGTCACTCGCATGACATGATTCATCTGACTTATTCCAAGCAGTTATTTCGGATGTTTTCCCTCTCAGAAGGGAAGCCAGGAACGTCACAGCCCTGTCAGATGAGTTACAGTGATACCAAATTCTCAAATGCTGCTTTAAGCTACTGTAAAAAAAAAAAAAAGGGAACTTTTAGATAATGATTTGTGGCATAAACTTTTATGTACTTATTTAAATGGAAAACCCTAAGTAAGAATGAATTGCCCCTTAGAGTTTTTGTTCCAAAAATTTTCATTCTAAAATTTGAAAACTAAATTTTGTAGCACTGGCCCAAAACACAGAGATGGATAAGAACTTTGGGCAATGTGAAAGTAACCATTCCATTTCCCTCTCAAAAGAATTAATTTGAAAGCAAACACAGTAACCCAAAGAGCAGACAATGGATTTCATCACGCAATACCCTTTTATGTTAATAGAAGGATTTTTATGAGGAAGGAGGAATAAACTTGTGGTTAAGGGCAAGATGTTCAAAGTGCACTGCTAGCTCTAGACTGTATTTTCCACAACTGTCTCCACCTCAATGTCACACACATTATGTTTATTGCCTCAGATCTACATTTTTGGAGAAGACACAGTCAAGGAAGGAAGTATATTGGGAGAAGATGAGGCCGTTTTTCTCCAGCACAGCATCAAGAGCTGAGGTCCCCCTTGTATGGAAAAGCTGACTGTGAAGAGGATGGATCTCATGGACAGTCACAAGGACGTGGCTATTAATGAGCAGAGCTGAAACTCATGACATTTCTGCGGCCTCTGCAGCACGGCTGCGTTTGATGTATCTTATCTGGAAACTCCCTGGCCACTCAGCCTTGTTCACAGCCCAAGGAGAATGAGCACCAGCATTTCCTTAACCTCGCTGACCTCGCTGCTCTCCTCCTCAGCAGACAACCACAAGTCTATAAACAGCTTTCTGAAGAACTGGAGAGAGCACACAGGGATCACCTTCTGTGGAAGTCGATTGCGTGTCCCTGGGCGTCACTGGCCTGGCTGTGCCCTGTGCGTGTCTGTCTGTCCGTCCAAGCTCCCCATGCCAGGACTGGCCTCTGAGGCACCAGGCTCACTGGGAACACACCAGACAGCTCCGTCATTTCTGAGCTCGCTCCTGCTGGTGCAGAATCAGAAATGAAAAAGTAATTCAGACAATCACACAATGGTTTGGGTGGGAAGGGACCTTAATGCTCATCTCAACCCAGGGTTGCAATGAGGTGAGCTTTAAGGCCCCTTCCAACCCCCTGCCATGGGCAGGGACACCTTCCACAATCCCAGGTTGCTCCAAGCCCTATCCAACCTTACTTGGAACACTTCCAGGGATGGGGAATCCACAGCTTCTCTAGGCAACCTCTGCCAGGGCCTCACCAGCCTCACAATAAAGAACTTCTTCATAATAGCTAATCTAACCCTGCTCTCTGTCAGTTTAAAGCCATTCCCCCTTTCAATACATGCCCCTTGTCAAAACTCCCTCTCCAGTTTTTCAGTTCTCTTTTTATTTATCTCCCATCTACAAAACCAGCCCCAGTCCACTCTCACAAAAAGCTCATAACTGAATTACTGCATTATGGTAGATTAGCAGCTTCTTCTGAAAAACCTGCCTGGCTGCCAGGGAAAGTCAACATCCTCGGTCAAAGAGCATCCAACAATTAATAAACTTCATTTAGCTGCCACCAAATGATGTCACCAAGAGCAAAGTACAACAACAGAAGTGACAGTCAGGCGGGACATGAGCTTTTCCCAAGTATTGTTTGGGCAACAAGGGAACAAACCGCTGATTGTTGGGTGGCACACACACAGCTACCTACGTGTCTCCCAACACATACTGGGAGATGCTTGGGCAAATTTATCACTGGGAGAGAACATCACCTCCAACAGACTGCAAGCTGAATCATGTAAATTTGGGTAAAGAGAGTCCCATTAAAGAAGCAAAATTAAGGCTAAGTGTATCAGATGAAAGACTTCACTTCTAAAGCCAGCGCCTGAGTGCAAATTCAAGCTACTTCGAAGATATTCAGGTCATTCAGACAATTATTTTAAAATGGCAGAGGAAGACAGCCTGATGATCCATGTATGGAAACAGGAGCCAGAAGCTCTGAATCATTCATAACAACACTTAGCAGCTCTATCATCTGCAGATCTCAAAGCCACTCCACAAAATGGATATGAATCGCTGGCAGCCAGCTGGGGCTCCTCTGCAGTGGGTTGGCATCACAGGGCTGCACTGGGAGGCCTGGAGAGCACCAGGGTGCTTTCCAAACAGCAGGCAGTAATTACAGCTCCTGTCCCTGTTTATCCACCTACCTACCTGCAACTCTCATTTAGCATTCCCATGGCTGACATTCCTGCGGCTCTATCCAATCTCCCTGCACAGGAACCTTTTCATTTAATCCTGTGAATTCTCTGGCAAATCTCACTTTTCAGAATTAAAATATAAATAAATAAAAAATTGTGGTTTATGCTACCCCAAACAGCCACATGGATTCAGTGGATTCCCCAGCACCTTTGCACCTGAGATCTTCTGTGCTATCCTTGTACTGATGAACACCAGAGCTGAGCCAAACTCCCCTTTCCCATCACTACATCCCTGTGTTTTTCCTCACTCAGACTGTTCAGACTGAAACCTTTAGATTTACTCTGCAAAAATCAGGAGGCTAATGCACAGAGAAAGTAAGTGGCGTGCTGAAACAGCAGGATGACTCGCAAAGATAAAAGCAGGCTCCACATCACCTGAGTCCTGGCCTCCCACCTGATCCAGTCAGGGCTGCTACACCCAGTTTGAACATTTACCTGGAGGTTGCATAAGATTCCTATAAACTGTGCCCCAACACCGCTCTGTTAATGCCAACAGCTGTCTCCCAGGGCAGAAGCACAGGTCTGAAGGGGTGTTTGCCTTTTAACAGACGAACATTTTGTTAACATTGCACTGCTATTACCCATCACTGTTTCTGTGGCTGCATCTGAAGCAGGTTCCTGCTTCCACAGTGCCTTTATCCACCCCATTCCCGCTCTGTGTGCCAAATAACAGGGCTATCAGCTGCTGCAAGCTCCTGTCCATGGAGGATCTGAAGAACAGCATGCTGGAACCTTAAGCAGATATCAAGCACACTGTCCTGCAGATAAAAGTCCATGACAGAACACACTTCCCAGAACAAGAGATGCAACTAAATGGAAAAAAGGGAAGAAAAAAGCAGCTAGTAAAAAAAACCCTGTAAATTTCTGGTGGGTATGAAAAACTCAAGACACCCAAAGTCTCTTCTGCACTGTTCGTCCCTCAGTCGTTTTCCTACACATTAGAGGCCCAACTTAAACCAACACCTAAGAATATTATTTAATAAAGCCTTTACTCTGCAGCCCATTTTTACTCACTACCACTACAATTAATGTAGGATTAAAACCTCACATTCTCTCTTAACTGAATCTGTCTTGACAACTAAGTCATAATTCAGTTTTCAATATTCTCTTTATTTCCCCTCCCAGGATGGGTTTATGGAAAGAGAAGTAAAATTTTTCTGCACATCATCCTGAATTAGGAGGGACAAAGATTTTCTCCCAGTTTTCTCCTAAAACTGAGAAATGACACGTTGCACAGGAAAACATGGACAAAATGCACTGGGATAAATGAGATTCTAATCCTGTAAATCCACTTTGGGGAGTAGGGTGCTCACTTTTCTATAAAGATTTTTCTCTCACCTTCTGGGAGTTCTCTGTACCATAGAAGTTGCCTTGTAAACGTGTTTGATATACTTCTCCCAGCATTGCAAACATCATATAATGGAACTACAGGAACTTCAAAGGAAGTGGCTGCTTAGGGCAAAGCTGAAAACATTTATTGTCACCCAGACATGCTTTTATCAACTTGCTCAGGCAGAGTCATTTGTGATACACCTTCCCCAGATATGCCTTCAAAGAGAAGCGAAGCTGCTTCCCCTCAACACTAAGCTCCAGAAAAAAAAACATTTCCTGGTCAAGCCCAGATCGTGCCAAGATATTCCTTGGACAAGCCCTTGGTGCCAAGCAGTGCTGAGACCTGCAGTTCACTGATTTTAAGGACTGATTTTACCAAGCACAACTTCCTGCATTTCAAAGGGGCTTATCTGAACGCTTCTTCTTCCAAATGTGCTGGATATTTCTAAGATTTGTCACGTAATTTCTTCCCTCAGCACATGTACCCACATCCCTCCACTGGCCTTAGCTGGTACCCAGGAATTAACTCTCTCCTTAGCTCCATTAGTTACACAAAAATAATGAGCCTTCCACTTCTTTCCAGGTCCAGCATTTGTGTCACATTATTTTCACCTCAAATATAATCTAAAATCAGCAATAATGGTCCCTAGTCTAAACTGGGATTGCTCAGACTCTGAAGTCAGTCCATTATGTCTAATTATGAAGTCAGGAAATCCCATTTTTTAGAAGACATATGATATTTTCATAATTATTTTTATTGTCATTCTTTCAGTTCATAGAGGAATTTCATAAGTAACTGTTAATTAAAATTAAGGCCTCAGTGCACAAGATCCTAATTTCATGTGGATTGCTGACATGCACCAAACACTTTGCTAGATAAGGACCTATCAGGAGATCTCCAACTCTTCCAGCAGTTCCAGTGCAGTCCAGTAGGGAACACAGCTCTGCTGAAACAGGGGAACTCAACACATCCTCCTGCCATTCACGCTCTCCCAACTCTGCATTATATTTAAAATAAGTTCATTATTTCTGTGTCTGATCTTCCCTTTATCCTCTTTGCCTCCATCTCCCAAAATCACCTGCTTTTTGGAAATCAACTATTTTCCTTCCACAGCATTGACCAGTGGCCCTTATTCTGCCAGGTATTTTTTCACTACAATGATAAAATAATCACAACCACTTCTAAAATTTCATTTGCAGCAACATTACCAGGTAAATGCCAGAGAAAGCTTATCCTGCTCTGAGTAGGAGGTTGGACTGGAGACCTCATGAAGTCCCTTCCAACTGAAATTATTCTGTGATCCCATGATGCGAGTATCATGTTATAAAAATCCATGCAGGCTTGTTCATGTTTTTTGAGTCTTGTGGAGAAAAAAAATCAAAACAAAACAAAACCCTTTGTCTGCTGCCAAAAGGTAGGGAATTGGGTGGCAAAAAAAAAAAAAAAAAAAAAGACCTACCAACTTTCACTTCTTCTGGTAATGCTTCAAACTTGTCCATACTTCTCTGAAATTATTTCCATCTTGGGATCCGAAAATTCCCTACACCCAACTTGTTCCTTTTCATAACACCATTCATGCTCACATGTCTATAAGCAAATTCACCCTGGCACAGTCGGTGATGCCTTATTTATTTCCCTGTGAGTTCCTCTTTGGAAAGAGCAAGGATATGGAGCAACCAGATGGGTACAGCTGAAGAAAGGTCACCAAAAGAGACAGTATGTTCTTATTTACCATCCAGATTCAAGGGTTTGAGGGAAAATTTGACCATGCACTTCCACCCAACCGCACTGCTCTCAGTACATCATTCAATTCCCCAGAGTTTGAGTGCAGACTTAGGTCAGCCCTAATTCTGTTTTCACCCCACTTCAGCTCAGCCTCTCCTCGAGCCTCCCCCAGCCCACGCACGTACATGTAACCTGTTAAAGGACACAGCGCCGCACACGTGAACCAAGCTGCTTTATGTCCCCTAAAACCTTGAGAACTTAATCCTTTGAGAAGCAGTCCCCTTCCACGTCTTCCTCCACAAGCAGCGACAGGGATCTGGAGCTCTTGGGTTAAATTTTTCCAGCCAAGCCCAGGGATTTCACTCCCAGCACAGCGAGCGCGCGTTGGCCATCGCATCCCGAACTCTCCACCAGTGCTTCGCTATGTGCTGGCTGCTCTCCATGGCAAGGAAAGGTTAAGGCTACAGAAGGTCTCTCCCAGGTTTCAACATGCAAGCGTTCAAGAACGAAGATTTAGGACTTGGTGTGCCAAGTGAAAAGGAAAGGATCGTTAGCAGAATGTTGGGGACAAAGGTGCTGCAAGAAGGATGAAATTTCACTCTGGAAAGACTGACAATAAAATGCATTTTGTGTAATCTCTTTCCTTTGCAGAGCCAGTGTAACCCAGATTATTCTGCTGTTCTAAGAGATTTGTGAAGTATTCCATACAAGAAACTTCCAGCTGGGTGCAGGTAGGAACTTCAGATTTAAAAATTGTCAATAGATTTGTCAGCCAAACCATGAAAGTCAAATGCGTAAGTAACTACAACATTATACAAATTCCCCATACTGAAACTCCTCTGAATGCTCTTTTCATTGTAAGAAAGGATTAGCAGCATATAAACAATTTATGTAAGGAGACTTGAACAATTTCATTGTGATGTGCTATTTAGCATTTGCAGAGGTTCCAATTATAAAACTTTTACTTAATTTCCCACAAATCACCCAGTGAAATAGCATGTTTTGATTTATTTAACAGCGAGAACCCTTGGTAGGAGACTGTTTTACTAAATGTGGTCATGCAGCCAGCCCTATCATCACATTGCTTGTGGAGGCAAGTTCTGTACAAAAAAAGGAAATTTTGCTCACTGAAAATTAACCAATTGTTCAATCTTACCCAGCTTTGAGGAAGCTCATACAGTGACTGCAGGGATACTGAAGATTTGTGTCTCCAAACAACGTGGCCATGTTTGGATCACAAGGGATACTGAATAAACACCTTAATGCTATCTCTAAAGAAAAGCTGAACTTCTGGACCATGAAGCAGGAGAAAGGAACTCTGATACAATTCGGCACAGTCAACTCTCAAATATGTCTGATAACAGGAAGCTGGAGTAACCTAGTTAATGAAAAACCATCAATAACAATACTATTCTTTGCAAAGCCAGCTCCTGGCATCTTTGGGTGGTTTTATTTCCTTGGCCATGGTATTTCCGAGAGGCACGGATCCAGCCTGGATCCCAGAGCAACGTGGCCCTGTTCCTCTAGCACAGCACCTGAGGGCTTGTACACAGCAGTTCCTGTCTTTGCACAAATCCTCCACCACCAGAAAGCCCAGAGTCAACAGGGCTGCTCCGCTGTTTGGCCACCTCAGTGCCACCACCCCAAGCTCTGCACACGGGTGTCACCAGCCTGACCACGCACACCAGCTCCAACAGAGGACTCCTGGCACCCTGGGGTTGTTCTTGCAGTGCACCAGCTTTGGATCTTCTTTATAGAGACAACCAAGAAGCCACTTTCATCCTCAGGAGAGTGATGCCCTCCCAGGAGTGCAGGTCCCAGCCCACCAGGACAAAACACACAACCACACGTGCACCGGTCAAACTGCAGCCCCAAAACGACCAAAGCACTTGTGCCTGTTCCCCTGAAGGCACAATACAGCTGAAATTTACACCTATTTCCATTTTTTCCATGCCCAACAACTTGCATAAATCTCAGGTTGCTGACAAAGGTGGACTATACAACAACACGGTGATACTCTGGAGGGTTGGAAGGTCAGTAAACAAAACAAAAATAAAATGCAGATGGTATTTAGCTAAAGCAAACTGTATGGTTCACTGCATACCTAGCAGGCCAAGAAGGAAGGGAAATTCCTTCTCAGGGTTTATGCGAACAATGAGTTTCCCTGAAAACTCCAGGAGGCCGTTCCCAGCTCCTCCACTGGCACCATTACTAGGAAAAGCAAATGCTGGAAAGGTTGTTTCAGTTCATTACTGACCTCAGCTGAAGTCTGAGGACCAGTGAACTCCACTGTGGATCAATGTGACCTCTTGCTTCAGAATATTATTGTTGTTACAGTGTGTACAGCACAGAGTGTTGCTTTTGAAAGAAAATACAGCTGTGGATGTGCCATCGCGCTCAAATCCACGTTCCAGCAGTCATAGGTCTGACCAAACCCTGTTCCACGTGCTGCTGCTCAGTCCCATGCTTAGGATACAGACAAATTCTCCCCCATTTTAAGTCAAAGCATGAGAACAACATAATGGGTGACCACAGGTGAGCAGCAACCCAGATATTCCACATAAAAATCAGCAAGAACTGCAGGCAGCCTTATCAGGATTGTGCATAAAATCCACATTTTGGCATATATCTATCCCTAGTAAGCTTTGGACAATTGGGCATGGAAATACAAATGAATGGGCTTCTAAAAATCTTCATTAAAATATGCTCAAAAATCCATCAAGATACTCTTTAAATCTTCTCAAAGCAGTGAGATGGCACCAATGCATCTAATGGCTATTTTCAAAAGAACAGTGGCTCCTCTGCTGCATTGTTTCTATTGCATGAAAATGTCAGAAATGGTTGAAATGTGAAAAATAGCAAAGTCTCACCAATTCAGACCAAACCGCAAACCACTTTGTAAGATCATGGAATTCTACAAGTGAAGAGACAAATGAACAAACATGCACACCAATAAAACTGCACAAGAAGAAACATGCCAGCTTCTATTCATTTCCATTTGCTCCTTTCTGCAGATTAGGAAAAAAAGGGCTATGGCAGTAAAGTGTTGCTGGAGCTGGACGTAAATTTTGGAAGTTTTCATTAGAGAATGCAAAATCATTTTCAACATGGCTTTAGTTCAAGGCAGGGATGTGAATGGAAAAAGTTACAGAAGCATTTCAGAACCTCAAAATAAGGAGGACTGGAATAAACATGAAGTCATCTATGGATAACGCTCTTCAAATATGAATTCCTACGCTCAGTTTTTTGGTGATACTTTGATGTGTGCTGTGGTTAAGCAGAGGGTTGAAAGAAAGGACAGAAAATAGGCAGGTTCTACATCCACCATGTAGGTGCAAACTCATTGCGAAGTTTTGGTCCTAAAAACCAGTTAAAAACACTGGCACTAATTGTGAGCTTCCATCTCTTGTTTTCATAGGGGCTTAGAATCAGTGAAGAATTTCTGAACCTGTGAAGAACTTCATGTATTATCCTCATTTTACTGACAACAGGGACACCAATTCTACCCCAGGCATGACCCAGCAAGCCAGGGAGTGGAAAACTCTGCTTCTTCTCACGTCCATTTTTCAGCAAAAATAAGGAAAAACTTTCCTCCCTTAAAAACTTGGAAATGGGTGACAAAACTTCAAATATTTTAAGAACAATTCACTGATCTACCACTTTAAATCCCAGATTAAACAGAGCAAGAAGAGACAGCATCACCTTGCTTATCTACTGTACACTGAATTTCTACTTAGTCAGCTTCTTACACCCATTTAATGTACGTTAGCACATTCACAGCTTTTGAGCAAAGAGGCTGAAATCCAGATTTCAAAGAGCTGAGTTATTTTTTAAGTCTGGAGAAATACGCATTAAAAAGAATTTTTAAAAAAACACACGCAGTTAATCATTGAATACAACTGCCATGCCAGCAAATCTATTTGTGAGAATTTTGTCATCTTGGGTTGGTCACTGAAGGTGTCAGGTTGGGCAGGGACTTCCAAGATCACCTAGTTCCACCCCCCCCCCCACCATGTATTACTGCACAATTTTAATTTAAATAAAATCTTATTTAGCTGATGGTAATGACTACCCTTCATGTAAACTCATCTTGCTCTTCAACAAACCTAATTTTAGGTTCTAATCAGCTTGCAACTCAACAGAAGCAATCAGAGTACTGGCATGAGCTGCTATAGGAATAGAGTTTAACTATTAATTGTAACTCATCGTGTCTTGTTTGTCAATCCTTTATGGTCACTTGGAAGAATTCCTGACTGTAACAATTCTTGGTTCTTATGGATTATGTTGAGACAACAACCGTAATGAATTAATTCCGTTTCCTTCACATAAGGAAATAAAAGCAGAATCATTAAGGTCGGGAAAGCCCTCTAAGATCATTGAGCCAACCATTAACCCATCACTGCCAGGTCCACCAGTACACCATGTCCCTAAGCACCACTTCTACCAAGAAGGAATACTACCCCCCATTTTCCAGATAGGAAACTGCAACATGGGAGAATGCAATCACATGCCCAAGATCACAGGCAGAGAACTCTAATTTTAACCTTTAACTTTAGGATTCTGATGTACATTTTCCCTGCTCAATACAGCTGACTGGTGTTCTTCCGAGTCCTTGCACTGACAAACACAGAGTTCACCGAGCACTTCAGAAAATCTACATTTTCAGAGAAAAACTGACCTGTACTGCAGCAATGAAAATTAATGCAAACATCAGAAGCCACAGTTACACATGTCACCAAGCACTTGGAAATATTCTTTTAAAATCAGGGCACGTAACCAGAGGGTCCTTTTTGCTTTAAATCTGTCATCTTGCCATTTCCCATACAGCCACCATGTCCCCTTGCACACACACAGACACATTCACAGAGTCACCACATTTGTTGGTGCTACACAAGCCAGAAGAGCCAAGACCTTCCGGGATTCAATGGGAAATGCTGCATATGAAGAACACAGAAATACACCCAGTAAGATTTCTGGAACAGCTCCAGAAGGGGGTATCTAAGGTAGTGCTACCAAAACCTAAAGGATTTCCGTTTGTCCTTCCTTCCTTCCCTCCCTCACTCAAAAAACCTTGCGAAGGCGTTAAGGAGCACGAAATTACCCGGCGATATTTAAGAGGATTTTTTGCTCCAGCCACCAGCCAAACCAAACTTTTCTTTGGTCGTTAACATACCTCTGGTCTCATAATTCTAACAACCTGCACTGGCAGCCAGGGACCAGGAACAATTCCGTGCCTTGGGAGAGTGATCCTCTCGGAATTCAAACGCTGCCAGTCCCACATTTTCAGTCCAAAGAGAAATAACAAAAAAGTATCAGGAAGTTCTACACTTCTGAAGCGGCTTTCTAAAAATATCCTACCCCGCCAGAGCAAACAGCAACAAGAACTTGCTCATCAGTTTACAGTAATGTACTTTCCCTAACACGAAAGTGCTGGCAACACCAACAGCACACAGAGATGTTCATCATGGTAGACGTGGATGATTAAAGCAAAAAACTATTATCGACTGAATTTTGGCTGCTGATGTCTGCTGGAAGCTGCTTTGCAGCCTCCAGTGAAGAGAGCTGGGATTTCCACCTGTAAAACATGGTTCTGAATCTAAACTCCCCCCTTTTCTTTACTCAAAAAAACCATAAAAGTTACTGGAAAAGGAGGCAGCTCTAAGCACATATTTAAAGTAGTTAAAATAACAGATAATCATAAAGATATAAATAGCTTTTCTGGCAAAATTAAAGCACTATTAAAAGGAAAGAGACACATGAAGAATTACCTCTGCTCTTGCTGACAGACACGTAGTCAGAACAAGACAGGCTGCACGCTTGGAGCCGTTAATAAAAAGAGGAGCAAGCGAATGAGAAGCTTTCGGGTGAATCCAAATAGTTTTTGTTTCTGTGCTGCAGTTTCACCACTCCCACAGGGTCACTTCTACATTCGCTTTATAGCGAAAGCAAAGTGCAGGTCAGAGTAAGAAAGGGAGGAGACCAAAAAAACTCCACTTTATCAGTCAAAGTTTGTCTCCTCCTTGCTGTCTTCTTTTCAAAGGGGTGGTGTGACCAAAGGGGATTTAGAGGGGGTGCTCTGCTGATGTTTAATAAACCAGAAGCTGGGCTCATCTGCATTTTACATGATCTGATTGGTAAAAGCAGGAAGTAAAACCTTTCAAGTGTATGATTTATGGAAAGATTATCACATGAGTAAAAAGCACAGAACAAGAAGGACCAAATTCAGCTTTCACTTGCAGCAATGGGGCTCTGTTCTAACTCTGCTGCCTTTGGCAGATTTATGATGTTCAAAATAAAATAAAATATTTCATCTTCATGAGGACATAAAGCCAGTTTAAAATCAGAATTTTCAAACTCTGCTTTTCAAACACAATCATTGGTTCAGGTCTGTTCAGTGAAGAATTCCTGTACTGCAGAAGAACCACATGAACTATTTGGAGGTATTTTCAAATAAATTTCTGCCACCTCTACCACTCTGTCTCCAAATAAACCAGCTAAGTCACTGCTGTGCTGCACACTCCTGTACACTTGCACCCCCCTATGAATGTTTTTCAAAATATTTCAAAAATATTAAAAGACAGGGCAGCCCACAAGTGCACTGGAAATTCTCTCCTGCATTTCACAAAGGTAGTTAAAGGGTTCACTCACCTTATTATATGGGGAACAAAATACAAGAATGATTTCATGATGTAACATCCAGCAAGGTATGGAAATTTTGTCCCCAAATGACAGTAAGAAACAGTAATGGTCTGGTTTTTGCCCTGTTGCCAGCAATTAAGTCTACATTTCTATGAAGAGCTGGTAAATTATAGGAGCTACAAACTCTTTTTTTCTCCTCTATCTCACACATGGATTTCTACAGTAGAAGGGGAAAGTGTTAGAGGGGAAAGAATATAGGAATGTTTACCAGGATGCCACTTGAGTGCTGAGGAAAAATAGAGAGTAACAAAGAGCTGAGAACTGAAAGCAAACATTGTGAGACAGTGAAACAGAGCTCTCCCAGCAGAGGCATTTTTTTCAGTGATGCCCTCACAGCTCTGCTGTCCCCTGAGCAGCTCAGTCAGATGGCAAAAGGTTAAAAGCACTGAGGAAAACCTGAATCATCTGACCCAAAAATGGAAAAGAGGAGAGAGGAAAAAACACACTGTGGTACGAGCTCAGTTTTAATGTGATGCCCTCTTTTAAACAGTGAAGGACTCTCCTCCCTTTTGACAAACACTTGGTGAAACACAGACTTTATGTGTGCAGACAACAGAACCATAATGGCAATTCATTTTCTTAGGGGTCAGAAACCTCAATTCTATTTCACACACTGTAGCAACAAAACATGAATCAACTGGGCGAATTTTATACGTGGGATCTGTGATACTGTCTGGTGTTCCAGAACAATGTGATTTTACTATTTTATGTGTTTAAAAATGACACACAGATTCAATGAAGACAGATTTCTCTGCACTGCCTGAGGAGACACGGCACATACCTCACGTAAAGAGCTGAGCAATAATCTATGTGGTTGAAAATACAACTGGTACTCCCTAAAGTGGTTTTTCATAGTCTTTAAACACCAGATCCTCGAGCATTTTCCTGTACATCAAAACAGCCAGATCTGTCTTTAGCATGTGGGGCAGCAACCCCAAGAAAGATTCCAAACAAGATAAAAAGTTTTCTTTTTTTTTTCAAGTAACTGTTTATCATACTGTCCAGGAAGTGGTGCAAAATCCTGAATAAAAGTGAGTTCTGATTTTAAATCTGTTTTCTCTGGAATCACTCCCTAACCATCTGCAGGGAATAGGACAAAGCACTCGTGTACACAAAACACCTTCTGGGAGATTCTGCACCCATACAACAGTGACTAGATTATTGGTAAAGATCAGGACTGGATTTATCTTACTCAGCTACAGGTGCCAAAAAATTACAGGTTTACTTCAAACTACCTCCTCGAGCAGCTGTCAGAGACAGGCAACTCTCTCTGACAATGGTGAATCTTGTTAAACTCCTTAGAAATAAAAATTTACATGAACATCAGAGAGAGAAACAGATTTGCAGGTCAGCATGACAGGGAAGCAGACTTCTGAATTCCCTCAGGCAAAAGATACTTTCTCCAATTGGAACACAAGAGTTTCCCAAAATGAAATCTTAGCACAAAAAAATCTCAAACCTGTTGCTGTCAGCTTCTTGCTAATTAACTCAGAAATTACTGGCAGACTGGAGATGAAGGAAGGTAATGGAGTCACAAACTCACATAGAAGGAACAAGTCAGAATGCGACAGAGAAGGAGTAAAAAAAGGACAGAACACATTTTAAACACTGTGTGTTTCACAAAAGTTCACCAGAATTAAACTAGAGGGAAAAAAAGTGACAGAATTGCTGCTGGATTCCTGAATTCCCCTCTTCTACAATCATCATCTTATAAATCAAAACTCTTTAGAAAAGATAATAATGAAAATCTGAATGATCTAAACCAAATAAATTTCAAAAACATGACTTTCTTCATTGAGAGTGAAGACAACTCAGTGCTGGTTTGAGTTACAGAAGAATTAAAACCATCCAGGGACCTACAAGACATTGTGCATATCACGTATCTAATGCTGCCAACCCATCTTTGTACCACAAGTAAGTAATGGCAGAAATCTTTCAACTGCTACATTTGAATTCCATCACTCACTTCCTCTGGGTCCCCACCAAAAAAACTGTGGAAAAAAAAAAGCAAATTTCAAAAATTCCTTCTAGTTTGATTACACACAGGAACAGGGAAATAAATGCATGCCTGTCTACCAGTTCATTCAACACAGGAGGGATTAGTCACTTTTCTGAGCACAATATTAGGATGTTTGTTGACTGTGGCCAGTCAAAGAGCAACAACTGAGAATGGAGCCATCAAATTCACTTCCCGGTCAAAAAGTCACAATCCAAAGAGAGATTTCTCAGAGGGAGGGTTAAACACAGGAACAGAAGAGAAGAAACTGAGACTTGGAAGGTTCCTGGGGCTCGGGGTTTAATGGCCATGCAGTTCCTTCCGAGGAAAGGGAGTGTTCCTGCATGACACAGCCAGCAAACCATGCGGGACTCACATCCTGGTGAAGGGTGGCAGCTCCAGACACTTGACCTGGGAGGACAGCTTTATGCACAGGAATGTTGGCATCAGCAGTGGAAAGCATGGGGAAAGGCATTTCTTTCCAGGAAGGCATTAGGAGAATATTGCTCTTGCTGTGAGAGTGGTGTCTGGAAGCCCCACACGCCTCCCAAGGGATGAGCCGAGCAGGGTTTTGCCTCAGTTCTCAATTCCAGGGACCATGGCCATCCCGGTGTCTGTGGGGCTGTCAGGAGGAAGGCACAGCTGAGCAGCATCACCCAGGATGAGCACACTCACATTAACACATCTCAGGCCCTGGGTGACTCCCAGGGCAGCAATAAACTAAAGGGAACCTGGGTGCACCCTCTGTGCTGCAGGAGGATTCCCGACCCTTCCTGGGCACCCAGGCAAACCCAAATTGCTGCCCTTCCTCATCACCTCTGTCCACCCTGGCACTCATGGGGACACTGCAAACTACATCAGCTTCAGAAGCCATTCCTGTGCACAGTAATAATGCTGGTCTAATTTACACATCCATTAGCGTGTCTTAAACGAATCTGAGGACAGCTTTGACTCATTTAGCAAAATCTGACTCACGCTTCTTGGGTATGGAAAAAACTATTTTGCAGACTTGACTCCTGCAGGCTCTGAAGGCCTGAATCTCAGTTTAGCTTTATTTAACAACAGCCACATTATGAGACCTCAACTTCCCTGTGCACCTTGAGCACCGGAGCAGAGCACAGGGAGGAAACAGAAAGCACAAAGGGAGTTTAAAAGAGCCACCCTTGGCTTAGGCAGGAGCTCACAGCACACACACTTTTTGGGGGAAGAAGATAAATATATCTTTTAAAAAAGAGGTATGTTTCATTTTGGTAGAGATAATTTTCACACCCAAAGCCAGACTGAGAAGTAAGTCAATATTAGATGTTTGCCTAACCACCTTAGCCTCTGGATAAAAAGGCCACATTTTCCTATTATGAAAGTTTTGTAAGATTAAACTTCCTTTGATTTCTGAGGAACTACTTATCTCTTGTGTAGCTGGATGGGATCCTGTGAAGTTACATTCATGTACATGAGAACCACTAAACTTATTCAAACTAATTACACAATAGGAGAGTTTTCCTATTTATTTTTTCACTGGTGCTCTCAGTTATCATCTGAGTTCTCCTCCAATGGGATTTAAAATTCAGCTTTCACACAGTGACTGTGCAAATACTGGAGCTCCAAAAGCCAACAACAAAACCCAAACATATAAAATATTTTGTAGTTCCAAATATATCCTTCCCTGGTGGATGGCACTCCGTTTAAGAGTGGCTCAGCAAAATTATACAGATGATTATTTATGTCTGTGTAAACATCAGATCCATTCTAAGGAATACTCCAAGGCCACGACAATATGAGCTGCTTCTGAGAATCCAGGTCACATTCATGTTTACTCTGAAAGGAGCAGTTTAAGTAAAGACCAATTTCATTGACATTATTTTTTTAGGAACTGCTAATTTATGATTCGTTTGTAAACTCAGAGCCTCAAAATGCTTCATAATCTAGAGAACCTTCCAGGGAGGCAGATTCATTTATTGAAGAGATCTAAGAGGGGAAATACAGTCAAGATCAGCCTGATCTGTCTCAAGTGGTGGATGCATGGTTCTGCTGCACCAGTGGGTTTGAGGGGTTTTACATCAGATGCTGAGGAAGTCCAGAAAATGACAACACCATTCAACCTTCAGCATTGGAATGCAAATTGGCTTCCTCCCAGCAATTCCATGACATGAAGGCCAGAGTCCCACAGAATCACAGAAGAATCACAGAATAATTAGACTGGAAGAGACTTCTAAGATCATCAAGTGCAACCTGTGCCCTAACACCTCAACCAGACTATAGCACCAAGGGCCATGTCCAGTCTTTTTCTAAACACATCAAGAGATGGTGATTCTACCACCTCCCTGGGAAGAGCATTCCAGTACTTTATTATTCTTTTGGTGAAAAACTTTTTCCTAATATCCAACCTATACCTTCCCTGACATAGCTTGAGACTGTGTCCTCTGGTTCTGTCTGGTGCTGCCTGGTGGAACAGACCAACCCCACCTGTCTGCAGCCTCCCTTCAGGAAGGTGTAGAGAGCAATATGGTCACCTCTGAGCCTCCTCTTCTCCAGGCCAAACAGCCCCAGCTCCTTCAAACGTTCCTCAACTCCTTCCACGACTCCTGATGGAGCAGCAGGCACAGCTGTGTGGATGCAGTCGCTCTCCAGACCCAAAGGCTTCTGCTGCTCCTCCAGGCTGTGCTTCCCCACTGACTGCTCTTGCTCTGCCCTACCAAAAGAGATGGGAGATATCCAGGTCCTGCATGGTTTTGATTTCCCCCAGGTAAGCATCCAAAAAAACAAACTGCAGCAATTTGATCAGAACAAGTTGTCGTGCAAGAGTTCTGGATGGGGACTGTGAGGCTGCTGCCAGCCAACTCACCTACCCCAACAGTGCCATGCATCAGGCAATCCCTCACACCAGCTGAGGAGCATTATTCCAAAAGGATTTTCTGCCCCAGAAACACCTCCTGTCCTCTCACAAAATCATCTCTAGTAATTATTACAACTAGTGAACCATCTCCCAAAGTCACAAGCTGCAGACTAAAACCAGAGCCAGCCAAAAACCTCCCAAATACAACAATTCTGCACTGCAAAGCACCAACTGCGTGGAAATGTGCTGATTTCACCAAAAAGCTCTATAAAAGGCAACAAGATTGGCCAGCAGGCCAGTCTGTCCAGCTTCCTGCCAGGCTGCCTGCCAGCCCCAGGGTGGGTACTCCCAGCTCCCTAATTCAAAAAATAAAAATCAGCTATGAGAAGGCTTCCAAAGGATGGGGATTTTGTTTCCTAAAGCTCTCTGATTAAAATAAATGTTGCACAGGTGTGTGTCAGGAAGGCAGGGACAGCTCTGCTATACACAGCAAGAATGGCTTCTCAACAACAGAAAAATTTAAGAAAAATCGTATTTTGAAAGACAGATGACATTGCTAACAGCACAGGAGGGAGAGGATGAGACATCCCTGCATAAATCTGTGAGTGGGAAGACAATGGCAAAGAAATCCAAACAGCAAGACGATAAATCAGAGGTGGGGAATCCCTGTCTTATCCCTTCTGCAGCGTGCATGCAGCTATTGTATTTAATTAAAATAAATTACAGCTTGCTTGTGTACAGCCTGCAGGGCTTTTAACACCCCTGAACGGAAGCCCAGGGATGAGCAGCCACCCTTGAGGAGCTCACTCTCCGTGTCTCCAGACTTGGGATGCAGATGCTCTGTCACAGCACAGTCCCAGCAAGGCTGAGGGATGGAGGCAGAACAAAAAGCCCAAACAGTTCTGCTTTTACACCCTCCACTTCCTCAGCCCCGTCCCTGGGATCCTTGCCAGGATGCTGGTAATGTTTTAAATGGAGCAGGCAGAGCTGCCCAGCAGTGTGGCAGCTGCTTCTGAGCAGGGATGTTTCACTGGAGAGGGGATTCTTCTAACAGCAGAGATTTAACACTCTACAAACTAAATTTCTGCAACACTTGGCTGAGCAGGATCAATGCACTTTCCTGGTCAACCACTGCATCCACACCCTCTAATTCCTGCTTGAATTCACTCCACGTATTTGCAGCAGCAGCACCTGAGGAGAGGAACGTCTCCCTGCACCGAGGTTCACACTGACTGTGCCCCAGTTTGGCACAGGAGCATCAGCCCTGCACTTCTGAGGACCAGGAGGTGCACAGGTACTGAAGTGCTGTACCACACACCTGAGGATGCTGCAGAGAACACTGATACACTGCCAGTCCTTTTGGGGGGTACAAACTGAGTCTGCAGCATCAGCCAGGTCAGCCACCCACACACAGGGCTCCAGGCTCTGTGGGATTTCTGTGCAAGATCAGCCTGTGAAGGTCTGTTACACCAGGAGGTTTAGAAAACACTCAGCTGCTGAACACAATGAAGGAGAAAACACCTCCTGACAGACCATGTCCTGCACTTCCGAGGACCAGGGGTGAGGAGGCGCACAGGCGCTGTGCCACACACCTGAGGATGCTGCAGAGATTACTGATACACTGCCAGTGCTTTTGGGGGGTTCAACCTGATTTTCCAGCATCACCCAGGTCAGCCACCCACACACAGTGCTCCAGGCTCTGTGGGATTTCTGTGCAACATCAGCCTGTGAAGGTCTGTTACACCAGATTTGGAAACTCTCAGCTGCTGAATACAACGAAGAAGGCAACACCTCTTGACAGACTATGTCCCTAAGAGAATTAGAGACACAATGTACCCAACAGGACTCTGGATTTGGAGCTGCTCAGGGGATGCTCAGACTGCAGAAAGGAGCAGTCAAATCTGACCTTGAGTAGCTGCAGAATATCAGGTGATCCACAGCATTTGGGAAAAAAAAAGAAAATTCTATTTATTCTTGCCCTTAGGAAAGCACAAGTGTGGAGGAAATGGATTTTAAGTAAGCTCAGAGAAGTCCATGATAATACTAATTCAAGATTTTGAAGTGCTTTACCAACAGCAAGTAAAACACACAGATCTCTGACAGGAGAAATGAAGCAGGAAAATGCAAAGCAGCTTGTCCAAGCTTATGCAACAGATGAGAAGCAAAAACAACACACAGATCTCCAGGCTCCATCTCTGTGTCCAACCATTCTTTCATTTTAAAAACCTAAATCCATTTTGCACTCCAGCAAGGTTTTTCACATAGATTTAAGTGTTAATTCTGGGCTGCTTAGACTTTCCTTTTGACTGATGTGGTATCTCACCCATTATCTCTTCCTCTGTACACATACAGTATAAAAGGAATTAGTATATCAGAGCCAAGAAAACAGGAAAAAAGAAGAAAGTCCTAATTTTTATCTAAAGCCAAATTTCTTTTCATATGGGCACACTGAATAGAGATTTGAAGCAGCACTCCATCCTATGAAGAGAGAAAACACTGCTTGGAAACTACGAAAATTGAAATTGCTAAGATGCTACTAAATATATATATTTATGATGCCTCTGTTTCCTGCACTAATATCATGTATAATGCATTTTATGTATTATCTGTTGAGATGCAGATACACCTCACTGCAGGCAGAGATGAAGCAATTATCCAAAACACTGACAAACCATCCCTTAGCCCCATGAAGGGCAGTGAGTAACACAGATCACTCCAGCACACAGCTCATGTGGCACAAGGTCTGCTCCTACAAAGGACACATAAAAGGTTCCCAGTGTCCATGCTGGTGCCAAAATTTTGCTCTGTGGAGCCACCTCACCAAAGAGAAAAGGCACAAAAAGGAAATCTAAGAATTCATCTTAGCAAGCTCCTCTTTTTTTGCAGAACGCACATTAGAACTTACAGGTACTTTCACAACTGACATAAATTAAAAGCTCTCTTTTAAAACCAACTGGTGTTTTTATGTTTCTAAGTCATCTAGAAGACAGCACTGTCAAATGGAGAGTTTCTCTTTGAATACCCACTGCCTGTGTGAATGGCTACTCCCCTCACTGACCCCTTCAGGGTTTGTCCCCTTTCATGCCATCCACACCCATGGACCTTCTCAGAAGAAAAGGGACACCTGAAAAGGAAAATGGCTTTTTTAACAAACCCTGGCCATCTGTGATTTTCTTTTCAAACCCTCCTTCTCATTCAGAGTAAAAGAGAATATGCTCTAAGAAAAACCTACTTGCTCAGAGATGAGGTAGGAGTGAGCTCCTCCTGAGGTCAGATATTGGGCTTTTACTGATGAAGAGTTAAAAAAATATTAATATTCATTTTTGTGCCTGAGATCTGAAGCAGCCCTGGCACCCTCACTTCACAGGTACAAGTGACAAACATAAATGACAAAGCCACTCTGTGGAAGGTACATGAGTTAGCAGAATGCTTCCTCAGCCAGTAAAGAGCTTCTGATCATCTGGTCCCTTTTAAGACCAGCCTCACACAACCAACCAAAAATTTAAACAGGGCTATGAGAGAAAATACTTCTACCAACCCTAAATATTTCTGTGTGCGTGGTACAAGTGTTTCTTTTCTGTAAGACATCAACTGGAATCAATACAATGCCATGACACAGCATACTCTTGCCAAGAGCCTACAGGGCAGATGGAATTTTGGAGTCCATCTTTTAAATGTAGAGGTTGTTGTCTATTTTGACTGTAACAAAAATTATTCTGGATCATTTTAAAGGACATCATTGAAAAAAATGAAGGTTTATGCCTGGCAGTAAAAGCACCTGATGAAAATGCACAGCCAAAATGGAATTATCTCTCTTTGGCAGGTGAGGCCTGTAGGAATACAAGACTCCCTTTTACAAAACAAATGTAAGAGATTTAATCTCATTTTACACATTAATCTGCTCTAAACCCTGGGGAAGCTGCAAAGCTTTGCTTCCTTTTCTGAGGCAGGAAAAAGAACCAAGAACCCCAGATCACAAACCCTGATTATTTTAAGGAAATGTTTATGTTAACAACACCAGAACTTACTGCTGTCCTCAGCATGAAACCTAAAGGACGATTCAAGCATCATAAAAAGGTTTGGATTTGAAAGGACTTGAAAGATCATCTTGTTCCAATCCCCTGGCATGGGCAGGGAACCTTTCCACTATCCCAGGTTTCTCCAAGCCCCATCCAGCCTGGCCTTGGACATTCCAGGGATGGAGCAGACACAGCTCCTCTGGGCTACCATAGAGGTTGCAACCATATCTGATGTTCAACTTGGAAAAAACATCACAGAAAGAAACCAGCAGTAATTCAGGTCAAGAGATACCATCTCTCCTTGAATCCCTCTCTAACCTGCTGCTTATTTCCCTGAAACTCCAGATGTCCAGAGTTTTGACCAAAACCACACATCCTTTTTCTCTGCACACGTGATGTCCTAGATAAGCTACTTAATACAGAGAACTCCCCACCTACTCTTGGCTGAATTACCTCCTTGCCTGCCCCCAGTAAGCAATAACCAATTTAAACAGTGAATTTTCAAAATGTCAGAAAGCCACAAGGGGTTACATAATGCATGACTACCCCACAGAGACTGACAGACAAGGTATCATGACTTAACCATGCTCACGCATCTTACAATTTATTAAATCAACCTCTACCCCAAGGAACTGCACCACCCCAGGTGCAAATGGAAGAGTAAATTAAGGAAGTCTTGGATAATTTCATTGGTATTTTATATTAATTTTAAGACAGACCTTTTTTTAAATGAAAAGTTCCACCACACCAATCCAGGTCTCTTATTCTCTATCTGGCTCAGAATTTCTCAATGCAATTTAGTACTTCTAACAGAAAACTCACTGCAAATTAGCAAGAAATGAACAGGGAACATTGGACAACTGCAGTTCACCAGAACAAATGCTGGCAACTTCATTATCACTTCCAGCACTGACCACACGTATTGCAGGGAAGAAGCTGACCTGGGTTAAGGACTTTTCCATTTCTATCTATGATCTCTCAGGGAATGTGCTAAGGAAACGACTGTCCTACTGAATCATTTCAAGAATTTAACAGCCAAGATGATTTATTACCATAAAATAGGTCTTGGAAACAAAGATATTTGAGGAGACTCAATAGTTATTAAATCATTGTGGAAAACATGATGCTGAAGGAATTGCAGATGCCTGACACATGTTCTATTGCTTTTTTTCTCTTTTTTTTTAAATATTGTGTGTCTATAAAAAGCAACTCTGCAGAATTACTTAAAAACTTTTCTGACAGAAAAAATTAAAAAAATAAAAGATATAGGTATAAATGAAAACGGCATCCATAAAAGTACAAAACAATTTTAACTAAAACACCCCACAAAGTCTGTCGGAAAAACTGGAGTCACCAATAATTTCAAAACCTATGCATTAAAAATAACACTTCTCGCTTAGTAAACAAGCTGAGACGCATTTTGCGGAGTTATAGATATTTTAGAGTTGAGTCAATACATAGAAAACCTCACATCATCTTATAATGAGTCCGCTTGTTAGCTGGTGTGAAACCAGATTCAGTAAAAGCACCTCGGGTTTTGTTATTACAACTGCAAGGGTAGATGTTGCTATCACGCAGAACATGCTCTGTTCAAACAGTTGGAAGCTGCTCTCTTTAAAATGTGCCACTGAATACTACAAGTGAATCACAACGATGGTCTGTAAGGCTTCCTATGCAAAATACCACTGAAGAACACGTCGCTCTTTTGACCAAAATGGAAAAATTCTTGTGCTAAACCTTCCGCTAGACCAGGCTGCTCCAACCCCATCAAACCATGAACTCTTACAGTACCCAACTGAACGTTTTAAATGTATTCCAAAATAGCCAAAATACAGCAGCCTCAAAGTAAGGTCCAAACTCTTCTTACACCAGATGGCATTGCAGACAATACTAACAACTTTTGGAGGCCAAAATCCCTTTCCAGCCCTTCTTGCCTTCAAACCTCTCTTCTTCACATCCCTGGATCACCACAGCTACAACAGTAATTAAGACACAACCCAGCTTTGACCTCCTTTGTGCCTTGACACAGTGATGACAAAGGCAGAGAAAAGATCCACCTTGTGCCCCTCATGCTGAGCTCAAAAACAGGGGACCCAGACAGTTCTACAAACTGCACTCACAGACCAGGAAACGAGGAAAACTAATGGCCTTTATAATTAAATGGATGTCTTATAGAAAAGCTGAGCAACAGACTTACAAAATAGGAAAAGGAGCACTCCTCTTTGACTTAGTTTCGCGTCGTCCTGGTTCACTTGTGCAACTCAGCCACCGTTTCTTTTTCTGCAACACAACCAAGAAAACAAATTCTGTTAAAAAAAATAAAAGTATTTTCTTGAACTGACGTTCCTCATTACATTGTTAAGTAATGCTTCAAGCTTGCTGCTTGCTTTTAATCAACACTGGAAAATATTTCCATCCTTCTTGACTGTTTCTCTGATTTTGATTGCCAGAGTATTCCTGAAACTGCTCTATCAAGATGAACCTTGGAGACTGCTTGGTGATTTGAGCATAACACTGACAAACTAGAAATAAATTCCAAAACCTACTGCAGAGTTGACCAAAGAGATTCCTTGTAGCCACAGATAAAGTAAATAAACATTTTTTAAAGGATTTTATTGCTCAAAGATATCTTTGTGGTGTCCTCTTAGATCTGTGAGTGTTCCTTGCTGGCCTCCAGCACCTAATTCAGAGAGGTGATGACTTGCTCTTAATTTGGGGTCATACCTGGTACCCCTGTGTTCCAGGCACCCTGAGACACTTCAGTGGGAGTTGAATATTGGAAGGGTTGTTCCTTATGTCCTTCTCTGTGCTTTGGACTCAAGTCTATAGAAATAGAAAAATTATACTCATACCTTACTGGGAATTGAAGCAAAAGAAGAGCAAGCAACCAGAAAAACAAACAGAAAAATCTAAGTGGAGCTATGAGAGTATTGTCCTGAAAAAGAATGCTCTGATGCTAAATTCTCTATTTAACCACATAATTAGCAAACTTCCAGCAGAAGTAGCAAAAAAGAATTCCTCATTCCCTTACTAGGCTAAGTAGAGACCTGGAAGAACTACTCAAACCTCCATGAAGAAGAACTGGATTGCTCCAGATAATGGAATAAGGAAATAACTGGGGACAGAGTGGAAAATGAAGCCCAGAACATCTCATCGCTCAAGGTCAGTGCAGTTCTTGTTCTGCTGAAAATGGCAATTTGCAAGGGAAAAAAAGAAAAAAAAAAGTATTTGACAAAAAAAAAAAAAGAGATGGAAAGAGGAGGACACCAGGCAGAAAGAATCCTGACTCTGGCTACAGTTTGCTGCCAGGAAGGGATAACAAAGCAACAAGTAAATGCCAGCGTGGATTTGTCAAACTGCTTCCCTTCCCTTTCCAAGTTAGAAAGCCCCAGGATACAGAAATAATTCAGTGATCACCTGGATCACCTGAGCATGGCCGCTTCTATGCCACGTCATTCTCCCAAAACAATAAAGGATCATGGATTTGGAGAATAAAACTTAATTCTTCTCAAGTGATCATCAGGTCTTACTTAGCATGTGGCATCCAACCTTCAGCCCCAGCAGAACCCCAACACATGCAGAAAGAAGCTGAGTATCTCATTAATTCATCAGGCAACTATGCATAAAAAGTGTTCGCTTAATCCTAAATTCTAAAATCTCAATATGAAATAAATACATGTATCATTAGGGGGTATGAAATCATCAACTCATTTATAAGGGGCACAGTCAAACTTGAAGCTATTTAATTTAGCAGAACAATAGAGCTTTACCAAGTGTGTTTTTCACTAATGACCTGGACACTATTTTTGTTATTTCTGCTCTAAAATGCACAGCCAATATTTGTGGTTTAAAAAAAAAAAAGGCATTTCTTTCTTAAAATGTTGTTGTGCAGGGAAAAAAAACAATCAAAAAAAATTAAACTCAGCGTACAATCAAATATACAAAGGAAAACCACACAAGTACAGATTTCATCATACTCCTCCAGATTTTAAATAGATCAACATATTTTGGAGATGGGTGTGATTTTATGCGAGCTGTGCCCCTTTAAAATTGGCAACTACATTTAATTCAGTGCTGCCTTATTCCAAGTTCCAAACTCCAGTTGAAAATAGATCTCACAATGGAATCCTACAGCTGAATATACTCTGGGAGAAAATTAATACTTTAATTTATTCCAAATTCATTTGCATGACAGTATATCATTAGTATATACAAAAAAAAATATGTATTATACCAACAGAGGAAAAATTCTATGCAAACAGTGAAAGAAACTCACATCCCACCAGTAAGATGAGCTTGAAACTTGAAGCAACAAAGCTGTTTTATTTCTCTGAGAAACAAACACATAAAAAATACCAAGAAGAACTGTTAATAGTCTAGATTGTCATTTTAAAAAATACAGCATGACCTTAAAAAAACCCACAAAGCAAATGTGCTTTCTTGCATGTCAGTTATCTCCTAAATAGCTGAAAAGAGCCACATGGACAATCAAGCGCAGACTAAAAATAACTCATGTAACCCAACTCACCTACAAAGCAAGTTTTCCTACCTCACTGATTAACCAGCTGAAGAGGAAAGAAAACACACACTCACTTTGTAACTCCATCAACCCTGTTGTCCTGGAAACAACTCCTCTAACAAGAGAGATACTTAACTGCCAAAACATCTTCTGCTACTACTTTTTGGGGTTTTTTCTTCTCCTACTTCCCTCTCTGCAGTGCTCTCAATGTTTGATAAGCAGCCAGCACCAAACCTAACCCATCAAATGGCACAGAGATTGGATCTCCTGCTCTTAAAGGAAATACATAATTCCATTTGAGTGTAGAGCTCGTAGGGAGCACCAGGTTTGCACAAAGGCTGTGGAACGGACTGCATTATTTTGTTGTTTCTGTTAAAATGTCCTATTAACTGAACCTTTCATTTTAGGAAATGGCCTCAAGTTGTGCCAGGGGAGGTTAACATTAGGAATTAGAAAGAATTTGTTCATGGGAAGAGTGGTGAAGCTCTGGAACAGGCTGCCCAAGGCAATGGTGGAGGCACTATCCTGTAAGTGTTAAAAAAAAAAAACGAATATAGAAATTTAGCAATTGAGAACATCATGCGGTGGTGAACACGGTGGTGCTGGTAAGCTGGTGGTTGGATTTAAGTGACTTTAAAGGTCTTTTCCAAACCAAAGAACTCCATGATTCCATATAAACCAGCAAACCTACAGGGTGAACTCAGCCTTCCTTATTCTCCTGCCCAAGTACCTGGGGTGAAAGTCGTTTCTCTCCCACTCTGTGGGTGTGCAACAAGGTCATAAACCACAATAAATTATCTTTTTTATGTTTTATGGGTTACTCTCTGTGTTTAGAAGGGAACAGTACTTTCAAACCCAGGTCCTGGCAATTTCTGCCACATTGCTGGCCACAAATTCAAAAAACGTTTCCATGTCCCAGTACTGGAAACATTTGTGCCCTCCCCTTCTTGGTTTAGAATCCTTTTCTGAAACAAGTCTGTGCTTTTAACAGAAGAGAAATTTTAATTTTAACCTCTGTATGAAATAAAAATTGGGTTTAGAAACCAGCTTTATCTAGGAAACAGCAGGTTAGTTTCAGACCACAGCTTTACTCTCCACATCTCTCCATACATTGCTCTTTTTGCTATGCAGCCTGTTTGGGTCAGATGCATCAATTTGGCCTTACCTAAATTGTCCAATCCACTGCAAAAAATATACTTACTTAAACAGTTATAAATTCCTTATTTCTAAACTACCAGTGTTTTTAAAAAAATTGGCATCCAAGCCTCTCAGTCAGCCTGCCCACACACTGCCCACACCTGTTTCTCCAGCAAAATGCCAGAGTCTGCACTGGTCTCAGATGGGAAAAATCACAATTCACTGTTTTCAAAAGAAACCTGTTAATTACCAAAATTATTCCCACAGCAAGTCCAAAGGGATTTTGGTTCCTTCAGAAGATCCATGATTAAACATAGTTACACTCAGCAGTTTTATTCAGTGTGGTATCTCTGATTTATTATCCTCACTCTGCTAAGGAGACCTGCGTTTTCCCTCGACTTCTTCCAATTTCCAATGTATTCACAAGGGTTTTTTCATGTTTCTTAGCAATGCTGGTTATCCATCTTTCTGTACCTTAGAATTTCATATAAAACCTATCTAATTCTTACCCAGAGAAGCTGTGGCTGCCCCAGCCCTGGAAGTGTCCATGACCAGGCTGGACAGGGCTTGGAGCAATCCAGGATAGTGGAATGTGTCCTTGCTCATGGAAGTGGGGTGGATCAAGATGGTTGTTAAGGTTTTTTCCAATCAAACCATTCTGTGCTTCTAATATGCTTTTACATTGATTTTAATTTGTATCCTTTTATCTGCTTTTCCAATGACTTATCTTTAATATATCAACGTGACTCACAGCTTTGTTTTCCCTTTTCTCTCGTAATTTTATTCTAGACATTGTAAACCTTCGAACCTCTGTATTTCTTTTAAGCATCTTCTGGAGAGATCACTAAATCATAAATGGATTGGTTTGGAAGGGACCTCCAAGATCCTTTATTTCTTATCCCTGCCATAGGCAGGGACACTTTCCACTAGACCAAGACCTTCCCCTAGACCAGGTCATATGTTTAGCTGGAAAAATCAGCTGAAATCTCAATTAATCAGGATCTGGAGTCACTACCAATAAACAACTACCACTAAGAGATCCAAAATCTCAACTTCACAGTCTTGAGCTGCCTCTGCAAAATGCCACAGTTAGGGATTAAAATTTCTCATCTCCTCCACTACAGACCCAGCTGCTTCAGCAGCATTTTACTGCACAGGCTCAATAAACATTCCATGTGTCATCAAGCAGGCAGTGAACATCCACAGAAGTCTCTCTTAACACGTCAAAAGATCCAGTGATTTTCAGCATCCCATCCCTCGTACTCAACAGCAGAGACAGAGAGGAGGAAGGTATTTGGAGACTTGGTACATACGAGCAAATTTAAGATTATGAAAATTGTGGTGCCTTACAGTAGCAGCGCTGTTACACGCGTTACAAACACTGAATTTTGTCAAACTATTTCCAGTAAATGCATTTTTTTTCCCCACCTCAGCACTAGAAATTCCCAATGCATAGTATAAATCGTTATGTTCTGCACTTTCTAGCTCAAATGAGGACCAGGTTTTACCAGCCAGCTTTTGGGAGTGTTTAGACCCTCCCTCTCTGGTACAGAAACACACTGATCTCAGGCTGGAAAAACATATATTATACTGATTTGTTCCTTCTTCAGGCAAATTTCAGGCAAAATTCCAAACCATAGGAAAGCTTTTGCCTTCTGCTGCCACTGAATACCAGTTGCTGCACAAGTAAAACAGAAAAAGGCTGAAGTTATTTTAAAACACCGACTTTTCTCTACTTAAGTGTTTAGTTTGCAGTAGTTGACTATGTTATGGGTGGGAAATAATTGCCCAAAGTGATGCAAACACCAATACCCCTGAGCAGGGCAGTGGCAACAAGTGAATGAAAAAAACTTGCAGGGTAATGTAAAAATACAGTATGGAGAGTTAAACAGCATCATTAACTGGGGAGAAAAACCCATAAAGCAAACACAACAAAACAACACCCTCTGATGATTCTTTTTAGTCTCAGGCAGTATTGCTACAAAATACCTAATCAAGGTGACACAAAGAACTTCTAAACCATTTATTAATTACTTGAGGCTATTTTTCATTTTACTGCTTCAGTGCAATTTCCATTAGCATGGGAAATTGTACCATTTTTTTTTTCCAAAAAGATATTTCCAGTGAAGTCAGTGTGAATTCAACAAGACCAGGACCATCATATAAATAGAAATCAGAAAATAGTATTTCCATAAGAAACCACTCAGATTTATTGGATTAACAGGCACTTAACAAGTGACTCACGCTGACACAGCCTATAGTAATCCAATCTATTTGAGATAAGAATAAATTCAAAGGAAACCTTAAATTTAGAAAAATCACCTCTGTGGCTGCACACATAGTTGGCTTTATTACACGAAATCACATTAAGTGTTCTCTCCAAAAGGGAGGACAAATAAATTAAAAGCTAAATTCTAGCAATTTTTTTTTCCATGAGCGCAGCGTGTCCTTAACAGCAGTAGCTGCCACACTGAGCATAATTAGAGAGGGATAAGAGAGCCCTGTGTGGAAGTGCCTTGTGGAACACAGCAGTCTTCCTGTCCTACAATCCCACAGGAATAGCTGTGCTAAAGGAGTGGGAAGAAGAAGAGCCACCAAGCCACCTCACTTTGTCTCAGGAGGATTAAGGCACATTGTTAAACCTACACTGGCAACCAGCATTTCTCCTGCATGTACACTGGTTTTCCTTTCTGTCTGGGATTTCTTGGGGAACTCTGCCTTACCTCTAGGGGATGTTACTAAATCCTAACAAACACTGAGGTGTTCTGGCGCAGCACACTGAAGCATCAATGCTTTCCTGGAACCCTGAAGGATGCATTCACAGCTCTCACACCTCCTTTAAAACATGGCAGCAAGCAGGGAGCTGGGACGGAGCTTATTTCTACAAATACTCCTCCGCAGCAATAAAAGAATTTTTACCTCTTGGTATTGCCATGAATAGCAACAGTCTGGAAAAAAATAAAGTATTATTAAGTATTACAGAGTCATAGAATGGCTTGGGTTGGAAAGGACTTTCAAGAATATCTAGTCCAGACTCCCTGCAATGGACAGGGACAGCTTCCACTATCCCAGGTTGCTCCAAGCCTTGCCCAGCCTGGCCTTGGGCTCTTCCAGGGATGGAGCAGCCACAGCTTCTTTGGGAAACCTGTGCCAGTGCCATAGCACCCTCAGAGGGAAGAGTATCTTCCCAATATCCCATCTAAACCTGCCTTCTTTAATAGATAAAGAAAAAAGCCAGTATTAGCAAAGGTGACACTGGCCAGAGCAAGGGGTCATGCACTGAAAACTGGACTTTTATCTTTATCACCAATTCCTGTAAGATATAATGAAAAACCACCTGTGTGTAAGGATATTTGAAAGCCACAGGATAGTTGAATACCATCTCTGCTCTGCCATCCATAAAGCAAAGACACTTCTCTGTATGCAGGGATGTAAATCACTGAGCTCACAGATGAAAACTCGTTTGTAAGAACCAGCTGCACACTACTGAGGCCAACAAAATCTTATCAAATGCAGACTTCAAGGCTGAAGTGACTTATTTAGAGAACTGCTGCGCTGCTCTCACCTGCAGTACCCAGTTAAGTTAGATCAAGGACAACAGCACATACCAACTACACCACAAGCAGGAGGCTTTAATTTTTTATGCACGCTTTCCTTCAGGCATACACACCCACTCTCAGCAAATTCCCATTAATGGCCATTCTAGAATCCTGAAAAGCAGTATGTTATAGCCCTGGGCTAACTAAATCAGAGTGAGCTATGCTGAAGCTGCAATCACAGCGAAAACCTGCTGCATGACTTTTACCACAATAAAGATACTCCCTCGGAGAGTCTCTTCACAGTGTAATGCTTTCAAAAAAACCTCACCATAGCCTGCACCCTCCTGTGAATTTGGTCATGACAGCCTGGGGCCTTGCCCAAGGACACTCAGAAAAAAAGATCAAAAATTAACCAGTAGTCAAAAAACAGTGATTATACCCAAGATTTTTAATGTGCTTCAAATGGGGATGTGGATCTTGGCTTGAAGGAGTGCAGAACAGATGAGAACTCAAATGGCAAAGTGCAAGGGGACAAGGCACAATTTGCTCTGATTGAAAGACAAGGTTAAAAATCTCATTTTCTGTCACAATGAATTGGGTTTTCAAAGTGAGACCTCCCTGCCCTTGTGCTTTTTTCAGATTTGATTTCTGGAGAAGTTCTAGCCTTTACATTACAGTAAAATGCTGTAAAATTTTCAATAGCTAGATTTTGTGCTAACCCTAATTCATAATCATTCTGGCCTTGCAACCGTGGTGTGAAATTCACTGAGCTAGACAGCTGGGAAGGGGGGGGTGTGAAGAGTGGGGGTGGTGTTGTGTTTTTTTATTATTATTGCACTTCTGGTGTTCAACCCTTCTACTCTATACGAAATCCATATTCAGGAGTCTGGGTGCATGAAGATGCTTTTACGTGCAAGGATTTGGTCAGGCTCTAAAAGCATCTGCACCTTCTTTTGCAATGAATGAATCTCTCTTCAAATTTACTTTGGTGACCAATTTATGTGTTTCTACCCCATAGTCCTGACTAATGTAAAAAGTGGTGCTGCTCAGAAAATTGTTTTGTCCATGTAATGCTCTCCAAAGTCATTTTTATCCCTTTCAAATAAAGGGCACCTACTGAGAAATGCTTTCCAGTGAAACCTGAAGAAAACTGCCTGAGCTGACAGTGCTGGTACAAAACTAAACTTTAAATGAAGTTCTAGGAAAGAACCACCAGCTTTTCACGTAAACTTGTGGTGAGTTTTCACTGAAGCCCTCAACCCTGCCAACCCATGGCTAAATGTCATACTTCATTTCCTATCCTAAATCAGCCATAACAGGAAGACGGTTTTGCTCTGTCATTTTCAGACCTCATTAAAACCCAGCACTAAGCATAATTCTGGATAGTGGAACTTGGCTGTGGAGTGAAAAAAAAATCCCCAACATTTAAACAATCTAAGAAATTTAGCTTTTTTTTTTTTTTTTTTTTTTAAACTGAAATGGGCCTTGGGCACAGCTCTTCACCAAAGACATGGTTTTATTTTTCCACATGCTCTTGATACATGCTGGATCAACATCATGAGGTGTGCAAATTTAAACAGAATTACTTAGGTTGGAAAACCCCTCTAAAATCACTGAGCCCAACCATTTACCCAGCACTGCCATGGCCATGGTTAAACCATGTCCCCAGGTGCCACATCTTTTAAATCCCTCCAGGGACAGGAAGGGACAGACAGGGACTCCACCACTGCCATGGGCAGCCTGTGTCAGGGCCTGACAACCCTTTTGGTGAAAAAATTTTTACTAAAATCCTGCTGCAACTTGAGGCCATTTCCTCCCACCCTATCGCCAGGAAAAGACAAGCACAACCTCCCTACAGCTTTGTAACACAAGAACATCGCAAAGTCAAACTCTCGTTCAATTTCTTACGCAACTATCAGTCAACTTTTCATTATTTCCCCCCCGCCAAAAATCTTCAATTCTTAACAACTCTGTAAAGGCCACTTAAGGCACACCAAGAACTATGAAAGGCAACACTGGGCTGTTTCATGGATCATCTCCCAAGGTGTCACACACAACATCACTGCATTTCTGCCTCTGCAATACTGTCTTTAGGCAACAAGTTGTCTCAGTGAGAAAACATTATCTTGTGCATGTCTTATTAAAAAAATTAATCTGTTCAACACCTGATGATTCACTCACCCACGTGTTAGAAGTCCACACAAAAATGATTCATTCTGTCCGTAAGAATATTCACCTGGGATACCCAAGTCCTCTCATCTTTTCCAGAGCTGGTAACTGATTTTTCTTGCAAAGGATGGTGGCTTCCCCATGAGAGCAATGGGTGACATGAAGGAGAAACAGGCATGGGACTAGGCCCTGGAAATTTTATAAACCATCTACTGTGGGGGTACCAGTCATTGGTTTTTCTGGGTTTGGATTGAAGGCACTTGAGGCAGTAATTTGTGTTTGGGCTCAGGGGTTGATTATTTCTTATCAGTAAAACAGTCTCACTACTCTGAGTTCAGCAGCTTTTCATTAAAAGGCACAAAATGGCCAACAATCTCTTGTTCCAAGGTCTTTTAAGACTGAACTATCCAATTAAGAACTGACACCTGGATTATTTTCCCTTTTAACCCAATAACTGATCCCACAGAGCTGCAATGGGGACTTTTCTGCCCAATTACAAAATGCCACCCAAACCCATGGAGAAGAAGGAAGAAGCATGAAGAAGAAACCCAGGACAACACCCTGTGCCCTCCATCTTGCTTCCATCCACAACACACTAAAAATCCCAAAACCTCCATTTCTCACCAAGTGATACACCTACACTGCTCTCTATAATCCATTTCACACTTTTGTGGATTCCAGTCTATCTTGAAGTCTGGGAAACTTTCTCCATGGATGAGGGTCACAGTCAGTGCTGCCCTGGGGGTCAGGGCACCCCAGAGCAGACAGAGAAATATTCCCTGTGCCCTGGATTTCCCCAACCTACATAATAATAATAAAAATACTTCAGAGTTAAGTTTGTGGATAACTGAAGAACTGGCAGAGCAAACAGTAAACACTCCAAAGTAAAATCAGTAAGACAGCGATTGAAGGCAACAACTGATTTTAATCCTGATGACTGATTTTAATCCTAAAAACTGATTTTAATCCAACAACTGATTTTAATCCAACAACTGATTTTAATCCAACAACTGATTTTAATCCTAACAACTGATTTTAATCCTAACAAATCAAAGTCACCCAGATTTTGAAGGAGTTCAGGCTACTCCTCCATGACCTGGACGCTTTCTCCCAGAAAAGGGCTGAATCACCCTGGGTAGGGACAGCCAGTGCAGGGCAAATCCACATTTTGGATTTGCTTGGCTGATGACATCAGATTTGTTGTGCTCATGCAACAAATCAAGCTGAGTTCTAGGCTAGAACTTCATGTCCAGTTCTGATACCCACACTGAGTCTCGCCAAGGGGCTGGCAAGAGTTCAGGGAAGAGTTTGGAAAATAGTGGGCCTGGCTGGGATACAGACTCTGTGACGCCAGGCCAAACGTCTCCTGCATTAGGGAGAAGAGTCCCTGACCTTGTTTTCATAGGTACTTTGTGAATATGACAAGTAACAAACAGCTCTTCCATCCTTGGAGAGCAAGGCACAGCAAGATATTACAGCTGGAAGGGAAACAAGCTTGAATTGGAAGTAACTTCTTGCTTTTTAGCAACAGCAGCGCTAAATATTTAGCATTCATTGGTGTTTTAGGGTGGCAGAGCTTCTAAGAGCAGTCCAAAATGCACTTTTGAGGAAAAGTTCTTATCTTCTTTCACAGAGAACCACACAGGCTTGATACGGAGACATGAAGCTAAAAATTCCATGGCATCACAGAATAATTTGGGATGTAAGGGACCCCAAAGACCATCCAATTTCAACCCCCTGCCATGGGCAAGGACACCTTCCACTATCCCACGTTGCTCCAAGCCCCATCCAACGTGGTCTTGAAAAATTCCAGGGGTGAGGCAGCCACAGTTTCTCTGGGCAACCTGAACCAGGGCTCCCCTACCCTCATAGCCAAGAATTTCTGCCCAATATCCAATCTAAACCTACTCTCCTTCAGCTTTAATCCATTCCCTTGTCCTAACACTGATTGCCTTTTATTAAAAAATAAAAACTTCAATATTGAACTTCAAGGTTAATTTTCATGTTTAATTTTATTTTTATTGCTACATAATGCCTACTGCTTTATGCTGTCTCAAGATCAGCTGTGCTCCCTTGCCTTGAAAGAAGCATTTTATAGATTGTTTTCCTCCTTGGTAAATTTATCTGCAAAAATACAGGCATGGAAAATACCTGATTTGCTATTTTTCTTGCACCTCATTACCTCAAGATGTAACATGGAAAATAAAGAGAGAAAAAAAGAGAATGTGTGGCCTTAATTTGGGGGAAAGTAAATGGTAACTCTGATTGTGTATTATTAGAATATGATGAGAATTTATGCAAGAGGACACCGGTTTAGCCAGAAAAGCACTTAACAGAAGTGACTAAAGACATGCTTGCTGCTTGCCTGACACAGCTCTCTCTTTCCAGCCCTTCTATCATCCAAACACGTTTTACTGCCACCCCTTCTGCAACTCCCGAACCTGAATTTTTGACTGAAGTTTAGACAGCACTTGGAGGCACCAAAGTGCACAGCACACCCAGTTCACTAATCCAGGAACAGATAAGAATTTCAGATGTACTTGTTCTACCAACACCTTGCATTCCCATGAGGAGAGAGGAACAACACAAATGAGCCCTGAGAAATGAAAAACACAGTAAGAAATAATCTAATGAAGATCATTTCCTGACACAAGAAATAAAGATTATAGATTCTGAACTTCTGTCCATTTTTAATTCTGTAAGTCAAAAAAATAAAATTAAACCGAGTAAGGCACAACTGACTCATTTTTAATTCTGAGTCATCCCAAATCAGTGGATTCCTGTGTCAGACTATCTGTGCCCCCAAGAAGGTAATGGAATAGGGCAATTTCTAATCCACTTAAGAATCAGGAAATTCACACAGCAGGTGTGAACACTAACAAACCACTATTTTCACTTTATACTGAAAAAAAAAAATTCAATCAAGCCCTCTCTATGGAATATAACAAGAGTTCTGAAGAGAGTGGATAAGATAAGCCAGGCTGTTTTACACAAAAAAAAAGTAGGGCAAGTCCTTTCCTGGCTCATCCCACTAGAATTACAGACCTTGAACTTGGAGAAAACAAATAAAAAATCTCTTGACAGCAGTAAGAGATCAGGGCAACCTCCTTCCCACTGCCCTGTGCTGGGGGCTGCACACACAAACCACATCCTGAACAGCACCAGCTCTGCTCCTGATGCCACGAGGCAGCAGCTCCTCACCTTCCAATGTATCCCAATTTCATATACTGCCCAAACAAACACTCTGGGTTTATGTAATCACCGCCAGTGTGTCACTCACTCCATGGGATTTGGAGTTTTAACTCCTTAAGGATGCAATCCTAGAAAAATCAATGCATTCCAGGAGCTTGGAATACTCGTATTTCTGGGGAATTTATCACAGAAGTATTTAGCACAGTGGTTTTAAATCTTCTAATTTTACGAGGAGATTCGAACTGCTCAGCATTTTTCTGAAAATTCTTGTTCCCAGAATTACCAAGTTACATAAGAATCTCATATGCCAATAATGAAACATTTTATAGTCTCCAAGGTAGCACAGAAACGCCAGAAATTTGTCTGACATTCCTCCCCCTTCCAAAAAAAACCCCAGCAGGCACGTAAAAAGAACTCAAAGTGTTATTTATAAAGTCTCATTAATTATCAATTATTGAAATACCAGTAGCCCAATTGTTCCTGAATACTTGGAGAAGAATGTTGTTGGTAATTTCCATGCATTTCTGTCAGGTCTTCTTTATCCAGGGAAAGAAAGAGAACTAAAAAAAAACAAAAAAAGAAGAGAAGAGAAGAGAAGAGAAGAGAAGAGAAGAGAAGAGAAGAGAAGAGAAGAGAAGAGAAGAGAAGAGAAGAGAAGAGAAGAGAAGAGAAGAGAAGAGAAGAGAAGAGAAGAGAAGAGAAGAGAAGAGAAGAGAAGAGAAGAGAAGAGAAGAGAAGAGAAGAGAAGAGAAGAGAAGAGAAGAGAAGAGAAGAGAAGAGAAGAGAAGAGAAGAGAAGAGAAGAGAAGAGAAGAGAAGAGAAGAGAAGAGAAGAGAAGAGAAGAGAAGAGAAGAGAACTAGTTTGCATCACAGTTTTCCAGCCTTTTTAAGATTAAAGTACCTGATGTTTTTATTAAAATAAGTATCTATGGTTTTAATAAAACACATGAATTAAACTAAGATGTTTCCTCCCAGTATCACAGCATCAACCACTGTGGGATCAGCATTTGGAATAAAATCAGCAGGAGCACTTCCCCATCAATGACAGCAATACACAGCTCTGTTAATTTATTGCTCATTATTATTCATCATTACTCTGCCTCAAAACAACTTTCAGCAGAGGGCTAGCTGGGAAACTTTGCATTTTTCCTTAGCAAGTATCTATGTAAAACACAAAAATGAGGCATCTAAACTATGTGCTCCCAATTACATAGGCTGTTTATATGGTCCACAAATTCTCCTACAGTACAAAAGTAGATTTTAAAAGATTAACACACACATTAAAAAGTCCAAATCCTAGCTAACACTTAAATATTAGTGCCTTAAAGCTATTTTAAGTAAAGAGCAGCAGTAGAGACGAGTGTGGAGCTATGGCTACAGTTCTGGAAGCTACCAAATATCTGATTAATCCCATGGAAAAGGATAGCTGGATGTCCAGTGAAGTATCCAAGCTTTTTGAGCTGCTCACAAAATCTCCCTTTTGTCTTTATTTGCTATAGGTGGTACAGTGGCATCACGTCACCTGTGCCTGCCCCTAGGTTAAGACAAGAAAACTGGAAAAATTCCTTCTCACTCCCTCTTAACCTCTTCATCCTCATTTCAGACCCAAAGCCTCCGAAATGTTTTGCACAGGCATGTTGTGAAACTAACTTTAGGTGTTTAGTAGAGTGACAAAGGGAACCATTTTGGATCCCTCTGCAGAACTAACGCCTCAAACTGCAGCTCTGCTCATTTGTATTTTAATCCAGCTCGTGTGCTGGTATTCCAGCAGCATATGGCAGTGTGTATTTCAGTTGGAAGAGCTTCAAGGAGGAGCAGCAGCATCATTCTAAAAAACTGCTTATAGACCAAATCAAGTTGGTTTTTTTTAAGTGAGTTTCACTTAAATCTTCAGGATGCTCATGCTCTTCTACCAACAAAAAAACCCCTCCACATCCAGAACCAAGTTTCCTTTGCCCAATTATCTTTAGACTGTTACAGGCTTCTTATGGCAGAACACCAAGAAATAACAACTATGAAGGAAGCTCAAGTTCCCTCTTTAGAGCCATGATGATAAAAAGGAGATAAAATCTTACTACTTGTTGTTTGGAATTATCCCAGCAATTAGGAGACTCTGGATAAAGTTCATACCACTTTAAAAATCAGATAGGCAGGTGAGATTAATCTTAATCCAGTGGGATAACATGGATGTCACTTTTCACAATGCTGGTTAGGTGAAACCCTCAGTTGCAGGGGAAACAGAGCTCTGAAAACCTGCAGAAGAGATGGCATTTGCATCACAAATCTGAGCAGGAGTCACCATGAACCAGCCACATGTTGTACCACTGCCAACACCTCAGCAGAGTCTGAAATCCCACGTCAAGTGCCTAAAATAGACAACACCAGAAACATCATTCCTGAAATAACCTGAGGACCTTACAGAAGGTGAAAATAGACAACTTGAAGGAAACAAACTCTCTGAGTAAAACACCAAGGTGATTATTCACTGATTGCAGGGGCTTTTTCGGGCCTTGATACCAACAAATCTTACTAGTGATTTCAGTCAGATTTCTGCCTGAGCAAGGACTGTGGGGTCTTTCCCTTGAGAACTACTCAACAACTAACTACAAATTGCTGTATCTAAAGAAGGTGAAGCATCCCCCTGCATATTGTGCATGAACCTTGCTTCAAACCAGTTATCCCAAGGACTCTGTACAGCCCCATCTGTGGAGCAGACAATTCCTCCAGTGAGTATTGTCCCAAACCACAAGAATTTTGTGTTAATTTTCCTTAATTCTTGGCAGACATTAAGTGAAAACACCCCTCTCTGTCCTGACACCATCCCTGAACATTTGCATCCAATCCACACTTATTTGATGGGAACAAACCAACACCAAGCTCTCAGCATCCTCCAGACCTCCAGAAAATACTGTCTTTCCCCAAATTAACATAACAAAGAGATCAGCAAATGCCAGTGCTGAAGCAAACACCTGCTCTTAAGGTTTGGTGGGCAGAAGAGTTTTTCAAACCTGCTAGAAACCGAGATCAGCTAACCCTCAGCTGGAAGAAGCCCCAACCCCAGCCCTACATTATGTAATCTACATAGTTTTTAGACCAGTCTGCATTCTTGCAGAGCCCAAAACTGAGGAAGCTACAGACAGAACAAAAGAGAACAGAAAAAGTTCATCAGCCCAGAGGCTGCTGAGGAGTCTGTATCTGCACACTGAGGCAGGACTGCCCACTCACCCACACAAACCTGAGCCCTGCAATCTTGTAATAACCAGGGTAAAGCACCACAAAATTTCCAGCGAGTCAGATCAGTCCTTTATTTGGATGAACAACCACTAACAAGTAATAAATTATAAGAGCTGCTTCAGGGTTGGGCTTGGGTTTTCCTTTTCTTGGTAGTGTGTGAATAAGTCCAGACACAAACTCATCTTAAAAACTCAGAAACAGCTCAACTGATGCTGCCACTGACCATACGGAACGAACAGAAAGTGGTAACACAAATTCAGCCTGACCTTTAAAGACAGATTAATGTCACCCAGTTTCTGCTGTTGAGTATGCTGGGGTTTTTTCCTCGTTTCACAGAATTGCAGAATGGTTTCAGCAAGAAGAGAACTTAAAGCCCATCCAGTCCCACCTCCTGCCATGGGCAGAGACACCTTCCACTACCCCAGGCTGGACACTCCAGGGATGGGGCAGCCACAGCTTCTCTGTGTAACCTGTGCCAGGGCCTCACCACCCTCACAGTATAGAATTTATTCCCAAAATATCATCTAAAACTGCTGTCTTTCAGTTTGAAGCCATTTCTCCTTTTCCTGTCACCCCATGCTTTTGTAAATAGTCTCTGAAATGGAATATATACTGCTAGAAATACAGCCTCTAAGTACATCTCCAAGTTGCAAACTTTTCGCTTATTTAAAAAAGAATGAAGAGAAACAGGTGAAACTATCAAGCACCCAAGTCAAAACAAGCTGTTCCTTGCAATCAACATTATTTTGTAACACCTTTATATGTGATTTAAAATTCCACTCATATTTTCTATTTTTAGGTCACCCACAGACTTGTAACTTCTTTTCAACCAAAATGACTTTGCAAGCTTTCACCTTGCTTTTAATCAAGCATCAAATTGCTCCTTCTTAAACCATCATGACTGAAAAAAACTCTCTAAAAGTGAAAACACTGGCCAGTTCAGAACACTGAAATACCAGGGTGGGATTTATTTCACTCCATTTCAAATACCTACACTGGGTCTCTGAGGATTTTGGGCATCCAAATCCCTCCCTACAGCTCAGGGAATGCAGACAGCAGCTCATCTGACCACACAGAGATGGTGACAGAAGGATGAACCAAACTGCTCATTCCACTTCACTGGCTGGGGCAGCATCCTCTGATTATTCCAGCAAGGATGGAAGCCACAACAAGGAGAAATTTTCTGGTAAAAACTTTGTCGTGTCATTTTGTCTGACAAGAGCATCTCAAAGTGCATGGAAGTCCACAAAGCTCAAAATTTCTTCCTTCCAACAAAAGCACAATAAGAAAGAAAAGACACAAAACCAAGTTCAGCAGCATAGAGAGACTCCCAGTTCCAGACAATGCTCCATGCCTGGAAGTGTCCAAGGCCAGGTTGAACAGGGATTGGAGCAACCTGGGATAGTGGAAAGTGTCCCTGCCCATGTCAGGGGTGGAACTGGATTGTCTTTAATGTCTCTTCCAACTCAAACCATTCTGTGGTTCTGAAATTTCCCAGCTCTATGAAGGTACCTGACAGTTATCAGCATCAAACATCACATGTTGAAATTAAAGTGGCCAAACTGCAGGATTTTGGAGGTGGATAAATTCTCAGTGTAGTCACTGTCATGTAAACACTGCATTTTTAGACACCATTAATTAGCACTCCTTCAAACAACTCCAAAACCCCACATCAGAGGCAGAATTTGACCCAGTCCTGACCTGTGTACAGGATCTTCACTGCTGAAGAGTGGCTGCATTACTGATTACAAAGCACTCAAGTTCAGTACTTGAAACAGTAGTTTTCTCTATTTTTAGCTGTGCAACTGAAAAAAAAAATCCCTGCTTGAGCATGAGGGTTGGACCAGGTAACCTCAGTCAGGTCTTCAATAAACTCAGGCATTCTGTGATGAAAAAACAAGGAAACTGCTATACAAAAAACCTAAAATGAACAGGCAAAAAAAGGGGAAGGTATTAAGGGGAAGGTATTATGGGGTCTTTACCATATTAAGGGTATTAATATGGTAAAGACCCATATTGCATATGGAAGAATAGATTAAGTGCAACTTAAAACAAAACAAAATAAGGAACAATATCAAGAAAGCGTTCAAAAACATGTCCTTCAAAAAGAGAAGTCATATTGTGATTCTAGGAAAAAAAAGACTTCAACAAACTTAATGCAAAATTTTAAGCTGAAAAAAAAAATTACTGAGAACTGATGTGTTAAAAGGAAATTTTATCAAATGCACCAGAAGGGTGAAGCTTATGAGACAGCCTGCTAGGCCAGTAGGTGACAGAAGATAAAAAGGCTCGACAGGACAAAGCTGTGGGGAGGGGGAAAAAACCTCAGCAATGCTTCTTTGCCACATGAAAACCCAGATGAACTCAGGGCTCAGGACAGAACAGTTCAGGGAACTTCCAGCTCTGGCGTCTGCCTGCAGAGAGAGCAGGAAAGAGGATCCTGTGCGGGAAGTTGAGCATTGCTCACTGCCAAAGCCTACCAGGAATTACACAGCCAGGAGCATGTGGACACAGCCAGATTTCTAAGGAAACCAAATTATTAAAAATACCAACTGATGGACTGCAGTCTGCAGGTCACAGATAGGAGGGCTCTGAAAGGGCTCCGTGGATATTGGGAGTCCCTAAAAATTACCAACTTCTCCACAAGATCTTGGAGAAAATTCAGCTGTAGAGCAGAAAGGAGGAAGGGTTTATTAATCAATACTTAATTAACATGCAGAGAACATAAACCCTCCTTATACACACACATAAAACCAGACTCCTGTACAGGTCTGGAGTTAGACCTCTGATTTAAGTGAACAATAAATTATGCTGAAAAGGACACACTGTGAGGCCACAGGTCCATTACAGTTAAACCAGTAAATGCATCAAAGCAGTAATCCTCAGTCTTTTCTTCCAGCTAGTTACTATACAGCGTGACTGGGAGAGAAAACAGAAGATGAAATTCAAGTAGATTAATTCAAAGGCCCTGTATAAAAAAAAAAAAAAGCAGCCAACTACACACAGAAAATGAAGGGGTCTAAATTAGTTTTTTTCCTGATTAGGAGAGACCTTGAAGTCACTGCAGATAGCTTTGTGAAAATACAGTTTTCACAGTCGTTGACAACAGGAGCAGGGAAAAAGCAAACAGAATTTCAGGAGTCATTAGGAATGAACAGAGGTGGTAAGAGGAAGCAGCAGTGGGACATTGGGACACTGCACTCTTCATGTCCTCAACTCTCTCCTTCCCTAAGCTGCAGCAATAGGAAACCATTGGAGAAATTATTTCATGCTACAGATCCTTTAAAACTGGCCCAGTTTTACTCACATTAGATGTTTGCTACGTTAATGCTGAAAAACAAGAGCAAGTAGCAGTTCTATTGCTCAGGCGATTTCCTACACTTAATCATCTAAAACAAGTGTGTATTTATGATTGTGGAGATTGAGTCTGTTACCTAATTTCCCTTATTCAATATTTTCTGGCAATGCAGAGGTGACAAACCACCAGGTTCCAACCAAGTTGGTTTTGAGACTAAAAACTCAGAAGATGAAAAATCCTGTGAACAAAGCAGGAGTGGACGTTTTAAATGTTAAACATCATCCTCAGTCATCCAAAAAGGTGAATCCTTTGCCCACCCTGTATTTCAAAGGTGAAATTACAAATAGGCAGCACTGGAATACTCTGCCCAGGGAAGTGGTGGAGTCAAAAATGCATGGATATGGCACGTGAGGATATGGTTTAGTAAGGAATATGGTGGTGCTTCAGGGCAGAACTTAGTGGTGTTAGTGGTCCTTTTCCAACCTTAATGATTCTGTGATGAAGAATGACATGATATCTTACATATTATTATCTATTCCTACAAAGTATTTTACAGTGACTCCACATTTACAAGTGTACCAAAACAGGACAGGGATTTTACCACAAATTCAGCTGTGCCATGTGCAGAAGTGGGCAAACCCACCCTGCTTTTGGCATGGACTTGGTGCCATTTCAGCTCTTCTTTCCACAGGGATCTGAGCTGGGATCTGTTCCCAGCACTGTTCAATGAATTCATAAATGACATGAAAAGGGCTCAACAGTGAGATGACAACATCTGCTGATGATAGTGAAGTTATTCACAGTAGCAAAGGCAGTAAATAAGTAGGAAAAACCAAAAAGAAATGCATGCAGATAACTCACAGGAATTAAAATCTTGACATGAAATTCAGGAGTGAAAATAATGAGGACTCTCAATGAAATTAAGTGTGAAGTAGGATGAGTGGAGGTGGGGCAAGTGGCCCTATTTCATATATATAGGTCAGCAGGCTTTGAACTGACTCAACACTTGCAGCAAGCTGAGCTCTAGAAAATTATGGTTGTAATAGAAATAGTTATGTATGAATTACTTAAGCCTCTTCTAGTGCAAGAAGTAGATTTTAAATGGAGTTCAGGCTCAAAAGTTAACAAAAGAAGATGGTTCCTCACTGAACAGGCTGATGTGTTAGCTAAGCTGGAGAACCACAGAGCTTTACATTCCCCACTAATGAATTCCAAGAAACAAGTCCAGTAAACACTGCAAAAAAAGCCCCAAAAAACATCCAGTTCAGGCTCAAAAGTTAACAAAAGAAGATGGTTCCTCACTGAACAGGCTGATGTGTTAGCTAAGCTGGAGAACCACAGAGCTTTACGTTCCCCACTAATGAATTCCAAGAAACAAGTCCAGTAAACACTGCAAAAAAAGCCCCAAAAACCATCCAGCTCAGTCCATCTCTGTCCTACACATGTCTGGACAGTGAAGGGTGTGCAGAAGGAGGATCCTGTTCCCATTCTGTTGCTGTGCTCCTCCATAACCCTCCTGTGGCCACTGCTGGAGACAAATCACTGCTCTAGGTCAGGAAATGACAAGGGCTGCTTCTCTCCTCCTACCTGCAGTACCTCTCTGCAAGCTGTCAGACCTTTTCATTCTATTCTAGACTTTCTGTGCTGTCTGTCAGGGAAAATCATCAGAACTATGCTGGAAAAGCATATCCAAAGTGCCCAGCAGGAGCAGCTGGAGGGGAAAAAGGGATCAGGTGTCTAAGCACAAAGTCTGTCACCCTGTAGTTAATTCTGTTCGCATTAAAGTCGCAATGCAGCTTTGTTCCCCATAAAACATCCACCCACCAAAGTGCAGCAAAACAGTTCCCTCCTGCTCAAGCCTAGGTAAAAGGGTCCATTCATTATTTGAGTTCCCTTTTCCACAAAGATGACTTGAGCTTATTGCTCTTTCCCTGAACTTCCCCTACATTTCCACTCCTGTTAAAAGGAAAAATTCCCTTTTAAAAATCACCTGGATTTCCAAGCAGCAAGATGAAAAGTCCTACCTATTCCAGGGAACACTCCTAATTCACTTAACAAAATTAATGGGTATTTTAATGACACTTTTAGACTACCACACTGTAACTGACTCTTGATACAGTTGATCTGATGGTATAAAAATAGGAAAATATTAACCACTGTATCAAAACAATCTTTGAAAGAGTTACTATATCACTATTTCCCTTTTTTTCCTTTCCAAAAAGACACCAAGTTACTCCAACATGGAGCAAAACAACTCTTCTGCCACAGAAAGAGAATTCAAAAGAAAATTTTACTTTTCTGGGTGCATACAGCACCAATTCTTAATAGCCAAGGCTACAGAAACAACTTCTATGTCAACAGGTACCGGATCACTTTAAGAAATTAAAATTATTGAACGAATCACTGCCTCTAACCACCTACTCCCACCCTTCAGTCTTGTAAAACTTCCCAGGGATAAAGATTGTTAGAACGTAAGGTACATAAAAAACATCAGAAATCAATTTTGCCTGTTACTGTATTTTCTTCCACACAGCACAGCTGCCTAAATTTAGCATGGCTGTTTTTATTTCTCTTACAAACTATGTTAACAAACTCTGTGGGACTCTTCACTACCCCTGACACTGAAGCACAGGCTTGCAGATGAAGGCTGGGAAAACAGACAGGGTTAAATTTAAATGTCTGAGATGGGAAGAGGAGGATGAGTGAGAGTTTTGTACCAGTGATCAAGTGCAACCCCACTCAGCTCTGGAAAAGTCTGGAACAGGATTGGATTACGGAAAACCAAACATAGATTAATTAATTTTATATATGAATATATCTAACTGCACACTTGAAGTTCCTGGAAGGTTTGCCACCTGGACTAAATCATCTAAATCCAGGCAGAACCATCCATGGAAAAGATGGATTAATTTCTACAGGCACCTTTTTAGAGACAAATCATCCCCTTCAAGGGGGTCTGGAACAGGAACTGTCAGGATGCTGTTCCCTATGGCTTCTGCAGCACCTGGACATCTAAGCTTCATGAGAAAAACCTCACCCACAGCATTTGAGGTAAAACAGAAAAATGGAGATATTTGTATGTGTTTGGGATGTTCTGTAGAAGCATTCAAGCTGAAACCCCTCTGTGCACATGCCTGGGAATGCTGCATTACTGTGTCTGATTGCTACTACATCAGGCTTCCACAAATACACTCATGTGCTCTTCCACAAGTACCCGATTCCATCTCTGAGAGTTACCGATGCTGCTTGGGGAGATCAAGGCTCTGGATCCACACACACCAACTACCTTCATTTTACCTAGAGAGTGTCTCAATTCTGCATCCTCCTCACTGTGCTTGCTGCAGACACTTTGCCAGCACACTCCTTCCACATGTGAAAACAGCATTTGCCTGAAAAAACCACTTTCCTCAGCTCCATACTGAAAGGAATTAACAGGCTGAAGAATTACTGCAGAACGAAAACCATTTTGGCATTTAAGATGTGGTGACAACCAACCAATGGACAGGAAATCAAGCATTAGGGTGGAAAACTGCAGCTGTACTCAGCTGGTACCTGCAAATATTTGCTGCTGAAATTAGGTAACATCTGTGAAAGGTGAGAGTCCTTACTGGATGTATTCTATTTGTATTCCCTCAGATCACAGAGCTGCCACCACACAATTCTTATTTCTTCTTGGACCCACCATATCTAAAAAACAATGATCTTCTTGTGCTGTGGAAAAGGATGGAATGTGAAATCCCATCCACATCCCAACAGAATCCCACAAACATTTTGGCAGGAAAAATTTATTATGTAAAGCCCAGATGGCATCCCAAATATTTCTACTTCAAAATTTAGGACTGTTATTTTTTTTCCTTAAAATAAATTACACAAAAGCATCACGCCTAAAATTAACTGTACAAGAGCATCAGGCAAGGTAACCAGACTTAACTGAGCAGTTATTTGGACTATGGGAAGAATGGGAATGTGGTTTTTCTCCATTTAACTCCATTGTCAGAAATGAGTAATATTTTTCTATTCAACTATATTTGAATGACTGGCAGAGAAGGAAGATATAATGAGCAAATACATCCAATAATGTATAATACTTGGAGAAGAACTTTTCCAGTTATCTGAAGTCTAACACATCTCCCATCAACTTTTAAAGCAATGTTTCAAACTTTCAGAACCGAATTTTGCCATTTTTTTGTTATTCTGTCAGCCTTCTTTTGCTTATTATTTGTTTTTTTCCCACTGTGCAATTTCAGCCCTGAATCTGGGAATATGTGACTTCAAAATGGTTTTAGCTGCTGCTTCACTGAAGCAGCTAAACCTGATTATCAGTTTGGTTCAGCATGGACTTAGGCACTGCCCACCCTTTAAGCTCTGGGATAAAGATCAAGCCTTGATTCTGACTGTCATTTTGCAGTGAGCCCACTCCTAGATTCCTTTTATATCTATCACTGCACTGAATGCCAAAGAAATCTCAGTGTACTTGGCATGAAGGCTTCATTTCCTATATTTATGCTCCAACTAATGTATGCTCCATTTTAGTCCTTCCCAGCTTAAAATCATCCGAGGGAAGACGGCATAAAGGGCAAAACACTCCATGCAACTGTTTTACTAATATAAAATGCTGATTACTGCCTTCCCATCACCACCTTTCTCTTGCATTTTCCATTTAAACCTACCCAAAATATTAACCCAGAAGGAACCATGGTCGTTTCTGTACATCATACAGCCATATCAGGCTTGTTGCTCCACCTCAAAACTTCCAGAAAAATAAACCATTACTTTTTAATTGTACTACCTTAACTTTGCTGGCAGAAGCACGTTTTGATTCTTCAAGACGTGAAGAAAGTGAAACGCTCTCTCCAGGCAGGAATTCCTTATATCTGGCACGCTAACACTTCATCCTTTTTAATTATTCCACAGGTGGTTGCCTTGGAAACTGCCAAGTAGCTCTTGGATGTGAGGGACCCGGCATGAGACAGTGACAAGCCTTTGCAGCCACGGCACTCGGATCCACGTTGGCTGCAGCAGCAGCAGGAGGACACGGAACAGCCACAGAAAACCTGGAAGAGACGGTTACAATTAACAGGCATTAATTACATTGCTCAGTCCTTCAAGCAGAAAACACAAGGAATGCTGACAGCCCCTGAAGAATGGATAAAATCCACATTTTGGAGGCATCTGCTCCTGCAGCTCCCCAGCGCAGCTCCCCGGATTTCACCTTCGGAGGATGGCACTGAAATGGAGATGCCGGCGGAGCTCAGCCCTCAAGATCCAGCAAGATGAGATTATTTTCCCCCTCAGCTTCCAAAGAGACCTTCCTGAGTGTCTGGTCCAACTGCCTGAAATTCAGTGCTATTGTTTTGCTTTGAATAAAAATAGAGCGACTATAAATAGCTGCCATTGCGAATGCTGATTCACTATATTCCGTATCATACAGCAAACTGCTCCCAACTTCACTCAGCCTGAAAAACTAGGAGAATTCTCTTTACTTAAAACACAGCTAGAAGCCCAGCAAAGCATCCAGTTCTGCATTCGTGTTGCTGGTCTAAAAGTACAAAAGATTCCCCTTTTTCTTCTCCAATTTCTCATCATTTCAAAAGCTGCTAATTTGCACATAAATATATATATAAATAAATAAATATATATTTAAAAATATATAAAATTTTTATATATATATATATATAATATATAAAATTTATATATATATATATAAATAAATAAAACCACCAAAAACCAAAGCAAAGCAAAACCTTATTACGCTTTCTGCTACTGGACAAAACTATAAATTTTAATTTTTCAAAAATCTTTTTTGTTTCCCCATTTTCACTTTTTAAACAAAAAATAGGTTAACGTAAGACTTAAAAAAATAATTTTCATTAAAACTCTCCATGATGGAAATAGTCCCTCCTGCACTCAGAGGCCTCCCTCTCTTTACTGATATGATTAGTATGTCCAAGTCAGTGATTTCTCAAGACCTCACTCATATATAAGTGCTTGGATTTGTGCTATCACAAATTGCCTGGCAGCACCCCAACAGTAAGAGGTGGATTTGCTTCCACCCATCCATGATGAGACACCAAAAGACACAAGAGCACGTTTGTTAATTCCAGAGCTGAGTTTTACTAGAACCAACTAGCTTAAATATACATTTATTGCAGAGAAAAAAAATGACAGTGAAGTAAGAGAAATGAAAATGTTTCTGAGCAATCTCCTCAGTGCTCACTTTGCCCTTCCAGGACAGGTCCTTCTCTCTTTCTTGCCTTCTTCAATTACTTGTTTGACTAAAAAGTAGAATCTGAAACAATTTTCTTTGTCATTGAATCCCACCAAGGACAAAGCCAAATCCTGGTGGGTTCCAGAGTTTTCTCTTTCTTGCTTCCCCCTCCACACCTCTTCCAGTCGCCTCATTTTCTCATTTATGAACAAAGTTTCTGAAAACTACATGAAAAACCAGGAATTTTCTTTCCCTCATTCTCAGCAGTTCCAGAAGTGAGAACTGTTTAATCCTGTCTGGATTCAATTTAGGATGAACATGAGTTTCCCCAATTCCCTCATCCCACCAGCCCAGGGCACACTTGCCATCCAGCCATCCACCTCCATATTTTGGGAGGGGAAACATGCCTCCTTTTCAGCCCATCAGGTTTGGTTTGTTAAGCATCTTTTGGGGATTTTTCCCTGCAGAAGCAGCATTCGAAAAACTATGGAAAATCCAGAGCATTTTCTCTGTTCTCCTCTTCCTAGTGACAGCTGTAACCTCCTGCATGTCCTGCTAATGCAGGAGAAAACCTCTCCTCTGCCCCAGTTCCCTCAAGTGTCTCTGGCAAACCAAGTCTGCAAAGCCCCAAAATGACCCTTTTATCACAGATGGTTCTTTCCTCTGAGGAAAGGTGGATTTTTCATCCCTGCCTCAGGCATCTCAACAGGACTCTCAAGCACATCCTCACTCTGCACTCATGATCCCATTTTGTTTTTTCTCACAGGGCAGACAGGTGAACTTCATCTCAGACCAAATCTGCTGCTTGACCAATTTCCCAGTGTTAGCCCTTTCAACCCACTGAGATGTTCTGAAAACCAGGGCATCCAGTCCTCAGCAGGCACCAATGCCCGCCATTTTCATCTGCCTTATTCTCAGAGCAGTATCACCCTGAGATTAAGTCAAAAGCTGTGTTAAAAGTCTCCTTCTAACTTGATTTAAATCCTATGCTCTTCTACAGGAATGCCTCAACAAGCTGATTTCTGAAGTCTTCACCTATAGGAGGTGATGAAACCACTGCATTTCTTCCCCATCCTATCATCTCAGACTAAGTAAATAACTTTAAAGACCCTAAAACAGTTCCTGCTAGCTTTTCCCCCCTTTTTCAATATGTATTTTGGGAACTTCTATACAATGTATTGATGGTAAATATGCTCACTTTAACACACACCCTTCAGGCTTTCTGTTTCTGTGAGCGACCCTACCTGTGCATTGGTTTATCTCTGCCATGTTCCTCCTGCTGAAACTTCTTAATCCCAATTTAATCTCCACCTGTCTGGTGATCTGTCCAGATTCTTGGGTTTTCAGATTTCCTCTCTTTTCATATACAGATTATGCATGGGAGCCATGGGATTAACTCAATGAAGACCTGTATTTCTTTTATTTTCTGTATCATTCATCCATCTCACACCTGGATCATCATGGAGCTCCACCAGCTGAGTTTCTGTCCAATCACTGGAAGAAAGGGACGTCACAATCTGCAATTCTCTTCCACACTTGTGTGGAAGAGTCTGACTCTTCCAAATATAAATACTGACTCTTCAAAATACAAATAAAACCTTCTGTCTCAGCCTTGAGAGGACAGAGGTTTTTGTTCATTTCCAGCCTCATGGCTGCCTCAAGGTTCTCATTTTGCCTCTCCCACCCCTGCTCTGGGAGCCTGAGTCACAGAGAGTGATGGAGGAGCTCTGCTCCCTCCTTCAGAATGAGCATCATTAAACACTAAAAGCACTGTAAACTCCAGAGCTCCAAGTTATTAGTAAAATACATAAAACATGGGACTTGTGAATAGTAAAATTAAAAGCAAGATGAATAAAAGACTTGTAAGTCTTTTAACCCGGTCCATTGTGGTTTCTTTTTTTTTTTTTTTTTTTTTCAAACTTGTTCTCAATCCATTAAAAACCTAATTTCACAAATCCCACTGCATCCCTGAAATAATCTTTCTTTCTCTGCTTGAACATTTCCAGAGACTGCTGGTTTTGCCCTCCTCAGTCTCCATTCCTGTCAAAGGCTCCTTTCTGACCAGTCTCTATCCCATCCTCCAAAAAGCTGCCTCCCAAAAATACCCTGAGATACTTTCAGGGAACGCTCCATCTCCCTCCTGCCAGAGACTTGCACCTGATGGCAAACACATTTTCCCCCCACTGTGGTCAAAAAAGACCCAAGAAACTCTAATAGCAGTCGTGATGCATCCCACACTGGAGTTTTCAAAAAGGCCCAAAAGGTCAGCTTGCCAAAACTTTAATTAACAAGATCCAAGTCCTTATTTCCCCTTTTTCTCTGCAGAATTTCCTGTTTGGTTCATGTCTGGTACATTTTAGCCACGACTTCTTAGGGCAAAGCTCTTTGCCTTGTTCTTGGTTTCAGTCACAGCTCAATGAATAGACAGATGACCATTAGTTTAAGCTTTTGGTTTCTCTAGTTGTAGGGGTTTTTTTAAAAATTCTTCAGAATTGATGCATAGAAGTGATACGTAACCACAACCACCTTTTTTAGCCAACTAGAAAATTGATGTTTCCTTGATAACTGTACTTTTACATCCTCAGAAGGCACCCAGACAGCTTGAACCAAGTACAAAACTTCATTTTTATTCCATGTTTCAAATACTATATAATATATACATATGTACAGCAGTAATAAGTAATAGATACAACAGCAGATTGAAACTGTATGAGAGTGAGTGAGTCCCACTGCCCCCTTTGGAAAACTCCAAAGCCACTGCATTAAAGGTCTCAGAAGCAATTACTCATTTAAGATTCTTCCTAAAAATAAAAAAAAAAAACAAAAAAAAACAAAACAAAACAAAAACCCAAAACCAAAAAACCCCAAACAACTTCTGTTTCAGCACTGTTTACTGATCTTCTCTTCTAATAGCCATTATTTTCTACCTGAAAAGAAGTTAAATGCTATTTTAGCAAAAGGTGTCAATCTTTTTTGTTTAAAGCTTGTCAACAGTTTTTTTATGCTTTACAATTTGACACATAATAAGGAGAAAATAGGAGCAATCTTCTGAAAACTTTGAAGGCTGGCAAGAATCTCATCTCTTCAGAAAAAAGAAGCCCTGTGTTGTAAAGAAAATTATTTACTATTTGCTGTGATGGGTTTTTAAGGTTTACTTGCAAATGCTTGGTAAATAAAAAGGCACCTTTCTCGTAAATTATTTTGAAGTATAAACAACTAAAGCAGACCACAAAGTCTTCTTTAAACTGTTCCACCTCCAGTGAAGATCAGCACAGCTTGGCTACTTTACAGCTTTGTTACGGTAATACACATCTGCACAATGAATACTGAAACAAATATTTCTAAAAAAAGAAAGAAGAACGACCAAAAAAACCCAACAAAAGAAAACCAAAACAAAAAAACCCCAAAAAACAAAAAACAAAAACCAAAAAAAACCCAAACAAACCCCCCCCCAAAAAACAGAAAAGGCACGCTTTGCTGTCTTCAATAAAAACCTAAAGTAAGAATTTTAAATGAAAAATACGGTAATTTCCCCTATAAAAACTGCAGGTTGCCAGAAAAATTTCAGCCAAGCAAGCTTTTCCACAGATTTAACGAGAAGATTTTACAAAATACAGGTAAAAAGAATAATCAGGACACAAGGCACCGCCTGGGACGGGACTGCTCAGGATCAGATGCCACCCAGAAATGAAGTCTAGAGGGACGTAAAAGAGGCAAGAAAGGTATCAAAGTTTGGAGGCTCAGTCAGTAGCAGCAAGAACAGCTGGAGAAGGGAATCTCAGAACGATTTAATTTGGATAAAGACCTGCAAAAGTCCAACCATGAACCCAATACTGCCATGGTACAGCAGCAGAACATCCTCGGCACAAGCGTGGCCAGGCAACTTTGAGGAGCTTCAATTAAAGCAGCCCAAATTCAAATGGTCACTTTAAAAGATGTTTTTGAGTTGGATGAACACTTGGTCAGATCTCAAGAAAAAGGGTTTCCACACAAGTGGAGGCAACAGCTCTGATGACCTGGGCTGTCAGGAGCTCCCGAACAAAAATGGAAGAGGAAAGAAGATTCCTCTGCAAAAGAAAAAACAGCTGAGTTCTGCAGCTGCCATGGTTAAAATGAGATCTGCACCAGCTGAAACTTGTGAAGGTGAACTCTTACTGAAATAATTCACGAATTATCCAAAACCAAATCCATCTCAAAAGAAAATGGAATACTTTTCAGTCTTGAATACAAGGAAGTTTTGCTCTGTGCTACCAGGAGAAACATGGAATCAACCACTCAGCACCTCTGCTTAAACAATACTGGAGTTTTTTGGCAAGAAAATACAGGCCAATTTTATGTAACAACTTTCACTACAGTAAGAGTTCCTGGTAAACTGAAATGAAAACAACAAAAATTATTTTGACAGTACTAAAAAAAATGATCAGTCAACACTTTCAGCAGTATCTGGAAAAAATCTTTTTCCATCTATACAGAAAACATCAGGATGTGATGCTCCAGGAGATGGGCATATTCTGAATTTCTAGTTTGTAACTCCACAGTGTTTTGTGGTGATAGAGACATTCCCTTGCCCAGACTGCACAACCCTCTGTTGCTGGGGTTGACCTGTCCTTAGATCTTGGTCTTTACAGTTTCAGCTCTCTTCCTCTATCTCAGAAAACCTCTTCCTCCTCCTCAGACTACAGAAGAAGCACAATAAACTAATATCATATGAGTATGATGCAAATCTCAGATTTATACAGGCTAAAAATGCTCTCCTCTTATTACAAACCACAATAAAGTATTAAAAGCATGAGAGCTGGCACAGAGATTTCTTACCAAATGCTCTCCTAAGAGAAATAATCATTCCATTGAGTGAATAAAATTATTTAGTGTGAAGGTCACCTGGTTTAGCACTAAATACTGTTCAACATCTGGTCTTAAGATAAATACCAATTTGTGTCTTTAAAGCAGAGTTTATTTTTTTTAAATCTTTACTAAAAACAGTCATCACACACTGAGAATTTCCACATTCTACCTGCCAACACTCAGCCTAATTTGCCTCATATAAGCCCTCCAGTAAATCCAAAGCCCTTTTCCCTTGTGTATAGCTACCAATTACTACAACACAGATACTGAAAACTCAACAGCAAGGTAAATGTTAATACCTAGATAACACTTGAACAGCTTTGGCTACATCAAGTAACTGTAATTTTATTTTTTTTCTTCATTCTAGCATTCTGACACACACCTGGTTGTGAAGTTTTAGTGTTTAACACCAGAAGAATTAACCCAGAGACACTGCTGGCTGCAGGGCAACACAAACCACCACTATTCCCATCAGGAAAGGGCCAAGAACAGACATCATTCCCACCAGAAAAATAAGAACCAACAGCTGAAAGTAACTCTGTGGCTTCACCACCTGCTGCTGAAGCCACCTTTACCCATTTCTCATCCCTGACTCTTCATTCCCCTTCATGCAGCTGTGCTATGGACTAGATCTTGGTCATGACCCTGGAGAAATCTGATTTTTCTGCTTTTGTGGCTGGTTTTACAGCAGGTTCACCCATGGTTATAGGAGCACCAAGCCAGGACCAGGGTGCAGCTGGTATCCAGCAGGAACTGGGGGATGCTAAGTGCTCCTTTCAGCAATTCTGCTGGTTTGTGCCAGCTTAAAATTCTATGAAACTACGGATAATTAGGCATATCCAAGTTAGAAATGCAGCAATACACAAAAAAAAGGGAAAAAAAAAAAAAGAGAAGCAAGCACAGACTGTTTGTCCCATAGAACAAATCACTAAGAGAGATATTGAAATCCTCATTTCTAAGTAACTCCCAAATAAGCCAGCCCGCCCTTCTGAAAAGCATTTTCAGCAGATGCCTGTTAATTTTTCAATTTTTCAGTCAAACATAAGCTACTGAGCTCGAAACAGGGAGTAACAGTTACACGTAATGACCTGCAACACCCAAAATGTCAGACTAAATTACCCAACAGTTCCTTCTGCCTCCCATCTCTGAAACACTGATATATTTTAGTTCCATCCCTAGCTGTGTGAGATCAACAGGCTTTAACAGTTTCAAAGACAAGAGTCACATGCAATGAGATCCCTGCTTGGAACAAATCCAGGGGTTGAATCTGATTTCTTCACGTAGAAACAAGCAGCTCTTAACATTTGATCTGGAATTCGTACCTCGTTAGGAGGGAAGCAGCAGGAGTCTCACCCATTCCTGGTTCCAAGCTGGTGATGAAGGAGAAGGAAAAGGAGAAGGAAAAGGAGCTGTGCTTTGCTAGAGCTGGTCACCAACCCCATGAAAACCCTCAGCTGTGAGTGCAAGAAATGATAATTTTGCCTGCCACGAGCAGACAGCCTCTGTGAGCTGGGAATCTTCAGGTTCAGGAGCTCTGAGGAGGAGGGTCAGATCACAAACCTTGGCTTTCAGCATCACTCTTCGTGCCTCAGTATGTTATGGGTGAAGGAAGATGCCTTCTCTCTGCCTCGGTAACTTGTGTAGTATTGCATGCTTTGCAAATTAACAAAAAAAAAAAAAACAACCTCTAAATTTACAAGACGTGTAGCACTTGGCAGGATTTCATAACTGCTGAGTGACTGAGATGAGCTCATTTAACACAATTTTGAAATAAATGTATTATTTTATATAGCTGAGCCTATACATCCTGCAAGGCAATGGGAGAAGGGAGGGATGATACAGAGCATGGCCTGAAGAGTGTGGCCCTTTGCCAGTGCCCACACACGTTTATCCCTCTCTTTTCCAGCCCTTGTCACATACACACACCCCCTGGAAAGAAACAATCCGCTCAGGGCAAGCAGGAGCATTTTCCAACTTCTGCCAAAATCCTATTTTCACTTTAAAATAAAGACTCGTTTAACTACAAGATCCTTGACATACATAGCAACACCTGTCAGAGAAGGAGAAATAAAACAAGCAGAGGGGGGAAAAAAAAAATCAGGATTTTTTCCAATTCTCTGTTTTCAGTGTGACCAGGAAAGTGGAATTTGTCACCACCATGGGCAAACTGTATTTTTAAATCCAGCATTTGTGGATTGGGGCAGAGTGGTCAGGAACAACCATGGATACACAGGATAGAAATGCTGGGATAGCCAAACCTACTATCACTTCCCACACCTGATGCTTCTGGCTTTACACACCTTGAAAACCAACTGTAAAGGGAGACACTGCACAGAAATATATTCAGCAACACGAGGCTTTAAAGTCCTTTTACACTTCCTGCAAATTCACAGCCTCTGTTTAGATCTGCTCCTTTAAGTAGCTCAGGTGTGGGATTTAAGACAAGCTCCTCAGCTGAGTGAGCTGCTTGTCACAGCATAAAAACCCATTGCTGGAGATTCCTCATCCTATAATTTATATTAGTCAATAATACTAACTAGGTTTCAAAAAAAAAAAAAAAAAAAAAAAAAAAAAATCAGTGTTGTTTCTAATTACCTCCAAAAAAAAGGCATTTCAGTCTTTCAGAAAATTAATACCTGAAATTATCAGCCTGCAGTACGTGCACAAAACCACCCAGTTAAGAGATCCCAGCAACCAAAGGATGACTGAGAAATAATTTTTTTCTGCATTTTAATTCCAACACTGACTGCCAGACTGTTGAAGAACGAGATTGAGCAAGCCAGGGGGACAAGTGGCAGCCTACTCATGTACCAGCAAATTCAGCAAGGGCTGAGAAACAGGACAAATGAACCCATTTTCAGCTTGGACTGATCTGGTTATATCACCAACCCGAGCTAAAATCAGCTTGGGAATCAGAGCAGAGACACTGCTGTCGCTGAGTAAGCACATAAAGGAGGCCAGAGGCATCAATCAAATTCAGGAGGGAACTGTGTAGGTAATAAGCACATAAATATGTTTAGGGATAATCTAAGCAAGGTTTGGTTTTATTGGGTTTATTTTTTGGTGGTTTTTTTTTAAATAGACATGTTTTAAAAAATGCAAGAATATTCCTCCTCTTTTTTACAAGCCAGACCTGAGCTGTTCACTGTGGAAGGATCCCTGCATGATCAATGCTGAAAACACTGAAATTCTGTCCCTGAATTACTGTGTTTATGGTCCAAGTAACGCAAAGGTCAAGAATGAACACACCCAGAAGAGAAAAGACACCCACTCTTGTGCATTAGAGAAATATTTACTTAATTAGTCATGAAGAAGTTCATTTACCCTTTGAATGACTGAAAATACCTTAAAATTGCATCAGTTATCCCTTTGCTATAAAATAATTAAAGGCCTGAAGCAGTTCCACAAGAGAAACTCATTCCTGACCACAACTAAGGCATGAGCACTGCGAGATCTCCTCGTGGAAAAATAATTATACTGATTTAAATAAAACAATGAAATTATTGCTAGTAATAGTAGCTGCAAGCTTGCAGGAATTTAGTAGCTCAAGCAAAAATTACCAGCATTTAAAAAAATTTCTATAAAAATTCTATATGAAATCACTTGATTTGAAACAAATCAAGCCCTTTTGTGAGCACCACAGTAAGTTATACTCAACTATTACATGAGTATTAAGCTAACCCAGTTTTCTTTTATATAAGTTGCCAAGAGAATGCTCTTTCTCTTCACCCTTTTCTGATTTCCAGGATAAATTGTCTTGAAAAACTGCTTCTGCTAGAATTACTGGAATCTGAAGTATGACCAGTAATTTACAACCAGCAAAGAACATTACTTATCCCTAAAAATTTAGAGATAAAAATATTTTTAAATCGAAGCACAAAAATTAAAAAAAAAAAAAAAATCACAGTAGTCATGACAACCCCATTCCCTTTCCTTCTGCTCACCCATGTCATCAATATGATACCTAAAATAATCCACGGTAATTAAACTATCTGCAAGAGACATCCACTTGTGCAGAAAATAATTTGAGAAGAATTTACACCAAAAAAGTGTTGTGGTTTAATGCCAGCCAGGAACTAAGCTCCACACAGCCCCTTGCTCCCAGCACAGGGGGATGGGGAGAACTGGGAAGAGTTAAAAATGGTGGGATAAGAGCAGTTTAATAATTTAAATTAAGTCAAATATCATTGTAATAATAATATATAATATAATGAGAAGGGAGATAATAAAAAGAGAGGCAACAAGTGATGCACAAGTCAGCAGTCACTGATTTGATGCCCAGCACATCCCAAAATACCCCTGACTCTGGGTAACAACCCCCAGGGTATACACAGGCCATGATGTCCCATGGTATGGAATATCCCATGGAATATCAGGGCCTTCGTCCCACCCATGTCTTCATCAGCAGAGCCTGGGAAATTGAAAGTCCTTGACTTGGAATAATCACTCCTCAGCAGCAACCAAAAACATCAGTGTGTTATCAACCTATTCTCACACTGAATCCAAAACACAGCACTGCACCAGCTACTAGGGGAAAATTAACTCTATCCCAGCCAAAAACAGGACAGACTTGTTAGTTTGACCTCAGTTCCTGAAAAAATATGGAGAGGATTATACTGGGTGCTGCTGAGGGTCTTTTGAAGGATACATCTGCCAGGCATCATCAACACAAGGTTAATTAATTTGATATCTATCTTTGATAAGGTCAACTGCCCAGGGAATGAAGGGGAGGAAGGGGATTTAGTTTTTCTGGATTTTAATAAGGCTTTTGGCACTCCCAGCATCCTTCTGGGTAAGTTGTCCCACTGTGGGACGAGCAAGTTCTGGGTGACAAACTGGCTCAAGGGCAGAGCACAAAGAGGTTCCAGGTGCCCGGGGACTGTCACCAGCAGTGCTCCTCAGGGATCAGCCCTAGGGCCAGCCCTGTTCAATGTATTTATCAATGGCCTGGATGCTTCAACCCCTTAGCAAGCCCTGAGTGGCTCAGGCAGTTGGAATAGATGATCACTGTAGGTGCCTCCCAACTGAAATATTCTATTCCATGCTAACATCTGCATCTGGGTGTAAAGCAAGCACCAAGTGGGACAGATCCCACCTAATCCTTTCAGCAAGGCACTTAGTGCCCACCTAAACCTTCCAATAAAATCTCTAATTTCACCAACATGACTCAATTTTTACTTTTCCTTCCATTATTCGAACAGCAGGTGACATGTCCAGAGATGGTGAAATAATTTCGGAACATCGGAGCACAGCCCTGTAATTCCTGCACCTCTTATTCAATCCACACAAGTATTTTAAGACTACAGTCAACTGCACTGCAGAGTCTGATTACAAGAACAGAATAAAACTGATCAGGACTATTTCTGGGATTTTAATGACACAGTGGCCAAGGTAGCACCATGGTGTCTATTATGTATCTACACTTGACAGACTAATTTTATTCTAACCCAGTACGTTCCCCTCCAACTGCTTGACTCAATTCTTACAACTCAAGAAAGATTCTACATCAACACATGTTAAAAAAAAGGAGAAGTGCAACGTTAATAATTTTCAATTGTGCTTTCAAAAGCATATTGTGGCATGTATCATCTTCATTTTGAGAGACAAAAGACCTGGATTCTACAGATTTTTAGAGAGAAACACCACATCTGAAATAAACCCTTATTCTTACAAAGCACAGCAATCTAATCACTGAATATTGGGATTTATCTCAATTGTCCACACCAAGTACCAGCTGCCCAGGTACACCTGTAGGTAAAGGAGGTCTTCTTAAACTAGCAGAGCTTTTATTATGATTAACTTCATTAAATCCAGTTCTCTTCATGAGAAAATGAGGAATCCCATCCTAAACTTCTAAAGGCAGCCCTCCACTAACAGTAAAGTGCAGAGTGATCTGCCCAGATCAGTCATTCCCTGACACTGCTGTTCCTGGAGTCTGCAGGGATCCATCTTGTTGGCAACTCTCAAGTTTCTCCTAGGTGGTTTCAAGGTAATGGTCCTGTCCAAAAAATTAAACACTTGGCAAAAGGAAGATTTGTGCTTCTGGTATCAAAAATTACACACGCAAGCCCAGAATGTTAATTAAAGACACAGTGACCCCGTGGTCATCAGCCAAGGAAATGACGCTGAGGACAAAAACATTCTGCCCTCCTGGTCTGACCACAACCTCCCTCTGTTGACAAGATGATTTTTCATCTTTCTATGAGAGAAATTAACCATCACATCTGATTTTATTTCCTGAAACTGCTTTCTTCAGTCTTTAATACCTAGAGAGGATACAACAGATAGACAAGAACCTTTTTATATGGACATGTTTTAAAAAACACAAGAAAATTCCATTTCTTTTTTAAAAGCCAGGTCTGAGCTGTTCACTGTGGAAGGATCCCTGCTTGATCAATGCTGACAACACATGGACAGCACTGGAATGCTGTGAGTGGAGGAAACAGAAATTAAATGGAGGCAGCAAAGCCCAATTTCTCCCCTTCACAATACAGAGCAGCTCCCCTCACCTGATCTTTACATCAGTCAGTGACCTATGTCTTATAATTAGACAATATTGTTACACACATAGAACAACGTGCAAGACTGAAAGATTGAAACACCTAGTACTACTTTACTCAGCATTTGGTTAGAAAACCGAAACAGAACACCAAAATAATAATAAAAGAAACCCATGAAAATATGCCCAGCAAACTCAATGCTTTCTCTAAAAAAAAAAAAAAATTAAAAAAGATCAATCAACTCCTACATTTTCTAACCAAAAAAAGAAAATTACCTATTACTGAGTCTTTGCCACATTGAGATCCAGAAGGGATCCTGGGCCATTTTAACCTGCACTTCACTGACACAGACCTGGTGTCAGCAAGGGGTTTGATTCCTTAAACAAGCACTATCAGGTCTGATCACTGCACTCCCTTCCAAGCTTTCTACTTTGTCATTCCTGTTATTGATTCAACTGTATTCCACAGAGGAGAAAAACACCCTGAACAATACCAAGAATAATATCCTTCCTTTCCTGTTGGGATCCATTTTTGTCAGTCATCTTCCTCTCTGAAGAAATTTCAAGGCATCTTCTGACACACAGAGCCATAATTCCATTGGAATTTATCAGTCCTGTGGTTAAAGCAAGCTGAGCAAGCTTCACCCTTAGTGGCCAACAGCTCTGAGATAACCGAGAATAAATGGAGTTGGGAAACTCTCTCTGGATATCAGTTTCCACTGTTTCTGTTGGAAAAAACCCCACTTGACCAGCCCTTGTGCACTGAGCAGACCTTAGCCACCATTTGCACACAAGAATTTATGTGATTTATTTCTTTATTTCTATTCTATTCACATTGTACAGGGTGCATACCTTCCTTCATTCTTCTCTGTTCTGCCACTCTCTGTTTCGATTCAAACTTGAAGAGTATGTTATCAAATAACATCAAATATTGTTATCAAATAACATCAAATACTGTTATCAAATTCAACAAACTGACTAAAGCAAATGAAGGGAACAACCAAAGGCCCTGGAAATTGTGTCTGGAGAAACTGACTGCCAAATGGCCACGGACACGCTCTGTACTTTTCCACTATTTGGTTAAAAGCTGTTAAGACAGGTCACATGGAGAGATGGAAAAGCCTTGTTTAATCCCATGTTGGTTCAATTACCTTTCATCTTCAATAAGCCAACTCCATTGGGCTGCAGCATCTATTTCCCGTAAGACAGTTTAAAAAACAAGTGTAAAAACACTCCTCTGCCACCCAAGGCACTCTGTGTGACTGCTGCACCCTGGATCTCCCCTCCTGCACCCTGCATCTCCATCAAAACTGATGGATTTGGGTAAAAAAAACAACAGATGGATTTGGGTAAAGCCCCTGAGAACATGAACTCCTCTGCTGCAGCTCCCAGAACTATTTACATGACAATAAGACACGAAAGACACAGAAATTGCTTCACTGTAAAAACAAATCCTTCAGGTCAAAACAAAAGATCATGTTCTAACATTGACAACTACACAATGTACAGTTCTTTGTCATTCCCCAGCTCATCCAGTACCCCAATACTGCTGCCACCTGTGGCACTTAAAATTAGAAAACCCATTTAGACACTAAAACCATTATTAGTTTTTAAAAGAAGGCTAAAGGGTGGAAAAAAAAAAAAAGGACAAAAAGGTTTTAATGTAAAGCAGGAGGGTAAAAATTATCAAATATTGAGTACAGAAAAAAGACAAATTTACTACTGGAAAACAGTTGATATAACCCTTTGATTGTTTGTTAGGATGGTAAAATCAATTCTAGAATTTCTGCTTTATCCTTAGAATTTTCAAAAAGCCAAATGCAGATGATTTCTTGAAAATTTTGTTAGTTATGCAAAACTGGTTTCTTACTTTTAGGCTTATACTAGCAGAAATTGGCAGTAATTGCAGAGAAACTACAACAAATCAGGCTACAATAACAGGATCTGATTCTGTCCACCTTTACCACGTGAAAGATGCCAATCTTGGCAATACAGTGCTCCAAACACAGAGTTTTTCACCAGCACTAAACAAGGCAAACAAGTACCAAATCTGATTATTCACTGAAACAACAGCACAAAAATCCTGAGGAGTTGTGCAGACAAGGAAAGCCTTCCCCTTTAGCTGGGATATTAGTTTTTTTTTGGTCTTCTGATTAGAGCAAAAAATAGATGCTTCATGCTTGATATATTCTGGAAATAAACCTGCAAGAACTTGGGAAAAGCACTGCAGTTCTGGCAACCAGCTGAGAAAAGCTCTATTTCAGCATGTCAGAACTTCCTCATCCCCTGCCCCTGTTCAGGAATTCATTTCCCCATCTCACATTATCCACCTGGGAAGATGAAGGCAGAAAAAGCTGCTTCATTCATCCCTGATCTGCTCCTTGCAACACCTCACGGGGCTGCAAAACACCAAGTCTGGCAGATCTGTCACAGTGGAGCCTAAAGGCTGCAAAAATTGGGATTTCACGTGTGAGCACTCTCCAAGTGGTAAATGCACACAGGATCCTCATGTGCTACCCTACAAATACCAATCCTCACCTCAAATTCCACCTCCTGGCAGTGATGCCATCTGCCCCGCTCCTTTTGAAGATTCTACCCCTCCTGCCTCCCCCCATCCTGCTCCTGCTTCCCCAGCTGTCCATCCCTCCGTCTCCCAGCTGAGTTTATGAGGATTTAATTTGCTACTACTCACGGAACAAGAAGTCAGTATCGATCTGTTTTCATTGCTCTCAAAATCTGAATGATTATCCTGAATGACTTCCACAGGACTCGCTTTTAGTCAAAGGTTAAGAATCTCTGTTGTAAAACAAAAACCTAATCAAACTGATGTGTGTAATTGAATGCAAACTTACAAAGCAATTTTTAATTTAAAGGGTCTGAATAATCACAAATCTGCTTTGCTACAACACTGCAAATATTCTGTGTTACTATAATTATTCTCTGTGTTAACACTCTGACAGAACCATCAACTACTCCCTGGTATGAACAAGAAATGTACTTCAATATTTATTCATCCTGAGATCAACCTCTCTTATTCCAGTAATCGAGTGTAACTCCTCAGCACACAGCATTTCCCCCAGCTTTTGGGAAAAAAAAACCCAAAACAAACCAGCAAACCCCCCCAAAAAACCTAACCCTTATTTTTAACATTCTACAATTCAGCATTGCAGCCTCACCCACATTCTCCTCATAAAATTAAAAAGATCCCCATCTTTCCTCTGGGTAGTAATATGAGGTCTCATCTTCCCTTTCCATGCTCAGAATTTTCCAAAATTCAAATTAGATCATTCAGAAAACCAGTGCAGATCTCTAATGACATCACACAGTGTTTCTGCTCATACATCAATTACTGTTTAGAGTATTCCAGGCTATTTTTAGGATGAGTGATTAAAAGGTCTTCTTAAAAATCATAAAGACAGACTGAGAAGCCTCAGTCATTAAAACTTCTGCAGCAAATAAAAAGAACTTGAGCTACTTTGCTGAGTCAGGTCATACTCCAGACTTGTAGAAAGTTCTGCAAAATACAGAAAATCTCTGCAGAGTCAGAAAATAAAACAGTGCCCTGACAAACCTTGACAATTTAGCCCAAATGATGAATTAATTGACTCAAGAGGCTGAAGCTTGAGATCTACAGAGTTCCCAGTCTTGTCCATAGAGTCAGAACAGATCCTGAACTCAAGAGTTTGGAACCAGGCTGGATCCTTGTTTTCTAACAACTGAGGGCCTCATACAGAATATCAAGTTTTTGTTAGAAGGCAGAGACTGATTCCATGAAAAATAATGATAAAGACAACTGAACTGATGGGAATACAAATGGATGGACAGGAACTGTAGTCTGCAGGAAAAGTAAAATGCAGGATTTGCTGCAGAGATGAAAGAAATGAGTGAAAAATTAAACTGTATTAGACACTGAGGTGAAGGTGAACCAGTGTGTTCCCACACAGAATTTTTACAAAACAACAATTCAACAGTTCCAGACCATGTGTTTTATCAAAGGGAGATTCAGTAGTTTGCTTTTTAGTCTGACAAAATGGAACTGCAGAAACAAGTTTCAATATTGAGGAAAATGTCTCCCAGTGATAGTTTATGAAGCCAGAGATATAAAATCACATTCATTCCAAAATATTATTTTTCAGGAAGATACGGTTCAATCTTGACCACCTACCATGGCAAAACTATTAGTACATTTTCCAAAGTGACTTTGAACTGGCTTGTGCTACTTTCTGTAGCCTCAGGGACTATTACTTTAGAGGAGTGAAATGATGCATTTTCACTTTTACACATCACAGGGACTATAACCAAAGTAACAACAAGATTTCTCCACCGAAAGCCTGTAGGATTCTATTCTATACCACAGCAACGCACCACACTTTATTAATAATCTCTGTCTTAGTTTCTCTTTCTCTCCATCTGGTGTTATTTCCGTGCATCCTTCAGTAACTTCAAATTTGAAACCATTTTTCATTTTCTCGTGTCATTTTATTTGAAGCATATGCTTCAGTTATCATCTTTGTCTGCATGTGTGATATCAATAATGATTCTATACAGAAAGAGTCAGATTCCAAAGTCTTTTATTAGGTAACAGCTTGCCTCAGCAACATGGGCAGTCTACAAACTATTTAAATCAATTAGACTGATTTCCATATTACTCAACCTGACACAGACACTGTACATCAGAATCTAAGTAAACATATATAGACAAGAAAAGCAATTTGCAAACACTGTGAAACACCAACAAACAGATTAAATGAAGATTACAGCCAACGCCACATCAAATCCCAGCCACTGATCCACCTCACACCGTGTCCTGACCAGCAGGAACCACCACAAACATTTCCCAGAAAGGTCTAAGGAATTCCTTGCAACACAAAGCTGTAAAGTAAATGGCAAAAAAAGGGATCAATTGTACCTAAATGTCACCTATTTCTGGTGGACGAACGCCCTGAGAATCTGTGTTCTGCTTCACCAACAAAGTGATCCCCAGGAGATTTCCTCATGTCATCACACTCTGGTTCTGCCCATTACAAAACCTTCTTTTAATTTCTAGTAAAATCAAGTATCTTAATTAACACATTACTATATGGCACCCATTCAAGACAAAATTTTTCAGTACCAAACCAGTTAACAGGAAAAGATAAACAATTAGTTCTTTAATATCACGGTCTGTGTGTCCTCCTAGTGATAACTATCTGAAACTGCACTGATCTGCTGCTGCAAGCTCCTGTCCTTGCTTTAACTCTTAATTTCCTTCATTTTGCTTTGATTTTGGGAAATTCCAGCTGCCAAGCCACATATTGCTCACTGTTACTCACCCAAATAAAGCTCCCACAAGCTCAGCACTAGGGGTTCACTGGGGATAAAATCAAGATGCAAAGATAACTAGTAACTACTGAACAGCAAACGTAAAACCAACAAAACAATTTAATGTTTCTGAACAACACACAAAGTGCAAAGTACTTCAAGGTTTCAGGATTTCAAGCAAAATAGAAAACTAAGTGACCCCAACACAATTTTCAGCTAAGTCTATGTGCCAGTTTCACCCAAAGACAAAACTTTTAAAATGTGAATAAACACGAATATTCCTCCAATGTGATCACTGCTGAACATTCATGGACTTCATTTCTACAACACAGCTGGACTACAGCTCTGCAGGCCAAAGGCTTCAGGACACTTTATCTGAACCCTTTTCTATCACAGGTTATTGCATTTCATCCAAAACAGAACTTTATCTGAGTTCTTTTTCCACTTGTCAGGTGGTCATGCATTCACCTGAGAAATGAAAAAAAAAAACAATTAAAGAGATATTCCCAGATTATTTCAAATGAATGACAACAGCAACCTACAGAGAAATACAAAAACCATCAAGGGGGCTCTACCAGACTGAAAGTTCACCTGGACCTCAAGCCAATACAACTTTTTGGGATAAATTCTTATGACCACACTGCATCCTCCCCAAGACCCAGGATAAAAGAAAATACACACCAGAAGATGAGGATGTTGGTGCCACAGCTACAAGTTTAAAACCCCGACACTGAGAGCAAAAAAATACTACAATATCAATATAACAGAACAGTGAACATGAATACATTGAGGGAGTTTAAACCCCTGGTTCTTCCTACAGGGGTGACAAAAGCCACAAAGCTGAATTTTAGGAATCTCACGGCTATAGAAGAGGATTGAGACATGTAAGGGTTATGACAGACAAGCTATTGACAAATGCTAATTACCAATAAAATTACCATGGAAATTCACAGGAATGTTGCCAAGTTTAGGTTGACAGGCAGTGTGTCTTTCTGGAAATAGAGTTTATAGCTGTTATAAAACAGCATGATGACTGGCTAAAACCACAGTATTGTTAAAAGTGCTCATAAATTTAAGAACTATTTGTATTTAAGAATTTCCCATTGTTATCACTTCTGTGAAGTCTGGCAAGTTTTGGGATATTGTACATGATCACCAAACAAAATAACCTGATTTGATATTAATGAGGGTATTACTACCCCAGAAATTCACATTTATTTTCAACCTTCAAACTGACACATGATGTTCAAACACCCATTTTCACAGCAGAATGGGTTTATTTTCATATATTGCAACACTTATATCAGTTATAAATAAAAGCACTCCTTTAAAGTTGTTCTAGCTAATCTTCACTCAGCTAGGTTAGGTATTAGCCTGAAGTAGTATTTTAGCTCATTAATATGAAGCAAAAAAATCCCTACAAAATAGAAAAAATATTCAACTCTAATATTTCATCCAGGCATTTTAGGATTATACTGTTATTTTAAAAATATACATACACTTTTGAACTATGTCACTTCATTTAATCTGGTTAGAAAAATTAAAAACACAGACATAACTCTATTAAAATTATTTTAAAATTCTAATTCTTCCTTCAGACATGCTTTTCATCTTTCTCAGTTCCCACACATGCTGACCTGCCACAGTTTAGTTAATTTATATTGCTCCATGAGAACCATATTTCACTTCAAAGAAGGCATTTTGGTTGGAATCAACTCTTTTACATTATAAATGTCATACAATCCAAAACTGTCTTCTATAGGATGAGTAATAAAGCTTGGCTGCCTGTTTCCTTTTATCACACACACACACATATATATGCTTGGGGGGGTTTTATTATTGCCAAATCTTTCATGTCTTACAGAAATTTGATGGCTATTTCCATTTCCTGAGCAACAAGAGATGGGACAAGAAGAAACTGCTGCAATTTCCACCAGGGGAGGTTTAGGTCGGATATTATGGAAAATTTCTGCACCAAAAGGGTTGTTAAGCATTAGAACAGGCTGCCTAGGACATATTAGAGTCCCCATCCTTGCAGGGATTTAAAGGACATGAAGATGTGGCATTTGGGAACCTGTTTTTCTCCAGTGCTGAGGGAATGGTTGTGTTTCATGATCTCAGAGGTCTTTTCCAAGCCTAATAATTCCATGATTCCCAAACATTCAAGTTTAGAAGCCACCGACAGCATGAGAATTTTGCATTAAAAAAACAGAATTATTTAATTTCAACAGGTTTTGCAAGTAACTAATTGCTTTTTACACACTTGAAACTCAACAGGAAAATAGGAACACGGAGCAATTTTGCTGATACTGGTTTTACCTCGATATTTGAAACCTGACTGCATCACTTGCCAATGTATGACTCACAGTTTGCTAAAGCCTGAGACTATCAATACTTTCTACATGTCACACTGTTTGTTTCCATGCTCCTACTGCCTGCTTTGGGTTTTGTGAGCCCGATTTCTCTGTGCTACCTTCTCCAGCACATCCTGTGCCTCCTGCAGCATCACTTCCATTCCAGAGGATCACTATCCTGCACTGCTACACAAACTCTGGAGTAGAAACAAAAGTCAGGTGGTGAGGCAGCAGCATGAAAAGGAAAAACAGCAATCAGCTGAGTTTTTCTAAGAAGTACATTTTTAGATGTACCATGTAGAAGGTTTTCAGGAAGCGGCTGGTACCGGAAGCCAGTGACCTCACAGCTTCATGTAAACACCACCCAATGACAACATGAAAAAGAGCAATGTTTTCTCACTGCTTCTTTCTTTTAGCATGTTCATTATTCACTCAACGCCACCCAACAATGAAAACTGCAGATCAAAGGAATCAGGTTCTTACAGGTCTAAAAATAAAGATCAATGCAACACTCGTGCCATGTCCAAGCAGTTAAACATAATTAAATATCTGTAATACCACAACCTTTCAATGATTTTCTTACATTTTGAATTTTAACTCCATTATGGCAAACCCCAAGAGGCAGATGACGTGACCCCTCACAGCCACACCACCAACCACCAAAAATCCATATATTCTCTACCAACCCACCTTTTTCCTTCCCTTCCAAAACTACCTGTCCCTACCTCTTAGCCACCTTCTAAACCATCATGTCCATTAATTACCCTTTCCTCGTCTTTGCAAAGGATGGAACCAACTATTAAATGCCATCACCTGCAATGAGAGCTGTGCTTCCCCATTCTTTTTTCTGATTTGAATTGACTGAAGACTATTTGAAATTTATTTATCCCTGTTTGACATGTGTTAGAGTGGCTTCAGGTTCTATTTATCTTCTCATCTTTTAAAGCAAGTTTAATCCTTTCCCCACTCTTTATGTTGTTTCTTTTTTAATGAACTTAGCCAAGTATTTGGATTTGAAACCTTCATTATTTCTACCCAAATAACACAAGAATGTATCCATTCTCTTATGAGCTCTACCATCACTAATTAGAAGAATATCCCACATCTCTCCACTCTCCCATCTGCAGGATATCTGTCTGGTTTACCCCACTGAGCAGAGTATTTCCAAATGAGCTGCAACCCCTCCAAGAAGACCTCACCAACCACTTTTTAAATACACTCATATATTCTGAGAGAGTTTTAAATCTTGCTAAAAAGAGAACATGCAAAAATCCAGTTTTTTTCAACACATGGGCTGCACTAAGTTCTTCACATGTAATTAGTCTTGGTCTTGGTTGATGAATATGTTTAGATGCTAAGAATCATACATTTGTCAGGTTGGGTAAGTTTTCATGGTTTTTTTCCCCAACTAGTAATCTTGGCTTTTGTTTATGGCTTTTGATAAAACTGCATTAGGGAAAGAGAACCAGGAGAATGTACAAGAAGAATTTAAAAATTAAGACTTAAATAATAAAAGTAGGCTGAATTTCAACAGCAGCAGATGTGGAGTCATATACCTGGGTAAAACACATATTCCCACCAGGTGAACAGCTCCTTAATTTGCAAACTATGAAGGAGGAAAAATCCTAGCCCATTACTACGTGACCATGGATCATCTGAGTGACACACCTGCTAAATAAAGCAACCATGACCCCAATTTATGGCTGCCTGGAAAATTCACCTAATTACTGTGCGTGCCCTGCTTAAGGGAACTGGATTCACACTGGAGCATGGAAAGAAAGGTGGTTTTAGGTAGCAGGAATGGCAGCAGATGCAAGTTCTCTGCTTGGCAGATTAAAGTGGCCCCAAGTTTAAGAGGACAAAAAAAAAATAATCAAAGAAATAAGGACATTGTTTGACCAGTAGCTGTAGCCTTAGAACCCAGAACTCTGATTTCTCAGCCAAGATCAGTGTCAGAGTCACAGGGCAGTGGCTGCTGGTTCTTGCTGCCTCTCGGAATTGAAGGAGGAAGGAGGAGAAGCTCCTGCTGTGCCATCCTCTGTTCCATCCATGGTTTGTGCTCAAGCATTCCATGCAGGAATCAGCTGAGGGCAGAGAGGAGAAGCAGCACCTGCAGCCTCCACATTGGGACAGAACAGGGCAGCCCCAGCTCCAAAATGAAAGGCAGGACCATGAGGTTTGTGAGGCAGGAAATGGAGGGCGAGCCGAGCGCTCGTTTCGTGCAGCCTCAGCTGCAGCAAACAACAGCAACACGATTAGGAACAGTTCCTGAAATCATGTTTGTGCTTTGATGAACCATTCCAAGTGCATGTCAGAGCCCAGCACGGCAAGCTGAACTCACCACAGACCTTCTGGAGGAATACAGAGATCCTCAGGGAGGGACACCGTGTCCCATGCTGGTTTAACTGTTCTGGCTGCAGGCAAAGCAAGGTGCAACGCCAGCTCTGAGCTGAGCCAAGAATGCAGAGCAGGCACAGTTTGGGAGAATGGAAAATTCAATACTGAATGCAGACTAGAGGCTTTGTTTGCTTACCTGACTGAAGAGGTAGTAACTGATATAGTTCCTGGTCATAAAAGGATTAGAGTAATAAATAGGCAAAGAGGCATAAGGCAAACTCTGCAATTATCATTAAAAAGTGAGCATGAAACGGCTCTTCAAAATATTAGGCTGGCAATTTGAAGACTTTTAAGGTCCTGGATGCTCTGAAAATTGGAGTCTTTCTTCTAATTCCAATAATGGAAGTTAAAAAAACATTGTCCTTAAGATGGAGTTTGATTGTTTTAAAGTACAAATTATATAGCAATTATACAACATCAGGCTTCCTATATCAAGTGACAAGACTTAGACTCCTAGGAAACCATTTCCAGCTCAATATTCTTACTAGCAGTTACCATTAATTCTCAAAAATATCAAAAACACCATCAGCAATAAATGTGTCTTAGCAGGAAACCAAGGTAAGGAAAGAGAATTATCCAATACTGAAGAAATAATGAACAAAACGGACCCAATCAAAAGTTCTGCTATTTAAAATAACCCCTTCAGCAGTAAGAAAAAATGAACAGGAACTGCAAGATCATCCTTCAGAAAGCAAACAAAACCAGATATTGTAATTCTCTGACTGTAAAAAAAAAAAAAGAGGTTTCCTCTTCTTAAGAATTCCTTCTCTTAAGAGAAACCAGAAGAACACACATAATAATACAGAGAGAAAGGGAACTGGTCACTAGCTATTAATGGAATACCTTACTGAGAACTGGAATGTGTGGACAATGCTTCTCCATGTTTTTTCAAGTCCCAAATGATCAGTAATAACATCTGCCACAATAGTTCACTTGTTATTTCATCAGTACAAACACACACCACTGCTACCAAGCAAGGGAGAGCACTTCCAGCAGCTGAACTCCCCAAACACATCAAAAGCAACACTTTTGACACCTTAAATAAAAGTTGTAAGATTCACACATGCACTAGGGCAACATAAGCTCACTGAAGATCTAATTTAGACTAAGGAGAAGTAATAAGGACTGCTAATTTTACAGGCAAGCAGCCTAAAACATTTATTTGGAAGCTAGAAGTCCCTGGAGGAATTTCTACATTAGTAATAAGTCAAACCTGAATGCCCCAAAACATGATAATTAAAGGGCAGAACAAATCCTTTAAGAGAAAATAACCATAGTTACAAATGCATGGTGATGAGTCATGTTAAAAGAAAAACAAAATATTTCCAGTATGTGAGCCAGATGACTGCTGGACCACATCAGTTTATGGTAAAACACAAGAACAGATTTTTAAACATTTTAAGATAAGCTCTTCAAAAGACAGCATTATCCTGGGCCAACACATTAATCTAGTAGCAACACAAAACCATATCTTTCCATGAAATCTAAATTTAAGATCCATGCATTATTCCTGCACTAACTTCTGCACCCCAGCTCCAGGCATTTGACAACCCTGAAGTCAATTCCTCCATCAATTCCAACTTTCTTTCAATAAAAGGCACCAAACCCTTCTGTGTTTACACAACCAGGTTGAACACCAGCACTCATTAGGACGAGCAATAAGCAAATCAACAGGAAGCACAGCCAGTTGGAAGGATTATGGAAGCTTCCAGTAGAAATCCAACATGCAGAGAGATGAGACAGCAAAGTGGGAGCCTCAGAACTGCTGCCTTGTCTTGGAGCTGAGCACGAGATGACATTTTCCCAGATGGATACACAGCTATCTTCCCCACCAAGAGGTAGGTAATAGAATATTTTAATTATATAATAATATAACACAGAGTTTATAAGTCAATTGATAGGCTCCTAAGGTTAGCAAAAATGCCTAATAATATGTACTAGGAACATGAATTAGTAGTAAGCAGATATAATATAGAGAAGTTCAACGAACTCTTCAAATTTGATTTCTGTGTGCAGAGGAAACAGTTCTGTTTGACTTTTTATATTAAGCTGTGGACATGGCAGCGCTGGGTTAATGGCTGGACTCAATCTTAAAGGTCTTTTCCAATCTGAATGATTTTATGATTCTACTCTGGTCTCCCTATGTTAGCCACTTGTCTCTTCTTCACAGTCTCTGACTTTTAAATCTTACCCAGTTGGGGTTCTGTGTTTCCACACTGTGCTCACAGACATCACAGATTCTCACAGAGAAACCCCTCCCTATCCCCTCTGCAGTGCTGGGGACGGTGACCCACACACCCCAAATTCCCCAGGAGCACAGGTGGCTGTGGATGCACCTCTGGACATCCCCTTTCCCTGCAGGGCTGGACAATCCCAGCCCCTGCTGCCCAGGCCTCCTTCTCTACAGGTCCAAATCTTATTTACAACTCTCACAGGAGATGAGGGACTTAGCAGCAGAACTGCAAATACAAACAGCTTGAATTCTGAGCACCCAGTGAAGCTGGTTAACATAATGTAATACTTAAATATGCTCTTATAAACCACAGGAGGGATTCAGCAGTAGATGGTACTATTAATATCAATATTACTTAACAAAACCCTTGAGAGACACAGAATGTAGAAGTAGAGGGGTCAGCTGAGTAAGATTAGCTGAAAAAACATGTATTTATAATCTTCATCCATTTTAAACTAAATGCTAGCAGGGAAATTCATTCTGTAGTCAGTTATGCAAGAAAGGCTGCTAGAAAATCATTCCTAAAATCAAGTATGCTGAAAACCTTCATCCATCTAACATACACAGTGGAGATACCAGGAAAACATAATTTACAACCACAGGATGGGAAATCACCTACTTACAGGCCCTGGTCTAGAGAAAAAAAAAAAAAAAAACTGGAAGGATTATTTCATAGGAATAAATTCTTCCCTGTGAGGGTGGGGGGGAGGCCTGGGCAGTGGAAGGGTGCCCATGGCACTGGGTGGTAAGGTCCCCCAACTAAAACAATTTTATGATTCCACAATCCCATTCCCTCCAGAAGTTGGCCAAGGCCAGGCTGAATGGGGCTTGGAGCAGCCTGGGACAGTGGAAGGTGTCCCTGCCCATGGCAGGGGGTGGCACTGGGTGGTCTTTAAGGTCCCTTCTAACTAAAACAATTTTATGATTCCACAATCCCATTCCTACTCCAGAAACCTCTAAGTTACGAACCACCCTGCTGCAATCCATGGGAACATTGCTTTAAGCAGTGCCAAGAGCCAGGATGGATTTTTCCCATACCTGTGCTTTGGATACCTGGTGGCAGTGATGGGCAGAAGGGAACAAAACACTCATCAGGATGGAAAGCTGACCCAGAGAAGCTGTGGCTGTCCCTGGATCCCTGGAAGTGTCCAAGATCAGGCTGGATGGGGCTTGGAGCAGCCTGGGACAGTGGGAGGTGTCCCTGCCTGTGGCACAGGGGGCGGCACTGAATGTTCTTTAAGGTCCCTTCCAACCAAAACCATTTCATGACTCCACAATCCCATTCCTACTCCAGAAACCCTGTTACAACTGGGATGGACATGACCCTACAGGCAATCCATGGGAACATTTCAAGGAAAAGTCAGAACTGGGAAAGAGCCCACTGGAATCTCTTTTTCCATATCTGTCCACGTTACCATCCCAGGATGTGCCATCACTGTTTAAGACCTTTACCAAAGATTTAAGCATCAATGGGCAGAAGGGAACAAAACACTCATCAGGATGGAAAGCTGACCTCAGGAGTCTGATTGCAACTGGAAGACAGAATCCTCCTACTGCTGTCCTTCCCTGCTGGAATTTCTGCTCTTGCAGATTCTTTCTTTGCATATCCAGAATCAACAAACCACAAAGATAACCCAGCACTCAGGAATGAGGCAAAGTCTCCTTCTGCTGCAGGAAACGCAGAAAAACAACTGAAGAAAACAGACAAATCACGAATGCCACTTGCAGGGAAAGGACAGACTCAGTCACCTCATTTTTGTTTCCTGCAAGGCAGCAGCAGCCTGAAAACAAGTCCTAGGATGGACATGACTGCAGGCACAACCATGAAGGAACATTTCAAGGGAAAAGTCGTGAACTGGGAAAGAATCACTGCAATCTCTTTCAAAAACATGATGCATATCTGTCCACGTTACCAGAAAGAACAATGAACAGCTGAACAACACTGTTTAAGATCTTTACAAAGATTTAAGTATCAAATATGAAAACTAAATAAACCAAGCACAGTTTGCCCAGGAGAAATGTTGCAGGCCAGAAGAGGTGTCACTTCATACGTAACATTAGAGCTATACAATAATTAATGTTGACACAGCTACCAAAGAGACTGCATCTGAAAGTCTCAGAGCTGACTTACAGTTTTCATCTAGCCAGGGAGGTTTTTCTGAAGTAGCAGAATTAGGAAAAAAACCAAAATTACAATCCTTGTCTACCAGGAATTGTACGCACATCACAAACCTGTGCTCCAAAGCAGACTTTACTTTGGGTAAATACAATTTTTTCATGGAAACTGATCTCACAAGAAACTGCCAGAAGACCCATTAGCACTTTATCAGTCCATAGCATCTGGAACAGAATTAAACCTCTTCATGATATAGGAGTACTTTGTAATTGCAAAAGAGAACATCAACAAAACTGATAAATACAACCAGATATATCCTACAGAGAACTTGACCAGGAGAACATTAGACATGACAGATTATGTTTATAGCATTTACCTGATCCAGGCAACCAGGAGAATAATCTTTCCACAAACCTTCTCAGAGTGACTTTACCCACAGGAACACAAAATTTGCTTCACAGGAAAAGGCTACAAGGGCTTGTTTTTGAAACCAGCGGTCTTTAAACGACAGGGGATTGCATTATATCCTGGAAAGGGGGAAGGGCACAAAAAAGCTGAAAAATGGAGCAATGAGAGCTCCAATTCGGAGCCTGAAATCTGCTGCAGGAATCACACTGCACATCTGCTTGCAGTAGCAAAGGGCTGGATCCTGCCATCCAGGCTGCACAATGAGGATCTATTTTCCATGCTTCTGTAATTGAAAGAGTGCTCTGACAGATGCTGCTCTCCCATCACAATGCTGGAGGCCTGGGTTAACCTATCAAACGTCCCTACCAGCATTTTCCCCCCACTGTATTACACAATTTTGGGCTCCAGTACAAATTATTGCTGCTTATAGATGTGACTCATTCGCTGCTGAAGTAATGCTGCTTTTGAGGAATTCAGTTTTATTCAATAAATAAATAGCATTTCAGCTCACAATTCCTGGTTGCTTCTCCACAGTCACCATCTCTGCCTTTTTTGTCTCCAATATTCAAGCAAGGACTTGCCTGTGAATGTCAGCACTTCCATTAACAAGGACTGGGAGAACAGAGGTCCCCACTCAAATCCCAGTGAAACAGCACAGCTGAGCTCTGCCCTGCTTAACTCCTTTTCACATCAACACCAGCAATACATGAAACCTGCAGTTTCTTGAAAACCAGCAACAAGGCCTTTTCCTACGTCACAAAACCACAAAGGAAAATAAAATTTCACTGCCCCCCCCAATAAAAAACCCTAATAATACTTTATTATTATTATTCATAAATAAACTTTCATTCCCCAAAAAACTCTAATAATATTATTATAAAAAAAATAAACCAAACCAAATAAACCACAAAGAAAACCCCAAGAAAAAAAAAAAAAAAAACCCCAGACACGTAACAACAACAAAACACCTAAAAAAACCCAAACAAAAAAAAAGCAACAAAACAGAACCAAAACCATAAAACCCCACAACATATAGCTGTGCTATAGTACAGGCTGATCAGAACAGCAGATACAGGCAGTGTTAGTGAAATTTTGTACTTTTAATTGCTCCAACCCTGTTATTGTTTCATACTGTGTCAACACCAAACAAATTTAAAGCAAATTTAAATGCATTTACATTCAAAATACTGATTTTTAGATCAATGTTGTTTTAAAACCATCTGGATTATCAAAGGCAGACAGGGCTAACAATACAAACGTTACAGCTGTTTTATGGGAAAGGTGCACAACCTCCTGCCAGGACAATAACCTTTGGAGAAGCAGCTGATCCCATGATTCTGGATCCAGTGTTTGGCTTTCAGTTTACCCAAACAACCACTGGCTTCCCTGAACAGATGCCCACGGAGAGAGATGAAGAGGGAAGAGAGGAATGAGATGCCCTGCCTGGAACAGGGGCTCCAGGAGGAGGAGAAGGAATGAGATGCCCTGCCTGGAACAGGGGCTCCAGGAGGAAGGTGAGCTCTTGGAGCTGGAGCTGCCGAGGAAGCGCCAGGGACTCCATCCAGAGAGCCCACACAGCAATCCCTGGTCTCCTCCGGCAGAGGGCAACGCTGGAAAAATCGCCTGGGAAGGAGAGGAGTATTTATTCCATGGAAGCGAGGCACCGCCGGCATCTGCCTCGAGCGCCCGCAGCCCCGCGCGGCTCCAGCGCGGCCGCGGCTTCTCCTCCCCACGGATCTCCTGTGCAGAGCGAAAAATATTCCTGCTGCTTTCCACATCTGGGATCCTGCTCCCTTATCAATGGGATAAATGTAATCCCGACCGCTCCAGGGTCCTGGAGCACCGCCACGAAGCCAGAGAAATTAGGATGTAAGGATCGCCCAAGAGCTACGGATGATCCATCAGTAGCCAGCCGAACATTGAAGTTATGCTAAAATTAAAAAAAAATAAAAATAAAAATAAAGGGGTGGGGAACGACGCTGCAGAATGATACAGCAACTACACCCTGCTCGGGAGCATTAAGAGCGCTTTCAGTTTACAAAACACAGGCAGATAATGGCCAGAAATGTCCTTTTCCTCCTCCTGCTGGAAGTAAACACGGTGGCTGGAGGCTCCGTCTCCCTCCCAGGAGAGCCGACAGCTGCTCACATGAGCTGCTGCGTAGCAAGAAATCTCCCAAGTTCCAATAATCCAAACACAGGGATCCCTCCTGCTTCAGACACGTCTCACCAGCACCTGATCACCGGTGAACACCCTCCTGTGCTGATGTAAATAATCATCGGCATAAAACCCGGGGAAATGCTCGTTTTCTTTCTGAACCTCGGGTTGATTTTGCCTTGTTTCCTCAGCACACTGGAATTTATTCAAGGCCAGTACCTGCCTTCATTTTACAACTCTATTTTTGCAGAAGCTCCTGAAGTTGTGTTAAAATTCAGCAACCTGAGCATAACGCAGGTATTATTCAAAACAGCACATTTCAGGGGAATTCCACACAGAATGCTATTAAATGAGCACAAAAATCATCTTGCTTTTCTGAAAATCTGAAAGCTACCAAAAAATAAACCAAATGACAACAAAGATGAAAAAGAATTAGCCTGAATTCAAGGTATATTTTCCAGAGAGATCCAAACATGCTCCACCTGTAGCAGGAGAAGTTCTGTGGAGATGTTCATGATAATCATTACAATGATGATAATATGATTATCATATTTACATTATTATTTTGCTAATAATCATTACAAAAAACAAGGATTACTTCAGGCTCTGCACTGAAACTGGTACATCTTGCTGTAGTTCACAGGTAAACTGGGGCAGAAAAAGCTAAATTTTGTAACATCAGAAAATTATGTTTATCAGGTTTCCCTCTCCCCATCTTGTTCCCCTCACCTTTCCCCCCACCCCATACAACTATTTGCTGCTTCTGGTAATTGGCAAGATGGCACAAATGAAAAATAAAATAAAATAAATAACAATATCCCGTCACTATTACTGGCAGGCTGACTTCACAAGTTTTTTGTTTAGATGAGACCACTGTTCAGCACTCTGCACATGTAAGCACACCACGGGCTTGGCTGCAAGAGAGCAAGGATTTGAAATATAGGACAGAAAAACCATGATGACTGCTTCAGAATTTACCAACTCTGCTGATTTTCTACACAATTGAACAATTTACGTTCCCTAATAGGACCTGCTCCTTACACAAGACCTATTCAGAGGAGTGTTTGTAAAATCAGGACTTACAAGTGGTGTTATAAATGCCCTCTCAAGCATTTTTTTCTCAATTTCCTTTGCTTATATTTTAGTAAGAAATTTCTATCAGAGAAAGAATTGGGAAAAAAAAAGAGCCACTCATCGTGGGCTCACTAATACTTCATAATTATGAAAAACTAATTCTCAGGTAACAGTACATTGAAATTCACCCCACTGACATACAGAGTAAGACCATCTTTCTTCATCCAAATTACTTCCAACAGGTCATAAACCACTATCAAAAGGAAACTTCAATGCCCATATTGACCAAAATTATTTAAAACAGGAATATTTTTAGAATTATCGCCTTTGTTTGTCCTGCCAATTAAATCAGTTTTATGTAAGAAACTTGGATTTTCAGCTTGACTGCTTTATTACCATCATGAATATTTCTGCCACACAGACGTCACCATTTCAGGCATTTCCAAACTTACGTTTGGGAACAAGTACAACAACATGGGGACATTTAAATTCCTTCCAGAGCTCCAAGAAGTTCACGAAAACTCCTAAATCAGGACCCAGTGCAAGTGTTAAATTCCCAGATCAGGAATCTAAGGAAGGATGAAATCTCTGACCTTGGGAAGGGTAAAACTCAGCACAAACAACTCCCATTTCCAGCCTCGCTGTTAGACAACAACACTATGTCTGCTGGCTGAGGTGCAGCATCCTGAGGGACTGGAAAAGGACAGGGGATTTTTTTACTGCATTTGAAATGAAATCCAAAGCCGAAAGAAAAATATTGTTTATGCTGAAATTCGTGACAAAGAGTTGCAACCCCATTAATTCCATCTCCAGCCATTTAGAAACCCACGAGTCGGGATCCAAAATTATCATCAAACTGACTTGAAAGAACTGCTGGGAGAGGCTGTTTTGGGTTTTTTTAACTTTGAATTTTAGCATTCCTGTTTGCAAGTGCTCTAACCCTTTATGGGACAGTATTTTCAAGCTCTTATTCTGGTGCTACTAATAATTCCAGGAGCAAGATGTTTATGGAAAAACACCGTGCAAATATGGCATGAACTACAGCCAGTCATGCTATACACGAGGTCAAAAAAACATGAATCTGTGTTTTTATTTATAAACACAAAAGAAACATAGTAAACACGTGATTACAGTAATTAAAATCTAACTTGGATTAAAGAAATCCTCTTAATTTTAACAATATAACAGACTCATAAAGCATGAACAATCGCATTTTTAAAGTAAGTTCAGCATTTCTCTTTTTATTAAAACTGACAAAAGGTTTTACTACTTCCTACTGCAAAACCAACACAAACACTAATTTAAATATTTCCTTTTCAGTTGCATTTTGAATACTTACAAAGACTAAAACATCGACCTGTTTGCCACCGAAACTGACAAGGCATAAGACCCTAATATGACACTTTTTGTGTACCTTAGAGAAAAATGGAGATTGTTTCTATAAAAACTGACAATATACCTATTTTTCATAAACCTTTTTTTTTTGTATACATTGTATTTGTCACCAAAACAGCTCAGTGGAACACAGTGTGCAGCACACATTGTGCCTTGTCATGAGCTGACAGCAAATCAAGAGAAGGTGAGCCAAATTACAAAACAAAAGTATTTTTCTTTCCCCCCCTTCTCGCCACCTGACAAGATAAATGATCTCAGTTATATTAAAGAGAAATGGGATAGGGGATCCAAAGGGCTCATTTTACGTTAACTGCATCTCACCAACAAAAATAGAGAAAGCAATTTCCTGCTGCATCAATTCCATGCCAGCACTTCCACGTACACTCCGAATTCCGAGGCGCTGGCACGCCGCGCACCTCCAGGTATCCTCACATCTCCAGCACGTCAACTGCTCCCCATAATTTCCTCTATTAAGGCAGGGCTCTTTCCCTGCCCCCAAAATTACAAAGATAACACGGATATGCCAGCACGAACCACCCCGGCTGAATAAACATCTTTCTGTAGGTAACACCGTGTCGAATTACTCCTGTAACCAACACAAAGCACCAGCTCGCTCTCTCTCTCAGGACATGTGCCACCACCCCAATTCTTTCACCACTACAGTGCCCCTACTCCTTTCTGTAATTTGTTATTTTCAGGCCAGATTTCCTTCTTCACCCACAGTGGTCAGTATCTGGAAGTTCTCATCATTTCAGATTGCAAAAAAACTGTACTGAAAAAGTCAAGATGGTAGAGAAGCTGAAGAATGTGAAATATTATAAACTATTCCTGATCCTTTTACCGGACTGGAGCAGCATAAAACTGCAAACCTCATCTTTCCATCCTCCTTCTCATGTTCTGTATTTATAGGGTATTAAAAACCTCCTCCTCCTAAGCAAAGACTTGTTTCTAGTGCAACACCAAAGCAGTTTTAAATATCTGTGTATATAGTCCTCACCATTATAAAACCCTCTCTTCCTCTCCTCAACCCAGCCTCGTTGATCTGCTGTTATTTAACTCTTGAAGGCTACTTGAGACTCGCCACGTTACTAAAGGTTATGTAACTCTTAAAAATACACTGAATTTTTACGTTTTTGAGCTGTACAATAGAAACATACACAACAAAACACACAGTTGAGGGGTTTTTCCCCACCCCTCCTGTATTTATTCTAAACCAAAACATCTCAGGGATCTAGAATAGTGGATTTCCCTATTTTTTTTCCAGCTTCTCGGCCACAAAATCTTTAGCAGTGCAGAAAACAGTATAATGAGCATAAGCCTACAGAAAACACAATGTCCTTTCCTCTGTGGCTTCCCACTGACCCTGAGTTGTCCACTGCCTGCAAAGCCGAAAGCTGCTGATCTAGAACCGAGTATCCCCTTACTGTTTGCTCTGCCACCCGAGAAGTTGCATTAAAATGGCATCACGTTCCTTAACTCCAAACTGACTCGCCTTTCCTCCACATAACCTACTAACACCCCGTGCTCCAGAGCCTTTCACAAAACCCCATTCCCAGGAACAACCACCCAAAACCAAAACACCATCGCTTAAGACGCCTCGTTTTGCCACGGATTCGGACGTGGAGCGAGTCCTTCACACGGAACACTGCCCAACCCACCTATAAATAGGCTCAAAGCTCCAGGCTCAGGAGACTGAGAGCTCCACATGATCCTTGCAGCGTTCCCCGGCTTCACCTACATAAGAGCCGTGCCGTGACACTGCCGGGCTGGGCAGACACAGAGCTGCTGCTGTGGCTTACGCAGGAGAGCACGGAGGGAGGGGAAAGAAAGAAAAAAAAAAAAAAAAATAGAAAAAAAAATCACTGGGCATAAACAGCTCTCCTCGGGAGAGAAACACCTCCCTCTCCGGAGGCCAGAGCCAGCTACGGACAGGCTGTCACGGCTCGGCCATGACAGGAACAGCAGCCAGGGACAGGCCCTTCAGAGAAGGTTTGATGGGGCCAGGGCCGAACGGACGCTCATGGTGAGCAAGGGCCTGGGGGCAATGGCAAGAGGGTGCTGGCATGGGGGGGATTCAGCCTCCATGGGCAGGTAGCCAGAGTCAGGCCTGGTCAGACTCCTCTGGGCTGGGGGGCTTCAGGCTCTGCCCAAGCTGGCAGCCAGTTCTGTTCCTCATCAGACCCCACAGACAGGACAACTGCAGACCCCCTGTTCCCCATCAGACCCCACAGACAGGACAGCTGCAGACCCCCTGTTCCCCATCAGACTCCACAGACAGGACAGCAGCAGACCCCCTGTTCCCCATCAGACCCCACAGACAGGACAGCTGCTGACCGCCTGTTCCCCATCAGACCCTATATACAGGAGAGCTCCAGACCCCACAGCCCCCATCAGACCCACAGAAGGACATCTGCAGACCCCCTGTTCCAAATCAGACTTCCCCATGGACAGGAGGGCTCCAGGCCTCCCGGTGTCACCCTGTCAGATCCCATAGCAGGACGTCTCCAAGTCCCCATCAGACAACTCCACCCCCCAAGGCACGAGAGCTCCAGATCCCTTGGTCTCCCCAAGGCCAGGAGGGCTCCAGACCCCAGGGTCCCCATCAGACCCCACGGTGCCCATCAGACCCCCAAAGACAGGAGGGCTCCAGACCCCAGGGTCCCCATCAGACCCCCAAGGACAGGAGGGCTCCAGAACCCACAGTCCCCCTCAGACCCCATGGTCCCGGGGCCACGTGACCAACCCGAGGCGCCGGCACGTGGCCCCGACCGTAACAAACAGGCGGGTGGGCGAAGGGGGGCGATGGAGGGGGGGCCGAGCTGCGCTGCGATTGGTCGGGAGGGCGCGGAGCGCGCCGGGGGGGGCGTGTCCCCGCCGCGCCGCCCCGGCGATTGGCCGGCGGGGGGGCGCGGTGGGCGTGGCCGCCACCTCCCCCCCTGCGCCCACCCCCCCCCCCCCGCCCCGCCGCCTTGGTGCAGTGCTGAGGAGGCGCCAGGCGGGGGCCGCGCGCGCTTTTCCCGCCCTCGGCGGGGCCGCGGGACCCCCCTGAGGGCGCCGCTCCCTCACACCCGCCATGGCGACACCGCCGTCCCCCCCGCACCGCTCGCGGCACCCGGAGCTGCGCCACTCGGCAACCGGGGCTGCCAGATCTTGGCCCCGCACCCCACTTCACTCTCAGCCCCGGCAGCGCCGCCCGCCGCGAGTCCACGGAGTGCGGGACCGCTCCGGCGCTCCCCACACGACCAGCGCTTCGGCCCCTCTCCATGCACGCACCCACCTGTGGGGCGCCCTCGGCCGCCTCCATCATCGCCCCGCTTAAAGCGCTTAAATATCCCCGCGGCGGCACCGCCTGTGTCACGGACCAGGGCTGCGAACGCCAGTGCGGCCCTCCCCGCCTCCCCCCCCCCCCCGGCCCGCCCCGCTCCGCATCTTGTTTTCTCCATACGCACTTGGAAATGCGTATGGAGAAAAGCGGATCGGTGGGGGCACCGCTGTTATGCCCGCTCTAATCGGGATACCCACGCAACACGGAGGAAAACAACGCGGCGCAGCCCCGTTCTTCCCCCCCCACCACTCCGCGCTGTCACTTGGCTGCTTCCCCCATGTCGCGACGCACGCACCCCCCCCCGCCATGTCGCGACAGCGCCCCGCGCACCTGCCGCGCCGCGTCCCCCCCCCGCCCCCGACCCGCCGTGTCCTACCGGGGGTGCGGGGAAAGGGACGTTCCGTTCTTCCTCCCCGGGGAAAGCAGCGCGATGCCGGCGCTCCCCTAGGTGCGCGGGGGCTCCGCGGGTGCGGAGCGGGGGAAGCGGCAGGGAGGGGGCGGCAGGAGCCGGCATGGAACCGGGATGGAGCCGGGATGGAGCGAGCCTCCCTCCCCCCCAGTTCCCCGTCCGCCCCCCCCCCGCCGCTTGTGTTTACCTCAAGTTTGAATTTTATCTGCGCAACATGAGCTGGAATGCGGACATGGAGGGCGGGAGGGCACGCACACGCCCGGCGCTCCGCGGGGACACCGCGGACACCCCGCGCACTCACACCCCTCAACCCCTCCGCGCACACACCGCGCCCGCGCCCCGCGCCCCCCGCCCCGGTCCCGCCGGTAACTTACCTCCGCCACCGGCTCGCCTCCTTCTCCTCCTCCTTCTCCTCCTCCCCGGGGGAAGGTGCCGCCCGCAGCCCCATCAGCGGGGCGGACACCGCGCTCCCGGCGCGCCGAGACAGGTGCAGCCGGGGCGGGCGGGTCGGGGGGCACCGCCACCTCCCCGACGCCTCCCCGGGCTCCCCCACTGCTTGCCTCCGTCCCTCCCCACGATGTTGTTTCGTTATATCATGTCCATCATGTGACACCCGGAGGCCTCTCTATGGAAACTTAAAGGGGACTTTCACGTCCGCCGCCGCCGGACCCGCCGGTACCCCCGGGGGGCTGCGAGCCCCGCCGGTGCCCGTTTGCCCTCCCTCCGCTACCTCCCTTCCCTCCCCGGGGGGCTGCGCTCCCTGCTCCTACCGCCCTCTGCTTAAACCAAGTTGCTGCGCTTGCTTCTTCTATTATTATTTTTTACGGGGTTGATTTGATGTTTGGATTTTGTTGGTTTTTTTTTTTTTCTTTTTCCCCTTCTCTTTTTGCAGAAAGGAATAACCGGGGAATAACCGGCCGGGCAGGCACCGCGCGGAAGGATGGACCCCGCTCCTGGAGGCTGCGGGATCCGGTGCTCGTCTGCGGCCGCGGCGGGTCTGAGGTGCTGGAAGAGGCAGAAAAACAACAACAACAAAAAATCCAAAACAACCAAAAGAAAAATAAAAATAAAAGAAATAAGGCGGAAAACCCCCTTGTTTGTGTCGGACTGAGGAGGAGCAGATGTGAGTGGTTCTGCCCGTGCGGGGTCGATGCGGTGGTCGCTACCGCCGCGTTTAACTCCGTCAGTCGGTAGCGAAGCGATTTCACCGTCCCGACCCGTCGCACCGCCGGCTCCCGACAGCCGGCTCTGCGCCGAGCTGCTGGAAGGAGCCGCTCCTAGGGATGTGCGCTGGCCACTGCGACACTACCAGCAAGCAGCCAGCCCTCACGGAAAGGCAAAGGGAAGATGCCGACAATTCCCCGTGGTTCGGGCAGCCCCCGGTTCCCCGCGCATCCCGCTGCCCGGCCGCAGCCGCCGGGGGTGCGGGGCCGGCCGGCGGCAGCGCCGCGTTCCTCCGGCTGCTGTTCCGCCTGCGGTGCTGAAGTGGGTTTTATTCCCTGCTCTCCACCAGCCCCCAGGATCTGGGATCAGGGAGCTGAAGCCCACCCGCTCCACGGTCCCACCGCCGGGCTGACAATGCGCAGGGGGCTCTCGGGGTTTTCCCTCTGGAAGGTTCCTGTGGGAGGCCCCCAAATTCTATTCCCAAATTGGTGGCATCATGTCAGTGTTGGTAATCAAGTGCAAGGCTTTAGGGGCTAGATTGAGAAGGGAGACATAGATTTGTTGTTAAAAACTGAAGGAGGAAAACCAATCCCGCATTCACTCCTTCTTTACAGCTTCCAGCAGCTCCTTAGCAGATGAAAAAAACATGATCCACAGATGCAGTAAATTTTAAGTTGGGGATTTAATTTCTTCAGTGTCCCACCATGTTTTCTTGAAGGGAGTCATATAAACAACTTTTTTCCAACTGCTGATGGCTGTCAGCCACGGGAGCGCACAGGCCCAATCCTGCAGTGACAGTGGATCATCTCCAAAAGCTCTCCCATTTGTGCTTTGGACTTGGAATACCTGTTCTCTGCCCCACTCATTTCCAGTGCCCATGCAATGAGCTGTATATCAAACAGATCAATGTTTCAGATATCTCTACTATTATTTTTTTTTTTTTTTTTTTTTTTTTTTTTAGTTTTGTAAAAATTACTAATGATTTTAGCTGAAAAGAGTTAACGAAGTTGAAGAGCAGTTCATCCTCCTTTCCTTACCTCTTCTCAAGAGTCTTGCCTTTGTCCACCCTCCACACTGTTTATGTTCATCTCTCCTTCCCATCCAATTTTGGAGGAATTTCCTCTCTGGGCTCCTTTCTGCCATTTATCCAGGCTGTCCCACTGCTGTGGAGCCTAACTACAATTTGCCTTGCTTCCCATATCTCCGGGCCACATTTCCCTGCCTCACTAAGCCTCTTTTTATTCCGTATTTCCTTCTTCCGATCATGCTTAAAGGAGGAAGAGGCTGGAGCTGGGATTTAAAGTAGTCTTTTAGGAGTACTGCCAGAACTGATCTGTTTTACTCTGCTGCTGTGGCTGTTCTGCTGTGTCATGGGAAGAGTTTCCTCTCCACACCAACCCTTGGAAGCGGCACCTCAGGCAGAGCCACCCGCTGCAAACCCCAGCTGTGATTTACAAAGCCCCAGGTAAGTTTGTCTGGTGCAGGATTGAGACTGGAAGGGGAAGGCACTGCTGCCTTCCCAGGCTCTGACCTGGAGAGCTGTGCACGATTTTGGGAGATTTGCAGGAGGCAGAGCGGCGGCAGCAGCAGTGACAGCGCATCATCGCTCAGCTTTATTTCATTTTCTCGAGCCAAGATGCTTTAGGTTAGAGCCCAGCAGAAAAGGAAAATGAAGCATTTCTGTCAAAAGAGAGCTATTTCCCAAATTTGCTTTAAATTATTGCAAGATCTTGCACTAAAAAAGAACAGAGATTCTGCCTCCTCTTAAAAAATGTTGTTAGTTATAAAATCTTTACGATCTTGGCTCTCTCCCCCTTTAGCCTGTCTCCTTCAAAAATTGCTTTCAAAAATGTGAAGTTTAAAGATGACTCTTCTCTCTCTCTCTGTCCCCTCTCCCAAATTTATGTTCCTTGGAAAGGCCTGAAGAAGCCTGAGGCTGTGACTGCCCATGAATAAACACCGGCATGCACATTCACGTGTGTATCCATGCTCACACACAGGATTTAAAGCATCCCATTGAAGTCCACATATAGGAAAATCCTTGATCATGTGATAGGCTTTAATATCTGCCTTAAAATTAATCCCTAAACTGATGGACTCTGTGTGGTGGCAGATCACAGGAGGCTCAGTAGCTGGGGGTCCTGTGCAGGTTTTAAAAACTGCCAGATAAAATCCCCTGTTTGCTGTTGTATTAATTTGTTTGCTCACTGCAGCTACCTGGGAAATGCTCATCTAGTGAAACCAAGTAAGAAAACTTTATAGGGCTCTGATCTTGTTTTTCCACAGTTAAAAGAAAGACCTTGTCATGAGATCAGGACATGATGTTATTACACAAGGAAATGGCTGAAGTTGGCTCCAGAGTTCTTCAGGTGCTCTGCTGGAGATAACACTCCTGAATTTTATTGGAGCGTGAGTTTTGAAGATGGTCCTGCTTAATTCTCAGAGTTGTCTTTGCTTCTTTTTTATTTATTTTTGTTGTTGACAGAGTTTTCTTGTTTCACTTCTCTTTCCTATTCATTTCACTCTTTAGTTCCCACGTGTTAGAAAGTGCAGTTTCATTTAGACTCTTGAGAGAAGAAAGTCTGATTTCAGAGAGCAATTTGCAGCAATATATTTTCCTTGCCATTCACACAAAAACATCACAACTCCAACAGATACAGGTACAAACAATGCTGACAGGCCCTCAAAACCAAAATCAGATTGTGAAATTGAGGCAAATAGCCCAGAGAACCCAAAATGTTCTGGTTTCTAAAATGCTGTCTGCTGTCAAAAATGGGGTAAAATAAAGCTTTGTTTATGTGTAGAGCAGAGTGTTTGTTGATCGAGTTTCTAAGGTGATGTAGCAGGAAATGCTGTTCTTGGGGAAAATGACATGAACAAGGCATGAAACTATAATTCAGCAGCTATTTGTCAACTGATAGCAGAAGAAAAAAAGCATATTTATAAAGCAGTGAGAGGTTTTCACTGAACTTTTTCTCTCCTTTGTTGACATACATGAAGGCAGCTTCTCAGCTGCTTTGCTCCTGGATATAACTACTTGCAAGAGCAGAGCTAAATCATTTATCAGAAGGAATGTTTCCATCAGATCCAAATATCTACACTGGCTGCTGTTTCTACGTCATGTCACGGATGAGATTGATGCTCAAGCAAGGTTATAATGTACCTGCATTTTCTCCACATTGGTGCCAAGCTTGCTGAGTCATTTTCCCTGTTCCCAATCTGCAGCCGGCTGCTCGCTCGCTATTCCCTGTTATTTGTGTGGGTCGTAAGCTCAGCAACAGATGAGAATAAATGCTAGTATTTCTTTAGGCTGCCTCCCTAAGGAAATAAAGGTTCCACTGTGCTGCTTTTCTGTGCAGGTACGTGTCCATCTCCCTCTCCCAAAAGCTTCTGAACCCATTAATGAATTCCAGACAAATTTGGGAGGAAACAGATACTTCAAACTCAGTTTTATTTCTGTGAGGTGCACACGGGCAGGAGGGAGAGGCTCGGATCAGGAATTGAAGCAGAACTCAGCCCTAACGCCTCCAGGCTGGCATCCACCTTCAAGCCACCCACCCACCCCTGGCAGGCAATTAATCTCTGTGTAGTGACTCTGAGCCACAGCGCTGCCCTAGCCTCCCTAGTACAGTTTTCTCTGCCTGACAAGGGATATCAGGGAGAAGCAGAAGAACTGGGCTAACTCAGGGAATGAGCTGTTTTCAAGGCAAAATCATAGAGGAATTTAAGGAGTATCACTATAAGCAACGGACAAGTTAATACCTGGAATGGCTGTACATTGTTTGTGGGAATGATTTAGCTTTTGTGTCAGTCCCAAAACAAACCATGGCAGAGGAGCAGGTCAGGCTGTTCCTAGAGCCAGCACAGCTGTCAGTCTGGTGCCGTGTTGCTCTTGGCACTAAAGCTAAAAGGCCAAGATCCCCCAGACGTGGATGAGTTTCCCCTGCAATGCCAACATCAGGTGAAGAGCAGCCTCAACCACAGGCTTTAGGCTACTGCATCTGACAGCCCCACTCTCCCATTTTCCCTTTTGGCACAGCCTGGCTGCAGCTGAGGCTCAGAATTGGTTTGTGTTTGAGAAGAGCCGAGCCTGGGGTGTCTCCTCATGGGATGGTGCTGGGTCTCTACCTTGGCTGGAACCTTCCCAGCTGCCTGACGGAGATGGAAGAGCTCCAGCCCTGCATCTCCACCTCAGGGAATGCTGGTCAGGTTGCGGCCAGGATCAGATCCATTCCCACCTGAGGGCAAAGGATTAATTTATCTGTCCTTTCTCCACCAGCTGATCTTGCTGGGAGCAGCCACTGGAGGGGGGACACCCTGATGCCGCACGTACCATACGCGCTCATCTCCATTGCAATTAGTTTGATGCAACAAACAGCTCCAGCATGACAAACTCCAGGCTAAAAAAAGCCAGGACTTCATCTGCATAAACTGGATGCACCAAGTATGTATTGTGTGTCACCTCCCTTATGTCCCACATTTGTTCCTGCAGCAAATGGCATATGCTCCAGCAATACCACGCGGTCCGAACGGACTCCTGGAAATACAGCAGGGATCTGAGGCTGGTAGTCTTTGAAATTAAGACATTAGTTGTGATCCTGCTTATGGACCTCTTCTGGAAGGAAGGGTTTTGCATTTAAACTAAGATTCATTATCCTCTGATGAATAATCTATAAAATTGGAGCCAGCCTCCGCATTGATGACCAAATTATTATTTTTGGTTTAGCTGTCAGACACCAGCTGAGACCAGGGGCCTCGTCCTCCTGGCCACTGTGTAGTCACACCCAAGGAGATAACCTCTGCCTTGAAGCGCTTACAAAGCAGAACAACAAAAGAGTGAGCAATATAACACTCAGGCAGAGCAAACACGGTGACCTTTTGCAAATGTCAAGTTAATACCATGATCTGGAAGTGGAAGGGGCTTATCAGAGGGTGGGTGGGTCAATGAGGATGGGACACACTTCAGGGGGGGTGGGAATGAGATGAAGGAAAAGCCACAGCAGAAGCTGCGTGGTGTGAGATGCAGAGGAAGCACATTCAGAGCATTCTGCGGTCAATTGGCACATCCAGGGTAAAAAACAGGGGGAAGAGTCTGATGACCCCGGCCACAGCTCACAGAATAACCAGCTCCCCAAAGTCTCACAGCCTGGAGAGGGGAGCTGGAGAGGGCAGGGGTGGACAGAGCAGTTCCTCCTACGCGCTGGTTCCGCACAGGCAGCTGGAGGTGTGATAACCCTGTTTCGGGGCTGTTTCTCTCCGTGGCTCAGCCTCCTGCAGCTGTGTTTGCTGCAGCTGAGCCTCGGGGCTGGAGTGAGACGTAGTTCAGCTCTAAGCTGCTCTAAGTCCAGGGCAGCACATAATTGAATATTAACAGGAACAGCTCTAGGAGCTGCTGGGACTCAGGAAGTCACAATTCCTTCTCCACTGCTCCTTCGCCTTCGTGGGAGGTGACTGCTGGAGGCCTTAATGGATGTGAGATATAATATGTTTCCCTCACATTAGCCCCAGTTAGCAAACTGAGGCTTTAACCACATCCTACCCTCCCTGATCATTTCCTCATCCACCTCTTCAGCAGCATGAGAAGTGCAGTAGCTGAAGCCACCCCAGCGACCAAGCAGAGAGGTGCAGAGAACACTGATTTTACACCTCATCTCCCCTGTGAACAAAGGGGTCCCACCTTTAAGGAGCATCAAATTTGCCAAATATACATTATTGAATTCTTAGTCTCTGTATCATCGTCCTGGAAACAGGAATTATGTAGTTGCTGGATGGGGATCAGCATACAATCATGGCTGTGAGCATCATACAAGATCCATAAAGTGATATTTAAGTTGAAAACCTCTGGTACCATGCCTTTGTTAAATATTCAAGGTAAAATACAGCAGCAAATTCATAGGCACTAGGGTCTGTCCATGCTGCCTGACCAGCTGAACTGACTAGTTGCCCTTTCTAAAAATATAGATGAGTATCTTTCCCTCCTCAAATTCATGCTGCACATCTACACTGAGAAGTTCAGTCTTCAGTCATGCTGCTTTTATGGAGGAAGCTGAGTGCTTTGCAGGAAAAAAGATGCCCACAAAAACCCATCCCTGCCATCTGATCATTCAGAACTTGGTGCTACTCTAAGAAGGAAGAAGGCGACATGTTCAAGTACCAGAAAATTCCCAAAGATCCTGAGGGCTGTGCTACCCTCAGTCAAAATCTAAAGTTCCTCCTCTTGTCTTTTTAGTCTCTTTTTTTTTTTTTTTTCCTCTCTTTTTTCTCGCTTTAAAATTCACAATATCCTTGACGCATCATTTTCCTTCAGGTCCACCAGCACTTGTTCATTACATAATGCCTTTCTTTTTCAAAAAACATGCTCCTATATCTCATTTTTTTCATTAGTTGAAGTACAATGGACTCTACCATGAGACTGCTCCTGGTTTTGTTTGATTTCTCTTTTCCTTTATCACTACCCAGAGACATCCAGCAGATTGTTTCATAATCTTCTTAGAGTTCAGAGAAAGTATATTTCTTCCAGATAGGAATATAGCCTGCAAACGTCCTCCTCCTTTTTCCTCACCACCTGCTCCTCTTGAACAACACTTCTGGCAAACTTTATCCATGTATTATTCCTTTATTCACAAATTAGATGTTCATTTTAGGGAAAAATGAGGAACACACTGTTTCCCTGACATGCAGTGTGTGTTGTTGCAGGGCTGCTTTGCCCTCCAGCTCACTCCTGAATTTTTGGAGCCCTCAGGAGCGAGGACCTCAGCACCACATTCATCCCCAGCAGCCACACGCTGTCTGTGGGAGGTCTGCAGAAAAGGAGGCTCTTCATTCTGCTTGTGGTGCACTGGGGAAGAGAATTGGTGGAGCTCTGCAGCACACAGGAGGAAGGATTTGCTTTTGTTATTGGTCAGGGAAGCTCTGCGCTGCCTTCGTATCACTGGCTTCCTGCTGTTGGTGGATAATTAATTAACACCAACAGAGTGTCTGAAGCTCTGCTGAAGTGCAAACACAGGATTTGCGTCGATATTTCACATTCTGGCCAGGCATGGGGAAGATGGAAGCCCTGTCATGCCTTGAGGAGACAGTCATGGAACAGGGGAGATGGAGGAAGTCCATGAATTCTCCTCAGTGCCTTGAGCAGGATCCAAACATCCCTGAGAGAAGCTAATCAACTTCCAGAGAGGAATACTTACAAACCGATTTAGAAACTTTAATTCATATAAATTTGCTCTGAATTAGAAAGCTTTTGGGTTTAATTTGTGGGGTTTTCTTCTTTCCCTGATATCCAGTAACAACAATTTTCACCAATTTATTTCAGTGGGACCCAGAACAATTGTCAATAACTTTTTTATAAGTCTCTGCTGCCTTAGAAAGCAATTTTCATCTTCTCACATGTTTTTCCCCTTCTGGAAAAAGCAAAGAAGATCCTCCAATTTTTTTGAACCACTCATAATTCTCATTGCTTTCCTCCAGCCCCTGTACAATTTGTCTGTGACATTTTTCTACCTTCTCCTAGCACAGCATCCAAACCCACACCTGGTATTTCCTTGTTAGAGTGGAATCATTGCTTCTGGTGTTTCACTTTTGTTCATATGCCATAGAATCAGATTTGCCTTATTTTGCAACAGCTGTGTCCTCTCCAGTGCCTCTTTCACAGCTCTTTTTCCATCGAATGCCTGCTTGACCAGAGTTTTGCCACTTGGCATTGACATATTTTGTTGCTTTTTACTTTACTGAACCAAATCTGGTTGATTTTATACTGTTACTCTGATTTCCCAGCCACATTTTGGAACACATCCTCTGGAGTATTTATGTAGTCTTTATTTTGTCATCCAAATAACTAATGAAAATATTAGAATCAGGTCCAGGAGCAAACCCTGAGGGAGCCCTTTTGGAAAACCTTCTAACTCCAAAGGAAAGGAATTAATAATTCTTGTGTGAATACATTTATTTTCTGTTAAGTATATCTTAAGATGATTTGACAGAGATCATAGTTCCTGGTCAGCTTATGGAAATGTCATGTGAAATGCTGTTAAAAACCCTGCTTCTTTCAAAATACATGACATATGCTCCATCTTCCTTATTCTACAACACAGTTGTTGGGTTCAAAGATGGAATCTGGATGGTTTTAGCATCACTCCTCTATGACAAATCCATTCTGACTGACTGTATGTTTTTCTATTGTGAGTCAAATGCTCACAAAGAGATTGTTGCACAGTTTATTGTATCACAGTTTTTGCATTACACGCTGAACTGGCTGCTGTGTAATCCCCCAAGTCCTGCTTCCCCTTCTTTAAAGACAGGCGCTGTGTTTGCCCTTCTCCCCTCCTCTGGGATCTGCTCCCTTCTCCAGGAGCTCTCCTGGATAATTGCTGAAGAGTCAGATTGCTCTGGCCAGTGCCTGAAGTGCTCTAGGGAGAACTTCATCCAGTCCTGCTGACTTGAATTTGCCCAACTTCTCTGAATGATTTTAGTGGTGTTTATTTGCTAGTTTGGATTGTCCTACCCTCTGCAGTAAAAGTGGTCTTGATAAATACCAGTTCATAATATATTTTTTAAAATATTTTATTTCCCTCCATAGCTAAAGCATAAAACTAATGAATGCTCCAGTCTTTTCTCTATTGTTATTTCTGTTCTCTCATTTTCCATTAATTCAGTTATGTATAATTTCCATTGCCTTCCTCCTATTTCAATACCCTTGCAGAGCACCCTTTTATCACCCCCTATATCCCTTCCTAATTGAAACTCATTTTGCCCTTGGTCTTTCTCATTTTAGTCCTCCATAGACACACTATTCTTTTACACACATAATTTTCCTAGTCTTGTTTCTCACCTTTGTACAGCTTGATGTTCAACCTCCTTTTTCTGCTTCCCTCGCTCCTTCCTTTCCTTGGAGGAAGATGTTCCATCATTTTTGTATCTCTCTCAACTTAATTAACCCCCACCTTCCTGTCCTCAGCAATCTCCTCCCTTTAGCCAGTCCAATCCCAGAGAGCTCCAATGTCCTTGTCCCGCAGGAACTTTGCTCCACCCTTTGCGCTTCTGCTGCCTCCAAACACAGTTTCACACCCTCCTGCTGGGCCTGCAAGGCAGTTTTTGTACAGTCCCTCTTTGCAGCGCACCCTTTGGTTCATTTACCAGATAAGACACCATTATTCATTTTACTCCATTATTGCAGATCTAATTAATAATGAGTTTGTCTCTTAAGCCCACGCTCACCTCTGCATTATGCCAGTCCTTGCCCTGTCTTTTTTCTCCACCCAGAAGGATTAGAAGAGGACATTTCCCATCCCCTCATCTCTTTCCCTCTTCTTCCCAGGGCCTGCATTTAGAGCTAGGAGGCTTCATTAAAACCCTTTTTAGGGTGGTGGATGAGGATGATGCTCCTGCAAGCCCTACAGAGATCACCTGCCTGCTGAAGCTCCCCTCTCCAGCTCAGTGTGAGACCCAGCAGGCTTTTAGGAAAGGCAATTAAGGGGTCTGAGTTTACCATGCATTGAAACACCCCTTTACCCTTTCAGATTTTATAGTGTCCAGCACAGAGATGGCTTTTTTTTTTCCCCACTAAAAATCGTGCTGCTATCTTTTAATAAATCAGACAACAAACCCAGGCCTATATGAGATGTATTAAATTAAGTCCCCAACTCTCTGGGTCACTGTTCTTCATAAAATGATTACATCTCTAAACAAGGAAGAACACAAACCTGCAAGGTCACAGAGACCTGCAGTTCCATGTAGATCCACCTGCCCCTTCTTTCTCATTAACTGCACACAGCTGACTCTTGCTCAAGGCTTTCCTTGGGCTCTCCAGGCTCATGGGCACTCTCCAGTGAGCAGGTCCAAGGACTGAGGTAACATTTGGGCTGGGTGAATACATCTGGGTGACTATATCTTCTGTTTTGGCAGACAGCATTAAACAAGCGGCTCTCAGAGGGGCTACAGGTGAAGCTGGGCCTTTCTCCACACTGGAGGCAGCCCTGGGCTCACAGAGAGCACTTGGTGAGACCCAGAAGAGTGGAGGTTATTAGGATAAAAAGGCTTATTGCTGTCATTAGCTGCCTATAGGAGATTATGGAAAAGACAACACCAGATTTCGCTTGAAGTTGCACAGTGATAGGACGAGAGAAAACCAACCCAAGTGGCAGAAAAGGATGTTAAAACTAGATATTAGGAGGGGAAAAAACACAACTAAAGTAGTTAACAGCTAAAACAGGAGTCCAGAGAGCTTTGGGGATCTCTATACTCCCCTTTCCCAGGGAAAGGGACTGGGAAATCTGATGGAAGGGAGTGAGAGAGGAGCCTGGAGATCCCTGAAGGTCTTTCCCTCTCCAAATCTCTGTGATGCTGGAATTTTGTGTGGGTGGGTCTGGGGTAGTCCTATTGCTGTCCTGCTCATTCCAGCTGATTGCCAGCAAAATTACAAAGCTGCCCCAGCTGTTGGTTCTGTTTTGCATAAATTTGTAAAGGTACTCTGTGCAGAATGCAAAGACTGTATAATAGGAAAATCCCAGGTAATTACAAATTCATTGGTTTAAACCTGATCCCAAACAGCATCAAAGAAAATCTGATATAGGCTGTGATTAGTAATGAATTAAAGGATGCTAACCTGATTGATATGCCTGAGCAGTTTTATGGAAAGTCTGTCATGTCAAACAAATGAATGTTTTTTTAATGAGAATGTAAGTTTGGTTAATAAAGATAAGCCTGTTATAAATTAGTTAGATTTCTGCAAGTTATTGAACAGTTCCTGAACACAGTCCCAATTAAAGGAAAACGGTACAAAACCTAATCTGGGATACTAAATGGATTAAAAACTATTTCAGCAAGAGATCTTATAATGCAATTTGAAATTCAATTAGGCTGGAGATATTGAAGTCTTCCATTTATTTATTTTGGACCCTGGGTTGTTCAGTGTCTTTGGGATTGACCCAGAGGAAATGATAATAATCATCGCTGATAAACTTGGAGATGACGTGGAAGTTCCAGACTCACGGCAGGAGAAAGCCAAGGAAATAAGGTGAATTTAAATGCAACAAAGTGCAGTGTCACTGCAGTGTCATTGTTAAATGTGTGGATTGTGTTGGCAAGAAGAAAGACAACAACCCAGAGTGTGGGAACAGTGAAGCAGCCCAAATAATCCACTAAGTGGGAACATGCTGAGAAAATTTTGCAGTACCCCAACTCAACTAATAGCAACCAAAGTTTGTTTTTCTTTTTCTCCCATGAAAAAGACTTCAGGATGTTCTTGAAGAAGAAATTGTTTGCCACCCAGGACAGCATTCAAAGAGCTGTTGCCAGGAGGTACACTGACCACCATGCAGGGATTTATACCAAGACAGGAGGAGGATATTGCTGCTACCCACCTGCTTTGCACCTTGCAGGCTCTTGGGCCACCATGGCCATGATCCAGGGTGCCAGCCAGCAGCTCCAGAGGGGAGCAAACCTCCACAGCATGCTCCAGACTTCTCCTCATCCTCCCCCTTCCTCACTGACCAGCGCTGGGCACCGAGTGGTTTGTTGGTACAAGAGAGGCTGCAGCCTCCTTCAGCTGTCACATCCTGAATCCCTGCCAGGTTTGTGTTGCGAGAACCGATGCCAGTGTTTTTAACCCAGAGTGTATTTGGCCCCTGGTGTTCTCCATGACATAGAATAAACATTAGGGAGGAGATTCAGGCTTCAATGAGAAATGCTTTCCCATGATACGTTTTCATTTTGGCATGCACACTGCTTATGATGAAAGGATCCTAAAATAATTGTATTAGATGAACCGTCTGTTCTTCTTGCTTTGAGGCCAGTACAGCATGACATTTCAGAGATAAAATGTTGTGGAACAGCCTCTGACTTACAGCCCAATGGAACTTTTCCGAAGCCATCCTTCTCTCTCTTTTTATTTGCTTGAGGTTTATAACCTGAAAACGTCAAGCTTGCATCACACTGTTGCCAAAAGATCGTCCTGTGCATTAGCTAAATCTTAAATTATCACCAAATTAAATTTTTTTCTTCAGAAGTCTGATTCACAAGCAGTCAGCTCCCCTGTGGAAAAAACTCCACCCTTCCAATTCAAAGGAATTCCAGGATTCACAAGAAGCACTAGGTTTCCAAGAGGAGACTGTCTGTCCTCAGAGGAACTCACTTCTGCCTGCAAGTTCAAGTGAGTCTACGGGACCTTAAATCAAAGGAGCCCAATGCCAGGTCAGTTGCTGAGTAACTGATCCTGATCGTCACATTTGGACCAGCTGGATGAATGACAGCAACAATTTCTTGGGATTGCACCTGGAGTCTTCTGCATTTTCTTTCCTGCAATTAACTCACGACTGCAGCCTTAACGAGGGAAAATTATTTTGAGTTGCAGATAGGCGGGTTTATGCCACGTCCTTTGCACAAAGGTATGTAATGATAAAACCTCTGACTCATTATGTGCATTGCTGAGATTACTGCAATTACAGGAAAGTGAGGGGAGGCCCCTTGCCAAATGCTTTGGGAGCCACAGGTGAAAAGCACCAGCTCAAAGCCACATCGTTCCTGCTGGGCCAGATCCTGCCTGGCTCCTTTGGGAAGTGCTCTGCAGCCGGAAACCAAAGGGAGAAAGGTTCAGCAGGTGCTTGCTGACCTTTTATAGAATAGTTTAATTAGAAGGAACTATAAAGCTCACCCAGTTCCAACCCCCTGCCACAGGCAGGGACACCTTCCACTATCCCAGGTTGCTCCAAGCCCCATCCAAGCCGACCTTGAACATTTCCAGGGATGGGGCAGCCCCAGCCTGTTACAAACTCTGCTTTGTGGAGAGAGCTGGGATCCCATCACGCTGTTCTTGCTGGATGGATATGGTGCTCCTTGAAGGAGTTCAAGGCCGCCTCTCCACCCTCACCAGGCCACTCAACAGCAGCCCTGGGGGGACACAAGATGTCCCCAACTCGTGCTGTGGCCTTGATGAACCTGAGAGAAGTCTCCCCTGCATGCCTGCAGCTCTTTGGCTGTAGGCAGTGACCACGCAGGGCACAAGCTGAGCCTTCACCAGCACAACTATTTCTGTCACCTTCACTTGGGATAGTTGCTTCATAGCTGAGATTTTTGAAAACCACTGAGGACAGTGATAAATGGAGGATGCTGGAAGTCTTCTCAGCCTAAAACATGACAACTCCTGTCTCTAGGAGCTTGGGACTGGCACTCCTGCCTGCGCCTTAGCGAGGAAACGGGACAAGCCGAGCAAGGCATTTCTGTTGGATCATTTATTTATTGTTCTGTGCAAAGCACAGGGTGTAACTATCACCAGTCATTTTTGGCTATTGAGCTAGCACCAGACATCACTATGTTACTATTAGAGCAAAACATATTAGCTCATCATGAATTTACTTTTAGCCACGGTGACTGCACGGCTTTCCTGTTTTTGCGCAATGCTGCAGGACGTGAGACAGATCCCACAGTCACAAATTCCTCCTGGGTGGAGACTTGCCTGTTGCAAACAGCCCCAAGGGTGTGGGGGCATCGCAGGAGCTTGTCTGTGGCACTGCTTGGAGCTTGGTCTGATCCAACAGTGACACCTACACCAGGAGCAGGGCACAGGCACAAGCGTTGCCCACGTTGTTAAATTTTTACCGTGGTCCCTGGTCTAGTTTTGGCCAAGGCTATTGAATGCTCTCTCAGATCACGTGGGGGCACGAGTCTGAGCTCTTCTGCTGGGCAGTTGGACTATGAGGTCCCTGTTCTGGAGGATGAAAGAGCTTGTCCTGGTGGTCAGATGCTGCCAGTTGGACTCAGGGCTGGAGAAGACAGCCAGTATTGCTGATACTCCTCTGCTCTTTCATAGCAGAGGACACCATTACCCAGGTGTGCTCCAGGCCTTTGGTTTGTCACAGACTGTTAATGCAATTCACACATGTATTTCCTAATGGCTTTAATACTTCATAGCTAATCTTCCCCAAAATATGTAGAAGTGCATGAAATAGTCCTAAAAACCACCTGCTCTTCAGTTCATCCTATTTTTCCAGCATCTCTTTCTGCCCTCGTATGACTTCTCCAGACAGACCCTTCAGAGAGAGAGGTGCTAGGAAATACTCAATAGTCGGGGTTGTCCCAAAGCAGAGCACTTGGCAGCACAGCCAGCACATACAGACCATGGCTGGGACACTGCCCTGGGCACTTGCCTGCTCGTTCTTGGGGATTGTTGGTGTGGTTTGCATGAGAACATCCAAAAATGTCCTCTAAGGACCAGAAATAGGCATTACAGGTGTATATTCTGAACTGATCCCCCTGGATCTATCAATCCACCATCTCTCATCCATGGGATGGGGCTCGGCCTGGGATGTTCTAAAAGGGACATCAGCAGTGCCCATACTGAGAAAACAGCTCCCTGCTTCCTGGGCCTTTTTTGTGTGTCCAGAGCTGGGCAACAGAGCCAGGGAAGGGTCTGGAGCCCCAGGAGGGCTGAGGGAGCTGGGAAAGGGGCTCAGCCTGGAGAAAAGGAGGCTCAGGGGGGACCTTGTGGCTCTGCACAAATCCCTGACAGGAGGGGATGGCCAGGGGATTGGGATTGGGATTGGGCTCTGCTCCCAGGAACAGGGACAGAACAAGAGGGAATGACATTGCGTTGCACCGTGGGAAGTTTAGGTTGAATATTAGATAAAAATTGTTCATGGAAAGGGTGGTCAAGTATTGAAAAAATCTGCTCAGTGAAGTGGTGAAGTCCCCATCCCTGAAGGGATTTAGAAGAGGTGTGGATGTGGCAGGTGGGGACGTGGATTAGTGATGGGTTTGGCAGTGTTGGGTTAGTGGTTGGACTGGATGACCTTAAAGGTGTTTCCCAACCTTAGTGATTCTGTGATTCCATGGCCGTGTCCTAAATCTGTATCCAAGAAACACCAGTGTGCACCAGCCTGCCCTGTGTGCCAAGGACATCCGAGCCCCCAGGAGAGGTCCATAGCACAAACCTTGGAGCAAGAGGAGCAGGGCTAGCACAGGGAGCCCCCTGAGGCAGCGCCCATGGGACCCCACCCGTGCTCTCCTGCCTGGCTCTTCCTGTGATTCCCAGGCTGGGTCCTTGCTCCTTAGGCCACCAATCACAGAATCCCAGAGCGCTTTGGGTGGGAAGGGACATCCCAGACCATCCATGGGCAGGGACACTTCCACTGTCCCAGGTTGCTCCAAACCTTGGACGCTTCTATGGGGAAGGAGCTACTGAACCCTGCAGGTTTCTCCTGACCCATCCTGGAAGTCATGGGGCTGTGCAGCCTCAGTGGGGATATTACACACACTTATCTTCTGTTGACACTTCAGTTTTTGTTAATTTTGGGTAAACAGGCTCCCTCCAGCAGAATAAGCTGTCTTTTGCATTATGCTGACTTTTTGCTGCTATAATATAAAAAGCACATGGGCTTCTGCTGACGCAGTTATTCCAGCAAAATGTTTAAGTATGAGTTTAGCCTAATTCTTTGACAATATTCCCAGATTTATTACATGCAACGAGCAAGCACAGAACAAGTAATTCACTGACAACCTCTGGATTGGAAACAGACACAAAGAAATCATTTCTCTTCTCTGCAACATCCTAATTGCCCCTTTTACTCTCTGATGATCTGAAAGATTGCCAGTTTCCTTCCAGGTTTCCTTACTCTGTCTCATGCATTTAAAAAAATCTGATTTTTTTCCAATGCCCTTCCTTGTTTGCAGTTTGATTCTCCCTTAGTCTTTTCAGTATCTAGATGATACCAGACCTTCCAAGGTTTAAAGCCCACAGTTCCAATATATTTTAAGTGATTTTAACATCACATTTCTTTTCATATATATCTGTGGATATTTAATGTGATTTTTCTGCCATGCTACTGATTTTTTAGTACTATCAAGTTGTGCATTTTAATAAATACTAAAATAGCTGAAAGACAGTCCACTTGCAAGTGAAAATCAACTGCAATTTTAATGTTACGTAATATAGCTTTATGGGGAAAAAATCTCGTAGAACTGGGTAAGGAAAGAAAGCAGTGGGAGTCAATAGAAATGTAACTCAGTTTTATAGAAGTTATTTTAAAATCTGTGGAGTTAAACAGAGAATAATTTAATTTTTACAGAGTTTTTAATAACCTCTAAAATTCTATTGCACTGATTTAATGTCAGCTAAGAGCTCGATAGAAAGGTATAATTTCCTGATAAATTCTATAGGATCTTAACATAGGTTTGTAACCTAAAAATAATTTTATGCCCAAGAGAGCATCGTCTCTAGCAGGAGACTTCCTCCCCCCAGCTGAATCTCTCTGTAAGATGTTTTAGCTCCAGAACCCTTTGCTTGCATTTTTTTTCCCTAATATTTCATCTCTACGCTGTTGGAAGGAAAAGAAGAAAGAGGTTGCCTATTTCTTGTCTGCTTAATAAACTCAACGTCTTCCCCTGTTTGCTCCTAAATCTCTGCTTTTGGGAGCTCCATATCATGTCATAAATGCGAACTTGTTCGAGCAAACAGGGATTTATTTACGGCGCTGAAAGAACTTTTTGTGCTCCCTGCCTCATTTGCAACATTATTCCCGATTGATTTCTGCCCTACCTATTATTGACTTGCCAGCAATATTCCAGAGTAAGGTTGGGTCCATGTCAGAAAAATTTGTTGCCTCACACTGAGCCTTTTTCAGCATCGTTTACTCAATATTGTTCCTCTACCCAGCTGCTGCTCCAATAAACCAAAACAGCTCGCTGTTGTCTGAAATGAAGAATAATTGGAAACACCATGCCTGCTTCTTTCAGCACAAGTAACAATTCGGCCATTTAGGGCTCCTCTAACACTCCTGAGCGCTGAACCGCTCAAGCCTTGGCTTCCTGCTAGCCAGGAATATTCAAACTCACAAACTCCTGGCAGTGTTTGCCTCCGCGCTGCACGAGGACGGAGCGCTCGGGGTGAAGCCGCGCAAGGGATCTGAATCACCCCGTGAAAAAGCTGATGGGCTGCAGCAACTTTCCTGAGCATTTCCCAGCCCAGGGCTTGCCTGGCACATGGGAAGTAAGGAAGCCGTGAAAATGTTCTCCAGGAAAAAGCTGCAGTGGTCTGCTGGCGAGTTCTTTGGGGCTCCCTTCGGTTCCACAGATCCCTTGTGATCCTCCTGAGAATGGAGAAAACCACCCATGTTTCACCTGGGATGTGGAAGCTCGCAGAGGATTGGATGTGGGACCTTGGAGGACACACAGGATACCAGAGGTAAGGCTGGGATAAATGCCACCAGGGCTGGATGGCAGCCTCCTGCTCCAGGAGTCCATCCCCCAGAGGGAATACTCCAGGACCTCACTGGGTGATCACCCTGAGCTGTAAACCCAAGCAAGGCAGTCCCCTGAGACAGCAAAGGGGATGGAGACCCAGCACAAAGCACACTCATTGCATTTGCAGTTGCCCCCTGACAAAGGGAGGAATGATGAATCTGACTTTAGGTTCTTAGAAGGTTAATTTATTATTTTATGATACTATAATATATTAAAGAATGCTAAACTAAACTATACTAAAGAATACAGAAAGGATACTTACAGAAAGCTTAAAAGATGATAATGAAAACTCGTGACTTTCTGCAGAGTCCCGACACATCTTGGCACTCATTGGCTATTGAGTCAAAACACTCACACCAGAATCCAATGAAACAATTACCTGTGGGTAAACAATCTCCAAACACATTCCAAAGGAGCAAAACACAGGAGAGGCAAATCAGATAATTATTGTTTTTGTTTTTCTCTGAGGCTTCTCAGCTTTCCAGGAGAAAAATCCTGGGCGAAGAAGGGATTTTTCCAGAAAATGTGAATGCCACACACACCAGTGTTGTCTCCTTCCCAGCAGCTGGCTCTGACTCATCCCTCAGTTTCCCATCCTACCCATGACTTGCATCTGCAGGGTGATGCACCTGTGATGTCACCTTCTTCCTGGCTTTGACCCTCCTGTGACACATCTAATGGCCAAGGTGTCTCCCACACTTCTGCCTCTTTGAACTTCAAGCCCTCTCCCGTTGTCTTGGGATCACAGGGAGCTGTGTCAGGAGCTCTCTTTTGCTTAGGAAAACAAATTTCGGTCTTTAAACACAAATATCTCCAGGCTTTTCAGGAAGATGTGGGCATGACACACTCACAAGGAACTGGCTCACCCTTGCTCATCCAATGGAGAAGATATAGGACACTCCACCATCCTTTGATCTTTTCAGTCAAAGGCTGGACTTGTTGGTTTTGGAGGTATTTTCCAACCCATGTTTCTATAATTCTGTGTTTTGAAGGGATTTTCAACCACCACCAGTTTCACTGGGGAATCAAACCATCTGGGAATGGTTCTTTCCTACAGAGTCCAACTTTGGCAAGGATAATCTGTGAATCTCCTGGAGGAAACCACCCCCAGCACGGTCTGAGCCCTGGTTTTGTTGCTTTTTTTGAAGGATATAAACCCAAGGTTCAGGGTGAACGTAGAGCAATAGTGACTGGCATGATAAAGGTATCAAAAAAAAATACACGGAGTTTGTACTTTACTTTTGGACCAGAAAATGTAGAGCAGGAGGACCCATGAGTTGTCAGATGGATGGATGGATGGATGGGCAGATGGATGGATGGATGGATGGATGGATGGATGGATGGATGGATGGAAGGATGGATGGATGGACGGACGGATGGATGGATGGATGGATGGATGGATGGGCGGGCAGATGGATGGATGGATGGATGGATGGATGGGCGGGCAGATGGATGGATGGATGGATGGATGGATGGATGGATGGATGGATGGATGGATGGATGGATGGATGGATGGATGGATGGATGGATGGATGGATGGATGGATGGATGGATGGATGGATGGATGGATGGATGGATGGATGGATGGATGGATGGATGGATGGATGGATGGATGGATGGATGGACGGCTGGACGGATGGATCCCTACTTGACAATGGCATAATGTTCATCCAGCTCCCAGCCCAGACATCCCACTGGGCTGGATTTCACCTGTGCCCCAGGCAGGAAAGAGGAAACACCAGGAAAATCCACCTCTGATCCCATTATTCATATTAATTGGCCACAGTTTAAAGCCTGTAATGAGGGAGGATGGGGAGAAGGAGCAGAACTCCATCAACAAACCTCACATCTGGAGGCACAGCATGGTTTGGGAACCTGAATCTGCTCCTACCCTTCAGCACAGGCAGAAATTCAGGCAATAAAGAGAATAATGAGGTCATTTTGACCCTCCAAAAAGGTAATTCCCATCCACCATGCAAGAATGGATGAATTAAATTGCCCTACACCCCTATGAGTAAATGGGCTCCTGTGTACTTTGTATTGGTAACAGAAAAAAAAAAGGCTGGAAATGGACACAGAGCCCAGCAGAGCCAGCAGGAATTCTCAGGGGAGATGTCCTGGCTCTACTGAAATGGATGGAAATCCTGCCACCAGATTTTCTGGGATTTCAGCCCAGGACTTTTGGATACTTTCTGCACACTTCTCTTGCTGTCTCTGCATGATATAGTGAAGCTGCAAGAAGCATTAGATTGCATCATTGCCTGGGCATCCCATGAAAAAAGCCTTGGCAAGGCTTTTTTTGGGCTACTGGAGTAATTTTTGCCAACTCATGTGGCAAATCTCTGACTCTGTTCTAAAAGTATAACTGGCTGGCACAAAGGCATCCTATGTTATATCACATTTATTTATTAGTCCCTGGAAGTCCAGAGTGGTATGAGGAGAGCAGTAGGGCCCGTCTGGAAAATGTGTTGCAGTCCATAAACCACTGTGCTTTGAGTGTGAAAGGTTAGACTGAATTATTCAGCAATCTTTTCATTATTTAGAGGGGTTAATTATGAGATTAAATTGGTGCATCCTCCACAGTGCTGGGTGGTGTCTCCAGTGAGACAACACAGCTGAATGGGGTGGGGGAAAATCCCCTTACCTTCACTGTGAGGGTGAGGAGAAATTCCACCTGGGTGGCCAAGTATCCAAAGGATGTCTGGAGAAATCTCAGAATGGTTTGGCCTGGGAGGGACCTTGGATCTCATCCAGTTCCATCCCCCTGCCATGGGCAGGGACACCTTCCACTGTCCCAGGTTGCTCCAAGCCCTGTCCAGCCTGGCCTTGGGCACTGCCAGGGATCCAGGGGCAGCCACAGCTTCTCTGGATAACCTGTTCCAGGGCCTGCTCACCCTCACAGGGAACAATTTTAAAGAAAATGAGCAGGTTCAGCCAAGAAGATTTGGAAGAACAAGACCTTCTGTGGTCCACAGCCAGGACATTTCTTTCCCACCTGATATGTAGGATGCAGCTGGGGATCACTGTATTGCTCAGGTTATGGATTTGGATTTTATAAACAGGGAAACTGAGGCACGTGCAGGGGAATGAGTGCACAGATTTGCTATCACCAAACAGGTTGGACATGGAATGGAGGGTGTTTCCTCCATGTGCTCCATAAGATCCCCCTCACACAGGGAAGGAGCATCACTGCCAGCTCACACACAGAATTTCCTGGAGCACCGGCCTTTTCCTTGCAAGTCTCCTTCCCAAGCTGTGGGGAACCCAAATCCCACTTTGTAGGATGCACCTGGTGAAGCCACCATCTTCTAGCTGTCTTGTTCTCCACGTGGTGGGAGACCCCTGGGAGGGAAGGTGCTTTTTGAGGCAGATGCCTGTGTAGAAGCTCTCCCTCCCCAGGCTGTGCTCGGGCCGTGGGTGGCACGGCTCATTCCTGCTGAGCTGAGCAGACCAGAGCAGCCACGGGGAATTGCCTGGCTGGCAACGAGACCAGGGCCAGCAGGGGTGTCACCACCCCTGCCACACGCTGCAAACCCCAAAATTCACTGCTGGTGTGGTCATTGTTCTCCATCCCAACTGCAGCAGTGTGACGGTGATCACAGGGGTTCTTGGATTGGGGAAGAGACGAGGATCTGACTCCATGTTTCAGAAGGCTGATTTATTATTTTATGATATATATTACATTAAAACTCTACTAAAAGAATAGAAGAAAGGATTTCATCAGAAGGTTAGCTAAGAATAGAATAGGAAGCAATGATAACAAAGGCTTGTGTTTCAGCTCTCTGTGTGAGCCAGCTGACTGTGATTGGCCATTAATTAGAAACATCCAACATGAAACCAATACCAGATTTACCTGTTGCATTCCACAGCAGCAGATAACCATTGTTTGCATTTTGTTCCTGAGGCCTCTCAGCTCAAAATCCTAAGGAAAGGATTTTTCATAAAAGATGTCTGTGACACAGCAGCACAAAATGCTGCCAAACAGCTGCTGAAGTGTCTGCAGGAAAAGCAGCCGTGGGCATTCGGGAAGGCCTTTTTTCCTTGCAAGTCTCCTTCCCAAGCTGTGGGGAACCCAAATCCCACTTTGTAGGATGCACCTGGTGAAGCCACCATCTTCTAGCTGTCTTGTTCTCCACGTGGTGGGAGACCCCTGGGAGGGAAGGTGCTTTTTGAGGCAGATCCCTGTGTAGAAGCTCTCCCTCCCCAGGCTGTGCTCGGGCCGTGGGTGGCACGGCTCATTCCTGCTGAGCTGAGCAGACCAGAGCAGCCACGGGGAATTGCCTGGCTGGCAACGAGACCAGGGCCAGCAGGGGTGTCACCACCTCTGCCACACGCTGCAAACCCCAAAATTCACTGCTGGTGTGGTCGTTGTTCTCCATCCCAACTGCAGCAGTGTGACGGTGCTCACAGGGGTTCTTGGATTGGGGAAGAGACAAGGATCTGACTCCATGTTTCAGAAGGCTGATTTATTATTTTATGATATATATTACATTAAAACTGTACTAAAAGAATAGAAGAAAGGATTTCATCAGAAGGTTAGCTAAGAATAGAATAGGAAGCAATGATAACAAAGGCTTGTGTTTCAGCTGTCTGTCTGAGCCAGCTGGGCTGTGATTGGCCATTAATTAGAAATATCCAACATGAAACCAATCCCAGATTCACCTGTTGCATTCCACAGCAGCAGATAACCATTGTTTACATTTTGTTCTTGAGGCCTCTCAGCTCAAAATCCTAAGGAAAGGATTTTTCATAAAAGATGTCTGTGACACAGCAGCACAAAATGCTGCCAAACAGCTGCTGAAGTGTCTGCAGGAAAAGCAGCCGTGAGCATTCGGGGAAATATTGTGGCTGAAGTCATCTGGGCTGGTGCAAGGAAACCATGCAGAGCCTGAAATCGGCCCTGGGTGCAGGAGCAGTGGGTCAGGGAGGCAGATGGAGTCACGCACTCACAGCACATCCACGGTGAGTCAGGGCCTTGTCACCGCCCTGTGACCGGCAGCGGGGACGGGACAAAAACCCCAAGAGCTGGAGCAAATCCCAGCAGTGAGTGGTGCTCAGAGGAGGCACTGCTGGCTCTGCAGGGCTCCTCCTTCTCACACAGAGCTCCCTTAGAGGGGAGATGGGCTTGGCAAGCAGGAGATGTGGGGAGCTGAAATCAGAGTCATGAGTGGTGTGAGATCATCTGGCTGGGCCTTTCCGAGGTGATGAGCTGATGCATTCCCCTGGTTTGTCCAGCGTGGGGGTCCCTGCACATGCTCATGTGCTCCAGAAAAGCATCACACAGGGAAGGAGCCACCACTCACTTCACCACTGGTAGATCAGGTTTCCTGCTGTGGTTTTGAAGCTCTTCTCTTCTTTGAGCTTGTCTGGCTTCCACTTGGAGTCATTGGGTCTTGCTGGGACTGTTTGATGTTTAAAGAGCCCATGAGAGCCTAATCCCTCACATCCTGTGGAAGGGCAAACTTCTGCCCAGCTTATCAGTAGCTAAAAGCCAGAACTTCCTGACCATTCCCTCCAAAACTTTGCCTCCGGCCCCCAAGGCATTGATCACAGAATCAGGGAATCATGACAGCAGGAGAAGCCCTCTAAGATCATCAAATACAACCATTAACCCAGCACTGCCAAGTTCCCCACTAAACCACATCCCCAGCTGATATGTTCACATGCCTTTCGAACACTTCCAGGGATGAGGGCTCCACCACTTCCCTGGGAAGCCTGTGTCAGTGCTTGACAACATTTTCAATGAAGAAATTTTCCCTAATATCCAATCTAAACATCTTCTGGTGCAACTCAATGTTGTTTCCTCTCATCCTGCTGCTGGTTCCTGGAGGGCAGAGCCTGATTCCTCCTGGCTGTGCCCTCCTGGCAGGGCCTTGTGCAGAGCCACAGGGGCCCCTGAGCCTCCTTTGCTCCAGGCTGAGCCCCTTCCCAGCTCCCTCAGCCCCTCCTGGTTCTCCAGACCCTTCCCAGCTCCCTCAGCCCCTCCTGGTTCTCCAGGCCCTTCCCAGCTCCCTCAGCCCCTCCTGGTTCTCCAGACCCTTCCCAGCTCCCTCAGCCCCTCCTGGTTCTCCAGACCCTTCCCAGCTCCCTCAGCCTCTCCTGGGGCTCCAGACCCTTCCCAGCTCCCTCAGCCTCTCCTGGGGCTCCAGACCCTTCCCAGCTCCCTCAGCCTCTCCTGGGGCTCCAGACCCTTCCCAGCTCCCTCAGCCTCTCCTGGGGCTCCAGACCCTTCCCAGCTCCATTCCTTATTCTGGGTGGGATATTTCTCTCCTGATCCTTTTACCCCTTTCCCAACACCCTCTCACAACCACGAGCAGGACAGAGCTCCTCACCACCATGTACAGAAAGGAGATTTGCTTCTTACAGAGGGTTTGCATCAACCATTTCAACCAGTCTCACACTGGGAGACCACACTGAGCTCTCTCTCTCCTGAATGACCCCACCTTTCAGAGTTTAATCCTTCAGCAGGCAGGGATGACCAGCCATCCTTCTCCCTGGGTGCAGAATTTGCCATCAGCAGGTATTTAAATGAGCAGAGTTTGCCTGGGGAGCCCGAGTCAATCCATCCATCCCACCACGTGTGATCAGAAAGAGGCACATCAGCAGCAGTGACACCAGACTCTCATCCCTGTGACACCTCACCTTCCAAATTGCATTTGGTGCTAATTCCCAGCCAAAGCTGGAATTCGAGGTCTGCCAGGCAGACACTTTTTAATCCATTTTGCAAATAATAATTTGTGCTCATTTTCAGTGCCAGTTTTTTAATGGAAATATATCCCCAAGGAGGGAGTATGGGGTGCAAGGACAAAGGTCTGAGCATTTTGTGCTGTCATCACTGCCTCTATCAAACAAATCTGTAATTTCACTCAGGAATGCTAAGCCAAATTCAGTTAAAAATGCTGGTTTTCTACCAAAACTGACTTGATTGATGCTGATTATCTTCTTGTCATTTTACACCATATGGACTGAATTGTGTGTCCACTGTTTTGCATGGGACAGTTGCCATGTCTATAATTATTTGTGCTGTCCTTCTTGTCTTGTCATCAATCAGCTTGGATGGGGCTGGGAACAGCCTGGTCCAGGGGAAGGTGTCCCTGCCCATGGCAGAGGGGCTGGAATGGATGATCTTTAAGGTCCCTTCCAACCCAAACCATTCTAGGATTGGATGATTTTATGATTATCCTTCTCCTGGCCTTCGGGAGCTCCTCCATATGCCAAGGCTTGCAGAAATATTAACACAAGCAACACAGAGGCCCATGGAGGCAGCTCCTGAGGACCACTTGATGCAAATTTCCTCAATGGCTAATCTAAAAATATTTGTCTGTAGTAGATATCCAATATCCTCCTTGGTTCTACCAACAGATGAGACTCATCTCACCTAATTTTAGCTGCCAAAGCGTCAGGTGTTCGGTGTGAGCCAAGTCTGGCCTCCCCCTCTCTAGTCAATGGAGGGAAGCAGTTTTAGAACAACTCATCCCACCCATCTCTGGAGTGACTGAATCACTCTCCAGGAGAGGTTTCTGTCTCCATCAGCTGCTTAGAAAGGCAAAGCAGGCGGCTGCATCAGGCACTGAGGCTGGGTAGCCTCCTCCCTTTTGGCAGTGGTTTAACATCTCCACTGCAGGCATTCCCTTTGGCCCTCATTGGCCTCAAGTGCTTCTCCTTGTCTTCCTCGTGCCCCTCAGCCCAGCCATTCCTGTGCTGCCTCTCACAGTTACAGCTCCCCTAATTAATTGGTGCATGGCACTTTCTGTCCAGTGTCTGTGTCCCCTTCTACCCCTGCTTTTTGCTGATTGGATTCTGCTTTTTATTTCTTCTTGCTGCTTTCCTCTTGCTATTCACCCAAGATGAGCACCACGCTGAACACTTGAGTTTTTTTGGGCATCCTAAAAAATCCTCTTCCTCTCAACCTTGCCTTTTCCACTCAAGGGGCTCTATCTCAATGTTTTATCCCATTTCTCTCCACAGCTTTGGGAAACCTACTGTGCCACCAGCTGCTGTGTCTCTCTTTGGGTCTGTTCTCTCTTAGCTCATACCAAATGTCTTTGCAGGTGATGTTCACGAGGCTGTGAACAGCCACCAGCTTCCAGCCCCGTGATAAATATAATTTTATCTGTCATAATGAGACTTGAACCAGTTGGCTCACATTTGGTGCAAGACCATTTGTGTCAGAAATGATCTCCTTTAATTTTGAGAAGGCTTGGTGATGTTTTTTTCTGCTGGCTGCAGGAAACTTGTCTTATACCTGACTCATGCTGACGTTCCCCTTAACCACAGTTGTGTTTTCTGTAATGTGTGATGAAGATGAACTCGTAAAAAAGTTCATTTGACTTTGTTCTTCAACTGTGTGACCCATGTTGATTCTCAGATGCTACAAATACCTGCTCTTGAGCTTGACTGCAATCAGCCTGGCTTGATTTTAAAACTGACAGGGTGGAGAAGTTATATGAGCCTACAAGACCAAGCTTCTAATCATGTTTTACCGATAAATCAGAAAGAAACATTGAGACGAGCCCCTTTTTCTGTCCATTTCTCTGTCACTCTAAGGGAAACAACACCAACTCTGCTTTATAAAGGGTCCTGAATTTCTTGGATGGGAGAGGTTGCAGAAGTACAGGCAGTTACTGCTGCAGACTCATGCTCGTAAAAGGTGTTCTGGGTCTGGGGAACATTCAGATCTAGCTTCCCTTTTAAATAAAGAGGCTCACATGATTACCTCTGTAATGAGCTGGGACCTACAAAAAACACACTGTGAGTACCAGAGCTCAGAAGAAGCATTAGTACAAAAGAGCTCCTTTAAATGCCCCGGAGCCAGATTTACAAAGACAGATAAGACGCGGCCTGTGAAAAATCAGACCCGGAGTTCAAATCTCAATTCTCCTAGGACTCGTATGTATTCATTTCTCCTCCCTCCCTCCCTTTCCTCCCTCCCCGCTGCTTTTGCCAAAGGAGATGAGCTGGTTACTGTTAATGGCATCATCCCGAGCGCGTCTCGTGTTGCAGCACCGAGCCTTGTTAAGGAAAATCCCCGTGTAATGGCATTACTTGGCACTTTTGTGCAGGACCTGCAGCTGGGAGCTCGAGCACAAACTGATTAAGCCCCACTGTGCATCACCCCCCTTTGCCGAACTCCGTGCCGGGGCTGGGTGGGCTTTGCCGGTCCCGGGGTGGGGTGGGAGAATGAAGCAGGGCTGGTTCTCCTGCCTTTCTGACTCCCTGCATCCACACCCCGGCTGGGAATGGCCAGCGAGGCTTTTCTGCACCCTGTGCTGCAGCTGCAAAGCCGGGGGGGTTTGTATGATCCCTTCTTGACCTGGAAAATCCCATCTCCCCTCTCCTCCCGGCCCGGTGCTCTCGGAGGAGAAAGAAGCGATGATCCATTGGCAGAGAGAAGTTTTCTGCCTGTGCATCCCAGTGCTGGGAATTCTGCAGCGCAACAGGTTAGGGGCTGGACAGCTCCAGTCAAGGCAAAGGTGACCAGACTCCCCTGGTCCCACCTCTGCACACCAGGTCTGCCAGAACGAGGGAGAAGCGTTTCCCAAAATCCTGACCCTGAGGTCCTTCCCGGCTGGCGAGGTCCTCCCCTTCCACCAGGCAGCAGAGGAAATGCTCACGCCTCGTGCAGGAAATGGTGCAGCTGAGCAAACCCTCCCTGTCCCTCCCTTAAATTATTTAGTGTCCTACAGGAGCAGAAGATGACCCCTGCTAAGCAGACTGTCAGGAGAGCAGCAGCCTTTGATGCAGTAATTGGAAATTTCCATTCTTTGCTTGCAGCCCTGAAAAACAGAAGAGTCTAATATACTGGGAAATCTCCATGCTGAGCTAGGAAATTTCCATGATGGAAATTTTTAATGTATTCTCTGGCTTTAAACTGCACAGGTTGATGAGGCTTGGGGTGTTTTGTTTTGTGTTTTGTATTGTATTTGGGGGTTTTGGTGTGGCTTGTTTCTCTTTCTTTGCTTGCTTTGCAATTTGCTTGAAAGAATCAATGAGTGGCCGTGGGAAGGGTTGGAAAAATCAGCCTGACCAGAGGAAAGTGACGCATTTGCAGGAGAAACACGTGCAGGACTGGCAAGGCACCTGTAACGCTGCTGGCCGAGGCAGAGATAATGGGAACCTGTATTTTAACGAGTCAGTCACTGCCAGAGGACAGAGATGACTCCGCAAGAAGCTCTGCAGCACAGCTTGGAAAGGTTGGAGCTTTTGATGCTCTTTCCACAAAAAGCCCAGGAGCCCAGAGGGTGAATATGTCTTTCCCTCGAACACTTTGCAGGCTGCACAGGAGAAAAAAAAAAAAAAAGCAGGTAAATAGTGGAGAAACAGCTCTTAGGGGGAACCTGTGTGAGCCCTCGGTCTAAATACCTAGCCGTTCTTGCTGGTGCTTTGAACAGAGAGTTCTCAGGGACAGAAAATATGGGAGGGAATTGTCAGCTGTGCTGTAAAAATGATGATGAGGAGCTCGTAGGAGCTCGGGTGGGAGGACAGCAGAGGAAACACATTGGAAGCAGAGCTGCCGCCTTTCCTGACTGTAGCACTGGGGCTCTGCACGGGCTCTGTGCTGGCTTCTGCAAATCCCTCCCAGGCTCAGGCTCTGCCAGGGCTGGAGCCAGCTCCCTGGTCCCTGTCCTGTCCCACATGGGTGGTGGAGTGGCTCCTGTTGATGATCTGAAGCAGAAAAATGCAAAGTGGCCCTGACATTTCAAAATGACAACATGAAAACAAAATCCTATCAAGCCCCAAGATCCCTCAGCAAGTAAAGCCCCCTCCATGCAGTGGGACAAACCAGCAGAAGTGGTTGGTTTTATTACCTGCTGGGGTATTCATTAGGCAGAAATTAGGGATTCATGGAGGTGGAGACATTGCAGCTTCGTTTTGTCAGGCGGGTCCTTGTGAGCAGCACGGGTGGGGAGGAAGGGAGGGAGCCAGCCCCACACCAGGGGCTCTGGGTTTGGGCCACAGGAGCCTTGTGGGGCCAATGCAGACACAAAAACCCGCACAAAGCCAGCCTAATCCAAAAACAATGGGAGTTCTTGCCTGCCTTCTTTCTAATGCCCCAAAAGGTGTTTACTCCCTTCAGCCCTGTGCTCCCAAGTGCACTCAAGGTGCTCCTGCCAGTTCCCAGTGTGCAGGATCTCAAAGGAAACTCTGAACTGGGATGAATGGCTGGGTGAGCAGTCAGTTCTTCATGTCCAGGCGCACAAAACCAAAAAGCAAACTCGTGGCACAGCAGGGAACTTCACCTCTCTTCCAGCTGGAACAGATCATTGCACCAAAATATCAAAGGCTTTACTTCACTGTGCTCCTACAGGGCCCTTTGAGTGCAGAATCACAGAATCACTGAGGTTGGAAAAGACCTCTAAGACCATCAAGTCCATCCTTTAACCCAGCACTGCCAAGGCCAGCACTAAACCACTCCTCCAAGTGTCATATCTGCATGTTGTTTAAATTCCTTTGGGGATTATGATTCTACCACTGCCCTGAGCAGCCTCTTCCAGTGCTGGACAGCCCTTTGGGTGGAGAAATTTCTCCTAGTCTGGGAGAAGATGTGTTCAGGTGTCAGTGAATGAGAAGAGGTAGGACAGGCCCTCCTGAGCACAAATCCTGTTGCCATTGGGTCAAGTCATCAGAATATCCTGAAGTTCTTTGCTTGTCCATCACTTAAGCCCTAAATAACAAGACACTAAAACAAGTTATCTCCAATGGGGCAAGAGCTGAAGTGTTGAGTGTCTGCCTGAGACGTGTTGACTACAGATGACAAAACAACAACTAAACCTTGCTCTGAGTTTGCAGTAAATGCAGAGGAGTGCAAACCCTTAGGGTACAATCCATCTCCCCGTAAAAGAGGCACCACACTCCACCAGAGGCAGAACTACTGAGCTCAGAGTCTGGCTCCACAACACAAGTGGGTGGATCCAAGCCTCACAGACTACAAAAGTGGGTGACTTTGGCTAGACAGATGGCTTTGTCACTGAGATCTCATATTCATTTGTGTGTCCTTCAATCTGAGTCCATCTGCTGTCTCCTGTGCCAAACACAGGAGGTGGGAGCCATCCCTGGGGTGAGGTGAGTCCTTTGCTCTGGGTTTGTTCTCCTTGCACAGCCCATCCTGGCCCATACCTACAGTCCCAGGTACAGGAAGAATCTGAACCATGTGCTGCTTCCCTCTGAGTTTGGTTGCTCACCTGGGGGAAAAAAGCCACAAAGACTCTGATGGATTTTCTCTGTCCTTTGGTAATGATGGTATATTTTTATTTTCAAGGATTTCTTTATTATTTCCTCTTCACCGCTGCTGCTAAAGAGTCACTTGAGTCATTTCCTCCATCCTGGAGCTGAGCCAAGCTCAGGATCAGGTCTCCAAAATCAGGACCACGTCTTTGAGTGGGAGATGAGCCAGAGCCCAGGACCTGGTGTCCTGAGCCTGGCACATGGCTGCTCCAGGATCGGGGCACTCGGGGTGTGATTTCAGGCTGCTGCTCGCTGGGTTTTTCCACTTTGCAAACTCAGCTTGACCTTAGAGCTCCATTCACCGCTGGCTGCCTGAACCCAAGCCAGGTTTGCCACCCAACAGGGTCACACCTGAACTTTTTGGGCTCAGGGAGTCGTTCAGCCCAAGCAGAGAACACACCCCCGGGCTGGCTAATTGCTGCTTCTCGCTCCCTGCAGATGGAGAGGGCAGGAGGAGGGCTGAGTGCTGCTGTCTGTGATGGCATAGCAAGCAGTCTGACTTTTGGACCTCTCCCTCAGGGGCTTTACTCCTGAAAGTGATTTATTAGGATGGTGTGTTTGATTTAATACGATACGGATGTGCTTTATGGGTCACAGAACTGATATCTGACAAAGAAATCTTCAGCAAATGCTGCCAGTAGTATTTTGCCTCTCAGAACCTTCAGCAGATGCTGCCAATAGTGTTTTGCCTCTATTCCCTTCCATATTCCAGGCGATTTGCTAGATTTGTGTTTTGAGTGGGTGGGGTCCTTTAGCTCAATAACAGTTTTGCCAGTCTAGGTGAACTTTTACCGGCTTACAGAAACTGTACATCAAATTTACAACTAAACATTCACAGCTGAGAGGTTTACATCGGGGCTGAAGCTGTTGGGATAATAAAAATCAGTCAGTCAGGAGCAGCCATGCTTTCTGGCCAGCCAGAATGATCCCATCCAAATGGAATCAGCTCCAGAGCGGCGCCGGTGCCTGGTCCATGCGGGGTCACATGGCTGAACCCAGCGCCTGCGAGCGCCCAACACCATCAGGAGTTGTGATTCCTCCATGGATAATTCATGAGCATAATAAGGAGCCACATTTGTTAAAGAAGCTGGTGCTTATGAATGATGCACTTACTGCTCTGCTCTGGTTCTCTCAGCGCTTCTCCCAGATGCTGGAACATTATCCACATTATACATTCAGCAGGATTTGTTCCAGCTGTTTTCCAAGGAGAGTTTTTACTGTTCCCTGTTAGCTTGAGTTCCCAAGGAAGCAAGGCTGATGCGTTTGAGCACTGTTTATTTGGAGCCACACTTCCATACCTGCCTCTCCAGCACCTCTCAGAGCTGCTGGACTTGGTGGGCATCTTCATCTGAATTTAATGGACAGAGAAGTGAAAATTGCCCAGAGAAGCTGTGGCTGCCCCATCCCTGGAAGTGTCCAAGGCCAGGCTGGATGGAGCTCTGGTCTAGTGGGAGCTGTCCCTGTCCATGGCAGGGGGCTGGAACTGTGGATAATCTTTAAGGTCCCTTCTAACCCAAACCATTCTGTGATTTTATGATCATTTTGGAAGTTTAATGAAAGCAAGCAAAGGGGAGCAGCAAGGAAAAGAAATATTACAGGCTGACTGCAACTCCCTGGGGAATCCAGAGAGAAATGAACTTTTGTAAGACCTTTGCCTGCAAGCAAGGTGAGGCACAAGAGAATTCACACTCCAGAGGCATCCTTATCAGGAACCTTATCTGTTGCTACCGTACCCACTTTGGGGAGTTTTAAAATTCATTTAAAAGTTTCTATTTTAAAGGGATAAGTACCTTGTGGTGCTGCATCAGAAGATAAACACAGTGAGAGGCACCATTAGCAGGTGGAGCTGAGCAGAGCATGCTGCCTCCCATTGTGATGCTGTGCGGGGCTGAGCAACCCAGAAAGAAAATATTAAACAGAAACAGGCTGTGATATTGGCTGACAGCCTCAGCACAGGCCTGGGGGTTTGGAAATCCAGGATCAAATCATGTCTGCGATAACAACTCCCTTTATTGCCCACACGGACTTGGGGGTTTGGCTACCTTAGTTAAAAGGAGTGGGGATGATGGAAGCTGTCTCCCAGGATCGTTCCTGTCCAGCAATATGAAATCACTTGATGCGCTCAGAGGTTGAAAGCACCCCACAGTGAAATAAAAGGCACCAGCCATCACTCCTGTAGGCATTCTACACTTCTCCCTACCTTTGACAGCTGCCGCGCTACGGCAGAGATTGTTCTGCTCAGCCCCAGCTTCAGAATCCAAATTTAGAACGTGTCCTGTGACAGGAATCATTTACATGACAAAATCTGCCTTTCTCCAGATTCCTCTAATTAAGTCCTGCCTCCCTCGCAGCTCTCTCCCGCGCTGGTGGAGCGTTGCAGGGAAGCCGCCGTGGGAACAGCAGCGTGTCTGTCTGCAGGATGCTCTCCTGAGCCCACCAGGGCACAGCTGCTGCTGCACATCCACCTGTGGGATGCTCTCCTGAGCCCAACAGGATCCAGTTCAGTGCTGAATACCTCAGAAAAGGGGGTGAGGGCTCCTCATCCTCCTGCACTGGCTGCAATCCCACCATCAAGCTGCACATGTGGCAGGAGAAGACTTCCCTTGGAACAATTTTTAGGGCAGATATGGATGGTTTTGTAAAGCCTGCTGTGGGTGCCTGATTAAAAATGGATGTTGGCAAATTTTTGGCATCACCTGGGTCTCCACTAAGTACCTGTGGTGGAAAGATCCACTGTGGTCAAAAGCAGTGTCTGTCCTCCAAAGGATGTGCTGAGCTGCTAACGTGCCTGGCAGCTTGGAATCGAAGCTACATGGCCACACAAATAGGAGGATTTTAGGAAATCCCACATATCCTTCAACCTCTTCTAGGAAAAAAAAAGGTCCTTTCTTACTCATCCTGGGGTCACTGAGGATGTCTGAGCTACTTGCAGCAGAGTACAGTTTCAAAGACTTCCTCCTTGAATAACTGCTGTCTTCCCTACTGGGAAGATCTTAAGTGCACCTGGCAGAGGAGCTTCTTCCTCCCACAGGAGGGATGTGCGTGGAGCCTTCGTGGCACTCCCCACCTCTGCAGCCCTCAGGAGGGTCAAACCTCCCTTCAGATCTGCCCAGACCCCTCAGCTGAGGCACCCAGCACTCTCCCAAAGCTGGCTGGGCATTGCTCGGTGTCTGCACGGCCCTGCTGAGTTCGTGGCACAGATCAGAGGGTTCAAGGTGCCACCCAGGCCCGGGGCACAGGGACAGGGTGGCCACAGGCAGTGAAACACAAAGGAAGGAAGGGCGGCACTGGCCGCTCCAAGTGCTGCAGCTCATCTGGCTCCCAAAAGCCTCCCTGGGATGGGTCAGGGTTTGTTCTCCATGGTGGCACTCGGCCATCCCTGCGAGCTCTGGGCGGGATTCGGTGTTGCCGATAATCCTCCAGACAAGGGCGCGTAAGCAGCTGGAACAGCAGCAGCAGGAAGCTCCAGGAACCACAAGAACCTTTGCCAGGGATGCCAATGGAGAAGCTCTTCCCATGGAGCAGCTCTTCCTCCTGCCTCCACGTGTCAGGATGGATCATTTCAGAGGAGCCCCAGGCTCCATGCCCTCAAACCCAGCACCAGCTCCAGGAGCGACGCTCTGTGCTCCTCATGAGGACAGTGCGCTCCTCCCTGCCACCCAGCCAGGTGGTGACCTGAGTCCTTTGCCCTCCCCTTCATCCCTCCCTCCATCAAATTCCTGCTGAGAGCCATGCAGTGTTGCCGTGGGAGAGAACACACAGGATGTGCTGGCCACCAGCAGCACCAGGGACTCAGCCATTACTGGGAAAAGCCCTTGGACCTCCTTTCCATGAACATGCAAACACCCCAGCAGCACCCTCTGATGCTGCCAGCAGGTCCTCCCTGCCCTTCCTCCACGGTTCAGCACTTGGGGCAGGTGCCTGAGCTCCCATGGATGCAAAATTCCTGCCACAGGTGACCTGTTATCCCAAACAGGAGCACATAAATTCCACACTCTCACCCTCTGCAGGAGAAGGGATCATTTCACTCAGTAATTCCAGCCAGATTCCACCAAAACTATCACAATTCAGGGTCTGTTTCTGTGCCTGATGCCAGCCACATAATGCTCTTAATCTTGGTGATTGTAGCTTCTTAAGGATCTTGGAAACTGGGAAAATGGCCTTCAGAGGAATAAAAAAAAAATAAATTCCCAAATTCCAAATCAGGGAGGAAATTCCCTCAGAGGATCATGAAAACAAACATGTTTTTGTGCTTCCAGAAAATCAGCAAGACTAACAGTGCCATTGTTTGTGTAAGGGGGATTTCCACATTTCAGGGAACAGCTTGGAAGCCAGCACAGCAGCTGCTCTTGGGAGAGCAGGAATTGTGAACCAGCACCAGGAAAAATCACAGCAGGTTAAAAATCATGGCATTTTTTAAAATGACCATCCAGATTTAGGCTGTGTTTTGGTTTTTCTTTCCTTTCTGTGCCTGCTTTCCAAACCTTTAGGGGGCATGTTTTCCTGCTTCCCTCATAGCATGAGAAGCACAAATACACCAGACTAATTTTGCCCCTCATAAAAGCTCCTTGTCACAGAACCATGTGACTCTGGCCACCCTTGCGTCACCGATGGCATGAAATATCACAAGATTTATAATAAAATTACATGAGTCAGCAATGCTGAAACCTCCCATGAGAAACAAGAATGCCATCCAGAGGGGGAAAAAGTGGATTTCTAAAATCCATCCTGGGCTGTGCATTAGGACAACCCACACTTGGTACCTAGGATTCCTCTCCAGATGAGGAACCCCATGGAGACCCCCTCTATACCTCCCTGGAAGGGCCAGGAGACAGCGGCAGGATGATTCCATTTGCAGTGGTGAGGCCAAAAAGGGACAGAGGGTGGTGGGAAAGGAGAGAGGCATGAGGAGAGCAGGAAGGGAATGACAGGTGAGGGAGAGAGCCTGAGGGAGACAAAAATCTTTGTCTTGTCTTGATGGCTCTGATGACAAGAAAGACTTTGAGGGGCTGGAGCGTGTCCAGAGAAGGGAACGGAGCTGGGAAGGGTCTGGAGCACCAGGAGGGGCTGAGGGAGCTGGGAAGGGGCTGGAGAACCAGGAGGGGCTGAGGGGGCTGGGAAGGGGCTGGAGAACCAGGAGGGGCTGAGGGAGCAGGGAAGGGGCTGGAGAACCAGGAGGGGCTGAGGGAGCTGGGCAGGGTCTGGAGCACCAGGAGGGGCTGAGGGAGCAGGGAAGGGGCTGGAGAACCAGGAGGGGCTGAGGGGGCTGGGAAGGGGCTGGAGAACCAGGAGGGGCTGAGGGAGCAGGGAAGGGCCTGGAGAACCAGGAGGGGCTGAGGGAGCAGGGAAGGGGCTGGAGAACCAGGAGGGGCTGAGGGAGCTGGGCAGGGGCTCAGCCTGGAGAAAAGGAGGCTCAGGGGGGACCTTGTGGCTCTGCACAGCTCCTGACAGGAGGGGACAGCCGGGGTGATCTTTGCTCCAGGGGAAAAGGGACAGGAGGAGAGGAAACAGCAACAAATTGCACCAGGAGAGGCATAGGTTGGATATTATGAAAAATGTCTTCACTGAAACAGCTGTCCAGCACTGGAGCAGGGATGTGGTGGAATCACCATTTCTGGAAGTGTTCAAAAGACTGTTTGCACTTGAGAACACGGTTTAGTGGTAAACACAGCAGTGCTGGGTTCATGATTGGGTTTCATTGTCCAAGAGGTCTTTTCCAACCTAGATGATTGCATGATTTGATGATCTTCAGGACGTTTTCCAGCCAGAACGACTCTTTGATTCCACGGTGATGGATGCTATCACCACAAACACTACAGGGAGATATCCCAGCCTCAGCTGATTGCCCTGATAGCGTTTGGAGATTACCATATCCCTTGGCTGGGCTGCCAGCCAGGAAAACATGACTGGGAAGGCGATAAGAAGGGTGCTTTGCAGGGAAGGCGATGGCGTCACGCTGACAGGGGTGTTACCTCATCCCCTCTGAGTAAGCACCGTGTGACCACCCTGAAACTGGAGCAGGGGAGGTGGCACAGGGACCCTGCAGAGCGAGGGCAGGGTCACCTTACTCCAGCCACCGCAGGTGGACCTGTGACAAGTATTTGGTGCCATGGGGCAGGCGCTTGGGATGTGCTGCTGGAATATTTGTTCTGCCTTGGGACTAATGAGAGTGGTCGCTCCTGTGGGTAAAGGAGTGTGGCTCTCCTTGGGTCTGCCCTACATGGGCATGCAAGGTCCTTTTGGGGCACGGGAAAAGAAGAAATCACTGCTCAATATGAGTACTTTTTGTCACAGATTAAAATCTCATCAGGAAAGGCTCCAGGCACTTTTGTGGTGAGACACCTTCACCAAGCAAAGATGAGCAAATGAAAGTTGGGAAGACCCTGGCTTAAAAATATCCCTGCAACCTGCAATGATCCCCCTTGTGTGGGTGAGTCCTGATGGCCCTTAATTGAGCTATTTTTTGCACTGAGCTGCTGCTTCATTTAGCGCTCAGGATGTGCTGTGCTCGGTTAATGAGCAGCTAATCAGTGTTGTTCTCTGGCTGCTCCAGGCTGAACCCCGCAGAGCTGATGGACCTGGCAGCCCCTGTGGAACAGGGATACTCCTGCTCTTCCTGCAGGTGCAGGGAAGGCACCTGGTGGGTTTTGAGTGCCCTGGGATTCAGTGGCTGTCACTGAACACTGGCCTAAGGCCATTTTTGAAGGTGATGGAATCCAAAGACCAATCAATCCCACTCCACAGCTGAAACCCACAGATATTTTCTTAAAAGGGAGAAACATCTTACTCTTCCCTACTCCTGGTCTTAGAAATGGCTGCCTGGTTTTGGCTGAAGGCTGAGCATTAGTACAAAACATTCAGCACAGAAAACTTCTGCCCGAATGTTCCAGAGTTCACAGTGTTAAAAGCAAGGTAATACATCTTCTGGTGGGAAGCTCTGGGTGATTTACTAACCCATCCTGGAGTGCTACCTAGAAGTTAAAAATCATATGTCTCCATCACTCCGTGGAATTAACTGCTCCAGAGAGCAGCCTAGCTCAGCTGAGTGCCAGGCAGGAAGGGGAACAATTTGAAAGATCCAATTTCCAGATTAGACTCAGCCATGTTTTGCTTGTTCTTCCCCAAAAAAATCTTTTAAACAAACAGGCCATCAAAGATACCAGAAAATCCATTTTGTTTCCTTAGGGTTTCTGAAGAGTTCAGGAGACAAAAAATAATTATGGAACTAACAATAAATTATAATCTCAGCCTGATGAGATGAAGGACAATGAGGAAATACTGAAATTAGAAATACCCATGATAAGCACAGAAACAAACACCTTGTGTCTTTCCACACCTCTTGCAATCCCATCAGTGCAGGGCCTCTGTTTGGAGGGAGAAACTTTCATAAATGTATTAACTAAGGAAAACAAAACTGAACAAAAAGGGCAGCTGATGTGTTATAGATTGCCTGAATCAAGCCATTTCAGAGGCTACCAGAGCTCTAAAACTTGATAATAAAAACCATCATCTTTGTGTACTTCTCAGCATGTTGGATGTGGCCCTTGAGATTCCTGCAAGGTCCACAATCCCTTTCCTCCCCATGTGATGTGGAAATACAGGACCAACATCACTGCAACAGAGAGGATGCCTTGGTCAAATTGAGAGCTGGCAGCAGAACATCTGCCAACAAAGCCATCTCCTTGGTGACTCCCCACTGCCCAGGATTCCACCGTGCCAGAGGCAAAAAACAAAGCCCTGAAGGATATTCAAGATCTATAAGAAGTATTTGGAGCAAAATACTGAGAATGAGACCTTGAGATTTGGCTTGCACAGAGCTCACTGGTGAGCCAGGGCAGGACTGCTCATGGACTTCCTGATTTGTGCTCCATATCCACAGATTTTGAGCTGACCATTGTGATAAATGAGAGAAGGTCCTTCCCCAAGGAATGAAAAGCTTTTGTAGGGATTAACTTTGTTACTATCCTGTGAACTCAACATGTGGTTTCCCTTAAATGGATGCCAGACTTTGACACTTTAAAGACCTGGAGATGTTTGTAGGACAAACAGAACCATTTACATGAAAGGTCAGGTGTCGTGGGTGGGCTGTGGAGTGTCTCACTGAAACACCTTTATAACTCACAAGAAGCAAAGATTATAACATTACAAATGCCAATTGCAGCAGCAGGGGCTGATTTGCTTCATTTTAAGGCTGGCATCAAAAGTGACAGACCAGCCTCCAGGTGCAGCTGTGTCTCTCCTTGGCGGGTGACTGAAGGGAGCCGAGGCTGATGAGAGCAGCAGAAGGCTCCTGTTTGCCCCCACAGTCAGGGAAGATGAGTGTTGTCCCTTTCCCAGGAGTCTGGCACAGTCCTGCTGGGACAAGGAAGGACAATCCTGCCTCACTGTGCAGAGGAAAAGGTCCAACCCTCGGGCTGCAGCGGATGGTGCCCAACCATGTCACTGGTGGCTCCTGTGCCAGGCTTGGTCCCCGGTGTCCCTGCCAAAACCCAGCCACTGCTGACTTGCAAAAACTGCCCAGAACGATCCTGTTTTGCTGTTTTGTTGCCAGTCACTCATGTCTAGACACTGACCCTTGTCCTGGACCTGCTGCAAAGACAGGGCAGGAGTAAAGTCCTCCCCTGCTCAGTGTGACTCCAGCGCCTTGGGGTCTCACCAAGGAATCGCTTTCACGTGACCACAAGGGAAGAGGCCACGAGGGACAAGGAGCAGTGACTCCACAGTGGAGCAGGAGCCTGGAAAAGTGGGATCCCCCTCTGCTGTGCCATTGGCTGGAGAGGAGCTGACACATCACTCTGGAGTCATTGCTGATGATGGAGTCACCTTTGGCCAACCTTGGGTCCCGCCGGTTCATCAGCTCAACACTGGAACCTGTGCTTGGACACTTTGAGGCAAAAGCTGATGAATTTGGTAGCTGCTTCTCCTGGATGATGACCAAAGCTCAAAGCCTGGCAGTGGATCAAGTCATGCAGAACATCCAAGTGAAGAGCTGCTCTGCTGAGGGAAGGAGGAAGGATGTCTTTATCTCTGGGCAGGTGTTCCCTGGAGCTGCTGGAGAGCAATGCCCTTGATGGCCTTACTGGGGGAGCATGGGCTCACACAAGCTGTAAATTGGCATCAAATCCAGCAGTTGTAGACCTGCTACACATCACTGAGAGGGAGATGTTTCCCAAGTGACTCACAGGAGATCCAGGTATTTCATATAAGTTGCCAGCGGTATTTTTCTGCAGCGCTGGAGTGTGGTTGGTTCATTGTGTAGAGTGGAGCACATTTCAGGATTTTGGAATATGGAAGGGTTGTGTGGGTGTTGGAGAGAGGATTCACACCTTAGCCCAGGTGGTATCTGTGGGTGAACTCACACTGCAAACAGCACCTGAAAATTCTCCACTGAAATCTGGCCAGGACAGGCCCAGCTCAGTCAAGAAATGCTACTCTACATGGTGGTCCAGCATCTCAAGCTGGCCACAGTCAGTGCCATTCTCTGCATCCTAAGGGATGTGCCACACTTTTGGCCATTTCTTGGGAAAGGACACTGTATCCCACCCAGTGGTGAAGCCATCCCACCCTGCAAGCTGTGGTTAAGGCTTGTGGTCTCTCTTTGCCTCAGTTTTCCATGTACAAAACAGGTCTGGGTATTTTCCTATCCCTGCAGAGCTGCATGAGGATGAGTATATTAAAAACTTGGCTGTTGTTCAGGTTCTGGAGTACTGGGAGTGACTTAGATGGATGGTTTAAAGCCAATTAAAGCAAAATCTTTGCTCTGACCATAGAGAGAGAGAAGATATGTCAGGTCACCCAGCCCTCATCGCTGCCAGTGTAGAGTTGTTCTATTTATTTTCTGATCTTCAGCCTTGTCCAAGCCTACATGCTGGAGGCAACTTACCGTATTTCCACCAGGAGAAAATTCAGCATTTAACCTAAACACTCCCTCTGCTAATTTCACCCCTGTATTCCCATTTATCCCCTTGACAATCCACCCTAAAGCTTGTTTCCAAGCTAATAACAGGAGTCACAGCAGCAACGAGATAATGTCACGTTAAAGGGATGAGTCTGTTTGGCCTGGGAGCATCATCTGGGTGAATTAAACGCTCCCAGGTGCCCGAGATGATGCAGAATGGATTCCCTGCATCAGGTCCCCTCCTAGTTCACGCCTCTCTGGCACAAATGCAGGGTTTTCATCCATCATCAGAAAGGCCAGTCTCCTCCAGGTCGTGCTTGAAGGTGGGAAAAAGAGCGATAAATGCATGCAAAAGGGCAAATGTTTGTTGAAACACTCACTGCCCTGAAGCCCATGGCAAAAACACGGTGCTGACTTCTCAAAGTCCAGCCCTCACCTCATCCCTTGGGCATAAATCGCTCTCAACCCCGATCTGTTTATTTTCATTTGCCTCCTTGTCTCATTTTTACTCTGGCTGTACAGACACAAACCCATTTGTATTTCACGTCCTTACAAGTGGTGTTTTATTCAAAGCTTTCAGAAGGTGTTTTTTGTCCGTGGTGTTCCCAGGGGACAGCTGGGATGATGCTGTTCCAGCACCACGAGCTGCTGCATCACTTTTGTGCAGAAGATCCTTCCCTTCCACTTTAATTCCAGGCATTTCAGACCAATGGTTGAAAACAAATAGGGTTTTTTGGTAGGTTTTCACTCTTATAAAATTAATAAGCTCCTCAGCACCACCCTGGGAAAGGATTAGCTCAAGATGCACAAGAAAACATGCACAGGCAAAACTTTTTGTTGCAAGGAAACTTTTCTCCAAGCCCCCTGTGCACATTCATGGAATCATTGAATCCCAGAATGGTTTGTTTGGAAGAGACCTTAAGGACCCTCTAGTTCCAATCCCCTGCCATGGGCAGGGACAGCTTCCACTATCCCAGGTTGCTCCAAACCCCATCCAACCTGACCTTGGAAACCTCCAGGGATGGGCCAGCCACAGCTTCTCTGGGCAGTTACTCAGTTACTACGTTATTTAAGCCCTGGGTAGGACTGTGACCAAAATAACCAAATCATTGCAGTCTACAGCTGTTGGAGGGCTTTGATCACAGCACAGGGGCACAGGAGCAGAGGTGGGGACAGGATTTGAGCCTGTGGGATATGGCTGCTCCATGCTGTAGGCTGGATTCCCCTGTGTACCACTGATGATGTCGAGGAGGTGCATTTGCTCTGAGGATTTTTGGTGTGAGGAGCTTTATTCTGTCCACATGGATACCTTTTAACCACGTTTTTATTTTGTAAACATCCATCAGTCATGGGATTGTTTTATTTTAACCGAAATAATTTCATGCCCTCTTTGCGCAGCCTGAGGAATGCCAACACTCTGATTACCAGAAAGCATTATTTTGAGTCACTCTCCATCAGTAGGGCTTTTGAGAGAAATCTGTGGCAGCCTTCAACCACTAGAGTGGAAATAATTTTTAAGAACAATTTGACTTGTCACCATTTTCTTTGAACTCCCTGATGACTCCATCCATTTTTGTCTATTCAACCCACCCAATTCCTCACACCTTGAGAGGTGCTTCCATCAGCTCTGGTGACAGCAGCAGGTCCAGCTCCTGGCAGTGACAGCACCTGGGGCTGCAGGAGGACCTCTCTGAGCTGGCTTTTCTAACACTGCCAATGCAGCTGGTGCATTTAGGGGCAGCCCAGCTCAGACTTTCATTCCCAGGTTGAGCATTTAGCTCTGACATCAAAGAGGGTGGTAAAACACCAGTACAGGCTGCCCAGAGGGGTGACTCCACCTCTGGAAATACTCGAGGCCAGGCTGGGTGGGGCTCTGAGCTCTGATCTAGTTGAAGATGTCCCTGTTAATTCAACCTGGCCTTGGATGTTTCCAGGGATGGGGGACATCCACAACCTCTCTGGGCAACTTGTGCCAATATTTCACCACTCTCATTGTAAAATAATTCTTCCTTAGAAGTTATCTGAATCAACCCTCCTCCAGTTTAAAACCACCAGCCCTCATACCAGGAATTTTTATGTGCATCCCACTGTTTCTAGCCAGGTCTTGGTGGGCAGAGGGACAGTGGTCTGGCAAAGCAGAGCCAGTTTGAGTGTGTAAAACTAGTGTGTGATTAATTAAGGCTTCCAAAGCATGTTAGGGACCATAAAAATCTCCAGATGCAGCCAATTTAATATTTGCATGACATCCTTTCCCATTTCTCTTTTTCTCACTTTCTCAGGAGGAGGGGAATGTTTTTTCAGTGTAGCAGTTCAGGTGGCAACTCAGCTGGCCCGGGCTGAACCCAGTTGGGGAGGAAATAAAAGACCATCCAAAAATGAAGTCCTGAGATCTCTAGCAAAGTCCCTCAGCACTGCACCTGCTCCATGCCACACAAACCCCTTCTGTGCTGTCTATAAGCTGCAGCTTTTTCATTTCTGGACTGTAAAAGACCATGGGGAGAGAAGAACTTTTCCTCTGTTTTGCTCAGCATTGACACAGAGGTGCTCTAACAGGCATCAAGGAGCAGGAAGATGATGGTTTTCCTGTCCTCATTTTTGGGATGGTTTGGAGCAGGACCCGCATTTAGCACAGTATTTCTCTTCTTTGGGCACAGTGGTAACAATGAGAGCATTGGAAGTAGGCTGATGCTTCCCAGTGATTAATTAGTGTTTTTTGAGGTCTGACCATCCCCCGCCCTTTCTCATCAGCACGAGATGGTGAAGGAAAGGCTGTTGTGTTTCATTTGCAAACAACTTGGCCCCCAAACAGCTGTGCTTCACCCCAGAGAGGGGCTGGAAGGGCTGCTGACTGCTGGAGGGAGCTGCCATGTGCCTGAATATCCACGGCCACCTTCCCAGCTTCCCCGCACTCATCCTGGGCCACATTGGGGCAAATTCGAGGTCACAACCAAGCCACAGCCGCTGCTTTGCCCCTCTGCCCCTGTCAGCACTCGCTGCTTTTAGCTACGCCCCATCCTCTGCCTTCTGCATCCCCACCAGCCCCGCTCCTCGCTGCGAGAGCTTTTATTTTCCTGCCTAACCTTTGTCTCGTTGAGCCAGTGACTCATCTCACTCATTAGCTGAACTTTGAATATCTCTTTATCCGCTGGATCCCTTTCAAGCTCGTTCCCTGGCAGCGGAAGCGCCTGCTCGCCTTCGCTCTGCTCTGGATTGCAGGGGAGCCGCCTGCCTCGCTCTTGCAGCGGCATCTGCCTCCCCGGCAAGGCAGCAGAAAAAACCCAGGCTGGAGCAGGGATGGACTCCAGCCCTTCCCACGTCCTGGGGGTTGATCGCAAGGACACAGCCCTCAGCGCTTAGGAAGGCATCCCGTTTTTTGGCTGGCACCCGCCGTTGCTCCCCCCGCGATGCCGGTGCTGCAGTTCGCGTTTGCGGAGCGCCAGGGATGCTCGGCAGCCGCTCCCGAGCCCAGCTGTGCTCAGCGCCAGAGCCAGCGCAGCCGACCGGGGCTGCCCCAAGGGCTGCTCTCCCTGTGACACCCCCAAAAGGTCCAAATCCTTCCCCAGTGGCCGCCCTGATCCGTGCACAGTCAGAGCAAAGCAGAGGAAATCTCGGCTCTTGCGGCTGAGCAATCTCCTGGGGATGGGTCAGGTGTGATAGGGCGTGGATGACTCAACGGGGCTTGGAGCAGGTTGGAGAGATGTAGGTGACCTCAAATCACTGCTCCCGACGTGCTGCCGCTGCTTCAGACTCGAGGAGCCTCTCACCTGATTAAATAAAAGCACTGAGAGTGCTCGATCAAAGGGAGAAACCCCTTCCCTGTTGCTCCCTGGAAAGTGAACAGGAGGTGACTTTCTCTCGTGGAGATGACCAGCAGCCTCCTCAGCGTGCCTGCTACCTTTCACCCGGCTCATTTTCCCACTGAAAATTCAATTTTTTATTTTTTTTTCCTGGCTAGCAGCTCTAATCTCCTTCCCAAATTGCTGGGCACATGACCGAGGGCATCTCCGTCGGCATCTCCGCTCTCCCGCTCCTGTTTACGTGCTGCTGCCCCCTGGTAATTCGTGTCTCTCCGAGCCGGGGAGCTGGAGAGCCCTTCCCCGCGAGGAGCTGATGATTCACAGAAAAGGGAATCAATAAAGGATGACTAAGGCAGCCCTACATCAGGCTAGTGATTAGAGGCTGCCTCCGCAGCTTGGTCCAGAGTGGCAATTTGCAGATTGTCTTTACAATTTTTGTCTTGCGGGGTCTCCATCAGGCTCCCAGCAGCAATTTTTATGTATTCACTTATTTTTGATTCTGGTGTTTCACAAGTATTTGCTGCCTTGAGCTTTCTGGGGGTGAGAAGTTGTGCCAACCTACGAATTTCTCAGCGAGAACAGTAACTCAGGCTGCCCTAAACCAGCCCAAACAGAGAGATGGGTGCTATTAATCACTGCTCTGGGGGCTCTTGGGGATTGCTTGCCCACAAAAGCACTTTGGGACAGAAGAGTTCTTGAGAGCTTTTGATTTATGAACTCTCCACCCAATGCAGAGAACACACAGACACGATAAGTGCACACTGGACAGGAAACTAATTACATACTATCAGCTGCTCAACATCCACGAGGAGGTAAAATAATGCTCAGCCATGAGACAGGGGATATTTCACACCTTGTGCAGCCCAGCTCCCAAGAGGACACACAGGTACTCCAAGGTCTGGAGGTCGGCTCTTGCTCCATGTTATTCCTCCAAATCACTGTGTGTTGAAGCCTTCTAGGAGTAGCACAGGGCTGCTTCTCATGGAAGGTGTCCCTGCCCATGGCAGAGGGGTTGGAATTAGGGGATCTTTAAGGTGCTTTCAAACTCAAACCATTCTGTGATTCTGTGGACGCAGGGATGTTCCAGCCTCATTCTTCAAGTATCCAGGAACATTTATCCAGCAGCCATACCATCCAAACAGGACCTGGGGAGGGGTTTTATTTGCAAGGTGATTCTGTGATGGATCAGTTCCCCAGCTGAGATCGTTGTGCAGCCCCATGGCAGGGAGGAGAGAGATTTGGGGGCTGTGGGGCTGTTAACTGGAGAATGGCAGCCTTGGTGACAGGCAATGTGAGGATGCTGGGGAGAACTGGCTGGTGCAGGAGACAACAGGGAAAAGTCTTCTTGTGAGGAGGGGCTGCTTAGAAGACCCTCCAAAGGGCAAACTCCTGGAAAGGGGGGTGGAGAGATGGCATTCATTGCCTGATGGCTTTTCATTGGCATCCAGGCTCCAGCAATGACACAGGGAGCAGAGACCCTGTGTTGGAGCAGCCCTCAAAGCCTGCTGAGGTGATGACAGGGGAGAGGAAGGCCAGGAAGGAAGAGGCATTTCCCCACGCCCATGCCAGGAGGATGCAGCACATAATTCCTGGCACAGGGATGGCAGTTTCCACAGCAGGCTCAGCCTGACCTCCCTCACCACAGGGAGTTAAAATACCTCTCTGATCTTCCTGCTCGAAATTCCCGTTAACTTTGAGGTGCCTAATGGGAGAAAGTGCTCTGGGATGAATGAGCATCCGTCCTGGGACATGCCTTGGCTTAGACACTGGATTTAAGTTCTGGCTCATCCCATCCACAGTCCAGCATGGTCCCATCTATCCAAAAGAGCTGTTTCAACATCCCAAAAGTGCATATTTCTCCCTACAGCCCTTCAAAGGTGCTCAAACTTCTCCATCAGCTCATCCTCACACTTGTTGCTGCCAGCATCGTTTTCATTGCCTCCATCCAAGTGCTTGGGGCCGCCTCCAGGGGGCAAGCCAGGATGCCCAAACTGGCTATAGGGAATCTGTGGAGGTGACTTTGATCTGTCCTGGAGCAATGAGGTGTCCACCAGGCAGAATTCGGATCTCCCTGCTGTGCTCAGCCCACTGGAGCCCCTGGCTCTTTGGGATGCCCTGGGTGAAAGCATCTCTCTACCTGGGCAGCTCCCACTGGGTGAATAAGAAGGCAGAGGGGGTACCAGCAGAGCTGAAGCACGTGGCTGATGGAGATCTGCTTATTCCATGGCCTCCATCCCCCCACTCCCTCCTGCCTTCCTTCTAGTTTCATGGATGATGTTCCAAGAAAAAGGAAAATAAAAGCCAAATCCCAGCCAGGTGTCCCAGGTGTGGGAGCACAGCTGTGCCCAGTGTTCCCCTTCCTGAGTGGGGAAACACTTTGGGTTAGACCCCTGCTCCTGGCCCTGCATTCTGCTGGGGATGTTGATGCCATGGATGCCATCAGGAATGGTGGTGCCATGGGTAAGGGTCTCACTGGGGATGGTGAGAGTCCCACAGTGGAGGGGACAGTAATGCCACAACTGAGAGTCCTGCTGGGGACCCCCAGCTCTGGCAGTGCTGCTTCCTGCTTGGGTGCAGCTCCTTCCCTCAGTCTGCCAGCAAGGCTCCTGCTCCTGGTCGGCTCCCAAAAGCCAGTCAGATGACAGGGTTATTTACTAAGGCTGGCAGGAAGGAAAAGCCATAAATTCCCCAGATATAAGGGCTGAGTCAGAGAACGAGGTGCCCGTGGCCAGTTCCAGCATGGCCCTGGGGAGCAGTGTGAAGGGAGGAGACAGGGTCAGCTGTGCTTTGTGCTGTCCCTGCTGAGCCAGGAGGTCCCTGGAGGCTGGGAAGGCCAAGGAGGTACCAGACAGCAGGTCCCACCAGCTTCTGGTAACCCCAGAGCTGCATTCCCTGGGAAGGCCACCCTGCTTCCCGTGCTTGGAGGCAGAGTTTTTCTTTGGCCCCCTGCCCTGCTTGAGGATCATGGCTTAGTTGGAGGGCCTTGCTGACAGCCTGCCCTCCCACCCTAGGGATTGCTGCTTCTCTGGCAGGGAAGCCAAAGGTTCAGCCTTTGGGGATGAAGACCATGTATTATCTTTTGCAACCCTCCCACTTCCTTCCCCCCAGCTATTTTTTTAAAAAAGAAAATAATTCCTAAAATTAGCCCTGACATGTGCTGCAAACATAAAATCCACAAATTTCATTAAGAAAAAAAAAAGAAGGGAAGAAACACCACACTGTAAGGAGACATTTGGATCCATTCACATGCATTTCTTTTTCCTCTGTTTGTTTGGTCGTTTGGGAGCAAATTATCCAGCAGCTTCAAACAGTCTCAAACCAAACTGGACAAATATTGGCTCTCCAGAAAGTTTTACCCCACACCTCCTGCTCCTGCCCTGTGCAGGGTACAGCCTCCACAGCTGACCCAACCAGACCTGGTAATTTTGCTCATGGTCCCCTCATCAGTCACTGTATCCATTATTTCTGCTCTCTTCAAGTTTTTTCCTCCTCTACCTCAGGGTCACTCAAGAATTCCAGTGGATGATGACAGAGTTTACAACCCCTACCTCCTGATTAAAGTTTTATCAAAGCTCTGGAATTGCAAAATGCACCTCCTGAGGACCAGATCCCACCCCACCTGCAGACCTGAGGGCGTCAATGTTTTATGTCCCTCCCTTCTTCAGGCCTTCTGCTCCTGATGTGCTGCAGGTGTCTGAGACCACGGTGCTGCAGCCCCAAGGACAGCTGGTCATGCTCTGACCAGGGCATCTGCCACAGGCAGACACAGCCAGGAGAGAGAATGAGTTTTTGGGACCATAGAAAATGTAGGTGAAAACCACTTCTGCAGTCCTCTCTCCCTGCCCAGCAGGTCCTGAGAACATTGACAGATGAAAGAGTCTCTTTCCCACAGTGACTCCTGATTCCCTTTCTGACAGTAACATTTTCTCTGATTACCTTCTACCACTGAGCCTGTTCTGTGAGAAAAGACAAAAAGCCACGAAATCCTCCCCAGAAACATCCTGTGTCCTTCTAGCCTGCTTAGAGAGCACACAGGTGCTGCCAGGTCCCTGTCCCCTGTTGCTCCCTGCCTCCTGATGGCCCAGAGAGCTCCAGGGACCTGGATCAGGCCACGCCAGCGACTCACGGCTGTTGCTCAAGCCCTCACGGATGGAAAGGTCTTGAGCAACAGCAGTGAATCACCCAAATAGTGCAAAGAGGAGGCGGCCAGAGGAACATGAGGCCAGCGCAGACCTTGAGGCAGCTGCGGGGGGACCAGTTTAAGCCATGCTGTGTCAGAGCACTGGAGAAGAAGTGGGGTGGAACACAGGTTTGAAGGCACAGTGCTCATCATCATCATCCTTTCCAGCAGTGTTCATTGCAGGTGGGGAAAGGAGAATGAACCTGGAGGAGGTGGCTGTATGTGCTGGGCTGCTTTGTTTGCTCCAGAAATGTGTCTCTAAATGTCAACCCAGGGTTGGGTCTGCAGCAAGACCTGGGAAATATGCCCATAAGTAAATTGGGAGGGTTGAAAAGAGACACTGAGTGGGCTAAGTGGTGAGTAATGGAGATGTCACTCAGTGAGAGGAGATGTTTCAGCGTGCTCAACACCGCTTGGTATTGGATGGAAATTTCCAGGTGTTCGCAAGAAAAGCAGAGACAGCTCCTTATTATTTACCAAACTGCTTCAAACTTACCATCCTCTGTGTATCTCATTTTATGCATTGCCCTTCCAGATCATTAGCAAAGATGTTAATGAAACTTGATCTTTAGCCCTAACTCCTGTTCTGCCCTGGTAACTGGGCCTTGCTCCATGTAGCCCACTCCTGTTCAGGATTACTGACTGCATCCCAATGTGTTTTCAGTTTGTATAAACCACATTTCAGACCAAGGCTTTTTTTCCCCAATTTTTGTATTTCCTAAGACAAAGAAGCAAAATACATTAGTCAAAATAAAAACACATGTTCATAAAAGGCCGCACTGCTTTCATCCTTTGGCCATGCCGTTCTCTAACAGCATTTCTCTTTGCACCAAAAAAACTTGGAAAAGAAGAAAACCAGCAGTTTTCTGTGCCCATCATCCCTTGAGTCTGACTGTTGTCTCATGGTAATTTTATTCAGCATCTGGCTTCTGCAAATTTTATCCCCATTGACACTATTGTGTGGACAGAACCAAGCTCTAAATATTTCATCATGATTTTTTAGAGAATATTTGTTCTGCTACTTTTATAGGCTGGTGATTGCCAGAATTATATTCTCCCTTTCTTTGTTTTAAATCACCACCTTGTTTCCTTTCTTCTGCCTCTCAGGATCACATTGTCCAAGGATTTTAAAATGCAACCACCCAAGGATCAATATGTTCATTAAAGAAACCTCTTGTTAGCAAATGAGAACGAATACTGAATGTCTGCAACCCACACAGATTGGTTTCTTAAATATAAAGTTTCTCAAGAACGCCTTTTTCCTCTTTCTCCTTGCACTTGGAGAACAGGATTTTAAGGATCATTCAGAATATTGCCCCTTTGGGCTTGTCAATAGTGTCTTTTTCTTCCTCACTTACCTTCCTACTTCCTTTTTGGGTGTAAATCCCCTCTTAATCCTTCAGTGAAGACCAACCTGTTTTGCTGCCTGGCTCACTGTCCTCCTCCCAGCAATTCTTAGCTGTCTCAAAAGGCTCCCATGTGGATATCTCCCTGTATTTTCCATCCACAGGCAGATGTCCACCCTGCCGAGGGCTGTGCCAGCTGGAAACGTCACTGTGCCCCGGGTAATTGTTACCGTCCCCAGCAGCACAGGACAGCCTGCACCACGGTGTCTGTGGTGCATCATTCTGACCCCAAACCTGCTCCAAGGAGCGATGCTGCTCTGTGTTGAAAGGGCTGGAGCAGCTGTGGGGTGGGGAGGAAAGGCTGGAGGAGGAGCATGTCCAGTGGCACAGCTGGATGCGGGAGTGCACATCTGTCCAGGGCTCCCCATCCCTGAGGAGCCCCTGGAGACTCAGCCTTGGACAACTTTTATGTTGGACAAACTCTTGGACTGCAGCCCTAGGCAGACCCTTTCTTGGGATTTTCCAGCCTTCTCCCTCACCTCTGGCTTTTACTGTCCCTTCAAGCAGAGACTTAAACCTCCCCCTCCAAATCCCAAATTTATTTTTTTTTTTTTTTTATGCAATCCTCACTGTGGCTCAGCTGAACTCCTTTCACAAGCTGCATGTCCAAGGTCTCCCATCCATTTCCAGTCTGGAATAAGCAGGGTTAGGAAGGTTTTCCAAAGTGTAACTCATCACATGAGTGCATGCTTTGGATCCTTGAATTGGATCCTTACTTTGGGGTGAGAAGCTGAGTTGGAGAGAAGCAGGGATCGGGGCGGAGGATTGGCTGGAGAAATGTAAAAGCAAAGTGCAGCCTCGAAGCAGCAAGACAGAACAACTCAGTTGTTTCTGGGAGGTTGGGATGGTCCTTCAGCCTCACAACGGGAGACAATGAGCCACAGGTTCTTTTCCAAAGCATCCAAGGAAGATTCAAAGCAACTCAAGCTCAGGGCAGGCAGCTGTAAGCAGCTGTGACAGCTCTGGTTTCTCCTGCACTTGTGCTGCCTCCAGGCTCTGACCCATCACGCCAGGAATTGGTCCTCACTTGCAGCTTCCTCATCTTGGGCAGCCAGGAGCATGGGGCCCTGAGGAGAGACACAGGCAAGGGCTGCTCCCAAAATAGCAGCGAGGCTCCTGGCTTTGGGTAAAATGTCCCCTGTGCTGGCCTTGGTGGGAGGACATGTTTTGTGCCAGTGTTTCTACACTCATCACCCAGGGCTTCTGTGGAAGGGGAAAGGATGAGAGTTCCAAATGCAGAAGGATTTTGAGGGATGCCCATCTCTGCCTGAAATACCACCCCTGCTACAGAGAAAGCACAAAAAATGGGAAAAAATATCCCACTCCAATCGCTGTGATGATTAAACTGAGATTTCAGTATCAGAATTCAGCCCTGCCATGGGGAATAATTGCTAAATCACACGGACTCAGTGGTCATCTGCTCACTGTGCAAACAGGAGCAGTGATGTCAGCCTGCAGATTGCATTTCCCTATGGACTGGCTCTCTCCAGGTTGTTCTCCTGGCTGTTGATGGATTTCTCTGAAAATGAGTCAGTACCAGGGTGTGATTCTGGCTGTGTGCACCCAGCAGATCCCAGACCGCGGCATCCATGAGTAAACACAAAGCCCTTGAAGGTCTCACTATTTTATCTGCTTATTGTGAGGCTGGAGGAGACCAGCAGTGAGGGAAGGTCTCAGGTTTATGGGTTGTTGAGGCTGGCAGGGACCAGCCTGGAGGTTCACTCACCAGAAGCCACCCCCATGAGGAATCGCCAGGAATTGCCCAAGGAAGGATCTCTACAGCCTTTTTCTCCTGAACAGAGGAGTCATTTCCCCTTGGGAATACCCCAGACACCCCCAAATACCTTATTCCTTCTCCTTACACCCTCAGCCATGGCAGGGATGCTCCATTGTCTTTCAAATCACAGGGACTTGTTTTTTCTCTCCCAACTCCATGACAATGCTTGGTCTTTACAGGGCATTTTCCCTCAATTAACCCCATGCCAAGGAGTGCTGTTTGTAGAAGGAAACTGCAGCAGAGAGACAAAGAAAATGCATCTTTCAGAGCTAGGCCTCTCAGGAGCTGCAGTGCCTCTTGACCTTCTCCCTTACCAGCTTGCCGGGGCTGAAATCACTGGGAAACAGGGATTTTGGGGCAGAATTTAAGATAAAGGAGGGTAAATTTAGATTACAAATCAGGAAGAAATTCTTTACTATAAGGTTGGTGAGGCTCTGGCATAAACTGCCCAGAGAAGGTTTGGATGTCCCATCTCTGCAAGTGTCCAAGGCCAGGTTGGACAGGTCTTGGAGGAACAAGAATAGTGGAAAGTGTCCCTGACCATGGCAGGGGTATGGAACAAGAGGGTATGGAACAAGATGATCTTTGAAGTCCCTTCCAACCCAGGCCATTCTATGATTCTATGAGAGCTTTCCCCAAAAGGGCATTAAATCCTCATCCTTCCTCCAAAGCCTTCCCTGCTGCCTTGTGCAAGCTGGAGTCTCTTTGTGAGTCAGAAATGCTGACACCTTGTCACTGAGCAGCACGAGGGCGCAGGAAGGAGAATATTGCTTAGCAGCACTAAATCCAACCCTGTTCCTATTATTGCTGGATTCCTGAACCTGCTTCTCCTTTGCCCGCTTTGTCAACTTATTCACAGTTGCTGTTTATGCCGGAATTTTTTAGCAGCAAAAGCTTTTCTAGTGGTACTTTGACATCCACCTCTTCTCCAAAAGGTTTGCATCTGAGATGCAGATGTTCCAGCTCCAACTGGCTGCCTGCTGCTCTGGAATTGTTGGAGGAGGTTCAGATGGAGCAGCGTTGATCTGTAGAGCCCTAGTGCCCAGTGTACTCCACCTGTATCACCCAGGCTGGAACAACACATTTATTTCTACTGAAATCAGCAATAAAGTTTTCATCCACTCTCACTACACTGAATCAAGACCCTTGGATGGCGCTGAGCCGAAACATGATTAATGGTTTTCCAAGTGCAAGCCAAAGGTGGGTGGAAAATACATCTTGGAAACCAGCTTGGTAGCACTTTGATGCCTTCTGAAGTCTTACCAGGATGTAAAAATGTACCTGGCATTTTGCAGCTGTAAATATGGGCTTCACAGCCACACACAGCACTTCCAGCTGCACAGATGCTACTTATTTTTGTGTTCTCCTGGAACAAAACCTTGCTTTATTTTTCTCACTTCCAAAACAAACTTCCTTTTCTGCACTCCCACAGAGAATCGCCACCAGGAAGAAAAGCTGTGCAGAGTTCTCTATCCAGCAGATTGCCTCTCTGTTCCCTCCACCCTGAGAACCTGAAAGCAGAGCTGGGCTACTGTTTACAGAAATCTGAAGCGAATTCAAAGATGTCTTGTTTCTAAATCCATCCATTTCTGATTGAAAGAAGCTGAGCTAGTCACATTCGAGGAGCTCATTAAAATGTAAACAGCGTTGCTTTTAATTGCCAGCGCTAAAAATTGTCATTATTTATTTTAAATGTCGAGGTGCATAAGAATATGTGTTTAATTGCAAAAAGAAGGAGGAGGTGAATTTTAAATGCACTTTGGAGATGCTGCAGCTTGAGGTCTGGCTGGGTGTTTCCATGAGGAATTGCAGTCAGCCGTTTCACCCTGCAATTCCTTCCATGCAGACACACTTTTCGTACAATTATTTTTTGCTCTTTTAATACATCTGTTTGTTTGACCTTTCTTTTCAAAACCCTGTTTCTCACCTTCTGCAAATTTTCATTCTTGAAGAAATCTGGAAATCAGTCCAACCCTTCCAGATCAGTCATTATTGGATGTTTTTCTGCTCACGCTGGTAAATGGTTCGAATATGTGTAATTAGTTAAAGATGTGAAGTGCCGACTGAGTGCTAGGAAATGTTACATAAGTGCAATGTATGGCAGACACAGTGTGCCATGAAAGCCATGGCACTGCTCTGCACTGAACCAGCACCTTTCCCCCAGGTTGGCGGAGCTCCTTGCTGTCACTGCCAGAGGTTGTCAGCACCCAACAAATTATTAAATAGTTTTAATACACGTTTACAGCTGAGGAAACTGAGGCACAGAACAGTGAAGTGCCTTTTCACCTGGGGACTCAGCAGCAAAGCCAGGCATCCCAAATTCCACTGCCAATTCCAACTCCATAACCCTGGCTGCATGGATGCTGCCACACACTGTTGGCAAAACCCTGTGGCCACAGCCCAGGGATCAGCTGGGACCAGAGGAGAAGGATGTTTTGGATGGGATCTGGATATGCTGCAGCCCAGCAGAGTTTGGAGAAAGGCCCACAGAGTTGGTGCACAGCCACAGGGACTGGTTCTAGGTGTGCTGACACGAACAGTGTGTGTTCTCAGAAAGGCTCCCATCCTAGTGAAGGATGGAGACCCCATCTCTTCCCTTTCCACAGTCAAGCTCTTCTGAGAAAGACCAATTTCCTTGGAAAGTAGCAGGGTTCTGCTTCCCACAATGCATTTTTATAGGGCTTGCTACACTGAGGAGGAAGAGCAGCTTCATGTCCTGCTGCCCAGCTCTTGTAATTTCCCATCTCCTGCCCATCCCATGGATACATGCTGCACCCATTGACTCAAGGACTTTCCCTGTGAAATCCAAGCAGCCGTGTGGTGAGTATGGACAGTTGGGACATAGTTGAACCACAACAGGCCGCTGTTCTGTGCCAAAAGTCACCAGCCAGGAGCTGGGACATGCCACATCCATGGGATGCAGACCCAGACACATTGTCCCTGGAGGGCCTTGGACAGGATATGCATCATCCTTGCTGCCTGGCACCTCGGCTCTGTCCTTCTTCAGCAGCATCATCATGTTCCCCCCACTTCCTCCTCCTTGCAGCCTCTCCCTCCTTCTCCAAAGTGTTTTTCTTCAATTGCTTTTATAACTGTGCTCTCTTTGGATTTGCAATGTCCTCTGGAAAATCTGATTTCACACCATATTTGTATGTTTAACAAAAATAATTCCAAACACCAAAAACAAGCCGTGCCCTGACTGGCGTTACGTAGCGTTTGTGATAATTGGATTCTCAGAAAGCCAAGCACTTTCTGGGTTTTAATGAGATTCAGACTTTAATTACTGCGGCCCTTTCCCAGGCATGCAGTAGAAGCAGGGAGGAAAATGACCATAATCAGGACTTGGGCATGTTGCAAGAGACAGCCTTGATGGATCGTGTTTTGGTTCCTTAATGAGGGACCATTCTTGCCACACAGTTGGAAAGCCACTTTCTCTTGCAGTGTGGCCTACATTTACACCCCGTAGGATTTTGGCCACAAACCACTGCTGCAGCCTCTCTGAAGACACTTCTTTCCCGGATGGAAAACCAGCAGAGATGGCTTCTGGTCCTGCAGGAGAAGAGAGGGAGACAAGGACATGGTGGTGACTGGCACATGGTTTTGCTGAGTTCTGCATGCTGCACAGGAAGGACATGGACTTGTTGGAGCAAGTCCAGAGGAGGGACACTAAGCTGATTAGAGGGATGAAGGTCTTCTCCCATGAGGAAAGGCTGAGAGGGTTGAGATTGTTCAGCCTGGAAAAGAGAAGGCTTTGTGGTCACCTAATTGTGTCCTTCCAGTACCTGAAGGAGCCAATGAGAAAGATGGAGAGAGACTGTTTACAATGACCTGGAGTGACAGGGCAAGAGGGAGTGGATTCAAATTGTCAGGGAGTGGGTTTAAATTGGATATCAGAAATAAATTCTTCCTTGTGAGGGTGGGGAGGCTCCAGCACAGGTTGGCCAGAGAAGCTGTGGCTGCCCAGGGTGCTGGAAGTGTTCAGGGCCAGGTTGGATGGAGCTGTGAGCAACCTGGGATAGTGGAAGGTGATCCTGTCCACAGCAGCAGTGTTGGAACTAGATGATCTTTAAGGTCCCTTCCAACACAGGCCATTCTATGATTCTATGATTAATTCTATGATTTTCTTGATGATGATGATGATGATGCTAGCACAGAGGGATCCTTGGGAAGAGTCCAGGATTCCTGCAGGACCAGCACCAGCTTCCTGCAAGCCCCTAGCACAGATCTCCTCCTGCACAGCGCAGATCCCAGGCAACTCCTGCCCGTAAGGCTGGGATGAGTCACTCGCTGGCTTTCTCGCTTCCCGCCTCCATCCTGCAGGATGCGGTGTTTTGTCGAGTCTTATCTGCACTGAGGTTGGAGGAAGCAGATGGATGCAGTGGTTTCATGTCTGCAGAGCGCCGGCCTCAGCAGAGGGGTGGGGTCTTTAACAGAAACACACAAACTTTATCTGGGAGGAATCAAGATTCCGCGTGGCCACCTGAGAGGACCTTCAGATTGCAATGTTCAGCCTGCATGACGATGTTCAGACGCAAGCCAAGAGAAATTAATTAAAAATAAATAAAAAATAAAAAGGCTTTGTTAGATGCTACATCAAACTCTTCACTGATGAGTTGATTTATTGCCTTACAGTGTTCCCACATCTACTCATTTTACAAAATGATATGAAATCTCTCAATTTCTGCATTTTCAATAGCCCTACTCCTTAACAATTGTTATCCCATCATCCTTTCAATGGTCAGAGATTGATGTCACTCCCTGCTTTCCCCCTTGCTGCCTTCAGGACCGAAGTCAGAATTGCCAGGTAAAAATTTCCAAGATTGCTCTTCTTTCCGTTTCCTTTTCCAAGTTCCCAGCTATCTGCCTGGTTTTCCATCACTTCTAAAAGGTCACTCTCTCAGCAGTCTGGAGTACACATTGTCCTTGCTTACCACACACAAGCATATTCTTGGAATTACCTTCTTTTTTAACCACTCGCTGCTTCCGCATTCAGCCGCACACTCTGGATGCCCACGCAGCCGTGACTGCTGCTCGCTGGCAGCAGAGGAAGCTGAGGTCTAAGCAGGCAGCAGCAGCAGTGGGTGGCTGGAATGACTCTTGACATGAGGCACTTCAGCCATGGGCAGGTTTGGCACCTCCATTCTGCCCAGTGCTGGGATCTTCATCGTTTCATGGGATGGGGCAGCACTGAAGGACACAGGTAGGAGCTGGGGAGGAGCTCGGTGGGGCTGGTGCTGTGAGAAGAAAGCTTTGCACAGGTCTCAGAGCATGCCTGGGAATGTGGTTTTTGTGGTCATCCCCTCCAGCACTGCCCAGGCAATGTGACAGAGCAGGGACACATCTGCCAGTCCCTGTCCTCCAGAAGCAGACCCGTGTCTCTGGGGCTTCTTGAGCCTCAATGTCCCCTAACTGCTCTGTATGATCAACCCCCAGCTCAAAATTGTTGCTCATCCTTCCACCTTCCCTTTTCTCCAGAAAACCTGCTTGCTTTGCCTTTTTCCATTTCCAGACCTGTTATTTTTACCCTCGGAGCTGTGTATTCCCAGGGGGGCCATGTCTGCTGCTGCTGTCCTGCTGGAGGAAGCAGGGCTGTTTTGCCTTTCCAGGGCTCATTTTTAGTCCTCTGCATCTCTCATGGGTGGTAGGTGCTCCCCAGACATCCAGGACAAACAGCAAGCTAGCAATCACAAGCAAATCTGTATCTTTGGGGTATGTGTAGGAACATACTCCATGAGGTTATAACACACCCTTGAGCTTCCTTTAGTTTTGCATGGAGCCAAATTTCTCATCCTTGCCAAAGATGACTGGATTCAAGGCCAAGGGCAGATCTAAGGGTCTCAGGGAAGATAAAGAGGGTGAACTGGAGGGCTCCCATGGGATCAGGGCCTCACCTTGCAGAAGGACACAGCCAGACTTAGGCCCCATTGAGACAAATCCCAGGAACAAGGTGTCTGCACAAAGGCTCTTAACCTGGGGCTTATGCAGAGCAAACTCCTTCAGCCCCTACACTGGCCAAGGAGCTTGAATTTCCACACCTAAGTCTGGGCAAACAGGAATACACCAGCAGGTGATGTGGAATGACCTGTACAGGAAGAGAAGTCTCTTGCTAAATGCCAAGGACTGGAGAAGGGAAAACTGCCTTTTGGTGTCCCTCCTGTTACACCAGAATCAGGAGAAACTGGGATTTGCCTGGCTTGCAGCACCACTTCAGGACACAACTCAAGTGTTGTTCTGTGTCCCAGTCTAAACCAGCAAGGGAAAACCTGTGCTGGATGGGGTTAGGTGGGAGCTTGTTTTATTCCAGCACATGTTGGGCTGATACTCTCTGGACTGTGTTTTTCCAGATGCTCATGTTGAAGGATGTGGTGATTTGGGTCATACTCCTGTCTCTCCTCCTCTGATTTCATGTTGTGTATCTTCTTCTGGCATCTCTGTAGAGGGAATCCTCTTCCTCAGCAATGTGGGGAGGCCCCTGAGCCCCACAGTCAATCCATGGATGTGGGGGCAGGTCAGGAAAGCAGCAGGGATGGCCCTCCCACATCCCACAAACCTCTGAGCTCCACCTGCCAAGCCCACAGAGATGATGTCTGTGAGCATGGATCCATCCCAAACCTGCAGCACTCACAGGACCATTGCCTCCCTCCTTTCTCCAGGAAGCAAACTGCAAACCCGTGTAACCACAGGGACCAGCAGAGCGTGGAGGGCTCAGGCACCAGTCCACGTCTGTCTGTGGCTCCTGGGAAATTGCTTCTGATGAGGCAGGAGAAGATGAGCCTGGGATAAAACAAGCCTCCTGCTGGGTATGTGGCTCTCCTCTCTTCCCAAAAAATGGAAGCACTGTCCTGCAATGGACTGAGAACTTCTGGATCTGTAGATAAAAACAGCCCCAGACCATGTGTCACCCCAGCCCCTCCCAAAATGCCTTTTGGTGGGGGTGGGATTGGGCTCTGGACAGAACAGAGGAGTCTGTTTGGGTGGATTTGCTGCTGGGGCAACAGTAAAATGCAGCTTGAGATCCCTGAATGACCTGTACTGAGTGAAAATGCTTATTCCTACACAGAATATTATTTCTCTCTTAAGTGGAAGAAAAATTCATCTCTCTTCATGGGAGCAGTATGTTCCCCTTATTTTCCACTTGTGCCTGAGTGCTAAAGAGGGTCTTAAGTGGAGCATCTATGGCCATGGAGGGTGACCTTAGTGAACAGGCACATCCTTCCCCAAGCCCTGCCCTTCCCAGAACTGCTGCCAGTATTTCCACCTACAAAACTAGGAACAGACACAACAGGAAGCAATGCTCTGGAATAAAGCAGCTTTTCAGAGACTGGAGACTGGGCACAACCTCTCCCCAGGAAGTGCTGGGATGGGTTGGTGGGTTTGGCATGTGGATGTTTCACGCGCATGGCCATATAATTGCATTTTGCCAGGCCTGGGAAGTGAAAGGATGCTTTCCTTTTCCAGAGGTCAGGCGTTACTGCTCCTTATGGATCTCTGTGCGAAAAGCCGCGGTGCAGAGGATCAGCTCCAGGTTATCCGTGGTTTTTCCTCTCCCTATTCCTGGCTGTGGAGATCCTGAGTGAGAAGTCTGTACAGGATGCAGAGCAGTTGGCAGAAGCTGCTGAGATGGTCTGCAGCTGGCTAAGCTACTCCAGGGAAAAGGGATGGGAGCTGGCATCATCTCCATGTAGCCTGTGGCTGGACACTCCACAGGAAACAGGGAGAGCCCAACAGCCTCACTGGAAAAGTCATCTTCTGCACAGATCAAAGCATGAGACTGTCCTCAAGAGGAGAAAATTAAACTAAAGAGAGTGAGAAACCTTGGGCTGTTTAGAAGAGAGGCAGAGGGAGAATGTGCCTCCCTGGATTGGCCTGGAAAGAGTCAGGCTTGCAGAGGTGGGACATCCTAACAGAGCACTGGGAGAGCAGTGAATTTTATAATTTTCATATGAAATCAAAACAGGTTAAAAACCTTTGTTTGCAAATCCAGAGCATAATTAGCAGTGAGTCATGGGAAGTGTTGTTCCAGCTACTGTAAAAAACCAAGCTGGCACTGAAGGGTCTGCTGGTCATTTGAAAGCACGGAGAGCTTCAGCCCAAGATTCCTCCTTCCTTAATTGCACCACTCTTGGCCACTCGCTCTAAATTAAGCAGACAGGAGCACCAGAGAACTAATGCACTGCTCTGAAAGGCAAACTATTAACCAAAGTGTCTCTCAGATGTTTAACTTCAAGGAGGTGAGATTGAAATCTCATCAATTATGATCAGCGGACACGAGGAGGGCTTGAAGTTCATCCATAACGTAATTTGCACAGTAATAAAAATTAAAGATGTGAAATCTCTGCTGGGCTGAGTCTGCTTCAATCTCCAGGGTGAGTTAGATGGGTCCTTGTGCTATAATTCCCACTGTGTTGCCTGTGTGCAATAAGTGCAATGCAAGAAAAGTTCCTCTGATGCACTTTTGTTACTCAGAGGATATTGCTGTTGAATATTTACACCACACTTATAAATGTAAGGATTTTCTGCACAGTCTCAGGCATATTTCCTACTTTCGGCTTCATTGGCAGTTTTCTCTTTCCAAAATTCACCCAGTTTTTCTGACTGTTTTTCTGGACCGCACCCCTTGCATACTCTTCCTTTAAACACTTTGCCTAAGTTCCCTGCCCTCAGCAAACCAGTCAACAGGAACAATGGACTTAGGGGAGACCGTGACATTCCCGGGTGAAAAACAGGACTGAGTCCTTCACTTTCCCACTGTGCTGCTGACAGAACACTACTTAGCACTCCTACCCTATGACATATTACCCAAACATTAGTTAATTATCCTGCCTGACTCCTTAGAAAGTAGGCAATTAAGTACTTAGGTTCGTTCTCCTTGTGAAGAAAACCAGGCACAAAAAGAGGTTGATAGGGACAGACCAATCCTGTCCTATACGGTGGAGAGCATCCCTGTGCCTGTATCAGAGAATGGTTTGGGTTGGAAGAGATGCTGAAGATCATCTCATTCCAACTCCCCTGCCATGGCCAGGGACACCTTCCACTGGGTTGCTCCAAGCCCGGTCCAGCCTCTTCTTGAACACTTACAGGGATGGGGCAGCCACAGCTTCTCTCAGCAACCTGTGCTGGGGCCTCCCCACCCTCATAAGGAAGAATTTATTCCCAATATCCCATCTAACCCTGCCCGCTGGCAGTGGGAAGCCATTCCCCCTTGTTCTGTCACCCCATGCTTTTGCCCCAAATCCCTCTCCAGCTCCCCTGGAGCCCTTTTATGCATGGGAAGGAGATCTAATGTCTCCCAACAGCCTTGTTTTCTTCAGATGAACACTGCCAGCTCTCCCAGCCTTGATCCAGAGCAGAGTTGTTCCAGCCCTTGGAGCATCTTTATGGCCTCCTCTGGACTTGCTCCAACAGCTCCATGTTCTTCTTATGTTGGAGGTTCCAGAGATGAAGATAGTACCTTAGGTGAGATGTGACCTTCCAGTCAATTCCAATTGAATTCCTCCAGTTTACAGGAGGAATGCAGAGCATGGGGCTTGTCTTACCCATCTCAACCATCTGCAATAAAGCTGAGCCTTTCTAGAATGTGCTTAAACAGACCAGCACCTCAGGAGAGCGATTCAGCTTCACGCAAGATGTGTCCAACTATGGTGGGCTGAATCATCCTCTGGGAAGAGCACCCAAGGAGTCCCCCTTCTCTGTAAGCTCCCAGGGGAAGGTGTGGATGCCCCAAGCAAACAGCGTGACTTGTCTCCAAACCACAGACAGCAGTGCTGCCAGTACCAGTTCTCAAGAGCTCCTGGATCCTGGGAAATGTTTTGCTGCTGTCATTTGAGCTGACTTTGGTGAGCATTGTGGAGGACCACAGACAGAAAGAGGGCTGCAAGCTCGCTACTATCAATTTGATGACCGGTGCTCCATGAATTTGGGATATTTTTGGAGGGAGAAAATGCTGCAATACACTGTTTCTAATGCAGAGAGAAAACATTTAGCAAAAATAGGAGCTTTTTAGCAACAGAAGGAGCTCAAGTCTAGTAACAAGAGCTCTAGCCATTGTGACTAAGTACGCCATAAAATGTGTAATTAGGCACTATAGCAACTATTGAATTCCAAGGCACATTTTGCATCTGAAACACAGGACAGAGCTCTCTTTGGGTGATTCAGAGGAATCATCGCAACACCCCAGCGCTCTGCAGTGTGCAATGAGCATCCCTGTGGGAGCAGTCCTGCCTGGGATGAACACACCTGCCTGGGGGGGGAAGAGATGAGTAAATATTTTTAGCCTGAGGCACAGCTGGGAGTGTCTAGTCTGCTTCCTACGAGTGCTGAATTGTGGAGTGGAGCTGAGCGTGGTGGCGCGTCACACCGGTGGGCACAGAGGGAGTGGCATGGGGGTGACGTCAGAAAACTGCATTTTCCAAAAAAGAAGGACATGGTGTTGTTTGAGCAAAGTCCAGAGGAGGGCTACAAAGTTGGCAAGAAGACAGGAACATCTCCCTCACAAAGACAGGCTGAGGAAGTTGGAGCTGTTCAGCCTGGAGAAGAGAAGGTTGTGTGAAAATCTCATAGCAATCTTTTAGTATCCAAATGGGGCCTACAGGGAAGTCAGAGAGGGATTCTTCATCAGGAACTGCAGTGATAGGACAAAGAGAAATGGTTATAAAGTGAAAGAGGGGAAATTAATCTAGATATTAGGAAAAAGTTCTTTACTGTGATGGTGGTGAGGCACTGGAGCAGCAGAGGGAGGGATGTGGATGACCCAACCTTGGCAGTGTCCAAGGCCAGGCTGGATAAGGCCTTGAGCAATGTGACCTAGTAGAAGATATCCCTGTTCATGGCAGGTGAGCTTGGGACTAGATGATCTTTAGTTTCCTTCCAACCAAAACCACTCTGTGATTTTACCAAAGGATGGAGAGTATGAGCGTGATTTGTGCCACCATTCCCATCTCACTGTCTTTTTCTGCCCTCGGGTGCCCTATTTCAGTTCAGACAGGGCTGAGCATGCCAGTGTACCAAGGAGATCTTCTTTCCCCAGTGTGGCTCAGAGCCACTTGCATCCTTTAAAAGGCATCTTCTGACTCCGATACACTTTCCTCCATTGTCTGGGGCATGTTGTTTTGCAGCTGGAGACTAGTGAATGAAGCTGAGTTACTGACCTTGATTCGAAAAAAATGCACCCTTGTGCTTTGCAAAACAAGCCTATTAAAGCTGGCTTTTATGCAGAGAATTATGCCAATGTGTTCATGGAGGCGCTGGCATTTTGGGCCCCTTTCAATCTTCTGGATTGTCAGTGAGGTCTTTCACTGATTTAAGCCTTCAACCAAAGGACGGATGCTGCAAGAGGCAGTGAAGAGGACTCAAGCAGGTACTGGAGTGTTTAGCCCAGGAGCAGATGCTTGGATCGGGGCCTAGATCAGAAGAGGTATTTTATTATGCTGAAGGAGGTGTTGTTTTACTGCATTGTAAGGAGGCACAGATTATCCCTCTCTCTAAGGGCAGAAATAAAACATCATCTGGTTTTAAGGCTTGTTCTCATCCCTTTTTGGTGTGGGTATGCATGGCAGCCCCACAGGAAATGGGTCTCAATGAGCTTTGCCACTTTTTTCCATCATGTCATCAAAATGAGAGATGAAGATGAGTGAGGCCAGTTTGAGGAGCTTTTGGAATTCCCTCTGAGCCTGCTCCAGCTTTGCCCACAGGTTAGAAACATTTTTCTTTGAAGGTGCTATGGGAGGCAGCAGGGGTTTGGCTTGGGAGGAAGCTCTTAGCCTGGGTCTGGTGCAGGCAGGAGGTTTTATTCCCTTTGCACCATGTTTGAGTTAAACGAGGCCCTGGCCTTGAAGGAGGAGCTCGGTTAGGTGAGCACCGCCAAAATCTGGTAGGACAATACCCTACCAGGCCAGCGCTCCGCTTCCGCTCCCTGAACATTGGGAGTTTACACAACTGCAGCCCACTTGAGGTTTCTGCCTTGCTTCATGGCTGAGCAACGAGACCCCAAATGTTACAGCTCTGCCTAATGTCCTTGGCTCTGTCCTGCTTTGGAAGGAAACATGCAGCGGCCTGTGCTGCCAATGCTATTTCCTCTCTCGCTTGTCTTTAAAGGTCTCTTTTTCCAACAGCTGATCGGCTCCGCAGCTCCGGGGAGGACGTGAGATCCGGCTGGCCCACGAGCTGGCTGGTATGGCTGCGTGCCATGTTGTTGTTTGTATTGCTTTCATTTTTCTGGCGTTACTTGGCTCTTCCACGAAACTTGTTTTCATCCTGAACTATGTGCTCATTACATATCCAAACGCCCACGCGAGGTTTTGCATGAGGAAACTCGAAACACACGCGCAGTAGAGAAGCAAGTTTCTGATGGGGGGGGGGTTGAGATATTTGTCTCAAGGCTGACAAACAATTGTAAAATCCCCAAGTTTCCTGCAGTTGGGGTTCCAGCTCGCTGATGACAAGCATGTGAATGCTGTCTGTGCATCCTCCTGGCAAAGAGACGTGGGGAACATCTCTTGTGGTCACCTTGGCCTTTCCCAGCAGCTCCAGCTACTGTCCAAGGCACACGTCCAGGGACCTCCGAGCTCTCTGGCAGGCTGGTCCCTGAACGCCAAAGGGACCTTCTGCTGCTAGGAAAGCTCTCTCTTCCCCTCTGCGGCCCCATCCTCAGAGAGCAGCCAGCCAGAGAGCAGGCAGTACAGATCCACCCCGCCAGCTCTGGGCTGGGAGGCACCAAAACGTGCTGGAGGGTTTCAGTGAGGTCCCAAGTGAGGGGAGCAGAAGGAGGAAAACTCTGCACAGGGTTTGCTTCGTAAGGACAAGGAAGTTTGTGAAGGGCCTGGAGCATGAGTCTGATGAGGAGCAGCTGGGGGGAGCTGGAGGGGATCAGCCTGGAGAAAAGGAGACTCAGGGGGGAACTTCTCACTCTCTACAACTCCCTGACAGGAGGGTGCAGCCAGGTGAGGATTGGTGTCTGCTCCCAGCAATGGGATGAAAGGAAACATCCTCAAGTTGTCCCAGGGGAGCTTTAGATTGGACATGACGGAAAATTTCTTGACTGAAAGTGCTGTCAAGCACTGAAATAGGCTGTTCTGGGTAGCAGTGAAATCATCATCCCTATAAGTGTTCAAAAATCATGGAGATGTGGCACTTGGGGACAGTTCAATGGTGGGTTTGACACTGCTGGGTTAATGGTTGGACTTGATAATTTTAGAGGTCTTTTCCAACCTCAATGATTCTATGATCCTATGTGTGAGTGCCCTCTTTGCAGTACTTCCCTGGAGCAATGGGTCTCAGTCACTGCTGAAGGTAGGATGAGGCATGTTGGTGCCATTGGGCTCCCCACATTCCTCAGATCCAGTGTTACATTGGCAGAGCAAGCACAGCACGGGCCTGGACCAGCACAGTGGGGTTCAGATTTTCTGTGTTTTCTGGGTTTTCTCCCCCTCTTCTATGGCCCCGTCACCAGCTGGGTTCCAGCAGCTGCCCTGGTTGGGATACAGAGAGCTCATCTGGAGGCTGCAGGCCATCCAAACCTGCAGCACAACACTGCCCTGCACATCACGCTGCTCCCCACCGTGCTCTGTCCACTCAGAGTGTGGAAAAACCCTCTTCTCCAGCAGCCACTGCTACTGCACAGGACTGGGCAGGCTGTGCTGGAGGGACCAGAGGGCTCGGCTTGCAGCTTTGGATTGCTCTGCTTCCTCACAGCCTTCCCCGCTGCCTGTGCTGCAGATGAATAAAGATTTTCCAGGGCTGTCAGTACTGCGTATTTCACCAGCATTCCCTTCACTTTAAGTCCAAAATGTGCTAAAAATACGCTGGCTTGGCATCCAGGTCTTGATTCAAGTGGTAACAGGATATTGGGCAGAGAAATCCTGGGGTGGTTTCACTGTGTAGCAGCGAGCTTCTGGCTCTTTCTCCTTTTCCTCCTGCTCCTGTCTGCTGCAGGGCTGTTATCCCCACTCTCAATCCCCTAAATTTCATATTCAGAGGTCACAGAATTCACATGGCATCGCTCTCCTTGGGCTGGCAGTTAGCAAGCCTCCAAACACTGAGGTGACATCTCTTCCTCTGGGGTTGAGAATATATTATAAGCAAAATATTTGTTTTATTATTCCTGTGGTAATTTTGGGAGGGGGATGCCTGCAGCCTGGAGCTGGGATAAGTGAGGTCTGAAATGCCACAGTAAGGCCACAAACTTCAAAAGGCTTCGTTAGTGAAGAAGGAGAAGGAGATGTGGATGTTTGTGCCTCATCCATGGATTTTGTTGTGTTGCTGCTGAGCCGTGTGGCTTTGATACCAGTGAAAACACAGCAAACCCCCTCTGGGAAGGGGTCTTGAGATGAAGTGCTTTCTTCTCCCCCTCACTTTTGAAACACCCAGTTGATGTTCAGCCTTCAAGGCTGCTGAGCGAGTTTTTCATCCGCAGGCAGATTTTGCTGCCACATTCTCACTCACTTTCCTAAAATAAAGGGGAAAAAAATAAAAGAATCCTTGTGCTAATTTAATCTAGCCAGGCATCCTGCTGTCCTGCCTCATAATATCTCTCCAATCTGTCATTTCCAACAGACAGTGGTTTATTGGTTTGGCTTTTTTTTTTTTTCCTCCCCCTGCTCTTGAAATATCTCCCCTTGTTTCTCAAGGTAGCCCAGAGCTCTCCCAGGGGTGTCCCAAGTTTCCCCCTTGCTTTGGTGGAAGCTCTGGGTCAAAACATCTCCCTTCTCCAGGAAAAACCCTACAACAACCTCAGACAGAGAAAAGCTTGTTAAAGAATGCCCAGTTTATGTGCTGGTCCTGTCAGCACTGTGTTGATGGACTCAATGGTCTTAAAGATCTTTTCCAACCTTAACAATTTTATAATTCCAGGAGCTGGTGCAGGATGAAACCTCACTGGGTTTCTCTTGATCCCTTTCCCAATCACCCACCCACATGGGACCAGGGAAGGAGCATTTGGTAATTAACACTCCTCAGCCCCCTGAGCCCCTCAGGGCACTCTTTTGAGCCCCATGGGGCACCCTCTGAGACTCTCATCCCCACAGTGCATTCCCCAAACTTCTCGGCTCACCTCAAACCCTTGAGGCATCCCTTGAGCTCCTCAGGACATCCCCTCAGACCCAGAGCCCCTCAGCTCTATGGGGCATCCTCTGAGCCCCTCAGGCCACCTCAGCTCCATGGGGCATTCCCTCAGTCCCAGAGCCCCTCAGGCCACCTCAGCTCCATGGGACATCCTCTGACTCTCTCAGGGCAGCCCGTCAGCCCCTCTAAGGATCCCCTGAACGCCTCACGGCCCCTCAGCTCCGAGGGGCAGCGTCTGAACCCCTCAATCTCACTGAGCAGCCCCTCAGCCGCCCCGGAGCCCCCTCAGACTGTCCCCACCCCGCCGGCGCGGCCCCTTTAAGAGCGCGGCCCCTTTAAGAGCTTGGCCCCGCCCCCCGCGGTCGCTGCCGGGGCCGCTGCTGACAACAAGATGGCGGCGGCGGCGGGTCCGGCGGGCGCTGAGAGTCGCGTGTTGGGCTACAGCCTGCACCGCTGGAGCAGCTTCTCCTCCACCTACCTGCCCGAGTGAGTGCCGGGCTCGGCGGCGCGCCTGGAACGCGCTCCGGGCTCGGGTCTGGGGGTGGCCGGGCGGCTGGGCCTGTGTGCGGCCTGCGCGGGCCCCGCGCTGAGGCCCGCGCGGGGAGGCCGCGGCGGGGGGAGTGGGAGCGGAGCTGTGTGTGAGCGGCGTTCTGTGTGTGAGAGGGTTCTGTGCAGCAGATTTTGGGGGCCCGTGTGTTAGCAGGGTCTCTACAGCAGAGTTTGGGGCGGCTGTGTGTAAGAAGACTCTCTACAGCAGGGTTTGGGGGGCTGCGTTTGACGGAGATCTGTACTGCGGGACTTGGGGGTGTGAGTGGGGCAGGAGGTGCTCAGCAGGGCTGGAGGTTCAGGGACGGGGCACCATCACTCGGGGCTGTGTTTGGAGCAGTGGTGCATGAAGAGATTTGGGAGGAGTTGCGTGGGGCAGAGGGTCTGGGCTTGCAGGTTTTGAGGTGGTGAGTTAAATGGGGAGGGCCTGGAAAGTCAGGTTTGGGGGTAGCTTTAGGACGAGATATGGGCAAAGGAAAGTTGCAGCTAAAGAGGAGAAGCTGACCCCAGATTTGGGGGAAGAACAGGTGCCGGTGTGGGAGAGGCTGGTCAGTTACTGGGTGAAACGAGAAGAAGGGTCAGTGCTCCACCTGCCCTGCCCTGCCCCTGTCAGGTGCTTGTGGGCTCTGTGGTTTTTGGCAGCTGGGCGTCCTGTCCTGCCCCTGACCTCTGAATGCTGGGCTGTGTGTGCCTTTAGGGGAAAGGGGTCACCTGCTGCTCTAATCTCCTGCCTCTAGGAATCTGAGGGGTGGCAGGAGCTGTTAGAGCCATCGGTTTGTGCTGCTGTACCAAGTGATCCCACCCTCTGTTGACATCCAGCTGCAGCCTGTGGAATCCCTTTAGTGCTGACAGTCAAGTTTGGAGTGATCACAGCGTGGTTTAGGTGTGATGTTTTTGGTACACCTTTGGGATAAGCCATCCTTTGTGCTGGAATTCGGGAGGACTGTTGGGGTCACAGCACAACGAGGTCATTATGGGCTGTCCAGACTCATCCCATCATCGATTGGGCTGCATTTGCTGACCTTTGATTGATGTATCCTCAACTCACCTGCTATCAACAAGTGACAGAGTTGCCTTAGTTGTTAATTATTAATATCCTCAATTATCTCCACTTTGCAAAATGAAGTAAACCTCTAAATCCAGGTTTTTAACTGAACTGTGAATTGTTTTGTTTTTCTGTATGTTTTCTGTGTTAGATGTGAAAAAGAACTGGTTTCTTTTCTAATTGGTGATCTTTGGTGGTAATGAAGCCATCCCTTTACCTTTCCTGTTAAACAGCTTGCCCTTAGGGTGCCTCTTTCAGGTCTCTGATGATCTTGTAGTTATTTCTACTGGCATTTCTGGCTTTTAAAATCTTGTTAAAGTGTTGGTCCCTGAGGAGAGGGGTGACAGTCCATTATTGATCTCAGTGATGCTATACAAACACAGAGTATTGTCTTTGTCCTTGATATTCCTTTCCAAGGCTCCCATTAGTCCCTTTTTGCTGCAGACTCGTGTCAGGAATTAAGTTTCACGTGGCATCTGCAGTGCTGCCCAAAGTCCTTAATGCCTTCCCTGATACAAATTCCCATTCCTGTAGCTGGGATGGTATTTTACAAACGTGTGACCTTGCATTTGGCTGGTTTTAAGATGTTGCTTAAAAGTGCTTGTCGTCAGTGAAAACAATTTTATCTGCTTTTAAGCACTGTAATCCGAGCAATGGGCTTGTGCTCTGGTGTGCTGACCTTGGTCTGAGGGATTCTGGTCTTGCTATGGAAGTTTTGGTTTTTACTTGTTAACTTTTTATTCCCGTGGCCTGGGAGAGAGCTGGAATACAGTCTGAATTGGAAGGGGGAGGCTTTGACCTGTGGTTTAAGATCAGCCTTTCAAAAAGGGAAAGTTTAATAAGAAATGTATGGGAGGGTGAGTTTTTGGGGTGGACTGAAGATGGAAATCTTGAAAATTGCTGGGACAAGACCATAGCACCCTGTGGGATGAACAGGCACACACAGCTAAAGGTTCTCTTAGTATTTGATATGCAGAACAAAATGATGCTTGTCTGGAAGAACTTGATCTTAGAGGATGTTTTCCATCCTGCATGATTCTGTGACATTGGGAATTCTGGTTATGCTGTAGTTTAAATAAATTTGCTGGCATAGCTAGAAAGAAACCACTTTAACCTTTAAGGAGAAAAGAGGCTCTGCCCTCATGTATATAGGAGTGAATATACAACTTATTAAATATTATTGATTGTTGTTGGGAGTTGTGGTATTGCAGGCAAAGTGCTCAGGGAGGAGCAGCAGAGGAGTTAAGGATGATTTAAACACATGCCTTAAGTAGCTGTATGGTTTTAAATGTAAAACAGAGTTCTGGATGTAAAACTTTCAGCACTGCTGACCAGGGAGGAAATTAGATGTCTAGTGACATCTCACCTGATTATGTGATGCTGAACTGACATTGAAACTTTTCAGAACACTGAAATCATCTGATAACCTCTCTTTTAATTAAAAAAAGCCTAAAGAAAGCCAAACAAAAAGTGGTTTTCAAAGCCTTTCTGGTCATGCTCTAGTTGAGGATCAGTAGCCTATTGAAAAGCACTCATTTTCTTTCAGTGACAGAGAAGCTTCCTCTGCTGAATGCCAGCATCTTTCCTCTGCATTTGCTGGTGGTACTGGAGGATTAGTGCTGGATCCAGTTTCTGGCAGTTTTACCTGTGCTGCAGCTACCTGCATGTTTGCAAGGACCTTTCCAGACATGAAGTGAAGATTGTCTTAATGAAAAGAAATACTTCTGTTTTTCAAATCATTGGAGATGTCTATTAGTTTGTACCTGCAAGACTGACTTGGATATTTATTTTAGAAATTGTGGGTAGAAATCAAAGAATTGGTCTGGTAACAGTGGCTGGCTTAGTCTGTGTTTTAGGGGAGGTTGTGCCTTTGGGAAGAGAATTGATCCAGGAGGAAATTTGGTGTTGAAACATCTGATGTTTCCAGAGATGCTCTGCCTGTGCTGAAGCATCAATTCAGCATTGAGAGGCTTTGGCTTATCCAAACTGCAAAATGCTCAGCCCAGCCCATTGCCTGAGAGTGCTCTGTCAGATCCATTCCCTGTCTCTCCAGGGTTCCTCCCTGGAGGAATGGAGCCCCAGGGGGGGGGAATGGAGCCCCAGGGGGGGGGAATGGAGCCCCGGGGGGGGAATGGAGCCCCAGGGGAGGCTGCTCCCTGATGCCTCACATGGGGCTGGCCTAGGGGTTGTCCCAGCATGGCAGTGGCTTCACTCCAGTGACACAAAGGAGTGCTGGTGTATTTAGACGTGCACAGAGATGGGGAGATGGACTCAGTCCTCTCCCTTCTCTGCCCTCCTGCAGGTGAAGAGTTATAGAAGGTACAATTTTTTTTTAAATTTTTATTTTATTTTTATTTTATTTTTTTCCCCCTTTGGTAAGGAATAGAACTAGAAGCTCTCGCTCTTCACTGAGAGAAGCGCTTCATATCCTGACTTTTTTAGTGGCTTGTTTTTGTACCTGCTCCAGTTTGAACTTCCTCCTGAGGTGAATGAGAGGTGAAGTGCTGTGCTCTGTATGATGGCAGTCATGTACCCTTTTTTATTGCCAGATTACTGCATCCTGGGGCTGTGGGTTCTAGTGGCTGCATCATCCTCATGACTGATGGCATTTTGTATTTGATAATGCACTCAGGTCCTTCTGTCACTGTTTTATATGGCTGAAATCCCACTTCAGAGACTAACAAGAGCTTTTTGCTGTGTTCCTCTATTCACTTACTTTAGTGAGGAATGTTCATCCTGTTTCTGTGGCTCAAATTTTCAGTCCTTCAAGTTTTCCTGCATGGAATCTCTGTGGAGGAAGATCAGTATATTTCCTATGTTTGACTCTAGGATTTTTAATTAGTGTTTTGTTTATTTCTTGTGCTAAGGTTGTTATTAAGAATATAAATTAAGATTGGTTTCTTAGCTGATAATTAAATACCATTAACAACCTCTTAGCTGGTGTCACTTTTTCACTGCAACTCACTTTTATCTATTTAATGATCAGTTGTTCAGAAAATTCCAGTCTTCTCCAGTTTGATGCCTTGAGTGGTGTCATATGCTGAAGGCTGAGTAACTCTGTTGTCCCTTTCCTAGGAAGTACCCTGGAGCAGGGAAGGATCTAGTTGATTTGTTAAAATACACTCAAAATAGGTTTATTTTTTCATCAGTTTTCTGTATTTCCATCAAATTCAGGGAAGCAAACTTAGTGTAAGATAATTTGATAGTACAATATGAGTGACTCATAGGCTTTTAAAGTGAGAATGCAAATTTAACTTTTGCTTTCTAGTTATGAGGATGTAACAGCAAGTTCCTGACCAAACTAAAATGTGCTGCTGTAGTGGTCTACTCTGAAAGAAGTGTACTCTAATATTTTCAAATCTTGCAAAACCTTATCCAGAAGGTGAAGAGAGCACATGCAGCAAACTTTTTGGGGTAAAGTCCATAAGGATTAAAAACAACAGACCTAAACAAACAAACAGCAGCAAATGAAAAATAACTTGAATTCCAGCTCCTGTGCTTGCTGAGATTTTTGTAACAGGAAAAAACATATGTTTGTGGCCAGTGAAACGTGGTTCTCTGTTTCTCCTCTAACCACATGAAACTGATGACTCAGATCTGTACCATAGAGGTTCATAAATCTCCTTTTAGATGCATCCAGCTCCTGAAGAATCTCCTGTTCAAGCTGAGGGCAGTCATGACTAATGAAAAGGTTTATTTTTAATATTATGTTCCCTGAGCCCAAGCTCTGTTCCCTTTACAAGGCGAGGATACATTCTGCTGAGGTCTAAGCAGTTTAAAGCCGTGTAAACCAGACCCAATAGTGGAAGAGTTGTAGAACTGTGACTTTGGAGGTTTTTTGCACTAATAATAACCATTAATATACTTTTTTCAGCTTGAGTTATCAGCATTTCTAGCTTTACTTCAGTATTTTGACGTAGCCAATTCACTTTCCTTGTTGTGGTTGCTTTGCCTTTAGATAGGGGAAGACAATTACACACAGGGGCTGGCTCTGTAACTGCTGATGACTTTCAGTATTGATCAATACTTCCAATACTTCATTTCTTAACATGAGCAGGGGATGCAAACCCTGGCTAACCAGTGAGCTGCTCCACTGCTTTCCTCTCAGCTGAGCCCCTGTGTACAGAAATGCTCTCAGTTCTGCTTTTCATCCTTTTTAGTGGCCAGTGGAAAATATTTTTCTCCCTCTGCTTGTCTGTGTGGACTTTTTGGATGTTTCTAGACAACCTCATGTTCTGACAGGCATTTTTTTTTTTTGCATCATTTCTGTAGCCTAGGATTTTCTGTGAGTGCTGAAATTCAGTATTACAGAGCAAAATTTTTCTGTAGAAAATAAAGTTGCCACCTATTGAATGCAAAACTATAAAATGCTTCTTTGGTGTCTGATAAAGTTAATTAGTGAGAAAGAAAAATGTCAGAGGTAGAGGGAGTGAAAAAAATCACAAAATTATGAAGTTATGAGGGATTATGAGTTATGATATCTCTTGCTCCCTAGGTAAAAGCACAAGTGCTGTAATATCAGGAGAAACCTCTTTAGGCTCCAGTTAAAATATAGATGTTATTTAAGAGATTAGACAGGTTTATTCACTGGCAGAAGGAGGAAGGTGAAATGCTAATTGCTCAGGTTCCCTGGTGTGCCCAACCTGGCAGAACCTGCAGTGCTCTGATGTTCAGCCTATTCTGGGATGGCATTTTACAGAACATTAAGAATGTAAAATTTTCATGGGAGGTGTTAACATTATCAGATTGTGGATCATTTGCTGTGTATGTTGCTGTATAGCCTGGGAGTTTAATAAAAGTTTTCCAGCCTTTAATTACTAATTACTGGTTTAAAGACTAAGTAGTTATTAAAACAGAGTTTTCCTTGGGATAAATGTTATTGTTCAGGCATCACGTACAGTCTGCTTGATTTTTTTTTTTCATGGCAAAGAATATGGTTTTTAATTTTGTACATTCATTATGTTTTTATCAGATTGCTGGTAGAATGGTCAGGTTTATCACCACCACTAATTTTGTAATCTGATCCTGATTTTTTTTCTGAGATTAAGTGGTGTGGGTAGCACTGATTCCATCACTTACATACATGGTGACTTGTTCCAAAGCAAGCCAATGCTTGACTTTATTGCATGTTAATATAAACTTGTAAACCCAGATGTAATTTTGCTTTTTTGCCTGTTGAATTCCGTGGGAAGAGTGAGCTGTAAGTTCACAGGGTTTGAATTCCATAATGCACCAGTTCCTGGAAGGAGAGGAGGAACACTGAAGATGTAGAGTGGTTTGTTGCTTTAGGTAGTTGCTATTTCAGTCATTACTTCCAACTCAGTGTGCATAATCCTTGAGAAATTATTTCCTGAATCAATTTAAATCAAGGAGCACAACCATTTATTTAAGTTGAGGACAGCAGCCTGCGTGTCTGAATTTAAACTGCAGGAACAGTCTGGCTGGTAGCACTTGCTCTTCCTTTGCTGGCACCTTCTGCTGTTCCTGGAAGAGGACAGGATCTTCATCATGGAGAAAAACTGTGCTCTGGTCAGTTTGAATTTGGTGGTGTTTTCCTTGGTCTTCCCTGCCTTTCCTCCTGAGACTGGCTGGGTTCATAATGCTCAAGTCATGCTCAAGCTCTGGGAAGATGCCTGAAAAAACATTGAAACTCTCTTTAGGAGATGACCTGTATTTTTCTGGAATCCTTTTCTGTCAGTACATAGTTTAAACAGCGTTTGGCTCTTATGGTAATTATATTTAAACAGCAATTTCCCAACCTGTTCTGCACTTGAAGTTTTATTAGTAAAGAGATGCTCTTAACTCAGAGTGTTAAATTGGAGGTAAAAATTTGGGTGAGGTAAATTGACCCGTGAATAAGGAATTGATGAATGAGTTCCCACTCCACTCTTCTGTGACAGTGTGTTATTGCTAACTTTCAATTTTGTCTTCTAAAAATCCTTGTTTCTGCTACAGGGTTTGGAAACTCTCAAATATGAAAGTAATTTTGGCCTGGGAACTGCTGTATCCTTTAGCATGAATTATGTATATTGATCCAAAATAAGGAATTATTCCCTAATGTAATCCAGGGTTAAATGTTTGACCTGTACTGCATTTCTCCACATAACCAGCACTGAACAGGCTGAAACTTCCTTTATCTTCCCAGATCTGTATTTTGCCTTCTGCATTCCTTGAGTTGCACTGTCAGTGAGAGAAGCTTAATTTTGAAAGGAAAACTGTGAAAGTTTTCCCACCTGGAACCAGGAGGCATTTTCCATAGAGTTTTGGTGGAAACATTTCCAAACCTGACATCAGTTTGGGCATGAGGGCGCTTCAGTCTGTTTTGTTGAACATGGTCTGCTTTAAATTCTTTTACAGGCATCAGTTTTTTGGGTGAACTTTTACTGGGTGTGAGGTTACAGTGCTGATGAGTATTAAAGATGTGTTTATGGCTTACATTTAGCAATGTATATCTTTAAATATCATCACTCAGTCTGGTTTTGTGGCTTCCCCTGAGTGGAATTATTACAAATACAGTGGAATATAAGAGCATCCTTGCACTGTTGTGAAATTGTGGAAGGCCTTGATCTACTTCCTGGCCTTTGTTAAGTTTTTCCATATGTGCATTAGTCAAACAGAAATACTTTACTGAGGTTGTGATGCTTCCAAAATACAGCACAGGGAATTTACATAGATGTGTGCTAGACACTGCTTTCCTGTAATCTCCTTAAAAAGAATCTGTCCCATCCCAAGAAAATGCTTTTGGAAATGAGAAGTGAGCAATGCATAAGTGGGCTGCTCCACCAGAATTGTGGAAGATTTGGAAAGTCCAAGTTTTTGTGGTGATTGCTGGCTGTAGAAATCCCTATGTTCACACACAATCCAAACTATTTTCAAGCCAGATAGGAGATTTTCTCAAGATGAAAACTGAACATTGTTATCCAGTGGTTGTGGGTGGCGATGTTTTAAATTCTGGAGGATTTTACTCCAGTATTTTATCTATTGGCTACAAATTCAGTCAACTGAAGAGTGTAATCTCTTCATCTTTATCCTTGAGTCTTGAAGGGCAGAATTCATGCTATTCTTGGTCTTTTTATTAAGCCAGGGATTTATTTCTACTCAGGGAGTCCTTCGGTATCTCACCTAAGCTTGGTTAAAAGGCAGGAATTCAGATATCCTTGTGTGCTCAAATATTCTTTCTGAGGATAAGAATAGTATGTACAAGTGGACATGTATAATATCTGTGCAGGTAATAATTTGTACCAGTGAACACAGAGTACAAAATGAGTAAAGGAAACTGCATCAGATGATCTTATAATCACTGAGTTCACTAATATCACCGGCATTTTAAGTTATTTTCTTATAAAAAAAACAGATCAACATTAATCAAACTACATAGAAAAGATCAGTTTTAGTGATCTAACAATTCTTAAATTCAAACCCAGAGTTAGTGCAGAGAGAGAACGAACCTTGGTAATTTTCCAAGCTTAGAAGATTCTCAGCATCACTTAGCAGTGAAATTGCATCTAAACTATAATCCCTAAATGTTGGGACAATTAGGCTGGTAATCATCTGTGATGCATGAAGTTTCTGTGGGTACCAACTTCAGTAAATAAATGACTTTATTTTTTTCTCCAGTTTGTTTTTCCTCTGTGCTAATACTGATATTCCCAGCCTGGAGCTGGGAGCTCTTGCCACCAAGGATTTGAATCTCTCAGCGATACAGTCAAAAGTTTAATCTGTGATTTAGGGTTGTCGAGTGTCACTGGAATAGAAGTTATTTACTGGGCTCTGATAACTTGGAAATGACCTGAAGTTGTGCCAGGGGAGGGTTAGATGGGATATCAGCAGGGGATTCTTTACCAAAGGGGTTGTCCAGCCCTGGCTCAGCTGCCCAGAGCTGTGGTGGATTCACCATTCCTAGAGGGATTTTAAGGACGTGGCACTTGGGACATGGTTTAGTGGTGGCCTTGGCAGTGCTGGTTTATTGGTTGGACTTGGTGGTGTTAGGGATTTCCCAGCCCCAAGTAATTCTGTAACTTCCTGCACTACACTGCTGTGGTTTTAGTCACTATTGTTACTATTTCATTCCTGTCATGTCTCTAGGAAAAACTGATGAATCAAAAAAGTCTTGTTTTAGTCTTAACTGGATGGGGGGACTGATCAAAAAGTACTTCTTAACTTGCCTCACTGGAAATGTCTACAACAGGGTCATTTACCATTTAAGGTTGGTCTGGCTGTGATGATCGGCAGCTTAAAAAACAAAAGCAGACTTTCAATGTAAAAATTGAGAACCTGATTTTAGTTGGCCTGTTTCTAGGCCAGAACTAAGTAATCCCAGGTTTGTTGTCCAGTGTCATCTGATGAATATATTTCTGTAAGATTTCTAGATTCTTCAGTTTATTTTTGTAATGCTGTATTTACTAAGCTATTTTATTTTTTATAGAAATAGATTTATAATATACTGGATGACAGTGTGAGACTGCTGAGGACATGAAGCAAAATTGAACAAAAAGTTGGCCAGTCTCATGACATTATAATATTTAAAACTGTGCTCCTGTGCATGTTCTATTCAAACTTTGTTTTGCTATGCAAGAGGTTAAGAATCCTATATTATAAAAAAGTAACCCCAAAACCCCCACTTTTTTTCCTGAATGGATCTGAATAATAACATCCTGTTTTACTGTGTTTCAATCAAGACATTTTCATGTCTTTACATCCTTCTGCCACTCTCACCTTTCCAGTGAGAAGGAGAGAAACTGAAGAAGAACCTAAAAAGTGTTTTTTGACCTGCTTTAGGGGACAGCTATAGGTACATGCTGTAGGTTTTCAAACATTGCAGCCAGGTGGTTCAAAACCAGCATGGCTTGTAGTGAGTTATGGGAGTTTCAGGAGAAAAAAACCCTGTATTTCTTTCCAGATCCATTGGGTTTTTAGGTGGTAAGTAATTTTTTTTCTCCTTGTTTTTCTTGGTTAAGGCTGTGTGTACATTCCAGTGTCTAGGCTGGGCAGGATTATCTCTGTGGATGCTTTCTGCTGGCTGCTGTGAGGGTTCTGCATGTTTGGAATAGTTCGATCCACCACGTCTTCCAGTGGACTTAGTGGAAATTCTAGTCCGTGTATTGCAGTTGCTGTATTCTTCCCAGTCTCTTCTGGGATGGTTGTAGGAAAAACTGAAAGAATCATCATGTGGACAACCCTGGAGCAAGTATTTAGCCCATTTCTAGCCAGTCTGTGTTTTCCTAGCACTCTGAGTGCCTTTTTGCAGTGTAATGGCGTGGTAGCTCTGTGGTTTTGAAGAAGAGTCTGAGTTCCAAGTCCTCTTAGTGAAGCCTGTGCCCTTTCCTGCACAGCTGCTCTCTGAAGAGCCATATGAATGTGCCAAGCAAAGAGAGTGTTTGAGATTTGTTTATTCTTAAAGACTTGTTCCTAAAGTCATGGATTTCCCTAATAGCAGCTCCATGAAAATATTTAGGTTAGATGCAAATTACAGCAGCCTTAAACCCAATTTGCAGCGTATTCTGCAAAGTCATCTTATTTCTCCCATTCCCACTGGAGCAAAGGAAAACTGTCCCTTAGTGATTGTCGTGCCTGAACCCACAGAGCTCTTTGCACTGAGAAGTCCCCAGGCATGGGGACATCTCTGTCATTCCAGCAGAGATCAGTCAGCAGTTGGCACAAAGGCTATGACAGTTTCTGGGTTGGTAAAAGGAAAAATTATCTCCTTCCAGCAGATGTGAGACCAGTGTCTGCCTGGGTAATGAAAAGTAACTTGCACCGTGTTCTGCCAAGAGCTTTCTGCGTGGAACCAACCGCTCTTTAGTCATGGGAATGCTTACAGTGAGGTTTAGCTCCTGGGAGCTGTGCAGGCAGCCAGGTTAGGGAATAAGGCACGCCAGGGCTGTCTCTGGAATTGCTTGTGGTGTTAATAAAATGGCCCCTCCTGCTTTGCTTTTCATTCTAAAAGCAGAGGGTCTAAAATTCTCAGCATCCAGAGTTCCAACATCACGTCATCTCATTTTTTTCTTTCCAGTAGAAAGAGGGGATTGGGAGTTCACTCCAGTGGGAACCCCTTGTCCCAATCCAGCTGCTCGTATTTTGGTCTCAGTTTGTGCTGGTGCTGGTGTGAGCTGAGCTGGAGAACTGCTCTGATGAAATAAGTTATTTATGCAAATCTTTATTATAGCTGCTGGTGTAGGGAGGGGGAGGATCCTTTACGAGTGGGTGGGCTGGTCCCTTTGGCAGTGTTGTAAATTTGTGCTAGACTTGATCTTGTACCCACAGCTGATGATGAGAAGTTCTCTCAAACCACGTTTAATGGGTTGCTTTTTTCACAGGAAAAGCTTGCGTAAAACCGTTGGTACGTGTGGTAGCTCGAGGGCTTACAAATACCTTTTCTAACGTCTTGTGACAATTACATGGAAAGTCGTTGTGTTAATGGAATTTTCACTTCTAAAGTTTCTCAGATTTTAATCTAGGTGTCATATCTGCAAAGCCTCCCTCTGGGTACTGTGTAGGAGTTTTGTGATGTCCAGAAAAAGGGCTTCACATGGAAAAAGGCATCTGCCATTAGGACGTGCATTTGTTTGTTTCTTATTGCCTCATGGCTGCTGCAGTGCTTGAATTCCTCTGAGTCCATAAATTTTCCTAAACTGTTATGGTAAATTGGCTTTGTACACATGGACTTCTGTCTTCAGTGTTTGTTTAATCTTAATAAATTAATACCCCGTGTATTTTAAACATTTCTAACTCCATTGATACTGCTATCTTTATCTTTCACATTTCTTTTTAGCCTTTATTTTGTGTGAGCTGCCTGTCCCTTTTCTCTTGCTCTGTGGAAGGGTTTTTATCTTGTCTGGCTGTGCTGATTGAGATCTTCCTTGGTTGTGGCAAAACTGATCTTTGACCTGGAGAAGCAAACAAATCTGCTTCTAAAAATACGGCATTTGGGATCTGTCCCAGGTACAAAATGCCTCTTCCCAGCTGGGCATAATCTGACTGTGCAGCAGTGCCAATTCCTGCGAGTGTTGCTCAGTGTATGAAGAGTTTATTGTCTGATGTTTAAACAAATGTAATGGAATCATAAATAAAATTTATTCTGTAGGATAACTTGTCTTCTTGTGTTCCAGGATTAGAATAAAGTTCCATAAAGGAGAAAAGCCATACAGCATTATCTAGTTTTATCTGCCTTTGTATCCCTAAAGTATTTAATATAAGATACATATCTTTAAGTTTAGCATTTTTTTTCTCTCCAGATGCTAAGAGGTATTAAGAATTTATTAAATACCATGTCTTACCTATGGCATGGTACAGGAGACTGCAGGTGATTCTTCTCAAAAGCAAGTGTCTGTGGTTTCTAATGGTGACTTAGCTTTCAAACTGGCAGCTTTTATTAGAAATTTGTGTTTCAGTTCCCAAATTCTTCCCTTTGCTTAGATTGGTTTGTTTTGTCCCAGTTGTTATTAAAGCCAGGGCCAGATTTTCTCTTGTAATTGAGCCTCTTTGCAGTGCAGATGATGTTGTTAGCTGGATGTTGAATTATGTAGAGCCATGTTTTTTATGTTTGATGGGGTTGGAGCAGAGGGCAGTTCTGTTCCATTGCATTTTCCCAAGTGGGGATGGGTGAATAAAGCAGCCACAGACCTGGATCAGTGCTGGCATCGCTGTGTTAATAAATGCTGTGCTATGATGGGAATCAGCTAAAGGGAGGGGGAACTTCAGTTTTATTCCTGCACTGTGTGAAAATCTGGAGGTGTTCTCCAAGCCTGTGGATAGACACAGCCACTTGGCCAGCTCTCAAAAGTGTTCAGATTTAAGAGGCCACCCTGGTGTGGCTCCTGGCCGTGTCCCTTGTCCCATCATGGGACTGCCTGGATACCGTTGCTACTGCGGTGATTTTGGGCTGCCCAGTGTGGAAAGAGCCAGCTGATTTCTGTCTGGTAATGCTCAACCTCTGACTTAACCTCTTTCCCTTTGGAGCTTTCATTGGAGTGCTTTTTCCTCCAGCCCTTTGTAGTAATCCAGATGCTCGTGTTCTTTTCCTCCTACACAGCAGATGGAGATGGCAGAAGCCTTTTGATGACTGTTTCCTTCTTTTTACATAAGTTTTATGAGCTGACGAGTTCGTTAGTTGGAAGTGGTGAAGATCACAAGCCCTGTCCAGCAGGTGGTGCATTGTCACCTTGCCAATAATTATATATATTTTAGGGATTTATAGGGTTTTTTTAGTTTAATCTGGGGTGTGAGCTTTACTGCATGGTTATAGAAGAGAAAGCAGATGTGTCATGTAACTGTCATGATGAATCTGTTTCATTTTAGCCAAAAAATAACTATTTTGTATTTATTAAATACCTAAGTATTGTACTATTTCTAAGTGAAGAAAGCAACTCACTTTTGCTGGTTGAAGAGTTGAGCTTCTACTTTTTGTGTGTTGTTCTGGGCTTACAGCTTTTGAAAAATGCTTGTTAAAATTTGGCATGGCTCTGCTGGTCATCTTTCTATGCTCCAGGAGGGCTTAAGTGGGTTAGCAGCCCTTTCTCTCCCTTTCAGTATTGCCTATCTACTAAAGGAGAGTTTTTGGTTTACTAACCCTCCAACTGCTCATCATTTTAACCTTATTGAAAAGTTCTTACCCTACTGAGTTGTATAAGCCCATTTTTTTCCACTTCATTACAGGCTTAGCCCTATGTAAATTCATCTGTTTTACATTTATGTCACAATTTGAATTTTTTTTAATTTCGCAACTTGGAGCTCTGTTTCACAACCACAAAGCTCGAAGGCGTATTTTGATGGGTCCTGTAAAATAGCAATTTAGAAAAGCTTTAATAAAAAAGGGGGAAAACCTGAGTCTGTACCTAATGATTTCCTAGTTGCATGAGAATGTTACTGATCTGAATGTACAGCACATTTATTGGAGATATAAAATATGCAGCTGTTACTTAAATTGCTTTTGGCTTCTCGTTTCTTAGGAATATCTTGGTGGATAGACCAAATGATCAGTCCTCAAGATGGTCTTCAGAAAGCAATTATCCTCCCCAGGTAAGCTCCTGAATCTGTGCTGCTCTATATAATGCTGGGTTTTTATTTTAAATGTGGGCTGCTGCTATTGACATGGACATATTTATAGGCTTCCTTCCCTGAGTAAAACACAGGTTGTTGGTACATGAGATATTTACATTTCTAGCAATTTGTGATCCTTCTAGAAGTGCTTCATTGCGGGGGAAGTTTCAGGTTTCCTCCTTGGCAGTCGTGGTCATGCTGGAAATAATCAAACCTTATGGTGAGATTAAGCTGCTAATGAGGCGTGCAGGTCCCCCTTTGTCAGCACTACTGGAGGCTGTTGTAGGTTCTTGGCCTTGAATCCCACATCTAAGGAGCTGGTATTTGTTTCTCCTTATAGCACGTTCAGAAATGTGGCCTCTGCTTAGAGACACAAATGTCACCTCTTCTGCTGGTTAAGCACCTTATTAAAATAAGATTTGTATTGATTTTAGCATTTAATTTGCTTTCTTCTTGTTATTAAGGTTGTTAGATTATCCAGAATAGTCTTTTCCACTTTTTTTTTCCCAGTGAATATTCTCCTTCTCTCTGTTAGATCTGTACCTTATTACTCTGACATGTTTGATCAGCTTCTGTGTCTCTTATGCTGCTTGTTTTCAGTTCTTTGTTTAAAGCACTGATACACAGCAGAGTGACTTGCACAGTGTCCCTCATGCAAAGTTCTGCTTATCTACTTAGTTAATCCAAGTATTCCTCATGAATGAAATTTCACAGGATCTTTCTCCAGGTAAATCTTCCTGCTTTGTCTTGGAGTTGGTTAAAGATCCAGAGTCTGCACTAATGGATCCCTAGAGCAGCAGGTCATCTGCTGCCACTGAAGAGCTTTCACCTGGATTTTCTGATCAATCCTATGTCATTGTGTCTGTAAAATTAGGTTTTTGGGTTTTTTAGAGGAGAAGGAAAGGTATCCTTTGTATTCCTTAAACCTGATTGTGAAGGCTGATATTGATCCTCTTAGTGCCTCTGTGCATCTACTGCTCTTTGAATTTGATTATTTTACTTATTTATATTTTGATAAACAATGCAGAATTTTAATCCATAGCCTGAAGCAGTTTAGTCTATCTAGGAACTATGGATTGCAGAGTAATGAGTATTGAGCATGGATTGTGTCGCAGCCTGTGCCATCCTTTACTTTCTTTTATGCAGGAAGTACATGTTTTTCTTGGGGTGCTTTTGTTCCCAAGGCAAGGTTGGCTCATGGTGTGTCTTTGGACTGGGTTTTTCATCAGACGTGGGCTCTTAGTTGTTGCTTAAATTCACTCTTTAATTTTCTGAGCCATCATGAACATTCAGCCCTTTTAAAAATCTGATTCTGGAATGGAAATGCACCTCCTGTAAGTGGATGCTTTAGAATATTCCCAATTTCTACTTAAGGCTGACAAGGAGTGATGCAGGTTATACTCAGACATGTAGATTAAGCAGGGATTAATTAGAGTGGCAGACTTCTGTACAAACCACACGAGCTTGTTAAAGAGATGTCTTCCAAAAATTTCATGTGTACAGGTCGTGACCTGAATGGAGATACTATTGCAGAATGACTTGACTCCAACCCTGGAGAGTTGGGCACTGCTCTGCATGCTAAGCAAGGCCTTTAACTCAAACTTCTTGGTAGGAGAGAGATGAATTAACACTGGCATTGTCTACCTGTGTGTCACATACCAAGACATATATTAGGTATCTAGAATTAAGGCCTGGCTTGCAAAAAAAAAAATCATGTAGCAACCGAGATTGGCAGAACAGTACTCGAGTTTTATTCTCTTACTTATGGACAAAACTATCAGAAAACCTATCTGCCTAACTGGAAAAGACCAGGTTGCTGTATCCTCTTGCTTGAATCTTTGTATCTAATAATGAGAATATAAAGTACTGTGTAGTTACTCGTGTGTTCAGCAAGCCCAATCCTGAGCACTGGGTAAGAGAGAGGATGTATTTGCAGTGCCTTTATGCTATATAAAGTACTATATACAGCAGCTAATTCTCATGTTTCTAATCTGAGTGTTTAATTATTCATGTAAAGCATTTTTTATGGTTTAATTTCTCTGTTGAAAAATCAGCTGGAAAGAGGAAGTAGGGAATTGAAATCTGCAGAAGAGTCCTGCGTGCAAAGAGTGCAGTTTTAGTTATTTCTGTGTGTATAGAAGCAGTTCCCATTTGTGTTGTCTCATATTTGACAGATGAAAGAACTCCAGATTTGGTTGCATTTTGATCGAAATAGTTCTTGCACCTTATCCATTGAAAGACTGCCAAATTAAATGCAGGAAAAACATTTATATAGGTATTCTGCTTCCTTGTTTTTTTTTCCCAGTGGCTGAAGTTGTTACAGCAGGATCTTAGCTTGGAAAACTTTAGTTGAAACAGTGGATGACTGAATTATAAATGTGGTGAGGAGAGAATTTAAGGAAAAATCAAGCTTTTGGAATAGTTCATATTCCAAAAAATGTTGATTTATACATGTGACTTTTAATCTCTGGAATAAACATCATGGAACTTATAGAAAATGAAGCTGGAAAGCATTTTCTAGGTGTTGTGTTGGCAGCTCTCCATTTAAAAACTGGTCACTCGTGCGGTGACGCACTTGCTCAAGTGTGTGGGTGGCCATAATGGTCTGGACAGGAAGCAAACTAAAACTCAGGGAAATAAAGCTCTCCTTGTTCCCAGCTTTATTAGCTGAAACCAGGGCTTAGGCACAACCCAAGAACTGATGTCCAGCATGCTCAATGTGAGATATTTTAATAAGCTCTGCAGCCCTGATCGCTCATTTTTGTCTCCTCAGTGCCTTACCTTAATGCCAGGGTTTAGCAATTCCCTGCTGAGGTGATGATGCTGTGCTGGCTTAAGGGTAAAAATATGAGGGAGTCCCTAAACATTGGTTTATTCCCTTCCCTCGTTGACTGAAACAAAACTTTTCCAGGCATCTTTTCTTTCAGAGCACGAATCAGAAGAACATAGGCAAAATCAAAGATGTATTTAGAAGCTCAGTGAAAGTGCAGTAAATGTGCTGAAGTCCATACCAAACCTTTTTAAATGAGAAAGAAAATGAAAGTGGAAGTGTAGGCACTTGAAATGCTGCCACATGACTATATTTAGTAAAGGGTTTTCCTGGCTTCATGGGTATGGTAGAGTTAAATAATTCTCATGGCCATGAAAGCCATCAGTTGGTTATGAATGAGTGCCAGTGAAAGGAAGTACATCTGACAGCTGTTTTTCTGTTTATTAAACTAGATATCTTTCTTGAGTCTTGAAATAGATGACCCAGAAATTGTATATTTAATAACAAACCTGTTATGTAGTAACCTATTCAGGCAGGAGAGGGCTGATCGTTCTATTTTTGATGCTGTTCTCGGCTTACATTGGAAGTGTGAAGCAATGAGGCTGGTGATGCTGAAGACCATGGCCCTGTCAGAAAAGCTCATTCTGATGATTCCAGTGATGGTCTGATGTGGAAGACTGTGCAGAGCACTTAATTCCCTGAGTGGCTTGATTAATAACATGTAGAACAAGAGCATAGATTTTTATTTAGCCACCAACTTAATTGCAAGAGCAGTCGAGATTTTTGTGTTGTGGACAAGGGCAGCCCTTGTTATGTTGTTATTTTGTGGGTTTTATTTTTTACATGCCAAGTTTCACTGTTCCCTAATCAAAAAATATGCTTGAGCAAAACTGGTTAAAGAAAAAGAAATTGGTAAAAGATGGTGTGACTCTAATTGTACAGGCAGCTTGTGGAGTGCAGTTTGGAATGTAGTCCAGCATGTTTGATCACAGAATCAATTAGGCTGGAATTGACCTCTGAGATCAGACTCCAACCCTTTACTCATCACCACCTTCTCAGTGCCAGGGTCCAGTTAAATGCCACATCCACTTGTTTCTTAGACACCTCCAGGGATGGTGACTCTGCCACCTGCTCCCTGGGCAGCCGATTCCAGTCTTGTGGAATAATGAATTTTGAACAGTTGAAGATCATATGCATAAAGTTAGTGGCATTGTCCAAACACAGGTTTTTCCTATGTCATTGTGTCTGTAAAATTAGGTTTTGGGTTTTTAGAGGAGAAGGAAAGGTATCCTTTGTATTCCTTAAACCTGATTGTGAAGGCTGATATTGATCCTCTTAGTGCCTCTGTGCATCTACTGCTCTTTGAATTTGATTATTTTACTTATTTATATTTTGATAAACAATGCAGAATTTTAATCCATAGCCTGAAGCAGTTTAGTCTATCTAGGAACTATGGATTGCAGAGTAATGAGTATTGGGCATGGATTGTGTCGCAGCCTGTGCCATCCTTTACTTTCTTTTATGCAGGAAGTACATGTTTTTCTTGGGGTGCTTTTTGTTCCCAAGGCAAGGTTGGCTCATGGTGTGTCTTTGGACTGGGTTTTTCATCAGACGTGGGCTCTTAGTTGTTGCTTAAATTCACTCTTTAATTTTCTGAGCCATCATGAACATTCAGCCCCTTTAAAAATCTGATTCTGGAATGGAAATGCACCTCCTGTAAGTGGATGCTTTAGAATATTCCCAATTTCTACTTAAGGCTGACAAGGAGTGATGCAGGTTATACTCAGACATGTAGATTAAGCAGGATTAATTAGAGTGGCAGACTTCTGTACAAACCACACGAGCTTGTTAAAGAGATGTCTTCCAAAAATTTCATGTGTACAGGTCGTGACCTGAATGGAGATACTATTGCAGAATGACTTGACTCCAACCCTGGAGAGTTGGGCACTGCTCTGCATGCTAAGCAAGGCCTTTAACTCAAACTTCTTGGTAGGAGAGAGATGAATTAACACTGGCATTGTCTACCTGTGTGTCACATACCAAGACATATATTAGGTATCTAGAATTAAGGCCTGGCTTGCAAAAAAAAAAATTCACGTAGCAACCAAGATTGGCAGAACAGTACTCGAGTTTTATTCTCTTACTTATGGACAAAACTATCAGAAAACCTATCTGCCTAACTGGAAAAGACCAGGTTGCTGTATCCTCTTGCTTGAATCTTTGTATCTAATAATGAGAATATAAAGTACTGTGTAGTTACTCGTGTGTTCAGCAAGCCCAATTCTGAGAACTGAGTAAGAGAGAGGATGTATTTGCAGTGCCTTTATGCTATATAAAGTACTATATACAGCAGCTAATTCTCATGTTTCTAATCTGAGTGTTTAATTATTCATGTAAAGCATTTTTTATGGTTTAATTTCTCTGTTGAAAAATCAGCTGGAAAGAGGAAGTAGGGAATTGAAATCTGCAGAAGAGTCCTGCGTGCAAAGAGTGCAGTTTTAGTTATTTCTGTGTGTATAGAAGCAGTTCCCATTTGTGTTGTCTCATATTTGACAGATGAAAGAACTCCAGATTTGGTTGCATTTTGATCGAAATAGTTCTTGCACCTTATCCATTGAAAGACTGCCAAATTAAATGCAGGAAAAACATTTATATAGGTATTCTGCTTCCTTGTTTTTTTTTCCCAGTGGCTGAAGTTGTTACAGCAGGATCTTAGCTTGGAAAACTTTAGTTGAAACAGTGGATGACTGAATTATAAATGTGGTGAGGAGAGAATTTAAGGAAAAATCAAGCTTTTGGAATAGTTCATATTCCAAAAATGTTGATTTATACACGTGACTTTTAATCTCTGGAATAAACATCATGGAACTTATAGAAAATGAAGCTGGAAAGCATTTTCTAGGTGTTGTGTTGGCAGCTCTCCATTTAAAAACTGGTCACTCGTGCGGTGACGCACTTGCTCAAGTGTGTGGGTGGCCATAATGGTCTGGACAGGAAGCAAACTAAAACTCAGGGAAATAAAGCTCTCCTTGTTCCCAGCTTTATTAGCTGAAACCAGGGCTAAGGCACAACACAAGAACTGATGTCCAGCATGCTCAATGTGAGATATTTTAATAAGCTCTGCAGCCCTGATCGCTCATTTTTGTCTCCTCAGTGCCTTACCTTAATGCCAGGGTTTAGCAATTCCCTGCTGAGGTGATGATGCTGTGCTGGTTTAAGGGTAAAAATATGAGTGAGTCCCTAAACATTGGTTTATTCCCTTCCCTCGTTGACTGAAACAAAACTTTTGCAGGCATCTTTTCTTTCAGAGCACGAATCAGAAGAACATAGGCAAAACCAAAGATGTATTCAGAAGCTCAGTGAAAATGCAGTAAATGTGCTGAAGTCCATACCAAACCTTTTTAAATGAGAAAGAAAATGAAAGTGGAAGTGTAGGCACTTGAAATGCTGCCACATGACTATATTTAGTAAAGGGTTTTCCTGGCTTCATGGGTATGGTAGAGTTAAATAATTCTCATGGCCATGAAAGCCATCAGTTGGTTATGAATGAGTGCCAGTGAAAGGAAGTACATCTGACAGCTGTTTTTCTGTTTATTAAACTAGATATCTTTCTTGAGTCTTGAAATAGATGACCCAGAAATTGTATATTTAATAACAAACCTGTTATGTAGTAACCTATTCAGGCAGGAGAGGGCTGATCGTTCTATTTTTGATGCTGTTCTCGGCTTACATTGGAAGTGTGAAGCAATGAGGCTGGTGATGCTGAAGACCATGGCCCTGTCAGAAAGGCTCATTCTGATGATTCCAGTGATGGTCTGATGTGGAAGACTGTGCAGAGCACTTAATTCCCCTGAGTGGCTTGATTAATAACATGTAGAACAAGAGCATAGATTTTTATTTAGCCACCAACTTAATTGCAAGAGCAGTCGAGATTTTTGTGTTGTGGACAAGGGCAGCCCTTGTTATGTTGTTATTTTGTGGGTTTTATTTTTACATGCAATGCAAGTTTCACTGTTCCCTAATCAAAAAATATGCTTGAGCAAAACTGGTTAAAGAAAAAGAAATTGGTAAAAGATGGTGTGACTCTAATTGTACAGGCAGCTTGTGGAGTGCAGTTTGGAATGTAGTCCAGCATGTTTGATCACAGAATCAATTAGGCTGGAATTGACCTCTGAGATCAGACTCCAACCCTTTACTCATCACCACCTTCTCAGTGCCAGGGTCCAGTTAAATGCCACATCCACTTGTTTCTTAGACACCTCCAGGGATGGTGACTCTGCCACCTGCTCCCTGGGCAGCCGATTCCAGTCTTGTGGAATAATGAATTTTGAACAGTTGAAGATCATATGCATAAAGTTAGTGGCATTGTCCAAACAATTGGTTTCAGTTTTGCATCTGAAGACCAGTTATCCTCTGATTTCCATGCTGCTGTGTAGATTGTATCAGGAATTAATTTAAAGTACATTAATAAAATTTACACTCTGTTGTGTGATGCAGCAGACTGCATATGGTTGTCATTAAATGGTAGCACAGACCAGAGCTTCAGAAAAATTTGGAATTTGCTGCAGCTCCCAGTGTGACAAGGCTGGATTTGCTTTTTGGGGGTGCACTGTAAGCAGCTGTTGGGGTCTTGAAGTTCCATATGTGACTTACTCTACTCTTTGTGCATATTTACAAATGTGTTGGATCAAAAACCAGAAGTTTGCCTGTTCTGGTGTTTTGTAGGATCTTTTTTGTTAGTGTTGTGATCTGAGGCCTAACAACTGGGCTGAGGTTTTTGCTCCGTCATGCCAGTTAGTATCTGTGTGCCATGTTCTAATGGACAAACACTTCAGTTATAATTTGGATTTTTGCAATACTGCATGAATACGTGGATATTAAATGTACTGATGTTACTCACAGCAATAAAATGGAAAAGTGTCAAATATCTTGATGTATTTGCCTGAAATCTCATAGACTTGTTCTCTCTCCAGGTTGAATAAATCGCTTGATCCTACAGACACTTCTGTCACATCTTTTAGAGCTACAGAGAATAGTCTGTCACAGCTAAAATCCTGGTAGCAGTCCAAAAATATTCATGCAGCCAGCTGCTAGCAGCTCTTGAGGCAGTGTGTTTTTTCAACATCAGTGAGGTTCATTGCTGGTACCCACACAGTGGCGGTGGTGTGTGTATAGAAACCCAAAAAGTACATCTCTGTATTTTTACATGTATCATTGAATTACAGAATAATTTGTGTTAGAAGGGTCCTTAAACCTCTCATTCCAAGTCCCCTGCCTTGGGCAGGGACACCTTCCACTAGACCATGTTGCTCCAAGATTATATCACTCATCCAACGTGGACACTTCCAGAGATGGGGAATCCACAGGGTCTCACCACCCTCACAGTAAAGAATTTATTCCTAATAGCTGATCTAAATGTATCTTCTAGTTTGAAAATCTTTCAGTTTGATGTGTGTCCATGTGCATTATACACCAGAAAAACACATGTCTAAGCACAGGTTTTATAGCAAATCTGTCCTTTGTTTCCATATCAATGAGCAGATAATTCACAAAAAAAGGTTGGGTTTAGCTTTGGTGCTTCTATTTTCTGTAAGGTCTGCATGACTCAGCAGGTGGTGGGATGTGTGGAAGTGGGAAGGAGGGTGGCAGAGTTCCCTCTCCTGTCTGTAGGGTTAAGAAATCACTGCTGGCCATGTGGAGTAATTGCTGTGCTTTGCTCCCTTCCGGGCATAAAGGATTTAACTGCAGTCCTGGTTTTCTCTCCCTTAATTTAGGGTAAGAATTGAATAATGCAGAATGACGCTTGTGCCAAGTTTTTGCAAATCTTGTGTGGTACTTGAGAAAGTATGTGTTCATGGCCCAGGCATTAGGTTTGGGATTCCAGCAGGATTAAGAATTGCAATTGCTGGTACTGCTGGCTTCACTTTTCCAGCTTTGGGAGAAATCTGCAGTGAAGATATGATGGTGTAGGAGGAGTTCTTAGACATTGTGTACTGTCTGTTCTGTATGGGAATTTTGGCAGCGGGCTGTGCCATGTATCAAGTGCTGCCTTGCTCATTAAAGGACCGTCCTTTTGCTTATGCTTTCCTTTTTTCTCTTTAGAAAATCAGTTTTCTCTGTAGAATTTTAGTGGGGTGTTTTCCCCCGAAGTTTGGGAATTACTTTGAGATGATAGCATGGCTTGCTGCTGCATAAATGGTGGGTTTTGACATTTAGGTGGATGGCATTCTTCACAAAAGTAGAAATTTGTCATTAAAAGCATTTGGAAAAGCACTAAAGCGTTCTCCTGTTGTATCCCCACAGGTTTATTTTCTTAATTTTGAAAAAAATTTGAGATGCTGGAAGCATCTTTGGCAGTAAATCTGCTGTTAGTACCTATCAGTCTGCACCCTAATCTGTAACTGCTCTGTGTACAAGTATTTCTCTGAATCAAAACTTTTTGTAAGTATAGTAGGAGCCAGCCATTGAGGTCAAACCTTTATCCTGTCCTATCCAGAACAATATGGGTACTGCTACTAGACTGAGAATTATTTGCTTTATAGGGGCTGAGAAAAAAAAAAGACTGAGAACTAAATGAATGAGCAAGTTTTTCCTGCTGCTCTCTGAAAAGTTACCTTTCTAGGGTGAGATTGCCCTACTGATGGACTTGTCTAGGGTAGCAGATACTCTCCTAAGATGTTTAGCAGAGGAGATGCTACTCAGGATCTACAGAAAGCAGCCACACAGATGCAAATATCTCTGCTTGATGCTGATGAAAGACCAAAACTCAGGCATCACTTCTGACTTGGCAGTGCTGCTGCTTGGAGGACAGGGCCACCAGCAGAGCCTGCGGTGGGAGGTGTCCTACAACGTGCTGATCTGCTTGTGCTGGAGCCCTGATGACAGGGCTTTGTAACAAAATCCAGCACGATGAGTAATTGTCATTCTGTGCTTCGCCTCTGTGGTGCACTGCTTATTTCTCAGAAATCAGGGAAGAGAATGAAACACATTGTTTTGAGATATAAAACTTGATGTATTCTGCAAGGTGAAAAAAAAACTAAGGTGTCTCCAGACTCCCCCCAAGAGCTGTTTGGTGGGGGAAGGTGCTTGGTGGTCCCTGATGAGTGCTGCAAGTGCTTCCCTGCTCCTGCTTTTCCATGGGAGCAGACCTCTTCCTCCAGCAGTGCTGGTGAAGCTGGTAGCTGTGGCCTGAGTATAAATAATCTGCCTACTCATACACAGATTGTGTCTACCCAGTGTGAGAAGGGAGCAAATGTTCACAAGGGAGAACATTTTCATCATTTTCCACGTAAAGCTCCTTTTCTGTAATTAAGTGGCTCCGTTTTATTTGGGATGGTTAATAAGCAGTTGGTTCTGCTGTTTGCCACACACCAAACTTTGTGTTAGTGGTTAAACAGCATCAGCCCAGAGAGGAAAAGTAATTTGATGTTCTCTTAGCATGTGGAACATACTGTATTTATCTAATTGTGTATTCAGTTTAAGTTTCATTTCAAGCTGTAGTGGGCGTTTGAATCTTCACTCTCTGTAGTTGGATCCTATTTGCCAGATTTCAGGAAGTCTTGAGTCCAACTTAAAGGAATGTATGTAAGCTCTGAATAGAATTGCTTGGCATAAGTAGTTCAACCAAGTATTTTTCCTAGGTAAACTGATTTAAAAATAGTATTTTTAAAAACCTTTCCTTCATTCCAGGACCAATGAAAAAATACCATAATGGGGAGGTTTCATCTTTACTTTTATTCTCTGGCTTTGTAAATCGAGTATTTGGAGGCTGTAATGCTTCTCCCTTAGCTTGTTTTGCAGCCTTGGCTTTAATATTCAAACTCACTGTGTTCTCTTCCACAGTATTTGATTTTGAAGCTTGAAAGACCTGCCATAGTCCAGAGCATCACATTTGGCAAATATGAGAAAACACATGTCTGCAATTTAAAGAAGTTTAAAGTCTTTGGTGGGATGAATGAGGAGAATATGACAGATCTCTTGTCCAGGTAAGACGTGATTCCATCAGCTCTGGGAACCATAAAGACTGGACCAAAATGCTCTTCCCCCTTGGCTCCCCAGCAGACACATGGCCAGCAGAGGGGCAGAGCTGTGGTTGTGACCCTGCCATTGGCTGCCCTCGTGTTTGTGGTCAGCTCAGAGAGCAGCAATCCCAACGCTCGCTCCAGGAGCCTTCCTTACCCTGCTCTAACCGCAGAGGGTTTGTGGAGAGCGAGCTCTTGGGGATTTGGAAGAGCTGAATGCTGGGTGCAGCGTTGCTGGATTGCAGTTCCTTCCTTCCATGTGCTTGAGGCATGGAAGAAATGATTCCCCAGGTGTAGGGGACTTAGAAGTAACTTTTAAAAGCCCAAGTGACCTCCCCATGTCAAAACCCTTGTTGCAGCCTTAAAGATCTGAATTAGTCAGCTGATCTGCCTTTTTCACATGGGTAAATAAATCAAACAGGCAAGTGGAAACCTGCATTTTCCTTTGTTTAGTTGGATTTCATAGAGTTGTACTAATAGGTACTAAAAAAAGAGCCTTTGGGCTGTTCAGATTATCCAGAACTTCTGAGTAGTTGGTAATGTAAATTTGCAAGGGCCTTTTAAGGAGTGTGCTGTTTCAGAAAGGGAAATGAGAGTTAAAATCCAGGAGTACAAGAGAAAAGAGTAGCAAGAAGTGGTGTATTTTGGGGGGGCCTACAGATAAGAAGTCCATCTCCAGGGAATGTATGGGGTACATACATCCATCTGTAGTCAAGCAGAGTAGCCATGGACAAACATGGGAAATTCTATGTTGCAGGTATCATTCAAGGCCATATAGAATCTATTCACAACTCTTCCCACACTTTTGCCCTCTTTAGATAGATCTGTCTTGAAATTTGACTTTATTGCTGTTACAATTGTGGGGGAAAAAGTCTTTTATAGTCATAGTAATTATTGGCATTTAATACTGTTCCACTTCTGCTGAAGTTTAATGAAAATCCTCATTTTGGGACCTGTACTTGTATTTTCAGTAAATATGGACTTAAGTTTTTTATAAATTATACTGAGCATTTGATATTTTTAGAAAGCAATGCCCATAAATGAATCACAAAGCACTTTGTCAGGGTGATAATTTTGAGACCTGATCCATCTCCCTCTTGAGAATGGAAAAGTGCAGTTCAGCACATCAGGAGCTGAAGTCTCAGGGTTTCAGGTGCAGAGGAGCAGCACTGATCCAAAGCCAATTCCCTCCCAAAATGCCAGTGCTGCCTCCCAGGGAGGCACAGGTAGGTGGAGAGCAGCCCAGGCCTGGGTCCAGCACATGTACTGATGATTCAGAGTGGTGTGAAACAAGCTGCGTGTTTCAGGCGTGACCTAGATTGCATTTATTAGCTAGTCCTTAAATACAAGGTAAGATTTAGTAACCTTATTTATTTTTTCCCACAGTGGCTTAAAGAATGATTATAACAAAGAAACATTCACCTTGAAGCATAAAATTGATGAACAGATGTTCCCCTGTCGATTCATTAAGATAGGTAAATGCATTTTTTCAGCATTCTGAGTAGAAAATAATCTCTTCTGATACTTGTGCCTGTCTTGGCACTTGTGACTTCATTGTACTCAGGCACAGTATCCACAATAGCTGTTCCATTTCATCATCTTTTAGGCTGGTTAGATTGGAACACAGTGAAGTCCTGTTAATAAGAAATAGTAGCTTCATAATTTAGATCCTGGGGAGTGAAAGCAAAATAGAGCGATTTTCAGAAATACAGCTGTTGAGTCAACTAATTGTGGGAGAAGCTGCTTACTATCCTCCTATGAATTGCTGTATAGAGCTTTAAATAAATAACTAAGCTAAATACCAGTAAAAGTTTCTATATTGACAACCCTCTAGTCTTGAAAAGCTTGAGAAGTTTTGTTTTCAAACACAGTTGTAACATGTAAAGCAACAGCAGAAGCCTCCCTTGTTCTCTCGCTGCTGCTCCTATCACAATGTCTCACTCACCTCTGGCTGAGGGTGACACCCAGGGGCAGGGGAGGGTTGTGCCCTCTGATTTCTGGTTTGGCTGGGGCAGGGGCTGAGGGGGTGCTCCCCCAGGCCAGGTACTGGGATGTGTGATAGGAGCAGGTAAGGATATCTCTTCCTTGCTTTCTGCAGGCCTGAGAGAACACGAGCCTTACAGTTGTTGGATTTAATCCAAGGATTTGGAACCTTTCAGCTTGCTCAGTAAATTTATCTTTCCCTTCCTACCTACTGAGATAGTACAAGAATGACTGGGTTTAAACTAGCTGTTTAAGGTTAAAAATAGAGCAAGGAGGTTGTTGCTGAAAAATGAGATAAGATCCTGTTGGCTAATTTAGATGAATTTAGGAGTGTTTTGATGTGTTGGGTAATTCCTTTGCCAAGACTCTGATGATAGTGGCTGTGTAGGGGCTCCCCTCTGAGCCCTTTGCTCCACTGTGTTCTTTCTGAATCTCCTCATGTTTGTCAGGAACTGAAAGCTTCAGGCTGGGAATCCAGTAATCATTTGTGGGGTTTCCTGTTCTTAGAGAAGCAGAGGATTTGGTTGTTCACTGGGCTGGTTTCTGGCTGCTACTTTTGGAAGCAACTGTAGTGCTTGGCTTTAGGAAACCTCAAGAGTAGCAGAGGAATCAAGTTAAAGGTTGACTACATCAGGAAAGTTAAATGAATTTTTAAAAGTTTTTTTTTTTTTATTTTTTATTTTGAAGCTTCCAACATTAAGTTTTTGGAAAATGTTATTTTTCAGTGGCTAAAAGCTAGCAAGTAGTTCCTGGAGGGCTAAAGGGCCCAGTGGAAAAATTTCTGACTGCTTCTTTGGATGTGTAAATTGTATTCTAGGAAAGTGTGTTCTGATGAAGTGAAGTGTAGCCGTGAGTTGAAACTTGTTATGAAAGTGAAATGCTGATTAATTGTCATTACCAGGATGTTTTCCTCTGAAATTACATCAGTACCTTGTTTTATTGGGACGGGATCTTCATGTAGCACTTTTCTGAAGGGCATGTACTGATAGGACAAGAGGAGACAGCCTTATCTGAAGGAGGGTAGATTTAGATTAGATATTAGCAGAAAATTCCTGATTGTGAGGCTGGAGAGGCCCTGGCACAGGGTTCCCAGAGAAGCTGTGGCTGCCCCTGGATCCCTGGAAATGTCCAAGGCCAGGTTGGACAGGGCTTGGAGCAACCTGGGATAGTGAAAGGTGTCCCTGCCATGGCAGGGGGATGAAGTTGGGTGCTCTTTCAGTTGCCTTGCAACTCAAACCATTCCATGAATAAACATTATTATCTACATTAATATTAGGTTTGCATTGAGCTGTCACTTCCTCTCTGGTTATGGTTTGAGATGAGTTTTCCTTTATCTATGGCCTTTCATTTCCTGAAGCTGTCTTTCATGAAGAAATTCCTATGCTAAGACAGACTTGGAAATGATCTTTTCACCTAAACGTATGAAAGCCTCTGGTTGATGGCTGGTGTCATTTTGTTGATGAAGTTGTGAGAGCATTTTTTGCCATGAAACAACTGCAAAACACTGTTACGAAATTCTGTTATTTTTCAGATTCACAGCTTGAAAATGTTTTGAGTTTGTTAAAATTTCCAAGCTGCTAGCCAAAGTAACTCAAAATTTCAAGCACCGTGCTGTGTTCCTTGTAACAGTGCCAGGAAACAAGGCCAAAATCTGCCCTTCTGGACTCTCAGGGACTGACAGGGCGAAATCCCGCTATCAGTGAGGTTTGGGCTTGGGGGTTTGCAGTACTTGCATCAGGAATGGGCTTTATGATTCCACAGAACATCACAGGGACCTACAACAGCACTGTCAGCAACACAACAGTGGGGTTTGTATGGGGGCATGGGGCAGGAGAAACCATGGGCGGATCTGGGAGAGGGGGAAGTTCCTGCTCCAGCCTCCATAGCTCACATAGCACAGGAATTTTCAGGCTCCTAAAACGCAGAAAGAATAACCTCTCTCCTTTGGTCAAGGAAAGCCTTGCACTTCTGTTAGTTTAATTACTTCAGCTGCAGTTCCTGAGCACTGAAATGCCCAGTTGTGCAGGCATTTTCACTTACTTGACAGGTAATTTTTACATTTCATGTAGTACCTCATTAAAGAGCTGGAGAGAGAGAAGAAAGTATTCATGTGGACAAAATATCAAAGAATTATCTTTTTCATGTCTGTGAGCTTTGTTTCTGGCTCTGTTCTCATGATTCCTCCAAGCAGAGATTTTTTCTGTGCTGTGTCCTTGAAAGCAGAAGGTGTAAAGACTGACTGCCATGAAAGAATTTGAAAAATGCCAGGTGTAATTCTCATTGCAGTTTGTTACTAGCATGGGATTTGGTAACTAAGCTTCAAAATTTTTAGGCTTTGATGGAACAAAAAAGAGGAATACTTTTTTAAAGGATATTTTCTTCATTTTGCAAGTGTACCTGTTTGTATGTCTGCCTGTAGTTGAGGGACACAGAAATTAGCTTGAGAGAGGTATTTAAAATTATTGTGTTTAATGCCTTTGCTATTAGCTTCTGTGCTATAGAGTTGCAGTCCTTGTCTAGGCATAGCTATTATTGAGAAGTATCCCCTAAAATCATCCTTGTATGGATTAAGAAGTGTTTAAGTGACTCAAATACCTTCTCTTTCGCAGAAGAATATTGATTTTTTTTAAATTTTTTTTTTTCTCCTGAACTCCTCTTACTGTGGAGTGACAATTGAAATGTTCTGAGCAGTTACACCTTTTAGTATGGATTGCTGTGGTACCTGCAGGAAAAAAACATAGTGAGGTGGCTTTTTGATAAAAAGTGGAGGAATTATATACCCTTAGGCCTTCAAAATCTTTGATTGTAGTACATTTCCATCTCAAAGGTGTGCAGAAAAAAGTGCTTCCATGCTGCACTTAGTACCTACTCTTTCCAGGTATAAGTCAGATTGTGGGTGCTCTAAAAGAGATTTTTCTGAAGATCTGAGCACTTCTATGGAGGCCTCAAAAGAGAGAGGGCAGAAGAAGGGGTGAGAGGTGTCTCCTGGGAGTCAGGAAAGAAGTTCAAAGATGGGGGGATGATCCAGCAGAACACTTCAACTTGCCTAACTGGAATAGAAAGCACATTTCAGTGTCAACCTTCAGCTTTGTTTCTTTTTCTGCTGCTGTGGAGTCAGGTTCAGTTTTCTCTGCCTGTGCAGTTCTGGGGAAGTGTTTTCCTTCCCTTCCCTGTACATCTGAATGTGCTTTCCTTAGAAAAAAGATGCTTGCACCCTGAAAATCTTATTGTTAAAATCACCATTTCTGGTGTTTTGTTTTTTCCTTTTGGTATAAAAGGCTGTTGGAAGCTCTTGAGTTAACTGTGGGGAGGACAAATGTCAGTAAGTTGATGGCTTTGCTTTTTCTTGTGGTGGGAGCCTCCCCAGATTCTTGTGTACATCCTACTGATTTCTTAGGAGTTGTAGTTAGCATCAAAGAGGGGAGGGTGAATTGTTAATTTGTTTTCTGAGAAAAGCTCATAGAAGTTTTGAGGAGAATTGCTGAAAAGAAATAGAGGTGGATAGAGAAGGTGGTAATATTTCAGTTTGGAAGTTGGCCTCAGGTTTGCCATCAGGAAATGGATGGTCTTGGCCCATTTGAGGTGGTCTGTGGTTTAGTTGAGCGTTGCAGTTCAGTGAGCTGTTGGACAGACTTTGATGTTTATAGCTGACCAAATACCAAATTTAACCCTCAGTTTGGTCTGCTCTGTGTGTTCAGGTCTGAGGACAGACCAAATTTTGCCAGACTGCTGCAGTAATGGGTAGGATATCCGGGACCCAACTTGAATTTAGCAGCAGTCATGTTTTATGGTGTTAAGTTACCCTATTGGCAGCACTCAGCTTGTGCAGGGGATGAAAGTCAGCAAGAGGGAGATTTCCTGGGCAGAGTGTGTGGAATGTGGATGGGAGACAGGTGACTCTTGGGTTTTCTGACCACCTCACTTCTCTCTTCTCTCCACAAACATGCATGCACCTACAAGGAACTGCTCTGAAAGCATCACGCTGTCTGCTTAATAATCAAGTTGAAAAAAAACTGTTTGAAAAGATGTTTTGAGAGCTGTAAAATAGAAAGAGCCTTCTTAGGGAAATTAAAATCAGTTAAGAGTTGCATATACATACAAAGTCTTTTTGGATCTTGACTGTTCTCAGAAGTTACTGTGTGTCTTTAGCAATAGGTTTGTAAATACACCTTCTAAAACTTGGAAAATCATGTGTTTGAACAAGTGCCTTGTGCCCAAACACATTGCAGATGATCATAGATGTAGCTTCTTTGAGGTATAAATACTTAAGAACCTGTAAGAGCTCAGGAACAGCTTTATGATGAGTTTGGGGGTTTTTTTATTTCCTCAAGGAGTAGGTCAGAAAAACGTGAGTTCAGCAGGTTAATCTCAGTGGTATTTCATGGTGCCTGTTTCAACAGGCAATTTCTTAGTGGCAAAAATAGTGGAAGGGAGGAGGTAGTGGACTCCTTGCTGTTGCTGGTAACTGCTCATTTAACTTCAATACTGTCTTTTCCTGTTTATCAGTCAGAGTCAAATAAAAAGGAAACAAAAGTATTTGAAATGAAACCACTCCGTTTCACTGCAGTTTTAATGAGTCAGAGTTCACACACAAGTTTTCTGGGGGTTGGAGTTGCTTCAAAAAGCAGAACCAGGTCTTAACCTGCAGATTAACCACAAAATCAGTGCAAGGCCACAGATACTAACCCAGAGTGGTAGAGAAGCCATAGGTGAGAGGCTGTAGTGTATTTCATGGGTCTTTTAGTATTTCAGGTCCATTTGTTCCAATATTCAGATGAAATAGTACCAGCAAAAAAATTGCACAGATTAAATAAAGCTTTAAAAAAATAGAGTTTTTAAGTTAGAAACTGACAGTTATCCTTCCCTCGCTCCTCCACAACTTGCAGATGTTACTAATTTTGTAAAATTTAAACTACCCAAGCTTCTTGTCTTCACCATTAGGGAAAATAATTGTTGCTGACAAATGGGGAAATAAATGTACTATGAGGAGCAAATACTGTCACTAGTATGCTTGTGATTCCCATCCTTGTCAAAGCTTGTTGCCTCTTGGAGCTGTTTTTAATGATAGTGTTTTTGCTCTTCTGCTTAAAGCAAGCTTCTGCTTTGTAATGATCTGCTGTGTTAATGTTGCTCAGCACAGGTTGCTTTAAATGACAAACTTGAACATGATGTATTTGGTAATTTTCCTAAGCTAAGTTAAATGAACTAGAACTTAAGTCAGAAACACTGAATTTTGTGTAAACTTTAAAATCATTCTGTTGCAATAGTGATTGTTTGATGTTTATGCATAGTTTTTCTCCTTTTCCTTTCTTCTCCAGTTCCACTCTTATCATGGGGACCTAGCTTCAATTTTAGTATCTGGTATGTTGAACTAAATGGCATTGATGATCCAGATGTGGTCCAGCCGTGCCTCAACTGGTACAGCAAGGTAGGCCTGCATTTTAGATGCCTGTTTGTTTGCAGATTCCCAGTCTCAGAATCTTGTGAAACTTCTCTTAGTGGAGTGATGTGACCTTTTCATTCCTTGAACATCAGCTATTAAAACAGCAAACAGGCATAGTTGGAACCATGTGGCTGACTTTGACCCTAAGGAAACTTTCTGAATTTTATCTGTTTGTTCTCTTTGAAAAACCAACAAAACAGCCCCAAGAAACCCCAAAAGCACCAGCATCACCCAAAAAAACTGACAGGTAGATATCCCAAGAAGGGAACACTGAGCCAAAGGGGACAATATTAGTAAAGTATTAGTATTTGTATTGGAAGGGAAATGAATCTCAACAAAACCAGATTCTGTTTCTCCCTCCTCCTGCCTTCTGATTCTTCTAACTCCAGTCCATGGAGTCCAGAACCTTTTGGGTTACAGATGCACCTTTTGTTACAGGGTATAAAAATTACATTTTTAAAAAGGGAATCCTTGTTGGTGTCTTGCACTTTAGATGTTTCCCTCTGACTGTCTTTTTGCTGAATATCCTGGAGCAGAGTGGGGCTGGTGCTACTGGACTGTGAGATGAGATGATTTATGTCATTTGTCATTAGATAGACAGAAAGTTCAAGGGGTTCCAAACTTTAATTTTACAACTTGTATTTAATTGAGTATTAGAGATGCCTCTCCTGTGGGAGGGAAGAGCACACTGACAACCAGAACACATTTTATTGGTACATTTTGTGCTTTGGTTCCTCTGGAACAATTAATGAAACTCATATTGTGTTGCAGAGAAGGCATCCTTCCCAGCGGAGTAGGACTGAGTAGTGGAGCAGTGTATCTCAGCTTCCAGAAGGAAGAACTTAGAAGGAGATGGAGATTGTGTGTGATTAGTTCAGGGTGCTGCCAGAATGGTGAAGAAGCTGTGTGTGACTGTGGTGTCTGGCTTATGCCCATTTACACCAACATTATGAGCTGCTTTGTGGAGGATTTAAATAACCAGCACAGTGGAAGTTGTCTGGAGCTGCTTTATGGTCCAAGTGGTGTTGTGGTCATGAGTCAGCTTATGATGGAAGTCCACTTGACAGAAGCTGCTGGTGGTTTTCCTTCTGCTGGCTCTGCACGTGGTGGTGTGTCTGGCAGTTTGGACCAGTTGCTGAAAGCAGGAAGCTCTGATTTTTATTTTCTTTTTTGGTCAGGAGTCATGCAGTGACGATGTCTGCATCTGTTTTGTTCCATCTTCTCCCATGGAATGGGCGCTTTTCCTGGTCAGCATTGTGTGTAGGGACAGCTTCTTCAAGGGCTGCCAGCATTGTTCTCCTCGAGCTTGGAGCCCCAAAGCAGCAGTGCAGAGACTGAGTCATGGTGGTGTGAGCTCTGCTAGGATCCACCGCCAAGTTTTTGGTGATGAGTGCATGTGCCACTGATGTTCTCCTCTGTCAGGAGAGAGGCCACTGTTGCTGTATCCATGAAGAGGGATGTGCTGTCCCATACTGAGGGAGAGACAGAGAGGTTGACCTGTTTCCTCCAGTTCTTTGAGATGTTGGAATATTTTCACGTGTGTTTTTGGAAATCTCAGAGTCTTTGAAGTGTAATAATTCTTCACTGCCTGCGACATCAGATGAGAGGAAGGTTCTGTACCACATTGCCCTTTCATTTTTGTTTTGTGCCAACAAAACCTCCCTCTCCTGTGGGGAGTGGAGCTGGGGATAATGGATAAGGACTGAAACATTCCTCTGCGCTTTCTCCTTGCTGTCCAGCTCAGCCTACTGCTTCCAAACAGCCTTACCCCTCTTTCCTGAGGAGTGGACATACTTCAGCACCTGAGAAGGGGTACTTTATCACTGGGCACCACTTCTGATAATGAGCTCATAAGTATTTTTAATTCTACAAGTGCATTTGACAGTATTGATGTCTTAGTCTCATGCTCTTGTTACGTTTTTAACCATAGGAATTATTTACAGCTTCAGATCAAAGCTATTATTTGGGTTGTCATCTCTTTAAACCTGTATGACAGCATTTAAAAAGGAGCCTTTTATATACTTTTTATACACATTTTTTGCTTAAAGCAGGTTTTTACATTTAACTTTTGAAGTACTACTATGATGTCACTTGAATATAAACTTTAATATTGCACCAAGTGGCCGGACTCCATCCAAGTCATTCCTGGCTATCTAAGCCGGGTCCATCAGTCATGAGGGGCTCAGTGAAAAGGAGGAGGTGCCCTCTGTCTCAAGTTTGCGTTTTGTCTGATTTCTAAACTGGAGGATCTGAAAAAGCAGAAGCTGGTAGTTACTGTTGTGCAGCTCTCCTTTTGCTTGCTATCCCTTTGAACAAAAAAATCTAATTTGGTTTTGGCCTTGACTCATGCAAGTGAAGATTTGCTTAGAGAGTGTCTTAGGCATCTCTTGGAAAAAAAAAAAAAAGGAGAAAAAGGAGTTGTTTTTTTCCAGTTGTGCTGTAAAACTGTTTTAGCTTTAATAATTCTTTGCTGCAGCCTTGCATTCTTATCGGTACATGTCCTTGGCCTTTATGTGGGCTGGGAACTGGTTTTCTAAAAATGCATAGTTCTGGCTATTTGCAGCTGTGAAATACTGATGGATTAAGAACTAAAAATACAGCACATGGCCGTGTTTCTTTTTAGTGGCTTCAGTTTATGAGATTCTTGCTATCGAGCCATTCTTTAGAGAGCATTAAATTTTGTTGAATGTCAGTATTAGTTCCAGGTTTTCAGAAAGATTCTGTTCATTTAAATACTATAAACTTCACTTTTAGCAGTAATGTCCATTTAGGAGTAAGATCTTTTGTTTGTGATTTGATCAGTCTTATAGATGCTTAAAGTTACATTTGCTTTTTGCCATAGTAGTTGTGTGTTAAAGATGGAAATGGAGATTTTTTTTTCTTTAATGCCTTAGAATTTAGGATTGAAAAGTCTATTTTAAATAAGTGTTTCTGCTACTTATCAACCTAAAAATCTGTGTTTCTTATACGTCTTGTTAGCAGCTTTGAAAATTGTAGCTCTTACTCAGAGTTTACTACTCCCTCGTGTGTCTGTGCCAGGATGTTTGACCCAGCGTGGGTTTTCTTTCACCTTTCTCACCCCTTCCCACAGCTGAGTGGGAGATGGGCAGCTGTGGCTCCATCCGTGGTGTGAAAACAGAGGTTCTGCTTCAAGATACAGGAGAATATTTAGAAGTTAAAACTTTGGCGTGCACAGAAATCCTTGGTGCTGTGATTCCAAACCCTCACAAACCCACAGGATTTGGGGTCAGCCTTCTGCCTTTCCATGGCAGGAGTGCTGGTCATTGCAAGTATTCCCATTCTCACAGCTTTTTTTTTCTCCTTCTGCTTCTAGAAAAGCTGTGACCTACTTACTCTTCTAAATTATTTTGTTATGTAAGAGTCATACAATCAAATTATGTAACGCTGATAGCGACGGCTTTTTCCTGCTCTGTGCTTCGTGTAGGCCTCCAACAGCAGGGCCAAGCAGATGGGGGGGAAATAATGGTCACCCAGAGATCTGGGACACCATGCACTCTTTCTTGTATGCTTATTAAATTGGATGATACCAAATTGTATAATTTCTATACTGTTGGAAAGTAAATGCCTGCACAGCTTGTAATGTCTCTTACACAGCCTTCCTCCGTGAGCTCGCGAGCCCTTTGTGCGCCGTGGATAAGAGATCCTGTCTCTGGGCAGGTTCCCAGGTAGTTGCCAGCAGTGCTGGTCAGAGGAAAAATCTCCATGTCTCAGAGGTTTTCTTGTGTTCCAGTAGTACCGTGAACAGGAAGCCATTCGCCTTTGCCTAAAGCATTTTCGGCAGCACAACTACACCGAGGCTTTCGAGTCGCTGCAGAAGAAAACCAAGATTGCTCTGGAGCACCCCATGTTGACAGACCTGCACGACAAACTGGTGTTGAAGGGGGACTTCGATGCTTGTGAAGAAACTGATAGAAAAAGCTGTGAATGGTAAGAGAATCAGAGGAAGTGATTCATTAGTTTGAAAAAAAGTGCATTGAAATTTTACCTTCTTTTGAATGTTAGTGTGCTTAGTAGTAGAGTTGGCAGGTCCATGTGTTGTTTCATTTCTGGTGTGCTGTCAGCTTTTTGGTTTTCTAAAAAATGCATGGTTCTCAGCTATTTGCAACTGTGAAATACTGATGGATTAAGAACTAAAAATACAGCACATGGCCGTGTTTCTTTTTAGTGGCTTCAGTTTATGAGATTCTTGCTATCGAGCCATTCTTTAGAGAGCATTAAATTTTGTTGAATGTCAGTATTAGTTCCAGGTTTTCAGAAAGATTCTGTTCATTTAAATACTATAAACTTCACTTTTAGCAGTAATGTCCATTTAGGAGTAAGATCTTTTGTTTGTGATTTGATCAGTCTTATAGATGCTTAAAGTTACATTTGCTTTTTGCCATAGTAGTTGTGTGTTAAAGATGGAAATGGAGATTTTTTTTTCTTTAATGCCTTAGAATTTAGGATTGAAAAGTCTATTTTAAATAAGTGTTTCTGCTACTTATCAACCTAAAAATCTGTGTTTTTTATACGTCTTGTTAGCAGCTTTGAAAATTGTAGCTCTTACTCAGAGTTTACTACTCCCTCGTGTGTCTGTGCCAGGATGTTTGACCCAGCGTGGGTTTTCTTTCACCTTTCTCACCCCTTCCCACAGCTGAGTGGGAGATGGGCAGCTGTGGCTCCATCCGTGGTGTGAAAACAGAGGTTCTGCTTCAAGATACAGGAGAATATTTAGAAGTTAAAACTTTGGCGTGCACAGAAATCCTTGGTGCTGTGATTCCAAACCCTCACAAACCCACAGGATTTGGGGTCAGCCTTCTGCCTTTCCATGGCAGGAGTGCTGGTCATTGCAAGTATTCCCATTCTCACAGCTTTTTTTTTCTCCTTCTGCTTCTAGAAAAGCTGTGACCTACTTACTCTTCTAAATTATTTTGTTATGTAAGAGTCATACAATCAAATTATGTAACGCTGATAGCGACGGCTTTTTCCTGCTCTGTGCTTCGTGTAGGCCTCCAACAGCAGGGCCAAGCAGATGGGGGGGAAATAATGGTCACCCAGAGATCTGGGACACCATGCACTCTTTCTTGTATGCTTATTAAATTGGATGATACCAAATTGTATAATTTCTATACTGTTGGAAAGTAAATGCCTGCACAGCTTGTAATGTCTCTTACACAGCCTTCCTCCGTGAGCTCGCGAGCCCTTTGTGCGGCGTGGATAAGAGATCCTGTCTCTGGGCAGGTTCCCAGGTAGTTGCCAGCAGTGCTGGTCAGAGGAAAAATCTCCATGTCTCAGAGGTTTTCTTGTGTTCCAGTAGTACCGTGAACAGGAAGCCATTCGCCTTTGCCTAAAGCATTTTCGGCAGCACAACTACACCGAGGCTTTCGAGTCGCTGCAGAAGAAAACCAAGATTGCTCTGGAGCACCCCATGTTGACAGACCTGCACGACAAACTGGTGTTGAAGGGGGACTTCGATGCTTGTGAAGAACTGATAGAAAAAGCTGTGAATGGTAAGAGAATCAGAGGAAGTGATTCATTAGTTTGAAAAAAAGTGCATTGAAATTTTACCTTCTTTTGAATGTTAGTGTGCTTAGTAGTAGAGTTGGCAGGTCCATGTGTTGTTTCATTTCTGGTGTGCTGTCAGCTTTTGGACTTGTGAGTGTGTGTGTGATGAGAGATAAAAATTCATGAAATCTCTTATTGCTGCTACTTTTGGAGTCACTTTCCCCCAGAGATGACAAGGCGGTGCACTTGAGTGGGTAAAGACAAGTTCTTCATGTAAGTGTTGGCAAGCTGAAGGTGGGCTTAAACTGTCAGGAAAGTCACTGGAATGGTGAGCAGGGAAGCAAAAGACTGGAGCTCTTAGTGGTGATCTGGATCATGGTTTCTGCTTGGAGCTCACCACTGAGTTGGTGTTCAGGCAGAAGTTTTCAGCTGTGTCTGGATGAGGGAGCTCTCTTTGCTTATGGGGAAGATAATCCTTGGACAGTTCTGTGGAAGTGACTGGAGGCAGAACTTGTTTTCCTTTGAAGAGTGGGACCTTGGCAGGGCAGTCAGTTTCATTGGAACTGCTATTAATCTTTTACTTGAAAGCTTTCTACTTAAAAACACAGTGTATAAACAGTTCCCAGCTCTTAAAAGGAGGGAGATGTACTCTCTCCTGATCGAATGGGATGCAGAATGAGTGGGGCTGTTGCACTGAAGCGACTCTTGAGACCTCTGCAGCAGTTTTGGATTGCAGTCTGATAAAACAGAGGTGCTCTTGGCTGTGGGTGTAGAGCTTTTTTCTTTGTGCAGTCACTCATCATGGGAGACTTGTACTGGTGTAAGAGGAAAACTTTGTGTCTGATGCCAGTAGAGTTAGGGACTTAGTGAACCAATTTCATGGATAGCTGGCACCAGAGATGTTATTCTTTAATTCTGGGCTAATCAGTCATTTTGTAATACTTTTGGAAAGATGCCGGTGTACCTGCTTGACTCCTATCAATGTGGTTTGTACTGTTGAAGCTGGAAGTGGTTCTTAGAATGTGATAGAAATGATAGCTTGGAAATCAAGGGCTGTCTTCCATGAAAACCCACCATCTTTTTGTGACTAAGTTGTTCACCTGAGCACAGTTTTAAGGAGCTTATTGCAACAGGTCTTCCAAAACTGCAGTAAGTAGTTTTCTATGGGTTTGGCTCAAGGTTTCTCTTCAGACAGAGCAGTGGAGACCTGCCCTGTGCTGTGCTCCACGAGCAGCTACAAGTGTTGAGACTGAGAATTGCCATGTTCATCCTCACCCTCCCGAGACAGCAGAGTGTTGGCTGGGCTGGGAGTGTGAACAGCTTCCTGCAATGCAGGGGCATTTTGCAACTGGCAGCTTCCTCCTGAATCGTAAGGGCAAGGGAGGGTTGCAGGCTGGAAAAGCAGCAGGGAGCTGTTTCTGTGTGTGTCTCAAAGACACGAGTGCCTGGAGGGAGCTGATGAGCCCACCATGATGCAGCAGCAGCCAGAGGAGTGCTGAGTGCTGATGGTGATGATTTTATCATTGCCTCGCTCTGCTGCCTTGGCCATGGCTTAATCTCAGTGCCTGGAGGCTGTCCTCTTTCCACTTCATTGCAGGCTGGAGTGGAAATGATTTCTTGAATGGAATTTCACTCAAAGTCTTAGAATGTGCTGAAAAAGTACTCTGAAAAATGAAATTTTTTTCTTGGGCACTAATGAAGTGAATGTTTGTAGCCTCATTTTTTGAGCTCTTATATTTTAATTTCTTTTACTACTTAATGTTTGCTAAAAGTGGGGCTGCTGTCAGCAGTGCTCTGCTTTTTCAGGTGTGGAAATACTGGCAAAGGACTGGTAGGAAACTGTAGGTCTTGTATTGTTCTGCTTGACAGACACTTGTTTCTTGTCAGATTTGATGTGGATAACCCTCCTTCCCTGGTTTTTGTAATCACATCCCTTTTTGGAGGCTGAGGAGCTTGGCATCACTTAGGTGAGCTGAAGGAATATGCTGTAGCTTGTTTTATCAGCCTTTTTTTAGTTCCAGCAAGTCTTGGTAGTAACAGACGGTGGATAATTTAGCAGGAGAGTCTTCAAGAGCATCATTAGGTTTTGTCACTGCTTCTAAGGGACAGAAAAATATGCATGGGGATGTTTATTTTGCTTCATTTTAATCCAGCACCTGGCTAGCTGAAGTTAAATGTCAGTGTGCGCATCTCCCATCGCTCTGTTGGTCATCCTTAATGATTTTGCTTGTCTTGGAATACATTAACCTTCCTTCCCCCATCCTCCTGCCATTCTTTATGCTGTCTTCAGCTTTAAATGTACCCATTTAAAGCTCTATCGCCTCCCAGCACTCTTTGGAGAGAAGTGCTATCTATCCCGAGACACCGAGACTGCATCCCATATTTGCTTTAAGCCGACACCACTGCGGGTTTTCACTAACTGGGTCAATCCTGCCCTTGCTCAGGACACTGTGTCCCTGGCACTGGTGCTCGTGCTGCCACATGGCCAACCCAGACAGGGAGCTGATCAGGCTGGGGTGGGGGAGAGGGCAGGACAAACCTCTTCTGATAGCTGCAAAACCCCCAAAAACTGCAGCTGGAACATTTTGTCTGAAGTTGTGGCAGTCAGGGTGCTGAATATTAATGGTGCTTAACAGCTGGATTCTTCTTGGTAGGATGGGAATAGAGGTTTTCAGCCTTCAGCATGTTCTCCTGCAGTATTCCTGCTCCCTGTGGTCTTCCACAGTTACCTGTTCTTACTCTGTTCTGCATCTCTCAAGCTCCCCAGCATTTTCTGAGCAGCCTGGTCTGCTGAAAGTGTTCCTGTCTCCATGGCATGGGGATTAGAACCAGATTATTTTTCAGGTCCCTTCCAACCCAGGCCATTCTGTGATGATTTTTTTACCATTTTACTTTCCTAGCAGCTCTGTTGTGAAGTCTCAGTAGCTTGCTGCTTAGTCTCTAAGGTGTGGGTGTTCTTACCACTGATCTCCTGTCTGATGCGTTGTTTTTCCAAATAAAAGAGGATTAACTTTAGTCCTGTGTCTGTGTACTGTAGCTGAAGTGTAGAGTTAATTGAGACATACAGATCCTTAAATTATCCCTGAAATCGTTCAAAGAGCAACTGTTCTGTTGCAGACTGGGCATGAATATGTGAACTCCTGACCGCTTGCTGATCTGGGAGTTCATTGCCTTAAAGGCACAAACAGAAGTGCAGCGAGGTTGACAGAGATACTGCACACTCAGTTCAGCCTAAAATGTCTTCTGGAGAGGCTGATATTTGCAGTGGTGGGTATTGACAAAGTGCAACGCTCTGCATCTCTCACGGGCTATTTCCATAGGCTTAGTCATGTAGAAAAAGAGTAGGTGGTCAAGAATTAGTGCTGGCAGAGCTAACTCTTGTTCTTTTGCATTGCTAATGATGAACGCTGTCTTCCACCTCACATCACCAGATGATTTCTTTTGAGAGCTTGGTGGCAGGCAGCCACACTTTTCCCACTGATTCTTTTGACTTGTGCGTTACACTTAGAAAATGGGCAAATGGAAACTCTGGCAGCTGCCTGACTTCGTCTCAAAAAGAAAAGGTTCCTTAAATCTCAGCTGGTTCACAGACTCAGTTCAAATGCTTCACATTTGGATCCATTCCTATAGCTTTCGGGCCTATATTATTGAAGGGAAAAATCTGCTTAATATTCCTACAGAGAGTATGCGGAGTGCAAATTGCTTGGTTGAACTGCTCACAGCTCCTGTAGACATGGAAAGCTGCTTGGAATGGTGGAAGAACTGCTTGTTTCCCATTAGTATTCCAGGACTGAGGTGTTCCTTCTGGCACTGCTCATGTCAGTATGTGACATGTGTTTATCTGGTGACAAGTCAGTCCTGTGCGACAAACGAGAAGTTGTGATGTGCAGCCTGCAGGCTCCAGTGTCTCCCAGAACTCATGATTCACAGGAACAATTGTATTCTCCTGGAAACTCTAGACAGACACGTATACCTGAATTTTACCATTTAATATTGTTTGGATTTAGTTGTGAGGAAGCTGTTCTGTATACTGGGATATATGGGAGGGAGATGTTGGCTAGGGATCCAAAGCCTCTGGGAAGTAAATGGTAGGGGTTTGTGTAGAAGAAGGATAACTTACATGGATTTGAGAGCAAGCCTTGTTTCATTTTTATGAAGAACAAAGTGCAAGAAAATATTACAGCTCTGAGGCTGGAAGAAAAATTGTTTCCTTGTTTCTTCCAAGTCTTGAGGAAATTGTCAAGTAGTGGCTGGATTTTTATCTGGTAGAACATTTCTCTCCTTCAGGTTTTCTTTAGATGATAGTTTGTGACTCAAAAAGCCTCACACTGTTTAGGTATTTTGGCTACTTTTCTTTGGTTTGAGAAAAATCTTAAAACCTCAAACCCCAGCTCCCCAAAATTCTGGGCTAAATGTCACTCTGAAGGGCTTTGAGCCATTGGCACTGAAGTGAACAGATTTCAGCAACCCTACCTGGAGATGTGTGTTGTCTATAAACCCTCAAACTTTATACAACTTGCTCCTGATTGGCTTCAGCAAGTTAAATATTTTTGTCCACAACGTTTGTCGTAATCCTTTCTGGGTAACTTGCAATTGGCTGGCAAAATAAAAACTTGGGTTATCAGGGAGGCAGAATTTACCAAGTTTTAATCACGGTGAACTTCGTGTTGTTACATCCCAAATGCGTCATGGCTTACTGCAAAGGGCTTGAAAATAGCACAAAGTTGTTTTTTTGGCTGTAATTTTAGTAAACATGGACATTGAAGTGAGAGGTCTCTGGAACGACAGAAAACACTTCATTTAAAAACTTCCACTCAGCGCTTTTTTCTCTTTTTTTTTTTGACAAGAGTCTTGAAATTTATTTTAAACTCCTGTTTCATTGGGAGCAGCTGACAGACCTGAGCAGGCCTAGCTGTGAGCCTCAGTGCCTCACAGGAGCTTTGGAGACCTTTTGGTCAGCAGTGCTCTCCTGACAAGGAACATAAGGAGTGCGCTGGCGTAGGTCTGGCGTCGGGTACAGAATCCACCTAGAAATCCTCTTTTTTTTCCCTGGTGGTGTCAGACAGGTGGTGATTCAGCTTCCAAAACAAGCTGCTGCTGGTTTGCAATGCAAGTAGAGTGAATGTGGAACTGCTTCCAGCAGAAGGAAACATTTCTGGGAAGCAAGCTGGAGCATTTCCAAACCAATGTCCCATGGAAGATGAGAAGCATTATTAAAAGAGGCCGAAGGCACAGTAGGGGAGAAGTGTCATATCTTGACAAGTGCAGCCTGTGGGTGTAGAGCATGGGAGAGAGGTTAAATCACCCTTTCAGATCCTGTGTGGTGTAATTCATCCTTTTGAGCTATTTATGTCCAATTATCTATTGGCTGCCATAGGGATAAATACAGTTTTGGTTTCTGTCTTGCAGACCCAAGGCTGTAACGATAACCAAAAAGCTGCATTTCTGTCTGGGTTTGTGGCTGAGTCACTGTGGGATTTCTTACGGCACAAGCATTTGTTCTATTAGGCCTGGCTTTTCTGAATCACAATTTATGAGAGCTCAAGCTTCAAGCCTCTGGTGTGTTGTCCCAGCTTCATAAATGCTGAAGAAGTGGGAGTTAAGAACCCTGCTATTAAACCCAAAATAAACCACTTTTCCTTCTACATACGTTGAGCAAACTTCTGGCTTTCCTCGATTACCTAATGTGGGGGGGGGAGAGCTGCTGGTTTTGCTGCTGAGGTGAGAGTAAAATCTGCCCTGTTTTCAGAGTATTTATTTGGAAAAACTTGCACAGCTGAGTTTATGGAAGTTTTATATTTTCAGACCAAACTCATCACTTTTCAGGAGCTCTTGAGTGCCCTTGTTTTCCTGTTAGATGGTCTCTAAATAGAGCTTTCATCTTCTCCCAGGAAATACTTGCTGGCTTGGGTTTTAATTAAAACCTGGATTTCAGTCACGACAAAGTACAGGATGCCAGGAAGCACTTGAAAATTTTCTCTGAGCCTTGTGTCGTGCTTAACAATGATTTTTTACCTTTTTCTAAATAAATAGGATGCATTCAGTAAGGATCATTCTTTTTTGCCTATATACCTACAAAGGGCTTTTGTATAAATAAGCAGAGGCGTTCATCATTATTAAATTCCTGTTGTTTTTCTTCCAGGTAGTGCATTAATAGAGCAGAAACATTTGTCAGGAAGAACTTGTGTGTTGAGATGGTGGGTGATGGGTGGGATGTAGCCAGGCAAACAGTGCTCAGGTGCTCTCATAGTTTGTTGTGCTACAGAAGGTAAGGTAGGTGTTCCAGAGGGGACATTTGAAGAAGAAAAGCACCAAGTTCCCCATGTGCCAAGAAGCCCTTCCCAGACTGGAGAGCAATCCCAGGGAGTGTGGGTGTTACAGGTCTCCTTTACAGAAAATTGGTGTTTGTGTGATGGACTGCTTACCATCTGAACAGGATTAGGAGCTGGCCCCTGGATGCTGAAGAGGTGGAGAGCACAAGGGGAGTGTGGATAAAGTGCTGGAGCTGGTGCTGCTCACAGAAATGCTGCACTTGGCACATCTGGCCCAGGATCTAACACCTCCTCTGTCGCTCTTCTTGCTTAACTCTCTGAAGAGAACGTAAACTCTTCTTTTGCTTTTCATCCAGCACTTGGTTGTCCCATATCACAGCATTTAAACAATCTGCTTCCCTTCTCAGATGAAGCTCCAGAGATGCTGTCTGACCTAGTTTTAACTTAACACGCACTAAAATGGTTGAATTTTATATGCACTGGCAACTTTTCTTTTGCTTAAATAAGGGGGAGGGATTCTATTCTTAATTAAATACACCACACTGGAGATTTATAGACACTTGGCACGACCTGGCAGGCAAACTGGATAATTCCTGATTGATCTAGTAGCAAGTATTCTTTTTATTTTAGTGCTCGCACATTTAGTTCATTAACAAACTAACAAAAGTTTAACAAACTAACAAAAGTTTAACAAACTAACTGACACATAATAGAGAACTCACTGAAAATGGAGGCTTTGGAGTGGCATACTGGATTGAGTTAGGCTGAAGTTACCACATTAATAGTGATTTTGCTAAAATGGAAGGATAAATGTTTTTTATCCAGCAAAATTTTTGTTTTGCAGATGGCTTGTTCAATCAGTATATCAGTCAGCAAGAGTACAAACCTCGCTGGGGGCAGATTATCCCCAAAAGCACCAAAGGTAAGGACGTTTCTTAAGATAGAACTCATGTACTGCCAGTTCTGTCCTGTTCCTTTGAGAATATGGAGCAAGAGAATGATGCAAGAAAGTCTCCTCTAGGAGAGTTCTAGGGAATGGTTTCTTCTCTGAAAAAGTTGCATTTGTCTGCAAATTCAGTGAAATTCAGCCTGCTCTCTTGTTGAGTAAAGAACACTGTAGGAATGCTAGTTGTAACTTTAAGGATAGATCATCAGTTTAGTAACAAATCCCAGAATATTGGTTAAACATGAGAACAGCTATCTGTGTTACTGGATTTAGCACATGGAGTTGATGTAAGTTCAATTTAAACTGAGGAGTTGGCAAATAAATACATTATCTCAACAGGGAGTATTTTAAATGAGGTGGATCTTTTGAAGTCCTGATCTGTTACACAGTAAACCCAAACTGCAGAATCTTTTCCATTCCTGTCTGCCTTGAGAGGAGAATTGTAGCAGCATCTTTACCTGCAGAGTACAAAAATCACTGTCACAGAGCAAATGTAGGATCCAAGGTGACAATTGCCAAGTGTGGAGCACTGTCCCCAAGCCCCTTGGGAGGGGTTATCTGTGTCACTTGTCCTGAATGCTTAAGATACATAAAGTGGTTGGAAAGCTGCTTTAATTGGGCATTTGGAATTCCCTTATATGTGAGAATAGTTGGTGCAAAGCTGGCTGTGCTCTGCGGTCTGCATCCCCTCCTGCTCCCATCCCAGGGCTTCATTTCCCTGTCATTTGAGTATTTGTTCTCACAGCTCAGCCCTCAGGCAGCTCTCAGGTGTGGAGAGATGGAAGGGGAGCCAAAGGGTGGCTGTGTCATCCATCCTGGAGAGCTGCAAGGACAGCTCAGAGCTCTTTTGTGTGCACCAAGTGTGTCAGAAATGTTGGAGCTCCTCTCCAAGGCGCTGAGAGTTGCAGTATTCACTTCTGCTCTCTGTACTGTCAGTCACCAGGTAGTTCAGTATAAAACTTTGTGCAGTTTTATAATGCTCAAAAAATACTACCTGGAAAAAGTGATGTGGCAGTGTTTAAGGAAGGGTGAGTTACTCAGTTCTTCTGCTTCCATGTTGAGGCTGTATCTTTCTTTGGTTTAAAAGGCTTAAAATGGAAAATTCTCCCTTTCCTCTTTTTCTGAAGGTGATGGGGAAGACAGTCGGCCAGGGATGAGAGGTGGCCATCAGATGGTGATAGATGTGCAGACAGGTGAGTAGTTGTTACATTTCTTAACTAAATCATTTTATCAGCTATTTTCCAGATTAATATGCAAATGTGTTTTTCTTCAGACACTCTGTTAGCTTCAGGTTTTGAGGGAAAAAAATTGCACTTTCTAATACTTGGATTAAATGTTCTGCTTCCTCTCTGGATCTATATCCCAGCTGCCTTTATCCTTTCTTCACTAATAATTCTGTGTTATGTCTTAGCCATTGTCTTGTCTTAACTAAGACAAGAGCAATTGGTTTTAATTTTTTGTTCTCCTACCATCTTAGAGCAGGAGTTCAAACAAGAGAAGAGAAATTAGGGAAAATAATTTCCCTTATCTTCTACAGGCTGTGCTCAAGCAATAGATCTGATGTGTTGAAACATTCCTTGTATTTTGGTTGGAGTGGCTTCTAATTCCCACAGCGTGCAAGAAACTCCTGTTAAATATAATTCTTTAGACGTCTTTTACAAAAATGTTTCCTGTAGCAGTTTAAGGAATGGCTCAGCCTCTGTTTCAGAGAACATACAGAGAAAAGAAAGTGGGGTGGTGTATCAGGAGCAGTTCCAGTGATTGTTGTTCTGCATAATTTTTTATATCTTTGTCTGTTACTTAATCAGATTTCTCTGCTACGTCAGTCCTTACTAAAATAAGGAAAGCATCTGCCCGAGTCTTTGCTGTATGAGTGAAAGGATTGTTCCTGGGGAGGGAGAAACAAGATCAGGGCGTGGGTATTGGACAGGAATATAGGGTGGCATTGAAGGAGCTGGCAAAAAAAATGCCCATGGCCATATCTGTTGTGGTCACAGGACAGGGACAGAGCATGTGACAGGACAGGACCTTCCAGAGTAATTTGCTAAGTCATGGTGAACAAGCAAAAATGCAGCAGTAGCTGCAGCCTCTGGCTTTTGCTCACAGTAGTTACTGCACTGGAGGAAGCACTCAAGTTATTTAGTGTAGGAGAGTAAACTTCTTCTTTCATTTGGTGGGAGAGGTTTGAGATTGATTAGAACAAAACACTGCTGGAGGATTTGCTGGTGTTTGTCTATGCAGAGGCTGGGGACGCTCCCTAGTGGCCTCGGGAATTAGCAGTGAGTGTTTCACAAGAGCGTGGAAGAAACATGATCCTTGTCAACTTGGAAATGATAGTCCTGCACACCTCCTGAAAATAAAATATCCATGGTAGTGTGAGCCTTCCTTTCCATTGCTCTTGTCTAAAGTCCCAGTAAGGTTGTCAGCTCTGCCTTTGACTTCAGTTTCACTCTGCTTTAACAAGGCACTGAAACTCATCCATATATTTTTAAATATTTCTTTATACATTTTATATGTATTATATATACTTTGGATACACGTGTGTATTTAATATATAATAATATTTATATTATTCATTGAAATACATGTATAATGTAGTATGTACATTATATTATAAATGTATTTATATATATAGAATACATTATAATATAAATGTATCAAATATATGCTATTTATTTATTTTATTTAAATTGTTTTACTTGCACAAAAGTGGCTGGACACTACCCACAGAGGTGGAGTCCTGGATCTCCCCTCCTCAGGGTGGTCCTTTCTTGCTGTAGCTCTAATTACAGGTGGTGGGATACCTTCCCAAAGTTTCCCTGTGGGCTGTTTGGGAAGTTGCTCTCAGTTTTGCATCCAGGTCCACTGAGGCTTGTAAAAGCTGAAATGTTTTTGAGATGATCAGTTTTGCCATTTAATTTAGCTCGTGACAGGCCAGGGGAAGTTCTTGGGGCTGTTTCCCATTGCTGATTGCTGGAGTTTTCCTTTTGAATATAGGTGGAGTTTAACGAGCTGGTGGGAATGTAGCCAGTTATGTCAGGATGTGTTTTACAGACTGGAGCTGGAAGGCTCCCTGGCTAACCTTGGACAGATCCAGTGCTAATGGAAAAAGGAGCAGTGGTGTACTCTTCCCTTCGAAGACATCCTCCCTCCTTACTCACACACTTGCTGAGTGGGTTTTTTTCAGAAGACTTTGGCAACTGAAGAAAAATCATCTCATTTTGCACTCCTTGTTAGAGGAGTTAGGTCCTTCTCAAAAATCAGTATTTTCTTCAACTTGAATTTTTTGGAAGTGAAGTGAAACAGCAAAATCATACTTACAAGGAGATTCTGAAGTTTCCTGTAACATAGAATTAAGTAGTGGAAGCAAATTTTCATTTCTGATGTCCAGACCTGCTGTGGCTATAAATGAACTATAAATGGTTCAGTATTTTGATTAACCTCAAAGAGATTTTAACCACTTATTACTGACTCGAAAAATAATTCTAATTTAATATTACTGGGCCTTCTGGATGGAGGTGCTGGTGTCAAGGTAGAGGATATGGGTTGGTAAGTAGCTGAACTAGATCTTAAGTTGCTGCTTGGAGTCACTGAGACTTTGTTTATCAGTTTTGGGTGGAACATGGATTAGCTTGGTCTAAACTGCCTTTTAGCATGGTTTATCTTTCACTTAGAGTAGGCTGAAAGTAACTGAAAGAGAATTTAACATCTCTGCTGGCAGCCAGTAACTTGTGCTGGAGCTCATTTCCATCTGGTACTTCTGCTCTTAATACCTGCCACAGCTGACTGAGTGCGTTCCTGATGCTTTGGAAATCTCTTAAAGCAGTTTGAAATGGAACTGTAGGCATTGTGGGATGCAGAACTGAGAATGCAGCTTGATGTCTTCCTAAATATAAAAAAAAGAGAAATTAAAACTGGGAAGTTAGTGATTCCCACAATATCCTCCATCATTTTAATCACATTAACACTGAGATTGGAATGACTGGATGGGAGAATTAGGAAGTTGGATTTGGTACACATGTGCAGAAACATAAACAAAGAGAAATTCACAGTTACAGCTGAAACCACTGTTAGGTACTTTAAAGCTTTAGGCTGCAAATGATAATAAAAAGCTCCTGTTATTCCTGCTTTTCCCTGCAAGTTGCATTTCTCATGCAGCTCTCCGTGTGGGAAGCTGGAGAGTTGAGTAGTTGCAACCCAGGTACATAGATTAAAACAAAATTGTCCCCCAAACAACCTCAAATGTACACGTGTACTGCATGTCAGGCATGAGAAGCTGTTTGTGTAGGCCCTGGGGAAATACTGGGGCAGTAACAGTCGTGCTCGTGTACAGAACTGTGTTCCCAGGGAATTGAACCCTAATGCAGTTTTGGATGAGGGTGTCAGCATCTGGCACTGGTTCCTTATTAACAGCTCTTTGTGTCTGGCCTCCCTGGCCTCCTTATGGGTCAGATATGCCACATGTTTCAAAATTCCAGTGCTTATTCTGGAAGAGGGAATGGGTAAGTGAATTGCTAAAAGCAAGTTTTAAGGAATAATGTTGGTACTTAGGAGCAGTATGTGTGTTGTGTTTTGGAGATGTGGTTTATAATTCCATAGGCAAGGTGGAATTGATCTCTTCTGCTCTTATAGGGCAGACACATTGAATGACAGTGCAGTCCATAAAGCCATGTAATTATTTTGGTAACAATAGAAATAGGGACCATGTAGAAATCATTCTATTAAAAAAAAAAAAGATATTTGGTGTTATATCAGGCTTTCTTAAATGTTGAAATTTTCCCATGAGCTTGCTTTAGAAATAACACCAAAGCAACCAGGATGATTTTTCTTCTGTCTCCATTTCTCTTCTCTTTGGCAAGTGAAACAATCTTTTGAGGGAAAACATTAGTGAGATGGGTTTTATTGATGTGGTACCTCTGTTCTCTCATTGGAGTGCAACTGCTGTGTAATTTTGGTTGTACATCATTTTTGCTTTTCCTTTCGTCCGAAGGAATTCTCTTTGCTTCCTTCCATTAGATAAATGAGGGCAAATCTGTAGGTTGGGAACAGAGGGAGATTCAGAGCACTGGGCCCAGCGTGCCCATTGTGTACGTGGGCAGCACAGCAGAAATGACAAGGCTCGTTCAAAAGCAGCATGGAAAGATGAAAAAGATGAAGAGAGAGCAGCAGACGTGAAGGATGCTGTTTTGCCTGAGGAAAACACTGCTATCCATAAGATATTTAAAGACAAGACTTGTGTACAGGATGAAGGGATCTCAGAAACAAAACACAGATGGCTTCTAAGCTCTGAAACACAAACAGCTGCTGAATCCTGGAGGTTACTCAACTTCATGGGGCTTTCACATTTGAGACTGTATGCCTATCCTTAAAAAAAAACCTCTTGTATTCAGCCAACTTGCATCCAGCTGAACTGTGGCTCAGAAACCAAGGAGTGTGATACTGCAAGATTTAAGGCTGGTTTTATATTTGTGCTCTTAAATGCTCCTCGCTAAGTGGGCAGCACTGCTGGCACATAACTAAAGGTGTGGGTGCTACTTGGACAAGTGGCATCCTTTTGTAGAAGGCTTTTGAGAGATCTTACACCTTGGTTGGTTTGTTATTTCTGAGAGGAATCCTTCAGATTCTGGTAGAAAAAAGGTTCAGGGGAGGATCCTAGAGCTGTCTTCAGCTACTGGTAAGAGCATGGAGATAGCCAGCTCACTCTGGGGGGAGCAGAGGGATAGGATACAGGACAGGAAGGGAAAATCCTGTTGGATATTAGGGGCAAAAAATTGTAATGAGGTTATTTAGTCATTGCAGCAGGGATCCAGTCTGAAATGTCCCTCCTTGGACAAAGTATAACTGAATAATTCCCTGGGCAATGTGGTCTCTGCTGAAGTTAGCCTTCCTGTGAGGGATTTGAGGGATGACTGATGGACCTTGCAGAAATACTGTAGAGCCACAATTCTTTTATGTTCCTTAGATAACTGTTGTAGCAGAGATGTGGAAATACTCCTTGACCAAAGAATATAGTTAAATATGTCAGCAGGACTGGAATGTACTCACTGAGGAAGACCTCCTGTACCAGAATCCCACCAAGTATTTCACCACATGGAGAAAATGGAGATAACAGGAGGTAGAGAACTGTCCCTGAGAATGTGTCTGAACCTGGACTGAAACCACCCCAGGAATTTTGATATTTCATGGGTTGGAGAATGCTGCTGTGCTGCTTTTCTGAGAAATAGAAATTAAGGAGAGATTGACAGGAAATATGTGGATTGTTGGGAATGTACGTCCTCTAATTTGAGGACTTCTCTGGCACCTTTTAATCATCTAGAGAGTAAGGGAAGAAAAGAACTCAGACATTACAGAAAAATTTTTGACTGAGCAAGCAGTTTAGAAATACTCACAGAACATATTTAATTCAAAGTATTGAATTTGTATTCAGAAAAAAATGTAGAGGAAATAAGCTGAGGATGCTGGAGGAGAAATTTGACTTCCTAAACGTAGCTGGTAAAAGCTTTGGGTAAATATAATTGCTTTCATGTTTTTTTTTTTTTGTTGCCTTGCAGCTAGGTTTGAAAATTCTCCTGCTCTGCTCCTAAAGCTGAATAGAGACTTGCTTTAATAAGGCAGCATCAATTTTGCTGTGTTCCATATTGCTTGGATGCAGAGGGAGGATCCTTTCCTCCTTGAGTTCCCCAGTGCTACCAGAGTTATATTGGTGTGAGACTGCTGGGCTGCCCCACTGCTGCTGCCTGGGCTTTGTGGCCTCTGTCCTCTTTGAATATTGGCCTTTCATATCTGTCCTGGTTGGGTCTCTGCATGCAGGGTGGAAAAAAAAATGCTCCCATAAAATCTGAATTAACAGCTAGAATACAAACAGTGATACTGGTTGGGAAATAGAGTGAAGCTTGACTTCAAAAAAAAACTTTAAAATCCCCAAAAACTCAAACTCAACCAAACCAAAACAATCAAACCCAATCCCAACTAAACAAGAACAATCCCACAAACCACAAAACAATTTTTTTTTTGCTTTATACCATGGGAAAACAATTACAAATTTTAGGAGAACTATAAAAAACTATTTACATTACATTACCAGCAACAGATGCATTTATGCATTAAGAAACATTCCTTTTAAAACATGCAACCTTCCTCTAAAATATGTATATACTTCTGCAACAAGGCATGAAACAAAAAAATTATTTTCTATTTGGTCTAGATAGTGATGGAGCCTTTCTTTCATGTGAGCTACAGTTTTACTTCATGATGAAAAATGGGTCTGGCACAGAGTTCATGTCCAGTTGTGTTCAGGGTGTTGCTCTGGGGATGCTCAGCACCAGCTTGGGTGCTCGTGCTCCTCTCTCAGTGCTCACATTTAATTCTGTCAGCTTGGGTTAGGTAATTTCCAAAATCTGAGTTTTCATCAGAGTCTTTCAGGTTTGCTATTAAATTTCATGTGAGCCAACAAAGCCTTTCCAGGCAGGCCTGACATTTTGGCAAGGCCCCAGTAGGATTTTTAGCTGGTGCCAAATCTTTTATTTTTCTCGGCTATCAATGAAGCTGTTGTGGTGATGTGGGTTTTGTGAGCTGTGAGAATTTATGCGCACAAAGGGACCTGCTCTTTGCAGGGAACACTGGGAGCCCTGAGTCCAGGAGGAAGGGTAATTAAAGTTAATGAACCAGGGTAACCTTTCCATGGTGATGACCACTATCCTGATGGTAGGTAAGGGTCAGGGACTAGTCCCATTTTATAATCGTGCTCTAACTCCACGCTTTAATTGGTGTTGGATTAAAAATTGGCCATTACCTCCATAATAGAAATGGTTTGTGGATTTTAAAGGAGTTTTTCAAAGCTCTGCAAGTCTTGAGGAGCTTGTTCTTCTTGGGCTTGGCTTTGTGTTCTGTTTTAATGCAGTCTAAAAATGAAATATTTTTAGAATTTGAGACCAGATAGTGCTGTTTCTATAATGGGAGCAGTTTGGTTATCTCTCCATGGCAGAACAGAAACTCCTTTCTTAAATGCTTCCCCTTTTCAAAGGCTTCATCTGGCTTTATCAGTGAGTCTGGAGAGCCTTAGAACTTGCTGTACACAAAGCAGTTGTGGGTTTGAGGTGACAGCCCTGAAACACTGACTTAAATTTGTGACTCTTGTACTCACTGGCTTTTGTGGCATCAGGTAAGTTACTTTATGCAAGACATTTCCCTTGAAGAGGATTTTGTACTTGATTTTTCTGTCTAAGGGATGGACTAAACAAAAAAACTTCGCTGTTCCTATCTCCAAAATCTTGTTGATGTATAAATCCTGTACCAAACAGGGCACAGGATGAGATGTCATTGATAGACTACATGCACAGGATCCAAAATGTTAAATATTGTTCATTTGTCTGTCTGGAATTTTAATCAGAAGGCTGTGGGTTTGATTGCCTCTTATGTAAATGTGGAAATAGAAAATGACTCTGAGAATTGGCTGTCTATCAATCCTAAAATCTTCCATTACTAAACCAAACCACATTTTTGTCTTGATGACTAGTTCCATTCAAAGAGCAGTGGAGTTTTAGTAAAAAAAAGAGTTTAAATTTATCTTCTGATAGTTTGTCTCTGTCACAGATATTTTGTAGGCATTAGCCTGTTTAAAAACACTCTCTTTTTAAAATAAAATTAACTCTTTTTTTTTGAAATAGAAACTGTTTATTTGTTTGGTGGCTGGGATGGAACTCAGGATCTGGCTGACTTCTGGGCATACAGTGTGAAGGAAAACCAGTGGACCTGTATATCCAGGGATACTGAGAAAGAGGTAAGTTCTGCAAACATCCATATTTTTAAAAAAACATCAATGGTTGCCATCAAAAAGGCCCCTCCTAAAGTACTTGTGTACAAGTGCAGTATAAGAGTGAGAGCCACAGAGTTCAGACCTTCAAGTTCTGAAGACTTTTGAAATGCTTACATGGGGAATAAATGGGCTGGAGGTGGCTTTGAAGTGATTCCTGGAGGGGAAAGGTTTATTTCTCAAAAGCAGAAATGATGGGCCAAAAAATCAGCTCAGCAAGTAGAGCACGAGTTAAATAATTTTGTGTGGCTGAACAACCAGACTTATCGCAGAATCACAGAATGTTTTGGGTTGGAAGGGACCTTAAAGATCATCCAGTTCCAGCCCTGCTGCCATGGGCAGGGACACCTCCCACTGGAAGGTTCCAAGAACTTGCTAATGAACATTTCAGACCTGATCCTGGTGTTTGAGCTTCAGAAACCAATTGTTTATTTTTTTAGCTTCTGTCAAAAATGAATAGAAATGGACAACTACCAGATGGAAATCTAGAGGACAGGGGTTACTGCCAAAGGCTACACAACCCCGAGAGCTTTCGTGGAATTCATTTGAACCATTTTCCTTGGCCTCTTTTGCTCAGTATTTGACGTATGAAACCTGAAATGAATGTAGCTTGGGTTATAGGACCAGACAAAAGAAGTCCAAGACCTTTGGCTTCTGTAATTCAATTCACTGTACACTGAAATCTTCAAGTTTTGTGTGGTTATTGTATTTTGTGTTCATTACTTCTTTGTCAGAGGAAAATTCATGCAGCCTCTTCTTGGAGGTATGAAAGGTTTGAGATCCCACCACTTTCTGACAAATTCAGGAGTTGATTTCCTCAGCTATTTGAAAACAGTATAAAAACATAATTTCTCATTTATTTTGTGAGCTTCCTTACCAGATTAAATAACACTTTAATATTCTCATTTTTTTTTCCTAGCAAAGGTTTTTAGGGGTTGTGATCAAGTAGGATAAATAGCCTGAGCTGAAAAAAAATAAAAATCTCACAAGCATTTCCTGTAGCCCTTGAATCTCTGTGTCATGTTCTTACTGATTGGAACATCCTTTACAAAATGGGCAATAACAAAGCTGAATGTGATACTCTGGTTTCTGTCATAACCGAGCTGTGGAGAGGTAAAATTGTTATATTTATGTACTGTTTAGTCAAAAAGGGGCTGCTCTGGTTTTTTTCTTGCACAAACCAGTGTGGATCAGTCTGGTGTTTAAGGGATGCATTTCCTTCTTGATGGTGGTGCCACATCCAGTTGAGTTTCTCTAGAGCTTAAGAGGCGTGGCTGGGATGAGAGAAAGGAGGAATGCACAAAAGGAGAGCTGTGGAGGAGACACAGTGGAAGAGTTGTGATTTTATGTGATTAAATTGTTATAAAGGGATTTTGGAGGGAAAAATGTTAGCAGAGTGTTACTGAAGTTCAGGAAATTCAGATGGGAAGGGTCTAGTGAGGAGAGGAAGAAAGAGGAATTTTTAAAAGTGGAGACTTGCTGAATGTATGAGGAGTTTTGAAGAAGAGATGTACTTAATAGAGAAAAGTGTGGAGAAACATGGATAGGGAATTCTGGAAGGACTCTGTGTGACAAACTTGTGAGGTGGGGCCCCTGTGAGCCTTGTGGAGTTCAACAAGGCCAAGTGCAAGGTCCTGCACATGGATTGGGTCAATTCCAAGAGCAGATAGAGGCCAAGCACAGAATGGATCCAAGAGCAGCCCTGAGGAGGAGGAGGAGGTCTTGGGGTGTTCGTGGTGGTTAAGAAGCTCGACAGGCCTTGATGATGTGGACTTGAGCACTTCTGCTCTGGAGTCAGGCTGGCAGAGCTGGGGGTGCTCACCTGGAGAAGGCTCCAAGGAGAGCTCAGAGCCCCTTCCAGTGCCTTAAAGGGCTTGAGGAGAGCTGGAGAGGGACTTGGGACAAAGGCATGGTGTTCCAGGACAAGGGGGAATTGCTTCCCAGTCCCAGAGGGCAGGGTTACATGGGATATTGGGGAAGAATTCCTGAGTGGGAGGGTGGGGAGTCCCTGGCACAGGGTGCCCAGAGCAGCTGTGGCTACCCCTGGATCCCTGGAGGTGTCCAAAGCCAGGTTGGACAGGGCTTGGAACAACCTGGGATAGCGGCAGGGCATGGCACTGGATGGGCTTAAAAGTCCCTTCCCACCCAAAGCGTTCCATGATTCTGTGATACATTCAGCAGTGTTCAGGAGACCTCCTGAAGTGTAGTTCAGGGGTTTTGGTGACTTTCTGAGGTACAGTGAGCTGGCAGCTGCTGTACTTGGAAACCAGCAATGGGTTGTGGGGTTTTTTCCTAAAGAGATCTGGATGAAACCTGATTTAGAAATGAAAAGGTCAGTCTGAAATGTTGAGAAGTACATTCAAAAACAAAGACTCCAGATGTTTCTCTAATAGGGACATCAACTGCTCACAAACAATTTGCAAAAAGGAAATGTCTGTTGACATGGAATTTTAAAAAATATTCAGAGTAGATTCCAGTGGAGCTTAATCTTGTTTTGTTGTATTGTGCTAGTTCTGCTTCTGGCTTTTTTATTCTAATTAATCAGTGACAGTGGTTAAATTAGCCACTTAATAATGAAACTTGGATAAGAGTGAAATATGGTGAAAGTTGCATCCTGTCCAGTGTTATTGTAGGGATAATGCAGAGCAATGCTTTTGGAATAAGGGTACTGGGAGCTTCTGTTGTAGTGCATTAGGAGAACATTGTGTGACCTTTTTAAAATGTTTTTGTTGCTGTTTCTCAACATTTTCCAGTGAGGTGTCTATTTGTCACCTGAAGTTGCATTTGTCTTTCTTAACAATTAGACACCAAAGCTGATTTCCCATAGCTCTTTTTCATAGAACCATTGAATAGTTCAGTTGGAAAAGCCCTCTCAGATGAACTCCAACTGTTTCTCCCAGCACTGCCAAGGCCACCACTAAACCATGTCCCCAAGTCTCACATCCACGTGGCTTTTGAGTTCCTCCAGGGATGGGGCCTCCATCACTGCCTTGGGCAGCTGTGCCAGGGATGGAAAACCCTTTCAGTGAAGAAATTTTTCCAAATATCCAAGCTCAGCCTCTCCTGTTGTAACTTGAGGCTGTTCCCTCTGCTCCTGTCCCTGTTCCCTGGAGCACAGCCCGACCCCCCCGGCTGTGCCCTCCTGGCAGGGCCTTGTGCAGAGCCACAGGGGCCCCTGAGCCTCCTTTGCTCCAGGCTCAGCCCCTGCCCAGCTCCCTCAGCCCCTCCTGGTTCTCCAGCCCCTTCCCAGCTCCCTCAGCCCCTCCTGGTTCTCCAGACCCTTCCCAGCTCCCTCTGCATCTCCAGGCCCTTCCCAGCTCCCTCAGCCTCTCCTGGTTCTCCATTCCCTTCCCAGCTCCCTCAGCCCCTCCTGCTGCTTCAGACCCTTCCCAGCTCCCTCAGCCCCTCCTGGTTCTCCAGCCCCTTCCCAGCTCCCTCAGCCCCTCGTGCTGCTCCAGACCCTTCCCCAGCTCTGTTCTCTTGTCTGGATATGCTCCAGCTCCATATGTCTGTCTTGTGTGTCTGGACAAAATGCTCAGAGCTCTGCTGGAGTAGCTGATCACCTACAGCATGAAAACAGGATCTGCAGGACCTGCTGGTGAACACACCACCACTGCTGATGGACAGACAGACAGACCCCACCATCCCTTCAGAGTATGGATCCAGCAGGATTCCTGCTGTGCTTGTCAAATCCTCTTCCTCAAGCCTGAATCCTTCCAGGGAGGTGCTCCCTGGAGCAGCTCAGGACCTCTCAGCTTCCCCACAGCTTCTGTCTCTGGAGTGTGTGACAGCCCTGTGAATCAGCTGGCACAAGGCACCGCCAAAATGAGTTTCATTTAAGAGCCTTTAAAAGTTTCTACCCTGAATCAATTGGAATGTTCTGACAAATGCTGTTGTCTTCAGGGTTTTTTAGTGGCTGTAGATCAACAGACCTCTTCAGGATTAGGGAATGAAGACTTTTTAAAAAACAAACCTTGTCATTCCTTGGACATTTTTACTCTACGCCAGTGTCAGTTAACAGGGAAATTTCATGAGTGTGTTTTGATGTCTATTTCTAGTTTCCAAGCAGCGGCTTTCTCTTTTGAAGGGTAATTTAGTTAAAATCAGTGCAGGAGGACAGTTTTAAATGTAGGAAAGACTTTGTTTGGAGTAAATTGATAGTCAGGGGATTTTGAAATAGGATCAAAATGCTGAGGGGTGTTGATGCCTCTGGAGATCAGATAAATGAGGCTAAAGCAGTGTGATAGTTGGCGTATTTTGTGTGTCTCTGGTATTCCTGTACCTTGTTCTAGTATTTCCTAGAGACAAGAAATGGGGGAATCTCCCTTCAAACAGTGTCACGGCACTGATTGGTACCTTCTGTGCTGCTTCTTGGAAAATGCCTTGACTCATCCTCATTCTGGCTTTTTCAGAGGAAAATCCTGCTCACAAATCAGCTCTGTGAAGGATGTGAAAATTGTGTAAATGGGTTAGGTTTAGGTGGCACTGTGTTTCTCTCAAAAATTGTTGAAGTATTTCCTTACCAAAGGTAGAAGTGAAGGTCTTGTCATGGTTTAACTGCTTGAGAGGATAAATCTTTGCTCACAGTGAAGGAAAGTGTAGGTCAACAAGTGCCTCCTGTTCAGTAGGTTCAAAATGATGTAGAAAACGGGTATATTGTGAGGTGACAGTTTGCTGTGAACAGAAAGTGCTTTTCCAGGATGTTGAAAGTAAAAGCTGACAAGTGTAGAAAGATCTCCTAATGGTGAGAGCCAGGGGGAATTTCAGCTGCTATTATATTTCCAGTTAAATTTTCTCCAGTCTCTGCATGCATTTCTTTGCATTTGTTGACATGGATGAATTTACCCAAAGCTTTCAGTGTCATATTACCACAGAAGCATTTTTTGTAGGAGTTTGTGACACCCTCCTGGTTTTTTTGGGTGTTATGCAAAAGTACATGAGCTTATCAATGTAAAGCTTTTACCCTGTGCTGTTTGAAGTGTAGGAACTGAACTAGTCTCAAATATTGACTTCTTCCCACAGATGGTGATAAAGTTTGGAAGACACATCAAGTGACTTGAGGGGCTTTTTGTTGCAAATATTGTGATGTTTACAGACTTGATATCTAATACAGTGAGTGTGCCATGTCCTACTGCTGAGCAGTTCCAGTGGTACAGATGCTCAGTTGTAGGAGATTCCTGGTGCTGCAAAAGCACATAGGGAGAAAGCAGCTGTCCCTGAAAGAAACTTGGATACTGCAGACGTACCTCGGAGCCAACTCCCTAAATAGTGCAAATGCCTACAAAAGTAGGGACAAAGACAGCAGATGCTGGAGTGAACCAAATAAAAAGTATCCTAGGCTGATCCTAAATATCACAGGCTAATGGTTTATTTTCCTCCCTATTTAGTAGCATAATGGTTTAAAATGTTCTAAGCCAGTATTCTTTCACCAGAATGTTTGAGAGACTTTCACATATGCCTAACTGACATCCCCAGTGATTTCCACTTAGGCAGCCTAAAGCAAAAAAAAACCCTGTTGAGGGAGCAGCACCTCAGCTTTTAAAATCATTTATTTTTAAATAAACATTTTGGGAAAGGTTTTCAGCCTTTAAAGCTAACTTATGTGCTTCTGCTACCTTGTGTGCCTCAAGAGTTCTGTCCTCTTAATCCTGGTTTATTTTTCTTTTTTTTTTTTTTAACTTTGACATTTTTTTAAGGAAAAGATCATCCATATTTGAAAACAGCTTCGGGTCTTAAGTTATTCAGTTTCCTCACTAGGTGCCTGTATTTCTTGCTTCCAGCATGAAAAAAAGCCCAGAAAACCAGCCAAACTTCAGTTATTCCTCACACCAGGTGTTTGAATGTGTGGAGGTCCTTTTCCTCCACACGCTGCTGTTCGGGTCAGTCTCGTGGAGAAAGGAGCATTAAATAAATGCCTTGTGCCCGATGTTCTGGAGGCTGCACAACTTTGGCAGCCCTGGAGCTTGTGCATGCCAGTCTTCAGGTTATGCTGAATTTCCAAGTCATCATAAAGCTTTCAGTTGCAAAGTAAAACTACTTTTAGTCCTTGAGGTAATGCATCAGGCAGAGTTGATTTGTGGTGTTTATGTTCCGATAAAAATCACCACTTCAACTGCAGCTTATGATGAGTTTAATGCTCTGATCTCTGGTCTGGAATGGAACTTTATTTTACTTACATGGCTTTATTAGGACTTTATTGCATCATCCTAATGCATTTTGCAATTCCCTGTAAATTGTAGATGAGGCAGTGTAGAGTCATTTTTGGGTGGCTGTGGATGCATCCTGGGGGGAAATAACATTACAGGATTTTCAGGTAAAGATTTAGTGAAGAGGTTGATTTTGGTACAAGGAATTCTGATTTATATCCTTTTGGCTTTTAAAGACACAGAAATATGCACCTGTGAGATGAGCCAGCTGGAATGCCAGGACCCAGCATTTCACACTGAAGGGATTAAAAGAAAAGGATTTTAAAGAAATAGGAGAATATGTAGAGGTGGAAGGAAAACTTAACTCTTTTGCCGGTGAGTGAAAGTAGCTTCACACACCAGTCAACTTTGCCTTGGGAGTAGAGTAATGTCTTATTTCACTACACTGAGAGACTTGTTACATTAATGTTACATTAACATTGCTCAGTCTGTGCAAATACAGAAATCCCTGAAGAAATATCACTTATCCCAAGGTGGTAACATAGGGGAAGCAGTCTCAAGTAGTATCACAGACAGATCTGTAGCTAAATTGTCTGGATAATTATGTGCTTGAAAATGTAGTAAGTTTTTGTGGACCTTCTATTGAGGTATTTCAGCAACTGGGTTTTGGAGGTAATTGGGAATTGAGCTTTCTGGAGTGTCTCAAGAGAACTTACTGGCACAGTGACTGGTGCAATGATGTGTTGAATTGAGATCTGTCTGAAAGAGCTTAGTGTGCTTAATAGGACTTAATCCTTGAATTTTCCAGGGCTTGCATGTGATGGAGATGTTACTGATACTGGGCTCTAGGAAAAATTAAACAGCCAACTTGCCAACACCTTCAGGTGCAAACTACTCTTTTGTCACAGCTCAAAAGTGTCTTCACTTTCTCAGAAACATCTGAGAGCCTGTGGCTGTCAAGGGATTTAGACTTAGAATTTCATGTTTGTCTATTACCAGCATCTCAAGGACAATTAATTACAAAAAAAACCCAACTTCCGAAAGTGTAGCCTTGCTTGTAACCTTTGTGGCTAAACAGTTTATAAGCAACCAGTTAAATTTTTTCAGCCTTCTAGTCTGCCAGTGGGGCTGTAGCTCAGCCGAGTAGTTTGTGTCTATGGAAAAAATCTCTCTTGGCTGGACCTTCGCTGGCCATTGTTACTGGTAATGAGAGGACAGAGTGAACTTGTGATGCATGCAAAAATGACCTCATTCAACATCCTGCAATTGTTAATGGGGTTAGTTAAATTCGGCACACCAGGGACGTTGTCCTGAGGGCCCATCTTGGAGCTGGTGAAAGCTCTGGTTCTCTGGTGGGTTGTCTGTTGCATTTCATCAGCGTTGCAGAAAGCAAAGCTGAGCACTGGATGTGGAACAAACTGACAATTTACTTGGTAAAATTTAAGAAGTTGAAATTTTTTTCACATTTCAGCAGTGTGAGCAGCACTTTGTGTGCAGGTGAATTGTACCCTTTGTTAGAAATAGCACAGACCTGATGTCCTTTTGCTGCAAGGTCGCTGTGTACTGGGGTATTCCTTCAGTGCTTCTCTTGTTTGCATTTGTAAGCTGAATCACAAAGGTTGGATGACTTTTATTTTTGACTGTAAACTAAAGCCTGCACAAGACCTTCATACACATTCCTTCAACCTTCTTCAAATAAATTAAAGAATTACAGAATAGTTTGGGTTGGAAGGGTGGAAAGATCAATTCATTCCACCCCCCGCCATGCACTGGGACACCTTCCACTATCCCAGGTTGCTCCAAGCCCCATCTAACCTACCCTTGAGCACTTCCAGGGATGGGGCAGCCACAGCTTCTCTGGGCACCCTGTGCCAGGGCCTCCCCACCCTCCTGAGCAGAGAATTTCCTTCTGAGAGCTGATCTAAATGTCTTCTCTTTCAGTTTAAAATTGTTCCACCTTGTCCTGTCACTATCTGCCTGTGTAAAAAGTCCCCTCTCATCTTTTTTTATAACCCCATTTTAAATACTGAGTGGCCACAAATTATTTCCCACTATTTGCATGCTTGAAGATGTGGGAGCTTTTTCCCTTTCCCACTGGCTTTTAAGATGTTTTACTGCAGCATAAGATCCATGGTGTTATGCATTGCTGGAAGGCCTTGAGGATACCTCGGTGTGAGAGCAGAGAGCTCAGGAGATCCAGGAATGTGCTCCTGCACTGGCAATTCCTCTGGCAGTGCCTGCCAAAGCTGTTCCTGCACTGTAGGAAAACTCAGGCAGCACAGCTGTCAAAGCACAGTGTTGGTGCTTTGGAAAGTTCAGCTGCGAGGACACACTTGGTCTTTAGAGGTGCCTTGATCAGGGCACATCAGGAGCCAGAAAATCATGTATTAATTCATTCCTTTATGAAAATACTCTCAAATTAGTTATTTTTACAAGCAGGTGGCAGGGAGGCTAATAAATATTAATTTCATGAGAATAGAGCATTATCTATTTGTTTTCATAGCAATGCTTATGGGCTGCACCAAGTCTGTGCTGTGATAAACCTGTGCTGATCCCTGAAGGATGGAGCAAAGACTTGGAGTCGAGTTTGTGTCAGACTGGAAGGGTTGGGCTGTCAAGGGTCATCAAATCCAGCCCACTGCTGTCATAAGGATTGTGTTGTATGATCTCTGAGCCTGATCATTTGACTTATAAGCTCATTGAACCGTCTCTCAAAAATAGAACCATCAGGCCATTTATTTTTTTAATTCTAATTTAAGCAGGGAAAGTCTCTTTGTGACAGGCTCAGTTCAAGGCCGTGCAGCATCAACAGTGGGAAATTAGGACTGTCCCAAATGTGAGCATGCTTTTAGGAAGGGGAAAAAAAAAGCTTCATCCTGTTAAATTTTAGTGTTTCCCCACCTTGAAGAGATGTGCACACAAAACTGTGTGCTAAAAGCTGCCTCTGACTTTAATCTGCTCCATCATGTCTGAGTCAGATGCCCAGAAAGGACTTTGCTGGTAAATCTATCCTGTGGCATCGCTGTGGGAGGGCACCAGTAAGCAGATTAGCCATAGCTCAGATTCTGTGTCAACTGCCTGACCAAGGGTGTCTTCCTGTCTTGGCTCTGCCTGGACTTATTAATAGTTAATTATAACTTTTTAATATCCAAACTTAATATTTATCATAAGGCATTTAACTGTCTTTGTGAAAAATTGTGTCAATTCATGGCTTTCCAGTACTGGTCCTGAGGAGTTTTCAGCATGCTGACTTTTAGATAGATTCTGATCTATTTCTTAGGCTTCCAAAATATTTTTTGATAGAACATATTTAATTTATATATAACAGTTTTCTAGAGAAGCTGTGGCTGCTGCCCTGTCCCTGGAAGTGTCCAGTCCCAGGGGTTTGGAGCAACCTGGGGTAGTGGCAGGCAGGGGAGTGGGACTGGATGAGCTTTAAGGTCCTTTCCAACCCAAACCATTCTGTGGCTGATGAACATGCATGTTCTCAGAAATATTCTTTATAACTGGTAAAGCAGTCTTAAAATTAAGTTGGAATATCTGTTACTTTTATAAATAGTGGCAAGAATCATAGAATGTTAAAGGTTGGAAGGGACCTTAGAGATCATCTTGTCCCAAACCCCTGCCATGGCCAGGGACACCTTCCACTAGATCAGGTTGCTCCAAGCCCCGTCCAGCCTGGCCTTGAACACTTCCAGGGATTATTTGCAGAGTAGTTTAAAAAATGGAGTGTACATAGATTATCCAAAAAACTTTCTGGGGAGGTAAACTCCCATCTTAAGGTCCTAGAAACGTTCAGTCCTTTGCTGCATCTACCCTGTGTGACATGCAAAGGTTTTTAATTCTAGTGTTGAAACTGTCTTGTCTTGGATATTAAATGACACGGGTGGCACTGATTTCTGCCATCATGCAGAGTAGGAGGTTGGGATGTGCTGTTTGAGGGAGGGTTTTTCACACTGAAGAAACCCTTACAGGGGGCTCTGAGCCCCTGCCATGTGCCTGTGCTGGGCTGCTCTGGCCTTGAGCATGGTTGTGATGCTCCTGTTGTGTGACTGGACGTGCAGCACCCTCCCTCTGGTGGTTTGGTGCTCCTGGCACATCATCAGTGATTTTGTGGGTGATAGGAACGATGCATGAGCCCCCAACTCCTGTTTTGTGTTTTGTGTTGAGGGCCCATACAAATCCTCCATGCTACCATAAAAAAAAAAAAAATAGATGAAATTATTTTCTTACGTTTCTGCCACCTTTAGGTTATGATAAACTTAAAATGCCTTCTGTGAGTAACCTGTATGGGATGAAAATGTTTTGTTTTGTTGTATAGCTGCAGTTGTTTCTCTTGCTGAATTTAGTGCTCATCTAGAGCAAAGCAAATCTTTGCTGCGGCTCAGATTAAACATTTTGGGAAGGCATTAGCTGTAGACTGGCATTGATAAAGCACTAACAAGCTCTAATCTTAAAGCACATGGACTTGAATTAATGCCAGGAATAATATGCATTTCTTTTCATTTTCAAGTTTGTTGAGAACTTCCCCCCCCTTTTTTTTGGGGGGGGGGTGGAGGAGGAAATGAATTATAGTCCAAAACTGGGAAATGAGAGCAATTAATCTCTGCAGTTGTGTGTAGGCAGGAGGGACTATTTGTTGCCTGACAGGCTGCTCTCAGGACTGGAAACAAAGTAGGTTGTTTGTGTCTTTTTATGTCCTCGTCCTAGTTTGCTTTAGGACAAGAGCATTTACCTCATGACGCTTATTTTTGAACTTCATACTGGAGGCAGTGTTCACATTCCACTCAGTCTTTTACAGGACCAAGAACGGAGAATTAGTCAGCTGTTCTTTGTTTTTATTTCCCTGACTCTTGAACAGGATCCAGGCTTGCTCCTGAGGTTTTTCATCTGGATTGGTCTGAATAAAACAGATTTTTCTTGCAACTGAAACCCCTTTATTTGCAAAAGGTTATGATAACCAGAAGAAGCCAAGCTCCCCCAGTTTTTGTTTGGGATGGGCAGTGGAACTGGCTTCCTGTGGTCATGTTCTCATTAAAGAAGGTTCATAGGACATTTATTTAAAAACAAACCAAAAAATGAAAGCTATCATGTTTGTGCCTTAACGTAGCATTCCAGGATGCTGTTGCTAAGATGATGCCTGCTGATTTTGGCATAAATAGTGATTTGAGCAGACCCTACCCTAAGGAGTTGAGTCCCAATCCTTTCTCCCCTGTATAGGAACAAATCAATTATTCTAAGGAGGCGGTGTTGTCTCTTGGTGCTGTTGTGTTGCTTTTTGAAAACGTTTTGTAAGTTAGTCCTTAAGTGGGATAATTGCTTTCAGCATTTGCAAGTTAAATGAAGAAAGCTCTAATTAGATTTTATAAAGTGGCTTAGCATGTTGAGAAGGCTTTTCATAAAGTATACTGTGTATTCACTTGGCATTGCACAATTGAATTTCGTGTAGCACTGACGAAACCTAAAAATCCTATTTGGCCCTGGGTGCTTAAAGGATTGAAAGCCTTTCTTAAGTGCTCCTGGCCAAACAGCCTCTCTTCCTTTCCTCACCATCCCACCCTCACCAGGGCATTTATCTGTGCTGTAGAGACCAGAGGAGTTACATCAATACCAACCTGTTTAAAGAAGAGCCTTGGAGCTGGGCATAAAGCTTGGTATTTTGTAGTACTTCCAAACAGGACCCTGCACATGCTGTTTAATCTGTTTTAGCTGTTATTGTGCTGTGCTGATTGTATGGTGGGGCTGGGTGGCACAGAGCCACTTTGTTCAGGTCAGTCCTGGCTCTGTGTGGGCACTTACTGAGTCCCACACAAGCCCAGCAGTGCCTGTGCTTAGTAGTTTTTGGTATTGTTTGGTGTCCTGTAGGTTAGAAATGTGATATGCTAATGCTTTCCTCTTGCCATCACAGCCTTGGCAGCAGCTGAGGCACTGGCCAAAGCAGCCTGACACACTTATTGCCATCTGAATAAGGACTTAGCCCAGTCACAAGCCCCTTTCACGTGTGGTTTCTGCAGTGTGTGTGCCAGGAGCTTTCTGATGAGAATTGGAAGGAGTGCCCAGAGCCAGTGTTTGTTCAGGTCCTTTGGGTGCTGTTGCTGGATGAGACTTTCAGAGTCTTGTGGGAGATGGGCTCTGTTTGGGAAGTGACACCTCTGCTACCTCAGTCAATCAGGTCCTGAAGCTTCATCTGCAAAAATGTGGATTCCATGTGTAACAACTTAGAAGAAACCAGATCTAAAGTAAAGTGTTTAATTACAAAATCACAGAATGGTTTGGGTTGGGATGGACCTTAAAGACCTTCTAGTTTCACCCCTCTGCCATGGGAAGGACACCTTCCACTAGGCCAGGCTGCTGAGGGCCCCATCCACTGGCCTTGAACAACACTTCCAGAGATGAGGAGTTTTGCACAGGTTTGTTATGAGTTCAGACAGTCACAGAAGCAACTTGTCAAAACTCTGACTTGGTGATAAGGCCTGAATTTGAAGAAGGGGATAGAGATCTCTAATAAGATCCACTTAGCCTGGGATATTAATTAATGGATCATGACAAGCCTACATCCTGGCAGGGGGATAAGAGGTTTGTTTTTTTGCCCTCTAAGCCATGCTTGATCTCCTCAACTTTGGGTTAGAGAGTCATCTCTGTCATGGTCAGTTTTTCTCACTCATTGCTTTTAAAGGGTCAGATTCTTTGAACACTTATGGAATCAACAAACTTTCCTGTTTGAATTTACTGGATTGCTGTGTCCATGGCAAGCTGTGGCAGAGTGTTCCTCGTGTGAATAACAGGCTGCTGTTGTAACCACATGGAGCACACGGCTTTGGATGAACCCTCACAGCCACCCACGGGCACTTGATTCATCACATGTGCCTTGAAACGTTTTACTCTCTTGTGGTGTTTCTGTAAATGAACTTGGTGTCCCTCTTTGAAGTACATATGAGCTGCAAGGGCTGCCATGGTCAAGCTGAACTTAGAAGTGAACACAGATTTGGACTTTTCCGCTTTTCTGCCTTAAATGTCAAGCCAGCATGTATCACTGTTAATGGAGTTACTTACTCATTTTGGTAAACATGTAGGCTAAGGAGGAAACTTTGGCAGGTTCCTTGTGACCTTGTGAGTGGTGTGCAGGCAGAACTCCAGTTTTCTTGGAGAACAGGTTTCAAACTGGATGAAGTTTCCTGTATTACAAGGGATAGTTTTTGGTAGAGCTGAAGTTCTTGCATAAACTTGAGGTGATGAAGATTCTGTGTTTATAGAGATGAACTGTTAACCTTAAGAGCTCTTCAGGAAGGCAGATTATTACTGGGTGAGATGTGGCTAGGATGTAATTAAAGAAAAGAAGGTATTTTTCCTAAATCCTTTTCTCATTTTAAAACAGTCTTAGGAAATCTGTATGTTGCATATTTAGTTGTAGCAACTGTGGTTTTGGTGCCATTGCCTTGAAATGGGTATTGAGTTATGAAGTGTCTCTGCCTTGTGTCTGTGCTCAGACAAATTTTGGTTGATGATGTAGCTTTTCATGGCAAGGCAGACCTGGAAATTGCTAAATCGGAGATTTACTCCTGAAAGGGCCAAATATTCAACATTATTTGAACAAGTTTGGGAGGATTTAATTTAGTCTGCAGAGAGTTGAGAGAGTTGGGGAATGATTCCTAAATTGTCCAATTCCATTAAAAAACTGCAGTGACCTGCTGGAGGGGAGGGTCAGAAAGCACAGGTGGGTTCTCACATCTCACCCACAAGGCAGCTGTGCCAAGGCAAATAGGTGCTCATGGGCAGGGGAGTGGTGCCATATCCCTCAGGGTCCCAGCTCCATGCTTGGGATGGACTTTGCACACTGGGGTGATTTATTTGTGAACCAGGGGCTGCCTTTGTGAGTGCACAGATTGGTGCTTCTCATGCAAAGGAACTCCCCCGTGTGTTTGGAACAGGGTCCTCTGCAAGATGCTGTTCTTGTATTTTCTAGGAACAAAGAATTGTGTTGTTACCGTCTGTGTCCAAAGGCAATCAATGAGCTTTTGCTGCATTTCAGGATTTTATGCTAATATTTCACTGCTATCAGTACTTTTATTTTCAGAAAATAAAATTATCCTAATTACCATGAAGTAACTAATCCTCAAAGCTGTAATCATTGCTGACATAATGCTTCATATTTACAAAATATGAACAATTCAGTTCACCTCTTCACATGGTCTTTTGAGTTACTATAAACAGTTTCCTGGAAGCATTTCTTAATCAAGAAATTGAATTCTGTAACATGAATAGTAAAGGCTTTTGGCAACAAAGATGTAATGCTTCCTTTCTTGATTTATCCAATTTAGTGATGTGCATTCCATTAGTGTACTTTAAATTTCAATAGAATTTAAGTGAAAGAGTACAATTATCAAGATTTTTTTCATAAGGCATTCCACACAAGGTAGTACACAGAGCAACTATTGTGCTGATTATTTGGTTTGATATGGCTACTCTTCTTTAACTATAAGTCTTCAATAATGATTTTAAAGATTTGCTGTATCCTTGCCTACTTGTCTAATCTTTACTTTTCAATAGTTTTAAATAGATTTTTTTGTATAGAACCCCAGAATTGTTTGGGTTGGAAGGGACCTTAAAGACCATCCCATTTCAATGCCCTGCCATGGGCAGGGACACCTTGCACAATCCCAGATTGCTTCAAGCCCTGTCCAACCTGGTCTCGGACACTTCAACCTGTGCCAAGGCCTCACCACCCTCACAGGGAAGAATTTCTTCCCCATGTCTAATTTAAACCTGCCCTCTGTCAGTGGGGAGCCATTCTCTTTGTCCTGGCACCCAGCTGTGTCAAAATAATCTACAAACTTGATCTGTACTCATGATATGATATTTTTAATCTGATACTTTGCGCATAAGGCTTTGCAAACCTTGATTTCTAATGTTTTGGTGTACCACAACATCACTCTCATGCTTCAAGAAAAACTATATGAAGGGCCTTAAAAAGAGATTTGGGAAGCAGAAAGGAAACTGCCCAGGCCTGCATAATAATCATCATAATGTCATTAAATAAATTACTCCATGATTTAACTTGAGCACTCCTGGATGGATTAAGCCCATAATAATTTGACATGGGGCAATCTGTGTGTTTCTCTTGAAGATCATAACTCAGGGCAGTTTTGCTTACCGTGGGAAACTTTCTTTCAGCTGGAGGCTGGGAGGGCCATATCTATTTGTGAAGGACAGGGAGTGCTTTTGTTACCTTCCCAGAGCCATTACGGGATATGATTGCTTGGGGGAGTGTCTGCTTATGATCTGTTAGAAAACAGCCTATTAATAAAACAGAGGCTCTTGTAATAGAGCACTTCTTAATCTTCTTCCTGTGTAGTTATTTATAGGCTGTGACATCTTAATTTGCCTCTCATGTGCATCGACTTCTGTTATTTTAAAAGATCAAGTAGTTTTCACACGCCTCTGAGAATCACTTCTGGGAGAAACTGTCTGTTTTCTAAGGAATCTGACAAAAAAGGTTCAAATCATAAGTTTGTTGTGACAAATGCATTAAGGTTTTTTGCTGGTGTCTTTCTAAAAGGACAGAAGTTATGGGATGTGCTCTTGTGGTTAGTATATATTAATCCTGTATTTGATTACAAGCAGATTTTCCTGAATTCCCGAAGGATTTCTAGCTGCTGCTAATACTTGTTTTCCCTTTGCGACCTACCTGGAGCAATAATAAATCCATTACTCTCTTCATTTTTATGGTCCTTTGCTTTCTCAGAGCGGTCCCAGTGCCAGGTCCTGTCACAAGATGTGCATTGACATCCAGAGAAGGCAAATCTACACCCTGGGGCGGTACCTGGATTCCTCTGTGAGGAACAGCAAATCCCTGAAAAGCGACTTCTACCGCTACGACATCGACACCAACACCTGGATGCTGCTGAGCGAGGACACTGCAGCAGATGGAGGCCCCAAGCTGGTGTTTGATCATCAGGTCAGCCGCACTCATGTCACCACGTTTCTATTCACAGAGAAAAGCAAGGCACAATTCTCACCAAGAATATTTCTGGGTTTCACATTCTCTGAACCTCAGAGAAAGGAAAAATGATTCTCATCTCATTTGCTGTGGCTGTGTTTGTGTAAAATTAGAATGCAGTATGGAGAAGGTTACCCAAAGCGATGGTGTTTTGGTTCCTTGGTCTGTCGGGGCCAGGTGTGTTTGTGTGTCGGGACTGTCAGCTGACAGTCACGAGATTCTGTGCAGAGTTGAGTGCTTGGCATATTCAGTTTAAATGTAATGTAATCTAATGCAATATTATATAGCCTAATATACTATAATAAAGTAATTAATTAGCCTTCTGATAAGATGGAGTCCTCTGTCGCGGACATATTTTATGAAAAATCTTGTCCTCAGGATTTTTCTTCTTGAGAATCTGAGAGGCCTCAAGAACAAAATGTAAACAATGGTTATCTGCTGCTGTGGATCTGTGGATGATTAGCCCATTTGGATGTTTGTAATTAATGGCCAATCACAGCCCAGCTGGCTTGGACAGAGAGCTGAGCCACAAACCTTTGTTATCATTCTTTCTTTTTCTATTCTTAGCCAGCCTTCTGATGAAATCCTTTTCTTCTATTCTTTTAGTATAGTTTTAATGTAATATATATCATAAAATAATAAATCAGCCTTCTGAAACATGGAGTCAGATCCTCATCTCTTCCCTCATCCTAAGACCCCTGTGAATGCTGTCACAGTCCTCCTCATCATTTCTCCCTGCCACGAGGCTCATCCTGTTTCAATACACTCATCCTCCTGCTGCAGGTTCTCAGTGTTTAAAAGTCAATTTTGATTGTAGACTCTGTGATTTTGAGGCGCTGTAGCAGCTAACAGAGCAGGGATGAAGAGAGTGTGATCTGCACTCAATTAAATCCTAATAGCAGTGGTGCTCAACGCCACTGGCTGCTGGTGCTCTAATCAAACAGAGTCAGAAGAATCATAAAAACCTTTGCAAACAAATGCATTTTATTAAGACACGTTTTATTAAAGCCCAAAGCACAGTTCATCTGGTTTTAATCAGTCTCCTTGAGCTGGGTTTGCAGATATGCCTTGCCTGGAGGGCCTTGGGGAGCAACTTTTAAAGCTGTGTATGGTACCTTTGGAAGAATATTCCAAGCAAACTGCTGGACTGAGGCCAACACAGGAGCAGGATCCTTTCCAAATTGGTTACCTTTAAAAATTGTAGAATGTGCTTTCTTTATAGAGCTTAAAACACCTTGGAGGAATGGCTACTAATCCTTTAAAAAGTCACATCTGTCCACATGTTCAAATTGAAAACTTCTTTACTTACGTGGTGTTCAGTGGCTTTTGTCTACTTGAAAAAGGTATTTTGTTCTCAATTGATTTTTTTTTTTATGAAGCATCGCCAAGAAACAGCACATCAGGACTCATTTTTAAAGCAGCCCAAGATCAGCTTTTATTGGTACTGGCTGTTTTGTAACCAAAGCTGTTGTTTGCCAGCACAATGTGCCTTTCTGCTGACACTGAAAATTAAAGATATGCCATGTCTGCAGAACAAAAGCCAATCAGTCTTTCTGTTCTATTAATAACCAGTGCCAGTCTCCCAGGTGTTGGGGAAGAGGCACAAGGAAATTGTCAGCTGGCAAAGCTACTCTAGGTACCTTGCTTGCCTCTTGAAATGATTCATTTTTTCCCTGTTCTGTCTCTCAGGGAAGAAGGGCCTCACTGACTTCTGTCAGTCTGCAGCTCTTGCTCTTCTCTCCCTCAACACCTACTGCACTAGCAGTTTTTATTTAACCTTCAGAAATGTGCTGCACTAGAAGTGTTTTGTGTAGGCTTTGCTGAGTAGCATCTCTGTCTCACTGTAATCTTGTCTGTTTGTTGGCTTGCTTTTTTTTCCCCCCTCTGGTATTTTGTAACCCTCTGCTTTGCACTTTGTCTGAAAACATCACCTGGAGTCAGGGAGTTTGGTTTGATTTGTTCTGCAGTGCTTCTCATGCGTGCCATAACCTCAGTTTAGGTTTGGAGATTAAACAGGTTTCTGCTGCAGTCCCAGGAGGAATCTTTGGTCAGGTTAAGCCCCCACTTTGTGTTCCAGTAATGGGGGTAACAGTAAATGTGTGCTGGGGATGGAATATCAGTAACAAATCACAGACTGATTTTTGCATCAGTTGATTGGTGGGCAGTGGAATTAGCAGTGATTTTGAATTTCTCCCTTGCACAGCCATTGCCAAAGGTGATACTCTGTTAACTCTGGCTATAAAAGATCCCCATGGATTTTTTTGTGGAATCTATGGAAAAAAACCCTGTGAATCCTTGTGAAAGACTCTCAAGTACTTTTCCCTGAAATCAGCAGATTTTTTTAGGTGATAAAGCATACATTTAGTCTTTTCTTTTTCATATTAAACGGCATATAGAAACTAGACTTGTGTTTTAAATTTCGTTTATGAGATAAAGATCTGACAACCATGAAGATGTGTGTCCTTTTCTGTTTGTTGGAGACTCAGATGTGCAGAGCACTGTCTTAGTTTAGTGGGCATTGCTTGCAGGAGAGGGGTGTTTAATGTTAGATCTCAAAGTGTTCAGGTCTTACCTGCTTAAAACTGCTTCCCTGCTTCTTGCAGATGTGCATGGATTCTGAAAAACACATGATCTACACCTTTGGAGGCCGAATCCTGACCTGCAATGGCAGTGTGGATGACAGCAGAGCCAGTGAGCCCCAGTTCAGTGGCTTGTTTGCTTTTGACTGCCAGTGCCAGACGTGGAAACTTCTGAGGGAGGATTCCTGCAACGCCGGACCCGAGGATATCCAGTCCCGGATAGGACACTGCATGTTGTTCCATTCTGTAAGTATCCACACCCTGCTTTGATTTATGATGTCTGACTTTAAGGAGAACATCTGGTTTTGGTTTTTCTTGCAAATTTTGAGCTCTTTAATCTTCTAAGTGATGTGTTGTCTCAGTTAATTCGATGTTTGCTGATGTTCTGATGCTGCATTGGTAAGTGCAGGAGTTGCTAATTCAAGTTTCAGAATTATCATGACTCCAACTGAATAAAATTTCAAGTAAAAATTAAGATGAATTTAAAAGAGTTGATTTTAATATAATAATAATACACAAAAACAAAGGCTGTGGTTCATTTTGACCTAAAAATGTATTCCTTTTAAATTAGTAGACCAATTTAGAAGCTTCTAGTCTGGTAGATACTCAGTGTTACTGGAATGGGACTTACTGGGTGTGCATTGAGTTGCACAGGCCTCAGAGCATTTGGTGCTGGAGCATCCAGCTGCTCTTTGTAGTCCTGAGCAGCTGCAAACAGCTGTAAACAGCTGGGATTATGGACACTTCATCCAGAGCCTCCTGCAGAAGCAGAAGGATGGGGAAAAGGTATATATAGCATTTTACTATATGTTGGATATATGTTTCCAGTTATATTCATCAGCCACATGTCTATTAAAGAGTACTAAGGAGAATTAAAATTTAAGTTGTGGCATTTAAATATTTACTGATACCATCAACTCAAAACCCACCAGTTTGAAGAAATTGCTGATTTTGTTTCTCTTGCCCTTTCAAGTGAAAGATCAGAATTTTTACAGTGAATACTGGGCTTTCTGAGCTTTTAATTTTATTTTTGTTTTGAATGGTTCTTTAAAATCTGGTGGAAAAACATATTGCCCCACAAAATCCTGCATAAGGACTTGAGGGTCTTTCAAATAGGAGTCTGAGGTAAATGTAAGAATACTGGTTTCTGTAAGCACAGGTCATGGAAGTTTAAGTCCTTTTCTGTTTTCTCAACCATTTGAAAGAAAAATAATCTGCCTCTTACGGACTTTCCACTTGGCAGACTTGAAAGAAGCAATAAACCTGTTATTCTTGGCTTGCTCCTTGCCATTTGCCTGTACTGAATTTAGTAATGTGCTGGTACTTGGATGGTTTCTCCTACAGTCTATCTTTTATCCCTGTTCTGTTTTTAACAGTGATTTTATGATGGTTTTTAGAGACAGGGCCTGGTAATTCTTTAATAATAAACTTGAAAGATGAGCTGCTGCTTTAATGTGCTGAAGTCAAAGCTAGGTGAGGCAGGGCTGCATCAGTTACCTGACCACAATGATGTTAAACTTAGAAGAGACATCTCTGTTCCTCTTTGACTCATTAACGGCTGCCCCTGGATCCCTGGAAGTGTTCCAGGCCAGGTTGGATGGGACTCAGAGCAACCTGGGATAGTGGAAGGGGATTGGAACTGAATGGGCTTTAATGTCCCTTCCAACCCAAACTGTTTATGATTCTATGATTAATATTGCTGTTAATAATCACAGTTGACCAGCATACTGTCTTGAACTCATAAAGATTTCTTCTTCCCCTCCTTTTCCAGAAAAATCGCTGCTTATATGTGTTTGGTGGCCAGAGATCAAAGACTTACTTGAACGACTTCTTCAGTTACGATGTGGACAGCGACCACGTGGACATTATCTCAGATGGCACAAAGAAAGATTCAGGGATGGGTAAGAGCATAACTACATAATAATTTCATGCCCTTGGTACAAATGAGAAATACACTGTGAAAGATGAAATATTATAAAAGAACAAAAATGGAGGTGAAAGGCCAGGTTCAACCTGTGGGATCAGGTTGGCATCCTTAACTAACCCTCCATACCCAGGTGAACTCCACACTATACAGGTTAAACTTCTGCCAGCTCTTCTGTTCTTTCTGTCATTTGACACTCTCCATCTTGAGCACAATACAAATAATTGATGCATGAAACCACACAGCACCTCAAAAGAAACAAAAAAACAAACCAGCAAAATAAGAACTAAGAGTATCTCTTCTGGAAACTCTAGAAAAAAAAGTCTTTAAGACCGGAAAGGAGAAAGTAAATTGTTATTTTTCTGGTTTTCACTAAGTGTAAATTGCCATAAGATAAAGATAGTCTGCAGAAAGGCAGGTATGGTGCTCAGAGGCAGAGAATTGGAGTAGAGGGACAGAAGTTATTTTCACCAGAAAGATGAGACCAAGCTGTTGTCCTGTTATATTTGTAATAAATACCAGAAAAGGGTGAAAAAAAGGAAGAGGCAGGAGCAGGGCTTCAGTTCTGTGTGATTCATAGCACTGGAGCTACATATCCTGTGTGTAGTTCTGTATGACAGAAGTCTTTAAAAACACCCAGAAGGCCTGTAACATAACCATGAAGAACTGATTTCATGCCTTTTCTCCTCAAATGACAGAGAAAAATGTTCCTTTCTTCCTGAAAAGCCTTTCTGCATGTATAAGCACATCATTTTCCTGTTACAAATACCCTGATCTCCATCCTGCCAGTCAGAATTTGAAATTTGAGTTGCACTGTGTACCACTATGGGACAGATGTTATGAGTATTTCTCATGTTTTGTATATTTAGTCCCAGCCTTCTCCCAGTTACTAAAAACCCCAGGAAGGTAATTAATCTTGAATTTAGGCTGCCCCCTTCTTTTGATCAGGCTTAACTTTTAGCAAGTAATTTTACTGAAATTCTGAAGTCAATTATTGGTGGTGATGAGTTATTGTTTGCTCATTAATTTAGTTATGCCAATAAGGGAGAAAAGTACCCAAGCTCTAATTCTCTGGAGTCATTTATTTACTCAAGTGCTTCCAAGAAAGAACCAGCTCATATTGTTGACAGTCTCCTTTATTCAGGTGCACATTGCCTAATGCTGCTCTGTACACACCCACGCTCCTTTTGTTGTCCTTAGAGCTTTTAAAGAATAGATTTTTTTTCTCCAGGAATTTAGTAACATTCTGCCATTTTGATCTTTTCAAGCTACATGTCTTCATTGCCTGAATTTTGAAAATATGTGGCTTTAAGCTGATACCTTTGTGTACTTCAGATTTAAAGAATACTGAGTTTGTCAGGACGCTGAGCTCTGCTTTTCATACATGAACTTCAGTGTTCAGTAAAGTAAATGAGAAGTGAAGTAAATTTTTAGCCCTTCTCCCCATTCCCACAGGCTCTGAAGTGATGAATAGAAGATTTTGTATTTTTTTTAATAAGAAAATGACTCACTGGAAATAATTCACAAGTAGATTTTTTTGGTTTACTGTTCTCCTGTGTGCGGAAAGTAAACAAAGAGATTTGAACGTTTCCATTGCTTTTGAAAGAAAACACTGAGATAATTTGCATTTTAACAGGAAGAGAACAAAATGCTTATTACATTCAGACAGCAAATGTTGACAGCACTATTTTCACCCCAAAAAAGCAAGTCTTTATTGTGCTCTTGTTAGGTAGTGATACACCATTTTGATCTGTCTGAACAAAGTGATTGCCTGCCTGGTCGCTGTGAAGTTTTAAGCTGCTCAGTGTGATGAGTCAAGTTGAGGATGCCTGACCTAGATGTTCCTATAAAGTCCCATGATTACATTTTGTTCCTGGCTCGCATGTGGCATTCAGTTCTATTCTTAGTTGAGCTATTTTGATTTTTACCCTTTCTAAAAGAACTTAATTGTGCATTTGTTTAAATATCTCATGGAGTAGGGATTTTTTTGTAAAAAATAGTGAAATGGTTATTAAGAATTGTCATAACACAGAGTTGTTGCAGTGCTATAAAACCATGGTAATGATATGTTGGTTTTGCTGCTTTCATCTTCTGAGATATTTGTGCTGTTCAGCATTTCTTTGCTTTTGTTTGTGCTTCTGATGTTGATCCTGTGACCAGCTCCTTGGATGGCTGATGTGTTTGGGAATGATGGGTGATAAGTATCACTTAAATTTTCTTAATTTGAAGTAAAATACATAATTTTAACAAATTTGGACATGCACCCGTGGTGATGTCTTGGATGTGAAGGAAGGCAACAGAGGTGCAAATTAGAGGTGTTTTAGTACCGTTGAATAGAGAGTGTTTGGAGGAGAGACAGAAATGTTTATGTTGATGGACACACTTTTAGAGCAGTTTTATATTTTAATTGCTTTAAAAAGCACATAAACAACACTCAAGCAACATACCCCCACCCCCCCCAGCAAACAAAAATTGTGTATATCTGAAACATACAGGTAGTCTGGAGATGCCACCAGTCCTGGGTGTCCCTAAGGGCTGGACTGGGAGCTTTCCTGAGTCCCTTAGTCCCATGATTAATTGTGGACAGCCATTTCAGCTCTGAGGGAGCTCATGGCAACATTTGTGGTTGAGGTTTCTGTGATAATCCCCTCTGGCCCTGACTCAGGTGGTGTGTCAGAGCTCCTGCTCAGAGGGAGAATTCCTTCTGCAAGAGGATGTGCGGAGCATCTTATATCCCTTGGCATCAAGCAACTTCCAAAGTCAAATGTGAGCAAGCCTTAAAAGTTCTTGTGGCTCATTGTAGTGGTGAAGTGGTTCTTAAGGGCAGCATACAGATTTTAAAGCTAAGCCTAGTTTTTAAGCTACCAGGGAAGCTCCCAGGGCTCTTGTTGGGCAGGTGCTCATTTCATGTACAGAGCTGTGCACCTGATGGATGGGGAATTTCATGGTTAAGTACCACGGACAGAGGCGACACAGCCCAGCCCAGGAAACAAGGCAAAGTCAGAAAAACATGAATCATGAATCAAAATAGATAGTACAGCTGGCTCAGCATGGCTGGGATCCAGCTCAGACAGGCAGCCTCAGTGTGTGATTTTCATCACCTCTTAGTGACACCTGGCATGTGGGGCCTGTGTTCAGGTAAGGTTTGTGGCCAGCACATCCCTTGCCATGGAAGCATTTTGTTTTGTGCTTTTCATCCTGTGAGGTGCTTCTCAGAACTAATCCCCAAATCCTTTCCTTGACCTGTGAAAGTGAGGAGGGGGACAGGCAGTCACCAGATCCTAGAGATGCCTTGCAGAGCTGCCATAGCTCAGACTTCCACTCAGATTTACTGAACTGATTGTTTTTTTCCAAAATCTCAGAGACACCCAAGCATTGGACATTGGATTGTTGCTTTGTCAACATGACAACCAAACTGTTCTGATGGTTTCCTTAGCTGCTTCTTGGCAGACTGCCAGATGCAGTCTCATCAGGAAAAATCCAAGAGGATAATCATTATCTTGCTGTGTCAACAGCTGGCCTGGTGCTATCACTCACCACGACTTGCTCCATTAAAGTCTGGGGGAGGTGCTGCTTCCACTTTATAGGAACTACAAGGAGTGACTTGGAATAATTTGCACCTACCACTTTTTAAAAATTAATCCACTGGGAGGTGCCAGGTTCTGGTGAGCAGCAGTATCCGTGTGATGAAGTTTTCTCCCAATTTTGTAATCACGAGGCAGCACAAGGAGAGAGGATACTTGTGAGTTGCTTGCAGTGGGATTGGCAGTCACATGTTCTGAGGGTTTCATAACTCAGGTGGCACTAAAACCCTGTCACTGAACTTGCTTCCCTTATTTATCCTTCGTGAATCCTTCAGGCATGGGCTGTAGACTATAAATTTATAGAATTGTTTTGCCATTGGTTTGTTTCAAAGCATGTTGAAAAATTTGCTGTAGTATCCCCTCAAATGTAAGAGATGAGATTTTATTTCCAAAATGCTGTCCAGTACTATGAGAACCACATCTGTGTAACCATAAACTTGACTTTAGGTTACCCAGAGAAGCTGTGGCTACACCTGGATCCCTGGAAATGTCCAAGGCCAGGTTGGATGGGAGTTGGAGCAACTTGGAGTAGTGGAAGGTGTCCCTACCCGTGGCAGGGGGTGGCACTGGATAATCTTTAAGGTCCCTTCCAACCCAAACCACCCTAGAATTCCATGAATTTAAATTTCCTGCTTTGCAAGCTCTATCTCTGTGTTAAAGCTGTTTTCTTGCTTCAATACTGGCAGCAGCCAAGGTTGTGCTTGAACAACTGTAGCTGTTTGCACGCACAAGCCAAAAAATATTCAGCTGGATGAAATGATCACTGTGATCCCATAAACTCCTGTAAGCAGGGACTGTGGCAGTGGGAACCAGGCTGTTCCATGATTAGGTGTCACTTTCAGAGAAAAGCTTTTCCCGTGTGTTGTACTTAAATGGAAATTACACTGTACAGAGCTGCACAGCATCTCCTCGGAGTTTGCTCAGGAATTATTGCTTGCTTATGGAACTGGCTGCAAACTCCAGGCCTGTGTGGCTGAATATTGTATTTAAATATTGAAGCCACAAGCTTTTAATTTTACCTGTATAAAAATGAATGAAAATACTAAGTTCCTGGGCAAGGATTCAGACCTCTTATTTTCAGGTAGTTACTGCCTTTCTGCCATAGGCTGGTTAATGAGATTAAGGGAGAGGAAAACATTCAGTAGCACAGAAAAAAAAAGCATTCACCATCTTCTGGACTTTTTAGGGTTGTGTGGTGTTCAGTGATTTCTCTCTACAGCTTTTCCTCTTCAACGAGTGATGTATTGTCAGAGGAGCCAAGTTAATAACACGTAGCCAAAGGGCTACAAAACACCCAGGGCTAAGTCCTCAGTCACTGCTTTGTCCTTGGAGCTGGCTGCCCAGGCTGACCCAAGAGGTGCCCTGAAAGGTGTGGAATTGGTGGGGGTTTGCTCTAAAGCTGATCTTACATCTCTGTGAAGAAGCACAAGTGAGGGAACTTGCGTGGAGCCTTTCTTATCACTTCATTCACCTCTTGGATCCAATACATTGCAGATAACAGATCTGGAAGTGCTCTCACCCCTTGTTATTTGATTTTTTTTCTCCCAAGTCCTAAAATTTAAAAAGAAATGTCCTAAGCAATCATTTATTGTCACTGTTATAGACCCATGTTTACGGGTTCAATTTTGTTGCCCATGCTCAATTAGATTTCCTTCCCAGTGTGTATTTTGTTACCTAAATGTCACAAGTATTTTTCCAATGTTTCCAGCCCGTGTCCCTCTCTAATACTCCAGCCATTCTCGTTTGAATTCTGTCCAACATTTCCTGCCAGTCTGCTGCACTTGCAGATGATGAACCTCTCTTACCCCCTAGTGGAAGTATTTCAGTCCTGAGGTTTTTATGGAGCCCTTTTGCTCTGGCAAGGATCAGACTTCCTTGGAAAACATCTTTTTGACATTTCTGTTGGGTTTAAAGCATCACAGCTTTTCCTGCCCACTGTGTAGTATCTTGTCTTACTGTCTATTTATTTTCAGGGACTTGTTTATCAAATATGTGTTATGGGTTTTTTTTAATGACACTGCATCCAACTTTCTCATTTTGTCTTGCTCTGCAAAAGACCAGATGTCAACTCTTTCTTGCCTAAGGCACTACTTAAATACAGTTTCTACCCAGTTGCTTAGATAGGTCACAGAGTTTATGTAAGTTACTCCTTGTCTCCGACCCTTAGTAAATGTGGGGATTTATATTTCTGATACTTTTCTAGGCATTCAGCATTTCAAACAGTCTCAAGAAGAGATTGATTTACAGCTGAGGGAAGCCTGAAATTACTTGACTTGAATCTTGGTTTGATTGCAGTTGCTGCAGATGAATTCTATTCTTAATATCAAGAGGAAAAAACCACCAGCGCTGAACTTTGGCAGCTTTTCCCTCCTTCATTATTTAAATAATAATTTCAGCTTCGGGAAATCGAGCATAAATGAGATACAAAATTAATTTATTTAACAACATTTCAGGAGGAGGGATGGGACTTCCATAGACAAGTTTCAGATGCTTTGAGTATCAATGGTAAGAGAGCAGCTATGTTCCTCATGATTATAATAATTTTCATTTCAATGAGGTATTAGTGCTCTGAAGATTTGCACAGGGGTTTTTTTTTTTTTAATATTCCCAGCTTGGTTTCAAATGTTCAAAGCAGCAGATAGGATTGCAAAGACATTTTCCATGTGCATTAGCATTGCTGATCAAATTTAGATGGCTCTCCTGCCAGAAATGTCTCAAGCTGGCCTTGAATTTAATCCTTTTGGGTCAGCAACTTAGTTCCTGACTATGCAAACAAACATATTGCACAATACTTCTCAAAAATTAGCAATTTTTAGTCTATAGTCATCTTTCTGTTCTCAATTTCCTTATGGGATGACTTTCACAGTCCTCCTTTGCCTTATGTAAAACCTAAGTTCTTTGTGGTTTGCAGATAAAACAAGGTGTGTAGTCATTGTTGTGTCAGTGTTATTCCCTTATGTTTTTCTCTTTTCTACCACCAATTTTGCCTATAAACTGCATTCATTTTCCTTTAAAATGTTGTGGCAAAATGGGAGGCCGAACTAGACAGGTTTATGCTGATGAAAGCTCCAAAGCCTCTTCCTCCTGTAAAATCAAAAGGAAGGATTTTGTCAAAGGTAGGCTGAGAATGAGTTGTCCAAGTATATTCCAGTTTCTATTTAAATTTACATGGGAATTAAGCATTTAAATTTTTTTTAGAGAAATGCTTAGGTTTTTTGATGTTGCTAAATTCTTCAGTAGAGGCTAAAATTGTAGAGAACCAAATTCTACTCAGAATTTTTAAATTCCTTTATTGCTTTCCTGTCCTAATGAAAAGAGTGAAGCGTGAGAATGAAACCAGTTATAGAATGGGTTTCCAAAATACCATTTTCTGTATTCCCCAACGGCAATATTAAATATTTTATTAACGTAGGGCTCTTTTTTCTAGGCCGTGGGGGCAGTTCAGTTAATTGCAAGGAAGAATTTGCAAAATACAAGAGTTCTGAGAATTTTTCATGCCAAAATCTTGACCGAAGGCCAGGAACCTTTACCAGCCTTTGTAAACTGACCCAGAAAGAGAAAGGAGACAAACAGGATCTGTAAACAAAGATCACGTGCCCTTCACAAATACATTTTGGAAGGATGGTTGCCTAGGGAAACAGGAAACGGGGAATTACACAACAAACAAAAAGGACTGCCAAACAAATTTGCTGACCTTTTTTTCCGGGGAATTATGGTGAAAACTATTGGAATCCGTAGGATTTCACCGTATTTCTAAATCTGAAGGTGGGACAGAAGAATAGTTTGGTAATTACGCCACAACTCTTCAGAAAATATAAAAAGCTTCTTTGATATCTTTGTCCTGCAGGGTTGTGAGTATAGAATTGAGAGGTCATCTTGAATTTTTTGGAGTTTCCCAGCTTTTGCAATTAAGCTTTCTGGAATCAATGCTTCCTTTTACAGATGAGATAATAACAAAATCACTCCATTCATATTTGTAAGGGTCATCTGGTCATTCAGCTCTATATTAGGCAACTAATCATCATTTCTGAGCTGGTCATCTCCCAAATGGCTCTGTCCATATCTTTTCCTAGGAAACAGCAGCTCTCAGAACGGTTTGTTTTTTCTTCCAAGAGTCAGAGATAGGAAGAGAAGAAAAGAATTTTCATTGGAGTTGGCTTTAACAGGGAAGAATTTGGCCTCTGCATGGTGATCTCCTGAATTATGGGGGGAAGGAAACTCATTTGCCTGAGGTTTGGATCCCTCCTGCATCCTCCGTTGTTTCCAGAGTGTAACTTTTATTTTCTTTTCTCAGTTCCAATGACAGGTTTCACTCAAAGGGCCACCATTGATCCTGAACTGAACGAAATCCACGTCTTGTCAGGGCTCAGCAAAGACAAGGAGAAGCGGGAAGAGAACGTGAGGAATTCCTTCTGGATTTATGACATTGTGAGGAACAGCTGGTAAGTCCCAACTTCTGACTTCCACACTGACTTTATTTAGAATGCAGTCCTTTCTCCATAAGGCAGCTCTGTAACCTCTATTAACCATGGAATTGTTGAAAGTTGTGACAGACAGCTGAGTTCCCTTTAGGCACCTCTTTTTCCCATTGTCTTTAGAGGTAATAATGGCAATAATCCAAGCGAGGGAGGGAAATCATGTGAACATCTTTATTGAAGCCAGGTGGAAGGGATGAGGGGAAGTGAGCAGTTAAAAAAGGCTTTTCCTGCAGGAAGGGTTCAAGGCCAGGATTCAGATCCAGTCCAGCAAATTCAGTCCAGTGTAAGTTGTTAATAGTAGTGTGCATGGCTCTAGTTCTTAGAAACTGAGGAAGCTGGTGCAAGTGAATGGTGATGGAGAAGTCTTTGTGCCAAAAGGGATATTCTGACCAAATATCTCCTGGTTTTGTACTTAGTAGTTCCTTGCCACTGTTCCTTTCCAGAGGAACTGGCAGGGATTTTGTGTTCAAGGCCTCTTCTGAAGTGGGGTCAATCACTTCAAAAGGTGTGAGTGTTGTTTTTTAAAAGTGAATTCTCAGTTATAACTTAAGTCTGCTTAGAAATCACTGACTGAAATATTACCTCTACTATAAAAGCTCTACTAGGTCCAAGATGTTTTTTTCCCATAATAAAAAAAATACTTTATGCTGACAGTTCTGTAGGCAAATAATGTAACATCTGAAGAAATCTCCAAAACTCATGACAAATAATTTTATAGAATTTTTTTCCTGTTTGGCTTGTGCTTGAGGACTGTTTTCAGCCAAGATGACCTCTTGATTGCTGGCTGGGTTCTTTGTAGAGCTATGGGATGGGATAATAGAGGACAACATTAAGAGAAGTAAGAAGATCTTTGGTGTTTTACATCATTTGTACCTTCCAGTCTTTCAGCAACTTTTTGTGCTTCCTGTAGGTACAACTAATAATTCCCTACTGCTTTGAATTTCAGGTCTTGTGTCTATAAGAATGACCAAGCAGCAAAAGAGAATCCAGGTAAAAGCCTTCAGGAAGAGGAGCCCTGCCCAAGGTTTGCCCATCAGCTAGTGTATGATGAGTTGCACAAGGTAAAAAGTGATTTTATTTTTTTAAGTCTTTTTGCTCTGAAGATGTAGCTATTTCCTTAAAGATGGTACAATAAATATCCTTTTTGAATGTTTGGATTAATATGGTGAATAACTCTCACTTCCCATATTTTGAAATAAGGTGCTAAACTACTTTAAATGTCAGTATGGAGTAAACATGAGATCTGTTCTCACACTTCAGAGCACACAAAGCTTTATTCATTATCCTCAGGGATTTAATCTCACCTCTTGGTGAATAAATGAGAACAGATAGTTACCAGAATTTCTAGGAAAAGATGTGTTTGAATGAACTAATCACAGTTAAGAATCCTCTGAACCAGAGGTGCCTGACTTTGCCCTGCATGTCAGAAGGAACTGTCATTCTTTAGCATTGTCAGCCTCCAATGGACACATTCATACTTAAATAGACTTAAAATTTGGTTTAGTGTATATGACAGCTCAGTAAACCTAAAGCTTTGTACATATTAACCAGTAAAGCACAAACCCACAGATTAGGTTCATAAACTCATGAATTTAAATTACTGTGACACGATTACTGGTACTTTCATGGATTTTTCTAAAAATTCTCCCTATTCTGAAACAGTTTGAGTTAAAGAAAAACATATGTTAGTCTTGCATTCTGTGGGATGTTAATCAAATTTGGGAAACCCAGCTAGCCCAGAACTTGAGGGATTTTAAGGAGGAATGGGTGCAGATTCTCTGTGGGGAAATTGCATTGCTTGTTGTCTTCATTGTAATGATGCAGTAAATAACTAAATACTGTTCTGCTTTTACTTCTAAGTGTAAGGCACCACGACAGAGTAGTATTTTCTGAGTTACTCTGAAGGTTGCTAAATCATCCCAGTTGCCCAGCTTTATCTGAGGAGCTGTTTGATGTGCTTGTTTTGAAGAGTCTTATTTTTAGAAACCTCTGTTCCAATGACCTTTCTAAACTCCTCTGATATAAATAAGGAGAGCCTTCAGCAGTGGGATGCAAAATACATTGTTTTGAGTGATTATTTTTAAAGCCATGGGGAAAGGTAGGCTTTTGGACTTGTTAAACTTCAGTATTTGAAGGTCCTTTGTAGCATGTTTAATATCCAACAGTTCAGAGTCTGAAATTACCACACGATGGGAAGAAAAATGTAGCAAAGAAATAAACAGTTCTTTTGTGACACTTCCTCTCTTCTGGAAGTTTGCCTCTCTCTAAGTCTAGATTGTGCTGGACTGGGCTTGCTCTCACTTTACTTTGGACATCTTCAGGACTTTCAACTCACTTTGTCAGTGCTTAAGGATTTATCATGCTCAAAGGCTTTTCCTAAAGAAAGAGTTTGCATGAATTTTGGATGTTCATTTATAAATATCTCAGGTATCTGCTAAAGGGATATTCTAACAGTACAACTCTTTTATTATCTTAAAATGTAAATTGTTTAGGAGAAGTTTCTTCATCTCTAAAGGGACAAAGTGAGGCTGATAGAAAGATGGAGCAACTTGTCTAAAAGGCAGAGTTTATCCCACCAGCATAAACCTCTGCAAAGCTGCTGACATAGTAAATTGTCTTTGTTCAGTGGATTTACACAAACAATCAATTTTTTGATCTGCCTCTCATTTCCTTAGGTTCATTACTTATTTGGAGGGAATCCTGGTAAATCCTGCTCTCCAAAGATGAGATTAGATGATTTCTGGTCTCTGAAGCTCTGTCGACCTTCAAAGGAATATCTGCTAAGACACTGCAAATACCTCATCAGAAAGCACAGGTATAGAAACAAAGGTGGTTTGCAATTTCCTTTTCCAGGTGTCTCTTTTTTTTCAAGTTGCTAAGACTCAAATCTCTCATAAACCATCTTGTGAAATGTCATTTTGTTGGTTATATGGAACTAGATGATCTTCAAGGTCCCTTCTAAACCTTCTGCACATTTCTAGATTATTTTTTTAAATTATTTTAATAAAAAGCAGTGGGCCAGGGCTAAACTACAAAATTAACTTGATTCATTTTGCCCATGCTGTTCTAAAAGTAGAAAAATCTGGTTATTGTGTGGGGAGTCGTGGGGAATTTTTAGATTCCCTTTTCACTGTGCTGCTCATCAACATGTATTTTGGTGCTGTCACCTCCCAAGGAAATGGAGTATGTTTTGGAAACACTGTGCTTGGAGATAGTAACAGCCTGCAAGGATGCTAATGAAGTCTGGGGGCTGGATGCCTTTGCACATCTGAGACTCAACCGTGGTGAGGTCATCAGAGTTTCTCATTCAGAAACTCCTGAAAGAGCTCACTTAGGCAGAATTCAGCTACACTGCAGTGCTTCTTGCACTCTGGATGCTTCAGAGCTGCCTTATATTTGCTATTAAGGGCAACAGCTTTTCAAAATCAAGCTTATGGTGTTGCCTTAGTCAAGAAATTGCAGCAGTGAGAGAGCCTTTCAGGACCCAGCAAATCATTTGAAAGCAGTAAATAGCTCTCCCTGCATTCTGGGGGAGAATACTTTGTTATCAGGCTCTGCCAAGAGTTAGAAGGTCAGGTTAAAATACCTGATGGTATTTTATTTCTGAGGCAGCAAGCAAATTGCTGTACTCAACTCACAGCCACTGTGGTTGGGTGAGACACTGAGATTAGCCACACAGTAGATGTGAATACCTGCAAGAATGAATAAAGGCCTTGCCCAGTTATCTGGGAGGCTTATTAAACCCAGATGTGATGGTATGGAAATGCAGCTGTGCAGAAACAGCTCTGAATTATTTGTTGCTATTTGCTTAAATTGCACTTGTGGAAATGCTGCTGTGTGTTACCTGGCAGAAGTTTGGGGTTTATGCACCATGCTCCCATTTTTGGGGTCTGTGTGAGGGAGCCAAACCTGAGCAGCCAGGGATGGTGGGATGGGTGCCTGGCTGGGGCTGAATTGCTGTGGAGTCACTGCCTGCCCTTCACCTGCACTGCCCCAAACTCTGGGTACCAGAACAGGTCCTGGCCTTGCATCCACAGCAAACCCACAGCATCAGCCTGGGTCCTGTTTTTCCTGTGAGCTTGTTCAGTACCAGTCAGCCAGGCTGGGCAGCTGGGAACAAGCATGGTGGCAGTGGTTCCACTCATTTAAAGCACTTCAGCTCTCTGGACCATGGTGATGTCATCTGAGAAAATCTATGGCAGTGTCTGAAACCATGTGTAGTGACCAAACTGTGAGATGCATCAGGTGACAGACAAGGTCTTTGTGCTCCCTGTGCTGCTCAATCACTGACATCTTTGGGCAGCTTCAAAATTCAGGCTACACATGTCCACTGTGGTATAAATAGCCAAGTAGATGACCCAAATAAAAAAATAACAGTATGATAAGATGACAAACAGTGTGATGCTGCACTCAGGGGCAGGTGAGAGGAGGAAAAAGATGATTTTAAACCTCATCATTTCTAGGCTTATGCAACCAGCTCAGTGCTGCAGGGAAGCAGCTCTGCTCACTGAGTATGCTGAGCCCAGAATCATATCCTGAGGGCTCTGTTCACTTCTTGAGGGAATTCACAGAAGTTGCAGTTCCTGTTCATTAAAAGACAATGAGGAAATAATGGTGGTGGTGCACAGGATTTTTATGGAGCTGTGCTCTTTCCAAAGGTGGGATGTTAATATCCCAGGGACTGAAGTGCTCAAGGCTTGCCTGTGTCTGCTCTGGAGATGCTGCTCACATCTTACTTCATTTGTGGAAGACAAGCTGTACTCAAGATTTTATATTTATATATTAAGAAGTTTCTGTGCATATGCTTTTGAATATTTTTGTAAGAATGTAATACTTTGCCCTTTTAACTCCTTTGCACCCCAAAAACCCTCTTCCATATTTCAGTCTGGCTTGAAATTCCATCAAACATGAGGCTCACTAATGTGGTTTTCTTTGGAAAATACTGGGTTTGTTAGATGGGTTTTGCTCTCTGTTGAACCAGTAGTACTTAGACCTGAAGGATATGGCTGTGCTCAAGTTTTCTGTCTCTTCTCTGCAGGTTTGAGGAGAAAGCTCAGACTGACCCTCTTAGTGCACTGAAGTACCTGCAGAATGATTTGTACGTAACCGTGGATCACTCGGACCCTGAGGAGACAAAGGAGGTGAGGATCAATGAACCTTGTCCTAAAGACATTTAGAATGCATTCTCATTGAAAGTTTTGGGCTTCTTAAACCTGGGTTTTATTCAATTTGTAAAAGCTCAGCAGGTGCTAGACACTTTGCAGTATCATGTATTTCTCTGCACTTAAATCAGACTGTTTTGGAAACAGTCATGTAACAACTGCAAGTCCAGATAAAATAGCTTTTGTACTCCTAAGAGTGAAGGCTAAGCCTTGTTTTAATTCCAGTGTGCTGGTGTATATTTTGGGAGCTTTAAATGAAATGTAAACTCTCTGAAATGTCACCAGTCTGTAGTTGGTTGTGCAGTAGAAAGGTAATAGAAACTTACTTACTCATGCTCAGACTTCTCAATATTCAGCATCTCTGGGGAGGGAAAGCTTTTCCAAAGATGATCAATATTTCTTGAAGTAGTTCATACCTACACACTGCTTGCTACCCTTAAAATCTTATGTCCTTTGCCTTTTGAATATTATCCAGTGGGCATGTTCTTTGTTTATTCCAGGAATTTGTTTCCATTTCCTGTTTTGATTCCAGTACTGCAGTGCGTGTCACTTTACAAAACAGATTAAAGAAAGAGTGAGAAGTGTCAGATAAGGTGGTTGATTTGACTCTGGCCTTAATTTCCACATGGAGTTTGGGGCAGCCAGCTGAGATGTGCCAGCATTCAGCTCCTGATGGGTAGATAAGGAGGAGTCTGGGGCTCTTGCTGTCTTCTTTCCTTAATGACTTGGGAAGGGATTCAACAGCTCCATTTATAAAATCACGATAGGAGGAGGGGCAGTTCTATTCCACGCTGAGTCCCTGGATTAAATCTCTTAATCTGGTGGTTTTAACTTGCTACTTTAGCTAAAGAAAGATTATACAGACACTGAAAGGTCTTGGGGGAGAATATAGGAATATTCTTGCGTGTGCACAGGATGGAATTGTAGGGTTAGAATTGGGAAAAAAGTTTACTCTTATCAGGATCTTGGAAGTGATCACATTTGTCATAAATTCTAATCAGCGTTTATAAACATGTGATTCAACAAAATATATAAGTGCTGTGACTCTCTGTTCTCTGTAAATGGTTTCTTGTTCAAATTGTTCCCTATCAAGTAGTTTCACATCCTTTCTAGACATTTCTAGCATAGGAAAGACAGCAGATGATCTTGCATTTCTTAAAGTAGGAGATTTTTTTTTCCCCCAATATATGTCATCTTCCCAGTGTGGAAACACTTCCAGAGTCTTTGAGGTTGGACAAGACCTTTGAGGTTGTCAGGTGCAACCATTTTATCAGCACTGCCAAAGCCACCACTAAACCATGTCCCCAGGTGCCTCATCTATATGGCTTTTAAATACCTCCGGAGATGGGGATTATACTTGCCCAGGCAGCCTGTGCCTGTGCCAGAGCTGGATAGTGCTTCCTGATACCCAGTTTTTTTTTCCTGATATCCAGTCTTAATTTGAGGCCATTTCCTGTTCTCCTGTGTTTTATTACTTGGAAGTGACCCTGTCCTGGCTGCCCCGTCCAGTCAGGTAGTTGTGCAGAGCCACAAGGTCCTCCCTGAGCCTCCTTTTCTCCAGGCTGAGCCCCTTTCTCAGCTCCCTCGGCCTCTCCTGGTGCCTCAGACCCCTCCCCAGCTCAATTCTCTTCCCTGGACATATTCCATCCCCTCAGTGTCTTTCTTAATGTGAGGGGCCCAAAACTGAACCCAGAATTCAAGGGTTGAATTCTTCCTGTTTGAGCCTGTACTAACCCATAGAGTACAAGCCCCCATCCTGATGCTCTCTTTTTCCCTCCCACTTCTATAAGATGTGTCCTGTGTTCTCTGATCTCCTTTTTTCTCCATGTCACACCTGTGTGCTGGTAGCCTGTTTCTCCTCTGCCAGTTATTCCTAAGGAGATTTTGCATCTCATGGCTGGCTGGGCCTTTTTGTTATTCCCTGAACAGCAAAGATCTGTGGTGGGATGAGCAAGCTCTTCTCCTAGTTGCTGCTGCCTCCTGTTGCCCACAGACCGAGGGAGCTGCTGCAGAAGCTGCTTGTTGGGCACATCTGGCACAGGAAACCCTTTAATATCCTCCTTTTCCCAGCTCAGTGTTCAACTTGTCCACCTTGTAGGAATGGAGAATTTACATGCCTGCATGGCTCCTCTGAGATTTTGGGGGAATGTAGAAGCTGTATCATACCAGTAGAAATAGAATAAAATGAAGAAAAAGAATTATCCCTTTTCAGAGAGCACTCTGGTGTTCTGAACATTAATGATCCAGCGAATGAGCTTACATAGCTCAGTCCAGCTGAGTGAATATATTGTGGATTCTTTCTCTGCAGGCCTAATGTCTGATCCAAACAAAATCCAATAGCTTCTGTCTGTCGTGCTGGGCTGTCGGATCAGCACACACCATTCAGCAGAATTAAAGCTTCCATCCATTCCAGCCATCTCCAAAAATCATCTCACAATTTCTGGGACGCTTTGTTGTTTGGGTTTTGCTATTTTGGTTTTTGTTTTTTTTTTTTTTTTTAATTATTATTCATTGTGCTGGTCATAAAGCTTTAACATCCAAAGCTTTTTTTTCCACTGGGACAGATCTGCCAGGGCTGTGGCACAGAGCCAGCTGCTGGGCTGGTACTGACTGGGTGCATTTCCAGTTGACGTCAATTTACCTTCCGGTTATCACATCGAGTTGGCTTTTTGCTCTGGCATTGCATCTTCAAATAGCTCCTGTGCTTTCCAAAGGACTGACTGACGCAGGCATTTTGGATTCCATATCGAATTTCAAGCACCAGTTTGATTGTGTCTCTCAGCCCAGACACCTCCATACCCTGCCTTTATTTGATTTGTATCTCGATTAATAGCAAAGGTGATAGATGTGATTGGCTGCAGCCATTGAATGCTGTAAGGCATCTTAGAACTTTAGGAAATAAATTCCTGCCTGTTTTCCCTCTTTCCAGGGCAGCTGTTAAATTTGGGAAGGACCAGGCTGGATAGTTTCATCCCTAACTTCGTGCAATAATTCTGGAGACTGGCCTGTATGGCTTCATGTTTTATGGATGGAGATCTGGGTGGTGTTATATACCATTACAAGCAGAATTTCCCCTTGTGGCGAGGCTTGCTTGCTTTGTAATAGAAGTAATTCCTTCTGACTTAGTTAGGCAAGTCTGTTCAGCTGTTTGCAGTTGGATGCCAAGGAAAACAAACAGACTGTTCTTGAAACTTACTTTGGCCTTAGTAACCGATTTTGTTTAAAGTAGCATGAATGATTGATAGTAGGAACATACCCCAAGATTTTCATTCTGTTGCTGTGAATTTTAGAGATGCTAAGAGGACAATTTTTCCCCCTTTTTTATTACTCTGAAATTAAGTAGATGCCTGCAAATAACAGGTATTGCATGGGTGCTTGGTTTAGTAGCCACAGGCTGTGTGCCAGCAGCTTCTCTGCCCACAAATGCAGATCCAGTTGTTAACTGGTGATTCTGCTTGGCATCACTTAAACCTCCTCAGTCAGTTCAGTGTTCCCAAATCAGTGGATCTTTTTAGTGGCTGTGGGTTAATAGCCCTGATGCTATAGGACACTATAGGAAAAGGAGGGTAAATTTCTAGAAAATGGGGAATTTTGCCCATGATTTAACAGATGAAAAGGGTCATTTGCTGGTGTAAAATTTTCTGCTGGCATGGCTGTTCTTCTCTGTCACGCACAGATGTGAGTTTGGTGGCAGATTACAACAGCAGGCTTTTAAAGATAAAAGGATGGTCAAAATAAATATCAAATTGAATTCCAAATTTTGTGCTTAGAGAAAACAGGTGCTGTTAAATCACAGAAACATCAGTAGTTCATGTATAAAAGCTAAAGATGCTCCTTGAACAGTGCAGTAATCATACCCAGAACTTTGCTGCTGTTAAATGGGCTGCAGTAGAAACCAAGATGACACAAAAAAAATGTCCAGTGCTTTCCAAGTATGAAAGAGCAGCATGATTTTGTACATGGAGATTCAACAACTGATGAAGCTCAATCCCATGATTGTTGTAAAACAGATACAAAGCACAAGGAAAACTCACAGTATGTTTTTCTTGGAGCATGGTAGGAGAAAGAGCAAGGACCTGGAGGCCAATCTGAGGCCTGACTTGCTTGTAGACTGAGGCTGGAGGCCCCTGTTCAAGGCTGCTTCATACTTTCCATTCTTCAGACCTTGTCTTTAATAAATTTGACAGATAAAGCCAACAGGGCCCAAAAGTATTGTTTGAATCTGCATTAGACTGGTATTTCTGGGAAAATTGAAGCCCAAATGGGAAAAATAGTTCTAGGAACAAGCTAAGAAAAGCCTGTTTCTCCTCTCTGTGTCCTGCTGTGATTCTTTGTAAAGCCTCAGAGCCTGAGTGCTGCAGGAGCAGAGGCTTTGGAGCCAAGGAGCCTTTACAAAAACAGCGTTCAGCCTTCCCAATTTCAGCAACAGCTCCATCCTCAAAGGGTTTGAGCTTCCCTTTGCCTCTTTGAGCCTGTGCTAGGAGTCACCAGCCCCAGAGAACTGGTCAAAACTGAAGGAACTGGTTTATGCTGTGATCTGAGCACTCACACACAGGCATTAGAGAGGAGGAGGAATTGTGTCTGATTCATACAACTGGCCAGGTATCCCAAACAAGAGTTACTCATTCCTCCTTAATCATTTTGTTTGTGCAAAGGCAGAGGTGTGCAGCAAATATATAAAAATAGACATAGTGTATGACCTTGTATTAGTTAACCAGATCTGTTCATCTCCAAGGAACCCCTGCCTCTGTTCAGGAGGTTGGTTGGATCTCCGAGAGAGAAGTTAATTGTGTAACAAAGGGAACTGCTGTCTTTGGAGTGGAGGCTTAATTTGGAATGGATGAAGCCAGTGAGCCAGAGGGATTGTCAGAAGAAAATGGGTGGTGGTGTGATTAAAGCAGTTGGATGCTTCTGCTGGATAATTGAATCCAGCAGTCTTGTCTCCATAACAGAGTTGCTGTGTGATATTAAGCAAATTGTTTTTCCTAGATGGTCATTAATTGGATGTTTCATTCTGGTGCCTGATGGGAGAGATCTGAGGTGTGATTTGCTTGAGGGCCGTGCTTTTCTGCGAATTCAGAAGCTGTTGCATAACACTACATATTTTGAAAAATCAGATACTGTTAGTTTCAAATAGACCCAAAATTAATCAGAGTTTGAAGTGCCATCTGTTAGAATAACAATTAATATGATAAGAAAGTCAATGAAGAAATTAATTCCTTCTTTAGAGCAGAGCTTGTACTTTGTGAAGAAAATAGTACATTGGATGTTGCTGGAAATGGTATGTAGGAGACCTGGTATTGAGTGAGCAGTAACTGTCCTACACTTTGGGAAAAACATAGGGATCCTATGGGAGAACATTGCAGGGTTTGGGATTGTAATACAAATGCAGAGTGAACCAGCTTAGATTCAGCACTGTCCTTAACTGATGTTCTTAACTCACATGCTTGACTTTTCTGTCAGAAAGTGCTTTTCAAGTGTGAGCTGATACACAAATTAAATTTCAAACCAAACAAACAACAGCCCTCAAGGTTAACTCAAGTGTGGCACCATCAGTGGAGAAGGGAACAAGATCCTCCTTCCCCACAAAGCTGCAAAGAAACTCATAGCCATGAAAATCCATCATGCCTGGTGCAGATGAGGCTGGAAACTTGGCAGAGGCCATTTTCAGCGGGGTTTTGGTCTCAGTTCAGCGAGTTCTTGGCTGAACCCTGCTCATCTGGCCTCTTGGTCAGGCACCTGAGCCCCAGTGTGGCTTTGTGCTCCCTGCAGGAGCATGGGAACCCCTGGGAGTGCGTGGCACCCACTTTCATCCCAGCCTGGTGTGCCACCAGGCAGCTGGCAGTGGGCCCCTGAGCCATCCTGTGGGAGGGAGGGATGGCCAGAGCCTGGCATTTGCTCTCAGAAGCTGCATGGATTTAGCCACGGGTTTTATTGGAACTTTTAGAGCTATTTCTGCTGGGCAGCTGTTTAAGTACGGTGCTGCTGGGAAGCCAAGCTGCTGTCACAAATGAGGCTCACGGTGGAATCCACGTGTGGCATTGCAGTGCTTTAGTGTGACCAGGCCATGCACTCAGGAGGGCACTTTACACCCCCTTCCCCCTCATCTCCAGTTTCTCAGTCCTGTTTCTTTCTCACTATACCCTCCCCAAAGGATGCAGACTTACCCCAGACACTGCAGTCCTTATTTTAGCCTGATTTTCCCCTTGATGTCACATTGAAACTGATCTTACTGAAGTGTTTTTGTAGCTTCTTGCACTTGGTTGTAGATCTAGATTCTGTAGCACTTCTTCTACTTCTTCTTTTTCTATTTTTTTCTACTTTTTGCATCTGTGATTTCTGGCAGTTCTGTGTTTGGCCATCATTCTCTGCAGCCGTGACTCCTTTGAGCTTTCTTTGTAGAACTTGCTTTTCAGAACACTTAATTTTTTTTTCTAGTGCTTTCCTGATATGTTGCTAGCTGATACAGGGCATCCCAAAATGGGTTCCTTATTGTAGAGGAGACTTTAAAACCTCGATAACAGCAAGAGTATTTTATTTAAAGATTCTGCTCCTTTTCATGCATTTGTCAGTTTTATAATAAAGTGATACTGATCTGTTGTAGTGCCTAAGTGCATTTTCACAGAGCCTCTGCACCTGTTCTGTATTGCTGATTTTTCCTGTTTATGTTGATTTGCACTTGGCCCGAGTGAAATGCACCTCAATCCATCATTTTAATTTGGATTAAGTGGAAAAACAGTTGGAAGGCTGTCTGTTCCATGCTGGCAGTCAGTCTGAGTGTGGTGTAAGGTCTGGTGATCCTGCCCTGTTCTGCCAAGCAGGTTATCACTGAAAACCCAGGGTGATGCTGACCCTGGGGCACAGATGAATCACTCCTGATTCAAGGCTCCATTTTGATGTCAAACCATTGATGGCCACCCACAGAAAAGTTATTTGACCTGTTTGCCTTTCCCTGTTGGCTTAATCTAAGTAATGCCTTGACAATGTGCCTTAAATATCATATAAAAGTGTTAGAATTCCTATGAAAGTCAGAATGGACAAGGTCTATTGCCAAGTCCCATCCCTGGGGCCTTCTGCCTCATAGGAGAAATCAGATTGATGTGCTACAACTTGTTGTTGCCAAATTCACGTTGGCTGCTACTCATCACCTTCTCCACTCCTACATGCCTACAAACTGTCTGTGTTCCCATTTTTTATTGAAATTGAAATTAAACTGATGGATATGTAATGCCTGGCTGTTCTTTCCACTCCTTCCCTGAACATATTTGCTTTTCTTCTGGTTTTTCCCTCCCTTCTTTTCCTTGAGGCTGTGTGCTGAAAAGACACACAGGCAGGAGACACAAGATTCCAAGGCTTTAAGGAATCAACTCTTTCTTTGCAGGAGCATGACAAAGCACTAAGCTGCAAAAAGAAACTCATAGCCATGAAAATCCATCATGCCTGGTGCAGATGAGGCTGGAAACTTGGCAGAGGCCATTTTCAGCGGGTTTTGGTCTCAGTTCAGCGAGTTCTTGGCTGAACCCTGCTCATCTGGCCTCTTGGTCAGGCACCTGAGCCCCAGTGTGGCTTTGTGCTCCCCTGCAGGAGCATGGGAACCCCTGGGGTGCGTGGCACCCACTTCATCCCAGCCTGTGTGCCACCAGGCAGCTGGCATGGGCCCTGAGCCATCCTGTGGGAGGGAGGGATGGCCAGAGCCTGGCATTTGCTCTCAGAAGCTGCATGGATTTAGCCACGGGTTTTATTGGAACTTTTAGAGCTATTTCTGCTGGGCAGCTGTTTAAGTACGGTGCTGCTGGGAAGCCAAGCTGCTGTCACAAATGAGGCTCACGGTGGAATCCACGTGTGGCATTGCAGTGCTTTGGTGTGACCAGGCCATGTACTCAGGAGGGCACTTTACACCCCCTTCCCCCTTATCTCCAGTTTCTCAATTCTGTTTCTTTCTCACTATACCCTCCCCAAAGGATGCAGACTTACCCCAGACACTGCAGTCCTTATTTTAGCCTGATTTTCCCCTTGATGTCACATTGAAACTGATCTTACTGAAGTGTTTTTGTAGCTTCTTGCACTTGGTTGTAGATCTAGATTCTGTAGCACTTCTTCTACTTCTTCTTTTTCTATTTTTTTCTACTTTTTGCATCTGTGATTTCTGGCAGTTTTGTGTTTGGCCATCATTCTCTGCAGCCGTGACTCCTTTGAGCTTTCTTTGTAGAACTTGCTTTTCAGAACACTTAATTTTTTTTTCTAGTGCTTTCCTCATATGTTGCTAGCTGATACAGGGCATCCCAAAATGGGTTCCTTATTGTAGAGGAGACTTTAAAACCTCGATAACAGCAAGAGTATTTTATTTAAAGATTTCTGCTCCTTTTCATGCATTTGTCAGTTTTATAATAAAGTGATACTGATCTGTTGTAGTGCCTAAGTGCATTTTCACAGAGCCTCTGCACCTGTTCTGTATTGCTGATTTTTCCTGTTTATGTTGATTTGCACTTGGCCCGAGTGAAATGCACCTCAATCCATCATTTTAATTTGGATTAAGTGGAAAAACAGTTGGAAGGCTGTCTGTTCCATGCTGGCAGTCAGTCTGAGTGTGGTGTAAGGTCTGGTGATCCTGCCCTGTTCTGCCAAGCATGTTATCATTGAAAACCCAGGGTGATGCTGACCCTGGGGCACAGATGAATCACTCCTGATTCAAGGCTCCATTTTGATGTCAAACCATTGATGGCCACCCACAGAAAAGTTATTTGACCTGTTTGCCTTTCCCTGTTGGCTTAATCTAAGTAATGCCTTGACAGTGTGCCTTAAATATCATATAAAAGTGTTAGAATTCCTATGAAAGTCAGAATGGACAAGGTCTATTGCCAAGTCCCATCCCTGGGGCCTTCTGCCTCATAGGAGAAATCAGATTGATGTGCTACAACTTGTTGTTGCCAAATTCACGTTGGCTGCTACTCATCACCTTCTCCACTCCTACATGCCTACAAACTGTCTGTGTTCCCATTTTTTATTGAAATTGAAATTAAACTGATGGATATGTAATGCCTGGCTGTTCTTTCCACTCCTTCCCTGAACATATTTGCTTTTCTTCTGGTTTTTCCTCCTTCTTTTTTTTCCTTGAGGCTGTGTGCTGAAAAGACACACAGGCAGGAGACACAAGATTCCAAGGCTTTAAGGAATCAACTCTTTCTTTGCAGGAGCATGACAAAGCACTAAGCTTTTCTGTTCCTTGGGTTCCTGGAAACAGCAGCCAGGGGCAGAGGAAGACACTGTGGTCACCATCTATCAGTGAGACATGAAGGGAGAATAAAACCATGAATGTGTTAAGTAAAATGTTTTTATTCATGGTCTTGATGTTCCCAAACAAAGAATTTTTATTTTTAGTTAAGAAGATATTGCCTTAAATTTGTGATGTGAGATCTCTGGCACTTCAGAAGGGCTGTTATTAGAATCTTAGATTGGTTTGGGTTGGATGGGATGTTAAGGATCATCGAGTTCCAAACTGCCTGCGATGGGCAGGGATGCCACCCATTAGATCAGATTGCTCAGTCCCATCTGGCCTTCAACACTGCCAGGGTTGGGGCATCCACAGCTTCTCTCTGTGGGGCAGAACTTTTCTCTGTATTCAAGAAGTTCATGCTCACTCCAGCAGTTACCCTGTTTTTGTGCCATCTAATCCCTGGCTGCTGAGCCTGTACCATGTTAATCCCTGGGAATGTTACTGTGTGGAAGGGACTCTACCTTCTGCCAAAGAGGCAAAAAATTATATGTAAAAAAATGAGATTTTTAGAGCTCTCAGTCAAATACCTTTCATTGCATCAACACTGCTCTAATTCTAGGAAAAACCATCTAAGTTGTGCCAAGGTGACAAATTGTAGTGCTCATGTGAAAATGCCTGCTGCTCTTATTCATGTGTATGGCACAGGAGTTAGGAGGATTGTGTAGAGAAAACACAGCAACTCTAAAGCTACTTGTGCTTCTATGAATCCCTTGGGGTTTTTGCCTTTGTGGTTAATAACACTTTTTTCTTTCTTTGTCCCTTTACCTCTTCTTCTGCAGTTTCAGCTTCTTGCCTCAGCATTATTTAAGTCTGGCTCGGATTTCACGACTCTCGGTGAGTATTGTGTGTCAGACGAATTACATGATGTTCCCTTTGATAATTACTCTTAGTTTCTACTGGTTTTTATATCAAATGTTACAGTTCCTATGAACATTGCAGGCTCTTTTCAATATGCAAAGTGCCACTACCCAGACATTTGAGAGGTTATTTATAATGACCAGTGTCCAATACCTCAAGCCCATATTTAAAACATCTGTCAACATCAGTGGTTTTAAACCAATGCCTCCCGGGATCATTTTGTGTCTCTTATTACATCTGATCTTTCACTGTTACCCAAGTAAACAGAAGCTTTGGTCAGAATAAAGCACCTCCTGTCATGTCACTTTGGAATCTCACAGCATGGCTACGGCTCTGTTTGCTGTGATAACTGCAATTCCTGGAGTAGTTTGGTTCGCTCTGTTCTCTGCAGAACGAGTTCTTTGGGCAGGGTGTCAAGAGTGGAGAAAACAGTGGCGTGAAGGGCTGGAAACAGGAGGGCTGAGCCAAAGCCATGATTTGTCTCACTGCTCTGTCCAGTTAACTCTTTGAGAGATCTCAGAGACTCATCCTGGGCAAGCTGTAGGAAAGGTACAGGCAGAAATTACATCCTTGTACTGCTGGGGTGTCCTCAAGTCACTGAACTCTCGCTAAGAGAATGGATGACTTCAGTTTTTGATGGAGGTATAATTCCCAATCTGAGAAACTGAGGGAAGGTTAAAGCCCGCTGCAGTTCTGCCCTGCTGGATGAGGAAGCTCTGCTGTGTTCTATGGTTTGGAAGACATCAAGTTGACTGACAGGATCAAACTTCTTTTAAAGAAAGAAAGCCCAAGTTTCAAAAAAGTTAGATTTTTCATAGACTCATAGAATAGTTTGGGCTGGAAGGGACCTTCAAAAGTCATCTCATTCCAACCCCCTTTGCCATGGGCAGGGATGCCTTCCACTATCCCAGGTTGCTCTGAGCCCCATCCAACCTGGCGTTGAACACTTCAGGTATGGGACATCCACAGCTTCTCTGGGCAGCCTGTGCCAGTGCTTCACCACCCTCAAAACTTTTCCCCAGTTTTAAGCATTTTAAAAGATGAATTAGTTCTTGACTTGGTACAATACTCTATCCAGATTTTGGATTTACAGATAGGAGGATATGTACATCAAGAGGTGCTTTGAAAATAAAAACCCCAGCCCTCCTTGATTTGATTAACTTGGTTGATTTTGATTAACTGAGGAGTGAGTTCACTGAATTAAAAAGCATTCCTTTGAGATAGCAGCAATGGAAGTAATCCAAAGTGGAGGAGATTGTTGTGTGCGTACCCTATTGTTCTTGCTGATGGTTTTAGTGTAGGATTTGGATAAACAATGCAAACCAAACCCTGCCGTGCTGGGAGACAGCACTCCAGAAACCAGTTTACAAAGTTCCTGTTTGCCAAGATGCAGCCAGGTGCAAGTCCAGTGAGTAAATACCAACTCTGAGTTGGGACTCCTTCTGTCAGCACAGTTTATCTCAAGGAAAACTCCAAGCAATCCAAGGAGCAGTTCTGGTTATGGCAGTGAAGATAATGAAGAAAGCCCGAGGACAAAAGAAATGAGGCACCAAATAAAAATAGCTGCATGGATTTTGTTTTCTGGGACATCAGAGCAGTCCCTTGAGAATTCCTGCTTCCCCTGTTTCTTCAGGGCTGTCAGTGAGCTTGACAGGCATTTGTTTATTACTTTTATGGCATCTTGATGGCAGTGCTGGCTTGGGGTGACATCATCTCTCTGTATGTGCTCACAGTAGTGGGACGGAGAGCTGGCAGCCTTATTAGTGGAGGCAGAGGGAGCTGTTACCCCAAATGGACAATTCCACAGCTAAATGGAGTGTTTGGGACTGGGAGGAGTCACTTACTTTCCCCTTTCCTTCCTCCCCCAGGATTTTCAGACGTTGACCACACGTATGCCCAGAGAACTCAGCTGTTTGACACGTTAGTCAACTTCTTCCCAGACAACATGACCCCTCCTAAAGGCAACCTGGTGGACCTCATCACGCTGTAACGGAGCAATCACTGGACACATGGAAGAGGGGAAAAGCATCCATTTTCAGTATTTTAATTTTTTTACTGCATTGATTGACTGCTGGGATGAAGTTAATATAGTAACCCCTAGGTGTTTGAAAGGGGTTTTATACTTGTATGGTGAATCCCTGGAGCTTTTCCCTTGGAGTAGGTTAATAAAATGTAACTGACGTACTTCTGACTAAATATATATATTTTTTCTGACTTTGGATTTTGAGTTAGCAAATGTAAGATGAAAAGGTGGGGAAAAAGAAAAAGAAATAAAACCCAGTCATGCAGTGATCTTTTTGCCTATGGGGGAAAATTTGAGATTTGTGAGTTGTCTGGGATTAAAGATGATGGGTTTTATTTTGTGTTTCCTGAGGAAGAAGGAGAAGAGGTTTTTCTTTCCTCATTTGTAACTAGTCATGATGTATTGCTTTATCCTACAGCTCCATCTTCAGCAGCTGAATAACTTGGTGGCAGGACACTGGCAGGTGTTGAGATGATGTAATTTATGTCCTGAGTCTTGCACTCACGGTGTGTCGCGGGAAGGCGAGCGTGTGTTCCGAACTGTCTCCCCTTCCCAGAGTTGTGCTGACAGTCATGTCTAATTGCTTCTGAGACTCCACCTAAACTGACAACCTACATCTCTATCTCCTGTTCTCTGGGGCCTTCCATGTAAGCCTGGCAGGCAAGAGGGAACCTGAGATACAGCTGGAAAACAGGAGTGTGGTCACCGCCCACATGGGCCCCTTTTCGGGGATTGATCTCTTTGCTGCTGTGCTCATCCACTGAGAAACCCTGTGGGTCCTCAGCAAGCCTGGCAGAACTGGGTCTTCCACCACACACATCCCCAACCTCTGCAAACCTGCCCCCAGGTTGGGTGTAGGATTTCTGAAGCAGATTGTCTTCATTTCCATGTGAAGCGTTTCTGTGTGTGTTTATCCGTGTGTACATGTACAGGGCGTTGCTCCCAACAGCTTGTCTCCTTCCCATGTAAGTGCAGCTCCCTTGTCAATGCATTTTAGACCTAGATCTGAATGTGAGGGAGGCCTTCTTAGCATAAATCTCTGAAAATGAACTGATGCATATGTATAGAAAATGTATTCTTCCTTTTGCTGAAAGCCTTCTTTATAAACACTGTAAGGGCTTGGTGCTGCACTGTGAGGTTGAATGAAGGACATGCATACCCAGCGTTAGAAACTCTGCATTCAGTGTCCATGAGCATTCAGTACACACTGGCAGATGTAAATATTTATATGAAACTGCAAAACTTTCTGTCCAGCAGTGTTCATGCCAGTCAGGTATTGTCGCTGCACCCGCTGTGGCTCCTGTTGAACTTGGTGGAAGTCCTGTGTGTGCAAAGATGATTTGGACTCTTGAAATAAAGAGTTAGTCAAGTGTCTTTTTCAGAGCTTGAGTGTCTGCTTGCTTTGATTGTATTGCCTCTTTATCATGTTCTGTGTGTAACTTTTGTAGTCCTGGTGCATTAGAAATAAATTTCAAAACCTCATACTAGTGTTTAATCACTTAGAAAGGAACAGTATGTCAGAGGCCAGGCTTGTCTTCAGGGAGGACTGTACAAATGAAGTGTTTTTAACCTGTCACTTGAGACTGTTCAGACACTGTGCACTTCAGTGGATGGCAAATCAGATGTCTGCAGAAGAATCCACTCTGTGTGGGAAATGAAATCTGATGAAATTGTTTCTTTGGAACGTGGCAGGTTTTTTTCCTATTGACACAGAAAGTTTTACATCACTGCTGGGCTTTGTGGTGTGCTACCTGTGCTGAGGCTTTGTTAAGTAATGTAGAGTTTATACAGTACAAATGTAGATACTGGGGTAATATTCCAGCTGAGCTGTTGCTTCCCTTGAGATCAAAATGAGCACTTTTAATGCAACCAGCCAAAATTCTGCAACCTTTTAGTACTTAAATTTACTGCTGCTGTGCTCCTTTACCACTTGATCTCATTGCTTGTGTACCCTCAGCTTCAGTCAGATGATTAAATATTCTTTGTGACAGTTCTCTAATTAACCAAGCTCTTCATAAACTGTTGCGTGTCCACCTTGGATGGCTGAAAGAACCCAAAAGATAGACCTTGAGAAGGCCTGGTGAGCAGGCAGGGGAAGTTCAGGAACAGCCAGAGCTGTGGATGGCATTGCTGGTGAGCAGTGCATTGTGTCAGGTCGGATTTGTGTGACAGGAATTCGATCCAAACTCATTGTCCTCTGCGCCGGGGGTGCGCGCGGAGCCCGGCAGCCTCTGCTCTGTGTGCTGTAGCATCGTGCAAATCAATGATTTGTTTGAGCCAGGGGAACGTGGCTTCTGCAGGACTGACAGTCCCAGCTAACGAGAGCACTTCAGGATGATCAAATATTGACCTGCCTTTGTCCCGAGCAGATCGATGCCGCTCGCACTGGCGCAGTTCATGGATTACAGCTGCTGATTAACCAGCAGAAACTTTGCTCAGCTCTGCAGTATTTGTTGAGCAGCAGAGGCACCATGTGGCCAGAGAGGTTAATCCAAAGGAAGGCTTCTTGTGGCTTTGCCAAGGATCTTCCCTTCTTTTTGTCCTTAAAGCTAGGAGTCAAATGATCTCTTTGCATTGATGTATGCTATGTTACCTGCTTTAAATTCTAACAAAAAATTCTGAGCAGTGAAGTATAAATTTCCTTTTAAAATCAGCCACTTGTTGTCAGGCAGTGTGACACAAGTAGTTTGAATTTCATTGCATGCTGATCTTTAAAGACACTGATGATATTCCAGGAAAGCATCTGATGTGCTCATTACAGAAAGCCCAAAATACAAACAGTAAAGAAACCCACTGGATCAGGAAACAGCCACCTGAAAACGTTTCACAGCCCAGTGCATGCGAGGTTATAAATATCTGAGCTGTGCGTGAGAAGTCTTTGAACCTCACCATCATTGCTTGTAGGCTGTGTCTGAGGCTGCTCCTTAGCTTAGACAAGACAAACATACTCTATTTGCCTTTACTTTAGATTATAAGGTGACTTTGTGTATGAACTTGACACCACATAATCTTTGCACTACAGTGAGTAGTTCTATCTGTAAATTCTGTGTTAACTTGTAAATAAGGTATTGCGAAGGAAAGCGTCGTTCCTTGTCGGAGAGGGACTCATTCATCATGTTTTGGGTCTTTAAAGCCAAAGTTACAAGGTTCTGGTATGTCTTTTAAAGCTAGAGGAAGTCAGGGTGGGGTAAACTTGATACAGACATCCAGACTTCACTCTTGATTTAGCTTTTTAAAAATATCCTTTGAAATTCCTATGTTTGGTTCTTCACTGACTCTGACCCTTACAATAACCTTTAGTGGATCATCTCCTTGGAAAACAAGAAATTCTTTTTTATGTTTTTCTTATCAAGTGATGCATTTTCTTAGAGAAATAGAGCCCTTCAGAATTAATTTCTTTGGTCACTTGGATTAGGTAGAATTAAGTGGGTTTGTTAATGTTCGTCTTACACAACCCTTCATAGTAGGCATGAGGTAGAACTTGTTAAGAGTTCTCCCAAAGTTACTTCTCCAAGCATGTTCTGCTCTTGCAGTGTGACCCAAAATGTTGTCGTGTGGCAGAAGGACTTTGTTACATGTTGTTAAATGAGATTATAACCACTTTAGCCACCTTTTTGCCTCTTTTCTTTTGAGGATCCCATTAGTTAGTATTGGTCCTGGGAAGGCCTGGAGGGTGATGCAAAATGTTCATTGAAATTAATTGTAGTTGTTACCTTCTGACTCTTTATATTTGTGATGTGTTTATTCTTATAATCTCTTCCTTTTGCTGAGCATAATGAGGAAGGAGAACTTTGTCTTGGAAAAGTTCAGTTTGCCCTTTCCCTGGGTGGCATCTTGCATGGGTAGTTAAAGTAGTTGTACCCAGTTGTGTAAATAAACCTCTGGAATTTGGTTTTTGTTTGCCTGGGCACCTGGTTCTGGGTGCACATGGCTACACACTAGCTCAGGGATCATGCTGGAGCTTCCTACCAGAACTTCAGTTAGCAAAGTCTTATTTTGGAAAATCAGTCTGGGAACACCCAGTTGGAAAAGCTTTTCTAAGGCATTGCCTTGAGCAGTGGCAACTGGATTGAAATTAGAAATTTTCCTAAAGAGCATAGAAAAGCTTCCCTTTGTGGACTAACAAAGTTAAATTAAATTGCTGAAAGATTTGGGTCATTGATTATAATTACCCAGCCTGAAAATTGAACGATTAATGATTACAGATTAAAGATTGAGGAGGCAGTAAGCAAATTAACTGGACCCACCTATTTGCAGGAGGGTGGCAGAGATGTGGGGCTGATGGGCAGGGATTGCCACAACTCATCTCTGTGTTTCTTTAATTGGCAGCCACAAGTGTCCAGGGCTCCATGAGCTATTCCTTCTTCCAGAAGAAACTCCCTCCAAAGCCGAGTAATGACTCTGGAAGAGTGTTTTCCATAGGGCTTTGTGGAACAGCTGTTGGCTGAACCATTTTCCTGATGTGTGCAGATTTTTTGAAGGGAGTTTTCTCTGTCCCAGAGTTTTGTGCTGACCTGGCTGTGCTGTGCCAACCTGCACTGGTGAGTGATGGGTTCAGAGAAGAGTCCTGAGGAATGCTGCAAACTTGTTTGCTGCTCTTACCGTGAGAAAGATGAGTATTAATGCTGCTTGTGTCAAATGCAGGAGGGTGGTAGGTACCTGTAACACAAATAGTGTCAACTCTCTTGCTGCCTCCTGCATTTCAGAATCAAGAAATAAATAATTTTGTAGAGCTTATTGAGTGAACTTAAAGTTTGAATAACTTGTGTACAAACTCCATCTCGGTACAGGCAGTAATCCTGCTGATGTAATGCTGTGCCACTTCTGGGGAAAATGGCAAAAAATTAGTAGATATGTTTCCATTCGGTCCCTTTGTTTTTAAAAGTGGAAAAATGTCTTGTGTAACTTTGAAGTCCCCGTGTATGCTTTGAATTTTAGCTTATTAGTTGGCTCAGAGTTAAGGAATGTTTGGCTATTGTCAAGTGAAGTCCTGACAGTAAAAGCAGTTTATGTATGTCTCTGGAAGTGCTTGTGTTGTTTTATAGCTGTACTTACTACAGAAACAGAGGTGGACCCAGTTGAAAAATTAAAATTATTGGTGTTTTAATTTAGGGGAAAGATTATAGAAACTCTGAGCTTGGCCTATTTTAATAAGTACATGTGTTAATTTGGAGATGGGTCTTATTTTGTGAGAAGAGAGTTTGAGAACAGCTATATGACTTGTTCTTGCTATAGGTTGCTAGTAGTATATAAGCTGTAAATACTGTTGAAATGTAAATGTGCTGTCAGAAGCTTGTTAGTGTATCTAAATGCCTGTGGGAATGGGAGACCTGATCATATCCTGTCATGGAAAAGGTTATTTTGGAGATTATTCAAGTTGTGGTAATGGCTTATAGGCAAAATCCCTCTTTTACTGAAAGCTTCTAGTATAATGAAAAGTTGGAGTGAAGAAAGTAGGTTAAATGTACTGGAACCAGGATAAGAGTCCATGGCTCAGTGCTTGGATAAATTGACTCCAGATGCTTTTGTCCACAGTCAATGGATCCAAACGTGGTTTTGGAGTGGAGTCTAGTTAATGACCTGCTTATTGCTGCTGGAGATTCCTACAGGAGAGCCTCATGGGGATGCCAGCAGGTATCCCTTTGGCATTCAGGGCAGAGTCACAGAGCTGCCTGGAGTTGGGGATTATCCACGTGTGGTTGTATCCTAAACCTCTGAGGAGGGGGCAGTGGCTGTGTGGGTTGTGTATAATTCCAGCTGTGTGGATTTTGTGTAATTCCAGCTGCATGGCTGAGGTTTGGAGCTCTGCAGGGCAGCACCTTCCCCAAGCACAGATCCTGAAGATAACACATTGCTGCTGTCTGCTTTGCTTTCATGGGCTTAGTTTGACAGGGATGAACTCCAGATATTGCTGGGACCCAAATTCAGTGCTCTGCTTCCAATGGAGGTGCTATCAGTGCATCACTGTGGTACCCTGAAATCTCAATTTATACTTGGTGCAGACACAGCTTCACATTGCCTTGGCTTCCAGCTGTTTGCTGTAAGTCAGCACAGCTTTTACTGATGACCTGGAGAGTGTGAGTGCTGTCAGAACTCACTCAACTGTTCATCTCCAGCGTGGAATCACAGTTCCTTCTTGGAAATAGGGATGTGAGTGAACAGCTCAAAACTGGCTCTGTCAGGTTAGATTTTTGGGTTTGCTACTAATTTTGAAAGGAAAGTCTTATCATTAGCAGGTGTGATGTGTTAAAGCATGACCCATTGGTTATTCCCCCATTTATTCTGAATTTTCTTTCTCTGTGTGGCTGTTCATTCCTATTAAAATGCTTCAGAGTTCCCTGAGTTTAATGGGTACCTATGGAGGAATTAAAGGTTAAAGCTGCATAGTGGGTATTGAGGCATCAGTGTCTCCACATCATACTCCCATTGTTTCCTCTGCAAAACTCCTCCTGCTGCCTCTGAAACAGTCAGGAAGGATCCTTGTGATTTGCATTGTTCTTTCCAGGGCTGTTTCTCATCCTGGGTAAGGGCAGGGAAGCCTGGGAGATGATTTCCCACTGCAGCACACACTTATTTACTTGTGCCCTTTCATGGCCTCACATTCAGTGCTGTGATGCTCCTTCCCTCCCATCTCAGGGTTTATTTTGTGTGGCCTCAAGAAGAAAAAGGTGATAATACCAACCCTGAAGTTGTCCTAGGTTCCTGCACCTGCTCTAATCATCCCAAAACTTTCATGGGTATCGGGGTGTTTGGATTATTTCTGCAAAGTAGAAGGAATGACAAGAGAAATAATCTTGGGGTTAATGCAGGGGTGCTGATGTGAATAGGTGTGTCAGGTGTGGTGTGTCTTTGTGGAAAAGGCTTGAAGGACTCTCCTAACAGTACCTTTGCTATTTAGAGCTGATTTTACAATGTGAGCTGGATTGTCTGGCTCTTTTTCAGAGAGAAGTGATGCAATATCAGGATCTTCTAGTCCTGGAGCTTCACCTCAAGCTTCAGCCCCTTTCCACCCCAGATACCAGAGAGAATAATACAAATTCTGTTCTCTCCACAGCATTGTTGGGCTTAACCCTGCTCAAACAGACCTGAGGTGGTGCAGCCCCATTGGCTTTTGGATCAGGTCTGGCTGCCCTAAGGGATTGTTAAAACCTAAAAATGTTTTGAGCTTTCTGATGAAATCTGCCAGTTCAATTAAAGGAAATTAGGTGGTTTTTAATTAATATGATTGTGGGGAGGCTAGACCATAATAGTGGCTCTTGTGGTTGCAGTCATCTCCACATCCCAAATAGCAATGGATAGGTTTTACTCCCCAATGATAAGAAAATATACTTTAAATATCCTGCCTTAGTAACCAAGGGATTCAATCAATTACTCAGTGTTTCACTAAATAGAGAAGTGCTGCGGTGTGTGAACAGGGTCTGTTCATTAAAAAAGCCACTTTGAGGCTGAAAAGTGATTTTTTTTTTGAGGTTTTGACAAGAACTCAGCTCTTAAAAGAGGAAAATGGAGGAGAACTACTGTGCTGCTGACTTGTTTTCCCCTCCTGTCAGCTGTGGTCATCGGGAATGCAAACTAGCAGTGCAGGGTGAATATTGCCTTCATCTCTCCCTCCTCATTCCTGTCCTTCCCGTTGGTGTTTTGATGTGCAAAACACTCTTCACTTCAGAAGCTGCTGTGCAGGCTAGTGGAAAGGAAAACAAACCCCTCGTTATTAGTAGCTGTTGCCATTTGCTAAAGCTGTATTTTCTGCTGCCTTCCAGCACTCCCTCCTCCACAGCAGGAAATGAGGGGGTGCTGGGGAGACCATAAGCCAGAGAAAGGAGCTTAATTATACAAACAAATGTGTTCATGGGAGTCTCGCGAGTTGGAGGCCCCGAACCACGCAGACCACTTTGCTGAGGGACAGAAATTGAAAGTCTGTGGGCTCATTCCCAGTTAATTGGAGGTGACATTCCCATCCTTGTGGGCTGGTGGTGTTGTACATGTTGTGCATTCAGATGCTGAGATGCAGCGTGTCTCATTTTGGGAGTGTGGAGCCTCGTTAAATGTTTGCCCTTTGAAACTGCTGCAGTTGCCCCTTTTAGGGGAGTTGGTGGTGTGGACAGCTTGGGGTCTGTCACCAGTGAGCTGGCTGGGCACCATCACCTGATTGGGGTGGGGTGTTGAGCTGTTTGTTGGGCTGTTGCCTCTGCTCTGATGGTATCACTGTAGTGTGTGATGGTTTGTTTGTCTGGACCTTCAGTGTTCATTATCTTGTCCTCTATCTTGTCCACCCAGTGTGGTCCCCAAAAGCTGGTTCTCCCTCCCTAGGGCTGGAAGTGGGAGTGTCCATGCCCTGTTCACAATTTGGCCTCTCTGTTCTGTTCTGGCACTCAGCTTGAAGCGTTTGCACCTCCCCAGCAATCCTGCAGGCTCTGGTGTCCGTCTGGATTCCCTTTGGTGTCTGTCCTGCAGTTGTTGTTTGGGACACCTGAGCACAGGAGAGCTGAGCTGAGAGGTGTGGACAGCCCTGGGCTGGAGGGAAGCATCCGTGGGGTGATGAAAGCTGTGAACTGCTCGTGTGTTTTATAGGCAGGTCAAATATTGTCTGCTCCTGTGCTGAGCCCATGGTGGTTACAGGCATCTTCCCTGGACTCTGGTGATTCCCCTTCCCACCCTTTTCTTTATGAATGATCTTTGTTCAGCCTGGAGTGTTAATTTTCTTCCTTGGCATAAATCATCTTTGATGATTTCTGGGTTGGTGTGTGAGCCCCATGCTGTACATAAATGAATGAGTGACACGAGGAATATCTACAAATGTAGTTATGTTGTATGTAATGTACATAAGGAGAGAATGTATTTTGTTCATTTTTTTTCTTAATAAAAATGTATATGCTAGCAAGGGTGTTGATTTAAGATCTGTTTGTTCTCACATCGCTTCAGAGAGTGGAAAAATGCCTGTGAAGGTCTTTTAGTGGTAGAGAAATTGTGAAACTAGTGGCACATTACATCTGGCCCTGTTGCCTGACTTCACTGATGAGCTCAGTCAGTATCCCATAAATCCAGCACATATTCCACAAATTCACAGGAACTTTTTTCTGGGGAGAAGCATGGAGTTAAAACATAGGCTGTGGCAAACCACTGACTTTCAATATCTGACTTCAACAAATTACTTTTTTTTTTTCCTTTACATAAGCAGAAGCTTAACCTGGAGCAAAATGTTTTATTTTGGGTGCTTGAAGGCCAATGGAGTTGCTGAACTGCCCACGCTGCTGCTGCCCCTCTGCTGCCCTTGGGTGATGCCTCTCCTGCTTTATGTGTGAGGTGTCATTCCCTCCTCCACAGCCTGACCTGAGGAGAGGCTGCACACCAGAGTGAGTTAGGATGAAATGCAGGAGTAAATAAGGATGAAATGCAGAAATGAATAAGGCTGAAATGGAGAAATAGGGGTGAAATGCAGAAATAAGGCTGAGTTGCCTTTCCTTCTGACACCCTGAAGGCACCAAGAGCTCAATCAAGTGCTCAGGCTGTGGTGGGGATGGCCTTACATCACCTCAGCTTCCCACCCCTCTGAGTCCTCTGATTTTTAAATTTAATAGGTTTTCCACCACTATAATACTTCCTTCTGCACAGGAAAAATACAGGCTTTTCCATGGCTGGCTACCTTGAAGGTCTGGGTTGGTTTTGTTCCAGCTGGTCCAGTGTTTTCCCATGGAGCCTCTCCAGAGCAGGAAGTTGTGGCCCTGGAACTTGTCCTCTGACCTGCCCACCCCTCCTCACTCATCCAAAGACACGAATCTTTTACATAAGAACGTTTATTGACAGAAATACATGATGCTCTCAAAATATATTTGTAGGAAAATGCAAGAATAATCTCTTACAATCCAGTTCCTCAGTAAATTCCAGTGTAAATCAGACTCCTGTCCCCATGAGAGGTGCTGCTACACACAGTATGTAAGAGCTCTACTATATGTGCAAGGTTCAACAGGTTCCACCTGGGGAATTAGGTTTTCCTTCTCCAGTCCCTCATGGATTATGACTTCTGTGTGTCTTCTGTAGGCAGCAGTCACAGTATCAACCTCATCAGCTGGGTCACGGCACTGTGAGCGGGAGATAAAATGCTCCTAAAGTATTTACACGTTTCCTCTTGAATCTGAAAATAGAAAAGTCTCTTGCAAGGACATCTGAGCTGCTTGTAAAGCTCTCGCCGAAAGGTAAGAGCAGGAATCTCTTTGTACAATGTGTGGGATGTTAAAGCTGGTTTGGGGCAGAGAAGAGGAGCGCAGGGAAGGGAGGAGGGGCAGGGAGGAAGGAAATGCCTCGGTAAATCTTATTTTTTTATTTATTATTTTTGGTCTAACATTTATGGCTACAGTCTACGAAGGGAAGGGTTAAGGCCAAAGATGCTCATTGCTGCATTTCCTACCTGATTTTTTTTTTTCCAAAAAAAGAATGTTCTCAACATTAAAAAAAAAAAAAAACGTACTGTTTTCTTTTCCTGTGGAAATAGTTCTTTTAAATAGGGGAAGGAAAATCTACTATAAAATATTAGTGGTTTAAAAATATGGTGTCTGGAAAAATAAATAAATGTACAATTCCTATTCAAATATAAATCACTATAAGCACTTGCTGAGCAGTTAATATCCTCACTGGTCTCTGCTCGGAAAGATTTAAGGTTACTTGATCTCAAGCCTCTGTAGGATTCTCTTGGAAAGTCTTTGGAGCTGACTCATTAAAGCACTTTGGCATCTCTTTGCTGGGAAGGGGGAATCTTTAGGCACATGCCAAAGCCTGGAGATGCCCTGCCAGGGGTGTCCTCGTGGCAATTCCAGCCCTGGTGGCCACGGCATTCCTGCTGCCCTGTGTTTGTTTTCTGGGAAGGACAGAAATGTGAGGAATGGACCTGCTGGTTGGCTGTCAGGGCAGCTGGGAGGCCACAATGCTCACAGGAGCAGTTGTGGATGCTGAGGTCCATTCTCTGAGACTCGTGGCCGTGTTAAAGAGCTGAATTTGATGCTGGCAGAACAGGGACAAAGCTGTGGCACAAAGTTACCTGGGCAAGAGGTGTTTCTCTGCTTCATATCAAATTTTTATCTCCTACCAGGCTGGCCTTTAGCTTTTTCTTGCTTTTTTTTTTATTTTTTAAGATTTTAATTTTTTTTTTGTTTCTTTTATTTATTTCCCCTCCCTTCCAAAATTACTTCCCCATAGTGCAGTGCACAGGTAAGTGAAGTGTGCAGAATACATTGCTAATGAAGATCAGGAATATTTACATACAAAAATAGAAAGGTTTGAACACTTCAGACTCTGCCCTTCAGTGCAGGACAGAAGGGGGAAGAGCCACTTGTATCTTCTGCCAGTTCCTGTCCTGGGGCTGAGCAAAACACCCCGATCCCCTCCTTCCTGAGTACTCCCAACTCCACCAGGGTTTCTCCAAGCTTCCCATTGCTTGGCTCTGCTTTTCCCCTCATTCAGGGCAGCCGTGGGAGCAGATCCCAGTCGGGTTGACTTGGTGGCAGAGCCCAGAGGAAATGTCCCCATTGTGCCTTGGTTTATGGCAAGCAGAGGAGAAGGGCTGTGTTTGGGCATCGCTCTGATCTGCAGCTCCTCTGGCTTGCAGAGGGTTTGGGACAATCACCATCCTCACTCTGGGAGGGGGCCTCAGCCAAGTCACCTTCTGGTCCTCGTGTGCTGGAGGATGGACCCCAGCTGGAGGATGATCCCTGCCTCTGCAGGTCTGAGCTGCTTCACCAGAGCAAAGGCGTGAAACTCTCCCCAGCCTTTAGGAGCTGTGGTGGGGAGTCAAAATCCAGAAATGGCCTCAGTCCAGCCATGTTTTTCTTCTCCCCTTTAAAGGCTTCAGCAAAGGGAGACCTGGGTGACAGACCAAGGGCTGCAGGACCAAGCTCAGCCCCAGCTTCGCTGCTGAGCTGAAGTTGCTTTGCAGGTCTCTATTTTAGTGGCTTGTGAAGAAGAGCTTGAGGCTGAGCTTTTAAACCTTGAGGGCGTGAAACACCAAGGCCACCTGAATGCCACTGAGCTCCCTGGCTCACGTTCTGCTGCTCTTCTGCCTCTTCTGCTGCTCACATGGGAAAATGTGCCCTCAAAAATCACAAACCATCGTGGTGCCTGTGTCCCACAGTCTCATGGAGGATGGATGAGGGCTGTGAGATGCTGCTGTGTAATTCCTGGAAGGCAAGTGATCCTTCCAGAGGGAAATGCAGCACCAGAGCTGGGCTCCTGCACCACAAAACCCCCAACACCACACCTGGGCTAGAGACCAGGCATCGCTCTTGCTCTCCACACCCTTCCTAAATAGGGATGAACTCAAGGAATTCCTCCTTTTCCTCTCCCTCCATCTCATCCTTTCAAAACAAGGAGCTGCTGCACCTCTCTCAGTCTCCAGGTGGGTGCAGGATCTGTTCCTCAGCCCTTGGCACGGGGCTGAGCATCCCTTGGCACTGCTGCATCCCTGCCATCCCACTGGGTCCGGATGCATCCATTTGCCTATGGCACAACGAGGGGCTCTTGTGCGTTTCAGTTCCGGGGAGAGGCTGGAAACTGGATTAAAAAGGAACAGGCTGTTCCAGCTTTTTTCATTCACTACCTGGGTGTCAGGGAGGGCAGGGTGATGACTAAACAGCGTGGGCCAGAGGATTTGTCGAGCTGTAATTGCCAGGTGCTGCTTTGCTGTCAGATGCACTCCATCTCCTGTCCTATTTATTTTATTTCTCTTGATTTTTGAGTCGTTCAGTAGCTGGAGGATGTTGCTGGCGTGGTCAGATGTGGGATGGGAGGGGACATGCTTGGAGGAGACACCAGCAGCTCTTCAGGAGCAGAGCCACCCTGTTTGCCCATGGCTGGTCAGGTCTGCTGCGGGAGGTGGATGGGGCTTGGAGGATGCTTGGCCAGATGTGGCCACCAAAGTGGCTTGTGTTGTTGTGCCCCAGAGGTGTCTTCTCACGTCCTTTTCTCTTCCATCCTGCACCCCATGTGGTGGCACGAGGGGTCATAATTAGTTCATTAAGGGATTTTCTGCTTTTGGGGGGGAATTTTGCCTTATTTTGGAGCTCTGTGTGCGTGTGTGTAGGGTTTGTGGGGTTTTTTTGGGGGGGGAGGTGGTTGTTTATCTCTTGATCAAGTTCTGTATTCTATAAATGCGTGTCCTCCTCTTCCTCCAGGTCCTCCTTCATGAGGGTGTCCAGAGGAACGATCCAGCTGTCCCCCAGCTCACCGTTGAGGTTCACCTTCTTCTCCTGCATTTCAGAGGAGGTCTCCATCACCTCCAGCGTGGGGTTGTCGTGGTAGCCATTCTCCATGGTCTGCATCTCCTCGGTCAGGCGCTGCTATGAGGAAAGAAAGCCATAAACCCCACTGAACAACACCTTGGCCATGCTGCAAGTGTCACCTCAGGGCTGTCAGCTCCCAGCCAGCTGTGACAGCTGCCCCATATAGAGTTATATAGCTACATATAGAGACTTTCATGGTGAGGTTGAGGCAGGGGGCAGCGAGGGGATAGCATGGAGCTGGCAAGAGGAAGACTCTGCTGATGATGGGAAGGAGGAAAGAGCAGCCAGAGACATGTGGAAAACCTCCAGAAGTAGCTGCTACCTTCAGTTTGTTCCATCCAGGACCCTGGGAAGAGGTTGAGCAAAACTGCATCCCAACTCCTGCCTTCCTACCTGAAATCTGCTCTTCCCCTCCCCTTTCTATCCACCACCCCTGTCCTTCTTTTAGTTGCTTTATTATTCTTTTTCTTTACTCAGGGGCAGCTCCCATCTGCCAGATCTTGAGCATTATCCTTCCTCAATCTGGAACTTTCAGTGGAAACCAGGCAGGGAAAGATGGAATCAGACACTTTATCACCCTGGTCCTTTGGTGTGATGTGCTTCAGGCTCCAGCTCAGCCCTTCATCCCTTGGCAGAACCCCAGCCTGTCCTCACTTGGTCTTCTGCATCCCCATTTTCAGTTCAGTCCTTGGGCTTCACAGGGCTCTTGGTGGGTCCTTCATCCCCATCCTTCCCTGGAACCCCTGTCCTCTTTTTAGTTGCTTTATTATTCACTGGGGCAGCTCCCATCTGCCAGATCTTGAGCATTATCCTTCCTCATTCTGGAACTTTCAGTGGAAACCAGACAGGGAAAGATGGAATCAGACACTTTATCACCCTGGTCCTTTGGTGTGATGTGCTTCAGGCTCCAGCTCAGCCCTTCATCCCTTGGCAGAACCCCAGCCTGTCCTAATTTTGAATTCACTTGGTCTTCTGCATCCCCATCCTTCCCTGGAAGGATTCAGTGGGGAGCTGCACTTCTTGCTCAGCCCTTTTTGGGAAGCACAGGGCTCTTGGTGGGTCCTTCATCCCTATCCTTCCCTGGAAGGATTCAGTGGGGAGCTGCAGTCCTCGCTGAGCCCTTTTTGGGGAGCCCTGCTAAAATCTGCCTGGGTTCACAGCTTGCTCTATTACAGTGCTCCTATAAATGTCAGGAGACAGGCGTGGGAGGGAATCCATGGAGAAGGAGAGGGATGGAGAAGCAAAACTGCAGGGCTTGGTGCTGGCAGAGGGGCTGCAAAGGCGCTGCTGGGAGTCCCCAGTGTCACTCCCCTGTGGGGGGGGGATCATGGGATGTTCAAAAAGCAGAGGACACACCTGGGCTCTCACAAGGGCTGCTTCCCTGTGGGATTGCTGGTCTCCCACCATGGCAAGGCACCTTCCAGCCATGCAGCAAGAGGAAAGGGGCTGTAAAGCTGGGCTTTAGTCCTGTTAAAAGCTCCTGGGCCCTACCAAGCACTGGAGGTGAGAGCTGGGGGTGTTACGGATGCGGCGCCCGCCCCTCCGATCCCTGTGTTGGAACTCACATTAAAGATCAGGGCCACATGTCCATCATCAAACCCGGGGACATCAGGGTGGATGTTCTGGGTATTTCCAAGATAAAACAACAGGGAGGGAGGTGGGGGGTGAGGAGGGTTGGAGAAAAAAAAAATAAAATAGGAAAAAAAAAAAAAACTTTCAAGTCATTTTTGGAAACGAAACAGAAGGAGAACAAAAGAACAAAAGAAACCACCCATAAACAAAGCCAGGAAGGAGGAATGTGTTTGAATTTTGGAAATAGCATCCTTTGCTTTGGTTTTGCTATTTTACCCTATGTCTGGTGGGAATTTACCTCTGGAACATCCAAGTTGGACTGGTACCTATTGCTCTGCACCAGGTTATTTTGGGGACATGTTTTCCCATCACTAAAAATACCCTATTTCTACCTGTTTTCTGAACAACATGGGGCGTGTTATGCTGCTATCTGTCCCTGGTGGGATGTTTTTCATGCCAGCCAAGGAGATTTCATGCAAGGGGTGATGAAACCCTGGAAGCTCCAAGAGGGCCACAGTGCAGGTCAAATATTTATTGAGGTCTTGCCTCTTTATTTCCCAAAAAATCAAGCCTGGTAAGTACAAACAAGTCTGACAAGGGCATTAATTTGCTCTTCCCCCCCTCCTGTGTTCACCTACCTTGCACTGTAAATATTTAAAGCTTTATCTCTTGTTTTCCTGTGGGTCAGAGGTTGGGATCGCTGAAAAGGATGAGCTGGTCCAGGGGAAAGCAATTTGAAGTAGGAGTGAAGTAGGTTTGCTTCTCCATCAGGAGGGTGATTTACCCAGATTGCATAATCTGATTTCATAATTATCTGTTTCTGTCTGCCCTAGAGCTAAGTCCTCAGGAACAGCAGCTGGGACCAGTGCAAACCTCAGTGCCCCAGGGTGTGGGAATGGCCAGTCCTTGCAGGTGGATGCTACACTAAAATCACCTAGGATTGCTTCCTGAGATAAAAATCACATTATTTTTTCTTTCTTTGTTGGTTCTTCCTTAAATCCTGCTGCTGCTGCTGCTCTGAAATTTGGCCCTGGCCCAGCTCTTGCAAAGGCTGAGCCCTGCAGTGTTGATGCCCCTCCTGCTGACACCCTCCTTCTTCTCTGCACACAGCCTGGGGCTCCCTGGCACCCACCCCAGCTCCACCACTTGTAGAAGTATTTCAAGAAATTTTTTTGAGGTCTACAGCTTGTTTTTGGAATGGGGTTTTGGATTGAGAAAGCCTTTCTTGTCAAAATTACAACCCAGGGTGGTGCACACTGGGCAAACCAGGTCTCCACCAGCAGAGACAGCAACACTGATGATCCTCATCTCCTGAAGATGCTTCTGGGATGGAAAAGGTGTTGGCATGCCTGTCCCACCCTCCTGCCACCTTACCTGGTCCTTCTTTTGGGAGAGGCGCTGGTGGCAGCCGTAGATGGCCGCGACGAGCAGCAGGGACCCGGCCAGGGTGATGATGGTGATGATCAGGGGCGTGCTGAACTCGTCCTTGATGGTCATGTCCTCCACCATTTTGTCAGAGGTGATGTTGGCGATGCCAAGCTGCCACGGAAGGGACAGGTCAGTCTCCTGCGCCACCCACCCGCCATTGGGGAACATCCCTGGGGCAGCTGTGCAGTGACCAGGGACCCACTTACCTCCTCTAACCTGTCCTTCTTCTCCATCAGCCCCAGGAGGACTTCTCCAGAATCCAGGGCAACTGGGGGAAGGAAAAGGCTTCAGTGAGCACAAGGTGTGGACAGGTTGTGCCACCATCCCCTCATCAGAGGGGTGACCCAGTTTCTGGAGGAGGTGGATGAAGATGTGTGGGGATGAAGCCAACCCTTGTAGATGCTTCAGAGCCAGAGCAGGAGCCAGGATCTCTTGTGGAAGTGGGACAGCCCCAGAGCCTCCAGGCCCCCCATCCATCTTCAGTGGGTGATGATGAGCAAGCCCAATGAGGGGCTGTACCTGTCTCCTCAAGGATCAGTCCCCAGTGCTTGGGTGCCTTCCCTGAGGTTGGGTGTGGACTCTGGATCACCCACCCAGCTCCTGCTCTGATAATGAGTAAGAGCAGATGGAGCTCAGGCCTTCCTCCCCCTCATGCTAGGGCAGCAGGATGTCTCCATCTCCCAGGCACCCTGATCCTAAAGCAGTGTTTGAGCACACCCAGGCTGAGCTGGCTATCCCAGCAGGGCTCTGACGTGGGCAAGAACCTCCTCTCTGTGGTCTTTGGAGAAGGATTTAAACTGGGCACCCAGTTTTAACCACCTGGGAGGAATTCTTCCTCCTGGAGACTGAGGAACATGGACTGGACATGACTCAACATGGTGGATGGGGATCTGATGCATTCCTTGGGGCGCAGAGCTCATTTCTGGGATCCTTCCTCTCCCAGACCACTGGGATGGGGCAGAACAGAGCCCTTGGGCCAAGCTCTCGTAGGTGTGAGGGCTGGGGTCCCCAGAGCCAGGGATGGGATCATACTCACGGTGCAGGAACACCCGCACGGCCCAGTGGTGGGAGGGTCTCTCGCAGGCCGTCAGTATCACCATGCACCGGTCCCTGCTGGCATTAAACGCCTGCTGGGCCGTGGAGCAGAAGCTCTCAAAGAAGGAGTTGTCCTTGCTGGCAGCCGTCCACTCATCCTGCAGTGACAACAAGGGTCAGCACTGCTCCCCCACCCAGGGACTGCCCAGGATCACCCCGCCCCATCGCCAGGGGTGCAGGATGTCCCATCCTTATAGAATGACCCCTTTAAGACTGGATGTGCCCCTCCGTGCCATGGTTTGGTGGACAAGGTGCTGTTGGGTCACAGGTTGGACCCATAGGTGATCTCAGAGGTCTTTTCCAACCACATGGATTCTGTGATCTTCCCTCCTCCCTGTGCACTGCCCGGCTGCCGCCGGCCCTCCCGGGGAACAGGAAAGGTTTAAAAGGAGTTTCTTTACAAGGAGCCGAGCTCTTGGCTGCCGTTCCTCAGCGGGGCCCTGCACCAGCCTTATCTGTGAGCCACAGCTTTCAGTGTTCCAGGAATAGCAGGTCCCTGAGGGAGGCGGGACGGGGGGGCTGGGGAGGCCGGGGGGCCACAGCGGGAGCAGGGCAGGGCTGTGCAGCCCCACAGGTCCCCATCTCCAGCCTTCCTGGCCTCTGTCCCCACCAACACAGCTCCCTGTCCTGCCTAAAACTTCCCCATAGCACTGCAGGAAGAGCTAGAGAGTGTGTCTTGCTTTTGGATGGAATCACAGAATGAATCATGGAATGGTTTGGGTTAGAAGGGACCCAAAACATCCTCCAGTTCCACTCCCTGCCATGGGCAGGGACACCTTCCATGGACCAGATTGCTCTAAGCCCCTCCAACCTGGCCTTCAACACATCAAGGGATGGGAAACCACAGCTTCTGTGGGCAAACCAAAGCAACCCTGGAGAGGTGGGAGAGCGGTGGATGGAGCCCATGCTCCCTCTGGGTGTTCCTCAGGTTTTTTGCTCGATGCTTTGTAGCATCTGGGAGCTCACTAAAGTGCTCACCCTCCTGCCTGCACAGATCCTGACGTGTGGATGTGGCACTTGGGGACACGGGTTAGGGGTGGATTTGGAAGTGCTGGGTTAATGGTTCAACTTGATGATTTTAGCAGGCTTTTCCAACCTAAATCCTTCCATGATTCTGTGCACAGAGAGGTCCTATGTGAGAGGTGCTGTATTTACAGCTCCTGCATGCACGAGTCTTTTATGGCACAGGTGATCCTGTGTGTAAAAGTCCTTGATCCCTGCTGAAATGAGGTGGGAAAGGCTTTGCTCCTGCCTGTTCCATCACCCCAAACCTTGCCCTCCCATCCCAACGCCACTGGTGGCTGGGACACCGCAGGGATGAGAGCTGCCAGGCCCAGGGACACGCCTAATCTCACCCCATCTTATCTAAACATTTGGGAAGCAGCAGTGGAGACAGGATGCACTTGCCGGGGCGGAAGGCTGGCCCCGGGTACAGAGCTCAGCATCGGGAGGCCCTGCCTGTCCCTGGGAACGGCCACTGTCCCTTGCCTGCCCTTTCACTTTGCACCGGGACAACCTCCCCGGGGCCCCTCCGTGGGCTTGTGCCATCCCTGGGAAAAGGGCTGGATGGGAAATCTGCCCCAGCCCGAGGGCAGCATTCCCTGCAGAGCTGGTTCCCAGCAGGACAGGGAGGAGGGGGCTGTAGCTTGGTGCTTTTATCACGTCTGGACGCTGGGTTGTGCTCCTACGCTTGGAATGTCCTGAGATTTACCAGTCCCTGTCTGTGCAGCACTTTCTGCTTGGCAGAGGAAGGAAAAGCCTCTGCTGCCTCCCTGCATCCTCCTTCCCCTGGTTTTGCTACAGCTCTGCTTTCCCCCAGCCCTCAATAACTTGTTAATTCCCCTACCACCCCATGGGGGATAAAAGAAGATCATTTTGTGGGTGTGGAGGGAAATGGGATGCGAGGCTAAGACCTTGCTGAGGTTTTTGCCACTCCAGTGGCAGCTGGTGAGCAGTGCCTGAAGCCCTTTGGAGGGATTGGGCCTTTGCAGGGCTGGAGAGGGGCAGGGTGAGGCGGCTGGGCCGGCAGGGATGCCCTGGCAGCTCCCCCGGAGCCGCTCGCATTCCTTGGCCGCGGTTGACAGGAGCTGCCGAGCAGCTCGGATCCGGTTCCCACACTGGCGGGGACCTAAAACCAACATCCCCAATGAGGTAACAGCACTTGAGTCAACAAACCAGCCCCGCCAGCTGCACGGGCTGAGGGGGGACCACGACCCTGCTCGGTCAGGGAGTCCCTGTGCCTGCTCCAGGGACTGTCCTGTGTCATCCCCCGACCAGTGGGTGTCACACAGCAATTCCAGTGGGCTCCAGTGGTCCTGCTGTGGTTTTTGCAGGTTCTGGTGCTCCCCAGCTCATCCACTGGCTCAGCTCCTTGCCCAGGTGGGGGTCATGATGGAAGAGGAACACCTGGGAGATGGACACGGGGCTGTGTGGCTGAACCACACACCACAAACTTACTCTAACTAATATTAACAAAACTACAATGGGGTGACACAACTTATTAAAGAGTCTATTTGCAGTTGGTGACTACCTAAAGAACACACCTCGCTAGTGATAATCTGCATTTTGTTTTATTCTTTGCAGAATTCTGGTTCTTTCTTTCTCCAGGCTACACCAACCACCTCTGTCATCGTCACTTCTTGCTTCACCTTACTCATTTTGGGGTTGGAATGAGGAGCATCCATCCATCCATCCATCCATCCATCCATCCATCCATCCATCCATCCATCCATCCATCCATCCATCCATCCATCCATCCATCCATCCATCCATCCATCCATCCCTTCCAAAGCAGGAGAAACCCAACTGAAAAAGAATTTGTGAGCCAGGAAGAAGTCATCCTCTGGAATGTAAAGTATTGAGCTAATAAGCCTTACTCATTAGGATCCTGCTGTAATCAAAGGAAGGAGAAGGTGAGGGAACATGGACCAACCTGCTCAGCATTGGTTCAAAGCATCACCTGAAGAGGAAGGATGCAGGGAACCAACCAGCCTGTGAAACACCAACAGTCCACAAAGTGGTACCAGCTGTATATTTGGCTTTTTTTTTTAAGGATTTCTAGTTTGAGTTCCTTGTTTTCTGCAGAAAGTGAGGTGTGGTGGGGTGAAAGGTCTGCAGTTCCTGGGTTCAGTCCCAACTGTTTGCTGGGTACCCCCATCACTGGTGCTGCCCCACCAGCCCAGCTGTGAATGGGGTGGGTGACTCTGCACTGTCCTCTCCCCTGCCCTGTGTGATCCAGATGTGTCCCCCACCACTGGTCCCCCCACACAGCCCTGGCTTCTTGCTGGATCTGAATTTTTAGTACAATACCACCCTGACTCTGGCTTGTTCCTGGAGCAGGGTTGGAGCTGTTTCTGGAACACTTCTTACAGCACACACTTTCCTGTTTTCCCACGGGCTGTGAAACACAGAGGATTTTTTCACTTTGCTGTCAGGATTTGGCTACAGACGTGTTTACCAGGCCTACAAAGCAGGGAAACCAGATAGTGCCATTTCTCTGTTATCTGCTGGGCTTGGGAGGCACAAAATGGGCTGCGATTTTCAGGAATATGACAAGTGGAAAGTTAAGGGCAAGCTGAGGGGGAGGTGCTTGGGCAGCCAAGGAAGGTGATGGGATGGGAGGATGCAGCCCTGCAGCCTTTCTGTGGCTGTTTTGGGGTGTAATTGGCATTTTGTGCTAACAATGCTCTGGCTCGTTATTACACCCAGAAGAATCAAAGGGAAGCAGGGTGGGAGACTCCCTGGCTCTCCAGCTCAATGCTCCATGGCCCTGGAGCAGGCTGTGATGCCAAGATGTGGTTTCTGCCCATCCCTCAGCTCGCTGGTGCTTCCCAGCCTCACCATCCCTGCTCCCAAAATCCTCCCAGGACAACTCCATGGGAAGGACAGCAGCTCTGGAACATCACTGTGCCCAGAAGGAGGGGGAAGCTTTAAACACCAGCCCAGTCCAAAGTCCCTTTAGGCTCCAAAATTGGATTTTGTCAATCTGATTGAATATTTTTATATATTCAGTACAAAATTGGATGAGAAGATTTTCCAGCATGAACCTGCAGCCGTGTCCAGACATTACATGGGGAAAGGGATGGTCTGAGGAGAGACCATCCTGCTGGGGCTCCATGGAAATAAGGCCCCTCCTTGGAATCATCCTCAGCATTCAGAGCATCACTAAGGACACCGCCACTACTGCAGGTGTGTGGGCAAGGAGCATCTACACCCAGAGCAGGAAGGTGCTTTCCCTCCTCCAGGAGCACAGTGGATGCTGCTGGGAGGTCCAAGCCCTGTCCAGGGCTGCCAGGCAGGGCCATCACCCAGGCACAGGGAATTTCAAGAGCTGCTGTGCTCAGGAGTTGCATTCACAGTGTGTCTGGAGGGGTTTTGTGAACACTGTGGCTTCATTTGGAGAGTCTCTTCCAACTTGGCTGATTCTGTGATTCTCTTAGGAGTGACAGGACAAAGGGGAGCAGTTTTAAATGAAAAGAGGAGAGATTTAGATTAGATATTAGTAAGGAATTATTTACTGTGAGGATGGTGAGACACTGGAGCAGGTTGTCCAGAGAAGTTGAGGCTGCCCCATCCATGGAAGTGTCCAAGGCCAGGCTGGACAGGGCTTGGAGCAACCCTGGTCTGGTGGAAGGTGTCCCTGCCCATGGCACAGGCTGTGAGAAGGTCCCTGAAGTGCCAATTTCCCACTGCTTACACTGCCAGAAACCAGAGCATTATCATGCCACCCCTGAGCCCTACCCACACTGTCAGGACCTCACCAGGGGTCAGGTCACTCTGTCAGGACCTCCTCAGCCATTTACTGGTGTCTCTTCTTCTTTATCACCAACTTTAAACTTCTTCCTATTTGGAACTTATCAGTGTAGTGCATCTTCCCTACTGCAGGGAGCTCACAGTTTCCACCAGAACCATTCTGGATATCCCTCAGGAGCACCAGCAGACAGTGCTCACCCACCAGAAAGGGTCCTGCTGTGTGGTCCTGAGTTGGGCTTCCCTGCTCCCAGCCTTCCCACCACATTTTACTCCTCCCTGGTCCTGTAAAGGGTCTGAAACCAGTGAAATTGAGTTTTTTCCCTCTCATTTAAGGGTTCTATGAGGGCATTGAGAAGCACTTGGAGTCCCAAACTCCAGGCTCCTCTGCTTCCCAGCTGCTCTGCAGTTGGATGCCACCCTAGCCCAGTGTGAGGTTCAAGATCTCACAAGGGCACAATAACTGTAGAGGAACACCTCAATTTTTTCTTGGGTTTTGGGACAAAATTTCAGCCCCTCAACTTAGGCAAAAAGCTTTCCTGCTGGCATAGGGAAAGATTTACCCTTTAAAATTTTCCATTTGTCTTTCTGTAAGACCTGGGTGGACTCAGCTGGTCCTTCTGCTTGGAGAAGACAACACTGGCCTCTTGTCCTCCTGCCACATCCCCCACTGGTGACACTGCTGAACATGGGTTTGCATTCACCATTTCACATTGGTGGCACCTTTGATGAAATTCCCTCATTTCTGAGCATTTTCTCACATCCTCAGAGCACCACAGGTTAAAATCTGAACCTCCAACAACTGCTAATTTTCCATGGAAGTCAAAAAGGTGATACTTACACAGGTTCTGGGATCTTTCAGGTGGATGGTGGGCCTGGTAAGTTGCACGTCTTCTTTACAGATGAGCTGGAAAGGCAGAAGAAAAACAGTGCTAAGTGGTGGACAAAGGTTGGAAGGACAGTTGGTCACCAATCCAACAGCCCATCATTTGTTTCCTGGGAAAAGAGCCTGACCCCCTCCTGGCTGCACTTTCCTGGGAGTTGTAGAGATCCAGAAGGCTCCCCCTGAGCCTCCTTTTCCCCAAGCTGAGCCCTCCCAGTTCCCTCAGTTGCTCCTGGTGCCCCAGACCCCTCCCCTGGACACGCTCCCCTTCACCTCCATCCTCATTGTCTCTTCTCTGGAAAGCTCCAGGAGAAAGGGATGGGAGTAAATGACCTCTACAGGTTCTTTCCATCCCTTTCTGGGATTCTACAACCTGGAACTGCTTTGCTGGCAGATTTTCACTGTCTCTGACACAGGAACAGCGAGAAGAGCTGCAGACTCCATGTGCCCGTGGGATGGAGCTGCATTAACGCCCCTGAGAAGTGCCCACCTTCCCATGTGGTGCTGTTACCTCGTTTGAGAAAGCGATGTCGGGTTGTGGGTGGCCAGAAGTGCAGCTCTCTGCCTGCTCTGTGTGGTCCCCCAGGGCTGGAGGCTGGGCACTGCCAGGGCTCTGGGAGGCACTGCTGGGTTTGGCTGATGCAGGTCCAGCGGCCTGGGTGCTCCGGTCTGGCTCCCCAGCATGCACCAAGAAAACAAGCAGACAGACACTGACACAGTATAGAGGATACAGCTGGCACAGCCCTGCTAGGGATCACCTCAAAATCATCTCTAGTTTCACCTCTAGTTCTGTCTTGAAGCTCATTCTGCTGGAGAGGCTTTAGATTGCTTCTTTAATTTTATATATTTTTTGACTTAACTTTGATATGGAAAGAATGTGATTACTGATTTGATTTTCTGCTGCTGAAACTCATCAGAGAGGAACCAGAGGCCATTGGATGGCTGTCACAGACATCTTTTTATGAAAATCCTTTCCTTAAGATTTTTTTTTCCTTCTGAGAAGCTGAGAGGCCTCAGAAACAAAATGTAAACAATGGTTATCTGCTGCTGTGGAATGCAACAGGTGCATCTGGGATTGGTCTCATGTGGATGTTTGGAATTAATGGCCAATCACAGCAGAGCTGGCTCAGACTCTCTGTCCAAGCCACACACCTTTGTTGATTCATTCTTTTCTATTCTTAGCTTAGCCAGCCTTCTGAGATGAAACCTTTCCTTCTATTCTTTTAGTGTAGTTTTAATGTAATGTATATCATAAAATAATAAATCAGCCTTCTGAAACATGGAGTCAGATCTACGTTTCTTCCCTCATCCTAAGACCCCTGTGAACGCGGTCACAGATGGCTGTGTGTGGGTAGCTGGGCAATCACTGAGAAGTGTGGGGTCACCCTCCCTTCACTTTATCTGGGGTGCCTTTCATGGAGATTTCCTCAACAGACACAGACCTGGATCTGCCACGGTTGGGAGGGGATGTGATGCCATAACCTCTGCTGACTGCACCTCCATGGAAAAATTCCAGAGTGACAAGCTTAGAAGTAGTACCTGGTTCTACAGGAGACAGCCTGGTGTGTCCTGCCTGGTATTCCAGGAGGGCACAAGTCCCAGATCTGCCAGCCCCATTCAGGTGTCTCTGATACCTGAGCTCACCTCTGAGGACTTGGTTAAGCTCTGTATCATCTTAGAATTGTGCAGTGGGAGCAGGGCAAGGAGCACAGCAGCCTCCTGCCTCCCCAGATCCCTTTGAAAACATGGATCTTCATCCCTGGCTTACTAATTGATCCTTAAGTGGTGACAAAGAGAATTAAAATGCCACAGGATGTTCACAGCCTGTCTGCTCTCGGGACTCCTACCTCTTCCACAGAAAAGATGAGGGATATTTCTCTCCCAGACACATTCTGAAGGCTCCAGGAGAGAATTAATTCCAAAGCCATCTGTTTCTCATGAATTCTGCCAGCTATTTATTAAATATAAAGGGGTTTTTAGACCTCTTCAGGCTTAATGCTTGAGGCCCAATTTGAATTAGCATAATTTTATAGATGATCCTTCAGTGGAGAACAGTCCTGTGGAGCAGAAGGGGAAAGAAAGGAAAAAGAAACATCCTTCATGGATATTTTCACCTCATTCCTGCCCACACATGAAAACATGACTTGGGGGAAGCCAGTGAAGATGGCCTTGCAATAAAACCTTGGCCTATTCAGTGGTGCCAACAGCTGAGAGGCTGAGGGGGATGGAGATGGTTTTTGAGTGGTTTCTGCATTCCAGGTAACTGGAAATTGGGTCAAGAAGAGCATTTTCCAGGGGAAGATAATGAAGGGCTCCAGTGTGATCACAGCTTTTATTCAGAGCCAGATGTGAGCTGAGCCCACAATCCCAGCCAAGTCTGGAAGGCTCCATGGAGCCCTCACAGGGTCTGTGGATTCCCTGTGAATGTTACCAGACAAAATGCCAGTTTGGGAGGCTGAACCAGACAAAATGCCAGTTTGGGAGGCTGAACTGTGCCTCCCCAGGACACCCAGGAGCTAACACAACTGTAAAACTCCAGAGGTCAGAGATAACACCTTACTGGTGTTCAGCAAAGTCCTAAACATCATGTGGACACTCCTACTGCTGCCTAGACAGCAGCCAGCAGCCAAAGCCCTCCCACAGCACTGACGGACGTCCTACCAAAGTCAGACTCCTCAGGGCTCATAAACTCAGAGTTTAGCCACAAAATCCCCTTAGTCATCTAAAGCTCATTCTCTGTGCATGCCCAGAACAGCCTTCCCTAAGCTGTCAGCTGCACCAGGGATCTCCCAGGGGCAGCATTTTGGGGGCTGTCACACTGATTCCCCAATTCTCCCATTTCAGTCCCCAAACCCATCGCCTCTGCTCCTGTTCCCTGTCACTGGCGATTGAGCCTCTGCAGCTGATGGTGCTTCAGGCACCATTTGGTCCATCCAAAAGCCAATGCCTGCACTTTGCCTCTTGATTCATTCCTTGGATTCCACTGACTGCATTGACTCGACCTCCACCGAGGACAACAGGGATTAAACACGCGCTTGTCACACAGACAACCGCGCTGCGAAAGGCCTAAAATGAGACAAGGCGGTGACAGCCTGTAATGGCGGGAGGTGCTTAGGTAGCCAGAGGGAGAGAAGACACAAAAAGGCCTCTCCAGCACAAGTAAACCACGGTTCCTGTCCCCTGTTACCTGCCCCAGGAGCTGTCATGGTGGTTGCCTCTGGGCCCGTGTCCTTGCTGCCACGTTGTGACATCGGAGTGGTGGTGGGGGCCGGGGATCCAGTTGGAGGGGTAACAATTTTGGTGCTTCCAGGACTGGTGGAAGGGATTGATCCCTGGGCTGGAGGACTGGAAGAAGGAGGAGTCTGCTTGGTGGCACATGGTGGAGGAGTGATGGCACAGTCCTTGGAGCTTTGGGAAGAGTCAGTCCTCGGCACTGTGGTGCTCATAGTGGTGTTAGGCTTATGATCCTGATCCACAGGCTGCTTTCCCTGAGGCTCTGTGGTGGGAGCGGATGTGCCAAGAGCCCCTGTAGCTCCAGGAGAATTGGTTGCATCAGTGATGACAGATTTTGCAGCAGTGGTGGTGCCCGAGCCTCCTGAACTATCTGTAGTGCTGGGCTGCTGTTGAGCACTGGGGTTTGCAGCGGGGCTGGTTTTGGGGTTAGCGGTGCTCTGTGAGGGGCTGTCCTGCCCAGACGTGCTGGCTGGAGCGGGGGCAGCAGGCAATGTGGTCCCTGATGCTGTGAGGGTGGCCCCTGCCACCGTGGTAGGAGATGCAGTAGTGGGGGACGGAGCCATTCCTGGGCTGGTTGTGGTGGTGGTGATTCTTTGAGGAGGGGTGGTCGTTGACACAGTGGAATGAGTCGTGACAATGGTGGTGGCTTTGAGGGCAGTAGTTGTTGGTGCAGGGTTGGCTGATGAGGTCTCTTTAGAGCCTGCAGGCTGGGTCATCGTGGTGGCTTCTGTGGTTTTGGTGGTCGAGGCTTGTACTGGGTCTGTATTTTCCTGAGACCTGACACCTGGGAAAAGTGAAAACATCAAAGTAAATGCTGAACTAAGGAAACTGCCCTTGGTCTCCCCTCAGAACGTGTATCTGTAGAAGCAAACACTGGTATAAACCACAAGTCATTCCCTCAGGGCTTGCCTCGTGCTCTCCAAAGTCCTATCAAATTCTATATTCTGGTATCACTGTGTCCTGCAGGAAGTATAGCAGAGGAGGACAGGAGGAACCTCCAAACACAGTCAAACTAGCAGGACTTTAGAGCAAGAGCAGGAGGACAAGGATGGGTCTCCCTCAGATGGGAGGTCCAGCAGCTTCCATGAAAAACCCTGCAAGTGGTTCCCAAAAAAAAGCAGATCCAGCCCTTGTAAGGGGACAGTCAAAGGATGCACTGACTGCAAGTGTCCATCCCTGCTAGGAGGATCTCCCCCATCCCTGAAGGGAGAAGGTGACATCAAATCAAAGAATCATAAAGGTTGGAAAACACGTCCAAGATCATGAAGCCAAATTACCTCACATTATCACATGCAGAGAGATCTGTGTTTGGTTTCTGAAGAATACTTTAAACTTTCAAATGATGAAGGTGTTCCTCAGTGAGAGATGCAGGTGAAGGACAACTCACCTGACAGGAGAGAACTCTCCCACTGCAGAGAGCTCTGCAATGTGCTGCGATGCCAAAATGGAGCATTTTCACTGCTAAACCAGTATAAAAACCTGGGTCTATTCTTCAGTTTGTAATCACTGCAGGAGCTCCATCAATGGCCACAGAGAATTTCCCTATGTGGCAATCACCAGTTCTGGACTCTTGCTCAAATTCACCCCTGGAAAAGTTTGACCAATTTTTCACCTTTCAGGAAACATGGGCTGAGCCACTTTATCCATGGATCCCTCTGGGGTCAAAGCAATGACCTGATTTGGGGAGAAGGTTCTTCCATTTGGGGACTGTGCACAAGAACTGCTATATTTTTTATATTTTTTCCCATGAAGCATTCATATATTATTTCCAACCCTCCAAAACAGGAGTCACACTTCCAAGGATTGATTTTTAGCCTAATGCTGCTCTCCAGAAATCTGCTTTGTTCCTCCATGCTGGCACACAGGGAAAGTATCTTCTCCTTTAGAGCCTGTCTATTGACACTGATTGTGCATCAAAGATCTGATGAAGCTCAAGTTTCTGGTGGAAAAATTGACTCCACCATGTCAGGATCTGGCTTGAGAAGGACCTGGGGAGTGGGGTTTGGGATGGGGAGGCTGCAACAAGTTTGGGTTCCTGTGGGAACTGCATGGGAACAGAGTGGGTTTGGAGGGGGCGGAGGAGCTACAGCTGGGCCGTGCGTAGGCATCCAAACAGGGGATGGAAAGGAATGGAATGGAATGTAGAATATTTCAGTTGGAATGGACCTGCACTGATCAGCTCATACAACTGCCTGACCATTTCAGGGGGATCACAGTACCACAGACTGATTTGGGTTGGAAGGGACCCCAGAGATCATCTCATTTCAACCCCTCCTGCCATGGCAGGGACACCTTCCACTATCCCAGGGTCTCCAAGCCCCATCCAGCCTGGCCTTGAACGTTTCCAGGGATGGGGCAGCCACAGCTTTTCTGGGCACCCTGTGCCAGGGCCTCCCCACCGTCCCAGACAAGAATTTCTTCCCAATACCCCATCTAACCCTGCTCTCTGTCACTTTAAAGCCATCACCCCTTGTCGTGTCACTCTGTGCCTTTGTAAAAGTTCAGATCTCCTCCCAAAACATGTTTCCTCACCAGCCACCAAGAGCAGCCACTCCTGGAAACACAATCAAGATCTGAGCGTAACCGAAAGCAGCAGCATGAATTATTTTAGGAAACACTTGGCTGGTGAGAAAACATTTCCATTACATCTGCAGGAAAAGGGCTTTTGTGGAGATAAGTCATGTTTCCTATAGGCTGACCACTGTCTGCAGGAGAAGAGGTGAAGAAGTAAAACACCAACACAGGGTCCTGACAGATAAACCTCAGGTGCTGAAGACAGAAGGGAGTTTTGATCTACCACCTCCTTATATGTATTTTGTGTTATCAATTTGTGTGGCTTGAATTGTCAGTGATGTTTGCACCAAGCTGGGGAGAGACCAGGCATCCAGTGAGCCACAAAATGGGTCTGTCCCATAAATAGGGTGTAAAAGTTTGACAGGGGGCCTGACAACAAAAGAGGTACAAAAAAAAAAATCCCTAAAGGTAGAAACAATACAAAAGAGATGTAAAGAAAGAAAGGGTTGGAAGGAAGGAAGGAGGAAATCCCCCACTGCTCTCATTTCCTTTTCATGCCCCAGGCTCATCCCAGAGGGGCAGAAACTAAAGGTTCCCAACAGAGGTCAAAAATAAAATTCAATTCAGCTCAGTCCAAGAGAAGGGGACAGGACCATGCTTTGGCTCTGGGCCAGTCCTGGTGGCCAGCTGGGACCACCCTGTGATCCAAGGAACCAGGATCCCTGCCCCAGAACTTTCCTGTCCCACCCTGGGGAGATACAGATGGGATTTTACTATTTTTAGCAAAAAACTGAGAGCAAAAGCCCAAAGCAAGGTGTTGTTCTGCTAATGGAGAGGTCTGGTGAGATCCTCCAGGCTAGTCCTGGCTAGGGTGGTAGCAGGGTGTTTTTTGAGGCACAGAGTGACACAGTCTCCCCCCTAAAAAAAAGACTGGGAGAAGAACCAAGGCTCAAGTTGGTGCCCAAAAATCTCATTAGTATTTTATATTTCTGTATCTCTGCATCCACTCCTTGTGTTCCTCTTCACTAAGGTCAAAAGACATTAAAAATCCATTTTTATTTCCTCATTAAGCCAGGACCAGTGATTTAAGTGGGATCGAGCATCATGGGCTGGACCTACAACACACCAGTGGAAAGGGGCTCTGGCTACAGAGCTACAGAGGAGCAGCAACATCCATCATCTCCACACCCCTCCTGCAGGTTTTGGGGCACCTTTCTGTCAGCAAAATTTACCTTTTCTATCCTGCTGCATTAAATTAAACTGTTTCCTCACTGCTGCTGCACCAGGTGCTGCTGCAGTCACGGGGCTCAATACCTTCCTGCAGGTTTATTGCTCTGAGCTTAATGTTGTTGTTTGTCCAGGGACTCTGCCTCACTGCAGCTTTAGGAAAAAAATGCATTTCATTTAGAAAAATTGCTTTTTTTTTTTTTTTTGATGTCTTGCAGGATCACCATCCACAGAAGACCTGGCTTAGGCAAACCCATTGCAAACTGAATTCCAAAGCAGAAACAGCTACAGTGCAAGCATCACAGTCCCAGGAGTCATTGTTTTCCTTCCACACATGCTGTATCTCTTTCAAATGCCAGAAGATGTTGGGTTTTTTTCAATCTCTTCCCCCCTCACTGGCCACCTCTGCCAAATTTCAGTGGTGGACTCCAGGGTAATAACTGGTAACGAGCCCCTGTTTGCCTGGGCTGGTGGCCAGCATTGCCTGACAACTGTCCCCAACAGAAGAAATGAAAAGGATCTGGTTGAAGGAGGAGAAAAGCCCTGGTAAGAACAGCCAGACAGGACAGGATTATGTCTGGGGCCCCTTCAGCATGAAAATCACTCACAAAAGATACAGTAAGTCCTTTTGCAGGGGACAAGTGATCCCTTCATGCCGTGAGCCCAGAGATAAAAGGATTTAAGACATCTATGAGAGAGAAAGAGGATGGAGCACAGAGATCCTCCAAGTTATCACTCCCCTTACCCAGAGGAGACCCTACCCAAAAGAAAGTCCACATGAATTTCAGCCAGAGTTCCTCACCCTGTTTTCCAGAAGGCAGAAAATAAACCACCTGCCCCTGACCTTCCTGGCTGCATTTTGGCACGCCAAGGCCGCTTTTTTGATTTCACTTTCTGGACCATCACCAATTCCCTATTTTACGGAAGATGAGAGCGATTTAGCAGCTACAGTGAAAGTATTTTGACCTGGCTGCAGTGAGTCCAAAGGTTGGTCTGTGCTTCTCTTTTTGTGTCCCTCAGAAAAGCCGAAGCTCTGGGGCTGGGTGTGGGGTGGGTCTGTGGGAGGAGGGCGTGAGGCCTGCAGGCATCTGCGGCCAAACGGGAGGAAATGAGCGCGCTGCAAAAACATGATTTCATGTCCGGATACGTGTATCCCACAGCCAGGCCGGTGATACAGTGTGTCTGGGACAGCTGGGGACAGCCAGGAGGGGACACAACTTTCTCTTCTTGCTAATTAGCCAGAGGGGCCCATCTGGGAGGCCGGGAGTGCCCCTGTGGGTGGGGATGGGGATGGTGTGGGAGTTCTCTGGCCAGGGGGTGGTGGGATGTGGAAAGTCACCTGTCACAGACATCCTTTACAAAAAATCCTTTCCTTAGGATTTTTCCTCCTGAGAAGCTGAGAGGCTTCAATGTAAACAATGGTTATCTGCTGCTGTGGAATGCAACAGGTGCATCTGTGATTGGTCTCATGTGGTTGTTTCTAATTAATGGCCAATCACAGTCAGCTGACTCAGACTCTCTATCCGACACACAAACCTTTGTTATTCATTCTTTCTTTTTCTATTCTTAGCCAGCCTTCTGATTAAATCCTTTCTTCTATTCTTTTAATATAGTTTTAATATACTATATATCATAAAATAATAAATCAAGCCTTCTGAAATGTGGAGTCAGATCCTCATCTCTTCCCTTGTCCTAAGACCCCTGTGAACACAGTCACAGTCACCCAAAATGTAAAAGGAAAGGTGAGCTGCTTTCTGCCAGCACAGCTCCTCACAATAACAGTTACGGACACAACTTTGAGCTGCTTGCACCACCTCTGACTCATGGAATCACAGAATGGTTTGGGTTGAACGGGACCTTAAAGGGCCTCTAGTCCAACCCTCTGCCATGGGCAGGAACACCTTCCACTATCCCAGGATGCTCCAAGCCTTGGCCTTAAACACTTTCAGGGATGGAGCAGATGTAGCTTCTCTGAGGGCCTCATCACCCTCACAGGAAGAAATTTCCTACTAATTTCCAACTCATATCTAATCTAAAGTGTCTCTCTTCCAGTTTAACCTTGCCACGGAGTGATGCTCTGGCTGTAACCTCAGTGCAGCGAGTACGTGAAATTTTGCAGGCTGGGGAAGGCACTCAGGGGAGAAGTTTTTTTGGAAAGGTCAAGGCTTGGAGAGCAAAAAGAGAATCAAAGAGGCTCAAAATGCAAAGTGAAAGGACACGTCCCGTCCATCCTCCCAGAGCCCACCCAAAGCCAACGATTATTCCCTCTCCAGGCAGCTCCTCTGATTATTCCCTCCCCAAGAGCTTCCCGCTTCCTATTTTGGTATCGCCTCCCCCTGTCTCCCCCCATCCACCTTGTTCAAACAGCTCAGATATTGGCTGAAATTCTATTAATAGTGAGAAAAGGAAACTCAAAAGAATAACTTAGGAAATGGTGGGTGACACACCCCAGGCCGGCGGGCTCGGAGCCTTAGGGCAGCCAGCTCCTGCTCCTCCCAAGGCGGGATGAGAAAGCCAAGGAGCCTGAGCAGCCCAGGGAAGGGGAAGGGATGTAAGCCAGGCCCTGAGGAAGTTCCTATTTTCCTCCCCTTTTGTGCAGCCTTTCCTGATTGAACAGGGGCAGCGGGTTGAGTTCATCAAAGGCAAAACAGGGGCTGAGGCCGGGGGTGGCCATTCCTAGGGGACAGCATTTGCCAAAGGGAGTGAGGAAGCTCCTGGACTTTTCTTTGCATTGCAAGAAGCTCTTGGGAGAAAGGAGGGTTTTATCTACCCTTCTGCAATGCAGTCATATCTGAGGTGCAGCAGAGCCCAGCCACTGCAGAGGACAGGAAATCTGTCACCTCCTTTTGAAACTGTGAGAGGGATCAGATTGGCAGAATATCACAGAGCAGTGTTATTTATCCTGGAATTAAGCTGGACTACCAGAGCAAGTGGTTACTTCACAGAGTTTTTAATTTTGCCTGTGCAAAGGCTCTTTCCCTTCCATTGGCTTAGGGATAGATGGGATTCAAACAAGGTCTTCCTGAGCTGCCTGCGGAGATTTTAGTGAGGGATGTGGTATGAGGATGGTTTACACACCACCCTGGCACTCTCCATGTCTTAAGATGCTTTCCAAATGAGCATCACCCAACCCCTTTGCTGCCAGCCTCACCATCAGCTTTATGAAATGGCTTCACCCAGGCCAAAGACCAACTTGGCTTCCTGGGTTAGAGAATGGGGAAAGGTCCAACAGCAGCTGCCAGAGCATTTGCCTCTAATCCATCAGTCCAATCATCCAGTGCAGACATATCCTCTCCAAACCCCTGCCAGAATAAAAACTGCTGCAGAATACTTTCAATAGAATTGCTCTGCAAAATGTTCAAAATGAGACCTAATGGCTGGGTCTAATTACTGCTGCAATAACACTTGGGGAGGGGCTGCATCAAAGAAGTGTGTGCAGCAGGTCAGGGGAGGGGATTCTTGGCTGTGAGGAGGGGAGATCCTGGCACAGGGTGCCCAGAGAAGCTGTGGCTGCCCCTGGATCCCTGGAGGTGCCCCAGGCCAGGCTGGACAGGGCTTGGAGCACCCTGGGATAGTGGAAGGTGTTCCTGCCCATGGCAGGGGGGTTAGAATGAGATGATCTTTAAGTTCCTTTCTAAACCAAACCATTCTATGGTTCTATGACATGAGTGTGCCTGGACTCTGATTTAAAGCCACTGGGTTTATTGTCCTCAGGGAACCTCCTTTGCCCCCCTGTGAATAGACTCTATTGGAAAAACTCTTCAGATTGCTGCTGTTTAGATCGTGCATGGAAGTGACAGTGAGATGGAGGCAATAATGCTGACAGTGCCCTCTTCTCTGCTGTCAAATTGAAGGAATCTGCAGCCACTGCCTCTGCCCTGAAAACCCTTCCCAGTAAACCCTTACTGTCTGGACTTGGATCAGGGCAGGGGGGGAAATGGATGTGCTTCAAGCCCCAAGGAGTTTTGCCTCACCTCCAGATGGAGAGGAGCACCCAGGGCTTCCTATTCCACTGCCAGCCTGGAGATACCCCTCGGCAGGAGATCTGGAGAATGTCCTCACAGCATTCTAGCATCATCTTGAGGACTCTAAGTCTGCAGCATTTTGCAGTGAATCACATCCCTATGGTAGCCAAAAGGCCACTCTACTTCCAGAAATGGGAAGAAAACCAAGTTTTCCCTATTTTTACAAAGTACAAGTAACCCTGAAGCCCAAAGAGCAGGACTTGAAGCAAACCTCACATGAGCTTTGGCTGCTTCATCTTCTCTGTTAGATCTGCCTGGCTTTATTTTATTCACACAACAGCCTTTAAACCCCTTGATTTCAAGAAACCTACCCACAGCCTGATACACTTTTCCTGCCAGGACTGCAGCACATGTCCCCAGAACCCAGGTTTTGATGAACCAGCATTTTCTGATGACAAACTTGCTTCATTAACAAATTCCCCATCAGCTCTTTCTGCAAGTGTTTGAGCCAGCTCAGCTCGTCTGCTGTTTCATTTGGAAGTGTGACAAATATTAAAAATAATAATCCCAAGGCACACCTCCCCATACTCCCCTTTCCTGCAGCCCTGTTCACACTCCCTTGGTCCCTCTAAACACCACATTTGGGGAGGCAGAAATGGGTTCATTTGCTGCACTAATTAATGACCAGACAGTGGGTTTGAGGGAGCAGGAATATCTCAGTGTTCCTCACTCCCACCTTCTCAAAAACATTGTTGCTGAACTGTCCTTCATGCCACGCTTGGAATTCTCCTGAATTTCTCCTCAGAGTCTGGGGTTTGCCTGAAATTTGTGATCAGTGGCATTTTTCACTCAAGTGGACCCAGCTGGTCCATCCCAGGCTGTTCTGCATCCCATGGCCAGCTCCAGCCAGAGGTGAGGAATGCCAGCAGTGGGAAGTCCAGCCTCTCTTAGGGATAAACATAGGACATCCTATTTAGGATTGTGTCTCCACTACTCTCCTCATGGAAAATCTGTAGCTATCTAAAAAGTGAAGGGGAAAGATGAAAAAGTCATCAGAAGGAGACAGGAAGACCACTGTGGAAAATGAAAGCTGTGAAATCCTTCACAGGAGGTTGTCAAGGAGTCAAACCAACACAAACACAAGTGCCCACCTCTATCCACGCAACCCAGAGGCATTTTTCACCACTAAGCCTGGAAATAATCCTCTTTCCATCAGGGGAAAGAGGATATTTCCATCCCATCCATGATGGGATTTTTAAGGGACCTGGCTCCATCCCTGCACCTTTCCCAGGCTGGAGAATGAGCTGGGGTCTCTGCAGCCAGAAACATCTCATTGTGTAGGAAATGGCACCAGAGCTGCTGGAGCAGAAACGTGGGGAGCAGGAGCCAAAAATGCCTCATGTCCCAGCCTGACCAGGTCCTCCAAAACACAGAGCTTGGCCAGGCTCCTGTCCTCTCCTGAATCCTTTGTAGCCTTGGAGTGGAGCTGCCCCATGATGGCCTTGCTGCTTTGGAGGAGGATTTGTGGCCTGTATCAAGAGAGCATCAATCACCCATCACTGAAGGACACAGTGTCTACTACATTTAGCCCCGAGACCCCTCTATTTCTGCAAAAATCACACAGGACTTTGGAATAAACTCAAGGTTTGCACTGAGTAATGGGCCAGAAAGTCTCTCTGGATCAAGGTAAAGCACAGGTTGTTCTGTCCCAAAGCAGTGGTTGTGAGTCAACACAACACTGAAAACCTCAGGAAAGGTGTAAGAATACAGAACTTTGTTATACTCTGAATATCTGGGGTTTTTCTTCGATGCTGTAAGTCTTTAAGATGGTTTTCCAGGATTTTGTATGCGGACCTGAGCACTAAAAAAGCCCCTTTTTTTAAAAGAAAAGGCAAATAGGTTATAAGTCTAGATTTTTCTGAATTTGGACAAGAATCTCAGGTCCATGAGAAGAACCTAAAGACTGCGGCTGCCAGATTGGGAATTCTACCTTGACCCCATGAGGATCCCATCCAGCTTCACCACCTCTCTCTGGGGTGGAAGAAGGGTTGGAGGAACTTCACCACCTCTCCCCGGGGTTGAGGGCTGGACCATGAGTTGATTCCAGCACTGAGGAGCTGTGGAGCTGTCAGGGTGGTGGGAAGGAGCCCTTTGGAGAAGCCAAGACCATTAACTGCTTGGCCAAAGTATCAGCTTTGCTCTCGAGGGCTGAGCTGTCACATCCCAGCAGCCCCTCCCGGGGACCTGACCTCCTTTCTCCACCCTCACCAACGAGGGTGTCTGGGGACACAGATTTATTCATTCGGACAGAGAAAAGCTCCTCCCTCTGCTTTTCACCCTAGAAAGGTGAATCATCCCTTGCTGGATTTTCCTGGAGGACTCCAGACATCTTGGGAAGGAGTGAGGATGTGAGCCCCCGAGACAGGAACTGATCTCGATGCAGCCTGATGGCTTGTCTACACAGGGGTACTCAGAAAAAATTAATCTAAAATTAAAAGGAGGTATGACTTCAGAGTGGATTAGTCAAAGTGCACACAACCCACCAGGTGGCCACTCTTGTTCAGCTTTAAATCAGTCTTTATTTAATTTGGACTAAATGAAGTAAGTTTGACTAAATCAAACTCTCCTCAGCTCTTAAACCTAATGAAGGGGAGCTGATGCACTTTAAGAAGGTTAATTCAGGAGAAATTTGGTGATGATCCCCAAAAAACAAGCTCCTAAATGTTGCACTGACCAAACATCAGGGATGGGACACATCTTCCTCCCCAGGCCTTTCTTAATTCCTGGGCATGGAAAGCTTTGTTTGATGTCAGATTTGATGTCACATCATAGAATAATAGATTAGTTTGGGATGGAACAGATGTTTAAAATCTTGTCCAACACCCTTGCTATGAGCAGGGACATCTTCAACTAGATCAGATTGCTCAGAGTCCCATCCATCTTGGTGTTCAACACTTCCAGGGATGGGGCATCCACAGCTTCACAAAAAGTGCCAGCATCTCAGCACCCTTATCATCAAAACTCTCTGCCTTGTATCTAATGTAACTGAACCTTGTTCAGTTTAAAACCATCATCCCTGTCCTATTGCAACAGACCCTGTTAAAAAGTTTGTCCCCATCTTTCTTATAAGCCCCCTTAACTACAAAAAGGCCATGATCAGGTCCCCCTGGAACTCAGTTTTTGCCATAAGGAAAGGCAGGACCAAAGAAGGCAGTGGAGAGAACACCCTACAAGTTGTTGGGTGGCACGGGAGGGATGAAATTCTTCGCCTTGCTCTCCTCTCCAGCTGGCTGGGCCCATATTTGGGTTCATGCTGAGCAAGGCAGGGATGGAGCTGGCCCTGAGCTACTCATCCTGCCAGCTGAACCTCTGCCAGCTGGCTGGCACCGGGGAAGAGTTGTCACATCCAATGTCACTCAAGCTGGGTGCTGCGCATCAGCGACGTGTCCAGACTTTATCCACGGGCAATGGGGGCCACAAGGATCTCATGGAGCAGAGCTCCTGTGGGTTGGTTGTGCAGCCAAAACTCACTTTTTGTGAGTGTCACTCTAATTTTTGCAGTGAGGAAGAAGAAGGGAGGCAATATTCCCTTTCTTGTGACAGGGGCTCTTCCTAAAGGAAAAGGATCAACACCAAGCCGAAGGACAGGCTTCTCTGGAACCTCACAGCCTGACAAAGCCAGAGCGCAGAGAGGTGTTAAAGCTGGTATTAGCAGCAGGGATCTAATGCCCAAATTTGTGCCATCAAAACCAAGGATGACATCCTCAACTGGAGGCTGAAGCTGCAGGCCCAGCACACAGGAAGTCCAAGCCACAGCCCTAAGGGGCAGAAAACAGGAGGAGAGACCCTAAACCCAAAAGAATAAGGAGACTTCGGCCTGCTCTTTTACAAGGGAAAAAATGGAGGTGGGTGAGTGGGAGGTGAGTTTGTGCTGGCACAGAGCTGCTGTGGTACTGCCGCACGCTGTCCCCTGCCTCTTGCACCTCCCTTTCCTCTCCACCTCCCCCGAAGATTTACAGCAGGAATCGCCCTCAGAAACAGCTCTGCCTGCTCCTGCCACCCCTGTGGGTTGTGTGGGGAGGCTGCCAGTCCCCAGGGTCATGCTCAGGGCAGGACTCGGACATTGCCTGCCTGTCCTGAGGACAGAATGGGCCAGCGGAAGAGAGATGGTGGGGACAGGATAAGGCCCAGAGCCTCACCCTCCTTTGTGCACCCAGCGCCTCTGATGAGTCACAAATCAGCCCAGATTTACGCCCTCCAGCCAGAAAATTTACTTTTCTGGGTGGCAAGTCACGTTGCCTCTTCCAGCCCATCTCACACACCATCCACCACTAGGCCAGGATGAGCCCAAAGAGGATGACCTAAAATATCTTGAATTGGATAATCCTGTGGGTCCCTTCCAGCTGGAGATACTCTGTGATTCTGAGGTTTTTGGTTTATTGACAGTCTAAGGTGATGTGAAAGACACAAGTGATACCAAGTGACATAGATACCACCTCCATGAGGCACTGGTGATGCCCTAAAGCATCCCAGCCTCTCTAAGTAAAATTTTGGGTGATTCTTGGTTAAATATCCTCCCCAGTTCTGTCTATTTGCTTCTCTTCAGGCTGTGCTGGAGACAGATTCCTCTGCAGGCATATCTGGGATACCTGCAAATCCTCACTGACATAAAAGCTTCCACCTCACACCCCTCACCCCAGGATTTTTGCAGAGGATGGATGTCAGGATCCATCTCTCCACCACAATCAGTCCCCCATGACCTTGGCTAGCCAGGGTTACTGAACCAGCAGCCCAGAGATTTCCTGTCAATGCCGTGAGGAGAGCTCCACATTTCCTTGGGATCCTTTTTGTGTCCGTGCTATTTCGGGTCCTACCTTTTTTTTTTTTTTTTTTCCCTCCAGTTCCACACCCACACCTCCCTCAGGGTGGGGTCTTCCCAGATGATTGGGAAGCTCTATATATACACACTGCATGCATGAGCACCTATATATATTTATATTTATATACTGGGCCTGTGAGTGGAGCCTCTGGGCAGGGACTTGGCAGGAGGCTCAGTGCTATTCTTTAGGTGGGGAGAGCCTCGGAAGGGAAGGACACAGCCAACCCTCCCTCTTATTCAAAACTATTTAAAGACTGTCTGGCACTGAGTTTCTTTCCCACCAAATGGCCCCAGTGACGATCTGGCTTTGCAGGCCCCTGGTTTTACAGGCCTTGTGTAATCTGATCAGCTTCTATTGTTGGCAAATTCGTAATTGCCTCATTATTCAACTCTCCTGAAACTTTACAGAAAGAGAAATCCATTTTAGCTTTTTGCTTTGTTGTTTGTTTGTTTTGTTTTGTTTTTCAGGAGAAGTGGGACTCAGTTTCCATTTGAAGCACTTGTGCTCTTTGATAGCTTCTGCTCCTTCCCTCCTTAAAATAATACACATGATCACAGAAATCACTTATTAAAGGCACAAACAGTGAGAAACTACCTCTTCCAGTGCTGTCCCAAGGCAGGACCCTCCAGCACAGTGTATTTGTTACCCAGTGGCCTCTTAGGTGGAACTGGAAGCAGCACAAGTAAAGGAAGTGTCCAAGGCCAGGTTGGATGGGATTTGAACAACCTGATCCAGAGGAAGGTATCCCTTCCTAGGAGGTGGGACAAGATGGTCTTTAAAGTCCCTTCTCACCCAAACCATTCTGCAGTTCCATGTTCTAGGATTTACCCCCACAGAGGAAGGATGCTCCTGTGAGCACTGTGTGCTGGCTCACCTCCTTGCTGAACCACAACTCTCCAAAACAACCCTCGTTACACTTGTCAGCCTCTCCCTGCCTCAGTTTCCCCAGCTCTACCTGCAAGAATGGACAGAATTTGGACAGAGGAGCTGTCTTCATCTACAGGCTGATCCAGCACCTTGCTAACCGGGGCCCCAACCTTGGTTGGGTGCCAGAGCAATACAAATAATTACTAATAGTAAATCCCATGGGAGTCTATTACATTATGGTTCAACTTCCTCCCAAACAATTGCTCCTCTTCCTTGCTTTGTGTGTTCTTCAAAAGAAGCGGCTGCTGTGCTTTAGGGCTGGGACACCGGCCCTGGTAAACACACACCCAGCGTTCCTGCTCAGCAGGGCCTGGGCAGCAAAAAGGAGATAAATCTGCTTTGAGACAATCACACTGCAGCCTGAAAAAACCCTGGGGGTTTCATGGAAATGGCAAGGTAGCAGCACGAAGCAGGGTTTGTCCTGTGGAGTCCCTCAGGGCGCCTTTATTCTCTGGTTTGGGGATGGTGTTACTCACGGTGCCAATGAGAGCAAGAAATGCAAAGAGTAGAAGTAGCCAGTGGTCTCAGAGCTCAAAACATCTTCATTCAGACAGTGGTGAGGGTCCTGGCAGTGCAGGAGCACTCAGCTGAGGGAAGCAAGGATTTACTGTGGGCACATCTCTTGCCAGTGCTTGAACATGTCTCTGCTTTCCACCTGCACTGCACCACCCAAAAAGTACATAAAGGGAAAGATGGCCCAGAAATGGGAAGAAAAATGCCCTTGGCCCACAACCAGTGGATCAAATTCTCCTTGTAAGGCCTACAAGGAGACCTACATACATAGGGGTATGGGAGCACCCCAATGCCATAGGTTTAGGTGCAATATCAAACTCCTACAGGAGCTGAGAACTCAAAATACCAAATGTCCAACAAAAGGTGTGATGGTAACACAGAGAGACCATCCCAAAGTGGCTTGAGTGGGCTTTGGCTGAGCTTTCTTGAGGTCCTTGGGGCCTCAGTCAAACAGCTTGCTCTGCAACACATGGTGGGATATCTCTGAGGAGGTTTTCCCATTGCCAGGACCAGGAATTAAGGCCTGCACAGCAAGTGGCAAAGTGGAGAAGGAAGAAAGGTCTTGCTTCTTAATCAGCCAAGTGGCCTGACTTAATGCTGACAAAGAACAATGTCTATTTTGGTCATCCCTTCCAAGATGGAGCCTGCAAAAGCTTTAATTAGTCAATTAAAAGTGGCTTTGTCATAGGAGATGAGACACAACCGGGATCAGCCAGCTGGGTTCTTGGCTGCTGAATGACATTGTCTTTCCAGCCCAATGACCTCATTGTTAATGACTCAATAGGGGAACAATGTTGTCCACCCAGCAGCCCAGCAAGGAGTGAGATTCCTGCCTGGTTACAGCTGAGCAGAAGAGCATGGGAAGTTGTGGGATGTCACTGGGTTGGGGACGCAATGCTTTGCACTCAGTGGGTTTCAATGGTGCGGTTGCGTGCTGAGAAACAGCAGCCAAAAAAAATTGTAATACATGAAAAAAAATACAGCACACAACAAGGGTCATACTCAGGTCCCCAGAACTCCCATGACAGGTAGGGAGTTTGAGCACAAAGAGATTTGCCAGGCAGGGAGGAAAAACCTAAATGGTATCTAGAGGAAAGCAAAGCTTACAGCACTCCACACCAGGGTGGCTGGATGGAACAGAGCCTGTCCATGTCACCTTTTGAGCTCAGGGCTTTGCTGAGCTTGAAAACATCTCCCTGCCATCAAACCCTTCTCTCCAGGGCAGTGCCTGGCGGCTGTGCCACAGGGAAAGCTGTGGCAGGGCAAGGGAAGGGAGCAAAGGAAGCAGGAAGGAAGGAAGAAGGAGCTGCATCCCCTCCCTGTTGCTAATCACCCTCCTCTTCCTCCTAAGAGAGGCTATCAGGTCTGCAAATACCAGGTTGAGTTCTCACTTTGGAGAGGATCCACAGCTCTGGGTACAGGAGGGAGCTGTGATGGTAATATCCCAATTCCTCTGCTCCTGGGGTGACAGACACCAGGTCCTGCTTTGGGCTCGGCAGCTTGGGCATTTCCTTTGGGAAACTGAGTCGGACTCATGGTGGGGTTGGAGATGGGAGGAGAGGACAGGGACATGATGGGACCCACTGAAAGCCACCAGCAGAGCAGAGGAGAGGGGGCACTGAGCTGGGATTCAGTGGGTGCTGCTGGTTGCAATCCTGGAGCTGGGCAGTGGAGATGGAGCCCTGGCTCTGGTGAAGGCTGCAGCTGCATGAACATTCCTGGCATGTTTGCAAGTGATCCCTGGCCAAATCAAACCATGGCTTTGCTGCCAAAACTACCTGAAGAGAGCATCCCTGATTACAGCTAGGCAGAACAGAGCTGAAAAATCCCCACATGCATTTCAAATGCGCATTTGGAGAAGCACAATCAGCTGTGCAAAAATACCCTCTCACTGCCCTGAGCCCATCTCCTCCTGACATCTCTGGAAATTATAATTGGATAAAATGATGCTGGACACCACTCAGAAATCAAGCCCTGAGCCTGCTGACTGTGGAGGCAAGAAAGAGCTGAGCCATCAAAAGCAAATGACAACTTCCAGCAATGCTCATTGATAATTCTCAGTAATTGATTGTTGTTTGCTTTAAATTCCTAGCAACTGATTGCTTTAAATAATTAATAACTTGCAAGCCTGTGTACTGCAGACCCTGCTCTGTGGTGCAGGCCTGCTCCTGGCCCTGGTGGCTGGCACAGAATCATCACAGAATCACAGAATGGTTTGGGTTGGAAGGGACCTTGAAGATCATCCAGTTCCAGCCCTGCTGCCATGGGCAGGGACACTTCCCACTAGACCAGAACTCCATTCAGCCTGGCCTGGAATTGCTCTGCTTCTCCATCACCAGTCCCTCCCAGTACCCAGACCTCTCAGTGTGGGTCACAGAGTCACTGATGAGAGGCTGAAATGCTCAAATGATGCATTTGAAACTTCCTTTTGTCCAGCAAGTTTCTGTGCAGCAGAGCAGCCAAATAAATAGAATATGTACTGGAATCCAGGCACTGCATTTTGGGACTAAGGATGATACAGCAGATGGCCAAGTCCTGTGCTGCTGCAGGATTCACATCAGCCCACCCAAACAGGAGCAGAAACAGTGTTGGAGGAACGCAAGGTGTAGAGCAAATCCCCTTCTTCCAAACCCAAACCGTAACCCTGATGCTTGGAGGGCAGCCCAAATGTGTGATGGAGATGAGTTACAGCATCAGGACGTTTGGATGCTGGGCCCTCAGCCCTGGGATGATAGCTCAAATCCAAATCCAAGCAGATCCAAAGCTGATCCTTATTACTACAGAACAAATTCCTTATTCCTAATCTAGATTATCAAGCAGAGGGCTCATTCTTTCCCCACTCTTGGCAGTTTCATGGCAACAGCCATAGCTTGAACAGACTGGGAAAACTTGCGACTCTTTGGTTTTGGGGAGTCCTGAGAGATGCTGGTGGCACCAAGTTCCTGTAACAAGCCATTTCTTGCCTTTTGTGAGGAGAAAAATGGGAAATCTGCCCACAGGCACAACTGTCCAGCCCAGCAAGGAATAGTCTGGGTGCTTAAAACAGGGGCTGAGAGATCCGAGGGTCTTAGAAATAAATATTTCCTCCATTTTCTTTCTAAAAAAAATTCCTGTAAAAAATAAATTCCTGAGGCAGGAATGCTTCTTATTTCTTCAGACACAGGCTGTGAGCATCTGATCTTGTCAGATTTGAGCAGAGACAAAATCTTAGCAGCCCTTCTCTCTCCTGTCCTTCTGTGGGGTGAGTGCCTCTGCTCAGACTGAGTTGAAATCCTTGCAGGAACAGCTCATGGGCTGCACTTTTTTTATCCTCCCCCTCACTGTGATGAGTGTCAGCCTTCAGGACATGAGTAAATAAATAAATAAATAGAAAACTAAAGTGGGATCCCAAAATCCAGCCTCAAAGGCAGTTCCCCTACAGAGGTTTCCTTGTGCCGCTCCTCCTCACCCATCCACTTTATCAACATTCCTCTTCCAGCACCTCAGGGTACCAATCTGACCAGCCAAGACAGAGATAAACCCCTGCCCCAAAACTCCTTCTGAGCTGGATTAGGAGGGAACCCTCCCTAAAAGGCCAGCTGGGCTCGGGGCATCCCCTGGCTGCTGCTCCCAGGGGAAGCAGCTTTACATCCATCCCCCATCGCTGTTGCTGCTGCCACTACAGAGAGCCCCCGCCTAATCAAACCTCCTCCTAATCAGATTGGAGCCATCCTGCCAGACATGCAAAAGGCTCTCACGGCAGAAAAAGCGTGGAGCTGCAGCCCTCCTCCTCCTCCTCCTGCCTCTCAAACACAAACACAGCCCGAAATAGCCGGCATTCCTTTGGTATGGCTGTCCCCCGCCAGTGCTCCCCATCAAACCCCCAAGGCACACGGAGCTTCTTTTGGTGGTTTCCTGACTTACTTTATTTAATTTTTTTTTTCTCCCCTTGCAGTATTTTATCAGGATTGGCAGTGGGATTTTTCAGTGTGAGAACACAGAGGAGATAATGGAGAGCTGCACGCAGTGGGACCACTCCAGAGCCTGGCTTTGGGTTTGGGCCAAAATAACCCACTCTCCACAGCACCCCCATGAATTTCTCATCGTTCTGGGGCTCTGCACCCATCCAGAGCCTCTCCAATTATCCATGGCATGTCCTGCAATGCTGAAAGCCTCTGTGCTGGCCAGGGATTAAGTGCAGAGACTCCTGAAAGAGCAGGAGCTGCTGGTGGGGCCAGGTCATTGCTTCCATCAAGGATGCTAAAAAATGTTGGAATTTTCATTTCTAACATGAACAGGGAGGAAGAGCCCTGTTCCCTTGGGTATCCCCTGTCACACCCAAATTCCTTTAAATGCCCAAAATTTTACCAGGTGCAGCTATCAGCTACCTGTGGCCAGGTACAGTAATAGGAACACACGAACAGGTGGATTTTTTTTAAGCAGAAAACCATTTTTTTGCTGTCTCAACCATTTGGACTCCTGTGTTTCCCTCCCCTACCCTCTGTAAAGGGCATTCATAAATGCACACACTGATCATGACATCCCCTGCTTCTCTTGCCACCAACCCAACCTCACATTTCTACTTTTCACCACCTTCCCACCACTCCACTGTGCTTCAACCCCTTCTTTTGACAAAATAAAAGCTTTTTTTTCCCCTCCCAAACTGGCTGCCCTAAATCACCCCCAGCAAATGAAGCTGTGGTTTGGAGAAACCTGGAATGGGGAGTGTGGACAGTGATGGGTGACAGGTTTTGTCCTTCACTGGGGGTTGTATTACCCATCCTTGTCCTCATTAGGAACTCCTCAACACCACCCCCTCCCCTACTGACCTTCTCCTGGCTGGAAAACTCCCCAGAAAATAATGTTTGGGGGTGAGATGGTGAATTACAGGCCAGGTTTTGAGAAGAACTCGCCATGGAAGGACTTCTCAGGAGCATGGCCATCGTGGGATGCTGCTCCTCCCAAGAGCCTGGGAGGGATTTGGACTAAGGAAATGCAGAGTGAGAGCTGCAGGAACCTGCCCAGGGTCTGTTAGTGCATCCTCCACCCTGAGCTGGGTCAAAGCAGCTTATCTGAGACCTTTATCAGCCTCAGCTGATGTGTTGCAGCAGAAGCAGATGTGTCCTCTCAATGGGATGGCTTTGTGCGAAGAGTGATGGCAGGAGTGGCAACCACAACCACCTCAGGATTATTTTATTTTCCTTCTTTTTCTCTCCTCTGTGACTGTTGCCTTAAACAGCGAAGTTTTATTTGCCAAGCTTGCTGGGGAAAATGCTGATCATGTTGGATCAGCAAGGGGACACATCAGAACAGGCTGGATGAGGGGAATGGGCCACAACCCACCAAGCCCAAATCTCTTCCTGATTTTTGGGAGACCAGATTTTATCATCTAGCACCAAAAAGAACATTAAATATATTGCAGTGAGACCAGACCCAATCAGGACACCATGGCACTTGAGGAACTCAGTTTTTCCAGCACTAAGTGGGGCTGGATTTGGATGTGAGACAATAACAGGGCAGTCAATTAAAGGAAGCTTTGTTAATTTTTGCTTCTCTTTAATTGCTTTCTGCCTACACTATGGGCAGATGCCCAGGGTATCCAGACATGGGATAGTCAGTCCCATTTAGACAGTCAAAAGTTATTCCTATAAACCTCAGCTATCCACTGAAATTCCCTCTCCAAGTCAAGGAGAAACACATTCAGGTGCTCCACCAACAGTTAAGTCCAAACTACAAAAACAACTGGAAACCAGCAGCTAAAAAATAAAATTGTTTCCTCTCCCATTTTAAACAGTAAAAGTGAATTTTAAGAGAATGACTCCTGTTTATTTGAAACCCTCGAGGGACACAGAACAATTCATTTCAGTCACTTACTCCATCACAGATTGACGCTGGAGATTTGCTCAGTGAATTGCTTAGCACTAAACTGAAAAGTTTGTTGAAAAGTTTATTGCATAAGGTACCCAAGGTCCTCGGTTATTTGATGTATCTTAAAGGAATTGTAAATGCTCTTTTGCATTTGTCAGTTTAGCAGAAATTTCCTCTACAAGCAAAGAGTGATTTCCACCAATAAACCCTAAATTAGTTTTATTCATCATTACCAAGGACGACTCCAGAGATGCATAAATTAGAGATCAAAATAGAGAGGTCTCAGGCTATAAAATTCCTTCCACAAATATGTTCAGAGTGTGCCAGCCTGGTTAGAAAACACAGCTGAAAGGCAAGAGTGGGCTGTAAATCTCCAAGTTTTACAATGAGGAGAATCAGCCCTGCTTAAGGGATATAGCTATGAATTGTAAATGAAAAACATGATAAAAATCAAATCATTCAAATTATGACTTTCTCCTTCTGTACTTTAAGTCATGATTAAAATTCATAATTTAAGCCACATCAATTTAAATCAAAGCACCCTGCCATAAAATGAGGTTTTGAACCCTTTGTGAAGCTTTAATGAGAAAAAAAAGATCATTCTCCTGTTGAATGAGGTTAATGGGGATTTATTTGTGCCATTCGTGGGCAGGAACTGTCTTAGAAGCCCACAAAATCACATGGACTGAGAGCCTTGAGGGCTTTTTTTAGCCAGCTGGGAAAATTTTAAGGAAACAAAATAATTGTCCATAACAGGGTGTTGCATTAATCTCTAAACTTTCATTTTCCGCAGCATTCCGTGTACAGGACAGGAAAATTTATTCTTTATGTCAAAGAGATCAGCATCTCTCCTTGGTTTTTGGTATGGGAATGACCCTGAGCCTTGGGAAAGTGGAGGTGATGGGGAGATTAAATCCTGCAGGCTTGAAATTTGGGCTCAAGGCTGTGAATTTTGCTCTCTGGCTTCACAGCTGACACAATGCCCTGTCCCGTTTTGCTTATCTTTTGTCCTGTCTGTCTCTCAGTTGGATCAGGATTTCTGGGAGCCCCAGAATTGCTGGTTCCTCCCATTTGCAGCAGAGGTATCACAGCTTTTCTTTGCCACACAGGATTTTGGGGTGTTTATGGCAATGGTGTGATTTGATATAAATTTATGTGCTCTTAGAATGAGGCAGTGGAGAGCACAAACATTTCTTGGCATTTGTCAAACCAGATTAGGGTGCTGATCCATCTGAAAATGAGACCAATGTTAGAAGGAAAAAGCCAACAAAAAAGAAAATAAAACAGGAGGAGGCTGTTTTCTGCTTTTACAGCGTGTTGCTACTTTCTCCGCTTTGCCAAGAGAAACCCACAGGAACAAATTCTTGTTTGTTTATTTGTTGTTTTTATTCCTTCAGGCTCCAAAACCGAACCAGGTCGCCAGCAGAGAGTGATGGCTGCAAAAAATGCATGATGAGAATACTGATTTGGAGTTCTGCAATCACAACCTGCTTTGAGGCTGCTCCTTATCAACTGACTCAGTACATGGTAAAAAACTTGCTTCCCTTACCTGTGCTTTAAACATTTCTTCTGTTGCTTGATTAATTAGAAATGTCCAATGAGGACGACTTTATTGCTTATTTAATGTGGATATAGATATAGATACATATAGAAATAGATATTAGATATATCTTGAGGACCTTGGTTACTTGATGTTGTTCCAGTACAACCACTGCTAACCAGATCCGTGCTGGCACAGAGCATCTCTTAAATTACTCTGCTTTTTCTCACAGTCAGGGCTCCCAGCATTTTGATAAGCAGCACATAATAGTCACCCTGAGAGCTCTCCCTTTTCCACAGCCTGCAGCAGTATCATTTAAACTTTTCTCTTTTTTTCCCCCATTTGCCTACGTGGTGGAATGTCTTATCTTGCCCTCCTGCCTTTAGACTCCAGGGAGGAGGGGAAAAAAAAAAAAAAGGGTTTTGCTATTAGGTTTCAAAGAAGCACTTTTTCAAACAGAGTTTCTCCAAGCCTTTCTGAAGAGCCTTTCAAGTCCCCTTTGTCACAGTTAGAAATTGGGTATTTTTCTCTTTGCCTGTATCCAGCAGAAGCCACTTAGAATAAAAGCTTAACAAGGCTGTCTCCTCATTTCTCTACAATAGATCTAATATATATTTAAGTATTAGGGCTTAATTTCTAAGCCAATTTCTACTTTCTCCTCCAGTTAAATTTGCCAAAATCAATTAAGGCTGAGAGAGAAAATTTCAGCCTTTGCCATTAATAACTGAGGCCTTATTCTTCCACTGCAAAATGACCTTCCTTCCCCTTTCACCACCCTCACCAGCCATGTGGCCTAAGACCAAAGCTCCCTGCACACAGAGCCTGCGAAACAGAGAAAAAGCCACTGGATTAATCCAATTTTATTCAGCATGATAAGAATATGAACCAGACCTCAAAGCAACATCTAAAATGGGATCAACTCAGAAAAAAAAAAAAATTAAAATTACCTTTTCAGTTTTGGAGGAGCTTTTAACTCAGATCCCATCTCTGCATATTTCTAAGGATCTGACAACAGGCACAGATTTGGTTTTTGAACCCAAGGACCATGTTCTTCTTATTTGCCTGTTCATTCTGCAGCCTTTAGGGTGCACTCCTGACCCACCAGCAAGAAGTTAGTCCAAATCTCAAAACCAATTTTGTTTTTTTACATTTTTGAGCATATACAGAGAGTGTTACACAACATAAGTGTTTCCAGGGGCAGGTCCTGGATATTTTTGGTGCAACATCAGACCATGCTGGGGAACATTTATGGAAACAAGCATGTCTAGTGGGCAAATCATCCCAAGACACATCTGAATTGCCTTCAGAAGGCACAGCTGGGTTCAAGGATAACTCAGCTTCAACCTTGAACACCTTAGTTAAATATCTGAACCTCCATGGCCTTGCCTTGGGTCCCCCAGTGGGAGGAAAAGGCAGAAGAGTCACACTGTGACTCCAATTTTCCCTTCATCCTCAAGTCCAGTCATCCCAGTTTGCCCAAACTGGAACCCATCCCCATCCTGCTGCCACCCAGCCCCAAGACACAGAACCTTGGATGTTATTCACAAGTGAAGCCTTGGTGAAAGCCAAATCTCAGCCTGTCCTTTTCCCTTCCCTCTGCTGCTCATTTTGGATGCACATCCAAAAGCAGATGTTCCAGCAGCGCTGGAATTCCCATTGCCCAAAAGAAAGCTTCACTCCTATTCCTTCCCCCTCCTGCTCTCTGCTGGGTGCTGTGCCATCACACTGAGTTGATTTTAATAAGTTGTTTGAATTCTCCTTGTGTCCTTGCAATGCTTTGTCACCAAAGTGTCACCGGTGTCTGCTGAGAGCACCTGGCCCGCGGCCAAGCCAGGCGTGAGACACACGTTATTTACTGGGCAGAAAAGGTGCCTGCAGCATGCTGAGCTGCAGGGATGCAAAGATTTGCTAAACAGGCACATCTGGTGGTGAGAAAACTTCCATCAGCAAGACCTGGGACCCAACAGGCAGATGAGCAATGAAGGATGTTGGTGCTTTGGGAGTTTGAGCGGCTTCGCTTTGATGCCTCAGGTTTGAGTTTTCAGGGGGGAAATGATGCCTCAGGTTTGAGCTTTTGTATTTTTCACAATCTGTGCTGCTTTAATGTGTGGGGTCTGGGCTTTACATTATGGGCTGGTGAGCTCTGTGCACAGAGCAGGGAGACAGAACAATTCCTGCTCCAGCTGGGCACCAAGGACAAATGGCCCAAATCTCAGCCCAGGAGCACAAACCCCGTGGGCTGGAGAGAGGAAAACAAGCAGGGTGGGACTGCCTGGGCTAAAGCTGGGATGGGACAATGAACTGCAAGGTGCAAATGGAGCAGAACTGATCCCAGGGAGAGACCCCGGGAGCGCTTGTGCATTTTGGGGCCATTTTGGTTCATCTTGGGTGCAGCCCTGGCTGGGCTCTTGTGCTGCCCAAGATGGATCCATTGAAGCCTTCTCATAAATCCCTACTTTATTCTTTAACTCCATCTAGTCTCTGTTCTAGGTCAGCCTTCACAAGGCATCAATTTCACCCCTAGAAGGAGAGAGGGGTTTTTTTCTCTTTAGAGTATCCTGGCATTTTCTAGTTCCCAATGGATTTCAGCACCATTCAGTGCCAAAGTCTGGCTCTTAGACACACAACAGCTCAAATTAAGTGTATATGGGCATGTGACCCTCAAAAAGTCACCCTAAATAAGCCACCACAGAGCTCTGCACTCCCCAAAGGCATGGAAGTTACTATTGGCATTTTCCAAGATTCCCACCAGTAATCATTATTTCCAGCATTATTTGCAATTCAAAGCCAGCAGGTAACTTGAAACAGTCGTCTTTGAAGGAACCTCAGCTTTACTGAGGGTGGAGAGGCCCTGGCACAGGGTGTCCAGAGAGGCTGTAGCTGCTCCTGGATCCCTGGAAGTGTCCAGGGCCAGGCTGGATGGGGATTGGAGTAACCTGGGATAGTGGAAGGTGTCCCTGCCCATGGAATCATGGAATAATTAGTAGGAAAAGACCTTTAGGAACATTAAGTCCATTAAGTCATTAAGCTAACATGCCAGGTTCCCCACTAAACCGTGTCCCCAAGCATCTCATCTACACTTTTGAACACTTCTTGATGCTATTTGTACCACAGCAGCCCCAGCTGAGAGCATCCCCCCTGTCCCTGACCACTCACTGCACAGTCTGGGCAACAAACACTTAAAAAATAGAGAGAGGAACTCCACCACAGCAGCTCTTTAAACAGCATTTTACCTCTTCAGTTTATAGCTGAAAAAAAATCTTCAATGATTTTTGTACAGTAACAAGGAAGATTATCTATTTCTCCCCAGCTCTATCTTCTCAGACAGGGCTTTTTAGCATAAAAATTAACATCTTTTTGGATAAAAATTAGCATCTTTTTGGATAAAAATTGGCATCTTTTTGAGCACCTCTGGAGCTGTGATATGAGCAGAGCACAGCTCTCCTGCCTGTTTGCAGTGGATCTGTGTATTCCTCAAGGATCTCCAGAGCAAAACACTGCAAGGCTTCAGCCCAGCACAACAACAAATATATAATTAGAGCACTTAAAACCCAGTGAAGCTCAGAAAAAAACTGTCCCCAAACCTCCCAAATAACAAAGCACTGGAGGAAGCACCCTCACTCTGGGGTGTGGGACACCATCCCACCAGGCAGTTCAGGGAAAAAATAAGGATTAAAAAAAAAAAAAGGTGTCAGAGAGGTTTTTGGGGGAGATGGGTGTGCCACATCCCCAAAGGAGCTGCGAGACGCAAATGGAGAATGAGGGTGGCATCACAAACTGCAAGTGAAACACTTCATGGATTTGTTTGGCAATTCCCAGCCTAAAGGAACTGCTGTCTGACATGTGGAGTATTTGGCAAAGCCCTGGGGGTGGCAGCGGACTGAGCACAGGTAGCTGGAGAACAAGAAATGCCAGATGACTTTGTGCGTGCGTTGCTTAGAGAGTGGGAAAAGAGAGAGAAAAAAAAAAAGCAAAAAAAAAAAGCAGCAAGGTTTGCTCAGGATCTCTGTGTGAAGGAAAGGGCAGGCATTGCAAGAATTCAGAAACAACATCCTTAGGTGGAGATGGGCCAGTAGTGGAAGGGGCTGAGCACGTAAACAGGGTGAGGAGAGGAAGCTGCCAGGAGCGTGTGAAAGCTCTGGAGAGGCTGCTGAGATTTCACATGCCTGCACACAGGGAACAGACCCAACCGGGCCACCCGGATTCCTGCAGGGCTCAAACCCTCTGCTGCTGCTCTGGGCAGAGCTGGGGGTGGCTCCTGCTCCTCAGGGGTGGTGTCAGGCTGGGAACAGCACTGGAGGTCAGGTGCACGCTCAGGCTCACAACCTGCACACCTGTAAGTGTCACTACTCAGCAGTGGGGAGGGAGGAATTCCTGCACTTCCACAGGTGGGTTTGCTGCAGGCATCCTCCTGCCTGGACCACCTGGAGATGAAGCTGCTGAAGGCTCCTGAGATTGGGGTTTGAGCCCCTGTAACACAGGCAGATGTTACAGCAGGACCTTGTGACAGACATCTTTTCTGAAAAATCCTTTCCTTGGGATTTTTCCTCCTGAGAAGCTGAGAGGCCTCAGGAACAAAATGTAAACAATGGTTATCTGCTGCTGTGGGATGCAACAGGTGGGTCTGGGATTGGTCTCATGTGGTTGTTTCTAATTAATGGCCAATCACAGTCAGCTGGCTCGGACTCTCCGTCCAAGCCACAAACCTTTGTTATCATTCCATTCTTTTCCTATTCTTAGCCAGCCTTCTGATGAAATCCATTCTTCTATTCTTTTAGTGTAGTTTTAATATAATACATATCACAAAATAATAAATCAGCCTTCTGAAACATGGAGTCAGATCCTCATCCTTCCCTCATCCTCAGACCCCAGTGAACATGGTCACAGGACCTCCCCTCCACCCTGTAAGGATAAAACCCCACTCACCCCATCCCTGCCTCTGCAGGGCTTCAGGGGCTCTGGGTTGAATTCAAAGGTGGAATTTAAAAGTGTTTTTGCCTTATTTGCTGCATGTCTTGTACACACTGGCTGTTCTAATACCCAGGGAGCAACATAAAAGCATCTCTCAGGAGCTTATTACAAAACTTAAGAGCAGCAGGAATGGCAGAAAACACTGTTTTGAAGGATTTAATCAATTAATTTTTGAAAAAAGATGTAATAGGGTCACTTCAGAATGTTATAGAAACAGGTCCCCACTCCTATGACATGCCTGTTTTGTCCCTATGCCTATGATATGTATTTATCACCTCATTTTGGAAAACAGAACAAAACCTTCTGAGAAGGCAAAGCCAGCTAAACTCAGCTAAATTCTGGCCAGCACAAGAAAAATTGCATGAACAGCTCCTACTTTATGCCAGTATTAATGATGCTCAGGGCTTCCTGAGTCTTAATGGGAAGAAAAATCTCTTTTAAAGCCCATGTTGGCATTGGGGACAGATGGGGTTTACACCTGCCTGCCCCCAAACCCTGTGGGTCCCAAGAGGAACAGGAAAAAAACAAGGAGCAGGCAGAGATTTCAGCCAGAGCTCTGGGAATTCACCCCAGAGTTGAATCCCCAGGGCCCTGCCTCCACTTGTGCTTTTACCTCTGGTCTGCTGGGTCCTTGGGAACACAGCAAAGGGGCCACCCAGAGCAGCATCACGGATAAAGGGAAAAATTTAGGGTACCTAAACCCCAACAGCTCCTCTCTGCTCTCACAGAGTGATAAAACCCTCAGGATAATGGGGACATAGCCAGAGAGATCCTCACTGTCTCTAAATTACCTCCCAAAAAACACCCCAGAGCTCATGCTGGTGGGTTTAGACCTTACAGAAATGCAGATGGGGAGACAAAATACATGGTTTATAGGGAAAAACAATACCCAAAGTGCAACCCCAGCCTCCCTGTAAATGGTGGGAGCAGATATTTCCAGCCACCAGCATGAATGATCACCCTCCTCACAAACCTTTAGAGCGACTCCCAGGAATTAAATCAGTATATTGCACGGTTCCAGTTCCTTTCATCCAGAAACCTTCAAGTGATTTACAAACAATCCTTTAATTAAGCCTCCCAAACAGCCCCCGGGGTGGTGTTACTGTGTCTGTGCAGGGAATCCAAGACTTTGCACGATTAAAATGGCAAAAATCTTGCAAAAGTCTTATCAAAGTTCCTCCGAGACAAAATATCTTAGAAAGGTCTCTCTGCTTTGATGCTGATTCCAAAACCCTCTGGTTAAACATTTTTTTTTTCCTCCTGCTGGGGACATGGCCCCAATTGCCTCCTCCTGCCCGTGTCAGGATTAGTATTCAATGGGTAAAATGTTTGTTTTTTAAACGCACACCTCTGACAGCTCATCCACAAACACGAACTCCCAGTACCAGGGAACTCTCAGTACTGGGGAGGTAGCCTGGGAATTCAGCTTTGGGAATGAAAAGCTGTGTTTTGGCAACAAGGATTCCAAACCCATCAATCTGTGCCTTGCTTTGAGCCCAGTGCTTGATCTCTGGTAAAAACCCTTCCTGCCCTTTTTTGCCCCCAGGACAGGTTTGAGCTGTGGCTCTTCCGAATCCCCTGAGAATAAAAAGGTTTTTTTTGTCTCTTCCTGATGCAATTTTGCTATCAGAGTGCCTGTGGGAATACAAGATGCAATGTGGAGAAAGAATAAATAAAATAAAATAAAATAAAATAAAATAAAATAAAATAAAATAAAATAAAATAAAATATCCCATGAAGATGCTGTAATGGGTAACTCTGAGCCTCTTTTTGGCGGGTGGAATTTAAGGATGTTTTTTGCCTAATGCTGTATTTGCTGCATCTCTTGTGCAGACTGGCTGTGCCTTGTCTAAAGCTGATTTTCTTCTGATTTAAGCAAGGATATAAAGAGGAATCTCTGCAGAATCAGAGGATTGGGATGTACAAGCTTGGAAGTCAGTATTTCTAAGGAAATTGCTGTATGCTGGAGAGCTGCTTTTAAAAACTTCATCAACCTTGGGCTGGCTCTGCTCTGCCCCACACACAGAAGTTGTCACCTTCCAAAAGCCAGCTCTGAAATCCCCAAGTCTCATTTCACATCCAATTTAAACACAGCAAATCATGCAGGCTCCATCCCAGTCGTTATTTCCTAAGATACCCAAAATATTACAGCTTCACTTAGAAACTCAACTTCTTATCATCTAAGGAGGAAGGTGGAAAAGAAGATGAATTTTAGGCTTTGAGGAACTCAGATGACCACAGCAGATTCCAGTTTTGGAGTTAAGCACTGCTGGGAATCTGAGCCCAAACACTCAGCAAACAGGGATGCCTATCTTGGCCACTAAGGAAGAAAATCCTGGGTCCAATACTCAGGGAGCAACATAAAAGCATCTCTAAAGAGCTTATTTCAAAATTTAAGAGCAGCAATGATTGGCAGAAAACACTGTTTTGAAGGATTTAATCAATTAATTTTTGAAAAAGATGTAACAGGATCAGAGTGTTATAGAAACAGGTCCACACACTACAAGCCTGTTTTGTCCCAGTCCCAGTGTATTTATCACCTCATTTTAAAAAACAGAACAGAACCTTCTGAGAAGGCAAAGTCAGCTAAACTCAGCTAAATTCTGGCCAGCACAAGAAAAAATGCAAAGCCCTGGGGTGGCAGCGGACTGAGCACAGGTAGCTGGAGAACAAGAAATGCCAGATGACTTTGTGCGTGCGTTGCTTAGAGAGTGGGAAAAGAGAGAGAAAAAAAAAAAGCAAAAAAAAAAAGCAGCAAGGTTTGCTCAGGATCTCTGTGTGAAGGAAAGGGCAGGCATTGCAAGAATTCAGAAACAACATCCTTAGGTGGAGATGGGCCAGTAGTGGAAGGGGCTGAGCACGTAAACAGGGTGAGGAGAGGAAGCTGCCAGGAGCGTGTGAAAGCTCTGGAGAGGCTGCTGAGATTTCACATGCCTGCACACAGGGAACAGACCCAACCGGGCCACCCGGATTCCTGCAGGGCTCAAACCCTCTGCTGCTGCTCTGGGCAGAGCTGGGGGTGGCTCCTGCTCCTCAGGGGTGGTGTCAGGCTGGGAACAGCACTGGAGGTCAGGTGCACGCTCAGGCTCACAACCTGCACACCTGTAAGTGTCACTACTCAGCAGTGGGGAGGGAGGAATTCCTGCACTTCCACAGGTGGGTTTGCTGCAGGCATCCTCCTGCCTGGACCACCTGGAGATGAAGCTGCTGAAGGCTCCTGAGATTGGGGTTTGAGCCCCTGTAACACAGGCAGATGTTACAGCAGGACCTTGTGACAGACATCTTTTCTGAAAAATCCTTTCCTTGGGATTTTTCCTCCTGAGAAGCTGAGAGGCCTCAGGAACAAAATGTAAACAATGGTTATCTGCTGCTGTGGGATGCAACAGGTGGGTCTGGGATTGGTCTCATGTGGTTGTTTCTAATTAATGGCCAATCACAGTCAGCTGGCTCGGACTCTCCGTCCAAGCCACAAACCTTTGTTATCATTCCATTCTTTTCCTATTCTTAGCCAGCCTTCTGATGAAATCCATTCTTCTATTCTTTTAGTGTAGTTTTAATATAATACATATCACAAAATAATAAATCAGCCTTCTGAAACATGGAGTCAGATCCTCATCCCTTCCCTCATCCTCAGACCCCAGTGAACATGGTCACAGGACCTCCCCTCCACCCTGTAAGGATAAAACCCCACTCACCCCATCCCTGCCTCTGCAGGGCTTCAGGGGGCTCTGGGTTGAATTCAAAGGTGGAATTTAAAAGTGTTTTTTGCCTTATTTGCTGCATGTCTTGTACACACTGGCTGTTCTAATACCCAGGGAGCAACATAAAAGCATCTCTCAGGAGCTTATTACAAAACTTAAGAGCAGCAAGGAATGGCAGAAAACACTGTTTTGAAGGATTTAATCAATTAATTTTTGAGAAAGATGTAATAGGGTCACTTCAGAATGTTATAGAAACAGGTCCCCACTCCTATGACATGCCTGTTTTGTCCCTATGCCTATGATATGTATTTATCACCTCATTTTGGAAAACAGAACAAAACCTTCTGAGAAGGCAAAGCCAGCTAAACTCAGCTAAATTCTGGCCAGCACAAGAAAAATTGCATGAACAGCTCCTACTTTATGCCAGTATTAATGATGCTCAGGGCTTCCTGAGTCTTAATGGGAAGAAAAATCTCTTTTAAAGCCCATGTTGGCATTGGGGACAGATGGGGGTTTACACCTGCCTGCCCCCCAAACCCTGTGGGTCCCAAGAGGAACAGGAAAAAACAAGGAGCAGGCAGAGATTTCAGCCAGAGCTCTGGGAATTCACCCCAGAGTTGAATCCCCAGGGCCCTGCCTCCACTTGTGCTTTTACCTCTGGTCTGCTGGGTCCTTGGGAACACAGCAAAGGGGCCACCCAGAGCAGCATCACGGATAAAGGGGAAAAATTTAGGGTACCTAAACCCCAACAGCTCCTCTCTGCTCTCACAGAGTGATAAAACCCTCAGGATAATGGGGACATAGCCAGAGAGATCCTCACTGTCTCTAAATTACCTCCCCAAAAAACACCCCAGAGCTCATGCTGGTGGGTTTAGACCTTACAGAAATGCAGATGGGGAGACAAAATACATGGTTTATAGGGAAAAACAATACCCAAAGTGCAACCCCAGCCTCCCTGTAAATGGTGGGAGCAGATATTTCCAGCCACCAGCATGAATGATCACCCTCCTCACAAACCTTTAGAGCGACTCCCAGGAATTAAATCAGTATATTGCACGGTTCCAGTTCCTTTCATCCAGAAACCTTCAAGTGATTTACAAACAATCCTTTAATTAAGCCTCCCAAACAGCCCCCGGGGTGGTGTTACTGTGTCTGTGCAGGGAATCCAAGACTTTGCACGATTAAAATGGCAAAAATCTTGCAAAAGTCTTATCAAAGTTCCTCCGAGACAAAATATCTTAGAAGGGTCTCTCTGCTTTGATGCTGATTCTAAAACCCTCTGGTTAAACATTTTTTTTTTCCTCCTGCTGGGGACATGGCCCCAATTGCCTCCTCCTGCCCGTGTCAGGATTAGTATTCAATGGGTAAAAGGTTTGTTTTTTAAACGCACACCTCTGACAGCTCATCCACAAACACGAACTCCCAGTACCAGGGAACTCTCAGTACTGGGGAGGTAGCCTGGGAATTCAGCTTTGGGAATGAAAAGCTGTGTTTTGGCAACAAGGATTCCAAACCCATCAATCTGTGCCTTGCTTTGAGCCCAGTGCTTGATCTCTGGTAAAAACCCTTCCTGCCCTTTTTTGCCCCCAGGACAGGTTTGAGCTGTGGCTCTTCCGAATCCCTGAGAATAAAAAGTTTTTTTGTCTCTTCCTGATGCAATTTTGCTATCAGAGTGCCTGTGGGAATACAAGATGCAATGTGGAGAAAGAATAAATAAAATAAAATAAAATAAAATAAAATAAAATAAAATAAAATAAAATAAAATATCCCATGAAGATGCTGTAATGGGTAACTCTGAGCCTCTTTCTGGCGGGTGGAATTTAAGGATGTTTTTTGCCTAATGCTGTATTTGCTGCATCTCTTGTGCAGACTGGCTGTGCCTTGTCTAAAGCTGATTTTCTTCTGATTTAAGCAAGGATATAAAGAGGAATCTCTGCAGAATCAGAGGATTGGGATGTACAAGCTTGGAAGTCAGTATTTCTAAGGAAATTGCTGTATGCCAGAGAGCTGCTTTTAAAAACTTCATCAATCTTGGGCTGGCTCTGCTCTGCCCCACACACAGAAGTTGTCACCTTCCAAAAACCAGCTCTGAAATCCCCAACTCTCATTTCACATCCAATTTAAACACAGCAAATCATGCAGGCTCCGTCCCAGTCGTTATTTCCTAAGATACCCAAAATATTACAGCTTCACTTAGAAACTCAACTTCTTATCATCTAAGGAGGAAGGTGGAAAAGAAGATGAATTTTAGGCTTTGAGGAACTCAGATGACCACAGCAGATTCCAGTTTTGAAGTTAAGCACTGATGGGAATCTGAGCCCAAACACTCAGCAAACAGGGATGCCTATCTTGGCCACTAAGGAAGAAAATCCTGGGTCCAATACTCAGGGAGCAACATAAAAGCATCTCTCAGGAGCTTATTGCAAAATTTAAGAGCAGCAATGATTGGCAGAAAACACTGTTTTGAAGGATTTAATCAATTAATTTTTGAAAAAGATGTAACAGGATCAGAGTGTTATAGAAACAGGTCCACACACTACAAGCCTGTTTTGTCCCTATGCCTATGATATGTATTTATCACCTCATTTTGGAAAATAGAACAAAACCTTCTGAGAAGGCAAAGTCAGCTAAACTCAGCTAAATTCTGGCCAGCACAAGAAAAATTGCATGAACAGCTCCTACTTTATGCCAGTATTAATGATGCTCAGGGCTTCCTGAGTCTTAATGGGAAGAGAAATCTCTTTTAAAGCCCATGTTGGCATTGGGGACAGATGGGGGTTTACACCTGCCTGCCCCCCAAACCCTGTGGGTCCCAAGAGGAACAGGAAAAAACAAGGAGCAGGCAGAGATTTCAGCCAGAGCTCTGGGAATTCACCCCAGAGTTAAATCCCCAGGGCCCTGCCTCCACTTGTGCTTTTACCTCCGGAGCATCCCCCAGCTTTTGTTACCTTCAATAAAAGCACATTCAGCTCTGCAGAGGCTCTTCTGGGAGCCGGGAGTTGCAGCAGGATTTTATTTTTTTATTATTTTATTTCATTTCATTCCATTATTTTATTATTTTATTTTATTATTTCATTTTGTTCTATTAATTTCATTTAATTTCATGTCGTATTTCATTTTATTTCATTTCATTCTATTATTTTATTTTAATATTATATTTTATTATTTTATTTTATCTTATTTTTGCACCTCCTGCGCCTTGCCTGATTACAAGGAAGAATTGCCCCACTCCTCCCTACCTTTATTCACTCTGGAAAGCATCAGTGCATTTTCTTTCCCTGCTACTTTTCCATGTGGTTTATGGCCACTTATCCACCAAAACACCCCGCCAGAGCACCACAACTCCCACTCCATCACCCCGAGCCCCAACACTACCGCAGCACCCCGGGAATTGTTTCCACTCTCAAACCTCGGCAAGAATCCCCAGTTCCACCTTTTCCCAAACTCCACCATCAACTCCCACCCGGGAATCTCTGGCTCCAGCAGCATTCCCCGCTCCTCTCCGCGCCATCTCCGCCTCCCGTTCCGCGGGTGCAGCACCTGGACCGCTGCACGAACAGCCCCAAAATCCCCCTGGCTCCATGGGACCCCAAAAGCGGCATGGGGAGCTGGGCTCCCCCCAGAGCCCGAGCGGAGCGGGATGCGGGAGGGCAGAGCTGGAGCTCATCGCTCCGCAGACCCGAGCAGCACTGCGGCTCCGAGTTGTGCCCGGGCAGCCGATAAGAGGGAGCCGCGATAACGCCGCATTCGGGCGGCGGGTGCGCGCGCCCCGCGCCCCGGCTGCTGCTCCGCCAAACTCGCCAAGAGTAACGGGAAAAGCGGAGCGCGGCGAGGAGCAGAGGGATGCTTGAAGCGGGGGAGAAAGCACGGGAAGCGGAGGGGCGGCACTCACCGAGCAGCAGCAGCAGCAGCAGCAGCGGCAGCAGCCCCGCAGCCCGCATGGTGCCTCGGCGCGGCCGTCCCGGCGCGGCTCCCGGCGCTCTCTCCCGGCGGGGCGGGCGGGCGATGCCCTCCCTCCCCCGGCCCCGGCCCCGGCCACGGCCCCGGCCACGGCCCCCCCTTCTCCCGCAGCCGGGGGAGGCGCAGGACGGCCCCGGACCGCCCCCGCCTCCGCCCCCGGCGCGGGGGGAGAGAGCGCCGGGATGGGGATGGAGATGGGGATGGGGATGGGATGGATGGGGATGGGGGATGGGGATGGGGATTGATGGGGATGGGGATGGGATGGGGATGGGGATAGATGGGGATGGGGATGGGGATTGATGGGGATGGGATGGGGATGGGATGGGATGGGGATGGGGATTGATGGGGATGGGGATGGGATGGGGATGGGGATGGGGATGGGGATGGGGGGGATTGATGGGGATGGGGATGGGAATGGGGATGGGATGGGGATGGATGGGGATGGGGATGGGGATGGGATGGGGATGGGGATGGGGATTGATGGGGATGGAGATGGGGATTGATGGGGATTGATGGGGATTGATGGGGATGGGGATGGGGATGGGGATTGATGGGGATTGATGGGGATGGGGATGGGGATGGGGATTGATGGGGATGGGGATTGATGGGGATGGCAATGGCGATGGGGATGGATGAGGATGAGATGGGGATGGGAATGGGAATGGGACTGGATGGGGATGGGGATAGATGGGGATGAGGGTGGGGATGGAGTGGGCAGTGAGGAGGAGGGGATGCGCCAGTGCCAGGGATGGGGAGGAGATTTCATTGGGATGGGAGGTCTGGGGAAATTTGGGCTTCTCAACTTCACGGAGGAATTTGGTGGGCTTCATTGGAGATGGGAGATTGGAGAGGGTTTAAAGGTTTTGTGGGCATGGGGATCTGGGGGAGAGCTGAACTTCTCAACTTCATGAAGGGATTTGTGTGTTTTGTTGGATTTGGGAGGTTGGAGATTTATTAGGATGGAGGTATGGGAGGGAGGATTTGGGGTTTTCAACTTCATGGAGGGATTTGGGTATTTTGTTGGGGTTGGGAGGCTGGAGAGAATTTTGGGGTTTCATTGGAATTGGGAGGTTGGAGAGGGCTTAGGGGTTCTTTAGGATAGGGGTATAGGGGATTTGGGGTTCTCAACTGCATGGAGGAATTTGAGAGGTTCGTTGGGGTTGGAAGTTTGGAGAAGATTTAGGGGTTTTATTGGTATTTGTGGTTCTCAACAGCATGGAGGGAATTGGGAGTTTTGTTTGAGTTGGGAGGCTGGAAAGGGGTTTAGGGGTTTAGCTGGAGAGAGGCTTTAGGGCGATTTGGGTGTTTCTTTGGAGTTAGGAGGTTGGAGAGGGTTGAGGGGTTTTGTTTGGATTGGGATTTGGGGTTGTAAACTGAATGGGGAAGTTTGAGGTTTTCACTGGGATGGGGATGTGGAGTTGGGATTTGGGGTTCTCAGCTGCATGGGAGGGATTCTGAGGTTTTATTGGAGTTGGAGAGTTGGGGAGGATTTTGGTGTTTCATTGAGGTGAGGATTTGTGGTAATCTTGGGAGGGGATTTGGGATTCTCAACTACCTGGGGAGATTTGGGGGTTTCATTCAATTTAGGAGTGGATTTGGGATTTCCATTGATGGGGGCTTGAGGGGTGGTGGGATTCCTGCCTGCATGGAGGGAGTTTTGAATATTCATCAGGATGAAGACTTTGGAAAGATTTGGGGTTTTTTTGTCAGGGTGGGCCGTTTGAGGGGGAATCTGTCATTCCCATCTGTGTGGGGGAGTTTGGGTTTTCATTGGATTTGGGATGTTGGGGAGGATTTGGGATTTTTATTGGAATGAGAGGAGTAAAGATGATTTAGTATTTCAATGTACATAGGAGTGATTGGGGAGCTGGGGGTGGATTTGGGGATTTTTATCATGGTGAAAACTTGTGGGAGATGGGGAGTTTTAATCTGGGTGGTGGTCTGGAAATTGATTTTGGATTCCCACCCACACGAACAAGGGTTTAGGATTTTTGTTTGGATGCTGACTTGGGGATCTCTTTGGGATTCCTACCTGCATGGCAAAAATGTGTGTGGGTTTAATCAGGATGAGCAGCACATGGAGGTGGATTTGGGATTTTCATCTGGATGGGGGTTTGATTTCAGATTCACATCCAGGTGTGGGTTACTTGAGGATTTTCATCCATATTGGGTTTGTTTGGGGATTCTCAGCAGGGCTGGGGGTTTATTTGGAGTTTTCATCTGGAGGTGGGATTAATTTGGGATCACCTTCTTCACACAAACACTGACCCTTCCTCTTCCCCCTAGAGAATGCACATTTTCACAGCATGTTTTCTGGGAAAAAATTTCCACCTCTTTGAGAATCTCTCAAAGGAAGCCATGCACCCAAAGCATGAAGGACAAAATTATGATCAAATCTTGGCAGAGTTTTGTGTTGAGGCACTAAAATTGTTTTTTGGTGCTCAGGCAAGGAGTGCTCACTGCAGCTGGGAGGAGACTGAAAATAAGCTCAGGGCTTTGCACTGAATCCTCCTCTTGGCTCTGCTGGACCCAGCCAAGCCAGGAACCTTCCCAGCCTGGACCCAGAGGGGGTAAAGACAACCTTCACTCCAAAAAGGACTTTTCAAACGTGGTTCTCTTGATGCCCTCAGTTAAAGGTGGACTTCATTCTGGTTGCAAGGTCCCCTTCAGAAGATGAGGACATGCTTGGGTTTGCTGGCTCAGCCCTCCCTGCTTTGCATGTTGACCCCAGAAAAGGTTTCTTGTCCTGATTTAACTGCTGGGTCACTTATTAAAATTTTTTAACACAAAAAGAGAAAAGAAATATAAAAATAATTTTTAAAAATCTTCACAAACTCAAAAAATGTGATTTACAACTTTAAAAAAAATTAAAATTAAAAAAAATCTAATTTAATATAAAAACAAAATGCACAAGCATTGAACAAAAAAAATCATAAACTTGCATTTATGATTATGAGAGACTTTCCAGGTGCCTCAGCCTGGCCTCACCTCTTCTTGCTACAACTGTGCACTACACAGCAGCCAAAACTGTGAAACTGGAGTTGCAACAAATGAATGAAAGTGTTGGTACACATTATTGGTCCTGCCAGTATCAGAGAGACCGTTCCTTCTCCCCCAGAGGAGTATTTTTAATAACAGTTCCCATTTACACACACACACACACACACACACACACACACACACACTCTCCCAATTTTTGGGTGTTAACTGCAAGCCAAGACAGCCCAGGGAAAACCTGGGCTGCTTCAGTAGTACAGAGACCCTGGGATGGAGAGGAGGGAGGTGATGCTGAGCTCCTCAAACTCTCTGTTTATGGCACCATAAAACACTGCAAAAATATCCTGTGGCTCATTGCCTGGGAGATGGGGCTTTCCCCAAGTGTGCTGGGTCTCCTCTCTAACTGAGGGCTGTGGGAATAACAGATAAGAACAGAGCTCCCTTGGCAGCAACCTAAGGAAAACAGAACAGAACAGTCTGAAATCCACTTAAAAGTCAGGCTGGATTTGGTTTTATTGTGTGATGTTTTTAACTAAAGAGAGTTAGGAGAAGAATTCTGCCTGGTTGGTCCCATCAGCAGATCTGGGCTGTGCTGGTCCTTTGGCCTTGGGCAAAGAGGAGGGAGCCTCACCCCCTGAGCATGAGAGTCCTTCTAGATTGCTGGTGTGGGATGCAGGTTTTGTGTTAATTATCACAAAAGGCAGCCCTGGCACTCACACAGGGAGTTTTGTGACTTCTCAGCAGACTTGTTGAACATAACTCTCTTGTTTCCTCAAACCTTGGCTGCTGGCAATTACCATGGTGGCTGAAACAACAGCATGGGCTCAATTTCTTGGAAACAGGGATTCATCCAGAAACATGGAGCTGAGCCTCCTTTTGCAGGAGGGCAGCAGGAAGGTTTCCCACTATTCCTGCTGCTTTGCAGGGTACAGGCACCTTCCCACTTGTGCCAGCTCCAAATCTGCCTCTGCTGGAGAGGGTATAATTACTAAGGGTGTCAGATCAAGGCTGTGAATCATGAGCAGCTGGTGGCAAAAAGAAAGGGATATTTAGCATGACTGCTTCAAAAGCTGGGTGTCTGGTAAAGCACATCCCAACCATCAGCCTGGGGAAAGGTCAGGAAAAAACCTGAATTTGGGAAACTGGGCACTTTCTGGGGGTGTCAAAAAGGCATTGTCATTCTTTGTCACCCCAAGACATGCAGCATTGCTAACTAGGAGCTTTTTCACCAGTAGCCCAGCTCTGGAGGTTTTCCTAAATACCAAAACCACAGAGCCAGGAAATTATGTAGAGGCTTTTGCTTTCAACTCCAAACACGAATGTCTCAGAGGTGAAGGGAAACCCTTTGGAGAATGGCCTGCACATCTGTCTGAGAAGTGGGAGCCAAAAATAAGAACTGACTTTAAAATGTATTATTGACATTATGATTATTTAAAATCTCAGGGGCTTAAGTGAGTCAAGTGTGTTTTTTAATTCTGACATCGATGTGGCTGCACACAGGTTCACATTTACCTAGGTCTGTGTGTTCCAGCCAAATATTTATGTAAGGCTCTGAAAGAAGAGCACAGGGAGTCAGTGGTTTCAAGGTATGCAAGTCAGCTGGGCTGAAACCCTCTCAGGAGGAGGAGGACTCCACATGACACAAGATTTCCTTGTTGGGGAAACCTCAAAATGTTTTTGTGATTCCCCAAAGGATACAAACACCCCATTTCTTCTGCAGTTTAGAAGTAAAGTGGACAAAGGAGAGGAAAATATAAAGTAGGATGTGCTCTTGTGCTGGGATTAATTCCCTAAGACAGTTTTATCTTTTCTGCACCTTGTAATTCCTTCTTGGCTGCGCTCAGATTTGTCACAATGTTTGACTGACGTCTCCAGGCAGCCTGGCAATATTTACCCTGGCAATATTTACCTCTTCTCACAGAAAATGACCGAGGGAAGCCTGCACAGCTTGAAAATCCTCGGGCTGAGATCCAGCTTGGGATCATTTAACTTGCCAGTAATCCGATTTTACTGAATGTCGTCACCTATCTCCTTGTGAGACCGGGCACGAAGTAATAACGTTTGGAATTCAGGTTTGGGATTGAGATGGGGAAGAGGAAGGGCTGATACCTCTGATGTGAGTAACAGTGTGAGCAACAGCCTGTGGACTCCTGGGCTGAAGATCACCAGGGGCTATTTCAGGAAAGAAAGCAAAAAAAAAAAAAAAAAAAAACCCACCAAAACCAAACTACCCTCTTTTCATCAAGAGACAAAAATACCTGTGGTCTGATGTTTGTATTTGTATCTCAGAAGATGGGGAGTCAGAAGTGTCACATGGGAGTCTGTTCCTTAGCCTGGACCTGACCCAAAAGAAGAAAACAAAATGCAGTTTTCCTCAGGAGCAGGAATTGTCTTGAGAAAGCCAAGAGCAGCCCAGGATACTGCTCACGATGCCAGCTGTCTTTTCCTGAACTTCTGTGAGTGAAGAGGCAAAAATCCTATTGGTATTAGACAAAGATTTATAAAATCCAGGTTCAGCCCTCAATTCTGAAATAATCTCCTGATCTCAGCTGTGATTTATTTTGAAGACTTCTGTTCTTCCACTTTTCACTGCACTTGATCACTCAAATGGGTGCAATTTCTGATTTTCTTTGGTTTAACTTCCCAAGGGAAAAATTGAGGACTCATTTTCAGCAAGCTGCCGACGTTCCTGCCAGGGAATCTCCTGCAGTGTTTAACTGCCCTCTTGGTAAAGAAATGCTTCCTCATGTCCACTCTGAACCTCTCCTGGCACAATTTTGAACCATTCCAACACCTCCTGACACTGGATATCAGGGAATAGAGCTCAGCACCTCCCTCTCCACTTCCCCTCCTCAGGAAGGTGCAGGGAGCAATTCAGACAACTCTTTTTCCAAGGCCACAGTGAGGATGACTCCTGCTCCAAAATCCCCCCTGTTCATCCTCCCTCAGACTCCTGCAGAGGTCTGTGGGCTGTGAAGGACCAGTGGAAGACCTCTGAAAGAAATTTGGGATGGATTGCACCATTTTGCTGGATAAGGGATCCGCAATACTTCCTTCTAGATGGAGCAGGGAAACTCCTTGAAATCCCAATCTGGATTCAGTGGGAATTTCCCAAGATGACCTTTCAGTGCTGCACACCTCTACAACTTACATATCTTCTGCCGCTTGGGCCCACACTGCTCTCCAAACTCCAGCTCCACATTTCTTTGGAGTGGCCTTGCCACCACCTCTTCCCTTTGACAAAGATCTGCCCCAAAAAAAGCCTGGAAGTTACCAGGGCAACCTGCAAAGGTCCAGCAGCTTGGATCATTGTTTGGGGCTGCAGCGGCCCTGAGGAATTCACTATTTGTTTTAGAGATAAAAGCTGCAACTTCCACACATTCTTCTTCAATTTCACTCTCCATTAAGTGCATTGCCCTGTCATAACAAAGCTCGTTGAATTATTGGAGATGAGGGGAATTTTTTGGAGCCTGGAGTGGGGAAGGGGATGGGAGGGACCTTGTGGTTTGTCTTTGTGGATCCTCTCCATGGAGCATTTAGGATGTGGCTGGGGCTTTGTGAGGGTGCCTGGGGGACAGTGAGGGCTGGGAGTGAGGGCCAGAGGGTTGGGTTGGGTTGGGTCAGGTAGCCTTGGGCAAGCCCCTGTTTGTTTGTCTCTCTGTCCCTGTCCTGGACTGTGTTTCAGTTGCTGTCCTGCTTTCCCTTGTGCTTTTTTAGACATGGATAAAAATTAAAGAGGAAGGAAGGGGTCAAATGAAAGCCTCGTGTCCCAGAGTAGTGGTTGACCCCTCCAGTTCCTCCAGCACTATCAAAAATCTTATTTCCTCTTCCCCACTCCAATGTCCACTATTGGACACTGGTGCTCCCAGCTGCCTTGTGAGCACTTTCCTTCATGCCTGGTCCAAGCCATGGGTTGCTGAGACATGAATGACCTCAGATGGCTTCCTTCCTCTCCCAAAACCCCTGCCTGGATATCAGCATGGCAGAGTTGTGAATCCTGTGCCATCCCAGCACCCCCAATCCTTATGCTGGTGTTTGTTTGTGGTAAATTAAGGTGAGAAAGGTGCTTTTGGAAAGGGGAATTCACTTCTTTAGTGGGAATTCAAGCTAGGCCAGATGAGTCACTTCTTGCAGTCAGATGAGGTGAACCCCACTCCTAAGTCTTATTTCTAATGCTCAGGTTGGTTTAGGTTTTAAAATGCCACTTTTCCTTCCAGTTTCTCAACACAAGCTCTGAGTTACATCCTGCATCTCAACAAGATTAACAAGATGGTCATGGGCTGAGTCTATGAAAGGTTTTGACATTTACAGACAGAAGATGCAGTGGAAATAATAAATGTTATTATTTCCATGAACTAAAGCTTGGTACAGATAAACACATTTTCTCTTTTTCCTCCTCGGTTGTGAGGGGTTTTTAAACACTTTATGTGGATCTCTCCTATTTAAAGACAAGGCTGAAAACAAACTGGGAGCTAATTGAAACACTGCTTCCCTTTTATTTCCCTGCTTCCATGTTTTAGGGAAGACTAATTTAAGGGACATTCACCCAGTTAGTGGAAATGCGTCACTCTCATCAGCAGTAATGGGAATTACAGAAGGACATTGCTTGCAAGGTTGACAAGGATGGAGCTCAATTTCCCTGCTGGAGAAGTGCAGAGACAGGAGAATTCCAGCTTGCACCAAAACCTGTGGACAAAGAACTCTTCAGGAGAGGTCATCTTCAGCTGTCTCCCTGTCCAGCTGCAAAAGAATAGCAATAGATAGCCAGGGGAAAAGGGGGGATGCAGAGAGGCAGCAGGGGAAATCTCCTCACCATTCCTGCAGTTCTGTGAAGGTGCCCACACCAGCAGCACCCCCAGCATGACAATTTTCACATGATGTTTGAAAAGAAAAGACAGCTCAGAGCTTTCCAAGCAGCTGGGAAAGGAAAGATTATGAAGGTGTGAGATCCTGTCATCATCTCCCCTCTGCTGGTGCTGGGACTCTCAGCAAATGCTGACCTTGGGGAGGGTTTGTGGCGGTTTCCCTGCTGCAGCTGGGTGCTGGTGATCTGTGGGGGCTTTAACTTCTTCTCTGGCACTCGGATGTAGGATAAGTTAGGCAGGAGTTACTAACCCAAATCATCCCAAATGTGAAGTCACTGATGATTTGGCTTAAACCAAACCTTCTGCCCAGACACTGGGAAATTGTTGCCAGGAGACCTCCTGCAAACACTTCACCTCCTTGAGATTGCAAAATACCTGCAGCCTCTACCAGCAAAAAGAAATTCTCCTTTCAGCCTGGGACATTGGCAATGAGATGAGGTTTATTAGAGCTAAGGAATATTATTGCTCTTTCTTGTGGTTCAGATTGATCTCTAAAAGCTCAAATGGATTCAAAAGCTGCCTTTTGCTCGGTGCTGTGCAAACAGGCATGGAGAGCATTCCTGTCCCAGCACAGCATAAAGCCACATGCTCTTGGCTGTGTTAAGGATGCTAATGAGGTACCTGGGGAGCTGACATTTAGTGAAGGACAATTAGCAGCATTCACAACCCTCCACCTTGGTATTTCACATCAGATGCAGCCCTGCTTCGTGCCTCAGCTCTCTGCTACCTGCAAGAGGAGGGGTTCAGCTCACAGATGCAGGAGATGATGGCAGGGGAGTTGCTTTGTCCTAAAAATGTCAGTTTTGGCTCTCAGGTTGAGCATCCTGAAGGAGGGAGATCTGCAAGGGCACTCTGGCACTCTGCAGTGTGATGGGCTGCAACTCTACCAAACAATAAAAAGAGAATGGTTAAAAGCCAGAGTGGAGAGAAAAAGAAGAAAATTAATAAATAAATCCCCAGCAATCTGTGGTTTGTGGCCTCATCTCCTCTCTCCAGGGTGGCTGGTGGGAAAGCTGGGTGCCCAGGAGAACACTCCAGATGTGGTCTGTGTTTCACTCTGCTGAGATTAACAATAAAAGGAAATTCTGGGAAGAACAGGGGGCTGGGCTGGACCTGCTCCTGTAAGAAACATGGTGGGAAGGCCCCCGTTTTGGGGAGAGCTTTGCTGAATTTCTGGGACTGAAGGAAGTTGTCATTATGTTGTGCATCCTGTGTGCGAGGGAGAACTGAGGAGAACATCTGCAAAAGATGCAAAAGGATCATACAAGGCTTTGACCTCTTTCTCCAGGTTGAACCTGATTGGTTTTCCTGCTAGCAAATGGCAAATCCACTCAGAGAAAACCTGCAATTCCTTCCCCAACAGGCTTGCAAACAGCCAGACCTCAACACACCACAGCAGTGACCATGCTGGAGTGGTCCCATGGCTCTGATGATGGGTTTTTGGATTTGGGTTGGGCAAATCAGGCAGCAGGGGATGAAGAGGGTGTGCTTTCCATGCTTTGTCTGATGGACCTAGTCCAGGATCAGAGCTGGATCCCAAAGCTGCCTGGAGCAGGGTGGAACTGGAATCCATACTATTGATCTCTATCTGTACTTTGGTCTCTATCTCATGTACCTTGGTCTGAACCAGAGAGAAGGCTTAGTCTCAATCCACACCCCATCAGTGAATGCTCCATATCCACTGCAGAGCTCCTATGGCTCCTGGGTCACCACAGCTGGACTTTTTCAAGGCTGTCTCTCCTTTTAGGGTCTCTCCAGTCACTGGAGAGGATGAAGATGTTTAACACATTGTTCATTTTTGGGATGGGAGAGAGATTGAGATGGATGTTCACAGCTGGGACATGTGAGATGAGGCACAGCTGCCCCCTCACAACCCATAAAAACTTCCTTCACACTTGGAAATATTTAGGATCCTGAGTCAGCAAGGAAAATGTGAAATCTGTAATATTTCTGTATTTATAAGCCTCTGGACATGGGGTCCAGCATTGAGATGACCAGGGAAGGCAGGGCTGCCCATCCATGTGCAGCAGCCACGCTGATGAGACCTGGGGCACCCAGGGTGGAATGAGCAGGATGGCCACAAAGGTGATAAGGGAGCTGCAGCACTGGGGAGAGCCAGGTAACCTTGGAAGGACTCCCAGCCCTTTTGTCTCCAAGGTCCTGAGAACAAAATTAATTCCTACCCAGACTTCAGGAACATGGCTATTTTAATGTATGAGGATGGCTATTTAATGTATAAGGCTTCATCAATGAATCAATGCAAACTTCCTGCTTCAGAAGGTGGAAAAACCTCTGTGGAACAAGGACTGTGAACACAACTGCTGTCCCGTGAGAATCCTCCCTGCAGGAAGGGCCTCACCTCCCTCAAGGCTACTGAATTCACCGGGTAGATGACAAACCCAGATGTTGACTCCTAATGCTGCTTTTCAAGATGCTGGATTGAAGAACAGGTTGATGCTGTAACATTGTAGTTCACACATTAAATTACAAAAAAAAAACCCCACATTTTCTCCAAAATGAGTCTGTTTGTACTCCTCAAACTGTTTTCTTTTCTCTTTCAGGTGTCTGCATGTGATGGCATTACAGAACAGCATTTAGTCCTGCACACAGGAGGGCAAACATGGAAAACAGGAAATATTATGGCCATTTTCTACAGATAACAAAACAAAATATGGTAGGCCTGACCTCACCCTCAAAACCCTCCCAACTTAGTTGTCCTTTTTGAGGACTGAAACTCAGATGAGTGAGAACCAGGGAGCCAAACTGCAGTGATCAGCCCAGGCGGGAATCTCTCTTTTCCTATTTTTATGTGACATCACTGAGTTTTCCTGATGTGCTTTCCTGGCTCCTACAGCACTAGGCAGGGTTGGACTGCTCATTCTTCATTAAAAAGCACAGGATAATCACAGGAAATAGTCAGAAACAAAATGGAAGCCTGAAACCTTCCCTGGTGTATTAGTCACAGAGAGTTTCCTCTCCAGCGTGCAGTGGGTTGGATATGAGACATTCATTTGTCAATGAATGAGAGAGATTCTCACTGCAGGGTGCTTGTGCATGTTCTGAGAATGGTAAACAGAGAAATCCAAAGCAGAAAGAGAAGTAGGGAAGGAGAGGAGCAGGAGAGGGTGAAGAGCTCCCTGTTTCCCTGAGGTCCCTCCTGGCAGCACACAGAGGCACGAGACAGCACGTATCCTTGAATAAATGAAGTTCTTCCTCTTTGACTGTTGTCATCTCTTATTTACTGGCCAAAGGCCACTCTCCTGGCATGGCACACGTCCCACCACGCCTCCCTGTGCTAAGGAACAGCTCTCCCTATATTTAGCATTCCCCATCTCCCATTGTGTAGCTGCAAACACATCCCACCCGTGCCCCATGGGCACGCCAAGGTGCGGCTTGGTGATTCCTGGCGGACAATCCCTATTTTTAGCTATCAGATGATGTGTGGATGTTTGTCAGCTCCTGGTAATTCTTTCCAGGAAACAGATCTGGACACAGTTTGTAGCTCCCCATGATGTAAAATCCTGCTCATTTTCTCCCTCCTGGTGCCAGAGAGATGGAGGAGGAGAGAAAGGTTGGAGATGTGTCCTGCAGGTGGGTTGGTTGGGATAAGGTGAGATGATTTCCCCAGGGAAAATCAATCCAGGCAGAGGTCTGGGGACTCAGTGAGAAGAGAAGGCTCTGGGGAGATCTAGTTGTGTCCTTTCAATACTGAAAAAAGATGGGGACAAACTTTTCAGCAGGGCCTGTTTTGATAAGACAAGGGGTGATGGTTTTAAACAAAAAGGGTCAATTCACATTTGCTCCAAGGAAGAAATTTTTACCAAAAGGGTGAAAAAATACTGGCACAGGTTGCCCAGAGAGGTGGTAGATGCCACATTCCTGGAAATATTCAAGGTCAGGCTTGGAGGAACCTGGTCTAGTGGAAGGTGTCCCTGCTCATTGCAGAGGGCTTTTAAAGGTCCCTTCCAACCCAAAGTATTCTCTTATTTTATGATTTAATGCTTGAACCTTATATTATTAGGCACATTCTCTTCTCACAGGATGATGTGGACTACAGGAAAGCCTCTTGTGAAAATTCTTCCTGACAGCACCCAAAAAGCAGCAGTTTGAACAGTTGGAACAGTTTGAACAGTTTTTGAACAGTTTGGACAGTTTTTGAACAGTTGGAACAGTTGGAACAGTTTGGACAGTTTGAACCTCAGGAGTGAGGCCATCCTGCCACTGGGCACTTTCTTTTGCTGGACTCTGAGAATAACATGGGTGAGTTGGCACATGGGCAGAATCTGATCTGATGGGACTGATCCAATTCCTGGAGTGACTCTCCTACTGTCCTTATTCAGAGGCTGCAGTGGATTAATTAAATGTTTAAAGCTGAGGAACAAAGGACAGGAATGTGTGGCTGATTTTCCCAGAAAAATGTGATGCTGGTCCTGCTCTGCTCAGACTGATCTGGGAAAGGGGGTCAATAGTGAAACCAGCAGAGATTTATGCTACTGAAAACTCACCAGGAAAACCTGCTGAAGGTTATTCTTCCCAGTTTGCAGGAAGTGAGCAGGAAAAGGGACAGCCTATATTTGATGTTGAAAAGTGAAAAAGATTGCACATGAAAAAAAAATAAAAGCAGCCTGAGCATACAGAGGCCCCAGATTAACCATTCTCAGGGCGTCATCCTTGGAAAGAGTAAAATGTCATCACTGCACTCAGCCAGAGTCAAAAAGGTCAAATAGGAGTTTAGAGTTTATGAGAAAAATATTGTTTAAAAAACCCCACCTGGGCTCTGAGCCCTCGTGTGGTGGGAACAATGCTGATCCCCACCTCGGGGGATACAATGGTGATGGGAAAGGTAAAAGCACCAGGAACAATTCCAAGCCCTGAATGGCTTCTGTGTAAGAATAGACTGGGTCCCCATTGTCTGCAGCAGAGAAAGCTGAGCAGGAGAGCAGCCCCTGGGTCACAGCATCTGGAGGGAGAGGAGGAGGAGGCAGGAGCATTCGCTCCTTCCTCCATCCAGCAGCTGGGTAGCATCCCTCAGCCAAGCAACAGCCAGGAGGAGCTCAGGTGTGGCTCTTGCTGCCTCAGCATGCTATGGAGATCAGAAACATGAAAAAAACTGAAAAAAAATTAATGGAGGATATGAAATTCTGGTGACGCGAATACTGGTGGCTGATGAACACGATGCTCTGGGCCACCAGCCTCATGCTGGAGCTCCTGGGGAGATCTGCTGTTGCTGCAATTCTCATCCTGCTCTCCAAGAATATTCCTCCATTCCCACTCTCCCCCTTTATCCAACCCTGGTTATTTTGGGGACCTGCTGGTAGCTCAGACCAGGCTTTGCTGAGCTCCAGGGTGGTGGCTGTTGTTCCCTGAGGAATGTGACCTGAGGGATCTGACAGTGAAAAGAAGCACAGTAGAATCATGCCAAAAGAAGAGCCAGGGGAGCCCCATCAAACAGCAATTATGAAGTGAAACCAGCCCAAAAAAACTGAAGAGTTTGAGCCCTCAGGGATGTACGAAAATCTGCTTTCCTGCAAGGATCAAAAGGAGTCAGGGATACCCAGTGAGATGGCAGGGAGAACCCAGAGTTCCCTTAAGAGCGATTTCTCCCTCAAAATCCCAACGAATTTGTAGGTTTTTTTTCTTGGAAGCCTTCTAAGGAAGGGGATAAAGAGGCTCTCAGTTCTGGGAGGCAATCCCTTCTCTGCTGGAGGGGGCAGGAGGCTTAATGCAGCCTGGCATCCCTCCCTTTCAGTTCAGCCCCCAGACACAAAGGCAGAAAAATGCCAGGAATTTCCCAGCGCCCTCCCCAGACCTGCTCCCATCTCCCTTTCCCCCCCTCGCCACCTCCCCACCTCCTCCGGCTGGGAGGAAGGAATACTAATAACAAAATAGGGATCTTTAATAGGCCCCTTGCCTGGTCACTTTGGGACTGAATGCTGAAAGCGATGGACGTGACCAACCATAAGGAATGAAGCTTCTTCAAGTCCCATTTCTTGATTTTGCTGCTTTTGTGTTTATTTTTTTTTTCCTTTCCCCAATTTCTTCCCCCGCCCTGTCTACTCCCCCTTTCTACTTTTTTCAGCGCTGAAAAAATTCCTCTCGGCCCCTCGCCTCTGTTCCTTTCCCTTGGAGTCAGGCTGCAGCTCTAATCACTGCAGGGTGATTAGCATGTGAAGGGAGAGAGGAAAACAAAATCTTTGTTGCTGGCTGGTGGAGCCGGAGCAGCTGTCTGGATGGATGCTGGCTCCTGGGATCCTCCCCACCGCCTCTGATCCCTTCCATTGTGGATGTTTTTCCTGTAAGAACAGGCAGCACATCAAGGAAGGGCACAAAACGGGATGGGGACCAAAGTCAGAGCAGGTGGGCTGTGTTTCGTGGGGAAAAACCAGAATGTAATTTTTGTTTTCAGCTTTGAACTTGGGAAGGGTAGGGGGGGACAGGGACTTCAGTGCTGTGCCAAATGAAAGGATAATTTGTAGTGCCGAGCTCAGTGGGAGCGGGAGGCACAACACAGAGGCCTTTGATGAGTCCAGGCTGGGGATGGAGGAGCTGGATGGAGCTGGAGGCTGGGAAGGGAGAAAAGGCAAATGCCATGAGTTAGGTGATGCCAGGTGTAAAAATAGGTTAGAAACTGTTGTAAAATAGTTGCTACATCGTCAAGCATGTACTGTTAGTTGGGTTATTATATTGTAAAAGGGGTTAAAAGGGTAGTTATAAGAAATAGGTACTCAAGGTACCATAATACACCTCAGTAAAGTGCACCATGAGCCAGCCTGGACAGAACTGTCATGGGCCAATCAAGCACCTTAAACCTTCATGCAAATGAAGGATCCAAACAGAAACCAATCCAAAGGGACAAAAAACAGGATAAAAAGGGAATTCTGACCCACTGAATTGTGGAGCTCCATCTGGGACATTGGGGACATCACTACAGGCCTTGCTGCATCCTTGACGGGAATGTTCCTGCTTGGCCCACAGGCCCCCTTGCTTTAGGCCTTTCTTTTTATTGGAATGAATGCTGAAATCACTCTAGTACTGGGAGTCTGCTCTTGTTTTTAACATGTACTGTTAGTTTGGTTATGGTAAAAGGGGTTAAAAGGGTAGTTGTAAGAAATGACACCTCAGTAAATTGCACCACCCCCCAGTGAAATGAGCCAGCCTGGACAGAACTGTCATGGGCCAATCAAGAGCCTTTAACCTTCATGCAAATGAAGGATCCAAACAGAAACCAATCCAAAGGGACAAAAAACAGGATAAAAAGGGGTATCTGACCAACTGAATTGTGCTGCTCCACCTGGACCACTGGGGACACCCAGACATCGCTACAGGCCTTGCAGCATCCTCGAGGGAATGCTCCTGCCTGGCCCAGGCCCCTTGCTTTAGGCCTTTCTTTTTATTGTAATAAATGCTGAAATCACTCTAGTACTGGGAGCCTGCCCTCACTTTTAACACTGGTGACAGTGGGATGGGGACCTCTCGGAATCTCTGTTGGTCAGAGTGACTCTGAGATACGTACAAGTCTCTTTTCCCAGCCTGGCAGTTGAAGAAGGAGTCTGGATTCCTTGGCTGTGTTTTCAAGGCTGTTTATTATTTTTTTATCTATAACATTCTCTTTTTGGCCTGCTGAGGTCTGTTCAGCAGGTCAGTCAGAGGCACACTGACCTCCCTCAGAGGCAGTGTTGTCTTTTATACTAAAAACTATGTGTACATTATTTACCATAACTTCCAAATACCTATCACCTATGTTAGACAGTGAGTTCCTACCTTAAACCGATCCAAAAGTGCCAACATCACCCAGAAGATGGAGGCTAGGAAGAAGAAGGAAGAAGGACAGGGCATGCCCAAATTCCTCCATCTTGGGACCCCCAAGCCCCCATTCTAAAAATCCCAAAAATCTATTTTTCACCCTGTGACAAACAAACTATTATTCTCTTGACTTGTAACTCTTCATATAAAGGTGATAAATTGCTCCATGGTCAAAATCAAAGTCACAGGTGTCCTGGGCTCTGTGCCAAGGTCTCTGAGCCCCCTGGCAGGGGCTGGAGCCATCCAGGACGGCCAGAGGGATGTTCTGGGTTCCAACAGGGACCCAACCTGTGCAAGACACCCCTGTCCCCTATGAGAGAAATCCTGGCCGGCAGAAGATGACGAAGGGCCAGCAAGTGGACAGGTTTTTTGTTCATTCTCCCCAACACCTTGATGAGTGTTATAGATGGATAATGAGATGATTGGCTCTCGCAATTAAAAATTAACTATTGTGTGAATATTAAGAGAAGCTTTAGTGATGTATAGTTATGTTATTGTGGTTTAGATGTCCTCTGTTCTCCCCATGGTTCCCTTTCACCCCTGTATTGTTGCCTTGGTTGTCCAGGACAGGTAAAAGAAGGGATGCACGTGTGTCCCTTGCATGGGGCAGTTGGGAATGGAAAAGCTTGGGGTGATTAGGGGGTGAGGCATGGCAACACCTGAGCTCCAATCCAGTTACAAAAAGCAGTGTCCACTGATAAATGGCAAAGAAGAGCTGACTGACAGATTTTGGGAGGGGCCAGGGCTGGCTGATGCAACCTCCCAGGGGTATAAAAACTGAGCATCCACCTTGAAGATGAACCACCTGTGTGGTATCCATGAGGGGCAGTTCCCAGTGCTGTAGCTTTTTCCTTGTGTAGTCCTTTGTTATATTTTTGTTAAGGCTTAATAAACCTTTTTAAATTTTCAAAGTGAGCAGTAGTTTCTCCCAATGAGTGATGGATCCATGAGGAGCCTGCAGCAGCCTGGAGCAGCAATTACAGCCTGAGGTTGGACAGTGGCTCCAAAGGGACGGGTCAGTGCAGTGGAAAACAGTATCTGGTATTTGTTAGGAGGCTGTGATGGGAACACTGCTGCCTCTGGGGTGGGTATTCCCTGCAAGCTCCAGAGCTGGCTGTGCTCAGCCCCTCCTCCCCTCGCTCCAGGTGTTTCCTCCTCTGAGCTCGATAATGAAATCTGTGAGCCCGAGCCAGTTTATATTTAGTTTCCACCATTGCTGGCAGGGCCTAACAAACAGCAGCAAAACACCTCTGGTGGGTTTGCAGTCCCTGAGGCTCAGGATCTGCCTCTGTGGGGGCAGGAGATGGGGTTGAGGGATGGGAACAAGGACAGCACACATCTGGTCATGCCACGAGCCACTGCTTTGGACCAGCCTCCCCCAGAGCGATGAGATCCAGAGTAGTTTTGTTTTGGGAACTGTCTCTGGCTGTGCAAACTAATCCCATATAATGTCTGGTATTCCTGACCTGTCTCTGCTCCCTTAGTGAAGAAGCTCTTGCTGAGTGCAGGTGTCCTCCACCTTCCACGTCACTTGTTCCTCAGGCTGAGCTTTGCCTTGGTCTCCTGACCATGCCATGCGCAGTAGGTGGGATTCAGCTGCCTGGTCATGGGTTTATTGCATCAGCTGGGCTGTCCTGTCAGGTGTCTGGTACATCTGTAAGCTTTCTATATCCCACAGAGAGGACTCTCAGGCACAGGGTGGGGTTCCTGGGGTGTCCTGTGCAGACCCAGGAGTTGGGCTTGGATGTGGTGGTGTTTGAGGGTCCCCAGGATGAGGGAAAAGATGAGAATCTTGACTCCAGGTTTCAGAAGGCTGTATATTATATTATATTATATTATATTATATTATATTATATTATATTATATTATATTATATTATATTATATTATATTATATTATATTATATTATATTATATTATATTATATTATATTATATTATATTATATTATATTATATTATATTATATTATATTATATTATATTATATTTATTATATTTTTATATTATATTAAATTATATTATATTATATTATATTATATTATATTATATTATATTATATTAGAATTATATAATAAATTTTTGACAGACCAGAAGATATACTAAACTACAGAGAGAAAGGATACATCAGAAAAGTAGAAAAGAATAAATAATAAAAACTGTTGACAGACCAGAGAGATTGACACAGCTGGCTGTGATTGGTCATTAAGTAAAAATGATTCACATGAGACCAATCAAAGATGCACCTGCCACAGCCTCTGTTGGCTTCCACAGCAGCAGATAATTATTGTTGACATTTCTTTTCTGAGGATTCTAGGGGATGATCATTCCATCTCAGGATATTCAGTGCCATCCGAGAGCACCTCAGCTGGTGTCAGAGCTCAGCTGAGTTGGGCCCTCAGTCTCTGTTGGCTTCCATAGGAGTTTGAACACCAAATTTAAAAGGATGGAATAATAGAATGAATCACTGAGGATTTGGGTTAGATGGGAGCCTAAACATTACCCAATTCCAACCCCCTGCCATGGGTGGGGCCACCTTCCACTGTCCCAGCCCCCAAACTCCATCCAACCTGTTCTTGGACATTTCCAGGGATCCAGGGGCACCCACAGCTTCTCTGGACACCTGTGCCAGGGCTTCACCCCCTCACAGGGAAGAATTTCTTCCTGATATACAATCTAAACCCATCCTCTGTCAGTTTAAACACATCACCCCAAACATATTTTGTGTCATGGGCAGAATTTTAGGGCATATTTTAATTCCAGTGACAGGAAGCACTTATGTACTGGCATCCTGTAGGATATCTTGAACTCACCAGCCAGGCAGACAGAGAGGAAACTTTTGACAACTACACCATTGCATCTGCTCTTAAATCATCTCCTTGTGGTTGGGTAACTCACTGTCATTGAGGACTTTCTCTCTAGGCTTAAATTAGAAACATCACTGAAATTAATGGACACCAGACAAGGAAATCTTGATATTCCCAGAGTATTTGTGGCACTGAAAGTCATCTTGAGTGATGGAGATGAACTGTGGCAAATAAGGTTAATGTTCAAACCCTCCTGCTGAGGGAAGTTAATGCCTCACAGAGTTTTGTCATTGTAGATCCTAAACCAAAAGGCTGTTGTGTCAGGAAGTTGGTCACTGCTGATTAGATCAGAGCTGCAATGTGCTTCAAAACTCATTCAGTGTGTGTTTGGTGCAATGAGGGTGTGATACCTGTTATTGGTGTGATGTCTATTTAGTCACAGAAAGAAAATTCCAGTCATGGGGGCAGAAATTCCATGTTTTGCCACGTATATCTACATAACTGTGCACTTGCCCTGGAGAGTTATTTTAATGGAATCACAAAATGATGGAATGGCTTGAGTTGGAAAGATCATCCAGCTCCACTCCCTGCCATGGGCAGGGACATCTTCCACTGGATCAGTTTTTTCCAAACCCCATCCAACCTGGCCTTGGCCACTTTGAGAGATGGGGCATCCAAAATTTCCCTGAACAACCTGTTCTAGTGTCTCACCACCCTCACAGTAAAGAATTTTTCATAATTAATAACCTGAACCCACTCTCTTTCTGTTGGAAGCCATTGCCCCTTGTCCTGTTACTCCATGCTTTTGTAAAAGTCCCTTTCCATGACTTGAATTTTCTTTCTGTGAATAAATCTTTTTCCTAGGCTGCCTTCAGCTACTTAAGGGTCACATTCCAGCCCATCTGAGCACCTAAATGACACCAAGTTTGGTTTTCAGGGCCAAACAGAATACTGAGTTTTGGATTCTGAACTGCTTGCGAGCAAAACTACCACCCCAAAATTTCAAACCTGCCAAAACTCATCCAACCAACCTTGGGAATTATGAACCAAAGAGTTTGGGTAGTAAATTCCATATTCCTGGCTAGGAAGAACTGCCCGGGTTGGAGCTGAGGCAGTGCTATTTGTGCAGTGGGACTGCAGAGATCATCTGACCCACTGGGGACACCCCCCTGAGCATCCATCCCCAAAAGGTCCTGCTGTGCACACAGAAGTCAACACAAAATGTCACAGCAGGCAGCCTCCTGAACCTGCAGTGGGGAGAGAGCCCAGGCATAATTCTGAAATTGCACTGGAATTGAGATATTTTATCTTGTTACAAGCTCCAGCACATCGATTATTTCAAGTTCTTGGGACATTTGATTTTTTTTTTCCTTCATCCAGAGCTAACAGCTCCTGTGTCACCATCTGTCCTGCAGCCTGGGAGTGCAGTTGCATTGTTTATCCTCAAGGAGCTTTCTGTGGGTTTGAGGCCATCATACAATGCCAGCTGAGATGTATTTTTGGCAGGAGCAGTGACGTTTGACAGAACATCCTTCTTGACAATTTCTACAGATATTTCCATTTAAAATAAACTTCTGCTTTAGCCAGGATTTTGATTATATGCTCCCATGCTCTTGAGAGTTAAAGAACATAAGGAAATGCATTGTTAAGGAAAGTTTGTTTCAATAGGATCACTTTGAAAGAAGTCCAAACTAAGAGGTAAACTTTATTTTTTTTTTTTTTTATAAATTGAAAAATTGCCTTTCTTAGGAAAAGGGTATGTAAAAATTAAAGGGACTAAAAAATCAGTGAGACCTTGTTTGATTTCCACAAATTCCTATTCAAGAAAAATGAAAAATTCATTCTATGAGAAGAACAGCTGATACCCATTATATAAAGCCCAATTTCAAGGAGAATTCCTAAGATTAAAACAAGGATATCAGAGAACTTTTCATATTATAAATGCAGAAGCACAATAAAAGTCAATGTTTCCTGCCTAACAGGCATAAGAATGAGAAAGTGTAAATGAATAATTTTTAAGAGTTCTGAAATTAAACATTTTGTTCTCTGCTACCAAAATGGGAAATTTGAAAATTTAAATTTTACCTTTTCGCCCACTCCTAGTTTTGAAATGAACATCTAATGATTTGATTTGGCTACTGGAAGAGTACAGTGAAAAAAATATGAAAATCTGCACTTTGATAAACAGATTTCTTTATGGCATTTCAGAATACTTTCCTAAAGATGTAATGACAATGCTCCTTAAAAAATGGCTCTCAGAATTGCTGTTCCATTTTGACAACATTGGTCTTTGTCATTAAGGTTCATCATAAATTAGTTTTTCACCAACAAGGAAGGAAACTAATTTTTTGAGGGCCTACTTTTGAGCAGGGCTGCAGGAGCCCCGAGTTTTCTCTTATGCTGGAATCACTTCATGCCAGTGGTCAGGAGTCTGAGGGTGTGATGACCAACCTTGTTTCAGTCTTTGCTTTTTTTAATGAAACCCTTCTAACTAATGCTGATTATAAGTCAGTGATGAATCTGTAAAACTTCAGTGAAAAACATAAACCAGAAATATTCTTAAAAGCATGTGGGGTATAAATGAAGGGGGCCTGGGTCTAATCAGTGCAAGGTGGTGCAAAAAATGAATGAGAATCAGCTTCAGAGCAAGAATCTACATTTTTGTTCCCAAGCCCTACTTGGCAAATAGTCACTTGTTGTCCTCTGCAGGCAAATGACAATGTGTCCTCTGCACCAGTTTCTTTACTGAGCAGACACCATTTTTACTTACCAGAGAATTTTTGGGTTAATCATAATTTATAGAATGAAGGACATCCTTCTGGCTGTTTGGGTTGGAGACCCTGGCAGGGGGCTCAGAAACTTGGCACAGAGTCACAAACACCTGTGCCTTTGATTTTAGCCCATGGAAACAATTCCCAACTTTGTGTGAGGTGTTACAAGGCACAAGGGTTTGAGCAGAATAACAGTGAATTTGTCAGTGGGTGAAAAAGTAGAATTTTGGGGATTTAGAATGGGAGTTCAGGAGACAAGATGGAGGAATCTGGGTGTGTCCTGTCCTTCTGCTTCTTGTCCTCCATCTTCTACTGGGATGGTGACGCTTCTTGATTGGTTTAGAGTAGAGACAGACTGTCTAACATACGTGATAGGTATTGGAAAATTATTGTAAATAAAGTACAGGTAGTTTTTATTATAAAAGGCCAACACCACCCCAAGGGCAGGGACTGTGCCACAACCCGACCTGCTGGACAGACCTCAGCAGGGCAGACAGACAATGTATTAGATACGAGCAAATAAACAACCTTGAGAACAAGAGCCAAGGAATCCTGACTTCTTCACTCTCAGGGCTGGGAAAAAGAGACTTTCCAACACCTCAGGGTCATCTCTACACCAGCGACCTTGTCAGGACCCTAAAGATCATCTTGTAGACCCTAAAGGTCATCTAATAATCTTTTCCAAAATTGTATCTTCCCCCTGTAGAGCTGCAGACTATTTTTCCTCCACAACGGGTAAATATTTTAAAGTATTAATTCAGACTACTCTGTTTTCAAAAGGCACCAAGGGAGACTTGACCATGATTTATTATCATTCAGGGATTGGGGACATGGGTTGGTGGCACCACCATGCCCTTTCTGCTCTTCAGACAGATTTGCAATGGAAAATTCAAACAGATTCCTAACTTTGACCCCAGAGCTCTGGCTCAGCTGCTTAAAAATGTGTGTGGAGGTAACCAGGCCAGGCACAAACTTATTTTGGTGAACCTGGTTTTCTTTCTGAGGCATTGCCTGAAGATCACTTCACCTTTGCAGCTGAGTTGGGATGTGAGAATTGGTCCAACTTTCCTCTCAGAGCAGACATGGAAAACAGCTTTTAAGCACTTGCACAATTCTCAGTGCATCTTCAGGGCATGAAGGGAGTCAGCTTAGGAGATTTGCTGGTTAGAAATAAATAAGTAGAGTCAGATGGGAAATAAATTTGAAAGAAAGGAGGATATGTGCTCTTTGGGTGCTCAGTCAGGCTCTTTAGTTGGGTCCATCTTCATTTTCAAAGTCCTTCCCTAGGTGCAGGTGTGTCCAAAAAGGGTCATTTACAGCAGACTGAGCAGAGGGGATGTTCCAGGAACTTGGGAGGGATTTCTGATTTTGCTCTTGATGCAGGGAATTGAAGTTTCCTGTTTTCACATGTATTTGCCAGAAATACCTATCTAAATGTAGGTGACCTCCATAAGAACACAGAAAGTATCTGGTGGTTATCAGCTGCTTCACAGAGTCAGAATGAGTGTTACATCTTCATCTGGGAGATTTTTTTGGCTCAGAAGCTCTTCTCAGAAAATATAGTCAGTCAAAAATCAAAATATGGATATTGGTTGAACCAGAATGATTTTTTAAAATTTTTTTTCCTTCACAAAAATAGGCAAAAAAAAAAAGCAGGCAAAAAGCAGGAAAAAATTGTATCAGGTTGAGTCATCACTTTGGGTTTGTCTTAAAATGAAACATTTCAAATCAGGTGCCTTTTTCTGCTTATCCCTGCAAGCTCTTGAGAAAGGTCAGCTTAAATCACAGCAAAGTTTGCGATTTAGCACTTCAACTTTTCAGTTTGAAAGCAAGTAAAAGAGTGTTTTTTCAACATCTCTGAGTAATTTATTTATTAGTTTATAGGGTTTTTTCCTGTTTGACAGTGTTTCTCTGGGCAGCTCACAGGCAGACCTGGGGTACACTCCAGCAGGACCCTTGTTTGGAGGAGGATGTTTCTCCTTGATTAGATTGGACCCTCTTGACCTGCCAGCCTTGAGAAAAACCTATAATAAGCACATTTTTGACCCCTCTAAGCCTCCCTTGGGCAACTGGAAAAAAGGAATCTGTCAGTACTCAAAGCTCAAGGAAAAAAAGGGGGGGAAAAAAGAAGATACATTTTTGGACATTGTGGTAGCAGAATAAAAAAGGTGAAGGAAAACAGACAATTAAATCTCCTGTCACTTGTGGGTGAATCCCAAAGTATTGCTTTTGGAAGCAAAAAATTGTTAATTTAGCCCATCCAATGGGGTTTTTGGAGATGGGGAAGTGCCCAGCTGAGAAATGCAGAGCAGAAGCAAACCAGGGAAGGAGATCACACCTCAGAGGTGTGACCAGGCTCAGAGAGGTGCTGGGGAGGCACAAAGTCCCTGTCCAGCTGATAAGGCTCACACCCTTTGCCAGGCTGAGGACTTGGTGTGCAGAGCACTAAATGTTCTTATTCCTTTTGGAATAAGGAATTATTCCCTGGGAACCTGCTGGGCTGGGAGGAATGTGATTCTCCTCCCTCTTCCCCTTTATCAGTGCACCATTACTCCGTGGATTTGTAACTGTCCCGGATTTTGCCTTCGTAATCCTGACGCAAGCCCATCGGATCCGAGGAGTGAATTATGGCTTATTTTGGGACACTCCTCCTGGCTCTCCAACAAGCTGATTCCAGTTATGGCAACAAGAGGAACATATGTTTGGAGGGAAAAAAGCTGCAGCTGTCTCTGTGGTGATGTCTATCTGTGTTGGCAGGGTCCCTCACGGTGTTATTCCGACCCGTCTCAACCGCTCACTTGAGAGATGAGGCAGCTCAAAAACAGCCACAGAGAAAAATCTGCAACATTCATCAGCAAAAATGGACGTGTGGTTCTGGGGCAGAGAGGATGGAGTGGCCTCAAGTTGCACTAGGGAAGGTTCAGGTTGGATATTATGAAAAGATTTGCCACTGGAAGATTGATTGAGCATTGTAACAAGGGATGTGGCAGAATCTTTTTTCGAAAAACAAGACATGGCACTTTGTGATATGTAGTGATAGACAAGGGGGAATGGTTTGAAGCAGAAAGAGGAGAGATTTAGGTGGGATACTAAGAATAAATTCTTCCCTGTGAGAGTGGGGAAATACTGGAAGTGGTTGCCCAGAGAAGCTGTGGCTGCCCTACCCCTGGAATGTTCAACACTTTTTCTCCTAATGAGCACAATTCAGGGTTTTCAAGACAAAGCTGCTGTGAAGATTTCTATTAAATCTGTACATCACATCTTTGTGCACTGCAAACAGGTCATCCAGTCACCTGAGGCACACACAGACATCCAGAATGTGAGAATCTCTCACGAGAGAGGAATGCCATGAGAGGGAGCTGGAGAAATTACCTGCGTGCCACGGGGCTGAGTCACCCTGGGACTGGGTCTACTTATCAGGGGGAAATGGTACACGGTGGAACATTGTTTAAATGTGAAATCCCATCTGTGTCAGGGAAGGGGCAGAACGTAAATTACAGGCAGCAGAGGGAGGGGAGGGAGGCTGGCATGTGGGAAAGGCAGAGAAACGAAAGACAGTTTTAAGTGTGAATTCAGACCAGAGCCACAATAAAAAAGGTCTGGATTTAAGGAACAGTGGGGCAGAGGGGAAGCAAAAGAGCTTGGAAGTGTGGAAAGAGGAACAGATTAAAAATGTACCCGTGTTCTAATCAGTAATGGAGCCCATTGCTCCAGACATGGTCCTGTGAGCAAGGAGGTGTCAGCCCAACATCCCCCAACTCACCCTGTGCAAACTCAGAGCTGGACTCTGCTTTGGGCTGCAAGACAGATCAGGACCAAGGACTGAGCTACACCTCTTGGAGTGCAAGCCTCTCTGAGTTCCTCAGAGAGAGAGGTGGATGCAGGGGTTGAATTAAAGCCTTTAGGGAAATTAAGATATATCAAGCCACATAGATATGAAGTAGAAGTGCAGGTTTAAGTTTTAAGTAAGTGGAAGTGGAAGTTACAGTTTTAAGTTAGTAGAAATACATTTTAAGTCCCTTAAGAAGCTGTGTTAGCTAGTAAAGGCCCTAAAGCCTATTTTAAAAGTTCAGTAACTTAGCTCCAAACATAACAAAAACAGAGAAGAACCTTGCTTGCATCTCTAGAACAAATAGAACTATATGTGTAAATAGATAAAACTATTCATGTAAATAGATAAACTTATATATATAAATTTTAAGTAAGAAAACATTGTATTTGCATAAATAGATAATATTATATGTAGTTTTTAGGTAAGAACTGGCACTACTTTTGTATTCCTTTTGCACATTAGAATCAAGTTCAGATTGGTTTAGTAAGAATGTTTTAGAATCATATTTTTCGCTGATTGAATGTTTTATGATAAAATGCCCTGTAATGGGGGAAAGAAACAACAACCACAGCAACAAGAAGAGAAGGAAGGAAGAGCAAAAAAAGAAAAAAGAAGAAAAAAGGGCAGTGGTCCTTACTGCTGCTGCTGGGGGCATTGGACTCTGTGCCAAGCCTTTGAGACTGGTGTATTCATGCAATAAAGAGATTTATAGCAACCAAAAACCTGCTCGTGTCTATTTGAAGACCTGAGGCCCAACTAAAGCTCAACACACACCAAAGGCAGAACCTGATCCTACAAAAACAACAACAGGATGGGCTGCAGCAACTCTCCTTCCTCCTCTCCTGCAGCCCAGCTTTGCAGGCAGCCTGGGGTTGCTGTACATTTGGATTTTAATCTTGAGCTGTGGGTTAGTGGTAACTGGTGGATGACTCCTTGTCCTGCAGCAATGATGAAGAGGATCCTCTTCCTCCTGCCCCCTACTCAGCAATATCAGATGTGTTGTAGGGCTCTCTCTAATCACTCTGCTGAAATCCAGCATCTGTGGGATAGGTTAGCATTTACTGAGCCTTGTACAACATCTGGAGAAAAAGCAGCTCCAAAACAAACATCTCCAAAACAAGCAGCTGATATCATCACCAGGTATCCCATAGCTCTGTTCTGATGATGATGACATTGCACAGAAAAGCCACCCCTAAAATCCTGTCTCTGATTGAAAGTGCTCCTGGAAAAGGTCACAGAGGCAGCTGCTTTCTCTGCTGCAGCAAAACTGTTTAGGATGCTTTATAAGGAAATAACCAAGTGCTTTCTTAGCTTCAGTATTTAATGGAGACTTCTCTAAACTTCCCAGATCTACCTGCCTTGTGGCAGGAGAAGAAAGACTCTACTCAGAGTAGAGGAGGATTAAATCATTTGTAGGCAATTACAAGACAGCAGAGGACAGGAGATTGAAGCTGCTGGCCAGTGTCTGAATGACTGTGGCAATGACTGGGGTTTCCTGATGGAAAAAGGCAAACATCCCATTCAGATTCAAAGAGGCAGGTGAAAGGACCCAAGGAACTTAAATCTGATTGACTTTTCTTCAGAACTTTGGGAAATAATGGGATGAGTCCCCCTGTGAGCTGTTTACAGACATGGAAGCTTTTTAAAAAAGGGATTATGAACATGATTTACTGAGAGCAGGCTGTGTTTGGACAATTTTGACTCTTGGGATGAGCTGACAGGCAAGAGCAGCTGGTGTCTCCTACCTGTACTGAAGCAGCACGTCTGACATGGTCTCACGTGTCTGTGCACAGATTGGAGAGATGGGGACTGGGTGGGCAGACCATGAGGCTGCAGCAGCTGATGGACTTTGCTCAGTGAAGACAAAGGTCAACTGTGAGACAGCAAGAGAAAACTAAAAGTAAAAGCAGAAAAAGAAATTCTGTCTGGTTTTAAGGTGCAGTTCTTCACCATGGGCATGACTGATTATTGAAACAGCTTCAGAATATCATTGGAGAGGTGAAAAGTTGGACTAGAGGAGATCTGGTACAACGGAATCTAACGTTGAAATTAACTCTGATGATAATCAGGCTATGATTAAATGATGGGCGATCCTCAGTGTAATCTCACCTCCCAGAGGCCAGCTTTTTCTGCTCTCTACAAGGAGTATAAAAGTGGTTAAAAAAAACTATTCAAAGAATGACATGATACAGGAGGAATCACTGGATTTTATTTCCTTGTTCCTGAAGCCTGGGAATTCCAGCAGCTATGCTTTGACAGGGAACATAATGTACATAAACTCAAATATTTGCAAGGGAGAAAAGATAAAAAAAGTCCACTAATGAAACCTTATGCCCCAAAACGGGTTGAACTCAATCAAAAAGGGGGAAACTTGCAAAAACAAACTATAAGAAATGGCAAAATTTACAAAGTTCTTATATATGGTAAATACTTCACAGGCAATAAACTGGATGTTCAGAGGATAAATATACCATGCATTAAAAAGATCTTTAAAAAAGACTAAATCTAGATAAATAAGTGCTTAGTAAAAGACTAAAAGTGATTGAAGCAAAACAAAATCCTTAATAAGATCTATATGACAAATGAGGCATAGAAGAAACTCAATATCTGGAAGCTTAACATAAAACATCAATAAATTATGCCAACAAGATTTGAAGAAACATTTTACTAAAGGAATGAAATATCAATAAAACTTCACTCCAGTTTATTGGTACAAGAATCTGCCAGGGACTCTGAGGGACTTTTAAGTGGAGTAAAAGAGATGAAAGGGAGAAAGAGATGGTCACTGTGTGCAGCAGAAAGTTTTTGAATTCTTCCAATCCTGTTAAATATGGAGTGGATTCAGATGGTTCCTGATCTTGGGGAAGAAGAGGGAGAGAGTCAATCACAGGAATGATCCCTCACAGAAGGGTCAATAAAATAAATTATAACAAATCAATGAAAAGAAAGGAAACATGATTCAAGAGGGAATGGAGATACAAAACTACTGTATTATTAATCGTGGTGTGAAGCTTGTCACTTCAATCAGACTTAGCTGCAGGGGAATATAAAACAGCAATTGTGCTGGGAATTCTTCAGAAGGGCACCATGAGGACCTGGGAAATTAATGCTGACATCTGAATTAAACTCACTGGTGGGGTCTGCAAGGAGGAGCAGCATCCATAGTCCCAGGGCTAAATGCAACACGTTGGGGAAAAGGCATCCCCTCTTTTAGAGGAATTAATGCCCACAAATCAGACTGTTTGGAAGGAGTTTGTGAATATGTGATAAAATCACCCAGCTGTGTGGAAATGGGGAGTTGTCAGCATGGTCTTTCAACAGAGCAGTCAAAAAAATGAAGTTGTGGGATTAATTATTCTTGTAGATTATTAATTTATTAAAAGGTAAGAAACAAAGAATTGATTGGTTTTGATGACGGGAAACATTGCCAGGAGAGTCCTGCGGGGTTTTCCACTGGGAACTGTGTTCTTGAATGCACTTGTAAATGATTTGGAAAAGACTGACAATAAAAGAGTGATGAAATTTGCTGATGACACAGAATTATTCATGGTAATTGAAACTAATATTCCCATCAGGAGTTGTAGGATCATCTCAACACCGGGCAACAAAGAGACAGGTGAAACTGAGTGTTAGTAAATGCAAAGTAATGCACACGTGGGAAATGCAGCTCTAAATATTTATACACAGTGATGGTCTCTGGGGTAGCTATTTCCACTCACAAAAGAGATCTTGGCATCAGAGCCCAGGGGAACTGAATGTTAGGAATTACTGGAATAGTGAACAGAACAGAGAGTAACAGAATGGAGCTGCTTAAATCTGCTTGTGTAGTGTTGTCTTTGGTGTGGAATCATTCCAGTTTCTTTTCTGAAATCAAATTTTAGAGCCATGAAAGGTGGGGAGGAATGGAGAAGGTGAGTAGGAAGTGGTTACTCACTATTATTCATAATACAGGAACCAAGATACATCCAGTAAAATGACCAGGAGTGAGACTGGAAGAGAAATGAAAGGAAATACTTCATCACAAATGCCTGTATGACTGCAATTCCTTCTCTCTGAGTCACCAGGGTGGGATTCATCTGACTGAGCTTTAAGAGTAGATTCACCCCATTTGAACTGGGCACCTTTTGTGCCAGAGGCCACTCCTGAGCTGGGGACAGGCTCCACAGAGAGGCAGGATTGGTAGGAATGTGATTCACCTCACCCACTGGAGAGCTTTCTGTTAGCAGAGGTTGTGTAACACCTCATTGGCCACTGACTCTATTGTCCAGCTCCCTGCACACAAAACCACAGAATCAGAGCACGATTGGCTTTGGCAGGGACCTTAAAGATCAATCCAGTCCCACCCCTGCCATGGGCAGGGACACTTTCCACCATCCCAGGGTGCTCCAAGCCCTGTCCAACCTGGCCTTGGACATTTCCAGGGATCCAGGGACAGCCACAGCTTCTCTGGGCACCTGTGCCAGGCCTCACCACCTCATAGCCAGGAATTCCTTCCTTATATTCAATCAAAATCTACTCTTTTACTTTAAAACTCTTGTGTGGTGGTGTTCACAGGGGTCTCAGGATGAGGGAAGAGATGAGAATCTTGACTCCATGTTTCAGAAGGCTGATTTATTATTTTATGGTATATATTATATTAAAACTATACTAAAAGAATAGAAGAAAGGATTTCATCAGAAGACTAGCAAGGAAAGAAAAGAAAAAGAATTGGAATGATAACAAAATCTTATGACTGACCAGACAGTCCAAGCCAGCTGGGCTGTGATTATCCATTAATTAGAAACAACCACATGAGACCAATCCCAGACCCACCTGTTGCATTCCACAGCAGCAGATAACCATTGTTTGCATTTTGTTCCTGAGGCCTCTCAGCTTCTCAGGAGAAAAAATCCTAAGGAAAGGATTTTTCATAAAATATCATGGGTACACTCTTGTCTTTTTCACGTCCTTGTAAAAAGTCTTATTCCATCTCTTAACCCTCTTCATGTATTGGAAGGCTGCAACAAGGTCTCCCCAAAGCCTTCTCTTCTCCAGACTTCTTCATAGCAGAGGTGCTGTGCAGCCCTCTGAGCATCTTTGTGGCCTCCTCTGGGCTGGCTCTGAGCAAATGGAGCTCAAACATCAGGGATAAGAGCTCCAAGAGGAACACAAAAAGCAGGCACAGGTCCCATTTCCCAGGGATTGCCATGATGACAGGCATGTCCAACACAGCCGAGCTGCTAAGGAAAAAAAAAAAACAAAGCTTAAAAATGCTGTTACTTCTCCTTTTTTTTTTTCCCTTCTTTTTCAACAGGTTGACCTTAAAGGGCAACATGCTCCACACTCTGTCTGGTTTACAGGCAGATAAGAGCCACATCCTGGCTCTGGGTGGATGAAGGGGAAGATAAGTTGCTTTCATGGATGTGTCTGGGAAAGGGATAAATGATCTCCTTTATGGGCTCTTTGTTGCTCCTTGCTGGATCTGGGGCTGTCTGTGTGGCAGAGCAAACAGGTCACAGGGGAGATGCAGTCCATCACACAGGGCCATTGCTCTGTCACTGGGCTGCACACGCTGTGCCCACAGCAAGTGTCAGGGGGAAATGGATGGGGATGGGAAGCACAGAAAAAGAGCAGCAGTGCCTTTCTGCTGCTCCTGATACTGGGGGTAGAAAGGGACAGTGAATAATTATGCTCAGAGAACAGGAGCATCAATGAGATAAGGAAATCTGCTGTCCCTGCAAACAGGTATTCTTCCTAAAAATCACATCTGCCTGGTTTTGCCATGTGCCAGTCCTTTCCTTCCTCCAGCTTTTGATTCTGTCAGTCAGAGGGGGCAAGAGGACAAAGCAGCAGGCTGCCAGCATACCTGGGTTCATCTCCTACCTACTTTGCTGGGAAGGATGAAAAGTTGACAAGAAGGTCTCACAGATCTGTGTGCTGTGGCAGAAACATTTTTGAATGTAGAATCTGAAGAAGGAATAAAAATGAAATCAAGTTTTGGTCTAGAAGAAAAGAATTGCTGAGCCAGTCTCACTGGCTAACCAAGGAGGCAAAGGCTGTGTTGGTTAGAAGGGTTTTTATGGCTTAGAGCAAAGGATAAACCCACCCCAAACAAGAAGATGTTTTTACCAAGCACAAAGATAGCACAGGCAAACAAGGCAGCAAATGGTGCAAGTAGAAAAAAGGTCTCAGAATTTTCCACTGCAAGAAAACTGAAAACAACTTCTAGCTCAAACTGTAATGTACTGACTTTGAGTGACTGGAGAACAGTAACATGATTATGGTAATTATAGTAGTTATGATAGGCTGTAGATAAAAGTTAAAGGTATAGATTGGTTCTGCTGTATGAAGATGCTCAGCAAAGAAAAGTCTGTAATGCATTGTAACCAAACCCAAAGGGTCTCCAGGCCTGCCTGCAGCTGGAGCTGACAGCTGTGGGCACAGCTCTGTCACCCACCACCCTGGACTGCTGTAGCATCAATATAATATAAAATCAAGAAAATACAAAAAACTGCATTTTGAAGAGCTGCCTGAAGTCCCCCATCTCTCATTCAGGCTCTTACTCTACTTCTCTTACTCTACTTCTATCTCCTGTTTATTCCTGGGTGTGTCATTGTTTTCTTTTCCATCCTTCTTCTGTCCTCTCAAATATGAACAACATTTTTTTTTAAGTCTCTAAAGCTCTCTGGGAGCAAGCTTTGCTTTTATTGTGCTTTCATATACAATGCAAACAGGCTCTCTCTCAGGCTGCTACACATTCCAGCCTTATGAGTTGTGTTAGACAAGAAATGCACAGTAAATAGCAAAGCCCAGGTCAGATGGCTCCCAGAGGGTTTTTTTCCTCAGACTTGCTCAGTCTGAAACCTAAATCTCCTTTTCCCAGAGCCTCCCTTTCACCTCCTGTGTTCCTGGATGATGCAGAGGATCACTGCTTTCTGTAAGTCAGAGTTCAGCAGCCTTTTCTCAACCCAGCAGTGACAGAAAAATTGCCAGCCTTGGACTCCTCTCTGTCTCTTCTAAGCCCACAAACCCACAGTGCTGAAGGATTATTGATCAGCATCAGCACATCCCAGGTGGGCTCTCCCACCTGGAGAAATGTAGGAGTGGCCTGAGCCAGCCCTTCTCTTTTAATCCCCAAATTTTAAGGTCACAAATATGAGTATTTAGTTACTGCAGAACAGATGATGGGTTAATGAAAAAGTTTTTACTCATTTATAACATCAGAGATTGTGACCCCACCCTTCCTTGTACTTTTTTTAATGGCTTCCTCCAAGAATAAAGCATTCCTGAACACAGGTCCTCCCAGTAGCCCTGGGATGGATGTGTCTCTATTAGAGCAGATGGTGATTCACCCCACTGAAGGATTTTTGTCCTTTACAGTGTTCTTTCTGAGCCCTAAAAGTGCTTTTAACCAGCTCCTGACAGGATGTCAGCTGAGAGTGAGAGCGATTTATACCAATGGACTTGTGACTTGACCTCCACAATTGCTGAAAAAAGCACATTTGGAAGAGCAACTGGCATAAAGTTGCTTGTTCTTTAAAAAAAAAAAAAAAAAAAAAAAAAAACCCCAAAACTGAAAAAATATTCTGACAGGTATCCCCAGGGACAAGACACTTGCATGTTCTGGGGAGGAAAAAGAGCTTTTCGTTTTGGCAGGACAAAGGTAAAGGGTTTACTTTCACTAAATTCAGATTCCTCCTGACCTTGACCTGCTCATTTTTGCTGCCTGGATATTTCAAGGTGAGGAACAGACACCTGTAGGGATTTGCTCACCCACACAAGCTTGGCTGTCTGGTGTAGAAGGAGAAGAATTGCATCCTTGAGTTGCCTGTTTTGCTCTGTGCTGGCAGCTTAGAGGATTGCCTTATTGTCCTGGAAAAATCCCAAAATTCTATTTAAGAGCAATGTTGGGAGAAGCAGATCAGTCACAGTTTGCTCCTGGCTGGAGTTTTGGTAGGAGCCAGCTCCCAGTGTCACACTCTAAGGCTTGGAAGGGACCTCAGGGACTCTGATCCTTGTGCCATCATCAGCTTTAGATGCTCCTTATAAAACAGAAGCACTGCCAATGGGCTGAGCTTCCTGGAAAAGGCCCACCTGGAATCAGTGTGTTAAGTACAAAGAGAGCAAAGATTGGCATGCAGTGCCACCACTTTATTTGAAGGTGATCCTGATGTTTATCAATGACCAGCAAGAGAAACACTCCCACCACCAGAGGGGTCTGACTTTAGTAGAATTATAGAATTAATAAGATTTAATATAGCTCTAAGATCATCAAGTCCAAGTGTTAACCCAGCACCACCAACACAGGACAACACATCACCTGCTCAGAAGATAAAAAGGAGGTTCACTGGTGTGTTTTATCCAACGTTTTCTGAGGAATATTCTCACTGGAGCCAATGGGAGCTAAGAGTTGATGTCCCTGGGAAGATTTTGGAACATTTCTGTGAGCTGTCTCTCTGGATTTCCCCAGGAACTCCTGGTTGGTTAGCCAAGCACAGATGTTCCTCAGGAGGAGATGCTGACAGCTTTGCCTACACTTGGAGAAATAGACTGTGCCTACACAGCAATGGAAAAAGGCTTGAACATGTGAAAATCCATGGGTCAGGGCGGAGGTCCCTCAGCTCAGTCCAGGCAGGAGCCCAAACACCCTGAGGAGAGCAGAGTGCTCATTTCAGAGACTGCTGGTATCTCTGCTGAGCTCCTTTGTACCTCTGTGAGCCACAGAGGGGGATTAGCAGGGTTTCTATCCAAGCCACAAGTAATTTTATCTGCCAGCTAACGTGGTTCTCAGGGACAGCAGCCTCCAGCAGGAGGAAGATGCGGAATGCTGGCCGTGACACCTGAGTCAGCACTGTGCTGTGAGCAGGGGCAGAAGGAGCTGAGATATTCCAGCTGTGCCTGCTGCCCAAAGAGATGCCCCAGGAAAAGTTGCCAAGGCAGGTTTAAAAATCTGTCCATCTGCACACATGGGTTCAGCTCGTGTGTGTCTGTGTTGGTGAGTGTGCAGACCACTCTGAATGACCTTAAGGTCTTCTACACCCTGGGAACTGCTGAGCTAAGCCCTTCCAGTGGCCCCAATCCTTGGAATATCCATACAGCTGCCAAGGAAAATCAATGGAAAGAGATGATTGGTGGAGCCAGGCTTCTGACTGAAAATGGTGTTTTGCCACTGGGACTTGAGGCTGAAAAAAAGGCTTTAAGTGTTGAATGTGCTGTGACAAGAATTCTGTCTTCAGCAGGGGCTACTTTCTGGGTGTTTGACGTTTAATGAGTCCCCCTGATCAGAGAGACTGTCTGGGAGCTCTCAGGCACCTTCTGATCTGCTCTGTCCCACTGGAGGAGGAGCTGTGATCCAGAGGATGGAGTTTGGTCCCTGTGCAGCAGGGATGGAATCCATTGTTTCCTCTGAAAGTGATGACTCTGCCTTTGGGTTGGCATTGGAACTGGACTGTCCCTGACTTCAAAAGACCGAGAGGATCTCTTATCAAACATCTTCAAAAACTGTGAAAGGAAGACTGGGAAATGCCAGCCAATTTCCTCTGTTTTTGTAGGAACTTGTTTATGTTTTCCAAGTTCTAGCTCTGAAAAATAATTTGGCTTGAATTAATATGCAGCATGTTTGGTTTTTGCTGTTTGTGTGTATGTGCACTTTATTTGATTCCCAGAGGTTGCCTCTGCCTTGTTTTCTCAGAAAGGACTGGAATATTTCTTTTGCTCTTTTTCAACATTTCTCTGCATGTCTGGTGCAAATTCTCATTTCTTTCTTTGCTGCAAATGTGTGCCTAATAATAAATAATTTTAAAAAAGCAAACCCACCCCTTCTATTTCCTATTTTGAAGAAAAGCTACAGAAATGACTCAGAATTGAGGGAAAAACTGAGAATGGCTGTGATATAACAGGGTAGGGGATGGAGGAGGGGACTTGTGTAGACTCAATGTCTCTGTTGTGTTGTAAGGGAGGAGTTGTAAGGAATATCATCACCCCACAACCCTTTGTACCATGTCAGCCTTCAGTCCTACATTTTGGGGATGAAAAAGGAGGCCCAGCCACGAAACTGAGTCCCACAACTCCCCCATGGAAGTCCTCAATCAAATTTCTCCCCATTTCAAACAGGCCCAGGGGACAGAGAAGGGAATCCTCCAAGAGCATTCCTTGAATTTCATTCATGGAATCATGGGATCTTAAAATGGTTTGGGTTGGAAGGGAACTTCAAAGTTCATCTCATTCCACCTCCTGCCATGGGCAGGGACACCTTTCACTGGACCAGGGTGCTCCAAGCCCTGTCCAACCTCAGACACTTCCAGGGATGGGACATCTACCACCTTTCTAAACAGCCTGTGCCAGTGTTTCTGCACTCTTACCATAAAAAATTTCCTCTTTATGTGTAGTTGGAATCTACACTCATTTAGTTTGAAACCATTTCTCTTTGTCCTATCACTACAGGTTCTTGTAAAAAATCTGTCCCCATCTCTGCAGGCAAACACTTCACCACAGATTTCTGATCTTTAACTTCTAATTTTTCAAACTCACCACATTCCCCTCAAAAAGAAAAACCTCTCAAAATCTTTCAGATAGAAGATTCAGCCTTTTTGGTGAAAACCATGTTTTGTTGGTTTGTTTTTCACACTTCTGGGGCTTTCACAAAACAAACAAACTAACAAACACAAACACATGGAAAAGCCGCTATAGGAGAACACTTCCATTCACAAAACAAACAAAAATTTGGTCACCTGAAACAGCATCCACTCAAAACTTGGTTTGTTTTCCACAAAATTTTAGAGGGAATTTAAAATCCAATCCCTGACTTCTGCTGTCCCAGTCTCAAAGTACAAGAGGTTGGATGCCAACAGGAAACAGAGGTAAAGGTCACCCAGACCCCCCATGCAGGGAATCACATTTCAGGTAGGGGTAAGATTTATGTTGCTCTGCAATCTTCCAAGGATTTAGTTAATGTCCTTCTCAGTTTGCACTGCAGCTTACACACTGCTCAGATTAGCCATGGCTTTATATCCTACATTCCCACCCCATTTTCAAACTCTAAACTTAAATTCCACTTCTTGGGATTGGTAGTGAAGGAATTATCGGTAGTGAAGGAATTATCGGTAGTGAAGGAATTATTTAATTTCACTTCTGAAGTGGATGAGAATGGGATTTGCTCATGGACACCCCAGCACCAAGTCACACCAGTTAAACTCATGGAAACGCAAGTGTAAGGGCTGCTTAATTTGTTGTCCTTTCAATCATTTCAAGGATGGCTTTCTGATTTCCAAGAGAGCATGGAGACTTTCTTATACCTGAGAATGAGCAATGCTGCTTCAATACCTTGCTTTTTTTAACACATCAGCCTTCTGGCATGCTGAAGTGTGGCAGAAGGGCAAGTCCAGTAAGGGCTGCCTGGAGAAAAATATGGGTGAGGGGAGATCCTGGGGTTCTGCTGAGGCACAAAGGTTTTGAGGAGCAAAGCTGAGGACAGGGGCTGAGAAAAGGAATTGCTGTCAAAATAGGGGAGAGTGATGCATCTTCCCAAAATGGTTTTGAGGGTACCCTCACAGCCAGGGAGCAAAACCATTCCAGCCTTCCAGGCTGCCAGTACTTAAAAGGGATTGTAAAAAAAGAGGGAGAGTGGGTTTTTACAGGGACAGAGAGAGATGGGAAGAGGGGAACATTTTTAGACTAAAAGAGGAGAGATTTAGATGAGACATTGGGAAGGAATTGTTCCCTGTGAGGGTGAGCAGGCCCTGGCACAGGGTGCCCAGAGAAGCTGTGGCTGCCCCTGGATCCCTGGAAGTGCCCAAGGCCAGGTTGGACAGGGCTTGGAGCAGCCTGGGACAGTGGAAGGTGTCCCTGCCATGGCAGGGGGTGGCACTGGATGATCTTCAGGTCCCTCCCAATCCAAGCCCCCCCAGGATTCCATGACTATGTGTTTTAATTACCACTGGGCTCCATAAGTGAAGTCACAGCTATATTCCATCACCTCTCTGCATTAACCACAGCAACCTGAGAACAACCTAGGGGATGCTTATCTTGGGAAAAATGTTCCTGCAGGGCATGGGAGTGTTGTCATAAGATGGTTTGCATCATCCTCTGGCCCCTGTCCTTTCTTCAGTGCAGAAATGAGCAGCCACCCTTCCACAGCTTCTTGTTGAGGAACTGGTTGCTCTTTTCCTTCATCTTTGTATTTATACCTCCTCCAAAGCCTCAGCAAACAACAGGATCTCCTTGGCAAGGGGGCAAACCAGGGTGGGAGAGAGGCAGCAGGGACAGTTTCTGTTCCCTTGTCCAGCCAGGACTCCTCCCAGAGCACCATTTGGCAGCATACCAGCTCCTAGCTCTAAACATTTTTTTCTCCAGATTTTCCCCATCTCCCTTTATTTTCTCGTCCTCTTAGAGAGGTGTGTTTGTCTTTGGTAGGACAGGCTAACCCTGTCTGTAACAGGAAAGGCAACAGAAGTGTGGCTGCAAGCAGGCCCCAGGGGAAAGGTTCAAGCAGGGCAAGCACATGTAATATCCCTGTTCAGATATTTTCCAGCTTCCAGTTATTTTCGGAAGTTTGTCTCGCTGGGAGCCCCCGAGGGATCTCTCTTTTCAATACTTGTCTTCTACAGCCTGAGACCAGACGTCTCAATTGGAGACACAGCCTCTTAAGCATTCATATTTAATAACACTTATTTTTTAACTCCATTAAAACGTGCTGGGAGGTGGATTCCCTTCACCAAACAGGAGGGAAGTGTTTTTTTCAGGGCAGGCTCCGGGAGGGTGACTCCTAGGCAGAGATCTGAGCTGTGTTGACATGTGTATGTTACAGCTTCATCTTTAACCTCTGTCCTCATGGAGCCATCTGGGAGATGAGGCTGGAATTAACCTTTCCCCACTGCAGGACAGCCCACAGCTCTCTGCTTACTGGAAAGTTTTGTCTTTTCCCTTTTTTAATTACAGTGATTCCGTGCAGCTGTCGGCATCTTCCTGCTCCTCCTGTTAACACGAGATTGGTAAGGAGGGTCTCTTCTCAGGAAGGCAGCTGGTTTTTGTCATTCTTTCACTTAATTAGGATGTAAGCTTCTTCTACAATCAGAAATCACTTTGGGCTCCTTGCTGAGGACTCATCTGAGTTGGAGTTCCACACAGGAAAGCGATGCTCAGGCCCTGCCCACAGTCAGGGTTTGCATGGTGCAGCCAGCTAATATTTGTTGGATCTGGTAGCAGTTTTTACACACAAAGATGTGGTTTTGACAGTTTTTCTGCACTGCCAGAGCTGGCTGCCACCTCATCTTTGGCATTTACCAAACTTGGAGGGAGCACCCAAACCCAGAGCTGGATCTGGCCACCCTCATAGATGTGATCAACAGCTGAGCATGAACCAGGAGAAATGGGCAGTGAGAACAAACAAATAAAGCTATGAGATGAAATTCTTTCTCCATTTTAAATTTATGTAAACTCTTCTTATTCTTTTCTGCCTTAGTGTCTGGGCTGCTGCATCTCTCCAGAGCTTAGGGCCCTGTTTGTATGAGAGCACCAACAAGGAAAATCATCCTTTTGAGGCTGCTAATTTCACAGCTAATTGGAAAATACCAGCACAGGGCTGCTGCAGATGCAATGTCTGGATCCTATTTTAGATTCAAAATGTACCCTGAGCTCATGAAAAATTCACCTGGTATTGCTTATTGGGGCAAACAGAGGCAGAACCTGCTCCATGCCACTGGATAGTTGAAGGTCAAGAACTTCAGATCATGTATCCTGAGAGCTGGGAAAGGGAGAAATGAGGTAGCAATCCCATGTTTTCAGCAAATTTTATTGTGCTTTGTTCATGGTTATTGTTCATCCACAGCCACTGAGACTGCTGTATGACATTCTTGGGCTTTGTCTGTAAAGAACTGAGAATTTCTAGGAAAAAAATGGAAGCATTATATTATCAATAATGTTAAATGTAACATTAGATTCTAAATCCCACTGAAGTCAAAGTTTTCCTTATTTCATATGCTGGCTATTCTGAGCATAAAACACTGGTGAATTTTCAACATTCATTTGTGTCAGAAATATCTGGATTTTTCCCTGTTGTAGCATAACTGTGGAAAAGGAGCTGCACTGAGCAGCTTTTCACCACGAAGACCCAGGAAGGAAGGTGGGAGATCTCTGTGTACCTCTCAACTCACCAGGGCTCCATCTCTGTGGGTGGAAAAGGCCTTTGCTGGGAAGGGAAGCACATTTCCCTAGGGAGTAACCTCAAAGGATGATTAGATAATGCCTAATGATGGGCAGGCAAGCTCAGGGTCATGGTTTTGGGAGGTCCTCAGTGTGGACCCATACTGCAAACTGATGGCAGAGAGTCACTCCAGTGACACCATTCCCTGGGGAACAATGTGGAATGTAAAGCTGAGGACCTCTGTCATGGTCTCTAGATGCAAAGGCTTGGACTTGTGAGGCTTGAAAACTGTCCCTGCAAAGGCAATTAATGTGAATTTTTCCTTACAGGCCATTTTGCAGAAATCTGCTCCCACACTCTTCAGGGCCCTCCAGGTCATGGAATTATAGAGTCATGGAATGGTTTGGGTTACAAGGGACTCTTAAAGGTTGCTTAGTCCAACCTCCTGCAATGAGAAGGGACATCTTCTACTGCATCAGGTTGTTCAGAGCCCTCTTTGACCTGTCAGGATAATCATATCAATGTAATCAATATAATAATCAATAACTGAGCTGGATAATCAGGGATTTCCTTGGATGGGTGTCTGAGGCCACCTCTGGGACAGCTTCTGCCTCTACTTTGCTCACCAGAAGTTCAAAGGCCTCCTTCCTCTCCAGGTCCCCAGACAAACTTTCCAAACTGCCAAAATCAAGGACCAAATGTCTTGGCTTCTAGAGGAGAACTGTGGAAATGATTCACACCATTTACTAGATGACAGGAATGTCTCTGCCACTGTGCAGTGGAGATAATGTGCCATGGAGCCAGGGCAGGACACATCCAGAGGTTTCCCTCTCTGCTTGGCATCTGGCGCCTTTATCAGGGCTGACAACAAGAATATCCCAGAGGATTGTTTGGAAGCTGGCACCATCCCTTTAGCACTTGCTCAAGAGGATGTAACCACAAACTCCTCCAGATCTCCCTTTTTTAATGCAATCAGTTTTCAAAAGCCCTCCTCCTCATCGCCCAGCCTGACGGGGTTAAACACCTCGGAGGAGGCAGGAATGTTTCTAATCCCACTGATTTATTAAAATTGTCTAATGATAGCCAGCTGCAACAGATAAAACTGCTGCCCTGTGCACTTCAGAAAGGCCCTCCCTGAGCCAGCTCTGCATGGAAAACATTGGCAGTGTGTGGGTGACCTCTGGAACGTGGTGGTGCCTGTGCTGCCCAAAGCCATCCCTGGCCAGATTTCCAGCTGGGCTGCCTTCTGCCACCTCTGGCATCTTCCTTGCTCAGAGGATTCATGGCCAGAGGTGTTGTGGTGGCAGTGGAGGTGGGCATCAAGCTGCTCCCAAAAGGATTTCAAGTTATAGGAACAAGAGTAGAAACAACAACAACAACAACAAATTCATGGCAAAGTGAGACAGAGGGATTTTTATTTATCCCTGAAGGGGAAATGTTGGGAATTTACGCACACTCCTTTGGGGTCTCTACCTGATGATGTGGAAGACAAAGAGGGTGTTCACTAATGTTTTACTGCCCCTCAAATCCCTGCTGTGATAAGATCTTAGTGGTGCTTTGCTCATCCCCTCCCAGCTGCACTCCCTGGCCCACCAAAAGAGCTCTGCTCAATGCAGTGCTGCAAAACCTCACCTTTCAAGATCAGTGCTTGAGGCTGGGGAAAGAGGCAAAAAAGGCATCCAGATTTCTACCCTGCACATTTTTCTGCCTGTAATAAATGGTTGCACAAGGCAGAGTTCAGAGATCTCTGCACTCCAGGCCGAACCAGGGCTGTGCAGGACGTGACAGCTTTGATTTGTGCCTGTCCAGAGCCCACCAGAGACAAAAGGCAGTGTCAGGAGGAATGGAATGAGCGTGGCAGGCAGGCCCAGCAGTGCTCTTATCAGCTGGGGGAGGCAGAGCAGATCCCAGGGGCAGAGCAGACCAGGTACCAGGAACCAGATCTTAAGGTTGCATTCCTCACATACGTGGGATTGCCTGCGGTCCCCCCTCAGTTTTCTCTGCAAATTGAAAATCTAAAACCTGCAAGGGGAAAAAAAAAATGGTCTTAGTGAATAAAAGGTAATTAATTTTCTGCTCTGTATTAATCTATAAAGTAATAGAGCACAAAGAAATCCTTAGTCCAACTTGGAGGGAGTGTATTGTTTAAACCCCAGGAGGAGAAATGTTTAATTTAATTTCACAGGTAGCTATTTTGCAAAGCCTCTGAGGGAGGAAACTGCCAATACCACCACTCCAAGAATTTGACACGATATAATTTATGTTGCCTTTGTACTGAGAGACCTCAGAATGTTGCACACACATGTGGGCACCCCCCCACGCCCACAGAGGAACCCTCCCGTGAGCTTCCAATGTAACAACACAAAAGGAAGGGGGGGAAAAATGGAAAAGAGCAGTGGAGTTGGCCAAAGTCTCAACATGAGCCTGTGCTGAGCCAAGAGAGGGATTTCTGGTATCCCATGACCCTGTGCTGGCTCTTCCCTTGGGATCACATTGCTCTCCAGCCTGCCTTCATTTCTGCAAGGATTAAGACACAAATAATGACTACAGGAATGATGTTTTATAGAATCACAGAATGTCCTGAGCTGGGGGACTCCCAAGCATCACCAGTGCAGCTCCTGGCCCTGCACAGACACCCCAACAACCCCACCCTGTGCATCCCTGGGAACATTTTCCAAGTGCTCCTGAAGCTTTCACAGCCTTGGGAATGTGGCCATTCCCTGGAGAGCCACCACCCTCTGGGAGATGAACCTTTCCTGATATCCAGCTAAACCCCCCAAACCCAGCTCTATGCCATTTTTTGCCACTCTTGGTGGCCTGTCAGAATGGCACAGCCATGCCAAGGCAGCACAGCCTGTGCCCAGTGCTGATACCAGCAGAAGTCACTGCCCTCAGGGTAAGACAGGGCACCTCCACACACCGTTCCCTCTCCTTTCACTCTCCCATCCATTCCAAACCTGAGGGAGTTTGCTGTGAACAGTGAGAGGTTTCAGTTTGCAGGGACAGAAAGCACTAATAATGCCAAAGGCAGCCTAAAACTTGAATCCAAGCCCCAAGGGCTGTGATGGTTCAGTGCCTTCTGGCAGAAATTTTATTTCATTACTCCTCTGGGGCTTGATTTACCCTTATCTTAAAATGGGAAGAGCCTTTCTCCCATGTTATTCCCATCAGGCAATGATCAGACCTGCCAAAAGATGGGACATGTGGTGCTTAGGGACATGGTTTAGTTGTGACTTGGCAGTGCGGTGTTAATGGTTGGACTCAGGGATCTTGGAGGTCTTTTCCAACAAAATGATTCTATGATTCTGTGGTCTCTCACACGTAGGGTGGTGGAATTTCAGAGTTGGTTTCCTCCTTCTCTCCTGCTGTAGCTGCTTGTCTTTTCCTCCAAAATCCCCACCAGCCAGACTCAGCTGGGGTGAGCTCTGACTTCCAGCCTGTTTGCACGTTGACCTCATGGAATCATGGAACTGTTTGGGTTGGAAAGAACCTAAAGATCATCCAGCTCCATGGGCAGGGACACCTCCTGCTATCCCAGGCTGCTCCAAGCCCCATCCAGCCTGGCCTTGGACACTTCCAGGGATCCAGAGACAGCCACAGCTTCTCTGGGCACCCTGTGCCAGGGCCTCCCACCCTCTGAGTGAAGAATCTTTTCCTAACATCTAAATTTCTCCTCTTTTAGTTTAAAAATGTTCCCCCTCATGCCATCACCATCTGCTCTGTAAAAGTCCCTCCCCACCTCTTTCATAAACTCCTTTCAAGTACTGGGAGTCCACAATAAAATCTGCCTTGACCCTTTTCTCCTCTGGGCTCAACAACCCCAACTTCCTCACTCTGTCTCCACAGCAGAGGTGCTCCAGCTCTGGAATCCTCCTGGTGACCTCCTCTGGACCTGCTCTGACAGATCTGACTGAGAAGGGGTGAGACTAAAGCACCCCATGATAAGCCAGGCTCAGGAAAAGGCACAGGAAAGCCTCAGGAAAAGGCACATTTCTCAGGCCCAGGCTGATCCTGCAGCCTGGGGTCTGCAGAGCAGACACTGCCCTCCCACTACAGCCCCGTAATGGGATTTTCATGAAGCTTTCACAGGAGTTTCTTGCCAAGGTCCGTGCTCTGTCAGGGTGGGACAGCACAGCCCACATCAGCCCCTCTGCTGGAGAAAGCACTGAAGGGGACTGGGGGTTATGTCCCAGGGGCATCCACTTAGCTCCTCTAATCCCTTTTCATTCCACAGCTGTCCCATGGCACTTTGCCACCCGTGAGCTTGTTGAGTGTGAAAGTCTCTTGCTTCACAGCTAGCTTTGCAAAATCTGCTCTGTCCCCGCTCCAAGATAAACAGAGAAACCCAAGCAGCCTGTGAGAGCAGTCTCCTGATGGGAGAGACCTGAGAGGGCAGATTAGAAAATAAAAGGAGCAAGAAATGTGTAAGTCCTGGCCAAATTATGACTAAGGCCAAGATAGGATAACGGCTTTCGGTTCTTTGAAGCGCGTAAACACCACGATGGGAGAGCAGATACGGTGAGGTGGAGGAGGCTGAGCAGAGAAAAACATTTGCTGTGGGCTAGGAGATGATTTGAGGCCATGAAGGAGGCTCAGAGGGAGGAGAAGGAGCCCTGTGGCTGTTGTCCATCCCACACGGACAAGCCCAGGTGTGGGGAGCGCTGCTGGATGGCGTGGCAGTGGCAGACCATGTGGTGCCAAGCCAGAAATACGCAAACTTTCTGGATTTCTCTGAAACTAAAACTGCCTGCAAGGCCTTAGAGCCTCAAAAGCCACCTTTAATCTGATACCCAGACCCTGGGGAAATTACTTCTTTTTCCCACAGAATATGGCCTCTGTTTGTTGCCACTCGCCTTGGCCAACAGGGCGGTGCCAAGCTAGAAATTTGCAAACTTTTCTGGATTTCTCCAAAACTAAAGCTGCCAGCAACTAGGACCCTGCAAACCATTAGAGCCCCAAAAGCCACCTTTAATCTGATACCCAGATTCTGGGTTAAATGACTTGTTTTTGCCATGGAAAATGGCCTCTGTATGTAGCCACTTGCACTGGCAGATCGTGTGGTGCCAAGCTAGAAATTTCCAAACTGCTGGATTTCTCCAAAACTAAAGCTGCCAGCAACGAGAACCCTGCAAGCCCTTACAGCCTTAAAAGCCCCTTTGAGCTGATACCCAGACTCTGGGGAAATTACTTCTTTGTCCCATGGAAAATGGCCTCCATTTGCGGCCACTCATCCTGGCTGACAGGACAGTGGCATATTTTGTTGGATTTCTCCAAAGCTAAAGCAGCCAGCAACTAGGACCCTGCAAGACCTTAGAGCCCCAAAAGGTGCCTTTGAGCTGATACCCAGACTCTGGGGAAATTACTTCTTTGTCCCATGGAAAATGGCCTCCATTTGCGGCCACTCATCCTGGCTGACAGGACAGTGGCATATTTTGTTGGATTTCTCCAAAGCTAAAGCAGCCAGAAACGAGGACCCTGCAAAACCTTAGAGCCCCCAAAGGCCACCTTTAATCTGATACCCAGAGCCTGGGGAAATGACTTCTTTTTCCCATAGAAAAAGAAGTTTGCGACCTCTGTTTGCGGCCACTCACCCTGGCCAAGAGGGCAGGGCTAAGCTAGAAATTTGCAAACTTTGCTGGATTTCTCTAAAACTAAATCTGCCAGCAATGAGAACCCTGCGAGACCTTAGAGCCCCAAATGTCACTTCTGTGCTGATACCCCGACCCTGGGGAAATGACTTCTTTGTCCCATGGAAAATGGCCTCCGTATGCGGCCACTCGCAGTGGTCGACAGTGCGGTACCAAGCTAGAAATTGGCAAATTTTATTTCTCCAAAACTAAAGCTGCCAGCAACTAGGACCCTGCAAGACCTTAGAGCTCCCAAAGTCCCCTTTGAGCTGATACCCAGATCCTGGGGAAATTACTTCTTTTTCCCATAGAAAATGGCCTCTGTATGCGGCCACTCACCCTGGCAGACAGTGGGGTGCCAAGCTAGAAATTTCCAAACTTTACTGGGATCAGATGGGAGAAGGCAGGGAAAGGAGGGAGTTGTTCCTGTGGTTCCTGGAAGCAGGGCTGGGTTTGCTCATTCCAGCCAGGGAATGCCGTGTCCAGGGCTGCATCACACCTGGCAGCAGGTCCAGGGAGAGGAATGTCCCCCTCTGCTCTGCTCAGGTGAGACCTCACCTGCAGAGCTGCCTCCAGCCCTGGGGTTCCTGACATCAGAAGGATGTGGAGGTGCTGGAGTGAGACCAAAGGAGGCCACAAAGACGCTCCCGGGGCTGGAACCAGGCTGGAAGAGCTGGGGGTCTTCACCTGGAGAAGAGAAAGCTCCAGGAAAACCCAAGAGTCCCTTCCAGGGCTAAAGGGGCCCTATGTAAGAGAGAGGGGAACAGCCCTTTTAGCAGGGCTGTACTGATTAGACAAAGGGCAATGGTTTTAAATGAAAAGAGGTTCCATTTATATAAAAATAAGAATTTTTCTACAATGAGAATGGTAAAACACTGGCACACGTTGCCCAGAAAGGTGGTGGATGCCCCACAACTGGAAGATTTGTGGACAGATAGGACAGGGCTTGGACCAACCTGGTTTAGTGGAAAATGTCCCTGCCCAATACAGGGGTTTGGACTAGAGGGGCTTTGGAAGGTCCCTTCCAACCCAAACTGCTCCATAGTTCTCTGATTTAACTAAGCACAGCTTGCAGGTTTTCTGCCACATCTGGGACACAAACTGTGCCTTTCCTGCCACATCTGGGACACAAACCGTGCCACAGGGCTGAGGGAGAAGAAGTATAAAACCCCTTCCATAAATTAAATACCTGAGAATATTTTTACAATGAGAATGGTAAAACACTGGCACACGTTGCCCAGAAAGGTGGTGGATGCCCCATAACTGGAGCATCTGTGATCAGATTGGACAGGGCTTGGACCAGCCTGGTCTAGTGGAAGATGTCCCTGCCCAAAACAGGGGGTTGGACTAGAGGAGTTTTGGAAGGTCCCTTCCAACCCAAACTGCTCCATAATTCTCTGATTTAACTAAGCACAGCTTGCAGGTTTTCTGCCACATCTGGGACACAAACTGTGCCTTTCCTGCCACATCTGGTACACAAATTGTGCCATGGCGCTGAGAGATGAAGAAGTGGTGTAAAACCCCTTCTGTAAATTAAAAACATAAGAATATTTTTACAATGGTAAAACACCGGCACAGGTTGCCCAGAAAGGTGGTGGAGGCCCCATAAGTGGAAGATTTGTGGTCAGATTGGACAGGGCTTGGACCAACCTGGTTTAGTGAAAGATGTCCCTGCCCAACACAGGAGGTTGGACTAGAGGAGCTTTGGAAGGTCCCCTCCAACCCAAACTGCTCCATAGTTCTCTGATTTAACTAAGCACAGCTTGCAGGTTTCCTGCCACATCTGGGACACAAACTGTGCCTTTCCTGCCACATCTGGGACACAAACCATGCCAGAGGGCTGAGGGATGAAGAAGCAGTATAAAACCCCTTCCGTAAATTAAATACATCTACCTTTAAAAGAACCTGGTCCCAGATGCCTGAGATCCCTGAATGCCCAGGGTGTAACCCATGCAGCCAGCCCTGGCAGAGCACCAGTCCCTGCAAAACAGTGATTATGTTGCAAAATAATCCCCAAACTTTAATCAGTTCTTAATTAAGGGGTGCCTCAGAACTAAAAGAGCACATAGCATTTAAATCCTTTGGTGCATTGCACCAAGAAATCATCCTCCTGTCTGCAATCCCTGGATTGCACAGCTTTCCAAGGGGGCAGATGAGTGAGTATTTCTCAAGCAGTTCTGAAGCCAACGTGACAGCACATTTAAATAACATTTACATAGGGCTGCTGAGAGATCTACTTTTTGCTTTTCAGCCTACCAAATCAAATAAAGTGAACTTGACACAGAAAAAAAAAAAAAAGCCTCCAGGATTTCCAAGCTCTGTAGAAAATCACCAGGAGCATTTTGGGAAACCTGGCTTCAGAGCCAAATCTGCAGCCTAAGCTCAGGCATCTGGGAGCAGTTTCACTGGTGGGATACTGCAGTGAAAATTGTTTCAGCCAGAAAGTCAGTGTAATACCAGAGGAAATAGAAGAATTGGTGTTGCTAAGCCTTTCAATTTGATCACATGTGTGTTTTGGATGTAAAGCCCCAGCTGCTGCAGTAATGGCGTGTCTTGGAATTCCTAGAATTGCACTGCAGTTGGAGCACATTTGACTGCGGAGAAAAATGGCAAAATAGGACAGCTTCCCCATCAGAAGGCAAATAAGTGTCTTGGGCAGGGCTTCAGCAGTGACAAAACTTGAGCAAGGGGAAGAGGAGATGCTGCCCTTGAGCAGCACATGGGGACCAACACTGAGAAACCAAAGGGTCAGCTCTAACTTTGGACAGAAGTTTTAGCATCACCCATCAGTCTGGGCATAAATATTTGCTTTCCACCTGCCAATGTCTTTAATTTCGAGGAAAAATTATGTATGATGGAAGGAGAGAGGACGGAGAACTCTGAGTTGTTTTGGAAGTGGGACCTGTGCTGTGCAAAGTGCCCTTTCAAAAGGGCTTGCAGAGAGAGTCAGAGGCAAAACTCATTGAAACAGAAGATTCTGGGAGACCACAGCGGGACAAAGCGTGTGGAACAAGGCATCTGAGCAAGGATCATCCCAGAACAGCCTGGGAAATAAGTGTCTTGGGCAGGGTTTTGGCAGTGTCTTTAAAATAGGCAGTGACAAAACTTGAGCAAGGGGAAGAGGAGATGCTGCCCTTGAGCAGCACATGGGGACCAACACTGAGATACCAAAGGGTCAGCTCTAACCCTGGACAGAAGTTTTAGCATCACCCACCAGTCTGGGCATAAATGTTTACTTTCCACTTCTTTAATTTAGAGGGAAAAATATCCATGGTGGAAGGAGAGAGGACGGAGAACTCTGAGGTGTTTTGGAAGTGGGACCTGTGCTGTGCAAAGCCCACCTTCACCTGAGGGCTCTGCAGGAACACGGAGTGAAGCTGTCAGTGCCCTTGCATAAGGGCTTGCAGAGAGAGTTGGAGGCAAAACTCATTGAAACAGAAGATTTTGGGAGACCACAGTGGGACAAAGTGTGTGGAACAAGGCACCTGAGCAAGTATCACCCCAGAACAGCCTGGGGTGGGGACAGAAAAGGAGCAACATTTTATTGTCACTCCTTACCATCAGATTGCAGGGAATCTCCCTCTGCAAGAGCTGGGAGCCCTTCTGCTGCCAGACAAATCCTGGCAGAGCCACATCCCCTCCCAGGTGCTGACAGGGCTGTGAGCTGGGGGCTCTGTGTTGATGTGAGGCCAAGACAGCCTGGGATGGATTTTTTTTAATTTATTTTTTTTTTCCACGCTGCAAAGGTATCAGCAAATAGTTTCTCCTCGTTCAGTCTGGGAAAAGAGCTGCAGCTGAGAGCAGAGGGGCTCTCTGCAGCTTGGGGGGGTGCAGTGTAATCCAGACAGCGTGGGAAAATCCTGGGAGTGACCCCAGAGAGAGGAGGAGGAGGAGGCTGGGGGCAGGACATGGCCTCGCTTCACAGAAGGGCAGGTTACACAAACATCTGCCAGGGGGCCAGAGGAGAGCTGATCCTGCCCTGGGGGATGTCATGGGCTCTGTGACCTTTCCAGGCCCCTTCCCACCCTCTGAGGCTGCGGGCAGGGGGCTGGGTGCAATAAACCCCCTCTGGCTGCAGGGAAGGGGGTGTGGGACAGTCCTTCCCTGGGTACAGGCAGCGCCACCACCACGAGTCCCACAGCTGGCTGGGACCTGGTTTGGGTGAACAAACTGGGGACTCATTGGTGTCTGCAGCCCTGCTCAGCTGCATTTGGGGCTTCTTTGCTGCATTATCCATGGATTTCGACCTGGAGAGGCTGGGCTGAGACTTTCAAAGAGAGAGAACTGAGGTGAGATGTCTTAATGTGGAAAAATAAAATAAACTGGATGTCACAGACATCTTTTATGAAAAATCCTTTCCTTAGGATTTTTCCTCCTGAGAAGCTGATAAGCCTCAGGAAAAAAATGCAAACAATGGTTATCTGCTGCTGTGGAATGCAACAGGTGAGCCTGTGATTGGCCCATGTTAGATGTTTGTAATTAAATGACCAATCACAGCCCAGCTGGCTCGGACAGAAAGCTGAGCCCCAAACCTTTGTTATCATTCTTTCTTTTTCTATTCTTAGCTAGCCTTCTGATGAAACCTTTTCTTCTATTCTTTTAGTATAGTTTTAATTCAATATATATAATAAAATAATCAATCAGCCTTCTGAAACATGGAGTCAGATCCTCGTCTCTTCCCTCATCCAAGATCCCTGTGAGCACTGTCACAACTGGAGAGCACTGCAGCTTCCCTGGGGTTGTGATCTCTGCCACCTCCCAAGGATGGAAATCAAGGGCTCCCAAGGATGAGCTGGGAATCATCTCTGGATGATTTTGTGTGAATTGACAGCCAAAGCAGGACCAGGACACAAAGCACAGCAGGAAATTGGGAAAAGTGTAGGTGCTGCCACCAAAGCTGAGTGATTTGACCAAGGTCATGCAGAGTCATGGTGCACTCCTGGAAAAGCTGTGGCTGCTCCTGGATCCCTGGCAGTGTCCAAGGCCAGGCTGGATGTGGCTTGGAGCACCCTGGGGTAGTGGAAGGTGTCCTTACCCATGGCAGGGGTGGGACTGGCTGATCTTTAAGGTCCCTTCCACCCCAAACCATTCTGTGGCTCTATAATTGCGAACCTTTTTTAGGAGCCCCCAAACACTACAAAAACCCTGACCAAAAATTGCCAAGGGTCTTAGGAACCCTTGTGACCTGTAGCAGCCATGAGAGAAACTTCTCCCGACTTCACCAAATGGAAACATCCTTTTATTGCAGTGCTGGCTGCGAGCAGCAGCATCTCCTCTGGGAGCACCCCTCAAACCCCACAGAGGAGCCAGCTGAGGATGGAGGATGGATCTGGGCTGTGTGTGTGCCCTCAGAGGGAAGGAACTCAGGGTGGAGCCTGGGGAAACAATCCCAGCTTCGTAGTGGTGATTAAAGTGGAGTTAGATTGGAGCACCGGATCAGGTCAGATTAAACAATGAGGTCAGATGACGGAAAGGAGCCATCTGTGCCTTGTGGAGGGCTGGGCTTGCTCCAGGGATGGAGTGTGAGCCGACATCCCACAGCCTGTCACTGTCACCGGGGCCACCACTCCCTGCTGGCCGCAGCACGCAGCTCCCTCCTGCAAGGAATGCTGTGGGGAGCAGAGCTCTGCCCAAATCTTATCAGCTCCTGACAGGGAAATACCCCCCTCTGTGAGAGGGTGTAGGAACCCAGGGCACAGGGAATATTCCTCTGTCTGCTCTGGGGTGCTCTGACCCCCAGGGAGCACTGACTTTGGCCCTCATTCATGGAGAAAGTTTCCCAGACTTCAAGATAGACTGGAACCCACAAAAGTGTGAAATGGATTATAGAGAGCAGTGTAGAGAAATTAGTGATGGACATGGTGGTGGTTCTGTCTTGATGGTTGGATTTGATGATCTTAAAGATCTTTTCCAACCTAAATGAGTCTATGAAATGGAAAGGAGCAGGGATGGTGGATAAACACAGCAGTAAATTCAAGCAGAGTTAATTGGAAGGAGATCACTTGGTGAGAAATTCAGGTTTTGGGATTTTTAGTGTGTTGTGGATGGAAGCAACGTGGAGAGCAGAGGGTGTCATCCTGGGTTTCTTCTTCATGCTTCTTCTTCCTTCTTCTCTATGGGTTTGGGTGGCATTTTGTAATTGGGCAGAAAAGTCCCCATTGCAGCTTTGTGGCATCAGTTATTGGGTTAAAAGGGTTAAAAGGGAAAATAATCTAGGTGGCAGCTCTTAATTGGATAGTTCAGTCTTAAAAGACCTTGGAACAAGAGATTGTTGGCCATTTTGTGCCTTCTAATGAAAAGCTGCTGAACTCACAGCAGTGAGACTGTTTTACTGATAAGAAATAATAAACAGCTGAGTCTGAACATGAACTGCCATCTCAAGTGTCTTCAACCCAGACCCAGAGAAACCCACAACTGGGACCCTCTCAAGAGGGAAAGGCATGTCCACAGTCCCCTTCCCTGTCTCTGTTTCATCTGTCACCTGTGGAAGTCAGGGATGCGAGGAATGATGGAATGGAGTTTCCTCGGGCCACTGGGCTGGAGGGGTGGGAGTTCCACCATGGCCAGGGCACATGAGAATGGACAGGAGGGGCTTCGGGCATGTAGGAATGGACAGGAGGGGCTTTGGAGGGTCCATCCTCCTGTGTTCACTGTGGGAGTGGGGGGCACAAACACTGGCAGAGGTGGGAGAAACACCTTCTTGAGGAACTTGTGCAGCTCCAGCTGCACTTCTCACCCTTGATTTACACAATGAGAGCCTCCTTGGAGTCATGAGGTCTTTTCTTTTCCCTCCCCCAGCCCTGAGCTTACAGCCTGGGAAGAGATGCTTGATTTTAGAGAATTGTTGCTGTTTCTCCCTTCTGGCCTCCTGCATCCCCAGGCTCAACCCTGTGGGCAGTGGGAAGATGCTTCATGGAGCAGGGGGCTTCTGCTCTGGATCTCCTTCCAATTAACTCTGCTTGAATTTATTGCTGTGTTTATCCACCATCCCTGCTCCTTTCCATTTCATAGACTCATTTAGGTTGGAAAAGACCTTTAAGATCATCAAATCCAACCATCAACACAGCATCACCTCCATGTTCATCACTAAACCATGTCCTTAAGTGCCCCATCCACATGGTTTTGTAACACTTCCAGAGATGGTGACACCACCACTTCCCTGGGCAGGTTGTTCCAATCCTTTACAACCCTTTCCATGATTTTTTTTCCCCCCAATATCTAACCTAAACCTTCCCTGGTGCAACTTGAGGCCATTTCTTCTCATCCTTTCAGTTGGTACCTGGGTGACATTTGCTGTCCCTCACTTGGTTCTCCGGTGTTTTTGTCCCAGGAAGAACTGCAGGGACTTGACCAAGCTACCTGAATGTCACAGATATCTTTTATGAAAAATCCTTTCCTTAGGATTTTTTCTCCTGAGAAGCTGAGAGGCCTCAGGAACAAAATGTAAACAATGGTTATCTGCTGCTGTGGAATGCAACAGGTGGGTCTGTGATTGGTCTCATGTTAAATGTTTGTAATTAATGGCCAATCACAGTCAGCTGGCTCAGACAGAGAGCCGAGCCCCAAACCTTTGTTATCATTCTTTTCTATTCTATTCTTAGCTATCCTTCTGATGAAATCCTTTCTATTCTTTTAGTATAGTTTTAATTCAATATATATAATAAAATAATAAATCAAGCCTTCTGAAACATGGAGTCAGATCCTCATCTCTTCCCTCATCTAAGAACCCCTGTGAACGCTGTCACACCTGAACACAACTGATGTCACTGGAGATGTGCCAAAGCACCTCCAGTGTCCACACAGGAGTGGCAGATGTGGCACAAGACCATGGGAGACCTTTGCATCCTTTGAGTGGCAGTTTGGTGTCTGGCGGGACTCTGGTGACACGAAGGCTGACTTAGAAAGTTAATAATTTAAATTATTTATGAAATTTTTCTAATTGTTTTGATATTAAAATTATTATTTTAAATGAATTTTAAAAAGTCATTTAAACTTAGGACTGTCATTAACCATAACGACCCTTTTTCTACTGCGGGGCAAGAGCTGATAGAGTCAGGCTGGAGTTTCCCAGGAAGCATCAGGGGGCTTCCAAAAACTCTGAATTAACAAAGACAGCAGAAATGCTTCTCCAGAGGAAGGTGTGTGGAGAGGATCAGTCAGGACCTTCCCTTGGTGTCAGCAAAAGTTAATTTGGGATGATCCCCTGGCCTCCTGGATGTTTCCCGTGTTCTGCAGGGGAACACGTGTGGCTGTTGCAGCCTGGAGCTCTGTTGCCTGGGGAATTATCGACTGCACCCTGGCACTGGAAATCCCTAATCTCCTTCCTACAAACTTTGTGCTTATCTACAAAACCAAAAACCATGTTGGGTTCTTTTTGTTTTTTGTTTTTTTTGGGTTCTCTTTTAGGGACCTTGGTGATTTTTTTTTTTTTTTTTTCTCTCTTCATTTCCCACCCCTTTGGCACTGAGTGTGAGCCAGCTGTATAGTTTTAATTCAATATATATAATAAAATAATCAATCAGCCTTCTGAAACATGGAGTCAGATCCTCGTCTCTTCCCTCAACCTAAGATCCCTGTGAGCACTGTCACAACTGGAGAGCACTGCAGCTTCCCTGGGGTTGTGATCTCTGCCACCTCCCAAGGATGGAAATCAAGGGCTCCCAAGGATGAGCTGGGAATCATCTCTGGATGATTTTGTGTGAATTGACAGCCAAAGCAGGACCAGGACACAAAGCACAGCAGGAAATTGGGAAAAGTTTAGGTGCTGCCACCAAAGCTGAGTGATTTGACCAAGGTCATGCAGAGTCATGGTGCACTCCTGGAAAAGCTGTGGCTGCTCCTGGATCCTTGGAAGTGTCCAAGGCCAGGTTGGATGTGGCTTGGAGCACCCTGGGGTAGTGGAAGGTGTCCTTACCCATGGCAGGGGTGGGACTGGCTGATCTTTAAGGTCCCTTCCACCCCAAACCATTCTGTGGGTCTGTAATTGCGGACCTTTTTTAGGAGCCCCCAAACACTACAAAAACCCTGACCAAAAATTGCCAAGGGTCTTAGGAACCCTTGTGACCTGTAGCAGCCATAAGAGAAACTTCTCCCGACTTCACCAAATGGAAACATCCTTTTACTGCAGTGCTGGCTGCGAGCAGCAGCATCTCCTCTGGGAGCACCCCTCAAACCCCACAGAGGAGCCAGCTGAGGATGGAGGATGGGTCTGGGCTGTGTGTGTGCCCTCAGAGGGAAGGAACTCAGGGTGGAGCCTGGGGAAACAATCCCAGCTTCGTAGTGGTGATTAAAGTGGAGTTAGATTGGAGCACCGGATCAGGTCAGATTAAACAATGAGGTCAGATGACGGAAAGGAGCCATCTGTGCCTTGTGGAGGGCTGGGCTTGCTCCAGGGATGGAGTGTGAGCCGACATCCCACAGCCTGTCACTGTCACCGGGGCCACCACTCCCTGCTGGCCGCAGCACGCAGCTCCCTCCTGCAAGGAATGCTGTGGGGAGCAGAGCTCTGCCCAAATCTTATCAGCTCCTGATAGGGAAATACCCCCCTCTGTGAGAGGGTGTAGAAACCCAGGGCACTGGGAATATTCCTCTGTCTGCTCTGGGGTGCCCTGACCCCCAGGGCAGCACTGACTTTGGCCCTCATCCATGGAGAAAGTTTCCCAGACTTCAAGATGGACTGGAACCCACAAAAGTGTGAAATAGATTGTAGAGAGTAGTGTAGAGAAATTAGTGATGGACATGGTGGTGGTTCTGTCTTGATGGTTGGATTTGATGATCTTAAAGATCTTTTCCAACCTAAATGAGTCTATGAAATGGAAAGGAGCAGGGATGGTGGATAAACACAGCAGTAAATTCAAGCAGAGTTAATTGGAAGGAGATCACTTGGTGAGAAATTTAGGTTTTGGGATTTTTAGTGTGTTGTGGATGGAAGCAACGTGGAGAGCAGAGGGTGTCATCCTGGGTTTCTTCTTCATGCTTCTTCTTCCTTCTTCTCTATGGGTTTGGGTGGCATTTTGTAATTGGGCAGAAAAGTCCCCATTGCAGCTTTGTGGCATCAGTTATTGGGTTAAAAGGGTTAAAAGGGAAAATAATCTAGGTGGCAGCTCTTAATTGGATAGTTCAGTCTTAAAAGACCTTGGAACAAGAGATTGTTGGCCATTTTGTGCCTTCTAATGAAAAGCTGCTGAACTCACAGCAGTGAGACAGTTTTACTGATAAGAAATAATAAACAGCTGAGTCTGAACATGAACTGCCATCTCAAGTGCCTTCAATCCAGACCCAGAGAAACCCACAACTGGGACCCCCTCAAGAGGGGAAGGCATGTCCACAGTCCCCTTCCCTGTCTCTGTTTCATCTGTCACCTGTGGAAGTCAGGGATGCGAGGAATGATGGAATGGAGCTTCCTCGGGCCACTGGGCTGAAGGGTTGGGAGTTCCACCATGGCCAGGGCACGTGAGAATGGACAGGAGGGGCTTTGGGCATGTAGGAATGGACAGGAGGGGCTTTGGAGGGTCCATCCTCCTGTGTTCACTGTGGGAGTGGGGGGCACAAACACTGGCAGAGGTGGGAGAAACACCTTCTTGAGGAACTTGTGCAGCTCCAGCTGCACTTCTCACCCTTGATTTACACAATGAGATCCTCCTTGGAGTCATGAGGTCTTTTCTTTTCCCTCCCCCAGCCCTGAGCTCACAGCCTGGGAAGAGATGCTTGATTTTAGAGAATTGTTGCTGCTTCTCCCTTCTGGCCTCCTGCATCCCCAGGCTCAACCCTGTGGGCAGTGGGAAGATGCTTCATGGAGCAGGGGGCCTCTGCTCTGGATCTCCTTCCAATTAACTCTGCTTGAATTTATGGCTGTGTTTATCCACCATCCCTGCTCCTTTCCATTTCATAGACTCATTTAGGTTGGAAAAGACCTTTAAGATCATCAAATCCAACCATCAACACAGCATCACCACCATGTTCATCACTAAACCATGTCCTTAAGTGCCCCATCCACATGGTTTTGTAACAATTCCAGAGATGGTGACACCACCACTTCCCTGGGCAGGTTGTTCCAATCCTTTACAAACCTTTCCATGATTTTTTCCCCCCAATATCTAACCTAAACCTTCCCTGGTGCAATTTGAGGCCATTTTCTCTCATCCTATCAGTTGGTACCTGGGTGACATTTGCTGTCCCTCACTTGGTTCTCCGGTGTTTTTGTCCCAGGAAGAACTGCAGGGACTTGACCAAGCTACCTGAATGTCACAGACATCTTTTATGGAAAAGCCTTTCCTTAGGATTTTTCCTGCAGGGAAGCTGAGAGGCCTCAGGAACAAAATGCAAACAATGGTTATCTGCTGCTGTGGAATGCAACAGGTGCATCTGTGATTGGTCTCATGTTAAATGTTTGTAATTAATGGCCAATCACAGTCAGGTGGCTCAGACAGAGAGCCGAGCCCCAAACCTTTGTTATCATTCTTTTCTATTCTATTCTTAGCTATCCTTCTGATGAAATCCTTTCTATTCTTTTAGTATAGTTTTAATTCAATATATATAATAAAATAATAAATCAAGCCTTCTAAAACATGGAGTCAGATCCTCATCTCTTCCCTCATCTAAGAACCCCTGTGAACATGGTCACACCTGAACACAACTGATGTCACTGGAGATGTGCCAGAGTACCTCCAGTGTCCACACAGGAGTGGCAGATGTGGCACAAGACCATGGGAGACCTTTGCATCCTTTGAGTGGCACTTTGGTGTCTGGCAGGACTCTGGTGACATGAAGCCTGCCTTAGAAAGTTAATAATTTAAATTATTTATTAATTTTTTTAAATTGTTTTGATATTAAAATTATTATTATTTTAAATGAATTTTTAAAAGTCATTTAAACTTTTAAAAGTTTATTTTCAGGATGGATTTAGGCCACCCCAGGAGGAACTGTGGAGAGAGTGGGAAGCTGCAGATACGGTACAACTGTCATCTTCTTCCCCCATCCTTCCCATGGCCTAACGTTGATTTTTAAATGTTGGTGACAGCTTAATTCCTTGTGTGTGCCTTTGAGAGTTTTCTACTGTCATTAACCATAACGACCCTTGGCTGCTGGCAAGAGCTGATAGAGTCAGGCTGGAGTTTCCCAGGAAGCATCAGGGGGGCTTCCAAAAACTCTGAATTAACAAAGACAGCAGAAATGCTTCTCCAGAGGAAGGTGTGTGGAGAGGATCAGTCAGGACCTTCCCTTGGTGTCAGCAAAGTTAATCATGAGCTGTCCCCTGGCCCTCTGCTCTCTCCCGTGTTCTGCAGGGGAACACGTGTGGCTGTTTGCAGCCTGGAGCTCTGTTGCTGTGGGAATTATCGACTGTGAGGTGCACTGGAAAAAGCCCTAATCTCCTTCCTGCCAAACTTTGTGCTTATCTACAAACCAAAAAGGCCATGTTGGGTTCTTGTTTTTTTTTTTTTTTTTTTTTTTTTTGCTTCTCTTTTAGGACTTTGGTGATTTATGAGTTTACAGAGTTACAGCTTTTTTCTCTCTTCATTTCCCACCTCCTTTGGCACTGAGTGTGAGCCAGCTTCTCCTAAGAGGAGGAGATCTCTCTGGAGACCTGTGTGGCCTCAATGTGTCTTGAGATGGTTTGAAGGCGTTTTAGATGCTTCTTAAAGCAGTACAGCTCCAGAGGCCTTCTCCTCACAGCCTTCACCTGGCCAAGGAGCCAGTGTGGGGAGGAGAAGGATTTGGGTGTGGAAGCAGAAAAATGAACAACTCTCCTTTGGTGTCAGGAGATGAAGGAAAATAGAAATCTTGGCTTGCTTGTTGCTCAGAGAAGCTGTGGATTCCCATCCCTGTCAGTGTTCCAGGCCAGGTTGGACAGGGCTTGGAGCAGCCTGGGACAGTGGAAGGTGTCCCTGTCCATGGGATGACCTTTAGGCCCCTTCCAACCCAAACCATTCTGTGATTCTATAAAAAACCATGGAGGTGTTTGAGTCCCCATCCTTCAGCATGCACAGGCACGAGAAGGCAGACCTGGGGATGGCTGCAGTGCACCAGAGAATGGAATGTGACCCTTTAGGACCCCATCCCACCCCTCCAACATCAGCAGCATCCTCCAGATACCCCTCCTCAGGCAGTGGGAGTGTCTGGGGAATGCCCACCCACATATGTCATAGAATCATTATGGCTGGAAAAGGCCTCAGAGCATTGAGCCATTCTCAGGTCCTTGTCCAGAATCCTTCTCCAGCTCTCCTGGAGCCCCTTTGAGCACTGGAAGGGGCTCTGAGGTCTCCCTGGAGCCTTCTCCTCTCCAGGTTGAACACTGCCAACTCTTTCAGCCTGTCTGAGAAATGTGGATGGAATTTTTTCAAGATCATTATTCAGAACTGGAAAAACCAAAACAGCTGGTTGCCAACCCCCTCTGCTTTCCAAGGCATCACATCTCAGCAGCTGCCCTACACCTGGCCATCCCTGCCTGTCCCTCACCTTACCTGAATGCAGGAGAAAACCCCTGGCCAGGCAGGACCAGCTCAGAGCTCACTGTGAGCTGAGGGGAAGCTCTGACTCCCAGGGCAGCTTGGTTTGAACTTTGCTGGTGTCTTGTCCAACTCAGCTCCTCTCTTTCAAAGCACCTGGTGCTGCAGAGGCTCTGGGACTCCTTTCATAGAGCCCTCGTGCTGCTTGCCACCCCCGCAGAAAGAACATGAACCTCTAAACCAGCTTTGGGTTATTTTATGCCCTAAATCAAAAGGGTCGCACAGAGATCTGCTGTGGCAGAGTCCTGTGTCCTTTTTGTCAGAGGACACTTCTGCATTGACCTTCACAGAAATATCCTGTCATGGCACTGTAGGTTCAAAGCTGTCCTCAGTGGGGTCTCAGACTTGAATGGACATCATTAAAAAAAAAGGACAAAGGAATGAAGATATCTAGCAGCTGCTCTGATGGGCAGGCTGATGAATTTTCCTCCATGTCCTTCATGATGGTGATATAACAACCCATCAATTTGGTTTTTTTCCCTGTCACTCCAAATTTACCTGCTCTGTCCTAACTTGCAGAACCCATTCAATGCCATGCAGCACCTGTGAACACAGATAGGTAGAAAATATTTCTTAAGCAGAAGTTTGGTTATTTTTAGTATAAACAAAGGTGCAATGTTTATCTTGACAGGTTGAGAGAAGTGGGGCTGTTGAGCATGGAGAAGAGAGAGGGCTTTGAGGAGACCTCAGTGTGGCCTTCCTGTACTTATAAAGGGGATTATGGAAAGAGGGAGACTGAATTTGCACAGGCAGATAGAGATGGGAAGAGGGGGAACATTTTTAAACTAAAAGAGGAGAGATTAAGATGAGATATTAGAAAGAAATCCTTCCCTGTGAGGGTGGGCAGGCCCTGGCACAGGGTGCCCAGAGGAGCTGTGGCTGCCCTGGATCCCTGGAAGTGTCCAAGGCCAGGCTGGATGGGGCTTGGAGCCACCTGGGATAGTGGAAGGTGTCCCTGCCATGGCAGGGGGCAGGATTGGATGATCTTTAAGGTCTCTTCCAACCCAAACCATTCTGTGATTCAGGCTGATAAATGTCCTCCCACACAGATGAAGGGCAGGTGAGGTGGAAATCAAGGCGTCATCTCTCTCATTTGAGGTCCCAGACTGGATCAAAGGGAATGCCAGTATTCAGCTTTCCATCACCCAGCCTTTCCTCCCACCCTGGAAATCTCTCCATGCCCTGGTCCCCTCTGGTTGAGCCATGGGGGTGCCAAGTAGGAGAGGTTTTCACAGCTCTTCTTCTATCCTGAACAAACCATTTCTGGGGTGTCCTGAGCTAACCTGCTTTTATCTCATCCCACATTTTCCCTCAGCGTGGTGCCAGGATAAGAGGACAAATTTCTCTGCAATAAACGGCCAATTCTTCTTTTACATGTTTATCTTTTTGTGCCAGTTGCCTGATAATTTATTTCTTATTTGGAAGGGTTGGCACCAGAATAAACCACACCCAGTTATCTTTGTGTTTGCAGAGAATGGATGCTCCCCTTTCCCCCCTCCTTCTTGCCAACGAATTAGAAGCACACCATCTTCTGATGCACAAATTGCTCTGTCAGATATAATGATTTTTATCCCAGCTCTTAATTTGCTTAATATGTTAAGGCTGGTGCCAAATTCACTCCTGCTCCGATAGTCAATTGCTCATGCTCAAGCAAAGTGGGTGTAAATTGATAATCTTCCTGATTAACTTGCTGGGACAGTCTGCAGAGCTGAGGCATTGGGGAATCAAGCTCAAGGCTTGAATTTCTGCACAAATTCAGCTTGCACAGGCTGTCAAGAGATGCTGTGGCTGCTCATCAGGGTGGGCTCTGGTCTTTTTGGCCAACCTGCTGTGTTTGGGTTGTGGCAAGCCCAGGAGGATGCTGACATGAAGGCTCAGTCCATGGGAAAACACCATTTCTGTCTGGAGAGGGGAAGGAGGAATTCTTCCTGAGGTTAATCCTATACACAGAGTTTAAATATAACTCATCATAAAATTCTTTAAAGGCACCTCAGGGAGAAATCTGGGAGCAGTCCTTCAGGAGTGATCACAGAACCAAGTTCACATCATGATGGTCACTGCCATTCCTCCTCTCCAGGGATGCTGACTGCAAGGCTGGCATCCACAGCTTGGAGACAGCAGGGGTTTAACAGTGCTGCAGCCATGAGAAGAAACCACTCTGGCTCTTCCTGCTGCTCTCTGCTCTGGAAAGCAGCTCCTTTACCTCCACTGGGCTGTGAGTGCACAAATCAAGAGGAGGACACAACCCAGGGCAAAATATGTGTGTAATTCAACGCCTTCAGTGGGATGTTCTCTGCCCACACACAGCAGTGACTCCAGCAAACAGCAGCTGATAAATCTGCTGCTGCCTCTGGGTTGCAAAAATCAGCTTTTATTTATCTGCTGTACGTGGTGGCTCTTGATGTAAGAGCCAGAATGATGAGGTTTGTGCCTGCTGGAGATGACTTGGCCAGGAATTCAGTGTTGCTCACACAGGACTCATCAGTCATTGCAGTTATTTCATTTGTTTTAACCCCGTGCTTCCAGTGGCCACAGTTTCAGGTGTGGGAGTACTTTAAACTCTGTCCTTAAGCAATGCTCCTGTAGCTCCAGGCATCCCTGTGATGATTTTTATTTTCTTTTAATATAATAGAACAATATTTCATAGAATAATAGAATCATTTAGGTTGGAAGGCATCTTTAAGATCATCAAGTCCAACTGTTTGCGCATCTCTCGTTGAAAATCATCCAGCAGCTGGTGTCACCACAGCAATACTATCATCAAGGGACCTCAAACAAACTAAAGAGCCTTTTATCCTGGATTGGGGAACATTTTTAACACGGGAAGGTGGAAGAGGCTGCCCTCGCGTGGTGGAATTGGCAAAACATCCCTTTCTAACGTCTGGCTTTCCCAAGTTTAGGGGATTCCCTGGGAGAGAGAAACTCTGGAGGGGCATTCCCTGGGTCACATCTACATTCCAGCCAGAGACACTGGGGATTCAAGAGGTGAGGGAAGGAATAGCCCTCTCCCAAAGTTAATCTGGGAAAGAATCAGTCTGAATTAGTGTTGGTCAAATTAAAACCAAAGAAAAATCCAACACAAAAACCCCCAAACCACAAATAAAAACACAAACCAAAGAAGTTTCCCAAAGCAAAGCAAGATCACATCTCAGCAGGTGCTGTGACAAAGAAACAGGTTTGGGGTTTTTTCCCAAAGGTATTGAAACTTCTGTGCAACATCTGCCTTTGCTGTTACCTTGCTGTGTCCTGCTGTACCCTTGAAAACAGACATGGAAAAAACCTCCAAAAACCACAGAACCACAGAGCAGTTTGGGTTGGACAGGACCTTAAGGAATCTAGTTCCAAGGGACACATTCAAAACTCCATATTGAAGCTCTTTCCAACATGGTTTTGGACAATTCCAAGGATCCAGGGCAGCCACAGCTTCTCTGGGCACCCTGTGCCAGGGCTTCACCACCCTCAGAGGGTAGCAAATGCAGCCTTTCTTTGGAGAAAATTCAGCTGTGTCCCCAGCAGGAAGATGCTCATGGCATCCCCAGGCAGTATTTTTGCTTATCCAGGTGGAGCGGCTTTTGTTCCCCTCCTTAGCACCCCTCTCTTGCCACCCAAGGACATCTTCACATTTTCTCCCTTCACTTCCAGCTGTGAGATCTCCAGAAGAGCAGGAGGTGCCTGGGTGTTGGGGAAGATGGAACAGCAAAGCCTTATAAATATGATTGTCTGGCAAAAGAGGGGAGCAGGGACACAGCTGTAGGAAAAGTGGTGGCAGCCACTCCTGCCTACACCCCCTGGCTCCTTGTGCACTGATGGGCATTGTCCTCTCCTCTCCTTGGTGACAATCCTGGATTGGGAAGCTGTAGGGAGGGATCTCTGCTGTTTCTGGCACATTCCTGTGCAGACATGCCTGGTGGGGGCAGATGGGATGAAAAAACAGCACAGCTGAGTGCAGGGACCCTTCTGTGTCAGACTCTGCTGTGGCTGATGATAGCAGTGTGCTCTTTGTTGGAGTGGCAAAACTATTCTTTGTCTTCTCAAAAAGAAAAGAAGCCCAGAAGTTTCTCTTTTTGATTAGGTGAAAAAGACACCTCATAGGCTTAGGGGACTTCACCTCAAACTTAAAGACAGTTAATTGGACAGAAGCTAAAAAGTCTTGCCTAGGTAACCAACTAGAGAAAGGAGTGAACAAAAAAAACTAATGGCTTTTGTAAGGTGTTTTACCAGAAGCAAGAATGTCTGGCACCTGGCTCTGTTTTTTCTCTGTTTGTTATTTTGCCTTTTATTGAACCTTTTTGTTTCCAACACTGCAACAGAAGCCATCCTGCTAATTTTTATGCCTCCAAGAGTAGGTGAGCTATCTTGAGTGTTTTATAAACCTCTGAAAGCTTATTAGACCTAGCTGGATGAAGTTACTTCATCAGCTGATCCAGTTGAGGTCTTTGTAAGAGGAAAAGGCATCAGTTCTCCTCTGTAGAAATGAGGAATCAGCCAGGGATGAGCCTCTATCCATGGCACATCTGCAGAAAGTATGAAAGTCCTTTGAAATGGCAGATCCAGGCCAGGTCTCCATTGGTTACCCTGGTGTGCTTGTAAGAGAGGCAGAACATTTTCATTTCACAGGGGAGGGAAACTGAGGCACGGAGGAAAGGCTTGCCCCACGACCTGTGAGGAAAACAAATGAGCCCTGAGGAGCTTGTTTGGAGATGTTTTAATTATGAATTTTTGACTCTGTTGAGTTCATAACCCACACAAAGCTTTGCAGAAACAGAAGTTGGCAAGTTTCCTAAACAACCCAACAAGGGCAAAACCCACCTGAAAGACACTTCCATTTTCCTGGGAATCTGCCCTAAAAAACTTTCAGACACTTTATAATCATTAAACTAATTTGCATGCAACCAGGAGGGTGTACCATGTCCTCTCAGTCCCATGACATCACAGTGACATTAAAAAGAACATTGCTGCTAATTCAGTCATGGTCTGAGTGATGCTGCCTGAGGCAATGGCTGGAGCTGGGCCAGAGGAGGTTTAGGTTGGATATCAGGAAAAGTTTCCTCATCCAGAGGGTGGTGGGGTGTGATGGTGTTCACAGGGGTTTTCGGATTGGGGAAGAGATGAGGATTTGACTCCATGTTTCAGAAGGCTGATTTATTATTTTATCATATATATTACATTAAAACTATATTAAAAGAATAGAAGAAAAGATTTCATCAGAAAGATAGCTACGAATAGAATCAAAAAGAATGATAACAAAAGTTTGTGGCTCGGGCTCTCTGTCCAAGTCAGCTGGGCTGTGATTGGCCATTAATTACAAACATCCAACATGGGCTAATCAAAAATCTACTTGCTACATTCCACAGCAGCAGATAATCATTGTTTACATTTTGTTCCTGAGGCCTCTCATCTTCTCAGGAGGAAAAATCCTAAGGAAAGAATTTTCCATAAAAGATGTCTGTGACAGTGGGGCACTGGCCAGATACCCCAGGGAACAGGCAGAGCCCCAAGGCTGCCAGAGCTCCAGGAGAGTTTGGACAACATTCCCAGGGATGCACGGGGTGGGAGTGCTGGGGTGTCTGTGCAGGGCCAGGGGCTGGACTGGATGATGATTGTAGGTCTCCAGCTCAGGATATTCTGTGATTTTACGGTTGCAGTGCCAGAGTAACTGACCTCACCAAATATCCTGTATTGTGGAAGGAATTTTCCCCCCTTTCCCTTGCCCAGGAGCTGATCCCACCCAGTTTAGCGCCCTGTGTTCTGGGAGCTCACACTACTCACCCCCTTATCAAGGGTAAATCCCTCTTTCCGTGTCTACCACCAACATTTTACAAATCAGACCTCTGCCTTCTAAGCTCTTCCAGCATTTCCAGTGCTCTCCCTGCTAGCTGTGTGTGATGGTCTGTCCGAAATTTCTCTCATCTGTCTCATGATTTTCGTCATGAAAAGGGACAGAAACTGAGACCACCGAAAGATCCTGTTTAATATCCTGGTTTGATGAAAGTCTGCCAAGCTTACAAGGCCGAGACGTGGCTCCCAGCCTGCCAGGTAATTGTGCAAAGGAGCACCTCGACCCGCTTCACAACAAGCCTTGGAATTTTCCTGCCTCTCAGACTTGGCTGGACTCTTTTCTGGAATAGCCTTTCGGTGGTCCCCTCAAAAGACCCTTCATCTGTTCTACAGCCACTGTGACTGACTGAGATGGGAGAAGCCTCTTCCCCAAGGACTGAGACATGAAACTCTCACATAGAGAAAATTCCTTTTCTTCCCAAGGATTGAGACTGGAACCTGGGGGAAAACTGGCGGGGGGAACAGAACAGACTGTGATGTTTGCTTGCAGGTAGCGATTATTGGGACTATTGGACCAAGAAGACAATGGCTTCGGCCTGCAACTGATTAGAAACTACTGCATTATTTTCCACCCCTCTTTCACAATTCGCCATAGGATAAAAGCCCCCAGGTTAGCTAGTCCAATTCGAAGATCTTCCCCGCGCTTGGAACGACCCCTCGACTGACGGAATCTCGGCTGGACTCCGAAGGACCCTGTCCGTTCCACGTGCAGTAGCTATAGCCTCCTCTTTTCTCTTTGCCCCCTCTGCCTTTCCATATGCTTTCCCCACTTTCTCTCTTCTCCCTCACACGCATTTTGCTGTAATTATTCAATAAAGTACACTGTTTTGATTTTTGCTGCAAACCCCCTTTGCCGTGTTGGTGTTTTGTACCTTGAGGTCCTTGTGATCGAATCATCACGAAATCCGTCTGTAAGGACGGATCGTGACACTGTGACACTGGAATGAAGAGTTAACACAGCCCATCATGGAAAGCTCAGCTTTTCCCTGCTGTGATGTTCCCAGCTCTGGTTGTGTGTCCTCACTGGAGAGAGGGAAAGCATCAAACGGTGCTTGAATTGTGCTGAGGTGAATTCTCCTCTTCCTCCTGACTTCCAGGTGGCTGGGATTTGGGAAATTGAGCACTTTGCACTGTGGAGAGCAGCCAGCTGAGGGCAGGAGAAGCCCGTGCATCGGTGTTGGGTGTTCACACTGCCTGGCTGAGAGGAGCAGGGGGAGGAGATGGGGGGAAGAATAAAGCAGCGCTGCCTTCAGCGTGCCTCCTGCACTGATTGCCCCTATTTTATATCTCCACAAGTCAGGGTGATCCCAAAAGAGGGCCTGGAGGGAGGCTGGGATGGGAGGTGGTGGTGTTGAGCACCACAGGGCTGGAATGATGGAAGAGAAGGAGAGCTGGGGCTTTGCACTGGAAAAATTGAATGGTTTGGGTTGGAAAGAACCCTAAAGATCATCTCATTCCATCCCCTGCCATGGGCAGGGACATCTCCCGCTATCCCAGGGTGCTCCAAGCCCTGTCCATCCTTTTCCTGATACTTCCAGGGATCCAGGGACAGCTTCTCTGGACACCCTCTGCCAGGGCCTCCCACCCTGAAGCACAAAGAGAAGTCCCCAAGAGCCTCAGGGGTCACTCTCCAAAGACCATAGGATGGAGCAGCCCTGCCTGGGTGTTGGGGAAGATGGAACAGGAAAGCCTTATAAATATGATTGTCTGGCAAGAGATTTTGAGAATATGGAAACTATAAGCGAGATTGAAATGTAAGCAAGCTCTGAGATACCTCAGTTACCGAACAACTGGGAAACAATGGTATGGCTGGCTGAAAGTAATCCCCTTTTGATGAAACAACATCCTCTGCTTGCAAGCAAGTCCAAGGGTCAGAGCAGACCCTACTTGCTTGGCAGAAGGGGCCCAGAGAGGAATTTTTAGAGTTTAAAATGTAACACAGTATGGTAATGTAGCGATTCTTATAGGCTGTATGGAAATGCTGTAGGATTTGTATCTTGTACTAGATTGGTTAGTGAGAATCAGAATATTCTACACAGAAGATGATTTATTGTATTGTAATGGAAACTTCGCTCTCTTCTCTCTTAGCTCTTGCCTTTTACTCTCTTACCCCTTTTACACTCTTATGCTTTTACATTCTCATTCTCTCATCCTCTGTACCCCTCTCTTCTCTCGAGCCTGCTCTGAGCTGTGCCTGGCAGCTCCCAGCAGGCCCCTGCACCCACGTCCTGTGCAATAAACCCCAAATCCCAGCAGGGCCCTGCACCCACGTCCTGTGCAATAAACCCCAAATCCCAGCAGGGCCCTGCACCCAGGCCCTTTGCAATAAACCCCAAACCCCAGCAGGCCCCTGCACCCAGGCCCTGTGCAATAAACCCCAAATCCCAGCAGGCCCCTGCACCCAGGCCCTGTGCAATAAACCCCAAATCCCAGCAGGGCCCTGCACCCAGGCCCTGTGCAATAAACCCCAAATCCCAACAGGCCCCTGCACCCAGGCCCTTTGCGATAAACCCCAAATCCCAGCAGGGCCCTGCACCCAGGCCCTGTGCAATAAACCCCAAATCCCAACAGGCCCCTGCACCCAGGCCCTGTGCGATAAACCCCAAATCCCAGCAGGGCCCTGCACCCAGGCCCTGTGCAATGAACCTCAAGTTCCATGCCCTGGCTTCAGAGATCTCTCGTCTCCGTCCGTCCTGACCGAGCTATCCCCTCTTACACCTGGGGACTCAGGCTGGTGTTGGGACTATCCCACCCCAGCAAATGGTGGACAATGAGCCCCAGGCAGGCAGATGGAACAGGATATCCTTGCATCTCCCATCCCTTGGGAAGGATGCTGGCCAGGCAATGAGTAAAGTTCTTGTGATGGGAACAACTGTGAGTAGTGCTCCTGTATTCCTTTCCCATCCCAAGATGATGTGGAAGAAAATGATTAAAATTTGTTCTTTTACCTTTGATTTTAAGCCTGACTCTTAAAGGGGTTTGTGTTTTTATCAGTATCTTCCTCTCAGATTAATCTTTGGTCTTCAAAATTGCTTTGCCAATCTAGATTTTCCTTCAGCTTTGTTCCAGAAAGTTTGCAGGAGTCTCATAGCTACTTTCTGTGAGTGTTTTCACCTTAGCGGGAAGGAACAGAGTTTTGAATCTCTGGCAAAAATTGGTCTTTCTTCCTAGTCTGATGCTGGGACTTGTGTTAATTAAGAAATCAATCCAAATGAAAGGGGTTTAAATAGTTTGGCCCCTTTTTGCAATTCACCTTCTGTACTCTTGCAAATGTATGTTCTCTTGGAAATATCATATTTTCAGTGCTTCAACCAGCATCCATCTTCTCTAATTTTACTCATCTAAAAGTTAAGCTGCCAAATTGTAACTGATTACAAAATGTCCTTCCGAGGGTAGATTGAATTTTGCATTGACTGGGGCACATCAGCCTTTCCATTACATTGAAATATTGAAATAATGTTTGATATTGGCTGAAAAAAACCCCGAAAAACAACAAACCAACCCCACAATTGTGATATCTATATATTAGAAAACTGGTTATGTAGGAAAAACTCATTTCAGGTTTGAATCAAATACAAAGGGAAACTGCAATCCTAATATAACCATAGCAACGCAATAATATGTGCTTGAAATGATCTGTGTGGTCAAAAAGAGCAGAATATCTGAATGTCTCAGCTAGAAGGGCTAAGAAATGAGTATGGAAAATTAAGATTTGAAGAAGCATGTTTAAAGAGAGGTGGCTGTTGGGAACTTTCTGGGGTGAATGTTTCTGAATGTCCCTGAGGATAAAACCTTGATGGGAAGTAACTTTATGTACTCTAAGCCTGGATTTTAACAGAGATTTTCTGTGGGTGAATTGAAGCCTGATTGACCTGAGTTGGAACAAGATGTGCTGATCAGATCCTTTTAATGTTTCTTTGCGATGAACATCAACTTTTGGGCTTTCCTCAGCACTCAGACTGGGAAACCACCCCACATTCTACAACAGAGGGGGTTATGCCCCAAACCATAGAAACAGAGAATCACAGAATGGTTTGGGTTGAAAGGCAACTTAAAGATCATCTCATTCCATCCCCTGCCATGGGCAGGGACACCTTGCACTGTCCCAGGTTGCTCCAATCCTCATCCAACCTGGCCTTGGACACTTCCAGGGATCCAGGGGCAGCCACAGCTTCTCTGGGCAACCTGTGCCAGGGCCTGCCCACTCTCACAGGGAAGAATTTCTTCCTGATATCCAATCTAAATCTACCCTTTACATCTCTAAAATCTCTTTGGTTTTGTTCACCAACAGCAGAGTTTCAAGGTCCACCCCACCAGAGCTCTGCCCAAATGATTTCAGGAACAGCACATGGAAATAACACAGACCCATGAAAACCTATGAAAAATACCCAAAGCAGAGGTGTTTGCCATCGATTCAAGCATGTCTTGCACCCAGCCTGCATCCCTGGGGATGCACAGGCAGAGGAAAGGACATCTGTACCTTCTGACGGTGCTTGATTAGTTAAATCACCTCTAGGAAATAATTTGCCTTCTCTGTTAGTACAACACAGCCAATTTTCTTCTCCTTGCCCCAGGGAGGGAGCAGCAATGTCTGTCAGTGCTACAAGGCTGGTGCCCAAACCTGGAAATCACAGAAATCCTGTGCTTCAGTAAAGGATTCACTGCAGAATGGTGTAAAAAGCCACTGTATTGCTACCTGTAAATCCCTTTGAGGGTGCAGATTTCTTAGAGCAGAGAGCCTGACCATTCAGCAAGTAAAAGATCCATGCAGCTGGCATGCATGGCAAGGGGAAAATCATTTATGAGTGTTTCAAACTGGGGAAATCACACTTTTAAAACATTGTACTGATGGAGGGCAGAGGACAAAAAGATAACAGGGACCAGGTGGATTGTCCTCTAAGGAAAGAAAACCTGGATATCTCTTTTTCACAGACCCTCTTGTCCCAGCCCAGGCTCTGGATTTAACACCAGGATGCTCAAGGCAAAGCCATGGGGATGTGGGAGGTCAGGGAGCAAGGTCAGAATATGGGTTGGGGTTTGAGGGCAGAGCCTCAGGCAAAGGGCAAACTGCTCAGGTTAGAAACAAAGGCAGCATTTTTTTCTTCCTTCTTAGGATTCGCTTAAAAAAAATTGAATTAAAAAGAGAAACAGAAGAACAAAAGAGCGAGGAAAGAACGCCTGAAATACAACATGCAAGTCTGCCTCTGTTTAGGGCCTGGCTGGAGATGAAACCCGAATGTTTCTGAATTAGAATAAAAACAACAAAGTGAAGGACATTGTGTTTTGATGGGTTTCATTTTATCCTTTGATAATTTTTCATTTGTATCCCGCAATGGCATTTCATTTGGGTCTCTGCCTGACTGCACATTTTATTCTGGAGCTTGATTTCACTCTATTACTGCATACATCAGTGGCTCCCCAGATTCAGTAACTTGGTCCTGCTCCTTAGCAAATAGACATGTCTGTGCTGTGCTTTGCTGTAGATACTTTTACAAGCCATTTCCCCATTGTGCAGGCTCATAAATATTCCTCTGGCATGGCCTTTTCTTCTGTAGGGGGAAAAAAAAGCCCACGGCAGTGAAACTGAGAGTCAGTAAAAACTAACCAATTTGTCAGTGGCATCTTTGGACAATTAAGAAATCTTGTGTCTTTCCTTGGCTTTTTTTTTTATCCTTCAGAAGAATAGAGAAATACAGAAGTGAGAGGAAATGCACCTGCTGCTCATTTAACTTAATTAAAATCCAGGAATAAGGGGAAAATGCAGATGAATTGGATGCTTTTAATACTGGATCTTCTAAAAACAATAAACAACTGATATTAGGAATAACAGAGGCATAGAGGGTCTTGGCTTTGAGCAGAGGGGAGGGTTTAGAAAATCTCCAAGTCCCTTTAAGGCTCTGTTTGCTGATCCCACTTGATGCTGAGATTTGGAGAGAAGCTGTGTCAGAACACGAGTTCAGTGCTCTGTGTCTCAGTCAATCCACCAGAAAAATAAAAGTGCTCCTTCTTCGTGGCACAGGCAGTTAGTCAGGGCTCAGAACCCTGTGCCCTCCTCCTGGGAGGAGATGCTCAAGTGGTCTGCACTGGCTGTGCAGTGCATAAAAAAAGTGTGCATAAAAAAAGGATGAAGATTTGCAAATGTTTTCTGTTTTCCCAGGTTTCCCTTTTTGTCTAACATTACCATCAGGATTCAGAGGTGTCTCTGCATCCACCTCTTGGGCCTCAGTACAAGAAGGACTTGGACTTTTTGGAACAACTCCAGAGGAAACCACTAATTTGATCACAGGGCTGGAGAACCTTTGTTATAAAACAGGCTGAGAGACTTGGAGGTTTCAGCCTGGAGGAGAGAAAGATCCAGGGAGAGTTTAGAGCCTCTTCCAGTACCTAAAGAGGCTCCAGGAGAGCTGAAGACAGACTTTGGACAAGGGCCTGGAGGGACAGGACAATTGGGAATGGCTTCAAACTGACAGAGGGTAGGTTTGGGTTAGATTTTGGGTAAAAATTCTTCCCTGTGAGGGAGGTAAGGGCCTGGCACAGAGGAGCTGTGGCTGCCCCTGGATCCCTGACAGTGTCCAAGGCCAGGTTGGATGGGTTTTGGAGCAACCTGGGATAGTGCAAGGTGTCCCTGCCCATGGCAGGGGGTTGGAACTGGATGGGTTTTAAGGTCCCTCCAACCCAAACCAGTCTGTGGTTCTTGGTGTTCAACCTCTCTGGCTTTTCCTACAATACAGAGACAGAGTTTGGGGATCCATCAACACCCTCCAAGGCCCAGCCTAAGGGAGATGCCATCCTGAGGCCCAGCATGCTGCAAATTCCACTCCCGAGGGATGTGGAGGGTTGTGAATCTCCTTGGGGACATCTCTCTGGGGTCTCTGCTGTGCCACAGAGTTCAAAGCCAAAGGGAGAAAATGGGAGAAAATGGGAGAGGAGCAGAGCAGGGAAACAACACTTGGAAAAGATCTGAAGCTCCCAGCTAATGCAAATGTTCCCTTCACCATGTCCTACAGCATTTGGCCTTCCCAAAGTTGAAAAAATATCTCCAGGAACAGCTGCTTCCAGCATTTCCCTTTGAAAACAGTCAAATATCCAAGAGACTGTTTAGGGAGCTTTTCCCAGCCATATTTTAACTCCACAGTCCTGCCCATTAACCTGTTAATGCCTTTCATGTTTTCCTAAATAACCCCATTTCCTCTGTCCAACCCACACCCATCTCATGCTCAGCTTGGTTCCCTTGGTCGTTTCCATCTGGCCAAAATTTTTTGGTTCTGCAGGGAGAGAAGGCTGACCTGAAGTCAGGATTTTAGCTTCAATTTCCCTTTTCTATCAAAAATGTATCTCTACTGAATCTTTCCTTGAGCTCATAATTTCTGTTTCACACTTGAAGAACAGAATCTGTGTTCCAAATCCTTTAGATACCAGGGTTGTGCTCCCTCAGAAAACAACCCCTTCCTACAAATAGCAAATAGTTCAGCCACCCCAGTTACAAACAGTGTGATCACAATGCCAAAAAGTGACATTTCTTTTGGCTGAAATGATAAAGAATGGTGGGTTTGGGGCCAGGGAATGGTGGTTTGTGCTCTTGTAGTTCATGCTGCTCAATGTGGCTGTGATTTACAGCCTGTTGATGGGTACCTTGGGTTGTACTCTCCCAAAAATAGCAATCTGAGCCCCAAAGATGTGGCCTTCTAAATTGAGCAGCCAGACTGGAAAAAGGGGAATTATTTACCCATTTTGTATAAATTAATTCCCTGGAGTTCTGTAATTAATAGATGGAAAACACACTGTGAGCCTGTAGCCAGGTGAGGCTCTGAGCCCAGATCCCTGCCCAGCAATCACAAACCCTTCCCTCCTCTATTCACAGTGCACGAAGAAAAGGTCTCTGTGACCTAGAAAGATCATTCAGTGACTCACTTTTCAATCTTCCAGCGTCCTCTCGGAAGGGAGGAGGGATGGGGAGAGAGGCAGAGCTTTGCTTATTGTTGTTTTCCATCTTTTTAATTTGCAGCTACATCGCTTGTTAGTCTAAAAGCAAATTGAGACAAGGCTGGAGCAACCATCTCAGCAATAAAAGCTCTCTGCCAGAGAGACAGACCAAACACTCCAGGAAAGTGCAAGCAGGAGGGAAAAAATTGGCTGCTGGAGCTAAACAGCTGCTCAGGTTGACTTTGAAAGGCAGGTGAATCTCATGCCCTGCAGGGGGACAAACTGAGGGGACAAACTCCTTGATGCCATCCCCTGAGGGGACACTCCTTGATGTCCCCTCCCCACTCTTCCCACCTACATTTAGAGCCCCTTTTCTGCTCTGGGACTGTGTGGGACACAGCTGGGGGAGCAGATCCCTGTTGTGCCTAACAGGGATATTTTGCCAGGTGTTTTGTAAGATGGGAGAAGGTTGCTTGGCTGCTGTGATTAAAGAAGTCCTAATGCTTCCAGGCAGGCAAATTCCATGTAATTCCATGTAATTCCTTGTCATTCCTTGGCCAGGAACCTCTTTAGTGGCAGGGAACCTCGAGTCTCAGGTGTGGGAGAGAAGGAACCAAGTGTCACACTGGGGTTTTGGTGGGAGCAGCCACCCAGCAGGATTTCTGGCTAAAGGAGAGCAGCATCCTCACCTCTGGAACCCAAAAACTATCAATTCTCAATAACTTCACCTTTGCCTACACAAATATTGAAATTCCCAGCCTTTCATCCTAGCTTGGAGGGGTCTATGGAATGGAGAGGGAGTTTGTATGGTGGGCAGACAGTGATAGGACGAGGGCAATGGTTTCAAACTGAAGGAAGGCAGGTTTAAGTTAGATATCAGGAATAAAATGTATTCAAAGGGTGGTGAAGCACTGGCACATGTTGCCCAGAGAAGCTGTGGCTGCCCCATCCCTGGAAGTGTCCAAGACCAGGTTGGATGGGGCTTGGAGAATTCTGGGACAGTGGAAGGTGTCCCTGCCCATGGCAGGTGTTGAAACAGGATTATCTTGAATATCCCTTCCAACCCATTCTGGGATTCTATAACCACAAGTGTAAAAACTGGAAGAGAAATTTTAAAAAAATCTGAAATCTGGAAATATTCACATAACTCTAGAAGCAGAGGCTTCCAGAAAGACACAAGAGTCATCAGCCATCAGACTGGTGGCTTTGTCTTTAAGTGCTCAATTGCCTCAGGAAATGGGATCCCAGACATGATTCTCTGGTAGGAGCCAGAGTGGTGCTTTCCTTGGAGGTTTCCATGGGTAAATACAGAGTATTCAAGTAGGAGTGTGGAAAAAAAGGCCTCCTGAATGCTTTCACAGCTCAGCAGGGAATGTTCACTTCCCTGCAGAGCCTGGGGATGGTACCAGCCCCACTTCTGTGCTGGGGCCAGGATCTGCTCTTTGCTTTGAGGCTTTTCCTCAGCAGCTGCCTCCTGAACAGGGGTTGCATGTCATTAATGCATGGGAGCTTTTCCAGACTTATCTGTGCTGAACCTCTCAGGGCTCCCTCACTAAACCCCTTCTGTCTAATGAAGTAATTGGATTAATAGGCAAACAGCAAATCAGTGTGCTTAATTGATGTTCCCAGGTAAATCAGCACAGGTAGTGCTTGTGTTTAAGGGCTGTTCCTGAAGGAAAAGCACAACTGAATTAAATCCTTTTTTGCTGCTTTCTTATGATGTCTGAGACTCATGTGAAAGTTTATGATTTTCTCCCCATTTGATTTTTGCATGAGGAATAATTTTGGTGTCTCCTGTCCTGTTTGTATGTGCCTCAGACTCCTGAAAGATACCACGGGTGACTGGAAAACTGATGGGGCTGCAATATTGAATACTGAGAAGTGTGGAAGGGACCAATATTTAGGGATGGAGAATTTTTTTTCCTAGCCCTGGTTTAATTTGCACTCTTCATTTACCTGCATGTAGCTGAAATGCCTGTGGGATGCTTGAGAGGAAAAACACTTTTGCTACAAACCAAACACCCTGGCTCCTTGTTAGGGGCTGTGCAAGAATCAGGAGCTTCTGCCTCTGACCTCCCAAAGGAACATTCCCCCAAAGAGGGAAAATCTTCATGCCACCCTACTTTTCCTCAGGATTGAAAAAGCAAGGAAAAGAATTCACTTTTTCATTATTTCTGCGGTTAAAAGCAGAAACAAATATTCCAGGCTTTCCAGATCCCCTTTCCAGCTTCCTGTCACAGACAGAGCACTGCTGCTGCTCTTCCAAAGGCCTTTTAAATCAGGGGAATTCAGGATGTAATATAAAATATCCTAAATTAACTATATAATACATATATCCCGAAAAATCTCTTCTATTTATGCTAAATAATAAGATTTAAACCTTTAAGTCTAGTTCCAAGAACAAAGGTGGGGGGAGAGAAGAATCCCAGAGTTTGTTTTCAGAAACTACACTCACTCCTCCCCATTCCAACTCCTTAATTTGGTTTTTCAGAGACTCTGGGGAGACACCACAGATGAGCAGGAGAGGACAGGGGAGAAGAGAATGGCCTGGAGGAACTGGTCAGAGAGAGCACAGCAAGGACAAGAAGGTCTGGGGCAGCTCTTCCTCACAGGGATTTCTTCCTGCCCCAGAACAGGGCAAAACTGTTTGGAGAAACTCTGGGATACCAGCAATGTCTCCCTAGAGGTTTGTTCTGGATGGTGGCAGAGTCTCTGTTGCTCCTTGGGGCATTTAAACCAGGTCAGGGTGGCTCAGAGCCCGCGTTAGGAGGGCAACAGGCGAAGCTGATGCACAGGCAAAAACCTTTCTGCATCCTTTAGAGCAAGGCTTTTCTAGCAGCCCTTCACCTCAGGAGTGAAGGGAAAGGAATGCCTGCTCTGGGGAGTTATTTTGAAGTTTTTTTGCTGTCTCTGTTCCCTGTGAACAGTCCTTGTCTCTGGGCTCACGATGGCAGCAACGCGCTGCGGCAGAGCACAGCCAGGCACCAGGTGCTGCCTTCCCCCACCCAGGAATTCAGCCTCCTCCTGACACATCCCGGCCCTTCCCTAGGGCTGGAAACACCCAGAGGGCAGCTGAACCTGTCCCTGTGCCCTGGGGTGAGGAGAAGCCAGGCTGGACAGAAGTTGGGACCTTGCTTCCTTGCCACAAGCAAAGTCTCCATCCAAAGGAGCTTTTTGCAGCTGAATTCGCCCCCTTTTCAGGATGGACCCAAGGGGTTCCTGTTGCTCAGCCCCTGCTTTTTCCCAGCTGCTAAGGCAGTGGTGGCTTTGTGTGGAGCAGATCTTGGAGAAACGTCACTTTTGGGAGTTTCAGAGTGAAGGGACAAGGTGACAGAGACCCTGCTCCACCCTGGCTTTGGTGAGGAGGAAGGTGGCTTGGTCCAGCAGGAGAGGGCAGCAACACCCTCCGTGCTTGGTGTAACTGCATTTTGTGCCCAGTTTGGCACAGGTGCCTCAAGGTTTGTGCCTTGCAGAGCCTGTGGGTCACTCACAGCTCTCTCTTGGGCAGCAGATCCAGGCCAGACCCCACAGAGCATCTCCTGCCACCATTGAGCACCTTCCTCTGTCATCCTCCTGCACCTTCCTCCACCTCCTCCTGGCCTTGGTAGGACAGCAAGGATGGTGGGGCACAGCAGATTTCTTTTCTGGTCCATTTTACCATTAGCTTTTTATCTGGCCATGCAATGGCTGTAAAACCTCTCCCAGTGTAACCTGGGAGGGCTGTGAGCTCCCTCTGGAGCTGGGGTTGGAGCTTGGGAGGTGCTCAGGCAGGATTTTCCACAAGGCAGGAGGGGCTGCGTGAGGACTCCAGGCAGCACTGGGACAGAACAACAAGAAATAATTTTTAAAAAGGGTCAGCAGATTTACTTCCTTCTGATCTGGTGTGGATGCTTACCTGAACCTGTGCTGGAGCAATTCAAGATATTAATCTGCCAGAAACCAAATATTTTTTTTTTCCAGTTGGGTTTATTTTATTCCTCTTTAGAGAGCTGGACTGTCACACAGGTGCTGTGCAAGAGCCAGAGTGTCACCAAAGATGGTCTGAGTGAGGAAGGGGCAAGCTCAGAGGATTTTTTAGACCAGTCCTGCTGGTGTAGTGAAGCCACCCTTTCACAGGGCCAGGATGCTGCTGCCTGGGGTCAGATCCCAGGATTTGCTCATCCCTGGATGCTCAAGTGCAAAGAGAACCCCACAAGTGAGCTGCTCAGTGGAAAGCCATCCTCTCCCCTAGAAATAATGGTGTCACAAAGCCATCAGTGACCTCCCACGCACCAGACCTCTCCCCCAGAAGTCATGCAGAGGTTTCCCAACTCCTCCTTGTGAAGGAGCCTTAAATCACAGCCAGCAGTTGTCACAAACTTGCCATTGATTTCTGGCAGCTCGCGAATACAGCGAGTGGCACGGAGTTGATACTGCAGATCCATAATTAATGCTTTGTGATCCCACATCTGAAGGCCCTTTCACAGACAGAGGGACTGTTAAACTGCCCCTGAAGATGAGGGATAGAGTCGTGGAAGGGATTAACAGCCAAGCCAGTAATGAGCTCAGAAAAAAAACAACCCACAAGCATGGGAGATGAAAAAAAAAAATAAATCTGTGAGTGAAAAACATCCATTTATGAAGTGCTCTTTTGCAGAAGGCGAGAGCTGCTGAAGCCACCTAAAGTGCAGATATTCTCATTGCCTCTGGAAGCCTGAGTCAGACAGTTTGGAGCCTAGAATTCCCAGGATGTGGCTCAGGCAGACCTGGCTGGGAGGAGGTTTGGGGGCTGATGGTGCAGAGCAGTGACACAGCTCTCCAGGCTGGGGGATCCATCCCTGGGATTCTCTTTTTAGGAATGTCCCAGTGCTTTTCCTCATGGTTTTTTTTTTCACAATTGCATGGGTGGCTTTGGCAGGGGAAGAGAGTAAAAGGAAGTGGTGCAAGGAACAGAGTGAGGACCCAGCACTTGGAGTAGCCTGCCCTTGTCCAACCCCTTAATCCCAAAAATTCCATGTCCAGCAGAGAACCTTTTTATTGGTATGTCTTTTTGTTATAATGTCTGTGTAGAAGAGATTTTCACTGTTTCATCCTGCCCTGTTGTAAAAGGCTGCACCCAGAGCCCACCCTGTGGTGCTGGCACCCCCTCTGAGCTCACCCGTTGTGGGGCTGGTGACATTCAAGTGGCAGATGGGTCATTTGAGGTGTCCTCTCCTCACCAAAAAGGATTGAGCCTGGTCTTTTCAAGCTTGGTGATGGATATTCACTAAAACTTAAACAAAAAAAAACAAAAATATATAAATAAATAAACACATCTATAGAATAATCATAATTATATAAAAATAATTTAGGGGCAACAATTCCAATATTTTCATGTGGGTTGTGGAAAAAAAGAAAGAAAAACGGACAGTGGAGGGGTTTTGGGGACAGATGCAGGCAGTCTCCCTCTTAGGAATATTGTCTATCTTGAAAAAGGAGGGATTTATATCAGCTGGAACCAATAGGTAGATAAAGAGCCCACTTCAACAGGAAAAAGAAGCCATTATCCATTGCATAGTTAGCTTATGGGAATGAAAAAAGAGCATTTGGAGAAAATATCTGCCCATTAAATATGGAGTTAAGAGCTTGGCTTAGGCTCAGAAGGAGAAAAAAAGGCTTTTGATTAACCAATAAAGCCAATGGTGATGTTGAGATTATTCAGCGTTTATTGCTTTTATGAAAAGTGGGGGGAAAAAGGAAAAAATGAAAACAAAAAAAAGGAAAGAAGGAAAAGCCAGTCTGTTTTACATTTGTTGGGACTGCAGTAGATTGCTCTTGCCAGGGTAATAAACAGTAGCTTGCATGCATCATGCAAGGCTGGTTATGAAGATGAAAACATGCAGCTCTTTGGGTTTTAAAATGCTTGGAGGCATTTCAGCTGACAGTTCCCCCTGCTGATGCCTCTGTGGAGGGAAGATTGACTGCAATGGCCTCGTTTGTGGTTACTTAATCTCGGTGCAATTCTTCTCCTTGATGGATCAATGCGAGGCCTTCAGCTGGGTTATGACATTTAGATGGACCCATTAGAAAAAATCAAGAGGAGACAGATCCCAGGGCTCCCTGTCCATGGGGAAAGGTGGGACGATGAGGAATGTTTCATCCACTGAGGTGGGGGCATGAGAGGCATGGGGGCAGCTCTTAAGCTGCAGAAGACCAGCACAGAGGGAAAGGAACGTGCTCTTCTCCATGGGATAAGTCCGTGTCTTTGTTTGAAAAGCCAGGTGTCTGCTAAGAAAGGTAGGAACCTCCCCTGAAATGGAAAATGTAAACCCACTCCCTCTGAATTAATATAATTTTGAAATTAAGGAGTTCTCAGGCAAAGATATGGGAATAGGAATAACAGTTCTTCACTAGGAAAATTAAAAATACAAATGCAATGGTACAAAAAAGGAGAACAACCCACAGCCCGAGTGAGAGCAGGAGCTGCCCCCTGTGTGCCAGGGTGGGGGCACAGCCCCATCCCATGGGGGCTCAGCCCTCCTGCAGTGCCAGCTGTGGCTCTGCTGCAGCAGGGGTCCTGCACAAGGGGGGAGTTTTCCTCTGCAGCTCCAGGGCTGCTGCAGATGGGCCTGGGCTCCCTCTGGCAATGCAGGGCAGCAGAAAGCTGCTCCTCTGGCAATGCAGGGGGCAAAGGCTGCTGTGCTGGGCCAGGCTCAGATTGGATCCAGGTAGGAATGCTTGGCTCCTCCCCTGGGCGGAGCATCTCCCCATGGGATGCTGGAATGGGATCATCCCTGCAGGGACACTCAGTGGCTATGGACAGCAGAGATCTCCTGGAGGGAGGGTTGGCTGTGGGAGAGATAAAGAAAAAACTGCCCCATGGACAGAGAGAACTGCCCCACGGACAGAGAGAACTGCCCCACCTCTGACAGAACAGAATACACACCCCCAGCCACATCTTGTGACCTAAGACAGTCAGGGAACTCTACAGCTCTACAACAAAATCAAGGAAGTCTCAAATAATGACCTGTGAGTAATTTCCTAAGGGGACACTGGAGATGGTCTGGGAGGGACTGGAGGAATCCCACAGCACGTCAGAGGCAAATCAGCCTGGAAGTGCCCAGGCTTGGCACTGCATGCTAACACAGCTCAAGGTTCCTCCAAGACTTCACTATCAAAATCAAAGCTGTGGATGGCATAAAATGTGGAAAATCTTGCCTTTAAATGGACTAATTAACAAGAAACAACACTGCTCAGGCCTCTCTTACAGCAAAGCTAAGCTTGAAAGTGAACATAGACAAATATGAGTGATAAATAGAGGTAACTTATCTTTGAAACTCATTTTGAGATTAGCTGTTGAAATAACCTGCCGACGGAGCCACTGCATTCCTCTCCCCAAAGGGAGAGTGGATTGTCCCCAGTCAAAATCTGAAGTAAATTTTGGAGAGGTCAACATGATTTATGCAACAAGCACTAACTGATTTCCTGCTGTGGGCATTGTAGGAGCTCAAGGTTATCTGAGAGTCCTTTTTAGCCTGGAGTTATGCCCTGTTCCACTGAGTCTATCAGCTCTTGTGTCCCCTCAGCCTGGGGCTCTCTTCATTTTGAAGACATCAGTCGCACAGAACTGGACTCTGGCCATGCCCAGGACCTGACACCCAGAGCAGTCAGAGTCTCTTGCAAAGAAGGCTCCCCTTCTCTGGTCCTGACAGCTGAAATCCCATCAGGCTTCAGCCCAAGTTCCCTCATTTCAGCACTTTTTCTGGTCTGAGCCTGGAAAGGCATTAGGACTTTTCTGAACTAACTGTGAGCATCCTATGGGGCCCCAGTAGGGTTTTAATTAAAGCTTTAGGAACCAGGACAGATTAAAGGAGAAACAATCACTGCAGAAATCTAGTTTGGCTTTGCTGAGTAATAGGAAAGAAAAGAGAAAAGAAAGTAGCCCTATTTTTTTTTTTTTTTTTTTTTTTCACCTGTCAGAAGACAATAGAGAAGTTCCTGTCTGTTTCTCCCAGTGCTGCACATTATATGTGCTCCCCTGGGTGTTTTGGAGGTCCATGTTGTTCCTGAAAACAGACACATTATTTCCATGGGAAAGTTCTCACAGGAGACCATAAAAAATGGTCTCCCCTTGCTCAGCTCAGTCCTCCTGGCTCCCCATAGAATTGTAGGGACATTGGAGTTGGAAAAGACCTCTGTGACCTCAAGCCAAGGTCACCAGTGACCCATGTCCCCAAGTGCCACATCCACACAGCTTTAAATCCCTCCAGGGATGGGGACTCCACCACTGCCTTGGGCAGCTCTGCCAGGGCTGGACACAGCCACAACCACAACCTCAGTGGTTGTGTAGAAATGAGATACTCTTGGACTACTCCAAGCCTTCTTCCAGTGATAATTTAAAGTGGGGTAAACTGGACCAACTGCTCCAGAAGCAGGTCCCAGTTCTGGGACTCCTGTGGATTTTAGCAGGGGTGCAGCAGTGCCAGGGACTGTGCTGGGCAGCGCATGGTGAGGGGGAGACATAAAGTTTTCTGAATATTCCATCTAAACCTCCTCACAACTTGAGGCCATTTTCTCAATTATGGTTGATCTTAGAAGGTTTTCCCAGCCTTAATGATTATATTCCTCTCATCCTGTCTCTTTTTTCCCTGGGAGCAGAGCCCAAACTTCCCTGGATGCATTCTTCTGTCAGGGAGTTGTGCAGAGACACAAGGTCCCCCTGAACCTCCTTTTCTCCAGGCTCAACCCCTTTCCAGCTCCCTGAGCCACTCCTGGTGCTCCAGCCCCTTCCTCAGCTCCGTTCCTTTCCCTGAACAAGCTCCGGTCCTTCTTGGAGGAAGGACTGGAGCCAAACTCAGAATCTGAGGTGGGGCCACAATGCTCCCAGCCTTGAGCATTTGAGAGCCTCCAATTAGTGGTGAATGACCAGTGGGATGTGGGACTGACCCACAATCCTGCAGCCACCATCAAATCATCATCCAGCACCCCATGGGAGGAACTCACCACCCTTTAGTGAGAAACCAGCACCTCCAGGCAGATTTTAGCAGAGCCAGGGCATCCCTGCTGTCCCCAGCATGGCTCCAGTGCCAATCCTCCATCAGGGTGCAGGGATTTCAGGCTTGACCTCCTGGGCTGGGTCCTGCATCCCTCTCCCTCTGCCCCACAGTCTCTGTCTAATCTCTGCCTGCCTTCCCAGAGGTTCCCTGCAGCCATCAGCAGAAGCAGGGGCTGTGTGTGCTGCCAGGATAATTAGAGTGCTGCAGGGTGCTTAGTATGCAGGCAACGGCTGTGCTATTGCTGGGGAAAAAAAAAAAAGAAAAAAGAAAAAGAAAGGGAAAAAAAAAAGCAGCTTAAAAAAAAAAAAAGCCCATTTGCCCAAGCTAAAGAAAAACACTTTTTACCACTTGTTTCTCTGCTTCCCCAGGAAAGCCAAAGCTCTGCACAGAGGCACTTCTGGCTGCCACGGGAGGCTGGTTGTGCAGGGATTACCAGGCAATTTTTTGCCCCAAAACATGGCAATGCTTTCTGCTGATGGCTGCACAGGGAATGGCTCTGTCCCTCTCCTTTTGCCATGGAGAAGCCTGAGAGGGAGCAGGGGGGGCATGTTCTGTGCTCCCTTCAATAGCAAGGGCTGCACTGGGGTCTGATGGAGCTGAGACATTCCAGGTTTGTGTGTTTAGGGCCAGTTGTGCAATGCAGACGTGATGCCCTCCTGGTGTCCTTCATCCTACACATGATGGGAACCAGCTTGGATGTCCCTGGTGTGGGAAGCAGAATCCAGACACAGCCCCAGGGGTGAGTGAAGGGACATCTTCTACCCAGGGCCTTGCTCTTCTTCAGGAATTAACAGGGGAAATCACCTCTGGTTCAGTCTGCTCCACGATGAGAGGGGAGAAAGCAGGAGAGGCCACTCATCCAGGAGCATTTCCACAGCAGATGGCAAGCAGGAGGCTGGAAGCTGTCTGGTTGCTGTGTTTGGGAAGGGAATGAAGCAGAGACCTGATGCTTGGCCAGCACAGAGCAATCACCACCTGCCTGCCACCAACCTTCATTTTGCAGTGCCCAAAGTCCTCCCCTATTCCCATCAGGCACTCCACCACAAACCCTGCAATTTTCCACTAGAACTGGCGGCTTTTCAGGTGGAGCTGGAAGGGTTAAACTTCTTCTTTCATCTAAAGCACATGCACAAGGCAGCGATTGTAACAGCAGAGGTTGCAGCAAGCCTCAGAGTCTCAGACACTGGTGCACCTGGCACACAAAGGCAGCAGGAAGCATCACCCACCTGTAAATTCCAGGTAGAAACAAGGGAGGAGAATGAAAAAAGGGACATTCTCCTTTTTCTGTTCCCTATGGAAGGAGTTGAGGTCAGAAAGGATCAGTGCCATGAGCTGGCTGTGGGACCTCAGGGTTCCTTGTTGTCATCAAGAAACCAGAGCTTCCAGATAACACAGGCTGGGAAAAGACCTTATACCCCATCCCTGTACCCTGCACCCACCAGGGTGTACCCAAACCACCTCCTGTCCCTGTTTTTGTGGTGAAAATGTTGCTATTCAGGATCTTTTGCCATTTTGGGTATCTCCACATCCTTGTGGCCACCCACCAGGCCAGGCAGAGCAGCTGGCCAGTGTCCAGCAATCCCAAGGAATGTCACTGTCACTCCATGGGATTGCCTGTACCTGTGACATCCATGGAATTGCTGTCTGTGCAGATGAGAGCAGGCAGGATAACCTGTCCCAGCACAAAAGATGTTGCTGCAGATGTGAGCAGGCAGGATAACCTGTCCCAGCACAAAGGATGTTGCTGCAGATGTGAGCAGACAGGATAACCTGTCCCAGCACAAAAGTTGCTGCAGATGTGAGCAGACAGGATAACCTGTCCCAGCACAAAAGTTGCTGCAGATGTGAGCAGGCAGGATAACCTGTCCCAGCACAAAGGATGTTGCTGCAGATGTGAGCAGGCAGGATAACCTGTCCCAGCACAAAAGATGTTGCTGCTTTCCCTCCCCAGGAGCCTCCTCCAGTGTTTCACAGCCTGGGTGTGAAGACAATTTTCCTCATGTCAGCAACCCTTGCTGGAAATTAAGCAAACTAAGCAACTTGGCTTTCTTGGAGAGCTCCAGGGACAAATGAAAGGAATTGTCCTCCTATCTGCATGAAGTACAGAAATGCTCAGTGTTCTCCTTTGTACCTCCCAAAATGAATTTGCTTTCAACCTCCGAGTGTTCTCCATTGTCCCTAATTCTCTGTTCCAAATTTCTACCTATCCCATCATTTCCCTTTTTTTCAGTTGTAGCCAATTCTCTTTCATAAGTTCAGCCACTTTCACTGGGAACAAGGGGCAAAAATTTGGTTTTCCCGGATGAGGAAAGGACACACTCAGGACCATTCCTGCACTGCTGGTGCTTTTTGCCTCTTGTTTTCAGTCCTTATCTCACCGGGCAGAATTCAAAGCAGGTAGGTGTGAGGGAGGGAAAGGCCTTTTACCAAACAAACTGTATTTTCTTCAACCAAACATCTTTGAATGTCTGGAAATGTTGGCTCAGAATCCAGCCAGATTTGACTGACTGAGGATGGAGCAGTGGGCAGGGTGTGTTTCAGAATTACAGCTGGATGATGCAAACAGCTCTCTCTCTTGCACATTTACTGATACCTGATATCCTGAGGCAAAAGTTCTTCTGATGGACCAGGAACTTTGTGAAAAAAGACCCTCTTGGCTTCAGTTGTGATGGTCTGACTTTTTCATTGGGAACCTCTCAGCCCTTGCATGGTGGGGTCAAATTAATTTCAGTCCACCCCAGAAGACAAACCTTTAGAAACCCTCAGGTGTTTCTTTGCTCCACTAGAGAGCCCTGTGCTGCACAAACCACACCAATTCACCTCCCAGACCTCTTGGAGCTGATTTTTAACCTGTTTCCAGCAGTTTGTCTCAGTTTTGTTTTCCTCACAACAAGGTGATGCTTTGGGCTGCAGACTTATTGTCCTTGGAATCCTTGATCTTGGGGCAGGAGAAACCTTCCCAATGTAACAACACCTCCAGACCCCTTATAAATACTGCCTTAACAGCAACCAGCTTTGCCTGGGCTTTGATGCAGAAATTGGCTTAATTCACATCGGCTGCTGGCTGCTGAGGGATTGAGTTTGGGTGTCTGGCTCTGTCCCAGAGAGGGGTGGGTTAACCCTTTCTCTGCTCTGGAGAGCCCCAAGCACCCTGCCACAGGCCTGGTGGAAGGGAGAGAGGCTGTTTGCCATGGCAAGGGAGTACTGGCACCTTAAATTTTTGTTTTTATGTATTTCAGACCCTGCACTGTATTAGTTATAGCTCTGAACTCCCTGCAGTGTTTGTGAGCTCTCTCCACAGTTTGGGCAGACAGAACAATCCCTCTGCCCTGAGAACCTCACAGCCTCAGGCCCAAAAAGCACAAACAAAAGTGAACTGGGAGGAGCAAACTGGGGGAATGTGACTTCATCACCTGAAGCTGCAATTGATCAATTAACCCCTGATATGCAAATAGACCAAACTTACATCTGCCCAAAAAACTTGTGACTGTTGTGAATCTTGGTTCATCTTTGGTGTAGCCCCTGCCAGGCTCTTGCACTGCCCAGGGTGTATCTATTTAGGCCTTTAATAAATCCCCAGTTTATTCTCTAGCTCTGTGCAGCCTCTGTTCCAGGCAACCAGTCCAAGGCATCAGTACAGGCTGCTGGAGAGGATGGGCTGGCAAATCCAACCTGGATTGCAGTTGTGGGATAATCTGAGGAGTGCCTTGGCCTCCTCCTCAAGATCCACATGGACAAAAGGGAAAGTGAAACACAAGGTCCCTGTTGTGCCCAAACCAGCCAGGATGTCCTGGGCTATGGGGATTGGCAGCCAGCTGCCCTGGAGGGACAGCAGGAGATGTTTCTGCACATTGGCTACACCTGGATGATGATGTTCCTTGGTGCAACTCCTGATATTTGTGTGTTCGGGGCTGGGCAGGAAGGGATGCACCTCCACACCAGGTAATATTGTGTATTAGGACAATTGTGTAATGTTGTGTATTAGGCCAAAGTTCTTCACACAGCAGGTGTCTGGGCACTGGGACATCCCCCAGCAAAGTGGAAATGGCACCAAGTCTTAGAGAGTTCAAGAAACAATTTAGAAAATGCTCTCAGGTCCATGGTGGGATTTTGGGGGTGTCCAGCCCAGAATATTCTCTGATTTAAAGAAGCAAGCTGGACTCAGACTGGTTCAGATCCCACTGTTTCTTATGTAAGCAACCTCTGGGCTCTCTCAAGAAGGATCTGGGGCTCTTTTCTCTGTAAGCCATAAGAAATCACTGAAAGATGCCTTGGAGAGGGATTCCTGCCAAGCCTCAAATGGGTGGGACCAGGGGTCATCCAGAGGTTCAAAATCCCCTTGAAAGCTCCATCACCCCCTGGAATCTGGGTGTTCTCAGAGACTCCCCAGAGTTTCCAGAGGAAACTCGTGCAGGAGAGTTTGTTCTCATGTCCTTCACAGCCCCAGCCCATGAGATGTGCAGACACCAGGGCTTGTGCTTGGTTTGGTACTGAGTCACAGACATCTTTTTGAAAAATCCTTTCCTTATGGATTTTTCCTCCTGAGAAGCTGAGAGGCCTCAGGAACAAAATGTAAACAATGGTTATCTGCTGCTGTGGAATGCAACAGGTGGGTCTTTGATTGGCCCATGTTGGATGTTTGTAATTAATGGCCGATCACAGCCCAGCTTTTTTGGACAGAGAGCTGAGCCACAAACCTTTGTGATCATTCTTTGCTATTCTATTATTAGCTAGCCTTCTGATGAAACCTTTTCTTCTATTCTTTTAGTATAGTTTTAATGTAATATATATCATAAAATAATAAATCAAGCCTTTTGAGACATGGGGTCAGATCCTCATCTCTTCCCTCAACCTGAGACCCCTGTGAGCACCATCACAGTACTGGGGGCTTTGGACAAACCTGGTGGAGAGGAAATCCTGAGGGACTCCAGGGAGGAGTGTGAAACACCTGCTCTAGGAGCCAAGGACAGCTGGGCCAGCAGCTCCTGTGCTGAAGTGATTCCCAAGCACATCCTTGCTCAGGCAAGGGGAGCGCAGGCAGATTTACCCCACACTGCAGCTGACTGGGAGAGAAGAGGGATTGCCAAAGTTTTCCCATCGAGTTTTCCTCCCTCTCCTTCTCTGCACCAGGTCCTGAGTCATGGTGACTCATTTAGCACTCTGTGGCGTTGAAGTCACTCAGCACATTTTTGATGGGTTTTCCTCCAGCTGAAAGCTTTGTGGGACGTGTGGTACAACAGATAAGGCTGTGAATGGGGATGTAGGGGACTTTGGGAATTCTTTTCCTTGTGCCTCTCTTCCTGCCTTAACTCGAGATGATTCCACATCTGAGGGACCCCGTGAGTCATGATAGCTCTGATGAGGGTTTGGGCTCTGGCCCTGCTCCACTCCTGGAATTTGTGTGTGGGTGTGAGTCCCTGTGTCCCTGCTGCCCTCATGCAGGGAATGAGGTGATCCAGGTGGAAACTGGTGCTGAGAGGTCGGTCACAGGCTGGGGGAAAGGCAGGGAGTGATTCTTCTGTTGAAAGCAGGATTTGGGCAGTTCTCAAAGGGAGAGACCCTTCTCAGCTGTTGAAAAGTGAAATTTCTTGTAAAAGCAAGTTGTCTAAACTTCTTGGAGGAGGTGGCAGAGAGACAAATGCATTTTCAGGGAAAGTTTTAGTCCTGCCTCTCTCCAGCTGGGCTAACAACCTTCTGGAAGTGTCTGTCTCTATCCATCTGCTATCAAAGTGGCTGTTCAACCTGGACATTTACCTTGCTAAATTCTAGAATCAGGTGGATCCTAAGAGAAAGGGAATTCCTCCAGTGAGGAGGGAGTTGTTTCAGTGCTGGAGATGTGCAAGACAATGTGGAACACTTTTGGGTCTTACCTGTAGAACCTTCTAAGGGAGAAGACAGTCATCCAATGGTCAGAATATGGGATTCTGAGTACATTTTCTCCCTATTTCCTTTTCAGTCTTATTCCTGTTGGGATACACAGCAAAGCTCAGAGTAGCTGGTGGCCCTTCCTGAGAATGGCTGGTGGGACTGAAATGAGAACAGAGACAGCTTCAGGGCCTCACATTCTCCTTTCTCTCTGCTCCTCCCCGTCCCTCCAGCAGCAGGGAGTTGTTTGAAATCCGTGCTGAATCCCTTTCAACACCTTCACTCACCTCAGCATCTCTAACAGGCACGTGCACACGCAGCCACAAAAGCTGCCATGGTCTTTGTTGCTGCTGCTGTTGTTTTGATGCTGAACAAAAGTCCTGGCTCCAACCCCCCTCCTTACTGGATCACCTTCAGGAATCAATGCTGCAGATGTTGACTTAAGCCATGGTGCTAGCAGGAGACTTTTAATACATTTCAGATACAACAACAAAGAGCAGATGCCAGTTCATAGGGAGGGAAGGGAGATGTTTTGATCTGGGGTTTTTTGGAAATGAATTTTCATGCAGCCTTTATTTCGAATTTTATAGTTTTTTTCTTTTCCCTGGAATGCATATTAAACGCTGATAGCCTGTTATCCTTGACCTTTAGAGCCTGTGAATTTGAAAATCCAATTCCCTGTGAAAAGCAATGCATACAATATGGACTTTGAAGAAAATGCCAGTAAGTGAGTTATTTTCTTTATGGCCCTGCAAGAGTCTCTTAATGACTGAAAAAAGGCAGGAGCACAACTTGGGTGTGATAGAGGCAACAAGGAGAGAGGTTTCCATGCTTTGCAGGCCAGGAGTCTTGTTCACCCAGTGGGTAGGAAGGAAGATTTAAGTTTTTAGGAGAGATAATTCACATTCCTGTTCCTCAGCACTCCAGTTCTCGTGCTTTTTAACTCCTCTAGTGCTGCCAGATGGGCTTGGAGCATCTTGGTAGAACGTGGCACCAGATGTGCCACTGTGTCCTGGTGGGATTGTCTTCAGACACTGATAGGTTATGCTGGGAATATCACAATCAGCTTTTCTTTCTGGTGTGCTGATAGAGTTCTGGTGACCTCCAGTCTTGTTGGTGACAACCCTTGGACGCTCTTTTCTGATGTGCTGGAGATACCCCAAGGGCGTTCTCTTCCAGCTGTGCTGGGAACATCCCTGGGAGTTTTGTTCCAACTACTTGTCCAACAACCTAGTAAACCCAGTGCAGTGCTCAGTTTGCCAAATATTTCCCTTTTCTTGTCCTCAACCTGTTACAATGTTTTTTAAAAATGCTTTTTGCTTGGGCAGAGTTGCCCTGGCACTTACACAATCTGCTTACAGCAGCAGAATTCCCCCACCCTTCAGCTTCTGGCCAGTCATGATGTTTACCTTATTCTTGCTTTTAAAAATATCCCATGGAAAAAGGCTGTGAGGGGTGTTCAAGGACTGTGTTAAAGCCATAACTGTATTTACTGTATTTATTAATGACAATTATATAGCTGTGTGGTTGGTAAGATGGGAAATGCAGATGTTTTAAGAACAAAATAAGATATTTCAGAAGTAACAGGGTGCATTCATCAGTGGCAGTCCCCATTGACCTGCTGTCTTTTCTAAGCATTAGAAGACCATCAAAACCAAGGAGCAGGAGATGGAATTTACAGAAGAAATTCTTCCCTGTGAGGGTGGGCAGGCCCTGGCACAGGGTCCCCAGAGAAGCTGTGGCTGCCCCTGGATCCCTGGAAGTGTCCCAGGCCAGGCTGGATGGGGCTTGGAGCACCCTGGGATAGTGGAAGGTGTCCCTGCCATGGTAGGGGTGGGAGCTGGATGGGCTTTAAGGTCTCCCTTCCAACCCAAACCATTCTTTGTTTCCATGAGGTTCCACTCCTGAAGAATCCAGGCATAATCTTGTTGCTTTTCAAGCTGTAGGATCTTAACAGATACACAGGACTTCTGCAGGAGGAATTGAATTACCCCTGTGTGCAGGAGCTGCAGTTCAGGACCAGCACAAAACACACATTATTTGGGATTAGGTTCTCTGACTTTTATAAGGAAGCCAAATGTTGCATGAAATCCAAAAGCTGGAAAGCCACGTGGACCAAAACTCCCCAAAGTCAGGAGCTTTCAGAATCGTTTTGCTGGCAGCTAAGCCCTGCCTCAAATAAGACACAGCTCCTAAGCCCCTTTGTGCATCTGGACCTTTTCCCCACACCCAGGCTCAGGCAGGGAACCAGGTCTGTCAGGCTCCAGCATGGGTCTGTGATGGGTGGACACCTCGCCTCTGGCTGTGCTGCCTGTGAGTGGCATGAAATGAACCTTCAAAGGGCTCCATGGATCCCCTGCCCTCTCTCATCTCAGTGGGGGCAGCCCCTCAGGCCTTTGCTCTCAGACAATGACACCACGGGGTGGTTGGCACACGCAGATATTCTCTGCCGTGCTTGGCTTTGCTGATTTTTTTTCCTCCCCTTCTTATTTTCTCCCCACTCTTTTCCTTCTAATTTAGAGCTCTAGATTAAATTCAACTTAATTAGAAGGATTATACATCTTATAAATTTAATATTTAATATGCAAGCATAGGCTTTTATTAAAGGTGTCCTAGGAGGAATGGTAATGAGTTATTGCACAATAAATAGTTGGGCGGAAATGAGTGTGATAAAGGACTGGAAATTCTGGAGAAAGGGAGGGGGAAAGGGGATGGGAATGCTTAGGGAACATCTCTGGTGGCTGCTCAGAGTGCTGCTGTCATCTCTCTGCTGCTCACACGGTGACCCTTCCAAAAGCAAGAGGAATTTTCCTTCAGCACAGGCAGGAGAAAAGATTTGAGAGGCCAGGAAAGGGCAGCATGGAGGGAAGGATGTGGGGAAGGTCAGGAATTAAAGATCCTTGCAAAGAGAAGAAACTCTGATGTAAGATCCTGTCCAAAAGCCACGAGCAGGAGCTGTGAGCTCACCGTCTCCAGGGCAGATAGAGGTGACAATTTGGGCCTGGTTGGGGCTTTTTTTAACCCATCCAAGTCTCCTGCCCTCAGGAGAAACAGCCAGGGCCCAGCTGTGACATGTCAAGGAGGGCCTGTTGGGGAACTGGAACATCCCATTAGGCTGGTCCTGTTGTGACAGTGCTCACAGGGGTTCCCAGGATGAGGGAAGAGACGAGGATCTGACTCCATGTTTCAGAAGGCTGATTTATTATTTTATGATATATATTATATTGAAACTATACTAAAAGAATAGAAGAAAGGATTTCATCAGAAGGCTGGCTAAGAATAGAAAAAGAAGGAATGATAACAAAGGTTTGTGGCTCGGACAGCGAGTCTAAGCCAGCTGACTGTGATTGGCCATTACTTAGCAAACAACCACATGGGCCAATCCCAGACCCACCTGTTGCATTCCACAGCAGCAGATAACCATTGTTTACATTTTGTTCCTGAGGCCTCTCAGCTTCTCAGGAGAAAAAATCCTAAGGAATGGATTTTTCATAAAATGTGTCTGTGATGCTGTTGTCCTTCACATCTGCTTTTTTCAGAGCTCATCCACTTACTGTGCCAAGAACAGGAGCTGGGTGATGGAGGGATGGATTCTGCTGCATCTCCTTGAACCCTGGTGCAGAACTGGTCCCCTTTGAGCTGAGAGCTCAGGTGGGATTCACCTCTTGGGGTGTCTCAAAGGTGGGTGGCTGTGTTCCCACTGCAGACAAGAGGGATCTAATTAACACCATCATCAGACTGGTGCTGTGAGTCAGGGGCCAGGAGTGGGTGTTTGTTTTAGGATGACACAACTTGCACTCTGAGTTCTGCGCAGGAGGCTCCTCCAGGGATTCTGAGGGATCAAAGGCTTTGTTTGTGCTGGTAAATAAATAAAGAGGGCCAGGGATTTGCCCTCTTCAGCCTTGAGGGCAAATAGAGCAGTCTGACTCACACTTGGCATTGTCTGTGAGAGCTCCAGCAGGTCCCTTCACCTGTGGCCGGATGTTCAATGACAAAATAAAGTGGATGCTGTGGCTTGTGCCTGGTACCACACCCAGTCCATTTTTGGTTCCTGGAGATGATATTTCATGTTCAGATTTAGGTGTTTATTATTTTTATTTATATTACAGCCTTACTAGGTGTGAGTTTTCTAGTATTTTATTAAGCTACAAAATGGCTCACTATCTTTTTCTATAAGGCCTTTTAAGGTTAAACTATTTAATTAAGAAATGGTACTTAAATTATTTTTACTTTTAACTAATAACTAATCACTTGAAGTCCACAATGCAGACTTTTCTATCTAATTTTAAAATACTACTCAAACTTATGAAGAAGAAGGAAGAAGGTGAAGAAGAAGGAAGAAGAGGGTCAAGAAGGACTAGCTTCTGTTCTAAAACTTTTATCTTGCTTTAAATATGTTGCTATATTCTAAAACTTTAGGTTTTCTACCTTGTGATATTATACACTTTTATTCAAACTACACACTTGCAGTTCTGGTGTTATTAATCAATTTTGGAAGCTTTCTCTATGGCTTCAGGTCAAATGTAGTATTTTCTTGTGGTTCTGTGCCTTTTAGCACAGAAAGTTTAAAAATTCTCAGCTTCCAGGGTTCCAACAAGAAACCACTGCCCAAACACTGTCTGAAGGCACTCAGGTGAATTTTTCCCCTCCTGTCAAATGATTTTCACCACCAGGGTTTAACAGCAGTGGCACAGCTCCTCAGGGCACTGGTGGAGTCCCCATCCCTGGAGGGATTTAAAAGACATGTAAATGTGGCACTTGGGGATGTGCTTTAGTGGTGGCCTTGGCAGTGCTGGGTTAATGGTTGGACTTGGTGATCTTGGAGAACTTTTCCAAGCTAAATAATTCCATGATTCTGTTCTGTCTGGGTGCCAAGGCAGAGCCAAGTGAAGGCACATTTGGGAGAACAGGGTTGGGAAGGTGCTATGGTCCATCAGGGAAACACCTTTTAAAGGGTGTCTGGTGCTGGGATGGGGAAAGAAGGAGCCAGCATGGAACTGGGGGCTCAGGATGGGGGTGTGGGGAGCACTGGGGAAGGGCTGGGACTGTGGGAGCGTGTGGTGGCAGAATGGGTTCTGGTGTGTCTCCATGCAAACTGGCAAAAACCCTGGGCCTGCAGTGGTCTGTGAGGGTAACTGGGATGGGAAACGTGCTGGCTGGTGGATTTGTGACTGGGAGAGCCTCTGGGGACAAATCTGCCTTGATTTTATGAGGCCAGCCAGGGGAGTGTCACTGACATGTTTTATAAAAATCCTTTCACTAGGATTTTTCTCCAGAGAAGCTGAGAAGCCTCAGAAAAGAAATATAAACAATAACTATCTGATGGCTGTGGAATGTGGTCTGGAGATGGTTTACCAACAGGTGCATCTTTGATTGGTCTCATGTGGATTGTTCTTACTTGATGATCAATCCCAATTCCAGCTGTGTCGGACTCTGGTCAGTCACAATATTTTATTATTCATTCCTTGCTAGCCTTCTGATGTCTCCTTTCTCTTTCTTTAGTGTAGTTTTAATATATCATTGTAATATAATATAATATAATATAATATAATATAATATAATATAATATAATATAATATAATATAATATAATATAATATAATATAATATAATATAATATAATATAATATAATATAATATAATATAATATAATAATTATATTATAATATAACAATATAAAATATAAATATTAAAAAATATTATATTATATTATATTATATTATATTATATTATATTATATTATATTATATTATATTATATTATATTATATTATATTATATTATATTATATTATATTATATTATATTATATTATATTATATTATATTATATTATATTATATTATCACCCTTTTGATATATTATTAATATATCATAATATAATATAATAATATTATAATAAATATAATAATATATCAGCCTTTTGATATATATGGAGTCCAGATTCTCATCTCTTCCCTTGTCCTGGGGACCCTCGAACACCACCACATTTGGTGACCCCAAGTGAGGAACAGGGGAGAAGACACCTTTTCCTGGAGGTGAATTCTAGCCAAGGATTTGGGGAGTTGGAGCATCTCATGGGGGGTCGTGCCTCACTTCACATTTATGCTTTCAGGGACCATCCTCTTATTGTGCCAAAGCCTTTCCCGCCCACTCACCCAGGATTTTCTCAGCCAGATGAACCCTTCTGCAGCACTTCCCCTTTATTTCTGTATGGGAAACTGCTCTCTGGAGGGTGTACCTGCATCCTGGTCTCCTTGTGTACACTCAGGATTCATCTCCATGTATCCTAGTCTGGCTCTAAGGGATGAGCAGGATAAATCTGACACCCATGTGACAGGCAAGCCAGGCTTCAGGGCTTGTGCAAATAAACACCTTTTTATTTCCATCCGGGGCGGGAAGGCTGCCCTTGACAAGAAGGGAGTTCAGGAGCCATGTAAATACACAATTTTAGGCCCTTTGGGTTTATGCAGCGGAGCTGGCAAGTAGCTGGAGCCATCTCTGGTTGCTCTGGTCAGCAAACAGGGCAGTTGTTATCTCCACAGATGGCCCCCCCTGGCCCCCCACGCCTGATATTTGTAATTACAAACAGGGATTATGCAGGAAGGAGATGGAATCAAGTATGAAAACCCAGCAGGCAGCAGGGGAGCTTAGACACCGGCTGGTTCCTCCTGATGGAGGCAGAGATAGCACCAAGCCCTGTGAGCAGGCTTGGGGTGCATATGTCAAACCTTTAGGGATCCTGATAGAGGGATTAAAGGCGGGAGGAGGGAGGGGGAAAACTCTGATTAACATTTCTGATGCATGCCCAGGGCTAACATGGTGTGCTAATGAATGCTGGTGTAGCAGCAAAGCTTTCTTAGTGCCCTCTGCCCTGAACAGCCTCACAGGGAAGCTGGACACGGACAGGATTTAATTCCTGCCTTTTTAAGGACAGCTTGGGACCCTTTGACAGGGACCTTGTGGTGACACAGCCTGCAAGCTGTCCATGTCCTTGGGAAGTGGGATGGTGGAATCAGCAAAGAATCCTCCCAGGCACCAGTTTCAGGAAAAATTTTATCTCCTTCTTTCTCTAAAGGAATGCAGTGGGGATGTCAACCCTCACTCCTGCCCTGAGGGCAAAACAAGCACAATTTCCAAGGGAAACTGAAAGGTGTTCCTGCAAACAGCCAGGAGTGTTTAACTACCTCAGGATTATAGGAAAATGGGCATCCAGGCCTTTCCATGGGATATCTGCCATGGCTGAGGAGGTCATTCTGATCCCCTCAAATATCAAGATGAGACCAGACACTGCACAAGCCCAAGGCAGGATGATCCCTTTGGGCTGGAAACCCAAAGCTCCCTTGGTCTTTAGGCAGGAAGACATTCCCTTGGCATGGAGACACCTGGGGAATGGCATGGGGGATGGGGAGATCATCCCATCATGGAGATCTACAGCAGGCAGTGCCCCCTTTTTGGGCTCCATCTGGCTCACACTGCCCTACAGACTGCAGCAAATTCCCCTTTTCCTTCATTCTCTCTCTTCCCTCTGCCAAGGATCAGGAATTCCTGCCTGACAGGGAGTGAAAACAGACAGAAAATATGGGTGACAACTCTCTGCTATGTGTTTTTATCAGAAGGAAAGGGAAAATTTGTGGTAAAAGAAGAGGAGGAGGAGGAGAGAGGGGGAAGACACTGTGTGGGTCCAAACTGTGTTTTCAGCCTCCTGCATTGTCTTTTTTCCTCAAAGCATCCAAACAAGACAACAGGAGCTGATGATTCAATAATGCAGAGCCAGGAGACAATGGGGGGAAGAACAACAACAAAGTGAAGAGGGTTTTAATAACCGCTTATTGAGGCTGTAATTAAATTTTGGTGTCTGTTTGGAAAACAAGAATCTCATTTCGTGCCTGCCCCTGCCTCCCCACCACATCTGCACCCGTGTTTCCTCGTGGGCAATGACTGAGCATGCTGTGAGCTGATTAGCAAATACAGGTGTGGCAGGCAAGGGAAAAGGGAGGAGGAGAGGAGAGGATGAGGAGATTTTTCCAAGTGTGGCACCAGCCCTGTGCAGGGGGGAAGCAGGACCCTGGAAACAAGGTGTGGAACCAGCTTGGCACTTGAGAGAGGTGAGGGAATGTGACCGTGCTCACAGGGATCCGAGGCATGAGGGAAGGGATGAGGATCTGACTCCATGTTTCAGAAGGCTTGATTTATTATTTTATGATATATATTATATTAAAACTATACTAAAAAGAAGAAAGGATTTCATCAGAAGGCTAGCCAAGAATAGAAAAGTAAAGAATGAATAACAAAGGCTTGTATTTCGGACAGAGTCTGAGCCAGCTGACTGTGATTGGCCATTAATTAGAAACAACCACATGAGACCAATCACAGATGCACCTGTTGCATTCCACAGCAGCAGATAACCATTGTTTACATTTTCTTCCTGAGGCCTCTCAGCTTCTCAGGAGGAAAAATCCTAAAGAAAAGATTTTTCATAAAAGATGTCTGTGACAAGGGAAGGTGTGGGGTGGGGGGAAAGTGGGGCTGAGCCCTGGTCTCAGTGGTTGCCAGCCAGGCAGATTTGGCTTGGAAAAGGGATTCAGCCCATGTAGAAAGGCTGAGAGTTGTGGCACCAAGGATGTTACAAGTCCATGTACTTTCCAAGTAGGCTAAAGAAAATTTTGTGTGCCTAAAGGAAGTTTTCATAGGTGTTGTAATGTATGTAATGAAACACAGCAGGGCACATGCCCTGAGGCTGAGGGCACGTAGTACAGGTATTTATGTCCACAAATCTCTTCTCCTTTCTTCCACCACATGGCCTGATGGGCTTAGGTGGTGTCCAAGCCATCTCTTCAACACTGCCAGGGCACTGCTGTCAGGGTGAGGGTGGCACTGGCCAAGGCTGTGCCAGGGGCTGTGCCAGCAGCTGTTTCCCTGGCCCTGCACCGTGTGTTTTTACAGGCTTAGCCTCAGAGGTGGGGGTTTTGCAGAGGGATGAAGAGCACACCAGGAGCACAACGCCCTGCCCACATGGAGAGCCATGGCAACCCTGGGCTGACGCAGCTGTGGCCAGAAAATGGGAGACAGAAATGTGCAGCTCACTGTCCCTCCTGGAGAGAATTCCACCAGGAGCTGCAGTTTTCCAGCGGTTTCTTTCCTCCTCGTGCTCTCCCAGCCCAATGACATTCAAGGAATGACCAAGGAAAAGTCTACCCCAGCTGGACCAGGCTTTCTGTGGGACTAAACCAGTATTTGCCCCATCACAATCTGCTGCAGAGCTCATTGCCTGGCTTCTGCCTGCTCATTAGAAGGCACAGCAGTGACAGTGCTCTGGTCACTGCCTCAGAGCCCATCACCTCCTTGCATTAGCTCTGCCTGCTAATTGCCAGGGGCTGGGTGGAGGAGCTGCTCCTGGTCCCTGCCAGAGTTTTCCCTGGGCAGAAGGGCTGCACTCGACCTTCATTTGTATTCTGGGAGCACCACTCACTTAGCAGTATCTCCTGCCATCAATAAACCAATGCAAACAGAGATAAGCCAGATAAAGAGAAAGTAGGTCACTTCTGCAGCACAATGACATCCAGCTCCCTTATTCCTCACACAGCCTCAAAGTTAACTCTCTCTCCCATCACTGCATTTCTTTGCTCTTGCTCCTTTTTGCCCAGAGTGGCCAGGGGGATGGGGCAGGGTGATAGGGCAGGTGTGAAACCCTCCCCACAGCCCCACCATCCATGAGGATGTGTGCTGGAGCGGATGGAGGGGATGGTGTCATTCACAGATTCCATAAACCCTTTGTTGCTTTTTTACCAATTAAAGCCCTGGAAAGCTGTTTCCTGGTGATGGCTGGGGCTTTGGTCCTCTCAAGAACTGCTCTCCTTGGTTGTCACTGTCACATTTTCTGAAAAATTCCTTGGCCAGGATTTCTTCTCCTGGGAAGCTGAGAAGCCTCAGAGAAAAATGAAAACAATAATTATCTGATTGCTTCTCCTGTGTTTTGCTGCTTTGGAATGTGTCTGGAGATAGTTTACCAACTGGTCATTGTTTGATTGGTTTCATGTGAATTGTTTTAACTTAATGACCAATCACATCCAGCTGTGTCAAGGCTCTGGAGGGTCACGAGTTTTTCAGTGTCATTCTTGTTAAGCCTTCTGTCTGCATCCTTTTTCTTTCTTTAGTATAGTTTTAGCATAGTATTTTTTTATATAACATAATATAGTGTCATAAAATAATAAATTAGCCTTCTAAAAACATGGAGTCAGATTCATCAATTCCTCCTTTGTCCTGGGGACCCCAAAAATACCACAATATTGACCTCAGACATTGAGGAAGAGCTGAAGAACAGACCCACACTTGGTGGCATCCCTGGGGTTGGTTGGATCATTTTTAAGGTCCCTTCCAACCCAAACCATTCCATGGTTGTGTGAAGGTCACAGATTCTGTATATGCAGAATTCCCTGCTGCATCTCTGGAAGGAATGTCATAAACTCTTCCCTCAGTGTCAGCTTACCTTTAGGCCTCAGTGTTCATTTAACTACCTCTGGTAGTGAGATAAGATTTCATTCCTAATTGTCAATTACATCACTGACTTCTTCACTGAGGACACCAAGAGCTGGTTATTGTCCCATAAAATGTCACTCCTGCAACATGAGATGATGGTGGCTTTCTCTTGATGCCACCTGAGGCCACATTTGGGCTGGCAGCACAAGATGAAGCTTTGTGACCAAGGCACCACCACCAGGCACCTCAGTTATCTTTAATTTTACCATCAGAAGGTATCTGTGCTGTTTATTGGCTGTTAGACAGATTTCAAGTGCTGTTATAAAAGCAGAAGAACCTCTGGAGATGCTTCTAAGACCTTCTAACCCTGCAAAGGAACATAAGCATTATCTCAGTCTTGGATGATCTCCAGGAAAAGAAGACAAGCAGGAGTGATTCAGTGCTCCTTTTTGGAGATTTCTGTAAATGCTCTCTTCATTAGCATAAATGCTTATGGGAAATACATTTTAAAATGTCTCGTTTAAGAGTTCGTTCCTACAAAAAGGGGTCCTAAAAGTGACCCTCATCCATCCAAGAAGACAGAAATGACACCATAGTACTGGGTATATCACCAGCTTGAACAGCAAATAATCTCTGTGCTACCTCTGCAGCAGCAAAGAAACTCATTGCAGAATAAAAATATAAAATAAATAAATCTCAGAAAGCAGCAGCCAAATTTACAGGTATTAACCAAAACATTTGTCTTGCTCTCTGAGACTTGGTGAAGATTTCAACTTCTCCCAAAAGCCTTGGTTGTGCCTCTCCCAAGCAGTTTCCTGTCTGGTGCCTGAGGAAGGACAGAATACATAGAGAGGAGATGTCTGGAGGGCCTTATCAAAGCTCTGAAACACTTGTGTGTGTCCTGAGATTCCCCTTCCACTCAGACAACCTCAACTTGTGACCCTTTGAGCACCATCTGCCCTCCTGATACCCACTGTCTGTGTTTCCCAGGCGGAGGGGGAGCAGGAATGCTCTGGTTCTTGTTTCAGAGGGGTGGTATGGAATTTTCTCCACCCTTTTCAAGGAGACATGGGGACTGGCATTTCCCACAGAGGAGTGTCTGCAGGACAGAGGGGATCTCACTATGGATGGACTTTCTATTTGGGCCTGTTACCCCTTAGAGGAGCCATCCTCATGTCTGTGTCCGCTGTATTTCTTCTAGAACTGTCCATCTTCCCATCAAATTTGTCTCTTCCGACAGCCTCCACCCTGCTGGGTTCCTGGGCCAGCAGAAATGCCATGGAAACCAGTCTGTAGCCAAAGGCATGGGAGAAAGGATGCACCTGGCTTCACATCCCCTCCCCTCTGCTTCCTTGGCATCTCCTGCATGGGAGATACTCAGATGACCTTTCAGAAGTCTCTCTTGGAGAACCAGGCTCATTTACCAGCAGAGGTCAAGTGTACGGAGCTGAGACAAGAATCCCTGGAGTTTTCTGCCAGATTCTCTCCATCCACTCTGCCTCTCATCCTTCATCCAAGCCTGGTCCTCCTGCCATGTTTGCCATTACCAAACTCCTCAGGAGGAAGCAAGGAACTGCTGTCACATCCCAGATTCTTGGGTTTCTGTGGTTGAGATGACTCCCAAGGTATTAAAAGTCCTTTTTCCCAGCCCCATGATTGAAGAAGAAGTCGAGATTCCTCAGTTCTGCTTTTCAAGGTTGTTTATTTTCTCTCATCTATTCCATTCTTTCTCTGACCTGCTGAGATCTGTCCAGCAGGTTGGATTGAGGCACAGTCCCTGCCCTTGGGGTGGTGTTGGCTTTTTATACTAAGAACTACCTGTACTTTATTTACAATAATTTTCCAATACCTATCACCTATGTTAGACAGTCTGTCTCTACTCTAAACCAATCCAGAAGTGTCACCATCACAGCAGAAGATGGAGGACAAGAAGAAGAAGAAGAAGGACAGGACATGCCCAGATTCCTCCATCTTGCCTCTTGAACCCCCATTCTAAAAACCCCAAAATTCTACTTTTTCATCTTGTGACAAATTCACTATCATTCTACTCAAACTCTTGTGGCTTGTAACTCCTCACACAAAGTTGGGAATTGTTTCCATGGGCTAAAATCAAAGGCACGGGTGTTTGTGACTCCGTGCCAAGGTCTCTGAGCCCCCTGCCAGGGTCTCAAGTCCTCCGGGGCAGCCAGAGCAATGTCCTTGGTTCCAAGACCAGATTTGGTGTTGGATCATCCCTGCATCCACTTCATCTGCTCCTGTTTGGAAATCAAGCTCTGCTGGCAGCACGTGGTCTGGGCACATGCCTGGTCTGGCAATGAAACCTCCTCCAGAAGCTCTCCCATCTTCCTCCTATGTTAATATGACCCTGATGGCCTCATTAGTTCTAATTTGTTTGGCCACCAGATTTAGATGAGTATTCCAGTGATAACGTGAGACCTGGGAAGTGCAAACAGCAACTAATTAATGCAGTTAAAATTCCTGCCCAGGGTGGCTGTGGAGGAGGAGGACAGTGCTGGAAGTCAGATTTTTGCATACCTGGATGCTGCTGGGCACAGATTCACAGCTTCTGCAGAGGCTCAGAGCTGGCAAGCATCATCTGCAGCAGGGTCTGGAGAGAGCTCAAAGAACCCTCCCAGAAATCACCAAGGCAGGAAAACAACACTTCAACAAGCAGGAAAAGCACAGAAATGTAGGGATCAATCCAAGGGGTGATGCTGGATGTTGGAGAAATAGGATAGAGGTGAAATGTCTGTCCCAGATTGCAAGGCAAAATGTATTCTACTTGCCATCTGGATGGCAGTTGTCTTCTATTAAATGGGCAGTTTTCCTTGTCTCTTCCACAACCACTCCTCCCTCCTCCAGGCAGACATCTGCTGATAACAGCTATTGAATGTCACTGCATGGCTGATAAGAACTACAGCATCCCACTGGGAGATGTGAGCCCAGAGGGAGGAGCCAAGCATTCCTACCTGGATATAATCTGGAGATTCTGGAACACCAGCACAGCTTCTCCACTGGATTTCTCAGAGGAACAGCAGCTGTCTCTTCTTCCACTGGATCTTCAGAGGAAGAGGCTGCACCTTTCTACAGGATCCCTGCTCCAACAAAACCACCCCTGACACTCCAGGAGGGCTGCAGCCACAATTCCAATGGGACTGCTACCAACACCCTGACCCACAGGGTGTCAGGTTGTGTTCTGACTCTGTCAGTGTTGTTTTGGTTTACTGCATTGCTTATCTTATCTTTTTATTTTCTTCTCTATTAAAGAACTGTTATTTCCTGCTCCCATATTTTTTGCCTGAGAGTTCCTTAATTTAAAATTTATAGCAATTTGGAGAGGGGAGGTTCACATTCTCCACTTCAGGGAAGGCTCCTGCCTTCCTTAGCAGGCACCTATCTTTCCAAACCAAGACAATGACTCGCTGCCCAGTTTCTCTGGGTTCAGACAATTCACTTTAACAGGCTCTGAGGGGAGCTGCCAGCAGAGGCTGGTGTCAGACAGCATCCTGCATGCCAGCACAGCAGAGGGAATTTGCCCCTTCGTGTGAAAATGTGGGTGTGGATGAAGGAGTCTTGAGAGGACAGAATACTGGCCAGTGCAGATTTTCAACTTTAAAAGATATTCCCAGTGGAAAAATAGCTTCAAATGCTTCCTCCTTTGCATACCTTTGCTCTGCCATGGTCCCCGGGGCGTCCTGCTTGGAGTCCTCTGATAAATGTGGGGAAAATAAAGCAGAGAGCAGATGTACTAGAGGGCTTTTTGGCTGAAGAAAAGTCTCTCAGAAATAGTTGGTCTGTCCTGGATTTTGTTCTTGTGACAAAGTAAATATCCTTCCCTCCTTCCTACTCTCTGTAACTTCCTGAGGACTGGATTAAATCACTGCCGCCCTTGGATGGACAGGGTGGTCCCTCCTGCTCAGTACAGAGTATTCTGGTTCAGACCTTGCCTGTGGCCACAATATTTACTGGCTGTCTTCCAATCTGAACCCTCTTCCTCCTCTTCTTCCATATATTCCTTGCACTTTCACATTCATGTCCCCTTTTCTGCCTGAAAAAAGAGATGAAAAAACAGGGGACTGTCATAGCAGCAAGCTGGCTGATTTAGCTTGGATTTTATTGCTCCTGAGAAAGACTCATGCAGTTCCCAGCACTGGTTTGCTTTCACTGAGGGCTGCACTGAAACTTCAGCCAAGTTCTGGGACAGAGAGAGACTCAAGCCCTTCTTCATCTCCTACTGCGTAAATATTTATTTTTTTTTATCCTAATGGATTAGTGGCTCCTCTAAGAACAGCGATGCTTGAAAAGAAGAATGTATGGGAGGTTCCTTACCTTGTATTATCTGTTCCCAAAACCCTGAGATTGCTGTGAGCCTTAACTCTATCACAAAACATCATCTCACCCTTGGCCCCAATCCCGTGCTCCTCCTCACTGATTTCATCTGCTGTTAAACACTGCTTTGCTTTTGCAAGCTGAGAACAAACCCTCTGTGAGGCACTGCAGGGAAATTCCTTTCCTCTCCAGTGGCCTCCAGTACCAGAAGAGAGGCAGTTGACCTCTCCCTGTGTGTTTCCTGCCCTGTCTTGGTGGTGGCTGGTTCCAAGAGCAATAAAAGGTGTCTGTTTTACAAGGTTTTGGACAGGATCTCATCTTTGTGACAGAGTGGAGTCAACAATTGTTGTGGTGGTGTTGGGGTCCCCAGGATGAGGTGAGAGATGAGAATTGACTCCGAGTTCTCAGAAGGCTGATATATCATATCATATCATATCATATCATATCATATCATATCATATCATATCATATCATATCATATCATATCATATCATATCATATCATATCATATCATATCATATCATATCATATCATATCATATCATAAATTATATACTAAAACTATACTAAGAGAAAGGAGACATCAGAAAGCTAGAAGAGGATAAATAATAAAAACTCGTGACTGACCTGAGAGCCTGACACAGCTGGACTGGGATTGGTCATTAATTAAAAACAATTCACATGGAACCAATCAAAGATGCCCCTGTTGGTAAACCAACCTCCAGACCACGTTCCAAAGCAATCAGATAATCATTGTTTACATTTCTTTTCTGAGGCCTCTCAGCTTCTCAGGAGAAAAATCCTGGCAAAGTGATTTTTCAGAAAATATCATGGTGACAACAGAGATGGCAATGGTTGGATCTTTTTGACTGTCAAACCCCACAGGTAAAGACTCAGCTGGGCTCAGAATCTCCCTGTTGGGGAAGGCTGAGGTGGGGGTGGTTCAGCCTGGAGAAGAGAAAGGTCTGGGGAGACCTCAGAGCTGCTTCCAGTGCCTAAAGAGGCTCCAGAAAATCTGGAGAGGAACTTGGGACAAGGGATGGATGGACAGAACAAGGGGAGAGGCTACAACTGACAGAGGGCAGGTTGGATGGGATATTAGGAACAATTTTTTGACTGTGAGGGTGGTGAGGCCCTGGCACAGGGTGCCCAGAGGAGCTGTGGCTGCCCCTGGATCCCTGGGAGTGTCCAAGGCCAGGCTGGATGGGTTTTGGAGTAACCTGGGATAGTGGAAGATGTCCCTGCCCACAGCAGGAGGTGGAACTGGATGAGTTTTAAGGCCCCTTTAAATCCAACCCATTCCATGATTCTGTGATAGTCATTAATCAGTGGCATAATGAAACCTGGAACTGCCCCCAGAGCCAAATCCCATGATCCTGCTCCCAGCACAGATCCTGCTGTACTTAAATTAACCTGTATCAAACCAGGGATGCTAACAGCAAGCCATACATCAAGATTATGTTTCTCTATTAATTAAGTCGAGGTCAAAGCCCTTCTGCAAGCTCAGGCTCAGCACTGTTAAGGACTCACTTAGACACAAACGGTGCCTGAGTTCTGGAAACACAGCAAGAAATGAATGCACACAAGCTTTTTAGTGGGTCCCAGCCCTGCATTTTGAGCCCTGGATGCATTTATTGGGTGTGGGCACAGTGGGCAGGTTTTTGTCCAGCTCATGGGCAAATGTGTTGGCTGAGGTTCTTCCCCTGCCCCTTTCACACCTGAGTTTCCTTCCAAAGATTGTCTGTGTAGGTGTTTATGGCCTATGATGCTGCATGGATGGGACACTGAATTCTCTACGGAGATGCTCCCCAGCTCTGGGACTCTGGATTTGCTCCTTTTTCCCAGTTTGAGCCCTGACTTTGGCAAGGCTGAGAGCCAGCACTGTCGGGAAAAGCAGACAGAGCACAAGTAAACGCTCATCATTTCGCAGTTTGAACATATCCTTAAGTTACTTGTGCTCTCTGTCTCTGATATCTCTTCTGCACTGTTTGAGCAGGTTCCTCACCATGTGAGCAGTGTAAAAATACCCCCAAATCCACCCACATCCAGATCCTGAGCGTGGCTGCCTAGTCTGCTACCTTTACACACCTTCTCCCACCTTCTCTGAAGGGCAGAATTCTCTTTTCAGGAGACAACAGCAGCCCTTGCTCTCATCAGGTCACACTGCTCATCATTAGCTGTCATCACACAGCATGGGCCAAAGTACAGCTCAGCTAAAGCAGGACTGACAAAATTGCTGGAGGGTTCATTAGAGCCGACAATCCCTGGGGAGATGAGCACCTAAAAAGACACTGGGGTTGAATTCATGAGCTGGCTGTCTAGACTCCTGCTTTAGCTGGAGCAAAACAGGTGCTTCCAGGCGTGATTAATCTCATTCTGAAGCAGGCATCTCAAATAGGTCAGATGACTCATGTCCTGGCAGGGCTTGTTTCTCTCTGCACACTCTAAAGGTGTCTGAAGGTGACCAGTGTGGCTGCAGACCACCAGCGTGGTGCACATCAAACACCAGGTGAGATGAATCCCACCCCCAGAGACAAATCAAAGCAGTGGAGTTTGCAGGCTGCAAGGAAGAGGTTAGAATGGTCTGTCTGGCCAGGTAAAGCCCCTAGAAAGAGGTGTTGAGGGAGGTGAATTTAAAGAGATGTGGCCAAAGGAAAAAAGCTTCTTGTGTGCCTGTTGCCTGGCAATTATTGCCCCAGGAGCTGTATTTTCAGCAAAGAAGGCAGGGAAGCTGAGGAAGAGGATGAAGCAGAGCCAGGAATGCTGGAGGCAGTGCAGAGGATCCAAGGAGGTCAGGTGTCATAGTTGAGACAGAGACAATACAAAGCAACACACTCCATTTCCAGAAGGCTTCAAACTGTTTTTATTCCAGCATTCATGCTGTTTATCCATTCTTACACAGCTCTTCAGTTTGCACTTCATTCATTGGCCACAGGAGACAAACAAGGTGCTCACTGGAACAGGCAGTTGCAGTTTCTCTGATTTGTCCTTCTGTCTGTCTTGGGTTCTGTGTCCACGACCTGGGGAGGAAATTCTTTCAGGGGTAAACATGGATTCTCTTATCAAACATGGATCTTCTTATCAAACATGGATCCTCTTCTAATCAAACATGGATCCTCCTGTCAAACACAGATCCTCTTACCAAACACGGATCCTCTTTTCAAGCATGGATCCTCTTCTCAAACATGAATCTTCTTATCAAACATGGATCCTCTTCTAATCAAACATGGATCCTCCTGTCAAACACAGATCCTCTTACCAAACACGGATCCTCTTTTCAAGCATGGATCCTCTTCTCAAACATGGATCCTTTTATTATCAAACATGCATCCTCTTATCAAACATGGGTCCTCTTCTTATCAAACATGGCTCCTCTTCTCAAACATGGACCCTCTTACCAAACATGGGTCCTCCTATCAAACATGGATCCTCTTATCAAACACGAATCCTCTTCTCAAACGTGGATCCTCCTATCAAACATGGATCCTCTTTTTATCAAACATGGATCCTCTTATCAAACTTCTCTCTGGCTCACAGAAGTTGCTGTAAATTCTCTTCCACACTGGGGCACTTCCCATCTCCTCCATGGCTATCAACAGCCTCCGAGGGCAGGGACAGAAGTGCAGGTGGCTCTTTGGGAAGACACAAACAGCTTAAGGGCAGTAGCCTTGCAAAGTGAAGGGTAAGCAGGGTGAAACCACTCAGAGTTTACAAACTGAACCTCTTTCTCCATGTTCAGTGCTTGTGTCACCATTCAGCCCCAGCCTGTGGGTGATATGGGGCTACACCAGGATGGAGATGAGGGACAATTGTGATAGTGCTCACAGGGATCTGAGGATGAGGGAAGAGATGAGGATCTGACTCCATATTTCAGAAGGCTTGATTTATTATTTTATGATATATATTATATTAAAACTATACTAAAAGAATAGAAGAAAGGATTTTATCAGAAGGCTAGCTAAGAGTAGAAAAAGAAAGAATGAAAAACAAAGGCTTGTATCTCAGACAGAGTCTGAGCCAGCTGACTGTGATTGGCTAATAATTAGAAACAACTCTATGAGATTAATTACAGATCTACTTGTTGCATTCCACAGCAGCAAATAACTATTGTTTATATTTTGTTCTTGAGGCTTCTCATCTTCTCAGGAGAAAAAATCTTAAGGAAAGGATTTTTCAGAAAATATCATGGCTACAGACAATGACCTGGCCCTCTTGTCCTGTTCAAGGAGTAGACTTTCACCACAGCTACAAGGGATGCAAACTCAGGCCATGAGGTCTGGGACAGCAGAAATTGCTGCCCAGAAGCACAGTTTGTGTCTGCAAGGGCATTTGGCAGCTTGGATGCATCTCCCTTCCACTGATTTGCTCAAGGAAGGACCTCACAGTGTCCACACTCTCGCTGTGCTCAGGAAAATCTTGTCCATAAAAGAAGCCTTCCTGTCTGCTGGAGAGGTGACCTGTGTGCAGCCAGAGCAGCTCAGAGCTCAGCTCCAGGTCTCCTGATCAGCTCCAGCTCTGGCATCCACCGTGGCTCAGCTGTGCTTGGCACGCACGAGGGAGGTGAGACGCCTTGGGACAGGTTTGTTCCAACTGCACACCCCGGCTGCTGCCAGGAAATCAGCTCCAGCAGCTTATCCAACCATATGGGAACCTTCTGGGGTGTCTCCATGGGACATCCTTGCACTCTTGGCTTTGCAGGATTGCAGTTCCCTCCCTCCTGTGGCCTGCAGTGAAAGCTGGCAGGGAGGGGGGCTTAAGGAGATTGTTTGAGACTGGAGATCTTGGAGGATTAAAACCCAAAAGGTGCACACTTAAAATGTGTGAGTTTTCACACACTTAAACCCCTCCCATATAATCAAAAATATAATATTTTTATATATAATATATTATATATATATAAATATAAAATATACATACAATATATATTATATATTATATATTATATATTATATCTATTATATATTATATCTATTATATATTATGTATTATGTATTATATATTATATATTATATATTATATCTATTATATAATATATATATTATATATTATGTATATTATAAATAAATATAATATATATATAGATATATATATGTGTAAATATATATATATATAAAATGTATATTAGATAATAATTTTTTTGAACTACTAATTTCTTCCAGCTCCCATTAGATTTTACCCTCTGATTCCCTCACTATGGGGAAGACCATCCTTGTTTACCTGTGGGGTTATTGAGTGGCATGGCACCAGTCCAGGGGTCCTCCTGTTTCTTTCAGTGATTGGCAAAGGAACAAGTAAAAATATCCTCTCTGTCTAACACCTGAGCTTCCTCTCCTACAAAGCCCAGCCCTGCTGTTGTCTGGGCACAGATCCCTTTTGGAAGAGAGCTTTTAGCTCCTCAGGAGCCTTTTTCTCCCTGTGAGCAGAATTGTTGGTTAGTTAAAGCCTCTTGTTTGAGAAGTTCAGATTCACTGTGCTTGGGCTGTGATTGCAATTCACACCGAGCCATCACTGTGTCAGCTGTCACCAAAACAAAACCCTTAATGGATGGACAGGGATGGGCTGTCACCACAGCTCCAGAGATGGACATTAGCTCAAAGGGAGATGTCATTCCCTGCTTGACAAGACCTAAATAGTCCCAGGGGCTGCTGGTCCTGGTGTGTCAGGACTTCCCTCAGGCCTTTGCTCTTCCCTGATGCCTGATCCAAGTTACAATTTTGCCTGACAAGCTCATGACAAACCCTGCTCTGCTCCTTTTCCTGCAGCATTTCCACCAAATCTGTCTTGCTGCTTCTTCTCACAGGTTCACTCTGCCTGCAGATGAAGGTGAGCACCCATTTTAGGAGCTCCATGTGCATGCCAAGAAGCAAATTCTTCCTGGTCCCAGGCTGACATGGCCTGCCTGTGGTGTGAAGACAATGTCCTTGTCCCTGTCATGCACACAGGATTGAAGGCTGGACAAGCCAGGATTGTGATGATGGAGCAACTGCTTGAATTGCAGCACTGCCTGGAGCCTCCTGAGAGGAAACAGAGGACAAAAAGTCACCAATAGTCAGACTGAGACAGGAGGTGGTGGGTGCTGCATGGCAGAGCAGTATCATGGAGCTGAACTTCCCTGCCGCTGGTGGGACGGATGCTGGGAACAATTCTTCCTCTGGAGGAGGCTGGAAAGGATGGAAAAAGAAGAAACTGAGGAGTTGGGAGTGTTTAAATAGTTTTAGGAACTCAGACTTTTACTAGAGAAGGTGAAAGCTTAAATCCACAGAAAATTAACTTCTAATGGAAGTGTTCTGTACACACTGGAAAGGAAAACTTGCTGTGCGGCCAAGGCTGTGTCCATCCAATGGGATGCAGTTCCCTCATCCAAAGTGCCTCTAAAGCAGTAAATTTGGGGTAAATTTGGTGGTTATGGGCTCCAGACTGCACCATCTGGACCAATCCTTATGCCCAGATATGTCCAAAGAGGCTGCTGAGCATCTCTCTGCCACCCTACTCTGCACTGGGTGGAATGGAAATGCAGAACATCCACAGGGGAAAGCTTTGCAAGGTATGGAATACTGCAATATGGAATATGGCATTTGCTGGCCTCAAACTGGCTGCCACACCAGCAGAAAGGAGATTGCACCTTCCAGGCAGGGCTGCTCTCTTCCCTTTAGGGGATCAGTCTGCCAAGGGCAGCAGTGAAGCAAAAGTTGGGAGAACTCATGGATACTGCAAAGTTGGTTGCTTTGCCCTAATACTTCAGTGAATGAGGTCATTGTGTTGTCTTGTTTGGAAAGGGGGCTTGGGGAGGTTTGCAGCATCCCCAGCCTGTGCCTGCAAGTGTTGCTGTGAGTTTTATATTCGTGTTACTGTGAGTTTTGTACTCATCCCTTCCTCCTTACTTTGTGCAGGAGACAGTTTCTCAGACAAGAGTTTGTTCCAATTTGTAGGGGAAGTTCAGGCTTATCACTACTTTTTGTCCAAAAGACTTAATTCAGACCAAATGGTCACTCGGGGAGCTGATGATTTAGAGTTGTTACCTCAGGTAACACATCCCCATTTGAGATCAGAAGCATGGTGTCCACTGAAAAGCCACCATCCATAGAGTCACCTTCTCCCCAAAAGGACACTGAAGGCTGGGAATGTCTCTGTCTTGGCTGAGGGTTGTCACTCAGGTTTTAGAGCCGAGCAGATGCAGCTGGGGAGTGGGGATGGTGTGAGAAAAGTGACTTTAGTGAAGTTTCAGAGCAGAGTCAGGAATAGAAGCGATGTCCCTTGGCCCTTTTTGGGATGAATCATCCTTGTAAATCCGCTTGCCTTGGCTGATCTGGTAAATATAGGGTGTGAGAAAGGGTGATTAAGTGACTTATCTGAAGTCACATGTGGCATTTATGGGATTTGGACACAATCCTAAACTGGCTCCACTGCTTTAACTCCTATGCTCTCCCTGCTGTAGCTGTGACCCTGAAAGCATGCAAACACCATCATGTATTAGAGCAGCAAAGAATAAATTCACAGCCAGCCCGGAAAATCAGCTCCCTAAGGAAATACAAGATTAATCCCATACGGGAGAAGATGCAATCTAAAGCAGCCTGTTAATTAATTATTATTATTATTATCTTAACCAACCCAAGGATGGAGTCAGGGACACAAGAAAGGTTACAGATTTTGACAGATGCAGACTGATTTCTTAGAGCATCCGCACCAGGCAGAACAGCTAATCCCTTTCACAGAGGTGCAAATTGTTAATCTGATTTGCATGCTTGGCTGGCTGCTTTTGTCCCACCACTAGGCAACAAACAGGAGGAGCTGGAAGAGCTGGAATCGTTCAGCAGGAATTTGATAGTTGGACTTGCTGATCCTAGAGGCCTTTTCCAAGCTGAATGATTCAATGAATCTGTGATTAGGAGATTGGGAAGTCACTGGAGTTTGATGAATAAATGAGAAGTTGTGACTCGGCTGCCACCTGAAATTAATTTTTGATTGACTTTGAAGGCATCTCTCTGGGGCTGGCTTCTGCCTTCTGAAACAAGGCAAACCAAAAAAGGGGGGAAGGAGGTGGGTGGGGCTGGGAGAGAAGGAATGAAATTAAACCAAGAACAGCTCTTAATTAAGGCCTAGGAGCACATCTGAAGATCCTGACAGGTGGTAGCTGGCTTTAGTACCTCGCAAGTGAACTCATTAAACACCAGCCTCTCTCTGCATTTTTAATATCTGTGAAGAAGGTGATTGAGTCTCTTCTCCAAGGAAAACAAATCTGTTTAGATTTATATTATATTTAAAGCAGTGCTAAAATTGTGACTGGATCCCCAGTCCTGTTGAGCCAAAAGGCACAGCTCAATCTGATAAACAATGGCTTGTAAAGAACTAAACTTTTTTCCCCTCAGTGTCTTTCTTATTGCTGGTGAAAGTTGGTCTCTTATTTTATCTTTTAGTCTTAGGCAAGTGATTTTATGGTCAGTTTGTACACTGGGCCATCCAAATCTCCACAGCAAGGGCTCAAACAGGCACTAAATGTGGGTGTCTCTGTGGCCCCAGCCCTTGACATCAAACCTGTAGATGCTTACAAATGAGCTTTTCCCTTCAGGCTCCTTCAATAACCAATCAAATGGGACTTTCTGCCTGTTGGAGTAAAATCCTATTGGTTTTGTTGTGTAATTGCAGGGCAAACTCCCCTGACCAAGCTGCCAGTGGAGGACTTGAACCCAGCTGGATTTGGGAGCAAGAAGCGACATAACAATGCCTGGGTGAGCCAAGGTGGGCAGATCCTTTGGAAGTCAAAGCTCCAAGAAGCAGAGGCACCTTGAAGTGTGTTTTTCCAGCTGGGAAGAACTTTGCAGACACCCTGAAGTGATCACCCAGCCCCTGGGATTTCCACCTGCCCCAGCACAGAACAGTGCAAACACCTCCATTGATTTGCCCAGAGCTGGAGGTCAACTGCAAAGCTGAGAACTGAACCAAGTTAAATTCCCCAAGCCACGAACTTTCCCTCCTTCCCCAGGAAGACCCAGAGGTGAAGTCCTGGTGTGATACAGCAATTAATCCTGCCTGATGCCTGGCTACCACAGCAAGTTTGACGGCTGCAGTTGGTGACACTTAGTTACCCAGAAGTGCTATCAGCTCCTGTAACACAATTTGCAAGAAGTCACCATTAATTAATGCTAAGTTATGAAGCACTTCTAGGGAAAGTGACACACCAAATCGACATCAGTGCAGGAGGAGTTCATTATGGCTAATGTTACGACAATAAAAGACAGAGGAATTAATGATGAATCTCAATGTTAAGTATCACTTTTCCCATGCTTTAATGCGTTGTCTCAGAAGGGAGGGGGCGCTTGGAGAGGAGCTGGGAAAGGACAGCATAATTTAGCTTGGGAAAAAAGAACAAAACCAAACCATTCTCCAGCATTTCCTGTGTACAGAGTGTGTGAGCTGTGCTCTGTACAGTCCCACTCACACACCCCACTGATCCTCAGCCCTGCAAACACACCCCAAAGTGCTCCCTCACATTCCATAACTCCCAGGAATCCTTCACATCTCCCCACAAAGAGCAGGTTTGACATTAACAGACCTATCTACAGCTCCCAGCCTTGTTTTGATGGTTTAAGAGCTCATAATTTACTCAAATGCTGCTGTGTCCTTCCCACCCCACTTCAGACAGGCCCATCTTTCTCCCTGTCCCTCTTCTCTCCCCTCTTGCCTTTCCCCTCCAAAATCTCTGCCAGATCTTTTGTTTTTGCCAAATTCTGGTTTGTTTTTTTTTTTTTTTTTTTTTTTGTGAATCCACCTGAATGAGTGAAAACATGAGGAAGAAGGTGGTAATTTTAGGGTTTTATTATTTTTTTTTCAAATTTGTTCTCAGTTGGATTCAGAGGGCAGTATGAAGCCTCAGGGAAAAAAAAAACCCGTCTCAAACATTGTACTGAAGAAATGAAAAGTTTTGATCTCCACATTGGTTTAAAATATAAAGGAAACCACCTGAAGAGCTGAGCATTGACTAACAAACTACTGCAAGGTGTATCCACACAAATAACTGCACTGAAAACCTCTGAAGGTTTAGTATGGCATCAAGAACTCCAAAGAAATTAGTCCCAGGGATTAAAACACCTCAGGATAATAAAGCCATATGTTTTATTTTAAGGAAGGAGATGTTTGGTGTATTTTCCATTTCTGGCTGAAACAAGCTTACTTTTATCACTGCTACCCCAAAACTGCAAACCTGCATGAGACTGTAGAACAGAAACTGTCCTGCCATGGGCTGTGAAGCCAAACCATGGCAATTCCCTCAGTTAATCAATACTCAAAGTGCTGCTGAGGTTCTGATCTCAGGCAAAGCATCTCCTCATCACAGAGCCCTGCCAGATCAAACCCAGGAATTCAATAGAAAACCCACTCCAGCACTGCAGAGATGCCCTTCTGAGACAAAACAACATTAGTGCTGAAGTGTTTGATGGTGGCAGCCCCACTGAGCAACAAAGACACTCCTGTCCTGGGAACAGGCCCTAAAAATAATAATAAAAATCCAATATTTGGAAAGCTGAGAGGATCAGATTGGAAACAAGGAGTTGGTTTGCCATGGATCAGTGCTGGGATGCAGGACCCTAAGAGCAAAAAACGTGACCTCCTCCCTCTTCTTTGCCCCAGGGACACACAGCCAGAAGCTTGGAGGTGAATGATTATTGTTATGAACAAAAAACTGCCAATTTTTTTGTGAAGAAAAAGTTACAAAAACTAAGTCAGACCAAGGTTGCTGCTGAAGTGCCGCCTGTTTGTTATGACAATGATGAGTCGTTGTCGTTAATAGTTCCTTTGGTATCGGTGAAAGCCGTAGCCAGGACTGAGCTGACAGCCCTTCTCTACAGACAGTAAAAGGTGAGGACCTCCTCAGACAGTGGAGATAGAAGATGAAATGTGGGAGGGGGACATGCAGATTAAACTTCAGGACCAGCATGCCACGAGAGGCAGAAAAGAACCCCAAAACAACGAGCCAAGACAAAGTTGAGAAATTGGAGTGATGTCCGGGTGTGAGGAACAAGGTGCTGGGCCTGCAGAGACGCCGAAAACCTTCGTAGCCCCTCACCCTGAGTGCGGGAGCCATCCCGAGGTTGGTACCCCTGGGTCCTGGAGGGAGTTGGATAAAATCAGCTGGGTCTACTATGCCCAAAATCAGCTCCCACGAGAATTAGATACCAACTCTGCTCCTCAAGGACAAGGCTGCGCATTTCCTCCTCCTGCGAGTCACCATGGAAAGACACGATGGAAGCTGCAGCCCCATCAAGCTGCCCAATCCTGAGCTGATCACTTTTAATAAAGGCATTAAAAGGAGAAAAAGTCTCCTGCCCTGTTTATTTCAATTATAGTGGCCCTCAGAGGAGAGCCTGAAAGAGAAAAGTGTTTTTCATCTGCGTTGTTCCAGATCTGGTGAGATATGAAGAAACTTCCTTTCTCAAATTATCTGAAAGAGAATGGAAACTGGATTAGGGTTGGAAGCTCCCTGACATATCAGAAAAGGGATTTACCCAAGTGAATTTAGGAAAGTATTTTCCTTTGATTCAGTTTTTCCTCCTTTTCCTTGGTGCTTGATATCCACTTTTTTTGTTTGTTTGGTTTGTTTTTAAGAGGACAGGGACATAAATAAATCTCATCTCCTCTCTTTCAATGGCCCTGCACACCTGTTCCCAGGTGCATCCCCTGGGAGGGTGCTCTGAAGCTCTGTTGTCCCTTTCAAGGTGTCTCTCTTCCTTCTCAGCCTTGCCCTGCCACCAATTGACACCTCAGCTGATGAAATGCCTGAATATTTTGGGTTTTGCTCACTCTGAGACCTCTTCCCTCCCACTTTCCTGCCACCTGAACACACCTCACCTCTTTGGGTGCACTCCTGCCCCGTGTGCTGCTGTCCCCTGCCCAGCCCTGCATCCCCCCTGCCCACAGTGGCAATGAGATGGAGATTACAGCCCCTAATTGCACACAAACAAGTGATTAGGGGGACAATTGCAAAGCACACCCACCCTTGCACTAATTCTTCATTCCCTGCATGGAGTAATGCCCTTTTGTTTCCCTGCCTAAGTCCCTAATGATGTTAGGGGGCATGCAAAGAACACGGTGGCACCGGGGTGAGCTCATTAATGAGATTAGCCGAGTTTTAATTTAGATGAAAAGCAGGCAAGGCAGGGAACGAGGCCTGTTATTATTTTGCATTACAAAAGGTGGGTTTGGGAAGCAGGGAGGCGTGGAGGCAGCTGGATGAGGGCTGGGCTGGAGACCTTACGGAGGGAATGGCAGCAGATGTCCTGGTGAGTCATTCTGTATTTCTGTCCTAGACTTGCTGACCAGCATATACCTGTAAGTCAAGGTGAGACAGTGAAATTTCTACTTTATTTATTATATTTATTTATTTTTGGTCGAGCTGTGATTGGACTTGGCTTCCCCAAGAAGTTGCTGGGTGTGGAGCTGGTCTGGTGCCCTGTGTGAGGCTCCTGGTTTTGGGCTGAGGGAATTACTGGGGAATGTTTGTCTGTTTTCATGGCTGGGCAGTGACCACTCTGTGCCTGCAGCCTTTTTTTTTTTTGCCTACCAAGGCTTTACTGGTAATCCTGATCCCTGTGGCTTAACAGAGGTGGGATAATGAGCTGGTGCCTCACCATGAGTTCAAAATGAGATAGAACATCTCCGTGCTGATTTCCTTAATGCACCCAAATTTCTTCTCCTAAGCCAGCACTGAGGAACATCTCTGGAGAGAGTCTCAATCCACATCAGCAGGATCTGTCCTATCTGATTTCCCTAAAGCACCCAAATTTCTTCTCCTAAGCCAGCACTGAGGAACATCTCCGAGAGAGAGTCTCAATGCCACATCAGCAGGATCTGTCCTATCTCCTGGTGTGAGAGAGGGTCTCTGAAGGCCTTGTGGCCAGGGAAGTTTCCCTTTCCTGCAGTTTGCCCACTCCAGGAGCTCCATGCCAGGATATCTGGGGATGCACTGGCCAGCCAGACCTGGTGCATGGGCTCCTGGAGCTGGAAAGGAGCTGTGACTCTTCAGGAGTCTCCCTTTAGGAAGTGTTCCTTCAATGAAGAAGGGTAATGACCTTCTGCTTTCCTATCCCTGCTGAAACACAGCTCAACTTCCCCAAACAAGCACTCAGGACTCCTTTCCCATCTGCCCTCACTCTTCCTGGGCTTCCTCATCAGCTGTGAGCATCTCTGCCCCCACCACAGATCTGGGATGGGTTTGTTAATCCACGTTTATGCCCTTGCTTTGCAGTACTGAGAGTTTGGACACCAAAGGAGAAGTCAAACCAAATTATTCTCACTTGGTCCTTTCTGAGCAGCTCGCTATACCTGGAGCAAAGCAAAAGAAATAAACACTTTGTAGGTGCAGGGTGGGACATTTGAGAGATCCACTAGAACCAAAACTCTTGGGAAATGAAGGAAAGAGACAGGCATATTGTCACCATGATATTTTCTGAAAAATCCTCTTTGCCCAGGATTTTCTCCTGGGGAAGCTGAGAAGCCTCAGAGAGGAATGAAAACAATAATTATCTGATTGCTGCTCCTGTGTTTGGCTGCTTTGGAATGTGGCTTGGACATTGTTTACCAACAGGTGAATGTTTGATTGGTTCCGTGCGAATTGTTTTTAATTAATGACCGATCACCATCAGCCGTGTTGGACTCTCTGAGTCAGTCACAAGTTTTTATTATTCATTCTTGTGAAGCCTTCTGATATCTCCTTTCTCTATTCTTTAGTATAGCATAATATAATATAATATAATATAATATAATATAATATAATATAATATAATATAATATAATATAATATAATATAATATAATATAATATAATATAATATAATATAATATAATATAATATAATATAATATAATATAATATAATATAATATAATATAATAATATATATAATATAATATAATATAATGTAATATAATATAATATAATATAATATAATATAATATAATATAATATAATATAAATATAATATAATATAATATAATATAATATAATATAATATAATATAATATAATATAATATAATATAATATAATATAATATAATATAATATAAATCAGCCTTCTAAGAACATGGAGTCAGATTCTCTCTCACCTCATCCTGGGGACCCTCACAAGCACCACAACAAATCAAGGAATCCTTTAGCTGCATTTGCAAACTGTGGATGCCACCAGAAAATGGAAGGCAGGAGCTGGCTCTATTCCTATCAATTGCTGGTTGTGAATTATTCAGGGCTTTTAATGGTTTGCAGTTAGCCCAGGTAGAAGAGGCCAACTACAAAACATTGAGAGAGAAATCTGAAGGGCCCTCCACTCTTGAGCAAAAATGCAACCTGGGAAGGGAAGATGAAGTGTTGCCTCTTTTTCCTGAAATGAGGAAGGACAAAGAAGAACAGCAAAATGAGGGAAAGATGGTGATTTGCTATAAAGTGAACAAGTTCTGTCCCCTTTGACTCCACGAGGCCACAGAACCACAGCATTACCTCAATAACCCTGCACCACAGAGACAGAAGAAACATCCTTTGGGGCTGACATTAATTTTAAATAAGCCTCTGTCTCCTTGCCTCTCACCTTACAGACAAATTGCTGTTTACAAACTTGATTTTCTTTCTTTTTGAGCTATTTTATTTTTTTTTGCGGGGATGGGGCTGTGGGAAGGGGTATCCAGTGTGCTGGGAGGTGTCTGTCTCCACAGGCAGGGAGGGTTGCAAAGGGTGAGTCAGATAACGGGGTCACTGTGGATCTGGAGTCAAAGGCACGAAGTGCAGAGCATTGATTTTTGTGTCTGTGCTTGTTAATGGCACCTCTATGAGCATGACGACTCTGGCCTTTGCTCGTGCCGTCTCTCTGATGATATAATATTGCTCGTGTGGAATAAGGAATAAAATCCTCTTGTGAGAGTTATTGATGAAGAAATGAAGCTCCAAGGAGGTCCAGCAGTGTTTCTGATGACCCTTTAACCTCCCCCACCGCCAAAACTGTGTGTTGGAAAGGCCATAAAGGATTTTTCTGTATTGACAGAAGAGATGGGAATCACACAGGGCCCATGCCTCAGCTCCAAAATCATCCACCTGCAGAACAGTGGGGAATAAACATAATTTGTAGCTGGAGTTCCTGTCATCTTGAGACCGATCCATCCCCTCCTATAATGGAGACCCTCCTCTGGCAGAGCTGGTTAAATCTGAACTAAATCTCAGCAGAGGAAATTTTAGCCAGTTCCCATTTCTTTTCCTGTGGCAGCTCCCAAAGTAAATAAAAATACTGAACACCTTTGCTTGACTTGCTTTTCACTGGTCCACAAATGGGATTTGGGAATGGAAGAGGAATGGAAAGCTGTTGGGGTAAATGGGAATTGGGAAGAGGAATGGAAAGCTGTTGGGGTAAATGGGAATTGGGAAGAGGAATGGAAAGCTGTTGGGGGAAATGGGAATTGGGAAGAGGAATGGAAAGCTGCTGGGGCAAGTGGGATTTCAGAAGAGGAATGGAAAGCTGTTGGGGTAAATGGGAATGGGGAAGCAGAATGGAAAGCTGTTTGGGTAAATGGGAATTGGGAAGAGGAATGGAAAGTTGTTGGGATGAACAGCCTGGCACAGGGATGAGCTGGGAAGGTGATGCTCAGGGACTGTGGTACCTGGATCAAGGCAGGTTCCTCGGTCACCTGTCCCCATCTGGGCAGGCTGCAGGCTGGAGTAGATGTGCGACAACAGCAGAAGTGTCAGAATAACTCCTGGGACTCTCTGGGCATGGCAGAGGAACCAGAACACAGAAAAACTCCACCTGTGAGCATGACATGAATGCCAATTTTGAGGTGACAGCTCCAGCTGGGTCATGTCTATGGGCTTGACCACCACTCAGAGGCCAGGAGTGACTGGGGGGGCCTGAGAGACTCAGCTGGAATTTTCCAAAACACATGGAAAACCTCTGCTCTGACACCAGATGTCAAACCGACATTCGACCTGACCTGCCAGACCTGAAGGACACTTCTTGGAAGCCAAAGGGTTTTTTGGATCGCACATGAGGGGGAAGAAGAATCTGTGCTGCCCAGGGATGATGTGGGGAGTGCTCAGATCCTCCAAAGAACTTTCTGATGGCAGTGGTGCAGGAGAGGCACATGACGCAAGGAGGAAAATCAAGCACGTGGATCTATCAGTACATGCTTGTTATTGTCATCACTGGCTTTCTTGTGAGTATTTCAAGACTTGGTCTTTTGTCCTGAATTCCCTGTGATTCTGGGATAATCCTTGCATTAGAAGAAAAAAAATGGGGTTTTGTTGTTAACTTTTTTTAATTGACAGAGATTTTTAGGCTTTATCCATGATTCATGGTCTGCTGTGCCCTGTCTCTAGAAGTCAGAAAATATTTATCCTAGGGTAACCCGAGGGTGAAAATCCAGGATGCAAATAAAAGCAGCCCATGCTATCACGTTTAATCTTTATTTAGTCAATTTTGAGCCAGTCTCTTGATGTTGAGGAACCTGGCCCTCAGTTTGGGCGGCTGGCCAGGCTGTTGGAGGTGGAGTTGGCAGATGGCCTGTTGGCTCTGCTGGCAGCACACTGACCTGTCACACCGGGTCAGGGAGAGAGCAAAACACTCCCAGGCTGCCAGGTGTGCTTTGGGAAAATTCAGTTTGCCTGCGGAACACTGCTGGGGTTTTGAGAGACAGAGAAAAGGGATAAATACAGCAGGGAGAAGATGCTTCTGTTGAAGATACCTACATAGCAGCTCTGCTTTAATAGCTTTAATTGATGTTTGACTTCAGTGAGAGCAGAAAGATAGAGATAAATGAACGAGCTGTAGAAAGAATGATCCTTGCAGGAGCTGCCTGGTAGGGAGAGACAGGGAAAGCACGAAGGTTAAAAGTCTAATGACAAGCATCCTTAATGATTGCTCTTCCTGTATTCCCTCTGGGTAACATTTCCTGAGACTAAATTGTCTTAAAACCACTCTAACGTGGCTGAAACATTTCTAAATATAATTCAGCTCAACTAATGCTGAAGAATATAATGGAATTTCAGGAAAGAACATCAAGCACAGTAAGTTTTTTAACCATTACGTGTCTTTCAGGGCAGGCCAAATGGTGCATGAATTTGGGTAAATAAAGGAGAAAAAGCCCTTTTTTTGGTGTCAGTTCAAGTTCACCTGTCTGCAGCAGTGCTGAGGGTCCCTGCAGACTGTGTCTCCATGGATCCATGGAGTGTGTGAATCTCTGTGCTGTGGCAAAACCAGAAACCCCACCTATGATCCTGGGGGAAAAAAATCAAAGCAGCTTGCTGAAGCAACACTAAGAGTTGCCACAGATGGTGATTTTTCAGTGCTGGGCACACAGATGTGTTTGTTGGTAGCCGTAGGTGTCCAGGGGAGGCTGCATCACCCCTTCTCCAGCAGCCCGAGCTCACTGGCTGCTCCAAAGTGAGGTGGGGTTGCTGCAGAAAATGGCTTAAAAGCACAATTAACTTTCTGCAACAATAGCCTCTTTATTCTTCATTATGAAAAGGCCTGAAAGGGAATTTGTTTTCCAAGATAGATGTGAAATGAAGCTCTATCAGAGCAAGGAACCTTGCAAGCCAGACACAATAGCCGGTATCTACCCATCTCTTCCTCCCTGGCCCTCCCCAGGCAGTGCACAGCTTACAAAACCGTAAGCCTGGTTTTGTCTGCTCCCCCTGCTTATAAATTACACTCATTAATATGATTTTCATTTCTTGGGAAAGCAATAAAATAATAAATGTGCCTCTGCAGTTCCTGCCCTGCTCGGGGCCCGGCTCCGGCGTCTCCCGGGCAGGAAGGTCAGAGAGGTGGGATGGACTCACACTGCTGGGCCAGAGGCTCTTTGTGCTGCCACCCTCTGATAATGGCACTGCCTCCCTCCCCTGACCCTCCCATGCCCAGCCCCAAAGCTCATCTGCAACTCAGAGGCACACAAATAGCACAGATTAAGGATGCAAGCACAAAATCCACCTGATGGACCAATTTGTGCATTTGCACTGCAGTGTTTAAGCAGTTAATGCAGAGAATGGCCAGGCTCATGCTTTGGCTCAATTTTTCTGTAGCAGATGTGAGGGAAAACACCTGAGACAGCTTCCCCCATCCTTGAGGGACTTCAGACCCAGACCTGCCTCTAAGCATTGCTCCTCGGGTCTGTTTGCACTTTCCTACCTACAAATGTGAGGATGATGCAGCTGCTTTTGGCATCATGGAAATATTTTCCTTTTCTCCTTTTGGAAAGCCTAGAAATAAGAACAAAACTGGAATGAGAGGGATACTGGAGAATAACAATTGGGATTGCTAATTGCTATAAGAATAACAATTGGAATTGCTAATTGCCATATTGCTAACCAGTCCTCTTCGGGGGACCATCAACCCCTCTTCCACTAAAACTTTCCTTTTGCATATGGGACTGTCACAAAACCTCTCCTTTGCACTGAAGTGTTTGTATTCCCAGTATTTTTGGAGGGTTTTTCAGGGGAAAGCCTGTTTCAGAGCCAGGAAATAAAATTCATCGTAAAAATATGGGGAAAAAGCCCAATAAAACCTTCACCAAAATCAACCAACTCCTAAATAATGACAAATAATGTCAGTCAAGAAAAGCTGATAACAGAAAGGTGACAGAAATCCTGTGGGGCAGTCTCCAAGCACCAAAACAGGGTGCTATTTGCAGAGTAACCAAAAGCTGTGGGTGTCTCACAAGAAAGGATTTCTTAGGAGTTTAGGTGGGCAAAGCAGGAGGAAAGGACTTGTTTTCCCAAGCTGTGTCAGAGAGGCAGCAGCAGAGCAGAGATGTGAGCTGTGCTTCCTGCTGGCAGCAGGACCCTGGACACACCTCTCTGGGGTGAGGTGACCCAACCCCAGACATGCCAAACAAGGGGCTCAGTGGCATTTAAAGGGAAGGACGTGGTAAAAATGCTGTGTTCCCTCATATCAAATTGGTCAGGAAAAGGTTTTTGGGGAGCTTGTTGCTCTTGCAAGGCAGGAAAGGGTCACACCTTTCAACTGCAGTGTAACAAGACCTGGCTGCTGACTCCCTGGTGTCTGCAGACCTTTTCAGGGTCTGATCTGTCTAGAGATCAGTAAATAATAAGGTTTGCTCGGATCTGCTCCCTCCAAGTGTGCTCATTCCCCCCAAAGGCAGCGGTGCTGAAATGAGAGCTGCAGCTCCAGGCACATCTGGGGGCACAGCTGGAGCTCTGTAGCCTGGGACAGCCCAGGGCTGGGGCAGCCAGATGGGGACAGCCAGGAGGACAGGGCAGAGTTAACTGGAGCTGTTCCTAAAGCAGCCAACTAACCTGGGCTCTGTTTACAGCAGGGCTTTGACCAACATCTGCTAAGCACGGTCACATTCCATGTCTTGAGGGATAACACGTGCTAAGAGCATCCCATCAAGGCTTCCTGATTCTGGTGTGGGGACAAAAATTTAGTTATATGGATGAAAGCAGTGCTTCCTATCCCAGGAGATGATCCCTGGCTGTAGCCATGATATTTTCTGAAAAATCCTTTCCTTAGGATTTTTCCTCCTGAGAAGCTGACAGGCTTCAGGAACAAAATGTAAGCAATGGTTATCTGCTGGTGTGGAATGCAACAGGTGGGTCTGTGATTGGTCTCATGTGGTTGTTTCTAATTAATGGCCAATCACAGTCAGCTGGCTCCAACTCTCTGAGACAGAAGCCTTTGTTATTGATTCTTTCTTTTTCTATTCTTAGCTAGCCTTGTGATGAAATCCTTTCTTGTATCCTTTTAGTATAGTTTTATTGTAATATATATCATAAAATAATAAATCAGCCTTCTGAAACATGGAGTCAGATCCTCGTCTCTTCCCTCATCCCCAAGACCCCTGTGAACACCACCACAGCTGGCCTGTTTTATTTGGGAGCAGAGCCCCAGTGTGACAATGCCTGTGCACCAGCCCTGGCAAGTCAGCAATCAAGTCACTCTGCCTGCCTGACCGCTCAGCTCAAATGACTGCTGCCTGTCCAGGCCATGCATTCCTAGAGCAAGGAGGAGTTATTAAATCCTCCCCAAGCCCGTGGGGGCTCAGATCCATCTTCTCTGGGCACAGAAGTGAATCCCTGCTCCCTCCAGCAGGTAATTATTTGCCTGCTCAGGTTCCTTGTACATGCATGTGCAGTCATGATTTGCGCGTGGCCAAGGCTGTCAGTCCTCCCTGTGACTGTGCAGGGAGACGCTGGCTGTGGCTGTCACCAGGCTGGGTTCCAACTTCTCCAGAGGTTCCTGCTCTCTGTCAAGGCTCAGGAAGAGCCTCAGGGCAAGAAGTGATGCAGGGAAGAGGGTAGGACTGAGCTGGTGATCCCCAGGCGATGTGTAAAAGCATCTGCAGGAATTTAAATGGGAAAGGGGGGATCTCAGAGGATAGAAGGGAAGAAAAAGCAGATAAAAAAGTATGGGGAACGACATGGATTTATTCAGTTGAGGCTGATATTGCCACATCTAGAACCTCAGTTAGTGGATATTTGTAGTTTCTTAAACATAAGCTAGATTAAATAAGGAATTACACAGGTGTGTGGATTTACCTAAACTTCATGCTGACGTTGTCCTCTGGAAAAAATGATGATTCCTACTCATCTTGTAAGGACCATGGGCTTTCCTAGAAATCATAGTGACTACAGCAAACCAAGAGCCCATCCCTCCAGGACCCGATGGGGAAGCTGTCCTGCTTTCAGGGACTGATATCTGAAGCAGGAGGGCCCCACCAACACCTTTGCAATCTGCATCAAGGCAGGGAAAATTGCTGTCATGTTCAAGCTGTCTTGGAGATAAACTGAGTGGGTTTATTATAAACCTCCTGTGTGACAGAAATACTGCACAGAGCGTCTCTCCTCCCTGAGGAACAGGCACACAAAACTTGGTGTGGCAGCTCTTCTTTCCAGGACCCCAGGGCTGCCACAGGTCCTCCCAGAGCTCCAGCCTGATGCTGGCCTGGTGGGAGATGCTCCAGGGGCAGCTTGTGGGCATTCCCACCTCCTGCTTTTCTTTCTGCTGCTCCACAGCGGGTTGAGGAGCTCGCTGGGCTTCATCATTTCTGTTTGGTGGGTCCAGCATGAGTGCTCACTCAGCTTCAGGACCAACACAGGACACGAAACAACACGAGCTCACACACCGCTGCTCTCAAGGTGAAAAAAGGGAAGTTTATTTTCTGACTCCAACATTTATAGTTTTCGAAAAGTGACAGTGGATTGGAGGGTGAAAGTGCCACCTCTCCAATGACACTGGACAAACCAACAGTCCATCAAATTTCTCCTTTTCCATAAAAGAATGCAAAACAATGAGTTATTTACGGAAAGTGTGTGAGAAAGTTTGCTACAAGAACATAAACATCAGAAGGCTTAGAAAATCTTAAAAAATCAGGGTGACACACACCCAATCAGTTTGCTGTCCCACCACCTCCCAGATTTCCCAAGTGGAAATTGCCACAAAAACTTTCCCTGTTTCTGGGAACAAGCATGAACCAGAAAGGACCTGCCTGGGGATGGAGCAGGATGGAGAAGAACAAGCCTGAAACTTACAGGGAAAAGCATCCAGGACAAGTTGTCCCAGCTGCTCCCAGCACCCCTCTGCAGAGCCAGGTGATGTTTCTCCTAAGGTCACCCAAGCTGCATTTTCACCAGCACGATGAACAGGCTCGCCAGGCTCCCTCCTGCTACAGCAACATATGGTGGTGGGAGGGTGATTGACTGGTACAATGTGATTTTCAATAAAATGTCTTGCAGACAGAAGAGTTCCAGGTGACTAGAAGCAAGCAATCATCGTGCCAATCTTTCAGCAAAAAAGGGTCACACGTTGAGTACGGCAACTTGAGGGAATAAGGCAGCTTTTTATAGCGAGTAATATCTCTTCTGACAGTGCAAGTGAACTGCTTCAAACCACACTTGGCTGGGAATGTGCGAAGATGAATGGCTTTGTCTCTCAGTAAGTATTACCAGGAGCACTAGGAAGGATGAGAAATGGTCTGGAAAGTAAGCAATAGCTAAAAATCCTCCTCTTTCCTGACCTTATTGTAAAGAAACCTTTAGCAGTGCAGGGAGGAAAAAAAAAGAAAAAAGAAGTGTAACGAGGTGTCCCTGAGGAAAAAGAAAAATCCATCCTAAAGGGAAAGCTGGAAGCTTTTAGTCAGGATTGGATGTGATGAGCTGGAGTCTCATAGCCCACAGTGGCAGCAGCCTCATCTTTCACTCCTGTTTACCTGATGTTTTGGGGGTGGACTGAGGCTTGGCTGGATCTGGGAGCACAGTGTGAAGGGTGTTTGTCCCTCTAGGGAGAGACAGCTGGACACAACTACCTAAATAAATAAAGCAGGTACAGGGGGACTTTTATCCTTTTTTTTTTTTCAAGGTTACTCTGAGAAACTGAAGCCATGTGGGGAAGTGACCTCAGATTCCTGCACCTTCACATTCTGACCTGTTGGTGGTCACCACACCTTTGGAGGGCTCAGAATTAATTTTCCTGGTGAGGATCAGGTCCTTCACCACCTGAAGTTCAAAATAATGATGCCTCCAGGATTTGAAGGGAAATGTTGGCTTCTTCACAGTTCTGGGGGGACCGGAGAGGGAGGCATGTGAAAATTCCTGTTTAAATTGGGATGGGTTTATTTATGGGAATGATGCACTCTGCCTTGTGTCTTCTCAGGTGTCATCTTGTAAGGATTGGAAAGCATGGGAGGACCTACATTCACTGTACAAAATATCTTATTTCCAGATTGGCACCTCTCATAGAAATCCCTTAGAAACAGGACTGGGAGCTGCCTGGCATTCAGGCACCCATCTCTCAGTCAGCCCCAGCACCTGCAGGATAATTAACTCCCCTGTGAGTCCCCACCTGTGTCCAGCCCTCTTTGGGAGGCCATCAACCCTCTTCCACTAAAAGTTTCCTTTTGCATATGGGACTGCCACAAAACCTCCCTTTGCATTGAAGTGTTTGTATTACCATTACTTTTGGAGAGTTTTCCAGGGTAAAGCCTTCCTAGCACACCTAGACATGCATTACTAATGTACAGAGTTTACTAATTGTTGTCTTAATGCAAACTGGCTGACTCAGTCTGCTCACAGGGGAAAAAAACCCAACTTGGGTGATGTTATTTTTTCTGGATTAAACAAGAGGGGAAAAAGGTATGAGAGAGAGGAATTGGAGACACCACCAAACCACGGTTGTGTGTCTTGTACTGTGGCTGCCTGAGCATATGGCCTTTTATGGGATTCCAGGTCCTGTCAGCTCAGAAAGCAAATCTTCCCTCTCTGCTCAGGCTGAGAGTGATTCTGCTCCTCTCTGACCCTGTCACTGAGGCATCTGGCAGGAATTATGAACTCTCCATCTCCTTGTGTTAAACCTGAGGTTATTGGTTGTTTTGGTTCAGTTATTATTTGCTTTTCCCTAGGGGGAAGAGGGGAACAGGGAGAGAACTAAAAGAAGCTATAACCAGATGTTTGGTATTTCCATTACAGCTTAGGCTTTGCTCAGATGGAGCTTCCCCACTGATTTAATGAGGGCAAAAGTCCCTTTCCACCCTTGTCTCCAAAACCAGCTCCAGCAGTTGTGGGTCTGCTGGTTTCCTTTTCCACAAGTGCATCCCAGATGTGCCCTTGTTCTGCACACAGAGGCAGAACATCTGTGCTGGAACAAGGAAGGAAAAATGATGATGTTGTTTGTTTGTCTGGGATGCTGAGATCCTGTCAAATGTATGGGCCAAGGGGAGCCTTTGTGGGTCTAAATTAGGGGCTGCAGGACTTGGAAGGGCAGGAATCACCCATGGTTCTCATGCCTGAACAAGCAGATCCTTTTCCTTTCTATCAGGATGGTGAGCACAGGACGTGATGCTCTTCATGCCAGACCAGTGCTTGATGATGATGATGATGATGATGGTGAAAGTGGTGGTCTGAAATCCAGAAATCAGGGGGGCATGCGAAGATCCAGTAATGAAAATTGGCACGTGAAAGGTCAACCAGAAGCCATGGCTGGGCATTTTTGCCTCCCACAGATGTGTGGCCAAACTCCTGCTTGTCCCTTCCACAAAGGTTCCAACTGCCCCCTTTTCATCCTTCATTATCCAAGTCACACACCACCAAAATTACCTGCAAGTTCCCTGTATTATAAATGATATAAATTATTATTATAAATCTCTGCTCCACATAAACAACGCCCGGGTGGACATTTGAAGAGTTAATGATACATTTTTCTGGCATAATTGATGTTTACTCCTTTTTTAGTTTGAGGTACAAAAATGCCTAGAAGGCATACGGGACTTTAGGATCTCTTTTATACCCTTAATTCCTGAAGATCATTACAATCAAGGAGACTTTAAATCCCCAGATAAGTCTCAGAAAAAGGGATGATGAATAGATAAGAAGCAGCAGTGTATTGCAATAATATTCATCCATAAATCTAACAGGGTACTTAGAGTGAAGGGAAGAGCTTGCAAAATAAAAGTGAGGTGGGAGGAGGGGTGGGCATTCAGCCCAACACAAAAGTGTGAGCAGTACCCTGTGGATGAATCACACTTTTCTCACCAAAAACAAGCAGTCCCATGACACCAGAACTGGGTTTGGTTTCCAGAAGAACTTCACTTGGGGTGAACCAAACACTTCTTTATCAGTCTCGCCTCTTCCCAGTAGCTCCTTCTCCTTAAAACCTGTAAGGTGCTTCGTGAGTTTTGGTTAAATTCAGCCAGGGTGTTTCACAACTCTTTGAAAGGAAGATGCAGAGGCAACAGAGAAATTCTTCCTTAAGAAATCAGAGATTTAAGGCTGCCTGACCTTTTTTTCACTCCCTCCCTTTAATGGGGTTTGGAAACATGGTTTTAGGGGAGTTTAGGAGCATTGGTTGTCTTCCAGGAGGCATGGAAGGCAACAACCTCAAACCCAAGCATCTCACATTAAAGCATTGGGCATTTCCTTGATGCCTCTGAAGTTCCAGCGTTGCCCTGTGTGGGAAATTAGGACCAGGCCTGGAGGAGTGTGTGCTGCCCATGGGGTCTGATTGTCAGAGACATTGCAGTGTCTTGGTTTGGAAAGCCAGGTGTCTGCTGAGGAAGGCAGGAGCCTCCCTTGAAATGGAAAATGTAAACCCCCTCCCTCTGAATTCTTATAATTTTGAAATTAAAGGGCTCTCAGACAAAGATATAGGAATAGGAATTACAGCTCTTTACTATGAAAACAAAAATTAAAATGCAATAATACAAAAAAGAAACCAAACTACTGCCAGAGTCAGAACATGCCCTGCCCCCCTGTGTGCCAGGGTGGGGGCACAGCCCCATCCCATGGGGGCCCAGCCCTCCTGCAGTGCCAGCTGTGGCTCTGCTGCAGCAGGGCTCCTGCACAAGGGGGGAGTTTTCCTCTGCAGCTCCAGGGCTGCTGCAGATGGGCCTGGGCTCCCTCTGGCAATGCAGGGCAGCAGAAAGCTGCTCCTCTGGCAATGCAGGGGGCAAAGGCTGCTGTGCTGGGCCAGGCTCAGATTGGATCCAGGTAGGAATGCTTGGCTCCTCCCCTGGGCGGAGCATCTCCCCATGGGATGCTGGAATTGGATCAGCCCTGCAGGGACACTCAGTGGCCATGGACAGCAGAGATCTCCTGGAGGGAGGGTTGGCTGTGGGAGAGAGAAAGGAAAAACTGCCCCATGGACAGAGAGAACTGCCCCATGGACAGAGAGAACTGCCCCACCTCTGACAGATGGGAACAGAATACACACCCCCATTTCCAACTGAAGACATGCAGAATGGAGAACAAGAATATTTTATTTATTTTGCTTTCTGGAGCTCTCAGACCCAGAAGAAAAGATTTTGCAGCTGTAGATTAGTATCTTGGCTATATCTTCCTTGACTTTGTGAGGTCACTCTTCAGGAAGAAAGGGTGAGTTTCTTGGGGATAACACAGCACTGGCTAAAGTGAGAGGCCATTATTGTATTTGCGTTGCCCCCAGACAAAGGCAGATATGATGAATCTGACTCCATGCTCTCAGAAAGGTAATTTATTATTTTATGATACTATATTATATTAAAGAATGCTCTACTAAACTATACTGTAGAATACAGAAAGGATACTTACACAATGCTAAAAAGATAATAATGAAAACTCGTGACTCTCTCCAGAGTCCAGACACAGCTTGGCCCTGACTGGCCAAAGAGTGAAAACAACTCACAGCAGAATCCAATGAAACAATCACCTGTGGGTAAACAATCTCCAAACACATTCCAAAGCAGCAAAACAGAGGAGAAGCAAATGAGATAATAGTTGCTTTCCTTTTTCTCTGAGGCTTCTCAGCTTCCCAGGAGAAGAATCCTGGGTGAAGGGATTTTTCAGAAGATGTGAATGTGACATGCCATCATATTTCTCTGCTATAATCTGGGATTTCAGGTACAGGAAAAGTGGTGCCACCCTATTGTTTTGCCTAATAAAATACTGGAGCCAGAAGTCAGCTCATTGCAAAATACATCAGTAAGGAAACCCAACAGGAAAGTTTGGATTGTTGTGATTCCATGTTTTTTTTTCCATGTCTTCCATTGGAAAGCCTGGTTTTCCCAAGGGCAGAGAATTATTTGCCCCAGCAAAATCTGTATGAAACTGTATGTATAATGTCCAAATCTACTCTCTCTGTCTATCCCATTAACAGCTTTCTTTTCCCCTGTTTTTGGTGACACAAAAATGACCTTTCAAATCAAAGACTTCTGAAGCCTGTTACAGAAAGCTTTCACTTTTCAAAATTATTTCAGCTTTGTAATAAAGACTGTTTTTTCCTTCCTCAATCCTCTGCTTCCTGCTCAGCACAAGGAGTAATGTTGTCTCAACTTTCCACACCCTTTAAAAAAAATTTATTGTATTAGGTTTTTCCTTTCCAAGTCTTCCCTCAAACTGTTTCCGGTATTGGAAACAGTTAAATAAATAATAATTAAAAAACCCCAACCAGCCAAACAGGAAAGTGAAATTGAAGTTTGCTAATGGAGAACTTCTGCAAAAATTGCAATGTTTAAAAATCTGAAGTGTTGCAAAATATAAAATAGGAGAAAGAACATGAAGAAAAGCTAAAATAAACAAACAAAATTCTTAAATTGTTTGAAGTGTTTTTTTAACATCAAATGTTTCCTACTACCAACACTCAAAACAATGGAAAGATGTCCGAACTTTTCTTCTGGTAATTGCATTCTTATCATCACCAAGGGGCACTGATGAATACTCTGACACCTCCTTCCTGGTCTATAATGGGAAACATTAACTCAGCATAAATTCCAGCAAGTTGTCTGAATTCCCAATATAATCTGGAGGAACCAACTTTCCACTGGGTAAGACCTTCATCCTTCTATTTCCCAAACTCCTGTGAATGTGTCTGCAAAGGTGGCAAAGAATCTCTTAGAAAAGTTAAGAAAACAAAGTAAAACAAAAGAAGGAGCCCACTGGCACTGATGGACATGTGCCCTGTTACCACCCTGTAATTTATAATTTATAATTTATGGATCTCTGTGAATTTGACACGATTCTAGAACTGTTGTTGTAAGCTAGAGGGGGAGAAAACGGCAGAATCCAAACTGAAATAATTATTCGTGGGAGCCAGAAAATGAGTGTGTCAGTTGTTAGAAGAGAGTATCAGAAGCATGAAATATAGATCACCAACACTCTGTAGCTGGGAGCGAGTTGTCCCTGCAGTGTTCTGCCAGACTGCTGCAGAATATCCTTGAAATCTTTTCTTTTCAAGAGGCAGCAACAGCTTCAAACCCTTTATGGCGTGTCCAATCTCCGGATGCGATCCTTTGCCTGAGGAAGTTGCTGCCCAGATAGGTTGTGTCATCCCTGGCAGTGTCCAAGGTCAGGTTGGATGGGGCTTGGAGCAACCTGGGATAGTGGAAGGGGGTGAGACTGGATGATCTTTGAGGTCCCTTTCAACCTAAAATATCCAGAAATTCCATGATTCTCAGGCAGGATCAGAGCTAGGGGAGGTAGAGAAGCTGGCTTGGAGTGCAGGGATGCACGGAAACCCCAGGATATAACTTTCAACTTCTTATTTTTTGGATAGAGGAGCAGCTCAGTCCCATTAACTTCAGACTCCCAGAGTGTGGGAAGCAGGTGTGGGCTTGTGCCACCATCAATCCCATTCCCAGGTCATTGAGTCACTTTAATGCTACCCAGGCAATTGCATAACATTTTGCCACCTAAATTTGTGGGATCACTGACTTTTTCACACTGAGCTGAGAGGTGCCATTCTGCTGAGGGATGGACTGGAAACCAAACATGGGCAGATGAGCTTGGCAGGCCTTGTCTGGGAACACTCTCCTTAATGCTTCTACTGGAGGCAGAGTCATCTTCACAGCAGCTGACCTTAAAAGTGGGAGCCTTGCTGGGGAGTCTGCAGCTTTAGTTAATCACTGGCAATAGCAGAAATGCTGTGATTTTCAGCAGTGATGATGGGAGGTATCTGTAGGTGGCACTTTTCCCAGGGAAATGAGGATGCTGCCTGTTCTCTCTGCCTCTGTCCCAGCCACGAATCACAGGGGCTGCTTTCTGAAGGGTTCTTTACGTGAGGGTTCATGGCTCTGTGCTCAGGTGAATATTTAGGTCAGGCTTCTGCTAATAAACCAGAAAGACTTTCTGTTTCCCAGCTGTTAATATAAAAGGTAACACCAGCAAAGAGCGCTGGATGAAGAGGTGAAATCTGTTCCTTCAGGCTGCCTGGGAGAAACGTGGTCACTGGATTTGATGGGGGTAAAATATTTCACACAAGAACTTAAGGGAATAGAAGAAGATTCCCAGTCACTACACCATTTCTCCTGATTCAGAATGGAGAGAAGAAATTTTAACCATCATGGGCCATGAGCCTTCCTGCTGTGCCAGTTAAAGAGCGGCCTCTGCTCATGCCTTTCATTCCTGTAAATCCCTGTCCATTCCAGTTGCTGTTTTATTCCCAGAGGATCTCTAAAACTAAAGTTATCTTCAAGTCATTATCAGGGGAAGATGCTCTCAAGCCACAAACTTAAAAGCAAGAGAGAACCATGCTATAACCCAAAGCACAGACCATTGATTTCTACAAGAGTTATCACAGAAGAATCCCAGCACTTAACAAAGAGATTAGGAGCTAATGAGGAAAAAAATATCACTCACAATGCAAGTCAAAACAGGTCACTTTCCTCTTCCAAAGAACTGAGAAAAAGATTAACTTTCCAGCAGAACTTTCTTTGTGTCAGAGGAGAGCTCCTGACCCAAATGTCTATTGATGTCTTCCTCTCTGTTGGCAAAACAGAGATCATCACTTTACAGAGCTCATGTTGCTAAAATGACTATAACAAATTAGCATTAAATCAAATGAAGTCTATCCATAGCTTTGGACAGCAAACTGCTGGGTCTTGATCTTAAACCTCAATAATGTTTCCAAAATGAGCTTCCATAGCAGGGCTCTGTCAGCAGGGCTGCAGCTGGAGAGCTGGGGGTTGAGTTAATCACCAAGAAGGGATTCACAGAGCCACCAGGAGCAGGGATTTTTGTCTCCTGGGTGGGCACAGGTGGTGTCACAGTGAGGACCCATTAATGGTGCAGCAAGATGCATCACGGTGATGACTCTGAGCCCTGCTGCAAAGCCATAAAGGCACTGGTAAGGGTTGGTGTGTGGCAGAAATCTTGCACATCACAGGAGAAATTAAGGGGTTTTCTTTCTGCTTTCTGCAAAGAGAGCTTCTCTTGTGTTCAGTGGTCAAAACTGAAAAGTGACTGTCCTGATGCCCTGTGAAGGCTGCCTTGGAACAGAGACTAGATGGAGTTAAATAATAAAGGAGGGATTTATGGAAAGGATCTCCTCCATGGATGCACCCTGGGCAGCACCAGAGCCCAGCCAGGGCTGCACCCAAGATGAACCAAAATGGCCCCAAAATGCACGAGCGCTCCCGGGGTCTCTCCCTGGGATCAGCTCTGCTCCATTTGCACCTTGCAGTTCATTGTCCCATCCCAGCTTTAGCCCAGGCAGTCCCACCCTGCTTGTTTTCCTCTCTGCAGCCCACGGGGTTTGTGCTCCTGGGCTGAGATTTGGGCCATTTGTCCTTGGTGCCCAGCTGGAGCAGGAATTGTTCTGTCTCCCTGCTCTGTGCACACAGCTCACCAGCCCATAATGTGAAGCCCAGACCCACACACTAATCTGAAATACCCACACAGAATCTGAAATATATAAAAGCCAAAACCTGAGGCATCAATGTGAATTTGTATCTCAGATATTGGGTGTGTGAGAGGTTCTGCAAGTTCTGGTGTGTTTGAAACCACTGGGCCAAATGTGGAGAAAAGCCCTGGGTGAGACTGTGGGAGCTGCTCTTCACTCACAAAATGAAAGTGGAGTGCACATCTAAGACTGAATATATAACTCAATGAGGGAAAAAGGTTTATGGATGAAGAGGAAAGGAAAATCACTTTGCTTTTTTGTGTTGATGGAGAGCTTAAGTCCAGCTATCTGAGCCCTTGGAGAAACCCGAATTTGGGTTCTCAAAGCAGTTCAATCCACACCATCTGTGAAACAAACTTCCCACTCATAAATATGGAGTAATTAGAAAAAAATTCCTTCAGGTCATTCGTTTAGGGACAGTAATATTTGTGCAGCATGAGATCTTGTAACATCTTTTACTTCCTTACTGAAGTGAAAGGATTCACAAGTGAGGTGAGTTCTACTTCTTAGTTCTGTCCATAAACCAAAGGAGAATTCCATGGTATTCCCCATTATCACCATCAGTGTCAGAACTGCACACAAGTACTGGGATTGTTAATTTGCCATTATTAAATCCACCAGTTTCTTGCAAACCTATAAATTACAGGTCTCCTCCAAATCTGGTTGTTCCCCACATGCCCTGGGTCAGGCCAGATCTGGGCTGGAAATGTCCTGTTCTGTAATTAACAGCTCATTAAGGGACTGAATCCACCCGGAGAAAACCAGCTGCTCTTTCCACACCCTGCACTGACACCAACCCTAAAGACAGACATGGCATTAAGGCTTCACTGCCCACCAGGAACAATGACCAGATTTTCCTTTTAGACTGAGAAAAGGCTTGGAATATCAGAGTTGTATGAGACTGGTATCAGCTGAATCTCAACCCAGGATGGATGTTTGGGGTTGACCCTTGTTGATTTACAGGGCTGTGATGATTTGCCTGGTGGCTTCCTGTCTTTATTTCCATTTATTGTGTTCTTCTTGCACAGTTTCACCTCCTTTTCCCAATGAGGAACAATCCTGGTCTAGCTCTGAGAATTTGCCTGAGTTGGTTGTAAAATTTTGTGTTTCCTGATGAATTTTGAAAAGCCTGTCAATCCCTGTCCTCTCTTCTTGTTTCTGATTCTCACTTCACAATAAATGCAGGATGAAACCAGAGGAAGCAGCAGCCCCTGGAGTGGTTTAGAAACCTTTAACCAAGAGGAAAGGTTAATGGAGTAGAGTTAATGCAGTGGAGTTTATTTTTAATAGAAAAGAAGAGACTTTGAGATGACTTGGCAGAAATCTTCAGCCTTAGGAAGGAAAAAGATGATAGTGGGTAGTTTTCTCTCTGATGTCATGGTTAATAAACTCAGGATATAATTTAAAGCTGAGATTATTTGGGAGATGTGCCACATCAGGCAAAGGGAAGAAGATATAAGCAGTGAATTTCTAATAACTCAAAACCTCCTCCACACTTGCGTTAACAGTCCTCTGGATTTTCAGGTTTGTTTGTTATCCAATAGAATCCACAAACACTGACCTTGATTCTTCACAGGGTTGCATTAATAAATTGTTGAAGAAAGGCAACTCTGTAATTATGCCAGAGAACCTTTCTGCAGGTAGGCGAGTACTTGGTTCTCAAGATGAAATAAGGTACCATATGTTAACATTTTGTGGGATATATTACAGTTTTATGTTTTCCTGTGGCTTAGATTTTTCCCTTGGTAAATAATGGGAATGTGGAATGCCTCAAACCATGGACAGCATCAGTTGTTGGTTCATAAACATTTACAGAGAGCTTGGATGGCAGAGACTAAATAAGCACAAAGCATTTTTTCGACCCAGCTAAAGAATTTGTTACTTATAGAATATTTTTTTCCTTTTTTTAATGTACCTTCCATTCAATCAATTTGCAATTAACTCCAGCCCTGACACTTCTGTCTGTTTGAGCCAGTAATATATCTGTGTGCTGTCTGCTGGACAGCAACCCTGTGAAAAAATGCAACCTTTTGGAACATAATTTGGGAGAACTTTGGCACCTCTTCATGGCTTGGAATGGGTGAAAATCCTGTCGTGTCTCAGGGACCTCATTCCCTGAGCCATCCCCCTGGAAGCTGGGTGGGAAAACCTGCCCTGAAGGGCATTAGCAGCTCCCTCAACACTTAATGTGAGCTCTGTGGGTCTGAAGTGGGGCCTGGTGGCACCACTGTGCTTCAAGCCACGCTGCTCATTAGGTAATCTCAGGAGATGACACAAAGCTTTGGAAGCTCAATTAGCCCTTAATTAAGAGAACTTAAAGAAATGTAAGAGCTCTTAGCTGCTCTTACCACTCAAGCCATGATTAAAATGCTGCATCTAGCTCTCGATAACCCCGTGCAAGGAGGTGGGTTGGTGCCAGCTGGCTGGGAAGCTGCTTTGTGCAGGAGGAGCTGGGGGATTTTGGCAGCACATGAATCAGCAGTGCATCCTTGTGGCAAACTGTGCTCAGGGAAGTGTTCACCAGGAGGCCCAGTGAAAGGATTCTTCACCTCTGAGCAGCAGTCCTGGCACCACTTCTGCAACGCTGGGCCCAGTTCTGTGCTTCCCAAAACAACAAAGCCTGGAGAATTCAGGGGTGAGCCCTGCAAAGTGGCACCAGGAGGTTCAAGGTCCTGGAGCACACAGCGTGGGAATGGCTGAGAGCTGGCTGTGCTCAGAGTGCCCAAGACAAGACTTGGTGACATCTTGCCTTGTCTTGATATCTGCAATATCCAGTCTGGGCCTGCAGAGAAGGTGGATGTTGTAGTTGAGACAGAGACAAAACAAACCAACACACTCCATTTTCAGAAGGCTTCCAAATATTTTTATTCCAGCATTCGTGCTTTTTATACATTCTTACACAACTCATCAGTTTACACTTTACTCATTGGTCACAAGAGACAAACAAGGTGCTCACTGGAACAGGCAGTTGCAGTTTCTCTGATTTATCCTTCTGTCTGTCTTGGGTTCTGTGCCAATGACCTGGGTAGGAAATTCTTTCAGGGATAAACATGGATTCCCTTCTCAAACATGGATTCTCTTCTTATCAAACACAGATCCTCTTATCAAACATGGATCCTCTTATCAAACACGGATCCTCCTGTGAAACATGGATCCTCTTACCAAACATAGATCCTCATTTCAAACATGGATCCTTTTATCAAACATGGATCCTCTAATCAAACTTCTCCCTGGCTCACAGAAGTCACTGTAAAACCTCTTCCACAGGTGGAGCCTGACTGTCTAGGATACAGAAAGATGGGGTCAACTAAGGAGTTTAAAAGATGGTTTATTGCAAAATCAGTCTCATGGAAGGGTGAGACTGTAAGGTTGTTACATCCAAAGCCATCACGTTAGAAGCCTTGCATCAGAAGCCGTTATAATTTTAGTTGCAATGTCTTTTATAAATTTCTTATCCAATCAGCTACTTCCACAAAGCTTGTTAGCGTCTTCACAACCAATTGCTAATTGCTAGGTTTTACACAATTTACCCCAATGCATCTTTTCTGTTCAACCACATAACTCTACAGAAACTTATTATTGTATCTTCTACCTTTCATCAACTCTACAACAAGTTCTATTGTTAAACTCTAAAATCTTCTACTATCTTGCTTGGCATATTTGTTCACTTACGTGAGGCCTATATCCACTTGTTTAAAACATATTTCTGCTTAAACTGCAAATCTTTATTCTTATTTTGTGTCTGTTTTACTATTCTATTCTAAACCTTCAAGCCTTCTCCAAGGTCTTATACCATCTCTATTTCTGAGCTTGCATGCTCAAGGCCTTGGGAGCTCTCTGTGCTTGCATTTTCCACACCTGTCCAGGGCACAGGTGAAAAACCAGAGCTGATGCATGTGGGACATTCTTATTGGATATAATGGCCAAAAAAAAGGCGCTGTGTGACTGCTGAAACACTGGAATGGGCTTCCCAGAGAGGCTGTTGGTTCTCCATCCTTGGAGACATTAAAACTTGGGTAGACAAGCCCTGCTTGAGCATGGGCTCTTTTCCATCCTGGTTATATAATATATAATATATAATATATAATATATAATATATAATATATAATATATAATATATAATATATAATATATAATATATAATATATAATATATAATATATAATATATAATATATAATATATAATATATAATATATAATATATAATATAATATATAATATATAATATATAATATATAATATATAATATATAATATATAATATATATATATATATATATACATATTACATATACATATTATATATTATATATGATTGTATTATATTATATTATATTATATTATATTATATTATATTATATTATATTATATTATATTATATTATATTATATTATATTATATTATATTATATTATATTATATTATATTATATTATATTATATTATATTATATTATATTATATTATATTATATTATATTATATATTATATTATATTATATTATATTATATTATATTATATTATATTATATTATATTATATTATATTATATTATATTATATTATATTATATTATATTATATTATATTATATTATATTATATTATATTATTCTACATTATATTATATTATTCTACATTATATTATATTATTCTACATTATATTATATTATTCTACATTATACTACATTGTATTATATTATTCTACATTATATTATATTATTCTACATTGTATTATATTATTCTACATTATACTACATTGTATTATATTATATCACATCACATTATATAATATTATATCATGTTATATCATATTATATTATCATATTATACCACATTATATTATTCTCTAAAATTGACTGCTGTCTGATGTAACAGATTTCTCCTTTTATCCACTGACGGAGCTCTCCGGTGAGGTTATCCTAACCTGCATCAGTGAAATTGAATGGACATAATCAGTATATCTTTACTAAAAAATGTATTTTTGTCTGCAACAAGCCAAGAAATGAGAGAATTGATTCTTCCTGGAGAGGTTGTAACCTTCAGCAGAGTGTGAATAAAGAAAATCTGGGGGAAGCGATCTCTGGATCTAGAAGATGACTGCTCTCGACAGACTCAGATATTTAATTTTTTCTCACTCTCTTAAATCAGGCCAGCTCTTGCCTGGGGCTCTTTTTGAGTCGTAGCATACAAATTGCTTTGGGGGCAACCATACCATGGAATTTCTGCTGTGGGAAACACATGGAATGATAATAAAGGCAGTGACTGGAGGCAGGGAGATTTTGAGTCCGTGGCTCCCAGGCTTCGAGCAGGGTCTCCGAGCTTGCAGCAGCCTGGTGCTGCAGAAGGAGCAGGCAGACACCGAGCTATCAGACTGAGAACTGTGTTGTTCCATGAGAGATACAAGCATAAGATGGGCTGTAGAGGGTCAGACAAAGCTTTCTGCCTCCAGAAATGGCTAACAGCAGATGCCCGGGGAACAGTGCGAGAACATGGCAGCACAGAGTGATGCTTCTCCAATATGTTCTGCCTGTCTCCAGCAGGTGGGTAAGGGGGTTGAGAATTGCTGTTATCTTGTCTTTAGAAGCCCTTGATTTGATTTGTCCTCTGTGAGTGGTTTTTGCTGTTCCTGGGAGTACCTGGTCTTTGCTATAGGCCACATGGATGCCCTTTGCTTCTGGTCAGCCCCAAAATGCCACAGGACAAACTCTGGGTTTGGTATCAAGAGTTCATGAACCTTTACCTTCTCTTCATCTTCTTCATGCTGGTCCAGCAAGGAGATTGCATTGCTTGGAGTTTGATCTGACCACCAAAATGGAGATTGTGAAATGACAGAATGGTTTGGGTTGGGAGGAACCTTAGAGATCATCTCATTCCAATTCCAATTCCGATTCCAAATCCAATTCCAATTCCAGTTCCAATTGACACCTTCCACTATCCCAGGCTGCTCCAAGCCTCATCCACCCTGGCCTGGAACACTTCCAGGGATGGAGCATGAGTGTTCATGAAGGTTCCATGGTTCATGAAGGCCCACCTGAGGTTGCTCCTGACCTCAGCCAGGAGGCTGGAAGGTGCTCTCAACCCTATTTTGAGGGATGGCACAGCCTGGGGGATGAGAAAAAATTATAAATCATGGAGGGAACAAGAGAAAGTGAACTGTCATGAGTTACTAAAATTTGGGTTGGTATCAGCACTTCTGAAGCTAAGACATCATCCCCCAGGGAGAGCAAAATAGGGAAGTCCAGGCTGCAAGAGGTCTTGGAGGCTGGAGCTGACTTCACTGCAGTAAAATAGGAGCTGCCATGGTTGTGGTTATTCCTCTCAACATTTTTTTTGCCCCTGCTGCTGTTTAAAATGCATGGAGAGGGACTTGCCAGCTCCTGTTCCTGCTGTGAGTGCTGTCTTATTCCTGCATCCTGTGTTTTCAGAGGGAGTATATAATGATGGACCAGGCTTCAGCTCATTGAGAGTTTGTTACAGAGTTGGAGCCATTATTATGAAATTACCAAATAAAACATACATTTTCATTCCCATTGGTAATAAAAATTATCGGAGTACCTCTCCTGGGACAATTATAATGAGATAATGCAGAACTCCTGACTGATTCCTGTGGCTGTAAAAAAAAAATAAAATCAAAGAGCATTCAACAAGACATTAGTGTATGCCTTGGCTCCAATCACTTCCCTGTCTCAGGGGGTAATGAAGTTATCAAATTAGTTTTAAAAAGGTGAAACTTCCATTTTTCAGCCCATCTGACAGGTTCTCCCCTGAATAATGACATTATGATGAGGTGCACAGGACAGCGCGAGCCTTTATTGCTTTAGGTCTAGACACTACAGGACATTAAGAAATTTTGCCCTCTTGTCTCCACGGTGTAATGTTTATACTCAGAGTGTCCAGGCCAATCAAATGATAAAGAACAGGGGTTTAGGTTTTAGGGTTTTTTTTTCCCTTCTGCACACCCAAAACATAAATACAACCGTATGTTCCAGCCTGCACTTGCAGAAATGAAGCATAAATGGCCTGCTGGGTTATATAGCTCATCTGTTTCCCATTACTGCTCTGCAGCAAATTACATTCTTTCCGAAGAGCAATGCCGGCATGGACAGTCTAACAGCTCCATTCCCGGGGATCCAGGATGGAGGTCATGAAACATACTCAGTGCTGCTCTAAAAACCAGTTTGTCAGCCTGGCATGAGCAGAAACCCTGCCCTGAGATGCTCCAGTGGCCCTGGAGAGAGCAAAACACTCCGAGAAGAGGTTTCAACCATTTCTAGAAGCGTCCCCTGCCTTTATTGAGCGTTAGGAGTACCAGGACACCAGCGCTCCTGATTCAGGCACTCCAGTCACATTCCAAAGGCAGGGCTTTGCCCCAGGGCTGATGCCTCCCACGGTGTTGAGTAAGAGGAATATTTTTCATTTCTCAAGCGTTGCCGTCTCTCCATTTGCTGGGAAGTGAACCCCAAAGTTTCAGGAGCAAAGCATCATCTCCCGCGGTCCCCGGCTGAACGGCTGGGTGACCTCCCCGAGAGCAGGAGCACATCCTGCATCCTGCACGGGGTCAGGCTCAGCAGGGAGTGATTTACATACCCAGAGACACTCGGAGCCCCCTTGGGGAGCAGGGATGGTCTCACTGCCTGGCTGTGGTAGCCCAGGTAACCTCGGAAAAATGGAAATGGGCAGCAAAACTGCGCAACCTCCGTGTCCTCCCCAGCAACCTGTCAACGCATCAGAGCTGGACACCCCCCCACCGTGATCCCAGCCACAGAGCTGTCTCATTTCCCTTGTAAAAGAGCCCCACAGGCAACAAATGCACACACAGAGCAACTTCTGTATTTACCTTGACACTACATGAGTCACAGCGCTCGCCTCTTGCCGAGCAGCCGTATTCATTATCATCACTTTGGCATCTTGGTTGCTGCTCTCTCCTATTCTCCTTCTGTTCAGCAGAGCAGAGAGGTTGTTTAGGGTCCCCCCCCCAGCCCCTCATGCCTGCACTCCTTCCCAGAAAACCATTACCCAGAATTCCAGCTTTCCTTGAAGCAGCACTGAGCAAGCTGTGCCGTGTTTTTCCCCCTCCAGGCTTCTTTTTTTTTTTTTTATTTTTTTAGCAGTTCTTGCAGGAAGAAGTAATTTATCCAGAATTAAAACATCTGGTTATCACGCTCCCTGGGTTAGTCAGCACTGAAATAATAGGGAAACAAAGTGCCTGGCTGTCTCCATCATGGGAGAGGAGGAACATGACCCATGTCTCCACAGGATGGCCTGGGTTGGAAGGGACCTTAAAGAACATCCAGTTCCACCCCTGCCATGGGCAGGGACACCTTCCACTATCCCAGGGTGCTCCAAAACACATCCATCCTGGTCCTGAACACTTCCATGGATGGGAAATTCACAGCTTCTCTGGGCAACCTGTGCCAGAAGTTCACCACCCTCACAGTAAAGATTTTTTTCCTAATATCCAATCTAAACCTACTCTCATTCAGCTCGAAGCTTTCCCCCCTTGTTCTCTCACTCCAGGCTCCTGTAAATAGACTCTCTCCATCTTTCTTGTCAACTGTTTCTCTTTCTCTTCTCTCAGCCTAAATTCTTCTGGCACTGCGTGGTCTCTTTGTCAGGGACAAAGCAGGATGGCAGGGCAGGGACACATATTTACGAATCATACAATTTACAAATAGTACAAATTTACAAATAGTACAATGTGATGTCAAGTGAGGGGGTGTGTCCAGAGGAGAGCTCAACTCCTCCTCCCGAAATCCAAGGATGTGCCTGTTGGATTGATGCCTTGAGAAGGCTGAGCTAGAACAGAACTAAAGAATAAAGCAGGGATTTATGGAAAGGGTCTCTTCCATGGATGCACCATGGGCAGCACAAGAGCCCAGCCAGGGCTGCACCCAAGATGAACCAAAATGGCCCCAAAATGCACGAGCGCTCCCGGGGTCTCTCCCTGGGATCAGCTCTGCTCCATTTGCACCTTGCAGTTCATTGTCCCATCCCAGCTTTAGCCCAGGCAGTCCCACCCTGCTTGTTTTCCTCTCTGCAGCCCACGGGGTTTGTGCTCCTGGGCTGAGATTTGGGCCATTTGTCCTTGGTGCCCAGCTGGAGCAGGAATTGTTCTGTCTCCCTGCTCTGTGCACAGAGCTCGCCAGCCCATAATATGAAGCCCAGACCCACACACTAAAGCAGCACAGAATGTGAAAAATAGAAAAGCTCAAACCTGAGGCATCAGATGTGTTTGGTGCAGGCTGGGATGGTGGTACCACATTTGGTGCTGGCCTGTGGAGGAACCTTGAGCAAATCATTCCCCCTCCACTCCTTCCTGCTCCTCCCATTTTTACTGGGATGAGTTGGGGAAGAAACTTTCCATTCCAGAGTGTACCCAGTGTTTATCACACACTGGTTCATCCTCAGGCTACCGGCGTACAAATAATGAAGAGCAATAATAACTGGTTGCCAATCAGCACAGGATCAGGTTTGCTGTTTCCAAATCAGTTGGAAATTGTTTTTCTCTTGCTTTGAATAATGTGATGGCAATATGTAAGTAAGAAGAAGTCTTGTTTCTTTTTTTTTTTTTTTTTTTTTGGCTAGCAGCTAAAACACCCTTTATCAACATTCCAAAATATGATTAATGCTAATCTTGACCTTTCCAAAGTTCCATGCCAGGCAGCTGATGATGCTTCTGTGTTGTAAAGAATCAAACAGAAGGTGTTTCTATCCACAATGAAGTGTTCTTTATTAATGAATGATTTGCTTACCAGGAAATCCAAGAATTCCTTTGCACTGACTTTTTTTTTTTTTTTTTTTTTTACAAGCCTGAGGGATTTTAATCATTTGGAGTGGATTGAAAGCATAAATATATTTATGAATTTCTCATCTCTTTTCCCCCTTTCTCTAAAGTCAGAACACGAACTCTATTAGCTTATTACTTTAGGTCAGAGATCTTTTTTTTTACCTTTCCAAGGAAAACACCTGGGTTATCAAGAAAATTAATGTATCAAATCAATCAACATTGTGATATCTGGTGTCAGCTGTTTCTGAGACTCCCAACAACAAGCAGAGAATACATCTGCAAAATGTGAAGCAGTAAAGGCTGCAGTTGTCCAGCTTCCAAAAAGGAAAATATAGAATAATTTTCTAGACTTGAGTCAGGGGTAGGATCTGACCCTGGACACCCCAGGGTGGTGACAAACTCCTCGTTCTCTTCTTCTGTGATTGAAGCAGGAAATCCTAAACAACTTCCCAGGCTCTCATAAACACCATGAAAATATTTCAACCACTGCTCTGAAAACCTGTCAGAACCTGAAGTTTTGTCAGGTCCTTCCAGAATTCTCAAGTGCAAGGTCAGAGAACAGTGGAATGAAGATTATGGAGGGCAAAATGCCTAATAGCCAGAAATTGAGGGATCATTGGACATTTTGCCTAATTAATTCCCAAATGCAGCATATTAAGGTGGCCAAAATCTTCTGCCACCAAAAGGGTCACATGGACTCATTAAGTTCTTTGGGAGTCACAGATTGGGGGTATGAAAGAACTGTAAAACATATTTCTTATTTATCATTGCTCCTCATTCAGGCCACTTATCTGCAATCATATTTCTCCTGACTCCTTGTGTTCTCTGTGATGGGGATGTCTCAGGCCATTAGTGACTAACCCTCTGAATAATTAGGCTGTGAAAATCTAATGGCAGGATTTATTCTTTTTATTATTATTAGCTACTTTCCACTCTGTTGTACTAAGTCCATTTGGTAATGGTCTGTTTTCTTGGAGAACAACGCTTATTCATATAAAATCTTTTTGTTGTTGTTGTTCAAAATGCCTTTCATCATGTGATTTAACAGACCATGAAACATCTTAACGCTGGTTTTTAGATTTTCAAGCCAGTGCCAATACTTTGATGACATTAATACGTTCCTTGCATCACCCCTGGAATACTTATATGAAGTCACTGTATTATCTTCTCCTTTTTCTGCTGTCCTTTGTGTCCTTTCCCCATCATCCTCCTGTGATGCATAGCAATTTCTGTGCTAGAGGTTTCACTGATGGGCTTCTTTCACCCTAAATGCCACTCTTGGACACACCTCTGGATGAGAAATCCAACTGTTTCCATGAGAAACTCCTGGATCCTGCCCACCCTGCATAAAAATGCTGATTTTTCTGATTTACTCATCCTCAGTGACCATCAGCTGGCCAGGACCCACCCTCACAGCCTCCTGCAGTCCTCTGCATTTCATTTAAAATCAGATTTGTTTCAAGAGGCCCTGCTGCGTGTCACCCTCAGCATCCCATGGGACAGGGGATGAGGGGAGCAGGGGATTCCCGCTCAGGGAACAAACCCTGCCCTGGGACTCTCTTGCAGCAGTGCTACAGTCATGGAATCATGGAATGGCTTGGGTTGGGAGGGACCTTAAAGCCCATCCAGTGCCACCCCTGCCATGGGCAGGGACACCTCCCACTGTCCCAGGTTGCTCCAAGCCCTGTCCAACCTGGCCTTGGACACTTCCAAGGATCCAGGAGCAGCCACAGCTTCTCTGGGCACCCTGTGCCAGGGCCTGCCCACCCTCAGAGGGAAGAATTTCTTCCTATTCCTATTCCTATTCCTATTCCTATTCCTATTCCTATTCCTATTCCTATTCCTATTCCTATTCCTATTCCTATTCGATTCCCTTCCTATTCCTAATCTAAATCTCTCCTCTTTTGGTTTAAAAACATTTCACCTTCTCCTATCACTGAGAAAAAAGTCACTCTACCTCTGTTTTATGACCCCCGCTTAAAGCACTGGGAGGATGCAATGGTGCCTCTCCTCTCCTCTCCTCTCCTCTCCTCTCCTCTCCTCTCCTCTCCTCTCCTCTCCTCTCCTCTCCTCTCCTCTCCTCTCCTCTCTCCTCTCCTCTCCTCTCCTCTCCTCTCCTCCTCTCCTCTCCTCTCCTCTCCTCTCCTCTCCTCTCCTCTCCTCTCCTCTCCTCTCCTCTCTCCTCTCCTCTCCTCTCCTCTCCTCTCCTCTCCTCTCCTCTCCTCTCCTCTCCTCTCCTCTCCTCTCCTCTCCTCTCCTCTCCTCTCCGTTATTTTCAGATTTTTTCTGTCTCCACACCTTAATTTTCAAACCAGTCCCTTGCATTTTCCATTCCCCTCACGAATCCCTGACTCTGTTGCCTTCTGCATTCCCTGCACTCGAGCAAACTCTGCTCATTTATCTGCAACTTGCTGAAGAAAAAAACTCCATTTTTCCCCCCGCACTGCAAAAAGCTGTTGTCAAAAACTTCAAATCATCTCATCCATCAAGTGCTGTGTGCAGGGACGAGTGTGTGACACGTCCAGCTGACAGATCCCTGCTCCTCCTGGGGCAGCTCCAAGGTTAGCTGGGCTCCCTGGGCTTTCTCTGGACCAATACTGAGCTCAGACACAAACCACACGCTCCCCCAGGGCACTTCCACACTTCCCTTTTCCTTAATTTGGGGAGCTAAATTATGGGCACAGCAAAAATGCAGTGGGGAAAAAAAAAAAAAAAAAAAGGCCATTTTACCAGAGCTCTTGCCCTGAAGCAACCTTTGAACCCTTCAGCCTGGGATTTGTGAGGGAAATGGGCTCCTCCTGACAGCCCAGCCCATGCCCCAATGCCTTCTCCTCACCCCATTTGTTGTATAAATTTATTTCCCCCACCAAAGGAGGCTGAAACAGCAGGGCTCTCTTTGCTTCCCTGTTTTTGCCTGTTCTGCTGGCTCATCTGAGAGCTAAATCGCTGCATTTTGGAGCCAGTTTTGCCTGTGAGAGTCTAAATGCCTCTGTTTCAGGAGGCAAATCTGTTGCTGAGAGGAGGGGACACCACATTTCCAACGGGCTGTTCTGCCTCCAAAGCCAAGAGGTGACACCAAAATTCACTCCCAAAGCTGCCGCTGGATTGGCAAAGCCACTTCACCTCCTGGCATCTCCTGGGGTGCTGATGCCCCACTCTGGCACACATGGAGGGCTCTGCTGGGGAAGGTTTGAGGGCACTGGGAGCTCTCAATGGCAGATTTAGCATCTTGCAGGTCCTTGTCCCATCTGTGCCTCCAGCTGGGGCCTGGAGGAGCTGGAATGTGTTTCCCTGCAGAGCTGTGGCTCTCCTTGGAAGAAGGAGAAGCACAGAGTGGTGGTTGAATGGCAGCTGGAGAGGTTAAACCTCACAAATCTCCTTTAATTCTGCTGTTTTGCATCCTAGAGGAGACAAGTTAAAGGCTGCCCCATCTCTGGGAGTGTCCAAGGCCAGGTTGGATGGGGCTGGGAGCAACCTGGGATAGGGGAAGGTGTCCCTGTCCCTGATGGGGTGGAACTGGATGGGCTTCAAAGGTCCCTCCCAACCCAAAACATTCCAGGATTCCACATGAAAATTAAAATGATGTGCACACCTCCCTGAGCTTTGTGAGTGGCACCTCAAAAATGTGCCCAAATCACCTTGGAAAGAAAATTACCTCTGCCCCACCTAAAAGCAGCTCGTTCTGCCATCCTGTGCCCTGACTTCTCCAGCAGAGACAGATTTCACTCCACATTTCAGATTTCATTCCATATTTCAGATTTCACATTTCTGATTTCATTCCACATTTCAGATTTCATTCCATATTTCAGATTTCACTCCACATTTCAGATTTCATTCCACATTTCAGATTTCACTCCACATTTCTGATTTCACTCCACATTTCAGATTTCACTCACATTTCTGTGGCCATCTGTTGTGCCAAGACAACAGGAGTGGTCAATTGCCAGGTGAGATGGGAGCTTCAGGTGGGGTTCAGGGAAGAGCTGTGTGGTTTCAAAACTCACTTTACAGCATGGAAACACAGGCTGAGTGTCTTGATTTTCAGTGCCATTTTTGAGCAATTTGCAGAGCACTGCTTGCTCCTTCAAGGCACTGAGCCCTTTTCAGAGGACACAATTCCAAAAGGAAGGAAAAACCTGAGTGAAAAGAGGGTGGGCTGGAGGTACAAGTTGAATTTCCAGAGCTGAACTCAAGCTGTGAGGACAGGGTGGTAAATAAGGGGTGGGTGAGCATCCAGGATGCTCAGGAAAGGATGGATCAGGTTTGCTGACATCCTTCCTGACTCATCCCTAACAAGACTTGCTGATCCTGCTTCCATAAGCTGCACCCATATCTGATGCCTATAAATACAACCCCAGTATGAGGCAGGCTCCCACAATAAATCAGGGAAAAAGCCATGTGGGAGACTTTCTCTCTTTGACTTTCTCATTTCAGAGTAATTATTTGGCCATGCTTCGTTGGGACATAAGTTGTATCTTTATTACTCCTTATTATATCTTTATTTTTAGCCCTCTTCACTTTTTGGAAACGGGCACAGCTGTTGTCTCCTTGTGGGTTGACCTTTACACCAAAAGCATTGTCCACGTCAGTCCCATTTTCCTTGGAAAAATGTAATTCCCTATCTAATTTTGTCTCCCTCTCAGACTCCCAATCTGTTTGTTTAAATCATAATCATTGATTTGGAAGAGGATATGCAGGCTTTTATTTAATTCTGGAATCATACCATTCTAAAAAAATTACTAGGCTGGGAATTTTTATAATGGTTTTTTTTTTTTTATTCTCATTTCCTCCAGTTATTTACTTTGAACTGGCCAGGCCTGGAGAATTTCAGCTGAAAGGTGATGAAAAATGAAAGCAGAAATGTAATACTGAAATGTTTAAATAATGTCAACTGCAGCTGTCACCAGTTGTTCTCTGGGGAAGGAGTGAAGAGGGGGACCCTGTCAAACAACCTGGACGTATTTTATGGGGTAATAGATGCATTTTGGAGACTTCTGACTCCATGGATCTTTTGTCAGTTTGATTTTGGAGAACTCATGGATGCAACAATGACTTTTATTTTTTTATAAATGAATTATTTTTCCTGGGAAACGTGTGTATATTTTCACTTCTTCCTGCTGCAAATGTGCACTAAGTGGGAAGGAGTCTGCTGGGGGTCCTGCTCTTTCTTTGCTCTCCTTCAGATTTTTGCTGCTGTGGAAACCCCTCCTACCCTGCTGCAAACTGCCTCTCTCCCCATAAGAACATTTGCAAACATAAGGCATTTTCACCACAGACTGGGGGGAAAAAAATGAAAGCGTGCCTCACATTTCGAGAATATTTCATTTTATTGCCCAAATCTCACTCAGCTCCAGGAAATGCAATTCCCATGGTTGCCCTTTCCCTCACCAGCTCGCCTGTGGTCCCGTCTGCAGCATCTGCTCTGCCAATCCTCCCACCAGGGTGAGTTCCCTTCCCTCCATCAACTTCTTCCTTGCTGATTATTTATTTTCAGCACTCTGAAAATTAAAGCTCTCTGGGAAGGATGGGAAGATTGGATGGACTTCTGAGCAAGGAATGGCTTTTCAAAGTGCTGTGGGAAGCAGTTTGCAGGACAGAAGCTGGTTTTTTTTGGGAGCACCCACCCTTGAAGGCATCACTCACATCCATTCCAGCCCCACGAGGGAGCCCTCCTGGCAGGAAAAAGAGATAACAGAATCAAACCAAATGGTTTTTTTGGCACAAACTGATTTTTTTTTTTTTTTGCACGAGCTGAATGCCAGGAGAGGGAGGAAAGGGCACGTTGCAGCACCTTGTGGCTGCAGAAGCAAACCTGAAGCATTCCCACATGCTCTAGATAAAAGATTCCCCTTCTCCCTCTGCTTCCAGAGCTGAATTGCTGCTGTCCCTGATGATTTCATCCCCAAAAATGCAGTGGGCTGCTTCTGCCACAAGTCATGTGGACAGGAGATGGCTGGGAGGAGGAGGAGGAGGGGTTTTACGTCACGAAGATAACAAAGTCATGCTCCTAATGTGCTCTGATTTATTGCTCTGTCTCATGGCCTCAATAACTTCAGTATCTTTGCACAGCATCTGGATTCTTGAGTTTTACCCTGTTTTGTGCTGCTGCAGCAACTCAGACCTTCCCAGACTCCAGGATATCACCGAGCTGGGATCTCTGTACAATCACAAACAGGACAGGGCTGCTGGGAACGTGCTTTGAGCTGTTTGATTTTCCAGCATCAGCCTCATTCCATGGTTATGACAATGGGAAGATGCCCTCAGCTCACATCCCAGGCAGCAGACACAGAACTCAATGGCACAACTCACTTCATAAATTTTTTGCCCAATCCCACAAAGCAGAAGCACATTGACAGGAGTTCCATCCAACCACTGTAAGCACAGGTACCTTTGGTTAAACAATGCTGGCTTATTTCGAATCCAATTCCTGCTTGTGAGCCTTCAAACATAACACACAGAGCTCTGTTATTAACTTAGAACTTCCCAATATCTCACTAGATAAACTTTTCTGCAGCCTAGGGAGTTATTCCAGACAAGCATTAATACACAGACCATTGTTCTATTTGTCCTTACTTTTCCACCTCTTACGTAATTTTTCTGCTGACCAATCTCATGGCTGCTGCTTAGCTCTGATCACAGTTCTGCTGCCTCTGAGGCTGCCTTTTGCAGCTTTCCCAAAACCCTCTAATTTCATGGATTCCCACAATTCCCCCTCTCGGTTCACTTCTCCACACAGGAGAAGTTAAGAGGAGTCTTGTTGCAGTGTTGTGAGGGTCTCCAGGACGAGGTGAGAGATGAGAATCTGACTCCAAGTTCTCAGAAGGCTGATATATTATATTAAAAGAAATTATATACTAAAACTATACTAAACTATAGAGAAAGGAGACATCAAAAGGCTGGACAAGAATAAATAATAAAAATTTGTGACTGACCAGAGAGTCTGACAGAGCTGGCTTTGGATTGGTCATTAAATAAAAACAATTCACATCCTGAGTAAACAATTCTCTAAATCACATTCCAAAGCAGCAAAACATGGAGAAGCTGAAGCTTCTCATCTTGCCAGGAGAAAAAATCCTGGTGAAGGGATTTTTCAGAAAATATCACGGTGACAGGGTCTCATCTCTGAGGTTTTTTCCCACAGTTTCCATGTCCCCAAGTTATTTGCAGCATCCTCCATCTCTGGGAGGCGTCTGGTGTCCTGGGGAGGGGTGGCCAGGTGTAGATTTGAGTTATAAAATCCTGTCTGTGCCTTGATATCAGCCTTGAGGGAGGAAACAGAGCCAGCTGTGGCTCTGGAGGTGTGGGAGGGAGCAGAGGGAGCAGTGGCATCACCAGGATGTCAGCACCAGGATGCATCAGGGATCACCAGGATGCCTGCCCCAAACTCTTGAGGCAGTGGTGCTTTTCTTTAAGGCTTTTCTCTGCATCTGTTGCTCAGATTATTTCCCAGGGAAACCCTGCCTTTCCCAGAGTCTTGCAATCCCATTCTCACCTAGGCTTAAAGCCCTGGGACCCCTTCTCCTTCTCTGCCCCAGAGCACAAGAGCTGCAAAAGGATGGGTCAGGGAAATTATTTGGCTTTAAAAAAAACCTCATTTTATCTCAACTTTTTCGAGCAAGGAAGAATCCACAGTTGTGCCAACAGGGAATTTCTGCTCCAGGAGAGCAAACAGTCTCATAAACCCACTCATCTGTGATGGTGGAGATTCAGGGCATGAACCAGCACAACCCCTGGTAATTCCTACTGAAATGAAGAGTTCTAGCTGCAGACCAATCTCCAGGACATTTTTCCTAGGATGGAGAAATTTCTTTGTTCTCTAACTGGCACAGCAGGGGCGCAACATTTGGCTTTGCAAATGCCAGGAGAACACTGATGGGGGGAAGAAGAGTTTTCCTCTCACCTGCATTTCAGGAACAAAACTTGAAGATTCTGAGTGCATCCCTACATAAAAACAGAAATTATTTTGAATTCTTGCAGGATATAAAATAGTTTCCCAACCAGCTTTAATAGTCACAGACTCGTTGAGGTTGGAAGGGGCCTCTGGAGGTCACCTGGTCCCACCTCCCTGCTCATACAGGGCCACCCAGAGCCAGACACCTCCTGATCACCTCCAGGGATGGAGATTCCAGAGATTCCACATTCCCTCTGCCATTTCAGGGAAAAAGGGACTCAAGCCTTGCAGTTCACTCCGAGGAACCCTCAGCCCTGTCAGCTGTTTGTGGATGCAGCACTTGACACTGCACGTCTTTAATTCCAAAGGTGTGAAATATCGCCTCGGGTCAATTTGGAAAGCTTTTTTTTTTCCACGAATTTAGCCTTGAAACCCACAAATCTCATCAGCAAGAAGCAGAATGAATCTTTGAAATTGGGCAGCATGTAGGGCCTGCTGCCTTAAATTCTCTTTTAACCTTTGCTGTGCTTCTGTTCTTTAAATGGCTGCTACAGCTACTTAATTCCCTCCCTAACATTTTGGTTGTTTATTGCTATTACTATTGACGTTATCATTATTATTATTATTATTATTATTATTATTATTATTATTATTATTATTATTATTATTATTATTACTACTACTACTACTACTATTATTACTATTATTACTATTATTATTACTACTACTACTACTACTACTATTACTATTACTATTACTATTACTATTACTATTACTATTACTATTACTATTACTATTACTGTTACTATTACTATTACTATTACTATTTTTATTATCCTGGTTTGGGGTTTTTTTAAGGAAAGAGCTCCAGTCTAGATCCCACCATGGTCCTACAGGCAGCTGGAGGCTCCCCACAGCCACCAGTGGACACCCTCATCACCACCCCTTCCCTTAACTGTGTGTGAAACTTGTGACAGAATCAGAAAGTCACAAAAAAAAAAAAAAACCACAAAATTCTGATTCACGAGTCCCTTCAATAGTTCTGGTGGTTTGTGTTGTGTTTTTTTGAGGGAAGTCTTTGGGGGATTTTCCTAATTGTCCTTGTTTTCTTATCACATTTATCATGGAAACATGAAATCATGGAATGGTTTGGGTTGGAAAGGACCTTAAAGCTCATCTCATTCCAACCCCTGCCATGGACAGGGACACCTTCCACTATCCCAGGCTGCTCCAAGCCCCATCCAGCCTGGCCTTGGACACTTGCAGGGATCCAGGGGCAGCCACAGCTTCTCTGGGCACCCTGTGCCAGGGCCTCACCACCCTCACAATAAAGAATTTCTTCCTAATATCTAATTAATGTATCTTATCTTTTTAAACAAAGCATTACTGCTGTAGGTGCTTGCAGGGACATTTCTCACCTCCTTCCCAGATGCTCCCCCTGCTGCCCTGGCCCCTTCCTTGTGCCAGGATAAGCATTCCAGCAGCCACAGGGAGTCTGATGAAATCAAAATCCACCTTAAAAAAAAAGCCCTGTCCTCTCCCCCTGCAATCTGGAGCAGCTCCCCGAACAAGGGCTGTAGTTTGAGGCCGAGTTATTGCGTTATTATTGCTGCTACAATTGCTACTTTTATTTTTCTATTAGTGTCATTATTTCTGCTATACCCACCTGGCTTTCAGCGAAGAAATCTCTGAGAGTGCTAGTTTTGTTTTTTTTTTTACCTCTGGAAGCAGCCAATGGTTTGGGTGACATTTGCAGATGAAGAAAACTCATGGAATTTTCTCCCCCACCATGGCTTTCCTCCAACAGAAAGGGCAAGTTACTCCTGATTTTCTTTATTAGCACTGGGTTGTTGGAGCGTGTCTCTCTCTCTCTATCAACTCATTGCAACACCTAGAAGAGCCAGGCACTTTCCCTAGGGAAGCTAGCCCCATTTAAAAATGGGAATTACAAGCATTTTGGTGCTGAAGTCAGTTGTTTGAAGCCATCTGCAGTCTTGCTGCAGTGCTGCTGTATCCTAATTCCATCTGTCAAAGCCCAGGAGGGTTGAGGCGATGAGCCCGGCGCTGTGAAACAGCAGCGAGCTCGGGCAGGCGAGGGAATTCCACATCCAGGGGAAAAAAATTAGGGAATCTGAAGCTGTCACCACTGCAAATAATGCTCCCTGGTTAATGAAGGCAGGGGCTGCTGAAATCCTGTGCTTAAAAAGACGTGAGCAGCAGAGCTGTGGAAAACGTCCTGCGTGCTGCCTTCAAAAGCCTGTCTGAGGTGTCTTCTGCAGAGCTGTGCTTCCCCCTCAGCTTAAAAGCCAGAAAATTCCCCTTGTCTTCCCCAGCACAATCTTTATTGGAATGATTGCAGTGCAGTAACTCCAGCTCTAAAACCTTCTCCCTCCAATTGCCCATGTGTGCGCCAGGGTAGTGGAGGTGGGGATTTTTATTTTATTGCACCTGTTCACCCTGGAATGGGCTCCTAATATCTAATTAATGTATCTTATCTTTTTAAACAAAGCATTACTGCTGTAGGTGCTTGCAGGGACATTTCTCACCTCCTTCCCAGATGCTCCCCCTGCTGCCCTGGCCCCTTCCTTGTGCCAGGATAAACATTCCAGCAGCCACAGGGAGTTTGATGAAATCAAAATCCACCTTAAAAAAAAAGCCCTGTCCTCTCCCCCTGCAATCTGGAGCAGCTCCCCGAACAAGGGCTGTAGTTTGAGGCCGAGTTATTGCGTTATTATTGCTGCTACAATTGCTACTTTTATTTTTCTATTAGTGTCATTATTTCTGCTATACCCACCTGGCTTTCAGTGAGGAAATCTCTGAGAGTGCTGTTTTGTTTTTTTTTTTACCTCTGGAAGCAGCCAATGGTTTGGGTGACATTTGCAGATTAAGAAAACTCATGGAATTTTCTCCCCCACCATGGCTTTCCTCCAACAGAAAGGGCAAGTTACTCCTGATTTTCTTTATTAGCACTGGGTTGTTGGAGCGTGTCTCTCTCTCTCTATCAACTCATTGCAACACCTAGAAGAGCCAGGCACTTTCCCTAGGGAAGCTAACCCCATTTAAAAATGGGAATTACAAGCATTTTGGTGCTGAAGTCAGTTGTTTGAAGCCATCTGCAGTCTTGCTGCAGTGCTGCTGTATCCTAATTCCATCTGTCAAAGCCCAGGAGGGTTGAGGCGATGAGCCCGGCGCTGTGAAACAGCAGCGAGCTCGGGCAGGCGAGGGAATTCCACATCCAGGGGAAAAAAATTAGGGAATCTGAAGCTGTCACCACTGCAAATAATGCTCCCTGGTTAATGAAGGCAGGGGCTGCTGAAATCCTGTGCTTAAAAAGACGTGAGCAGCAGAGCTGTGGAAAACGTCCTGCGTGCTGCCTTCAAAAGCCTGTCTGAGGTGTCTTCTGCAGAGCTGTGCTTCCCCCTCAGCTTAAAAGCCAGAAAATTCCCCTTGTCTTCCCCAGCACAATCTTTATTGGAATGATTGCAGTGCAGTAACTCCAGCTCTAAAACCTTCTCCCTCCAATTGCCCATGTGTGGGCCAGGGTAGTGGAGGTGGGGATTTTTATTTTATTGCACCTGTTCACCCTGGAATGGGCCAACTGAGAACATTCAGATCCTGTTCAGGATTTCCTACCCTTCCAAAGACCTCCCCAGGTGTCTTTAACTCGGCTTCCTAAACCCTCCTAGAGGCATCTCCAAACTCCTCAGCCCCTCTGATCTCCATCCTCTTCCTCCTCTGCAAAGCACACTAAATTCCCTCTTTCCCAAGTCCAGGGGGGCTGAATTATTCATGGCAGGGGGATGAATGGAGCTCTTTTCATGTGTCCCTGAAGGGATTCTGATTTTTTGGTGAATGCTTATTGTTGTTCATAACTCTTCTCCAGCTGGTTTAGGGAAACAGCTTCAAACCAGGGAGTTCTTTCCAGATTTTTCCTTGCTGTTCCACCCAGGGCTGGCTTTTGGTACCAAGTGGGTGGCTGAAAGTTCAGAGAGGGAAGAATAAAGATGGGAATCAAGGGAGAAACAGGGAATTATAATTTATTTTTCGCACTGCTGTCCTTCTTTTTATGCTTATGTGGATATTTGCTGGGAAAATGAGCATTCCTTTAAAGCTGAATCCTTTCGTGGGAATGCTCCCGAACAGAAAATGACAATGGATATGGACACTGTCACCCCAAAGAGCTGTCTGGAATTCAGAGAAGTGTGTGTGAAAATGGCAAATCTCACTGAAAATGTTCACCTTTCTTGCTCCTCATCTCTGCTCCTCCTCTTAGAGCAGCCATTCACCTCCCCACTCTGTTTCCTCTCACTGGGAAATCCGGAGGGGGCTGCGGAGACCAGAACACAGCTTTGGATGTGAGGATAAACATCTGGAGCCAAGCTTCAGCTCAGGCATGGCCTGGACTTCTTCAGAATTAAGGTCAACATCTGGATTTGCATCATGTCCTGTGAAATATGGGGCTGAGGCTGCAACTGTTGGATCATTTTGTGTTTGAGACATGACTGGATTTGGCACTCAGTGCCATGGTCTGGTTGTCAAGGTGGTGATCAGTCACAGGTTGGACTCAATCTCAGAGGTCTTTTCCAACATAAGTAGTAATTTTAAATTCAAAAAGGTTTTGCTCCTTGCTCTGCTTTCCTAAATTGCATCCTTTTAGGGGAGACCTTGAAGAAAACTCTATGGATCACCCCAAAGTAACACTTGGAGTGCTATTCCTGGGTTACAGAGGAATAATCTGCCTTCACTGCTCTCACCTCAGCTTGGTTCCCTCAAATGTGTTCCAGGGGATTTCAGGGCTTCTCACAGAGCATTGCACAGTGCACAGTGAGATGACAACATGTAATTACCTGCTGGAAATGTGTCGCTTCCCATATCCATAGGGAACAGACAGAGCCAGGCAAGGTGGATAACTGTGTCACTCCACCTCTCCCCGAGCTTCACCTTGTCTGATGCTTTGGGAAAAAGGCACCACTTTGGCAGTGACAGGGGAAATTCTGTTTGTAAACAATGCGTAAACCTTCAAGGGGAATGGTAATGGAGTGGGTTAAGCACTGCAGGCTCCTCGGCAGAGGAGAACATTTATCAGGGCAAGAGCAGGCAGGGAGAGACAAACTGGGAGTTTATAAAGGAGTCACATCCAATCTTTGGGAGGAGGACGGAGATTGCAGCACTGTGCTTGTGTCCAGCTGGAGATCACAGGTAGAGAGCTCAGTGAACATTTCTGCAGTGCACACTCAGGGGAAGGATGGTCCAGTGATTCGGGCACTCTCAGGGATTCTGAATTTATTCCTCCTTCATCCTCAAAGTCCTCATCTTCACTTGCATCCCCGAGCCCTCTACACAGCTGGGAAAGCAGCAGAAAAGCAAAACCTCCACATTATGCCCCAAACTGCAGCTGAAAGCCCTCCTGCAGAAGCTCTTCCCTTGGAGGATGCTGAATGATGGACAGATGGATAATTCACATTCCCAGCATGGAAAGTAAGAGAAAAGCAACTCCTTCTTTTTCTTTCCCAACTGAGCTGAGCTGATCTGGAAGGTAGTGAGAGTAAATAAATAAACTGGCATGGCTGTCTGTCCTTCCCACATGCTCACAGCTACTGGACTATTGCCATTACCTTCAGGAATAATTATTATCTCCCACCTGCATAAATCAATACTGGCCTCAGCACCAGCGTGGGCCACATTGTCTGAGCTATTGTAAGTTATCCTGAGATAAGGAGGGGACAAAAGGCAAAAAATCAGGGAAATCCAGCTTTGTTTATTAGGCTACAGCACTGCCACAGGCATGGCAGTGAGATCTCCATGTGAGGAAATCCATGCCCAGAGCTGGGAGTGAGGGACCAAACTCTGAGGAATCTTTGTGACTCAGGACCAGCTGAGCCTGTGAAAATCTGACGTCCATTGCTTTTAAATTCAGCTCCCAGATAAATCTAATGAAATTCTTGATGTTGAGAAAGGGTGGTAGAGTAAAATAAGTGTTCTGATAGCAAGAGATGTGGCAGGGCACCCATAACTGGTACCATTTACACCATTCCCTTAGAGGAACTTTGCACTGGGATGGGTTACATCTGGCCTCTGTAAGGCCAGGAGGAATTAAGGAGGGTCAAGGAGTGATACTGCCTGCAGGATCTGTGTGTGGCTTCCCTGCTTGCAAGAAAAGCCTCATGCTTGAGAGGAGGAATGAGGTTGGAGACCTCAGCTGAGGCCATTGCTGGAGCTTCAGTCCTTTACTGCATCCAAGACCTGCAGCAACCAGAGTATCAGTCTGCACCAACTTACAAATGGGGGGAAAAAGCATTAAAGAGTCACCTTTAAGGTAATATTTACCTGTTTAGAGGGTAGAAGAGACTGAGATTTTTCCTCCTCAGTGTGCAACCGTTGATGTCTGCTGGAGTGTTGGAAAAGAAACATCTCCCAGTCTTCAGGGCAGGAAAAGAAACATCTCCCAGTCTTCAGGGCAGAAAGTTTTTCTCTTTATTGTGCTGCAACTCTCTTTAAGGCCCCTTTTCTGGGGAGTTCTGGATGGTGTCTTCTGGTAACAAGTGCCAGCCCTGCTGTGCTATCACAACAAGGTTTACTTCCATCTTATCCATGGAGCAGGCTCTCAGACTCACTTCACAGATGAAAGGGAAAAAGGCATTTCCAGAATTTATGGAGAGAACCTTTGGTTGGTGCCATTCGTCCAGTTTTATGAGGAGTTGTGTATTTCCCTCACAGCTGCAGTTTGCAGCACAGTGCTACAACAGGAATGCAGATGCATTTCCAGATCCTTCCTTACCTGCTCTCCCCTCTCCTTAACACCTTTACTTTATTTTCTGCACTCTGGAGGAAGTTCAGGCTGGGGCTGGGATGCCATGGTCAATTTTAGGTCCAATTTGCTGTGAAGAATCATGCAGGGCTCACCACTCAGAGCCATTTTGACCCTACATCCGCATCCCAAATAAATGGGAATGCTGGTCTGAGTGCTCACATCCCCTAGGATGGGATTACTTGGCTCCCTCCTGCACTGCTCTTCATAAACACACTACACAGTGCTTTGAGTAAGAATCACCAAATTCCCTTTTTCCATCCCTCTGCACAAGACACCTGAACACTGAGCACCTGAACATTTTCCCCTGTCTCACATATTCTCCACATCTGCAGGATCTCTGCTTTGCCTGGCAGAGCTCCCTAAAGGACTACACCAATAATTTAAATAGCTGGTTTATTGTTAAAGGCATGTACCTGATTTCCCTGGCACTGAGGCGGAGTGAAGCGTCCCAGCTCCATTGATTTCAGAATTAGAGTGTCAAGGATCCAGCCCACACCTTATTGAAATCAATAGCAGTGATCAGGACCACACAGAAACTGCTCATAAGCTGTTATCTTGATATCAACCCCAGTTAACTGGCAATGACAATAAGTTCCATTGAATCAGATGGGCCATTAAATTTCGACACTCAAACTCCGGAGCTGAAATTCCAGTCAAACGTTAACAGGAGAGAGAGATGCCAGCTCTGAGTCTGACCCTCCTCATGCTGGACTGGTGTGACCAGAGGTTTTAATTACACAGGGTTTCCTTTGGAGCTGCTTTATTAGCTCACTGCTTTTGTTGGTTTTCTTCTTTAATGGAGCGTAGCTAGAGGAGAGCAAAATAAAAAACTCTGCCCACCTGCATCTCCAGCGAAACCTCCACCTCCTCCCCAGGGCAGGCAGAGCAGCAGTGCACACCAATAAAATCATCACATGCCCAGCTGGAAAGTGATAAGACAAAATCAAACTGTCTGCAATAACAAAGGCAGAGCCTTTTGATGGCCAGCAAAGAGGGAGGGTGTCATTCTGCACATTTGATTACTGCAGCTCTCGTGGTGATGGGGGATTTCATTCCCTGCCACGCTGGAGCTGCACCTGGAGCAGAGAGGGAAGGAGGGAGTTTTTAGCTGGCCAGGGTATCCCTGGACTGGCACTCAGAGCCTCCTGGAGGCAGGAAGGGTGCTCTCACTTTGGCCATGTGTCTGGATTGGAAAGACAGGAGCCTGCTAAGGAAGGCAGGAGCCTCCCCTGAAATGGAGAATGTAAACCCTCCCCACCCCTCCAAATTGCTATAAATTTTAAATTAAGGAGGTCTCAGGCAAAAATATGGGAGCAGGAAATAACAGTTCTTTAATAGGGAAAAGAAAAAAAAAAAAAGGATAAAATAAACAATGCAGTACACTAGAACAACACTGACAGAGTCAGAACCCAACCTGACACCCTGTGGGTCAGGATGTTGGTGGCAGTCCCATTGGAATTGTGGCTGCAGCCCTCCTGCAGTGTCAGGGGTGGTTCTGTTGGAGCAGGGATCCTGTAGAGAAGGATGTGTTCTTCCTCCAAAGATCCAGTGGAAGAAGAGAAAGCTGCTGTTCCTCTGGGGAATCCCACAGAGAAGGCCGTGCTGGTGTCTCAAAAACCTCTGGATTGTATCTGGGTAGGAATGCTTGGCTCCTCCCTCTGGGCTCACATCTCCCAATGGGATGCTGTAGTTCTTATCAGCCATGCAGTGACATTCAATAGCTGTTATCAGTAGATGTCCCCTCCCGAGGGAAGTGTGAATGTGGTCACTCAAAGAGAGAGATAAAGCAAACTGCCCACTTGACAAAGGTAATCTGCCATACAGATGGTAATTGAAAACAACTTGCATTTCAATCTTCAACACCATGCCAAGCAATTAAAGTGTTGGGCAGCTCAGAAAGTTCCTGTGGACTGCTGAGCCCTCCTGCCAGTGTGCTCAGCCCTCCCTGGGATGCAAAGTAAAACGTGTTTGATTAAAGGCAGATTGTTTATTGATTAATAATCCTTTTTAACTTGGCTGCTTCGGATGATTAGGAATGGGCAGCAATCCGAGCTAACATGTTGCAGGTCCTGGTGGATGCATGTATAGGAATAAAGCTCAGTTAGGAGGGCAAGCAAGAGTTCTTGGAGGATTTTCCAGTTAAAGGGGAGTTAAGGGCATGTGAACAGCCCGTGGGAGAAGCTCACTCTGCAGAACTGAGGAAGGGGAAGGTTATAGGGACAGGCCGTTACTGCTGACAGGCAATAAGAGGTGAAAATGCAAGCATTGGAGCACTTGTGATTTTGTCCCAGTGCCCTTTATTTACACACACCTCCAGCTCGCCCTTCACACCAGGGGTTTTAAAGCACAACTATGCACAAAATAATTGAGGTGGCCACTGAGCTCTGAAGGTCACCTGGTCCAACCCCCCGGTTCAGAGCAAGGCCAAGCTCAGAGTTAGATCCAGCTCCAAAGTCAGACCGCGTGGATCGAGGTCATGAGCCCATGTCCAACGTGTCACCCCACTTAGAAAATGACATCTAAGGCAGGGTTTCACCCCAGGGGATGGGAGCAGCTTTGCTGCAGTTTTCCCACCATCTCTGAGATGGTCAATATGGCCTTGAAATCAACAGGCACCTCCAAGAGGTCTTAATGAAACACATTTCAAAGGCTCTTCACACCTCAGCGCCATAAAAGAGACCGAGGACAACTAAAAATTACTCTTCCCCCATCATTCACAGCTCAGGCTTATTTCTCACAGGAAGAAGCAGGAAGATATCATTTATGGGGAAGAAAAGGGGGAAAAAAAATCAACTTTTGTTCGCCATGTGCCAACAGGCAGTGATAAGGTACAGCTAAAGTGGCAGCCTGTACTTCATGGGGGTGAACTAATACTCAGATAAGATGGAGGCAGGAGATCTTCCTTGGGCTAAGGGAAAAAATCCTGGTTTAAGGTTATTACACAGGAAGCGCCCTGCTGCATGAAATCTATGGGAAATTGCATATTTTGTCACATTTAGTTATTGAATCCCAATTTCATCCTAGCACGAGGAAAATATACATCACCCTCCCTTGTAGCTCTTATTAGATTTCACAGCCTCTCAATATTAAAATGCCAGCCCGGGGAGCTGTGCTTCCCTTTCCATTTTCTCCCTCTTCCCCCTCCTCCCCTCCCCTCTGCGACACTGCAGGGATGGAGGTGGGGTGCAGCAGCCCCGGTGGCACAGAATGAGGTGGAATCACCAGCTCTGGGCACAAAGATCCCTCCAGCTTTCTCCCAGCCACTCATTTATCCTCTACAAATTCATGGACAGTCCCAGCAGCGCCCATTCCCATGCCAGACCAGCCTAGGGTTGCATCCCCGCTCTTTTTTCAGGGATTCCCCAAATCTGCATGCTTTGCAGGGTGTTTTAGTTCCTGCTCAGACCTAGAGGAGCTTAAGAGGGGCCATTTCACCCCGTCCTCCCTTTCCACTTGGATTTATTCTCCCAGCAACACCCTTAATGCATTTGAGTTGGTAGATGAACCAATGTCCTCGTGCCAGAGGAGGATAAATGGCCTGGCAGCCCAAATCCTGAGGGCTTGGCATGGATCCTTTTACAGTGGGGTGGCACTGGAGGACCCTTCTTGATTGCAGCTAGAAGGATCATGTTGTCAGAGAAGATCTGATATTTTAGGAGTGTTTGAATGGGTTAAGGCATGCTCCCAAAGTTTGTCCAAAAACCAAATTAATTTTCATGCATTCCTCCCAGTCAACCTCCATGACCCATCTTTTCCTCTATCCTGCAAGTGAGAGAAGGGAAACCCTGCTCTGGTCACAACCAGAAATGTTCCTCTGCCATCCCCAGCCTTGTAAATCTTTCTTTTTTCTGCAGGAACTGGCTCTGGAGTGAGTGGGTGTTGAGGGTTTCAGAGAGGGGCTGTGAGTGCTGTTCTGTAAAGTTATCAGTCTCTCTCTAATAGAAACCAAAATGCAGCTGCTGCAGGGAAAAATGTGCTGATTTCTCTAATATTAAAAAAAATAACACTCTGTCTATAAACAGATTGAAGGGAACAACTCATTTTCCCCAGTTAAATATTTTAAAGAGCAATCCAGGCTTCAGCTATTACCTAAAGTAGGGGGGGAAAGCAGTTTCAGGCTAAAGGAGTGGATTACTTTCCCAGTCTGCAGGATGCACCGTGGATATTTAACCTGAGTGTTCTTTACCTGTGATGCTTTCCTGACTTTGGGGAGGAGAAAAATCAGGATGAACTCAGGTCACGTCAGGTCAGGATAAACCCCAGCTATCTGATCTGAATTTGTAACAGGCCACAGGAGAAATAAATCCCATGGCTCCATAGCAGAAATGGGAAAAATCCTGGAGTGCTTGAGGCTCGGCTCAGATAAAAGTTGCAGCTAATTATTCAAACAAAATATTCATATCTTTGAATCAGCATAAAACAGGGCTGGAAATGCAAAGGGAGCAGCCTCTCCTGTGATGTCTCAGTCTAAGATTTCTGTCCCTGACCCTTGGCAGGAAGGACTGAATTAAGAGAACTCCAACCAGGACTCAGGGAAGACCTTGCCGAGGGCCAGAGGAGCAGGTGACTTTTCTATTTTCCTCTTTAAGGAAAGAGAAAACTAATAGTGCACCATGCCAAAAGCTTCACCAGCTCTTCTAGACCTTTCCTAATCTGTTCCCATCCTTCTTAGGTGTGTTCTCTCCCAAATCAGAGCACTGCCAGGTGAGACACAGAGGCACAGGTGCGACATGTGCTGCCTCACACAGCCCAGAAAGGATGAGAGCCGAATTCCCTCAGTGCTCTTGGATGAGCAGCCATAAGAAAAATAAATTAAAAGAAGTACTAAAACCCCTTCTGCCTCTGAAGCACTCCCTCTGAATAAAAATAACAGTGCTGAAGCAGCACTTTCCATCCTTAAATCCCTGTGTGCTTTTCCAAAGGAAGGTCAATGCCACTGCCCCATTCACAGGTGTGGGAAAGGAGCTGCTGTTTTCCATAAAGGTTTTTCCACCCCACAACCCAGCCCTGTTTAATGAGCCACTGGACTTGCCTTTTTCCAGAGGCTGGAGCCACTCCTGAGGGTTTCTGGGGGGCTTTTATGTCCCTTTTTGTCCTTCCTCCTTTAAAAAGTGCAGGGTTGTGTTCCTCCATTCTGGAGGCCAGACTGGCCTGACATTTTCTGTGTTCCCTTTCTTGATCCAGCCAAAATCCCACAGCTTTACTGCAGTGAGGATGGAGCAAAGAGTGAATGGAGGCTTCATGAAATTAGGATTTTGCTCTTCCTTGCGCCCTTTTTGAGATGGCATCTAACCCAAAATGCTCAGTTCTTGCCTGGCAGCACCTGAATCTGAATGAAACCCAGACAGTGGGGCCAAACCCACCATTTTCTCACCTTGTCCTACCCCTGCCATACTCCTGGTTTCTTTTGGAAGTGCTTGTGTTCATCCTACAGGTTTGTTTAACCCCTCTATCCCTGGCTTTCTCTTCCTTTTCAAGTTCATGGACACCTTCCACTACCCCAGCTTGCTCAGAGCCCCATCCAGCCTGGCCTTGAACATTTCCAGGGATGGGGCACCCATAACTTCCCTGAGCAACCTGTTCCAGTCATGCAGTTATTGTTGAAGGTCTGATTCAAGTCATCCTAACTTATGAAGAAACAAATTCTACAAAGAAAGCAAATTTTTTCCCCAGATTTACATTAATATGAATAGAATCAGGACCACGTGTGCCATTTTTAGAGCATTAAAACAAATCTTTTTTAGCAGTCTGCTAATGGCTAATAGACTGTAATTCACACCCTGTCTGCTGAGTAATTTTGCATGGCATCAAAGATTTTTGCAGGCAGAAATATGGCCAAAATAACACTTCAGTGGATCAATACCACTGAAGTATAAGGCTATCCAGTTGCTAAAGAGGTCTATTTAGTCTCTCTGTCAGATGCTGATCCTGGGTAGAATTAGCTGGTTTTCCTTACAAGCATTAATCCATTTTTTGTGGAGGACTCCTACCCCAGAGCAGGAGTGCTGTTGCTGATAGGGAAGTGGAGAAAGGGCTGTAAAATACACGCAGAGCAATCAAGAAATTAAAATCTGTGATAGTTAAATGGCTTAACTTCATGGCATTACTTCATTTCAGCAGTTGTTTAAATTATGGAATTGTTAAGGATGGGAAAAACTTCTGAGATCATCAACGCAGCACCTCCATCATCTTCACCATTAAACAACATCCTCAAGTGCCACATCCACAGGTTTTTTGAACACTTCCAGGGGTGGCGACACCACCACTTCCTCAGGCAGTCTGTCCCAGTGCTTGCTAACACTTCAGTGAAGAAATTTTTCCTAATATCCAACCTGAGCCTCCCCTGGCACAGCTTGAGGCTATTTCCTCTTGTCCTGTCACAGAAAATAGATGGATGTCTGCTCCCTTGCTGATGGCCTGGGAAGTAAAGAACAGAGACTTTCCAGCGCTGGTCAGACTGCGTGGATACAAAATTCTGCCCAGTGCAGGGAGAATATACAGCACACATGGGAAAGAATTTAAGGAAGTGTAAAGCTGTGAAGGGATGGAGGAGGCTGAACTCCTCCTGTCTCTGTCATTTTTAATAGGTTTTTGAATTAGCATTGTGCCTGTGATGAAATAAATGTACTTCAACTGCTTTGCCTCAGCCTGTCTTGCAGTAATTACCCCAGAGAAATTAGGACTCCTTGTTTCTTCTCAAAAAATAACTCATGGAGATTTTCTTAAAGAAAAATCCCCCAACAACTTTTCCCGATGATACTGTTGGATACTGTTAATTAAAAGGGGTCAAACAAAGTTGAGAACTTGGCTGGTGAACCTCAGAGGATCGAAGAGTTGGTGCCGTGGCCTTTGAAAATGTCCTGTCCCCTAATTCAGCCTGTACCAATAGTTAGGAAGAGCATTAGGGGGCACTGGAGGCACTTTTGTAACTTATCTGCATGTTTTGCTTAATTAACAGCTGGTTAAGCAAGTGTTAAGCCACCTAAAAGCCTTTCAAACCCTGCAGTGCTTATCTTCCCAGCACCTGCAGCTTTCTTCCTGCCAGTGCAAACCTGCTCCTTTTCATTCCGCTGCATCAATTGCAGAGAGAATACAGCCGTAAAAAAAAAAGAAAAAAGAAAAAAAAAAAAAAGGAGATATTCACTGAGGTCTCCAGGTGCCAGACTCCAGACTGATGAAAGCAGACACAGCTCCACACAATCAGGCCGTGGCTGTTATTTCCAGGAGGTATCAGCATTGAGGCCTGAACCTCCGTGGGTTTCTCCAAAGCCTTGTGCATCTCTGTGGGGAACGAGGCCATCCAGGCAAGAGATTAAACAGCCTGACACAGCCTCTGTCCTCAGAGTGCCGGCCAACGTCCAGCTAATGAGCTTGGGGAAGGATTTCACTGCCTGGGAAAATTGTTTTGTGAGTGTCAGCTCCCAAGTGTTCCTGTCACCTAGAAGGAAACGTCAGCCAAGAGTGACTCAATGGAGGCACTGGCACAGGTTGTCCATGAAACTGTGGCTGCTCCATCCCTGGAAGTGTCCAAGGCCAGGCTGGATGGGGCTTGGAGCAACCTGGGATAGTGGAAGGTGTCCCTGCATGGCAGGGGGTGGAACTGGATGGGCTTTGAAGATCTTTTCCAATCCAAACCATTCTGTGCTCCTGTGGGTCTGTGAATAAAGGCTTTAATACCCCTGCTGCTGAGGGTAGTAGAACATATTTTCCCTTTTGGACTGAAAATCTTCTAATATCAGAGCCAGAAAACAATAATCTAACATACAATTCCCAGTTTCTGGAAATGAAGGAAGGACAAACACAAACTTTTTTTTGGGGGGGTAGGGCAAAGTTGGGCAAAGTTTTCTGTTGCAGGTTTTTTTTTTTTTGTCAAATTTGAAAATGTTGTCAGCAATTTGCAGATTCCCCACCTGTTCTGTGCATACACGAGTTCCTGCTCCTTTCTAAGTGACTTTTAATGTATAGCAAGAACGCACAGTGTTGACAGCTCTCCAATTTTAGCACAAGTCTCATTATCCTATTTTTTAAGCAAAAGCCACCTATCCCAAAATAAAAGATGTGTTGGTTTTGGTTGGTTTGTTGTTGGGGGGTTTTTTGTTTTTTGGTTTTTTTTTGGTGAAAATATGCATGAAAATGTCTATTTTGGTTTCCTTCCTTTTTGTTTTAGTCAAGAAATTTCCAAGTGCATCAAGCAACTCTATTTAAAGATCCACCACCTTTACGGGGATCACAAGATTACTTGTGATTCTTGTCTTCTGCTTGGAAAAGGAGGCAAGAATGTTCCAAGCCTCCACACAGTAGGGCAAAAAATGCTTGGAATGGCATTTCCACCAAAGCAAAGTATGGAAAGCTTAGTTATTAGTTAAATATGAGAGTTTTTTAGAAGGAGTTTGCCCCATAGCTTTTGTATGCGTTGCATTTGGAAATCATGGAACCACAGAATGGTTTGGTTTGGAAGGGACCTTCAAGATCATCCAGTTCTGCCATGGGCAGGGGCACCTTCCACTATCCCACATTGCTCCAAGCCCTGCCCAGCCTTGCCTGGAGCACTTCCAGGGCTGGGGAATCCAGAACAAGGTTTACAAGAAAGAACCAAAGGTATTTCTGATGACAGGGTAATGATAAGAAGGTTGCAGCAAGGTAGCAATTGCCTCCAGGTGAAGGTAGGAATTTTGTCAGCTTGGAGTTGTGACAATCAGCAAAAAAAAAAGCAAAAAATCAAATCAGAACAATGACAAGGCTTTGTATCTAGGTCAGCTGTGGGTGGACATTTCCATTGCTCTGTTCCTTGGTAGATCTCCTTCTCTTTAGGTCTGAAAACTGATATGAAAAGTTCTTCAGATAACTAAAAGGGGAGCTATGGTGGGTACAGACTTAAGTCTTTAAGGCCTTAAATTCAGCTGGAATTCTGTGCTGAGAATTAAATGACTGAGACTCAAATCCATGATAAACGTGGAGCTATGATAGAGCCCTCCTGGGAGTAATGGAGTTAAACCTTCTTTCAGATAGTCTAGATTAGCTTAATTACCACATAGCTCCAAATACAACACCTCACACTGAGTTCTTTGAGTCTTGACTGGTGAGTTTGTTTTGCTGACGTGCATAAATATCCCTAAAAAGGGATGAATTTCTCTGTTCTCCATTTCCTTTACTGATGCTCCCCCAAGTTTCTGTCCCACCAAAGTTTCTCCCATTGGTTGCTTTGTTGCCTCTTCTTTCCCTCCAGATCTTGGGTCTCTTTCTGCTCCTGACATACAATCTCCTCTTAAACCATTGCCTGCATTCTTAAACCCATATTTCCATCCCCTTTCTCTCTCTTGGAGTGGGAGACACACAATCTCCTCTTAAACCATTGCCTGCATTCTTAAACCCATTTTTCCATCCCTTTTATCTCTCTTGGAAAGGGAATCGTGCACTCTGCCTATGGACAGCTTCATCCTGTGAGGGAGACTTGACTCCAACCCCAGTGAAAAGAAGAGATCAATATGAAGTTTATTGACAGTATAAACACATGAATTTTTCTGTTCTCCATTTCCCTTACTGACGTTTCCCCAGGTTTCTGTCCCACCAAAGTTTCTTCACATTGGTTGTTTTGTTGCCTCTTCTTTCCCTCCAGACTTTGGGTCTCTTTCTCCTCCTGAAATACAATCTCCTCTTAAACCACTGCCTGCACTCTTAAACCCATACTTCCATCCCCTTTCTCTCTCTTGGAGTGGGAATCGTGCACTCTGCCTATGGACAGCTTCATCCTGTGAGGGAGACTTGAGTCCAACCCCAGTGAAAAGAAGAGATCAATATGAAGTTTATTGACAGTATAAACACATGAATTTTTCTGTTCTCCATTTCCCTTACTGACGTTTCCCCAAGTTTCTGTCCCACCAAAGTTTCTCCACATTGGTTGCTTTGTTGCCTCTTCTTTCCCTCCAGACCTTGGGTCTCTTTCTCCTCCTGAAATACAGTCTCCTCTTAAACCACTGCCTGCCTTCTTAAACCCATATTTCCATCCCCTTTCTCTCTCTTGGGATGGGAATTGTGCACTCTGCCTATGGACAGCTTTATCCTGTGAGGGAGACTTGACTCCAACCCCAGTGAAAAAAAAAGAGATCAATATGAAGATTATTGACAGTATAAAGGCATCACTTTACAGTATCTCCAAGAGATTGCCTAAAGAGTTTAAGGTCCTGAAGGACCCAATATTGCAAGAACTGTACACAAAATCTGCATTTTGTTTGGAGGGAAGTCGTGGCTTTCAAGTCCATTTTCCCCGAGAGCTCTGGTGAGGTCGGACCCCTGGTTTTGACTGACCCTGTACAATGAGAGGAGCTGTGAAATTTAGATCCAAAATTCGAAGCTGGTTTAGTTCAGGTTTTATGATTCCTGTCTTTGCTGTGCTGGTCTTGACAGATTAAGAGAATTACCCATGCTCCTCTTATTTACACGGCCGAGTTGGTTTGTGATCCCCCGTAGAGCTCATTTCCAAACCCCCTTGCGCTTGGCGAAGGAAGAAACTTCAGTAACCATCAGCTGTGGCATTGATCCTTCAGAAAAATTAACCAGCTGAACTGAGACTTACTGTGAAATCAGTGATGCTCAGCAGCCACTAACTTCATTTGGAACTCACCAGTGTTAATGCATTTAAAGTATTGATCCTTCCTCGTGTGCTTTGCAGCCCCAGCTCCCTTTTGGCATTGCGAACACAAAGGCAGCTCTCTCCAAAGCCAGGATGAGCAAGCAAAACCCTTCAACCCCGAAAACAAACTCATTATTCAAAATGCTTGTTGGGCTCGCTGCAGCAATTGAATTGATTGGGGGAAAAAAAAAAAAAAAAAAGGAAAAAAAACCCCACTGTGGCAGATAAAAATCGGATTGTTTCAGAGCATGGGAAAGGAACAGGCAGAGGAAACATCCTGATGTCTGAAGGGAACAAATCTTCCATCAAGTCCCCATAATTTTTTGCTTTATTATTGCATTATTGTGATATTGTTGTGTTTTTACCTATGTGTAGCACGTGGGATTGAGAAGGAGCACTCAGAGCTGTGGCTGTGCTCAGAATTGGATATTCAGAACCACAAGGACCACAGGATTTGCCTAACAGCACTTCTAGATCTCCTGCAGGTAGTTTTGGGGAGGACATTGCCCCTTCCACATCCTGGACTCCCAAAGGGGAGGTTAAGCTTTTAACTGGTTATTGAACAAAACTAGCCTGATTTTTTAGGTTTTTGGGTTTTGGGGTTTTTTTTGTTTTGCTTTGTTTTTGGGTTTTTTTGTGGGGTTTTTTTTGGTTTTTTTTTTTTTGGTTTTTTTTTCTTTTGGTTTTGGGTTTTGGTTTTTTTTTTTTGCTTTTGCAGCAATAAATGAGCCTTCAAATGAAAACTGCAGCTGAAAGCAGAGGAGCTGCAGTTTGCAGCCCACTCTCTGTGCTCTCCAGCATTCCCTGGGCTTTGCAGTGAGTTTGCTTACACAGTGCTTTCCCTTGCCCTATTTAAGTGCCTCTGCAGTGTTCTCATGGTGAATTAGGTTACTCTGTAGAAAAGGATACTGCAAATCCCCTTCTCTGCTTCAGCTGCTCCCCTTTCCCTGCATGGCAGGCTGAGTGCTCTCTCTCTTCCTCCAGTTTTTGGAAAATTTAATCCACGTTGTGGGGGCTCCTACACAGCAGATTTGGCTTCTCCCTTGGATTAGTTTCACTTCAGAAGCTGCTGGTTCTCCAGCTTCTCCACAGACCCCAAGGCTTCTCCACTTCCAGTTCTTAAACAGTTCCTAATTCTTTTATCCAGGTATCCTGTGCAATCCCAGGCTCCAATTCTCAGAGTGATTACACTTAGTTTATGATCTCTAGCTTTAAATGTCACATCTGGGCATCTTCAGATGCACACACCTCACTCCTTAAAATATGCAGGTGTCTTATCCTGACCTTCATTAGTGCTGTGACAGATTCCAGCCACCCTGCTTGTTAGTGCGTTATTTAGCTGCCTGTCAGCCACTCTCTGCAGCTCCCTGTTCCTTCTGATGCAGAGATGCAATAATTGGCTGCTTTGTTTTTCAGGCATCTTCAGCATTACTTGAACCTACTAAACTCAGCCAGGCTGAAAATCCAGCAGTTCCCAGGCTGTTTTTAGGGGCCCCATTATTTTTAGTGACACAGAATAGCTTGGGATGTGTGGAGGGGTGAAGGATTTGTGGCTCAAAACCTGCACAAAGGTGACTTCACTTACTTTCAGCAATGTGTGCTCCAGAAAACACAGAGCAGTGCTGCAAAACTTCTCTGGCAAGAACCAGGTAGTTCCTGATCCCTTTTCCAGCATAAGCCACAATGAGGCAGCTTTAAGTGGTCTCTTAAATAGAAACACACTCCCCAGCCACTGTGGAAATGCTCTAAAAAAGACATTTCTTCTAATTCTTCTGACTGTACAAAAAAAAATCTGATTTTTTTTCTATTCTCCAGTAGTTGTGGTTTTTACACAAACTGCTCTTTGATACAAAAGCTTGTGCTGGTTGCTCCTTTTTTTTTTTTTTTTTTTCTTTTTTTTTCTTTTTTTTTTTTAAATTATGTCCTTCACCTGCAGGCTCTGCTGCCTGATATTTTTTGGGGGGGTGAATAAATAGGATCAGGTGTGTGGTAGCATACCTGCAATCTCACTCCCCTATGGATTTGCCTCCTTTTGTGATGGAAGGGAGGCTCCAATACCTCTCTCAGGGCTGGACAAGTGAGCTGAGCAAACCTGAGGTACAAAAGCTCAGTGGAGAAGGGACGGACAGGATTTTTCCTCCTGCCCCTTCTCCCTACTCCTTGAAGAAAGATGCTGGCTGATGTGAGATCACCCAAGGCTGTGCCCAGCACTGATAGAGCCCCATTCCTTCAGTGTCTTTTTCTCCTTTTTGCTGATTTCCCTTCCCCTGCCCTCTGACCAGACACCATTCCTGACCTTCAGAGGACAGGGAGGTCACTGTGGTTCAGTCTGTCCCTGAGCATCGGCAAAACAGGAAGCCAAGACCTGCTGGAGATTGTGCTGTGTGAGAGCTTGTGTGTTTTAGATAGAGAGAACAAGCCTAATTTATTATGAAACAGAAGTTAGCTTTACATTTTCATAATTAGGGAGGATGCTAATGTTGCATGATTGGAAAATGTCACCCTGCACAACTAATTTGAGGCCTAATTGAAGTTCAGCATCATCTGCAGCTCCTTCAGTGATAACTTTTCCTCAAGGTGCTGCAGAAACGCAGAGAGTGGTTAGCAGGGAGACATTTATCACCAGCAGATAGAGGGATCTGGGAGGAAATGACCAGAGAGAAGCAATCCTAAAGGCCCTGGTGGAACAAAGCACAGGTGACAGGGTTAATTATCCCAGAGGACAGTGAATTCCTCGAGCATTCTGTCCAGCAGCTGCTGAGGGAAGTTGGATTGGGTGTGCCACTATCACAGCACTGTGTCACAGGGGTATGGATGGGCCTGCCCTTATCTGAAGCACACTGGGGATTGCTTTGTGTTTGCAATACAGAGACAAGGGCCATAAAAAAGCCACAAAAAACCCCATTGCAAGAGTCACATCTTCTTTTGCCATCCAGAATCTGCGTTACCGTGGGGAAAAGCCAAGCCTTGCTCTGGTTTCAAGTGCTGTCGCACCACTCACGCTTAGTCAGGCTTGATCTAAGGGAGAAAAGCTGTGATTTTAACTCTTCTCAGGCATCCGAGGTTTATCCTTTCAGTACTTAAAGGGGGCTTATCAAAAAGTGGGAGGGAGATTTTTACATGAGCAGGTAGTGATAGGGTAAAGGGGAATGGTTTTTAACTGAAAGAGGACAGATTTAGATTTGGATATTAGGAAGAAATTCTTCCTCAAGAGGGTGGTGAGGGCCTGGCACAGGGCGCCCAGAGAAGCTGTGGCTGCCCCTGGATCCCTGGAAATGTCCAAGGCCAGGTTGGATGGGCTTGGAGCACCCTGGGATGCTGGAAGTTGTCCCTACCCATGGCAGAGCAGCTCCACAGGTTGTTCCTCCCAACTGGCTTGCTCCAAAAATAGCTCCAGGCACATCAATAATGCATAAGGACAAGTGGAGGGTTTGTGGAGTTTCCTCCCTGGTACTTTCCCTGCCTCCAGCCATTTGAGACTCAGGGACTTCCATATGTTCTCCCTGAATTTAATAACCCTGTCTGGATTTTTCTTTGAACTTCTGTGCTCTTCCCTGAACCCTCGTTAACTTTGAGCACCAGCTATATATCCATGGCAAGAAACTCCACAGCTTGATTGCACTTTCTCTGGGACCCCCAAGTTCCTGCACTGGAAAAGTCCACGAGCAACCATTATCCACTCATCCTTTCCTTGGCACTCTTGATTTTATGTGTTCCATCTCATGCTTTCCTAGTCATCTCTGCAGCATCATAGATTATACTCTTACTCCTCATGGAAAGCTCATTGCAGCTCTTTGAGCAGCCCTGCATTTGTCTTTTCCTGAGTCCCATGACTCCCTCTCCTCTTTTCCTCTTTGATTAAAGGTTTTCCAGTCACACCTGATGGTCTGGGAACACGAAGGACAGGGATCCTAGCAGGTCTCATGAAGATGAAAGCTTCTCCATGTCCCCCCTTAAGAAATAACCACTGGGAGAGCTCAGGTGTTTGCACTGATAATTTCAAATTAAGATAATCCTGCTTGGGCAGGATTAACAGGCCACAGCCTAAAGAAAACAAATGAGAAGATTTGGCAGGAGGGAGAGAGGGAAGGCAGCCTATTGAGCTGGACTTCATCCCACTGTCATCCTGATCTAAGATCCTGGAGAGCTGGAGAAACAACAACCCAAAGGCTGGGCTCTGCTGGCTCTGACACAAAAAAATCATATTGGCTCCCACCCAGGCTTCTCTTCCTCAGCCAAACCTCCACCAAGGAGAGAATGCTGCTGCTGTTAGCTGGATTCTCCAGTGCCCTCATAACATCTCCAGTCCATTGAGGAGCACCAGAACTGTGAGATCCCACACCCTCCTCCTGATGTCCAGCTGCCTCCTTGCCCTGGGTTGCAAAATGTGGCTGGGGCTGTATATTCTGTTCTGTCAGAGGTGGGGCAGTTCTCTCTGTCCATGGGGCAGTTTTTGCTTTATCCCTCCCACAGCCAACCCTCCCTCCAGGAGATCTCTGCTGTCCATGGCCACTGAGTGTCCCTGCAGGGCTGAGCCAATTCCAGCATCCCATGGGGAGATGCTCCGCCCAGGGGAGGAGCCAAGCATTCCTACCTGGATCCAATCTGAGCCTGGCCCAGCACAGCAGCCTTTGCCCCCTGCATTGCCAGAGGAGCAGCTTTCTGCTGCCCTGCATTGCCAGAGGGAGCCCAGGCCCATCTGCAGCAGCCCTGGAGCTGCAGAGGAAAACTCCCCCCTTGTGCAGGACCCCTGCTGCAGCAGAGCCACAGCTGGCACTGCAGGAGGGCTGAGCCCCCATGGGATGGGGCTGTGCCCCCACCCTGGCACACAGGGGGCAGGGCCTGCTCTCACTCTGACAGTGGGTTGGTTTCTATTTTGTACTATTGCATTTGTATTTTTAATTTTCCTAGTAAAGAACTGTTATTCCTGCTCCCATATGTTTGCCTGAGAGCCCTTTAATTTCAAAATTATAATAATTCAGAGGGAGGGGGTTTATATTTCCCATTTCAAGGGAGGCTCCTGCCTTCCTCAGCAGACACCTGGCTTTTCAAACCAAGACACTCCTCCATCCCAATGCAGGGTCATCTCACCTGCTGGGGATGGGCCAGCAGCTTCTGGAGACCTTGGGACCCCCAGCTGCAGGTGGCTCCCTGTCAGCCCCATCCTGAGGAGACAGCCTGGCATTTTTGGGTGACTTTGGCTGACAAAAAACACCCAGCAAAATTTAATGTCCCACCCTCACACAAAGACAGGTGTCCATTTCACTGCGTGGCCTCCTCCAAAGCACAAACACCTCTACCATCTCCCTCCCCGCAGGAATACCCAGAGCATGCCTCATGCATGGGTGTCCTCTGAGAGATTTAACATGGGCAGGGTTATAATGAGACACACACACATCTCAGTTTAATGTCCCAGTGCCACCCAACAGGGGAATCTCACCAGCTCTGCAAAGCCCCCTGCACTACATTAGGGGAGAGTTAATTCACTGGAGGAAACTGTAATCTGATTTCAGCCTGACAAGCCAACATTATTATTCTTTTCCTTTTTATTCTTTCATGCTTAAACTGATCCCCTGTCATCCTTTGTCTCTCTCCATCTCCAGCCTGTATCACTTTCAGGGCAGCCTGTCTCCATTAGATTTTCCAGCTCCCAATATTCAATTTAATTTTAAAGCTTGTCCGTGCTCCCTCCCTTTCCCCCTTCCCCTTCCCCTCCTGACCTGCAAATCCCCCACTCCTCCCTGATGACACAGCTTTCTTCCTGATTTCCTCCCTGTGATTTCTCCTCCCTTTCTTCATTATCAGCATGTCAGATTAGGATCTGACAAGAAAGTGGAATCGACTGTTCATCCAGGGCTTTACAGCATAAGCAGGATTAGTTACCCTGATCTAAAGAACATTTTCATTTTTCTGTAGCTGGAATACATCTAAAGATTCCCATCATCCAACCAAAGATGTGGGCTCCTGGCTTTTTCCACTGGGAAATGGGCAGTTCATCCAAAATTGCTCCTTGGTGCTGTAGGGGTTTTGGGGACGTGGAGGGGAGAGAGAGCTTGGGCAGAGGAAATGTGGGAGATGAAATCCCCAGGCCTGATGGATGCAGATACCTGGACTTGGAGATGTTTGGTCCCACAGCAGCCTCACCACGGGTAACTCTCATCCCAGGAGAAGTTTTGCTGCTCAAAACCACCCGAGGAACCCCAACAAGCCCAAGCACAAACATTCCTGCTCCCTCCTGCCACACCATCAACCAACCCACCTCAACCGCAGGGTAAAACACCTGCTCCAGATTTGAAGTGGTGAACTGATTAACACATTTTAATGATGAGGCTGATTTCCATACCACAGCACAGATTTTCATGGTGAGACCCACTGGCCTAGGAATTCCTGGCCTGTAAAATCCCTGTGTTTAGTGCAAACTCTCTGGCTGATTTATCCACAGAGTTCACACCGTTAATGCTCTGTCTCAAGCCATAAACCTTTAAAACTGGAAAGGGAACACAGGGGATGGCAATGCAGAAGCAGAATAAAGGCAAAGAGGGTTGGTGTTTCCTCGTGGCTGGAAGGACTGAGGGGGCTGAGGGATCCTGGGTATCCAGAGTGGGGGATACAACAGGATAACCAAAGTGAAATTATGTTCCTCATGGGCTGAGGGCACAGATACATCCCTGCTTTTCTGGCCCACACAGAGAATTCAGGGTGAAGAACCCCAGGGTACAAAAACCATGAGCTGGGACCAGGAAGATTTTGCCTTCCTGTGCAGAGTTTGCCTTCTGCTCTCACCTTGGCATCCGAGCTAGATCACCAAATGCACAAAATTAAAGGACATCTTCTCCCCTGTCACACAGGGCGTCTTTGTCTGGGGTGTGTGTTCTATTTGCCCATCTGTGATAGGTGGGGCAGTTGTCTCTGTCCATGGGGCAGTTCTCTCTGTCCATGGGGCAGTTCTCTCTGTCCATGGGGCAGTTTTTCTTTATCTCTCCCACAGCCAACCCTCCCTCCAGGAGATCTCTGCTGTCCATGGCCACTGAGTGTCCCTGCAGGGCTGATCCAATTCCAGCATCCCATGGGGAGATGCTCCGCCCAGGGGAGGAGCCAAGCATTCCTGCCTGGATCCAATCTGAGCCTGGCCCAGCACAGCAGCCTTTGCCCCCTGCATTGCCAGAGGAGCAGCTTTCTGCTGCCCTGCATTGCCAGAGGGAGCCCAGGCCCATCTGCAGCAGCCCTGGAGCTGCAGAGGAAAACTCCCCCCTTGTGCAGGACCCCTGCTGCAGCAGAGCCACAGCTGGCACTGCAGGAGGGCTGGGCCCCCATGGGATGGGGCTGTGCCCCCGCCCTGGCACACAGGGGCAGGGCCTGCTCCCACTCTGACAGTGGGTTGTTTTCTCTTTTTTGTACTATTGCATTTGTATTTTTAATTTTCCTAATAAAGTGCTGTTATTCCTACTCCCATATGTTTGCATGAGAGCCCCTTAATTTCAAAATGATATTAATTCAGAGGGAGGGGGTTTACATTTTCCATTTCAAGGGAGGCTCCTGCCTTCCTTAGCAGACACCTGGCTTTTCAAACACAGGGGTTCTCCCAGCACCCAGGGATCTGGGCTGTCAGAGCAGGACACTGTTCCTGGCTGAGGTCATTGGCAGAAGGTTCAAAGAAAAGTGTTGATACACTCCAGGACAGAGGGAAAATAATTTGCTCCCCCATAACAAGGTATCCTCCTAATAACTAAGAGATTAATTTAAATTCTGAAGCATAGGATGTTAGATCCCTCCTGAGAGTTTTTTTATTTTACATCAGCTGTTACAACTTCAGATGTTCGGGTTATCCTCACAAACGTCTGAGCCATCCTTGTGTCTGGCTGAGTTCCTGGCCTCATTGACATCTTATGGAAATGAGTCCCTCAGTCTAATTACACTTTGGACGACAAGAGATTTCCTTTGCATTGAATATCTGTCTCATTCCTGTCGTCTGAGACAGAGCGAGCCATTCTCAGCCCACCTCCCTCATTTTACGTGCATCCTCTTGTCTCTGCCCTTTCCCCCCCTTCCCAATATACCAAAGTGTAATTTCATTGGCTTTATTTGCAGAAGACATTTCTCAGGAAGTTAATCCTTCTTATTTTTCCCCAAAACCTCCCCTGTGCCCTTCTACAGATGTGGTGACCTTCCAGGTGAATCATGGCTGCAGTGTTTTATATAATTGCAATGCCAGATGTTCTCTAATGTTCACCAATTCTTTCCATGTGCCATAAGGAAATGCCATAAGGATATGGTATAATGAAGGGCTTAAGGTCAGTAAAAATATGGCATAAAATATGCAATATCTGGGTAATTTTTGGAATACAACTGTCCATGGATCTGGAGCCTATGCTGGCCTGACTGGGTCCCATCTTGGTATAATATAGTTAAATGAGAAGTCAAAAAAAGCCAGTGAAAAGCCTATTTTTATTTTTATCCATGATGTTTTATTCTGGGAGAATAGATTTTCCATCTGCCTGAAGCAGCCCCTGGTGTTGGCAGAGTTATTGGGAGAATCTGATGGGTGAGGAACTCTGTAGATGCTCTGAACTTCTTAGGGTAAGGACAGGTGAATATGGGATGTGAATGGGTGTTAAATATGTGCAGAAAAGGGGTGGCAGAAAAATTCTCCAACCAGCCCCTCAGAAATTTAGGGACAGGCTGTGACACTGACACTCCCATGTGCTCTGTATTTTGTTCCTTTAAGCAAGATTTCTTTTAATGGAGCTGATTTGGCTCCAGCTGAAGACTTGAAAGGGAAGCCTGCAGAAACTCTGCTTTTGTTCATGTGATTTTCTCTCAATCAGAGCCTAAAAGTGAGAAGCAAAGGAATATCTTGCCCATGTTACATTAAAATGCTTTTCATTTTCTGTCTGCGGGCTGCTGATTCCAGAGTCATTAGGGGAGCAGTTGCCAAGGCACCTTTAACTGAAGTGCTTTTGAGACCAAATCTCCAAACCTGCAGGGTGAGGGTGGCCCTGCCATCCTCTCTGGTGGCCCTGGGACACTGAGTGTCCACTCTGAGCCAGCAGATCTCACTGTGGAGGCCAACAGAGACATGAGGTTTTAGTCCCCAGCCATTTGGAGTAACCAAACAGAATCACAATTTAGTGACTCCCAGCTCTGGCTGTTCCAGCTGTCCTGGATGTGTTCAAGGACAAGCTGGATGGGGCTTGGAGCAGCCTGGGATAGTGGAACTTTTGCCCATGGCAGGGGGTTGGAATTAGATGACATTTAGGGTCCCTAATCATGAAAAAAAATCCTTCCTTATCTCTATTCTGTTAAAACCTAGTCTAGAATCCTATGATTCACCTCAAAACCCCAAAGCAAATCCATTTACCACTTAGAAACATGCAAACAAATAAACAACCAATAAACCCAACTCAACCCACAGCCCACAGGGGTGAGATCTATAAGTTTTATCTCTCCATTTCCTTACAAATCACTGACTTGGGCAGACCTGAAGAGCTGGGTGAATTTTGATTGACCTGACACCTGCACTTACGGATAAGAAGCTCCCAGAGCAGCTCAAGAGGAGATGAAACAGTGCCAGCCCTATTTAAAGCAGTGGTTTTAAATTTAATTTCTTAGCTGGGGGAGTTGGGGGAGGGATAGAAGGCAACAGCTGTCTCATTATACCACAGAGGGTTCCTTAAGTGAAAACTGAATAGATTAGTCATGGAGAAAATTAAGACAAGGTCTTTAAGCCATCAATATCTCCCAATTTGAGTGCAGGAGGGTAGGGAGTCAGTATTTCACTTCAATCTCCATGACTGGGAGTTCAAAGTTTATTTTTAAATGTGTCTCAAAGCCAGATGTGAAATATTTTCTTTGCCCCACTTTTTTTTTTTTAAATTTTCCAATCCAGCAATGATGTTTTCCCATCAGTCCCAAGACCAGTGTGTGGGATTGGAGAAGCTTGCAGAAGTCTGCATTGCATTTTTAGTCAATTATTTGAGTTTTCCTTCCAAGTAGAAAGTCAGGATCGGTTCTGCCTCCCACCAAGGGATTATATCATGGCCAGTGTCTGCAGATCCATCCTATCACTTCAACCGAAAGACCTGCAGGTGTCAGGAGAGACATGAGAATGGCTTTGGGGGTATTTCTGATGTGTTGGAGACTCCCCTGAGCATTTGCATCTCACCACCAGCACCCTGGGGAAACGATCATTGAATGGTCAGTGCTTCTGACCACAGGTTTGAGGTGGTGGCTCTCGTGTCCTCCAGGGTGAGGGGATGGTTAAGACTGGAAAGGAGCAGTGGGGTCATCAGCTCCAACCTCCTCTCCTCATGCTGGCTGTGCCTCAGACTCCAGCCAGGTCTCCAACTCCTCTTTCTCTTTCTCTTTCTCTTTCTCTTTCTCTTTCTCTTTCTCTTTCTCTTTCTCTTTCTCTTTCTCTTTCTCTTTCTCTTTCTCTTTCTCTTTCTCTTTCTCTTTCTCTTTCTCTTTCTCTTTCTCTTTCTCTTTCTCTTTCTCTTTCTCTTTCTCCTTCTCCTTCTCCTTCTCTTTCTCTCCTCATTCTCTTCCTGCTTCCCCATGGCAGCTCCCCAAAGTATTTGACTCAGCAAGATGAAATGTGGTTGAGAGGGACCCCCAAATGGATCTTTGCCAACTGCCCCAAATAATTTGGCTGATTTTTGATCACACCAGTTTCCAGTCTGGGGTGACCAGGTAGCCAAGGCATTTATTGATGGAGAGGACGTTGCGTGAGCATGTCAAGAGCTTTGCTGAGGTTAAGCTGTCTTACATCTGCTGCTGCTCCCCTGACCCACGAGGGTCATTACACTGTCATAGGAGGAAATTAGGTTGGTTGGATGTGATTTGTTCCTTAGAAATTGAGGCCGGATGCTACTTATCCCCTTGCCATTTTCTAGGTGCTAAGAGACAGATTGCTTGACTCTTCACTCCAGGATTTTTCTGAGCACTGAAGCCAGGCTGATTTGTCCCTAATTCCCCAGACTCTCCTTTCCTTTTACTCTCTTTCAGGAGGATGATGCATTTGCTAGGTGATAATAGCTTTACATTTCTACCAGACCTTCAGGTTCAAATTGACAGAGGGTTGTTCTGCAGCTCTGAAGGTCCTTCCCGTGGGGTGTGGGCACATCATCATTTGAAGATTCAGTGATTTTAGTTGCCCCATCCTAGAGATAAGAGAGGCAGCTCTGGCCCAAGCTGGTACAGTTTCTCAGGAGCAGCTCTATGAAACCCACTCCTTGTTTGCTTGTGTTTAAATCAAACCAAACTCTTATTAGGTAAAGCTGTTACAGAAGACAGGCAGGGAAATAAAAATGTACACAAACTCCCTTTTTTTCTTTTATTTTGTTGTCCAACCCAAGTATCATCTCTGTTGAGATTTTAATTTTTTTTCCCTTTAATAAGGAGCCACTGCATTGTTCTGTCCTCGCGCCCGCATTGTTGTGCCTCTGAAAACACAATTAGAGTATACAGAGTATTGCTAATTTAGTTTTGAAGGATGTATTGTGAGGAATTAAAAAATAAAGGCGAGGGGGGGACCTTGTGTTGGCTGCTGTTGCTGCAAACAAAAGCAAGCAGGGTTCAGACAATTGGCTGCCTGGGATGGCTCTTGTTCCTTGCCTGGAGAGAATGAGCAGGACACAGAACAAAGCCCGGGCTCACCATCTCATGGAGTACGCTCTGATGGCCAAAATGTAAGGGTTGCCGTGTGTGAATGGCACGAAACAAAGGAGATTTTAATTGCAAACATTGATCATCCCCTTTGGTCTCTGGCGCGGGTTGCTGTGGCTTCCTCACTTGGAAGCTTTGCTCGCTGCAACTTTGCAAATGTTTTTAGGGGGGCCTCTGTCATGAGACCTTGTCAAAATGACAGAAAGTTGCTTTCTTTCCCCCCCTCCCCAAACAATAGCAATCCAGCGTTGTTTTTTTTTTTTCAGCTCCTTCTCTTTCTATTTTAAGGTTGAGGCAAAACCCTGTTAGCTGTAAGGGTGCCACATTTCCACTTTCATCTGACCAAGCTGCAAGAAACCAGGACTCCTGTGAACTCAGGCTAAAGAATAAGGTGGTCTCTGACTTTTTCCCTGCTCATAAATTCTGTTTGGGTAGATAAAGGTAGCAAAAGGTCTGTGTTATGGCCTTGCCAGAGATCTGCTAGCTGGGAGCTCTCCTGGGAGGCCAGGAGAGAGATTACATCTGCCTCTTGGAAAACCTCTGCAAATGCCAGGCTGCAGAGCAAACGGAGCAGCCACAGCCTCCTGTGAGCACTTGGCCAGCGAGGGGGATGTGGTGCAGGGAGTGGAGGTGGGTCAGGAGTAGCTCTGGGTCTGCCAAGCACACAGAGGCAGAAACAAAACAATCCAGGTATTGTATTTGCAGGGTGCCTCGTGGCAGGGAGGAATGATGAATCTGGTTCCATGTTCTCAGAAGGCTAATTTATTATTTTATGATACTATATTATATTAAAGAATGCTGTACTAGCCTAACTAAAGAATACAGAAAGGATACTTACATGATGCTAACAAGATAATAATGAAAACTCGTGACTCTCTCCAGAGTCCTGACACAGCTTGGACCTGATTGGCCCATGAGTCAAAACAATGCACACCAGAAACCAATAAACAATCACTCATTGGTAAACAATCTCCAAACACATTCCACATGAGCAAAACACAGGAGAAGCAAATGAGATAATATTGTTTTCCTTTTTCTCTGAGGTTTCTCATCTTCCCAGGAGGAAAATCCTGGGTGAAGGGATTTTTCAGAAAATATGAATGCCACATCCAGGGGCAGTCTTCTCATCCTTCATGCCTTGCATCCACACTGCTGAGCTCGCCTTGACCCCACATCTTTTTCTGTTGGGAATGGCCCTGGCATGGGACAACCCCTGAGTGGGGTTCAGGAAAATCCTGTCTGGCCACAGAGCCACTGCCAAGCACGTGGGTGGTGGAGGGTGAGTGCTTGGGTAGGTATAGCCAGAGCTGAGTGTGAGAAACAACTGCTCACTTTGAAAATTTAAAAAGGTTTATTAAACTTTGATAAAAGTACAACAAAAGGAATATATAAGGAAAAATTCACAGCACTGGGAACTGCCCCTCATGCATACCACATGACTGGTTCACCTTCAAGGTGGATGCTCAGATGGGTTGCATCAGCCAGCCCTGGCCTTTTCCAAAATCTGTCAGTCAGCTCTTCTTTGCCATTTATCAGTGGAGACTGCCTTTTTGTAACTGGATTGGAGCTCAGGTGTTGCCATGCCTCACCCCCTAAGCACCCCAAGCTTTTCCATTCCCAACTGCCCCATGCAAGGGACACATGTGCAGCCTTCTTTGTACCTGTCCTGGAGAACCCAGGCTGTCTGATGGCAACAATACAGGGGGGAAAGGGAACTATGGGGAGAACAGAGGACATCTAAACCACAACAACATAACTATACATCACTAAAGCTTTTCTTAATATTCACACAATAGTTATCCCTTAACTGAGAGACCCAATCATCTCATTATCCATCAATAACACAGGGAGTGGAGGTGGGTCAAGAGTAGCTCTGGGTCTGCCAAGCACACAGAGGCAGAAACAAAACAATCCAGGGCAGCCTTCTCATCCTTCTTGCCTTGCATCCACACTGCTGAGCTCCCCTTGTCCCCACATCAATTTCTGTAGGGAATGGCCCTGGCATGGGACAACCCCTGAGTGGGGTTCAGGAAAGTCCTGTCTGGCCACAGAGCCACTGCCAAGCATGTGGGTGGTGGAGGGTGAGTGGTTGGTTAGGTATAGCCAGAGCTTGGTTAAGCCAGCAATAGCTTAATGGTAATGTTTGTCTTAGATATGAAACTTTTCCTACTTGTACAGTGAGGACAGCAGGGTAGTTGTTAATGAGGAGCATCGTGCCATATTTAACACTTTATTTAATATTATTACATCTGAGGGCTCCAGGAGAAAGCTGAAGTGAAATAATGGATGGAGAATGTCAGGGCTTGCTGTTTAGGAGTTCTGGAGTGCTCCAGCATGGCTCAAGGTTTCCTGACAGCAGCAGAGCTAAGCTTAAACCTCTCCTCCTTTGATGCTTTTTCTCTGCACTGTCATTGTGACTCTGCATTTCTTCTACCATAATAAAATGACCCCTCTCCTTTCTCCTTCCTGAACTTTTCCTGGTTTTGTTTTTTTTTTTTTTTGGTGGTTTTTTTTGGGTTTTCTTGGTTGTTTTTTTTCTTTTTTTTTTTGTTTTGTTTGTTTGTTTGTTTTTTGTTTTGGTTGGTTGGTTGTGGGTTTTTTTGTTTTTTTTTTTTTTTTTTTTTTTTTTTTGTTTTGTTGGCTTTTTTGGGTTGGGGATTTTTTTGGGTTTCTTTTTTTTTTTTGTTGTTTTGGGTTTTTTTTTGGGTTTTTTTGGTGGGTTTTGTTTTGTTTTGCTTTGTTTTTTCTAGGCAGCCCAAGGGTACTTCTCCTGAAGATTCATCTGGCTTGAAGGGACACTTACCTGTGTCCACTTACCTGTGATCCTTTCACCATCACTGGAGGGAAGGAGGCACATTGGGAGAATGATTAGTTCAAGTCCACATCTAAAACAGATCAAGGAAACTTTTTTGGGTGGTGTGAAATCCAGCCTGGCAGGGTATCTGTGACCTCCTCAAAGGACAGATTTTGGGAAGAGACAGCACTGGCAGAGTACACTGAACTGTCCCCTGCTCTGCATCTTTGGACTGTTTGCCCTGGAAATTGTAGTTGGAGGTACAGGTGTGAGTGAACTGGAAAAGGCAGCCTGTCAAATTCAGCTGTGGCTGGTTTCTTATTTTAAAAATTCCACCTTTTTTTAATTTTACAACATTTTTATGAGGTTTTCCCTCTGCAGATAACTGTCCCTCACATGGCTCCCACTTCCTGGGCCCAGAGTACCTCTGAACTGAGCAATGCTTCTCTGGAATGACACCTCAGGCTTTGCTAATGTCAAAGTACATCTGAGCTCAGGCACAAATGCAGCTCTGGTTCCTCTCAAAGCTCCTGGGTGCCCCATCTTCCCACCCAGAAGGAGCTTTCCAGAGCTTTTTCAGCTTCCTCCAGAGCCATGGTGGTGGATGCTGAGGACTTGCTGTGTGCAATGGAACTGAGGAGGAAAGCAGTGTTAGAAATTACACATTTAATGTTGTGGCACTGGGGGGAGGGAAAAAACCTCAGTCTCACACAGCGCTTTGTGTTTTCTGAGGTGAAAACATGGGGTGAATAATTCCAGGCCAGAGTTTATTGTGTAAACCTAGCCAGAATCTTGGTTTCATTTAGAAACCTTTTGTAGCATGAAGGGTAAAAAAGCAGCAAAACTCTGACTGTTGATGGTCCAAGGGCTGGAGCAGCTCTGCTCTGGAGCCAGGCTGGGGCAGCTGGGAGTGTTCACATGGAAAAAACTCCAGGGAGATCTTCCAGGGCCTAAAGAGGCTCCAGGAAAGCTGGAGAGGGACTTGGGACAAGGCCCTGAAGGGACAGGACACAGGGAATGGCTTCCCAAATGATGAAAAGCAGGTTTAGATTAGATATTAAGAAGAAATCCTTTACTATGAGGGTGGGCAGGCCCTGGCACAGGGTGCCCAGAGAAGCTGTGGCTGCCCCTGGATCCCTGGAAGTGTCCCTGGCCAGGTTGGACAGGGCCTGGAGCAACCTGGGATAGTGCAAGGTGTCTCTGCCATGGCAGGGGATAACACTGGATCATCTTAAAGGTCCTTTCCAACCCAATTCCGTGTGATTCTGATTGTGTTTGGCACTCTGGCCACACAGAGGTGTCAGACTGGGACATGGACACTCCCAGTGTTCCCCCTCCTTCCCCAAGTCCCTCCACACACAAGGTCACGGAGATATCAACACCAATAAAGATCCAGGCCCTGACAAAGCAAAGGCCCCTTTGCTGATGTGCAGCAGACACAGGGCAGAGTGCCAGGCTCCTGTTAACCCCTGACACCTGCTTTTTGAGTGGTCCTGGTGGTTTGTGTATGGAAAGCAGACCTGATTTGTCCTGGGAATCTCAGCAGCTCCCTGGGGTCTTCAGTGCAATGCTGGGCTGTGTGTGGCCCTGGCTGTAATGCAGCATGGGAAAGTACAAATGCTACTGCAGGGAGATCATCTATAATAAAATTTAGAATGTTTTACAGTCATTTACACAGAGATCTGCCAAATATCTGGAGTTTGTCTCCGATTTTATTTGGAGAGTTTTGTGTGTGTGTGTGTGCAGGCACAAGTTCTGGCTGGGAGATGCTGCTGCTTTAAATTCCTACCAGCATTTGCAAGTTTCCAGCCCTTCAGGGACAATTTCTCAGAATAACTCCAGCTCCCTGTAAACATCTGAAGCCTTCATTCAGCCCAACTCAATTCCCAACAAGTCCTTCTGCCCAGTATTCCTGATGGACTGGCTCTCCACAGCTCCCTCTGTAGCTTTCCTTAAGCTGGCTGAGTGGCTGAGTCTCAGACAAACAGGGAATTTAGGAAGGAAGTTTAAGCTTCCTGCATCTGGGCTTTCTTTCCCAAAGAGCCACGAGAACACCAAAATGCTCATCATACTCCCCAACCATCCCCAGCTTTGTGAAGGGGCTTTGAATTCTTTGGATGCTTGGAGACATCACCTCACTCAACCATTCCTGTCCCAATAAAACACTAAATGGATTTGATTTACTGCAAAAAAATAAAAATACACCAAAAAAATCCAACTCTGTGAATGGCTTTTTATTATGCTTGACTTAATGCTGGCATAAATTCTCCCAAATTTATTTCAAGTTTGCTTGAAAACCTCATTTGCCTAATTGTAATAATAAAACAACATCATATGCAGATGTCTCCTGTCTTTTTCAAACTCAATTTATTTTCAATTAGCAGTGATTCAGTGTTTGTTTTTTGGGCGGAGGCACGTGGATGGCTGTTGGGGAAAGGTGTGTGAGTCAGGTGGCATCTCAGAGTTGTTAGAAAAACAGCAAATTCGAGTAGAAGGGATACACAGAACTTGTTGCCCTGGTCTGGTTGTGTAAATATGCAAGATTTAAATTCAGAGAATGAAAAAATCTGATCTGGGGGGCTGGGAAGTGCCAGGAGAGGAATGTACTGTCCAAAGGGCTGTGCCATGGGCAGGTGCTGCCAACCAGCCTTGGGAAGATCTGGACCACAGTGTGAGTCATTTAGGAGATGAAGCCATGCAAATTAGGGAAAATCCAGAGAACATTATGAGATTATGAGAGGAAATTATTCTACTTTGCCCTGCTTCAGACAGCACTGGGGGTCCTGCTCGGCTCTTTGCTCCACAGCTAATGGAGCGCTGAGGACCTCAGATCACAGTTAAACCCTGCAGGAACTGGTTTGGGGAAAATAAATGGCATCAGCTTTATTTCAGAGAAACTGAGAGCAACTCTGCCCATGGCAGGGGCAAGGAGAGGTTGTGTCCTGGGTTGTAAGATAAATGTGTGTATTCCATTCCCCTCTGTCAGAGGTGGGGCAGTTCTCTCTGTCCATGGGGCAGTTCTCTCTGTCCTTGGGGCAGTTCTCTCTGTCCGTGGGGCAGTTTTTTCTTTATCTCTCCCACAGCCAACCCTCCCTCCAGGACATCTCTGCTGTCCATGGCCACTGAGTGTCCCTGCAGGGCTGAGCCAATTCCAGCATCCCATGGGGAGATGCTCCGCCCAGGGGAGGAGCCAAGCATTCCTACCTGGATCCAATCTGAGCCTGGCCCAGCACAGCAGCCTTTGCCCCCTGCATTGCCAGAGGAGCAGCTTTCTGCTGCCCTGCATTGCCAGAGGGAGCCCAGGCCCATCTGCAGCAGCCCTGGAGCTGCAGAGGAAAACTCCCCCCTTGTGCAGGACCCCTGCTGCAGCAGAGCCACAGCTGGCACTGCAGGAGGGCTGAGCCCCCATGGGATGGGGCTGTGCCCCCGCCCTGGCACACAGGGGGCAGCTCCTGCTCTCACTCTGGCTGTGGGTTGGTTTCTATTTTGTACTATTGCATTTGCATTTTAAATTTTCCTAGTAAAGAACTGTTATTCCCATTCCCATATCTTTGCCTGAGACCCCTTAATTTCAAAATTATATTAATTCAGAGGGAGGGGGTTTACATTTTCCCATGTCAAGGGAGGCTCCTGCCTTCCTTAGCAGACACCTGGCTTTTCAAACCAAGACAGGTTGGAACTGGATGATCTCTAAGGTCTCTTTTGAACTCAGTCCATCCTGTGACTCTGTGATTTCATGAACTCACTGACTCTGTTGTGGCCAGTCAGAGTAACAGGATAATGCAGAGTAATGAACCAAAGCTTGTCACCATCATATTTTCTGGAAAAATCCCTTTGCGCAGGATTCTTCTCCTGGGAAGCTGAGAAGCCTCAGAGAAAAAGGAAAACAATATTATCTCATTTGCTTCTCCTGTGTTTTGCTGATTTGGAATGTGGTTGGGGATTGTTTATCCAACAGGTGATTGTTTCATCGGTTTCATGTGAATTGTTTTTACTTATTGGCCAATTACAGCCAGCTGTGTCAGGACCCTGGAAGGAGTCACGAGGTTTCATTATTATTAGCCTTCTGTCTGTATCCTTTCTGTATTCTTTGGTAGAGTTTTTAGCATTCTTTAATATAATATAGATCATAAAATAATAAATTAGCCTTTTAAGAACATGGAGTCAGATTCATTCATTCCTCCCAATGACAGGGGACCCACAAAATACCACAAAAGCCTTTTTCTCCATGCTGTGGCTGTTAACAGGCTCAGACTTGAGCTGATGGGAGCTGAGCTGCCTTCATCTGCTGCAGGATTCGAAGTGACTTGAACCAGGCTAAAACCCATGTAGCTGCAACAGATCTGGAATAAAATCATCTTCCTCCCTGATAGACACCTCTGAAAATCTTTGATGCAGCACCTGAAAGCAGCAGAGAAACTGCAGCACTGCTGAGTTGCTGTGGCTTTGCTTCTTCTCTTCTCCGTGCAGGGATAAACGAGGCAGAGATCTTCCAGGGAAATCAGCATTTTCCTGGCGTGTGTTTGTACAGGAGAGGTCAGACAGGGCTTGCAAGAAGTGCAGGAACATGCAGGGAGAGCAAACCATCACTGACCTTTCCAGGCGTTTGCAGAGTCATGCTGGTCATGATGCCCTGGCATATGGTTGGAATTCGAGCCCTTGCACAACCTTTGGCTATCTTGAGTTGTGCTGAATGAGATGCAAATGAATTGTGATGAGCAGCTGGAATTCAAGGAAATTGCTATAAATAATGCATGTGGCTTGCTCAGGTTTGTAGGTTTCCCAGGCAGAACTGTTCTGTAAATCATTTAGGGCCAGTGAAAGGTGCCAGGTCAGTGTTTGTGCACAAAGAGGCTCAGGTTTGTGTCCCACAGCTCTGATCAGGATGCCCAGAACTGCCACCTTCTCTCTCCAGTTTATCTTCCAAAGACTTTTCAGCTCTTGAACTTCCCAAGACACTCTGGAAGAGTGTCCATCAGTGCCAGTGCCACTGTGGTGTTCTAAGATGGTCAGCAGAGTGATAAGAACAGGTTGGAGGAAAAAAATATTTAATAGGTTCTTAAAATCATAGGATCACAGACTGGTTGGGTTGGAAGGGACCTTCATGATCATCCAGTGCCATGGCAGGGACACCTTCCACTATCCCAGGTTGTTCCAATCCCCATCCAACCTGGCCTTGGACACTTGAAGGGATCCAGGGGCAGCCACAGCTTCTCTGGGCACCCTGTGCCAGGGCCTCATCATTTCACAGGATGCTCAGCAGCCATCAGCTCTCAACCACCAACCCTACCATCCCTCCTGCCTCTGAGGACATGCTGTTCTCCAAGACAAGAGAGCTCCTTTTTCCCATGCCTGGTCTTTCACTTCGTCAGCCTCACTCAGCTGGTAAAGAGGGATGGAGGACTCTCCCAGCAATGCTCTCACCATGGGAGTCCTGCTCCCTCTCTGCTGGTTTTAATTGCTTGGAAAATATCTGACAGAGGGTTTGTGCACCCTGAAGCTCGTCCATTCCTTCCAGGTGCATGAGCTGATGTAGCAGATGATTCCTCCCTGCCTTTGAGCTGCAGATGAGATGGGAGAGTTCATTCTCTTGTAAAGCACCTTGTAACTGGGTCACTTGAAGGTTTCCAACTCTGAGTGTCTGGGTAAAATCCAGCCCTGTGCCGACATGTGAGGGAGCAGATTAGAACTGGGAATTCATTTGCTTTGGTTTTAGCTCTGTGAAATTCGTGAAAGCAGAGAAGTCTGGTTCTGCAGTCCCCAAGGAAAGACCTGCTGTTGACTCCAACATCCTGGCTCCTGCCATGGGACTGGGAGGTTTCAGTGCCATCTGCCAAAGGGCAGAGGGACCCACACCTGCTGGCTGGGGCACTAACGTGAGACTGAGCACACAAAACTCACACAAAGTCTGAGAGAGGCCTTGCATGCAAATTACTGCAGGATTAGTGCTTTTAGCACCAGGGTGAGGTTTTTCCTGAGTCTGGCATGGGGAAAATTCAGACACATTTTCATGTGCCTCCTACTGTGGTTGTGTTTTGGTTGGAAGCATTGAAGAGAAAATTTTAAATCAGCTCCGTGCCATCCTCTCTTTTAGGCTCTCCCTTAAAAAGGTCATTTATGAAATAGACTGAAATGCAATATTTAAGGCAGGATAGCTTCAGCTGAAGCAATAATGTCTCGTGAAATGCTCGGAGCAATCAGAAATCTCCATTTCCTATCAGCCAGTTTATTTTACAATGTGCCTGGACAAAGCAAAATAAAAAGTTGACTTTTGCAGCTATGTAGGCAGGAGAGAGAAGTCTCATGTGGGGATGGGGGTTTTCATCTTTGCTTGTTCTTGGGTTGCAAATCCGGTCCTGAGCTGAAATAGGACTTTTCTGCAGCTCAGCCTGAGATGTTTTACAGGCTCTTTTCTCTGAGGGTTTCAGAAGGATTTCATGGAGTGGTCAAGCTCCCATGAGACACAGGAAATTCTGTTTAAACATAAAAAGAAAATTTTTTCTTTCCTGAGAGGGTGAGCTAACACTGCTACTGGTTGCCTAGGGAGGTTGTGGCCTCTCCATCCATGGAAATATCCAAAACCCAATTGGACACAGCCTTTGGTTGAAATGTTCCTATTTGAACAGTGGGATTTGGCCAGATGATCTCGAGGTTCCTCCATCCTCCAGCAGTTTGCAAATGGCAAATTTTAACTGTTTAGACCAATCTTTCTTCCACAGGTCCTTACAAAAAGGAGAATTTAATCTCTGCTTCACCATCCAGACCCAGGTGTGTTGGCCTAAGATGAGCATTACCACCCAGTTCTCAAGCTGCTCTGGGGCGCAGACACAACAAATGGTGAAAGCTCCAGTGCAGGGAGGGGATGGAGCTGCTGAGATGAAGATGTGTTTTTCTGTCTGTCAAACTGACTGCTGAGCAGGAGCACGGGACTGGTACAAACCAGCTCATCAACCAGACACAAAAATGGGAAATCTGGCGCGTTCCAGCTGTTCACCAGCGCTTCCTGTGGATTTGCACAGCGTCTTCCAGTGGCTGCAGCTGCTCACCAGCACTTCTCCCTCTGCATTTGGAGTGGTTTAACAAGCCAACTGCCAAAATCCAGCTGTTACAGATTCACCCAGCCTGCGAGCCTGTTCATGTTACCTTTAATAGCAATTTGTGCTTCCTCATCAGGGGACTGAGGCTGGTCAACCAGCCAGGGCATCAACCTCAGATTGACTCATCTGCAGAGTTACTGACAGCCAGAAGAGAAGGCAGATGTCCATTCAGTTCAGATGATCCCAGCCCAGCTCTTAAAAAAACCCTTAATCCAAAACAAAAGAGGAAAAATCCAACAAAATCTAGGCTGCTTTTCTCTAAAACCATCTCCTTTCACTGTGCCCTATGCTTGGTCCTATTTTCTTTTTCAGTCCCTGTGCTGCTCTGGTCTCCAATTAAAACTGATAGAAATAAAAGCCTTGTCCCTTAGTTTTATGGGGAAAATTATGTATCTCAATCCTGTAATCTTTTGTTTGACCTTTCTTTTTAATTTTTAATTTTTCTAAACCAACTTTTAAACACCCACTCAGTTTTCACAGTCAGAGATGTGTAGTCCATACTAAATTTGACCTTAGTACTAAATGACCAATGCGTGGTATCTCTGTTTCTGTGCTGACCTCCTCTTTTTCCCTCATGTTCTCATTCCAAGCCTCCTTTGTTCCACCTGATTTCTAATCTGATTCCTTTCCTCCTCTTCCCATGAATGTTGACTGCAGCCTGCCCTGCTAAACAATTGAATTTGTAAACCAATATATATTGTAATTACCACCTGAAGCTGATTTCCGGGATGTTATCTTTGCCCTGAGACTGTGAGGCTGGAAAATAATGAGCAGAGAAGGTGAGTTAGGATGGCTTCCAGGAGAAACTGGGAGAATTATCACAGGGTGACAGCCTTTGGATACAGGCAAGCATCATCCTTAACTGTGGATTTGGTTTTCACTCTCATGGGTTCAGCAGGGACTCTGGGTAAGGCTGTTGCTGACCTGAGGAAAAGTCTTGCAAAACTTTCAGGAACAGACAGGAGCTTTACACATCCACTACTTGGATTTTACTGCTCCATCAGTTCAATGGTTCCAACCTTTTGGACTCCTGGACTGTGTTGTGACTCCTGAAATCTTTGTTCACTCCCACGAGCTGATCTGGAAGGCCATGTCACCTGATGTAGGTTATGGGCCAGTAAAAGCCTGAAGATAGCCAAAAAAACCCAGAGTTTTTTCATTTTGTCTATTCCTCTGTCCCAGGACAGAGCCCATCCTACCCTGGTTTCTGTACCTACTTTCATTAACCTTCAACAAGGAGATCTCCATACCTGTCAAAGGCATTTTCTTAAGCATTAAATATTCTCCCATTTTCTTCCCTGAATGTCTCTCTCTGCCCTTTAAGCTCATTATTGTGTCCTCCATGGAGATCCCCATCACCAGCAGGCACAGGGAGCAGTGTTGCTTTGATAATGATTTTTTGCCTGTTGAAGACCATTCTTAAACCACCTCTCAGTCCTTTCTCCTTTCTGATGAGCAGCACTGATTTTCCCAACAGGATTTATTTTCTGGGCCCTTTTGTGGCCTTTCCAGACTCTCCAATCACCCCACATTTTTTTGGGAGGAGCACAGCTTTTGCTGAAAGCTGTCATGTGCTATCTCAAGAATAATAATCCTTTATCCTAAGGATTTCATCCCATATCTTCCAGAAATTTATCCTGTGGTCTGTGACAGCTTTCAAGCATCATTCTGGAACACTGCTGCCCTGCCCTACACACAACACACTGCCCCAAGAGATGTTCTGTCCCTGTTCAAATTGCTCCCATTTTCTTTTTCAGTCCATTTTCTCTGCTCCCTGATCTTTCTCTTTCCTACCAGGTTTAGCACCAGGAAAGAGGGATGTTGACTTTTAAAGCTGGTAGGGGTTGTAACAGAAACCAGGTGGATAATTGTGGCAGGGAATAATAATTTGCCTATCAGTTGATTGCAGCTACTTTGAATTTGAAGCAGTCCCTGCTGATGTTTCTCTCAGTGGATTGTTCAGAAGTGATTTCCTGGAATGTGCCTCACATTTGACAGCTGAGCTGTGCAGCCCAGCTATTTTAAAGGAAGAAATTCCCAGAGTCCTGCTCACAGAATGGATTTCAGGTGTTTTCCAGGCATCAGACTCTGCTGGAGTGAATTTTAAGCAAGGCTTTTTGTGGGTACCCAATGTGCTCCCACCACCCTGGGTGTGATGAGGAACTGCTGCTCAGTTCCTCTGAATTGTTCCCTCTGTGATGGTCTTTACAGAGGATTTTTTTGGCTCTAATTTTTTTGCTGGAATGCTCATGGATCATCTCCATGGCTCTTCTGTAGTGAGACTGGGACACTTCCTTTCCTCACAGTAGGATTTGCTCCTGTGTTTCCAACACTTGATCCAAATTTCCTCCAAGCAGACACAACTCTGAGCGTTGGCTTGGCTTTCAGGCAGCCTCTCCTGGAAGGATTGATGCTCACAGAACCTTCTATTACCCAGCACCCACAGGAAGCACATTCTGTCCTCATTTTGCACTCAAAAGACCCAGAATTTCCGCAGATTGCTCCCCACTGGAATCAGCAGCTGCTTGAAAATCCTGACCAAGGCTCCCAAGTGGTCATTGCAAGAGGTTGGAGAACTCAGGGGATGCCACCAAGCACCAGTCAGGGTCAGGGGTGCAGCTGAGGACATCAAGGCTGCAGGTGACATGGGGAGATGGGAGTGATGGACTGAGGACAGATTCCAAGGGATGATTTTTTTTAAATGGTGCAGTCCCAAACAGGCTTCAAAATAGGGTTAAATCACAGTCAGAATGAAACCAGGATAACTGGTGAAACTTGGCAAAAACGAGCAAACAAATCCACTCAAATAAAATAATGGAGTTCCCCACCCCCAGTTTGATGAATGGTTTTTTTAGTAGAAAAGTGGTAGCAAATAGTCAAATAAATAGGATCACAATCTTAAACTCATCTTGAAAAAAAAAAAGAACCTGTAGATGCAGAAACGGGGAAATTAATTGTGTTTTTTGATTAACAAACACAATTAAGGCACCAAAGCAAGAAAACCTCTGGCAGTGCTGAGCAAGGTTATTTTTATATTATTCTGATTACATGAGACGGTCAGTGCTGGGTGACAGCTTTATTCTGAGAGCTATCAGAGGGACAGAAGCAGATAACACTAGCAACTAATTATTACTGCAATCTGTAATTTCTCTGCAGGGAACTGGAATTGCAGGGGACCGGGGTGAGAAAGAGAAATAACCAGTAACAACAACAACAAACGCGAAATTGAGGGGATGAAGGAGGAAAGTGGAACCAATGGGGAAATTATTCTCATAAAGCAGGAGCGAAAGGATGGGAAAGTTGTTAAGCTGATTTCATGGACTAACACTGGCAGGTCTTTTAAGGTCAAAACAAAGATTAAAGAGTCCTGTACGAGGGAAACCAAACAAACTGTGCTGCTGTTGGGAGAAAATAATACATGGCTGGGTTATCAGCAAAAGCCAACAACTATTGCTGCTATTCCTGGAGATTACAGGGACCTTTTCAGCTGTGAGGGAAGCAGGACCACACTGTCACTACAGATGGGATTTGGGTGATTAAGTGTAGCCAGCCAAAGCTGAGCTGGTGTTGGAACCCAGGACATTCTTCTGGCTGCCCTGGAGGACTCAAGACCCTGGCAGGGGGGCTCAGAGTCCTTGGCACAGAGTCACAAACACCTGTGCCTTTGATTTTAGCCCATGGAAACAATTCCCAACTTTGTGTGAGGAGTTACAAGGCACAAGGATTTTAAGCAGAATGACAGTGAATTTGTCACTGGGTGAAAAAGTAGAATTTTGGGGGTTTTAGAATGGGGGTTCAGGAGGCAAGATGGAGGAATCTGGGTGTGTTCTGTCCTTCCTCCTGCTTCTTCCTAGCCTCCATCTTCTGCTGTGATGGTGACACTTCTGGATTGGTTTAGAGTAGAGACAGACTGTCTAACATAGGTGATAGGTATTGGAAAATTATTGAAAATAAAGTACAGGTAGTTCTTAGTATAAAAAGCCAACACCACCCCAAGGGCAGGCACTGTGCCACAACCCAACCTGCTGGACAGATCTCAGTGGGTCAGAGAAAGAATGGAATAAATAAGAGAAAATAAACAACCTTGAGAATGAGAGCCAAGGAATCCTGACTGCTTCTTCAGTCTCAGGGCTGGGAAAAAGAGATTTTCCAACACCTTGGGGTCATCTCGACACCAGAGACTTCATCAGACCAGTTGCCCTCAGACACTTTCAGATGAACTGACCGTAAATCCTGGTTCCTTTGGGCCAGGGTCTGCTCTAGGGTGACCGGACTGTGGGGAGGGAGGGTTTGTTTTGCTGGAGGCATCTCAGGGAGGAGAAATGACTCTGAGGTAATTTCAGCTGGAGGAAGGTAGGTTTATGTCACTGACATATTTTATGAAAATCCTTTTGCTAGGATTTTTCTCCTGAGAAGCTGAGAGGCCTCAGAAATGAAATGTAAACAATAATTATCTGATTGCTGGGGATGTGGTCTGGAGATGGTTTACCAACAGGTGCATCTTTGATTGGTCTCATGTGAATTGTTTCTACTTGATGACCAATCACAGGTCCAGCTGTGTCAGACTCTCTGGTCAGTCACGGGATTTTTTATTATCATTCTTTTCTAGCTTTCTGATGTCTCCTTTCTCTTTCTTTAGTATAATTTTAGTATATAATTTTAATATAATATAATATCATAAAATAATAAATCAGGCTTCTGAAACATGGAGTCAAGATTCTCATCTCTTCCCTCATCCTGGGGACCCTCAAACACCACCTCAGGTTTAGATTAGATGTTTACTTTATATTTACTATAAAGGTAGTGAGGCTTTGGCACAGGCTGCCCAGAGATCTTATGGACTCCTCATCCCTGGAAGTTCAAGGCCAGGTTGGATGGAGTTTTGAGCAGTCTGGGATACTGGAAGGTGTCTCTGCCCATGGCAGGGGGTGGAACTGGATGATCTTTAGGGTTCCTTCCTATCCAAACCATTCCATGATTCCATAACTCTTTGACTCCTGCTCTTCATGGACTACGGCTGTACAGAGTAGCTCAATATTGGATATAAAGGTGATTCTTTCCCTTTTTGACATGATTTAGAAACTGGAATGATCCTAGGAGGACCTGCTTGGGAACCCAATGTCCTTCCTGCATCTAATGTCACCCACAGCAGGTGCCACCCACTCTATCTGATCTTGTGGTGGGATTGCTGAGAGGGTCTGCTGTCCCTGCTTCATGGACTGGTGGGATTTGTAGGCAAAACTTGAACGTGCCTCAGTGAGACAGGGAAATCTTCACCTCCAAAATTGCCTGTGTTCATCATATAAACCATTGGTAGACCCACACTATGTCAAGAAGTTTGCTCAGTTGCTTTTTTATCTGTTTAAAAAAAACCCCACAAAACTCCTTGGGATATTTATGAGAGAAAAACCCAGTCATCAGAGCCAAACAAGCAAGAACCCTGGGTTAGTTTTGTTTTCTTTAGTCTCAGAATCAAAGCTGCTCTATGCCCATATTAATATTAGATGGCAAATCCATCCTACTCCTGTCTGGGATCACGACAAGGGAGGAGAGGACAAAGAACCTCCTGGTCCCACCAGTCCCAAACCAGCACTACACCAGTCCCAAACTGCTGCTGTGACTCTTGGAAGTGGCCACTGAGATGGGAGCTGCTTTCTCTGGTGTGATGGTATTGTATTTGCAGAGACCCTCGTGGCAGGAAGGAATGATGAATCTCACTCCATGCTCTCAGAAGGCTAATTTATTATTTTATGATACTATATTATATTAAAGAATATTATTCTAAACTATACTAAAGAATACAGAAAGGATACTTACAGAATGCTAAAAGATAATAATGAAAACTCATGACTCTCTCCAGAGTCCTGACACAGTTTGGCCCTGATTGGCCAAAGAGTGAAAACAATCCACACCAGAATCCAATGAAACAATCACCTGTGGGTAAACAATCTCCAAACACATTCCACATGTGAGCACAACACAGGAGAAGCAAATGAGATAATATTGTTTTCCTTTCCTCTGAGGCTTCTCATCTTCCCAGGAGAAAAATCCTGGGTGAAAGGGATTTTTCAGAGAATGTGAATGCCACATGATGGGGCAATTTTGGTGTCATTTTTCCTTTCAGAGATGTAACAGGAATGTATTAAATCAATAAAACAAAGAAGGCTTCCAGAAGCTGACTTGTTAAAGGATGCATTGCATTGATCTGTTGGAATTAGTTCCTGGTGTAAGAGGGGAAAAGGGACAGGTGAGTTTTGCGTCTGCTGGAAGCAGAGGACAGGAATTCTGTGCCTTCTGTAATCCTGCCAACAGGCCTTAGAGACAAGATAAATCCATCCACTTGGCAAGATGGCCTATAAAATGAGTATTTTACACTATAATTCCAAACTTTTCTCTTCTCCCCACTCCATTTTCCTCTTGAGATCTCTTCTGGCACATGAGAGCAGGGAAAACTGTTGTCTGTGGCAGCCCATATTGCTGTAAAAATAGAAGCCTACACCTGACAGCATCATGAGTGACATCAGTTATGGGATCTCAGGCAGAATGTTCATGTGACCCTTGGAACCTGTTACTCCCTCCTGTACAGAGCTGGGTTTGCTTCTTGGGGTGTGGAAGGTCAAAATATCTCAGTGTGTGGGTGCTGAGGCAGATTGGTGAGATGGGAAAACATTTTGAAGGGAAAAGATTTATTTTTGTAGATTGTTCAGATTGGAAAACACCTTTGACATCATCAAGTCGAACCATTAGCGCAGCACGACCAAAGCATATTATTTCCAAATGTCATATCCACACATCTCTTCAGCACTTCCAGAGATTGACTCCACCACTTCCCTGGGCAGCCTGGCCACCCTTTCAGTGAAGAAATTTTCCCTATTCACCAACCTAAACCTCTGAATGCTTTCTGAGGTGTCAGCATCCTTGTGGAACTTATCAGGAAATATTGAACATTTGAATCCCACCTAAAGCTCGATCCCACAAGAAGTGGGATCCCCTTCTGCTATACAATAAATTATTTCCTTATTGAGCCTGGCATTTAACAATTCCACCAGCTGGACCATGATTTCACACAAACCTCACTCCATTGAAGAAGCCAGAAAATCCTTCAGGATGGGGTTTCAGGTTGTCCATCACACCTCCTACTTTCCCTGATCCAGGGGAAAGCTGTGCTATCAAACATTCTTCATGGTAGGTTGCATGTAAAATGTGATTTATATCACAGTATAAATCAAACAGATGTGTGGGGCATCTGTAACCCACAATAATAACTCAGAAATTTCCTCCAAGATCATCCTAGGGATTGAGATTAGGCTGCCCAGCCTTTTGCTTTTCTCTTTCCCTTCTAAGACACTTCCATGTTCACTGCTTTCCTGTCCTCTGGGGCCTCCCCTGCCATCCCTGGATTATTAAAAGGAGTAAACTGCTCAGAGCCACTTCCTTTAGCATTTCCAGAAGATTCCACAAGGTCCTGGTGGCTCTGATCCATCTGTGTTATCCCCACACCACTTCTATTTCCCTCACAGGGCTCCTTCTTCTCCATCAATTTTATAATTAATTGTATTATCTATCAGATCACAATTAACCTTTCTTTTTTTCTTTCTGCAAGAAGATAGAAATGTCTTATCAACTTTGTGAAGATATGGTTTACTTCATGCCATCTGTATCACAGGATGTATATTTTCCTTCCCAATGAAATACCAGCCTTGCTCTTTTTTTCATCCCCTCATTTTGAATGATTTCCAGATCTTCCTTTTGTTGTTGTTAGCTCACTTTTATTCACTGTCTACATTAAACTCCCTGGTTTTATTCCTGCATAGTTGCACTTTTCCTTTATTTTTTCATTCCTGGTTTTATTCCTCCATAGTTGCACTTTTCCTTTATTTTTTCATTATTAAATTTGCAGCCTCCCTCCCACTTTAAGTGCAATTTTTGTTTTTCCTTGCCCAAATATTCAGGCTTTTAAAGCATTCCTGGTACAACCACCTTGGTCTCCTGCCTTGTTGTTTTCCCTGTGACACTGAGGTTTGCTGATATGGATTTGATGGACTCTTTCAGCAAGAGCCAATATTTATTTCATTGCTACTGAGCCTGTTTACCAAGGAAGCAGCATTATTTCACATTTGTTGCCCACTTTGTCAAACCTGTTTCTATTTTGCTGTTTTTACTCCTTCACTTCTTTAATAAAGTGACAGTTACTGCCACTAATATTTCCTGGGAGAAGTTACCTTTCACCTTTAGATTTTTAGCATTTTTCCCCTGTATTTTTTTTCTTCCCTTTGTGAAATTAAAAAAAAAAAGACCAAAAATTTCAGCTCTCCCTAGCTCATATGCTGCTGCATTTCTTCTCCAATAAATATTCACATCCCTTGGGACTCACATGATCTTGTTCTCTCCTCCAAGCTGCAGCTCCCTCTTTTCCCCACACCAAAACTGCATTGTGGAATTCAATATTTGGGTTTTTTTTTTTTTTTTGGGTCATTTGCCACCATATTCCTTCAAAAACGGTCTGAAATGGTCCTGGTATTACACTTAGAGTTTTGTTGTGTGTGAAATGGAGCAGCCCCCACGCCAAAAAAAAATTATTATTAGCCCATCTAAGTATAATGTGGAACTTAATTAACTCACACTCATAATCCATGCTGATGAAACTCGGTTATAATTACATTTAAACTGTTATATAAGGAAGTTTTCCAGCATCCTCCCTTCTTCTCTGGTCCTGCCAACATCCCTCTGCATCCAAGGGTTGACAGATTCCAGTCCCTTCAGCACCATCAGAGGAGGGTTATGAAGGTTGTCACCATCCTGAGAACTTTCCTGGATGATTTGTGATGTTCCAGGTGCTGTTTTTACCTCCTCACTCTTGGGTCCCATCCCCAGGGGTATTTCCACCCCTCCCTTTCCCATCCCACCACTCCTGCAGGGACTCACAGCTCCTTCCCAAACTCCAGGAACCACTGCAGGAATCCTCCTGCTCTGCAGGAATTTCCATTCCCCAGCAAGCAATGCCCACTCCTGGGCTGCTGCTTTTATTTATATTCCTGCCTGCCTCCTGGAAAGTCACACAGAGACAGAAACGTGTTTGCAAACAGAACTTCAGGTAGCTGATACCTCCCCCCAGCACAAAAGCTGGCAGAGAAGTAATTGCTGCAGGGAGGGATGTTCAGAGGCTTCCCAAACTTTGATGCCCTGTGATTTGCAACTCTCTGTAGTTGGAACTTGCAGCCTTGTCTCTGCTGCACAATCCTTCAGGGGATGCAAACCTGTCGAAAGGTTCTTGCTGATTTCTGTGGGGTTTTGACCAGATCCTCACTGAACTTTTTAGATGACTTCAAGTGAGCTAAAACTTCACACATCCCTCTTTACCCCATGCAGTGGCCGACTGCTCTCAAGTTTCCTGGTTCTCAGCTTGCTGAGGAATTGAAGAAATTGTGTCACCTTGCCTGAATGAGTGCTGTCCTTCCCTTTTAGCTCCCTGCTAGGTATTTCATATGTGAGATGAAAATATTTGCCACGTTAGTGAACACATCTCAGTGTCTGAGTGGGATCCCATGGGATTCTGATCCTGCATGCAACCTTGGGCACTGCTGAAAGACAGAGAATATAAATAATCACAGCACAAAATATGACTGATTTTGCAGCTGTAAGCTGCTCTCAGTCTGGTCACTTCAAACTTCATGACATGTGCCATACAAACTGGAATTGGTTTTGGCTTCCTCCAGAATTGAAGGCTTGACGGTTTAGAAAAGGTGAAAGGAAAAATAATAGATCATAGGTGTGGGACAGACCTGTGCCTGGTATGAACTTTTAGGATCTTCTGTGATAATCCTACAACCCACCAGAATAATTCAGCTGCAGGAATGTCAATGTCATTAACATCCTACTTATGTGACAATTAATTTTCCTTGCTCTGTCCTTGCTGATTGTAGCACTGTTAAAAGACAGAGAATAAATAATCACAGCACAAAATAGGGGACATGACTGATTTTACAGCTGTAAGATGCTCTCAGTCTGGTCACTTCAAACTTTATGAAATGTGCCATACAAACTGGAATTGGTTTTGGCTACCTCCAAAACTGAAGGCTTGAGGGTTGGGAAAAGATGAAAGAAAAATGATAGATCACAGGGTTGGATCAAATTGTGCCTGGTATGAACTTTTAGGATCTTCTGTGATAACCCTACAACCCACCAGAATAATTCAGCTGCGGGAATATCAATGTCATTAACATCCTACCTATTTGACAATTAATTTTCCTTGCTCTGTCCTTGCTGATTGTAGCACTGTTAAAAGACAGAGAATAAATAATCACAGCACAAAATAGGGGACATGACTGATTTTACAGCTGTAAGATGCTATCAGTCTGGTCACTTCAAACTTTATGAAATGTGCCATACAAACTGGAATTGGTTTTGGCTTCCTCCAAAACTGAAGGTGTGAGGGTTGGGAAAAGATGAAAGAAAAAATGATAGATCACAGGGGTGGGACAGACCTGTGCCTGGTATGAACTTTTAGGATCTTCTGTGATAATCCTACAACCCACCAGAATAATTCAGCTGCAGGAATATCAATGTCATTAACATCCTACCTATTTGACAATTAATTTTCCTTGCTCTGTTCTTGCTGATTGTAACTCCAAGCACAGGACAGTCACCACAGGAGTGTGGGCAATGCAAAGCATTGCACAAGGACTGGAAGGAGAAAATATAATCTTGCTGTTGCTGTGGCAAGTTCACATTGCTCTGGGAAGTGGATTTCAATGTGCTGAGAGGCAGCCTCAGGTGGGAAGGATGGAGGGGAACCCCTCGGCCATGGAGAAAGAATGTGCAGAGAAACCTCAATTAAATTAAAAAGCTCCATCAAGTCGCGCTTGCAGGCAGGAACAGCTGGAGCTGGCTGCACCACTAATCTGAAAAGGGTCAGTGGCCAGCACCAGGTCTGGGGGAGAGACATTTGTAGGCACAGATAAGGAATGATCATCACCCTGATTTCAAACAAGGTGAAAACAGCAATTAAAACATTTTATAGTGCTGGAACTGGGAGGAACAGAATCCACTGCCCAAAGCCATGGCCCACCCGGCAGCTGGGCTGTGTGACCTGAGAACACATTCTCTCCTCAGTTAAATTATCCAGGGATTAAATATCTATTTTTTCTCAACTCCTTCTGCAGACAAAGCAGGGAAATATGGTACTTTGCTCCTCACACTTTAGGCTGAGGTTTCTTCCTCCTCCCTCATGGGTAGGATAAATTCATCCTACTCTTCCCACCATTTTCTCCCTCCTTCCTGGTCCCCAGGTCATTTTCCTGTGATGCTCAAAGGCATACCTGGTGTTCTACTTTTGCCTGACAATATTTATGTCCACCTTGGTCATGTCCCAAACTCTCAAAAACATCAGCATTAGGGGACTCAGGATGAGGCAGGAGCCTGCCCCTCATTATTGTATTTGATGGGAATGTCCTGATGAAGGCAGGAATGATGAATCTCACTCCATGTTCTCAGAAGGCTAATTTACTATTTTAAGATACTATATTATATTAAAGAATACTATACTAAACTATACTAAAGAATACAGAAAGGATACAGACAGAAGGCTAAAAAGATAATAATGAAAACTCGTGACTCTTTCCAGAGTCCTGACACAGCTTGGCACTGATTGGCCATTGAGCCAAAACAACTCACAGCAGAATCCAATGAAACAATCACCTGTGGGTGAACAATCTCCAAACACATTCCACATGTGAGCACAACACAGGAGAAGCAAATGAGATAAGAATTGTTTTCCTTTTTCTCTGAGGTTTCTCAGCTTCCCAGGAGCTGGGTGAAAGGAATTTTCCAGAGAATGTGAATGCTGCACCTCATTGCTGTGGAAAAATGGGGAAAAGCGTCCACTTGAACAAATCATCTTCACTGATACTCTGTGTGCAACAGGGAGAAGAGTTTGATTCAGGTGGAGGAAAAACCAAGATTTGGGTCTCCACAGCCCAGGAGACTCTCCCAAAATATTTTATGCATGGAGGGAAGAAGGAGCTGCTGCATTTCAAAGTAAACCAGCAACAGCTCTGTCTTTGTGGCTGCAGAGACCCTCAGGCACAGGGAACTGCTGAGGGATAAAGGGATGCTGGGGTAGGTTAACTAAAGAGCAGGGGGATTTCTGGTTAGGAAGTGCTCAGCTTTGCCTTGACCAAAGATCTTCTGAACATGCCAGTACAGAGGGAAAAAATGGTACCTGTGCAGCTGAGGAACCTCTGGGATCAGGTGATGGATGAGTGGGGATTTTCAGGTTGGCTGTTTCAGAGTTAGGTGCCCAAATTCCCTTTAAATCCCCCTTTAGGTTTGTAAATCCTTTGTGAATGCTCTGGGTAAATAGGATTGCCGCCAAGAAATACCTGGATCGTGTCAGCCATTCCTCTCCTCCAGAAATTAATCCTGCAGAAGAGTCAGGGCTGGTGAGGCTGTGCTGAGCCCCACACACTGGCAGCAGGAGGATGGAGCAGCAGAGCTGCTGCCTGGTCGTTGCTCTTGGAAATAAAGGAAAAGGGAGGGAAAAATGAGATTTAAGCCTCCCAAGCTAAAATGAATCCCCCTGTAAGCCAGGTAAGGGCAAAAAAAGGCAAACCCTGGTTTTGTCACACCACCAGGGTGCTGAGATCTGCCTGGTGCTGGAGTCCTGCTCTCTAAGGCCTGGTTCCATCACAAGGGGATGGATCCTCAGTGAAATTCATTCCTTTAGTTCAGGAATGCCCAGCAGTGGCCAGGGACCCTGGTTTTCCCTCCTGCCATGGGAAATAGGCAGAGATAAAGGAGAGTTAACCTCACACCAGGGGTTGCTTCCCCAGCCCCAGCACCCCTCATTTTCTTCCCTTTTTCTTTTCCCATTTACATTTTTCATTCATTTACACGTGATGTTAATCTTTCCTTAATCTCCAATTCCTTGGTGTGTGTGTGGGGGATGAATTCCATTTGTTTTTGTTCCACTCTATCAGACACAGCAGCTATAAGATTAAATGATAACTGTGGACCTAATAATAAAAATACAATATAATGTAATGAAAGTAATGTAGATCTAATCCTCTATTTTATTGCATCCTGAGTGCCTTTGGTGCTATTATTTTTTTTTTCTTCCCTATGTCTCCGTCTTTGACTTAGCTGCATCTTTTCAAGGAAGCAAAGGCATTTGTAAAGATTATGGTATTATTCTGTTGAGAACAGCCTTGCTGTGGGGCACCTTTAATTACAAAATACTATCACTGCTTATAGGGCTGTGTGTTTCTATGTGTGCAAAGCAGATATTCCAAGTCCCCCAAAGCAGCTCAGGCAGCTGCACTGGGGAAACTTTTGCTGCCTCCTCCTTTATTTTTCGTGCTTCTTGTTGCAGTTCCCACACACACACACACACACACACACACACTCTTTCTTTCTTTCTTTGTTGTTGTTTTTATTGTTTTAATCCTTGTTTAGGGAGAAACTTCAGAAGTGTTTAAAGCAGGAGTGAAAAGCCCCAGTCTGGTTTCATCTGTGGCCCTGCTCTTTGGGCAGAGAGGCTTCAGAGGTCTCAGAGGCACAAGGCACCGTGCCCCCATGACCTGTGCTGCCCTCACTGTCTCCTGTCTGTCTGTCTGTCTGTCTGCCTCACGCTGGGGACGTCACTCTGAATGCTGAGAGTGGCTCCATCTCCCAGGGCCTCCGAGCAAAGCCAGCCCTTCACGGCAAGGGCGCTTTGCAGGCACTTCAGGTGAGGGATGGTGTTAGGAGTAGAACAGCTGTCCATTTTGTTTAAAAGGTTGCAGAGTTCCCAGGTTGGGCCAGTTGCTGCCAGGGTGGAGTTCTAACTGTTTGTTGTTGTAAACACCTGTCATTTTTGTTAACTACCTGTCCTTGATGGTTAAGAATTCCCCCTTTTGTCGAGTGACACCCTGCTGCTTCCCAGAGGATGGCACCCAGATGGTGAAGGGACATGGAGCCGACATGCAAATGAATCAGATCCAGCATGCAATGGGAGACACCCCTCACCAAACCTAGCCAAAAACCCCTAAAACAATGAGCCAACACAAAATTGATGAATTAAAGCAATGTCTGGACGTGAGGAACAGAATCTAGTATCTGCCAAGGCCTTTTTACCCCTCACCCTAACCTAAAGATGTTGGCTAGACAGAGGACCTCGAATGTTGAAGGAAGGGACTTTCCCATGCCCTGGTGATGATGGAAACCCCAGCTCTGCCCACAGACCAGGGGACAAAGCTGCACCCTTCTTCCTCCTCCTCAAGTCACTCCTGGGAGCAGCGGTGGGGTGAGCGCAGACCTGTTGTTTCTCCCCACCCGAGCTGATCACTTTTAATAAAGGCATTAAAAAGGAGAAAAGTCTCCTGTCCATGTTTATTTCAGCTGGGATGGGGAAACAGCTGGATGAGGGTGTTGGATGGAATCACAGCTGGAGTTTGGTGTGTCCAGCTGTGCTGGCCGCAGTGAGAGAGAGGGGAGGAGTGGGTGAAGTGCCTGGTTTGCTGGCCCTGTGCTCACTGCAGTGATCAACATCACCCTGCTGCTGGGTTTAATCCTCTGATTGAACCAGGGACTGTGTGCAGCTCAGAGAGCCTCAGAAGGATCCTCTCCTTGTATTTTATCAATCCCAGCCTGGAATTTCACAAACCACTTTTAAATGTGGGATATCTTCCACTTTTCTTCTCAGTTTCCTGTAGGGGCATGGAACATAAGTAAATAAAAGTAATCTTATCCCCTAAAAAGTTGCAGCGGAGCCAATTATTAAGGAATAGGAGCAGGCCTGATGTTAACAGGCCACAGCTGTAGCCAACAAGAAAAGTGTTATAAAAGAGTGGATTGGGGGGACCTGGAGTCAGTTGGTTGCTGTGAGGACCAGGAAGAGTCAGTGCTAGAGGAGCTGCCGACAAGAAACATCAAGGAGATACAAAACTCTAGCAATATAGAACACTTGTAATGTAATGACATTAGAACTCTTGCACTATAATGGCAATAGTTTCCCAATTCTCTTACACAGCTTGTTTTCCTCCCCCAGTCCCCCTGGTCCATGACAGATAAACCTGTTGCTTCAAACACAGGTTCAAGGAAATAACTTAAACAAAATCTACCATTTTTCTGTGTCGGGAAAATAGTTCAAATGTAAACCAATTTTTTTTTTATTCTGCATTGTGAAAACACTAAGCCATTGATGTGCTCCCCAGAGAAGGGAAAGGAGATATTTTCTACTCTGGACATCCCAGAACTCATCTGGGATGTGACATAGGCTGCCCTGGCCCAGGAAGGACCTGAGAAAACCATTTTAAATGTCACATTCATTGGGAGCTCTCTGGAGCCATGAGTACTTTTGGCTCCCCTGAACTGGTGTTTGCTGATGCAAACCCAAATTTTGGGGAAAAGCTTTGACATTCCCTGAGAGCACATGACCTTCATGTTGGGCTGAGTGCTCCTGCCAGTCTGACTGCCTCTGTGCATCCCCCTGTAAATCAGCAGGTGGAGAGGGCGCAGTTCAACTGCTCAAACACAGACTCCTTCCTATCTGAGTCTTCTTCCTAGAGCATCCCCAATGCCCCTGCAAAGAACCTGGGATTTCTATCTGGGCTCATGTCACGGATTAGTGCCCCATGAGAATCTCAGGTTGATGCCTCAGGTTTTAGCTTTTGTAGTTTTCACATTCTGTGCTGCTTTAGTGTGTGGGTCTGAGCTTCATATTATGGGCTGGTGAGCTCTGTGCACAGAGCAGGGAGACAGAACAATTCCTGCTCCAGCTGGGCACCAAGGACAAATGGCCCAAATCTCAGCCCAGGAGCACAAACCCCGTGGGCTGCAGAGAGGAAAACAAGCAGGGTGGGACTGCCTGGGCTAAAGCTGGGATGGGACAATGAACTGCAAGGTGCAAATGGAGCAGAGCTGATCCCAGGGAGAGACCCCAGGAGCGCTCGTGCATTTTGGGGCCATTTTGGTTCATCTTGGGTGCAGCCCTGGCTGGGCTCTGGTGCTGCCCAAGGTGGATCCATTGAGGAGAACCTTTTCATAATTCCCTGCTTTATTCTGCAACTCTGCCCAGCTTCTGTTCTAGCTCAGCCTTCACAAGGCATCAAGGTGACACCAGATTCCATAAAGTTTGCAGATTTGAGCTTGGTTCTTGCTGGTACCTCAGTTTCCCCTCAGTGAACCTCTGTGCTCCCAGCTTTCTCCCTGTGTCTGCTCACCTGTCCAGGCTCTGATTTTCCCCTGGCATGGCATTTTCCAACACAGTGTTCAGGTGCTTGAACAAAGGGAAAACAGATCCTGCAAGGAAGGATCCAACTCCTTAGGCACTGTGAGTTTAGATACAGATTTCAGGAACCTGGTCTAGTGGAAGGTGTCACTGCCTGGGCAGGGGGATCTTTATGATCCCTTCCAACCCAAACCATTCTCTGTTTCTTTGATGTCTCTCTATCCCACATTAAAACCAGTCTAGCAAGTGTAGCTGGGTGACCCAGCCATACAATTCAGCCTCCTATTTACTGTCCTGAAAGTTATATTTTTTCCATATTTTTTCCCTCTGGAGAGCTCCAAATTATGAGGCTTCTGGCAGGGGGATGTGAATGCTGTCTGTGAGCTCCTGATGCACCTCCTGTGGTCTCTCCCTGTGGCAGCACCATGCTAACACGGTTCATGGTGTATCCACAGGGGCACAACCTCCAGCTGCTGGATATAAAGCCCCATCCCTGCTCTTTGAACTGTTGGAACATCAGCAGAATGCAAATCCCAACTGCTGGCGGATGCAGTCTCTAGAGGGAGACATGGCCATACCAATTCCAGCCAGGCATTTCCTCCTGGGGAGGCGAGGATTTTGGAGCACCACCCTGCACCCCCAATGTCAACTTTGCATCTGGTCTCCATCCCCTGCAGGTGCAAAGTTTTGGATAATTGTGGAGAAACGCAATTCCTTGGACAATAAACTCCACTCGGGAAGCAGTTTTTGCTTTCTCTTTTCCCTTTGTGCAGAGCAATGCACCCCCCCACTCTGGGAAAGTGCTCCTTAAACACAAGAGTAATTTTTCCTCTAGTGACATCCTGAGTGATTTTCTTATCAGTCTCACACTTGAGTGTTGATGTCACCTGTCCTGCTCAGTGCTGCTGTCTCCAGCCTGCTGTCAGAACACAAGGAGGCACTGAAGCAGAAGGTGCAAGGCCCTGGATTGATGGAATTGTCAGGTGAGCTGAGTCGGGTGCCAGGCAATCACAGACCTCAGCTGTGGCTGTAGCCTGGCTTTGTGGTGCTGTTCTGGCACTGGAAAATCACATGAAATGCTGCAATGATGGGGTTTCAGTCTGTCTGCTGTGGTAGATGTCATGTCTGGAGGGTTTTTTGAGCGCGTCTCTGCTCTTGATGCAGCTGGGTGATTCTGTGAGCTGCAACTTCCAGTGACTGCACCAGATTTGCATCTCAGAGCCACAGGAATCCAGCTGTGCAGTGACAGCACATCTTGCTTTCTGCAGGGCTTAGCACAGTTTAGTCCCCACTTCTGGAATTTGTCTGCTTCTGGGAAGGAAACTTTCATCCATCTCCAGTTTACCACAGTAGCAAAAGGGAAAATTTTATGCTCTACTTGGGCACAGAAGCTCTAGTGACAAAAACTGGATTGGTTGACTTTCAGAGGACTTTGGGGAATGTACAGATTTTAAAAAAAGAGAAAATATTGACATTGTTGAAGGCAAATATTTCTGTCAACTCTTACAAAATCATAATTTTAGGGGTAAATGGTGCTGCTGAACGTCCAGTCTGTGGTTTGCACTTGCCAGGGGTGTGGGAGGACAGAAGCTCAGACCCTGATATCCTTCTCCAAGCACAGCTCCTACTGACAATCCCCTGGATTTACCAGGTCAGGATTTATCTTCTCTCTCCCTCTGCTGGCATTCTAACCTGCCCTTGCTCTCCCCATGTGAGGAGATGGATACCTGGACTTGTTCAGACCTTAGGACACCCAGGCAGGAGAAGTTTCCCTCTACAAAATGGATGTCATTGACTTTTCAGCTCATGGGAGGAGCTGTGAGATGCTTTTCTCACCCTGTCCTGTATTGAAAGACTGTTTTTGTGAGACTCCATAACATGCACCTGTGAGATACTCTGCCTTGACCTTTAAATAAAATGGCAATAATATAACTCTGTACCACCCTGGATTGATAAAAGCACAAGAAAAGAGCTATAATGAAGGTAGAGCCTGAGTAAAAGATTATTCAGTGCAGACATAGGGTGTGACATAATGAAAGACACTGGAAAAAAGCCAGAGAAAAGTGCCCTGAGCATCCCCTGCTCCTGTGCAATGTGCAGAAGGGCCCTTAATGACCACAGTGGTTGGGTCTGTGTCTTACATCTCATTTGAAAGGCCATCTCATGCAATTAGCCACCTATTAGTGGCGGTTAATTGACATCCAAGAGACATCAGGATTACAGTTGGAGCTAAAAGTCAATTAATGGCTCCTCGCTCTGCTCCAGCCGTGTTAAAGGGCAGGAACAGTCATAGTCCCAGGGACATGTGATGTGTCCCAGGTCCCCCAGCCAACAGCTCCCTCCCCTTGCCCTCCTCCCTGGCAGAATCAATTGTTATGATTGATGCTAAATGGCTGTGGTTTCCCATTATTGACAGATTTCCTCTTGGCTCACGAGGGGTTTCTCCCTCCAGCAGAGAGGTTCAGTCCCAAGAGAAGCTCAGGGTCAGCTGGGAATGGAGAACATCAGCCCTCAGGTTTGCCAGCTTCAAGGCTTGCACTGGGGCTCTCCTGGCACTCAGTCTGGAGGGCAAAATGACATGAGGAACCCATGCAGGCACTTGGGTTTGGGACAACTGGGATGTACTCATCCCAATGGGGGTAAAACTCACATTGCAAAAGTTGTCTCAGAGCAAAGGTTGATTTGTGTGCCTCACTGCCAGTCACTTCCAAACTTGCCAGAGCTCCACTTCCCTTTGCCAGCAGCAGGAACTGCTCAGGATCAAAGAAGGAATGGTTAAGAGTGAGGGGAGGGTGTACAAGTCAACACAGACATGAATTTACAGAGGGCTTTCCTCAGACTGGTCATAAACACACAGATCCTTGTTCCCCCTTTACAGTCCAATTTCCCTTCAACAATTCATACCAAAGTCTGACCATGGCCATGCAATGCTCTGACCAGTTTTGAGCAGGATATTTATTTTCTGGCTCAGTCCTGCTTCCCAGATATTGCAAAGCCTCTGACAGAGAAGTCCACCAGATTATGGGGTTTTGTCTGGGGACAGGGCAAATAGCTCCTGAAGTCTAAACAGCCTCACTTTTCCTGCTTAGGGTAATTTTTTTCAGGTTTGCATTAAAAGCCAACAGCCTTTTTGTCCACAGCATCCTAAAAATTATGAACATTGAGTGTTCTCATCTGCACTGGGCTTTCCTGTCTTGGTTTGAAATTCAGGTGTCTGCTGAGGAAGGCAGGAGCCTTCCTTGAAATGGAAAATGCAAACCCCCTCCCTCTGAATTACTATAATTTTGAAGTAAGGGGCTCTCAGGCAAAGATATGGGAATAGGAATAACAGTTCTTTACTAGGAAAATCAAAAATACAAATGCAATAGTACAAACTAGAAACCAACCCACTGTCAGAGTGAGAGCAGCAGCTGCCCCCTGTGTGCCAGGGCGGGGGCACAGCCCCATGCCATGGGGGCTCAGCCCTCCTGCAGTGCCAGCTGTGGCTCTGCTGCAGCAGGGGTCCTGCACAAGGGGGGAGTTTTCCTCTGCAGCTCCAGGGCTGCTGCAGATGGGCCTGGGCTCCCTCTGGCAATGCAGGGCAGCAGAAAGCTGCTCCTCTGGCAGTGCAGGGGGCAAAGGCTGCTGTGCTGGGCCAGGCTTAGATTGGATCCAGGCAGGAATGCTTGGCTCCTCCCCTGGGCGGAGCATCTCCCCATGGGATGCTGGGATTGGATCAGCCCTGCAGGGACACTCAGTGGCCATGGACAGCAGAGATCTCCTGGAGGGAGGGTTGGCTGTGGGAGAGATAAAGAAAAAACTGCTCCATGGACAGAGAGAACTGCCCCATGGACAGAGAGAACTGCCCCACCTCTGACAGATGGGGATAGAATGCACGCCCAGCTGCACTTTCCACCTGAGGCACTTCCCCACTCTGCACCTGTAGATCAGAGGCAGAGCTGTCACCCCTCTATAGGACCAGGGAGAAGGTCAAACCCACCCCAATTTGCAATGAGGTGACTTTTCCCACTCCTCTGCTGCTTGCGATGCCTCCACAGCAATTTCTATTCCACTTGCACTCTTGCAGTTGAAATAATTTGGCCACCAGGTGTTCAAGGGCTGTCGTTCTCCTGTTCTTCAAGGTCTTTCTCTCCATCATCAGGCACATGCCTGGAATCCCTGCTGCTGTGACTCTGGCCACAGCAAGGACACAAACGGTTCTCCCTATTTTTGTCCTGAAAAGGTAAATGAAGATAAACAAATCAATAAACAGTGGCAGCTGGTGAGCTGCCCTCACCTAGGAGATGCAGTTGTGTCTGTGTGTTATTAAAAACACATCAGAATGCAAACAACATGAGTGAACAAACCCAACACAAGCCAAAATAAAAGCACTGGCCTTTGGTTTGCACCTTTTCCAGTGGGGAAGCCACCATGCAGATTGATAGCATTTTAAATTGGGTTGGTCATGGATGAAGAAGAATTTTAAATGGGATCAATTTGTTTTCTTCTTCTGAAAGACAGTGTCTGCTCCTAGAACAACTTGTCAGGTGAAGAAGAAAAATAAACTCAGCATGAGATTTCTCCCTATTAATAAGATTTTGGGAAAGAGGTGGGTTTGGAAATTTGGCTTGTGCATGTTTTTACCTCTTTTTATTTTATCATGGGGCATGAACCATCACTTTTGTTTTAGGTCAGTACAGGACCTGATACATTGAAGGGCCAAGAAATCTGCAAAATACAGAGAAAACTGAGAATTTCCTTGATTGCCATGGAATCAAAGGATGGTTTGGGTTGGAAGTGACATTAAAGATCACCCAGTTCCAGCCCCTTGCTGCAGACACTGTCCACTAGGCCACACTGCTCAAATTCTGACAAATTCTGGCAGTTCCTCACAAGGTGGGGGTGGTTTGGTTCATGTCAACTGTCTGTGTCCATCAGCTCTTTATCAGTGGTGGGTTCCCCTGGGGAGGGGCAGAGCTGGGAACAGAATGGCTGCAGATCCACAGCCTTGGGTGTCGCTTCATTTCCCTGCTCCAGACAGCCCACACAGCCATCGTTAATGTGTTATGAATCTAATTATTGTCATCCCTCCTGCAGACATCCCCAAGCATTTGAAAGGGCTGTCATCAAAAAAAAAACCAATCCTGTTCTGGGTTCTGCTGCTTTGAATGGAGAGACAGCAGCTTTGTCATTCCTACTTGCGCATCCATCTAGTGAGAACTGCCCTAAAAATGTTGGGAATTAAATAATAATTAAATACCTCCATTGTTAAAAATGTTTTAGCTTTGTATTCTCTAAAAGACAAGTATATTCCTTTTCAAAGAGCCACGGTCTGAGGGTCCTTTATATTTGCCAACACATTCATGGGGAGGAAAGCAGGAGAGTTATCCAAGTGTTGTCAGAGTTTTAAAGGACTTAAAATATAAGTCCTTTACACACTGGTGAAGAAACTGGAGTGACTCTTATTTTAGGCCAGCCTAGCCATGAGCACAACTTCTCTGCTGGGGATTTGAAGAGGGCAGGTTCTGCTGCCTTATCTCCATGGGAGGGTTCCTGAATTTTGGAGAGGCTGCCTGGTCATGTAGTGGCCAGTGTGTTGGATTTAGAACCTTTACCTCCCAGTGCTGCCAGTGGAACTTGGCTGTGTTTTGTGTTGGTTCCTCTGGGATGGATTATTCTCTGGGGAGGAATGCATTACAGATGGGCTGTGGCACGACAGGAGGCTCAAAAACACAGACAAACTCTCCCTTGGAGGTAAACTCCGTTTCAGTGTGAAATGTTGCTTGCAAGATTTAGGGGTCCTGTCAAGAAAAAAGAGATAATTTCACTGTGAAAGATGGCAGCCACCGCTCCCAGTTCACCCAGTTTCCCAGTGCAGAGGCTGTGCTGGGCTCTGGATGAAGGCCAAGCCCCAGCTGGGAGCTCTCACTCCCTTTTTCCCCAGCATTCCCTTATCTGGGAGGGTCACTTAAACCTGACAGGACTTCCTGGTGAATTATCTCATCACTCCCAAATAATCCTATTTGCCTGATGAGTCTGCCTCACAAACAGCCCCCCATGGGCTATTTCCCCATCTCTGGCTCTTCCATGCATCTTCTCCTAATGACAAGCACTCCATTTGGAGCCTGCTTTTCCAGCAGCCTGATGGATGCCACATGTGGATTGATTTCCAGCTGGAGTCACATCCTCCTCCTCCTCCTCCTCCTCCCCTCCCCACCACATCAGAGGATTGCACTGCTGTCCTCTGACACCTTGAGTTTCTTCTCTTCCCTCTGATACTGGACATTGAACCACCCTTAAATGCTGATGGGTCATGGCCCAGTGCCTCTGTTTGGTTAATTCTTCACCTCTGCCACCTTATTTATAATTTTAATATTATGTATTAATTTATAATTAATAGCCACATCTATTCCAGCAGATGCAACGTCCAGGCTCTGCTCTTCTTGCTGCCTGTACAGCCTGGTTTCTGTGCCAGGATGTAGGATCGGCGGGAGAAAAGTGGTACTCTAATATGGGTGATCAGCAAATCTCTTTTATTGATTGGTAGTCACATACATTTATATTAGAGTTAATGAAGTTCATACATATTGCAAAGCTGAGCTCAGGATTGGTTAGTTACTTATCATCCAACTACGCCTACTTCTACATTCTTTTGGATTTTCTATTGCAACTATTGAAACTATTCTTCATAATTTTGGCAAAACCTTCTCTCCCCCATCCTCATGTTGCAGCAAGGTTATCATGACCTAGTTTGTCATTGGATACTGACTGCTGACTCTTAGGCCTGTGTCCTTCTTACTTCACTAGTGGTAATATGTCTGCGTGCCCTCTCTCAGCTAGCCAAGTATCTACAAAGCTCTCCACACCAGGACTGATCTCTCTTATCCCTGATAACACATTCCCCACCTGTACTACCCCTGGAACACCTCCCTGTCCAATGCCCAGGACCGGGCTATTCAGCATCAGTCAAAAATCAGGAAAATGCCAGCAATGAAAGCACAGGGCTGTGCTCAACTCCTACATAAATAAATCCTGACCCATTCTCACTGCTGCTGAAAAGCTCAGGAATGTCCTGGTCGGAATCTAACTCCCAGGGAGGCTTCTGAGATTAGGCTCAGCAGCAAGAGCTGTGTCCAGCCGGGGAACAGCTCACTGTGGACATGCTCTTATCACCAGCAGGATGTGCCCATCCTCTGGAGACTGCTCCAGGCTGGCAGGGACAGACATGCGAAATGAATCAGTTCCTCAGCCAAAGCAGTGCTGGTCAGCTGTTTTTTTTTTTTTTTTATGCCAAGATTCCTGCTGTTGAAGATGGACTGACACCTTACAATTTAAAGAACATGGAAAAATCCAGTTTCAGGCTCACAGAGTAGAAAACACCTGCAGGCTTGGGATCTGTAGCAGCACCGGAGGGGGTGGAGGCACATACACATTATGTCTACAAGTGTGCAGGCTCTCTAATTAACTCTTTGGAGGGTCCCTGAGAGGCACAAAATCCCCCTTCAATAATGGAACTTATTCAATATTTAATTGGATGCTAATAATTAAAATATACCTCCTTTCAGCCCAAACCTTCTGAGCACACACGAGCTGCCACCGCAATTACGGAGCCGCGCTGATCGCTTCATTTCCATGGGCCTTGCTTTGGGAGAGGCAGCACTGAGGGTGTGAGACATGGCAGCACTGCACAATTCCTGGCAAAAGATGCCTCTGCAGCTCGTGGGAGCGGGCATCCATCGCTTCTCCCTGAGCTTTCCAGCCTTTTCTCTGCACCTGTATACAAATAACTGATGTGAGGGATCAGGGAGAGCTGATGCCACGAAGAGAGGAGCAGCCACATCAGCTGCTGCTGCTGGAACCTTCACCTGACAGAGCATGAGCTCAGGGAGTTTTGTTGGTGTTGTTTTTTGCTCTGTTTGATTGGGGGTTTTTTTTGGTTTAGCTACAATTGGGGAGATTCTTATTGGGCATTTTCAGATCAACATCTCAGATCATTTCAGATCAATGAGGCCAAGTTCAGATTACCAGACTGTGACCATGCTCACAGGGGTTTTTGGTTGAGGAAAGAGACGAGGATCTGATTCCATGTTTCAGAAGGCTGATTTATTATTTTATGATATATATTATATTAAAACTATACTAAAAGAATAGTAGCAAAGGTTTCATCAGAAGGTTAGCTAAGAATAAAATAGAAAACAATGATAACAGAGGCTTGTGGCTCAGACAGAGAGTCTGAGCCAGCTGGGCTGTGATTGGCCATTAATTACAAACATCCAACATGGGCCAATCACAGATGCACCTGTTGCATTCCACAGCAGCAGATAATCATTGTTTACATTTTGTTCCTGAAGCCTCTCAGCTTTTCAGGAGGAAAAATCCTAGGGAAAGGATTTTTCATAAAAGATGTCTGCCACACCAGACCACTGAGCTGAATAAATCAAACATATTTCCAAGGTGGAAGCCAAACTGGGAAATTTTTTGCTCAGGTCTTTCTATGGACATTTTTGGAGGAGGTGTGAAACATTCAGGAGGAGGGAAGAGAAAGATTGAAGATGTGAAAACTCAGAACCTGGGGGTTCTTGTAAAATGAGTGAGAGCTGGATTGGCCTTGTAGCTGTTTGTCTGAGAGAGGTGGAATGGTGTGCTACTGATACTATTATTGTTATTATTATTATTACTACTACTACTACTACTATTACTATTGGTATCATCATCATCATTAATGTCCCACTTGAACTTAATGTATTTTTTAGTTAAAGGAAATCCAAGGAAGTGTGCTGGTCCATTAGTTCACTGTCTCAAGGATGACCCCAGGGATCAATAACAGAAGAATTCACTACACCTTAGCAGACAGGGCTCTTTAATCTGACCAAGCCTGAGGGACTTTTTCCCCCTTTTTCTGCCAATGTTATCTTAGTGCAGAGGATACAAGAACTCTTAAACTGGCAAAATGATTGCCTGTGAAGACACACACGTGTTCACTGCCTAAGGAGAAAGAGGTGCCCTGTGCTTAACTTCCCAAAGGCTGTGTCCGCCCTGCTGTCTGTCCAGAGCTGATTTTTATGGATTTTCCTGCAGCTTCACAGAGAGTTTGAGCTGTTCCTGCTTTGCCATAGCTTTTCTGCAATATTTGGGGTTAGGCTAAGCAGAGATTTAATTCCCTTCCTGCCAGGAGATCCTCTGACCCTTTTTACAGTCCCTTGGGAAGAACCCTACTCAGCTCCCTGAGCTGGAGGGTGTGCTGATGGCTTACAACAACTCTTCAAATCCAGGAGCTGTGCAAAGTGCCCTCAAATCTGGCACTGGGACAGCAGACCTGGAGCGGAGATCAGACATGGATTTTTTAATCTAATTCATCCTTGAGAGTTTGCCACTTCTATCCCCAGACCACCAGAGAATGAACCGCTGGATCAACACTGGACTGGCATTAGAAAGGAACAGGGAATTGTCACAGAAATGGGCTGTTGGAGCTGTGTTTTTTCCAATTTTCTCCTTGGCATGGACACCAGGGATGTGATTAAAGCTTCCTGTCCTGCTTCAGACTCAGTTATTTCCCAGATCTTTATGCACACAGAAATACCTGCTCTACCTCTGCTGGGCTGTTGCTCCAGTGAGCCTTCAAGAGGAATTCCTCCATCAGATCATGTCAGATCATGGAATAAAAGATGCTTTTGGCAGAAGCCTTCAGAGGGGACTGGGTGGATCTACCAACACATCCTTCCATTCATTATAAGGCAGGACAAACCTCTCTGGAGCGCTGGGAATAACCCGAACGTCATCATTCACTGCCACGGCTCTTCCTCTTGGACCTTCCAGCTGTGAGGAGCAGCTTTCCCCTCTGCAAATCTGCCACTTTGCCTCCTCACATGCACCCTTCAAGATTTTTTGGTGGGCGAAGGCTTGTCCTGTTCTTGTCCTGTTTATCTGCATTTTTCCATCATCTCTCAGCCAGAAATCATCTCACACTGACCATCTGCCAAGCTCTGTGCGCACAGCCTGCTTGGGGTTTTTGGTGCACACAGGAGCAACTTTGCGAGAGAGGCTCCGGGACCCACCTAAGTTAATTTAAGAAAGGAAAATCTGGTTTGCAGTTTCTTTTTCCCCTTCTTTTCCCTCTTCATTTGCCCTTGACTGGCTCAGCTCCTCTGTCACCAGTTTGCTGTCTGGCCAGGGCACGCTGCCAGGAATCCCTTGCCAGCCCTGAATAATAAATACCAGCTAAGTGATGGACTAATGCCAGGGTGAGCTGCTCAGAAATATTCCCCCCAGGTCCCAGATCAATAACACTTAGCTCTTGTTCTGTGATGGAAGACAAGCAAAAAAAACCACATCATCTCCCCAGGAGCACAGGAGGAGCCTGCAAAGAAACCCATTTACCCCTCCTCAGGTCCCCAGGCGTCCGCACGTGCTTTGAAGGCCAGAGCTCAGGTGTGAGTTTCTGTCTGGAAATGCTTTGCTGGGACATGATCAGCCAGGGCATGGCTGATTCCAGGAAGGGAAAGATGCCAGAGGAGAAATTTGCTTTTTTTTGGAGCGAGTGGCTTATCTCCACCAACGTGACCACGGACATATGTTGGGGTGTCACTCACTCAGGGGTCACCAAATGTGATGGTGTTTGAGGGTCCCCAGGATGAGGGAAGAGATGAGAATGTTGACTCCATGTTTCAGAAGGCTGATTTATTATTTTATGATATATATTATATTAGAAATAGAATATATTTCGAAATATAATGATTATATAATTGTTTCTAATTATAAAATAATTAGAAATATATATTATAATATAATTAGAAATATATATATTATAATATAATTAGAAATATATATATTATAATATAATTAGAAATATGTATATTATAATATAATTGGAAATATAAAGAAAATAATATATTAAAACTACACTAAAGAAAGACAAAGGAGACATCAGAAGGCTAGCAAAGAATGAATAATAAAATCTTGTGACTGACCAGAGAGTCTGACACAGCTGGACTGGGATTGATCATTAATTAAAAACAATCCTGAGTGTGACACCAGTCAAAGATGCACCTGTTGGTGAACCATCCCCAGACCACATTGCAAAGCAATCAGATAATTATTGTTTACGTTTCTTTTCTGAGGCTTCTCAGGGGAAAAATCCTAGCAAAAGGATTTTCATAAAATATGCCAGTGACAGTCGTGAGCACCTTGGATGTATCCAAAACTTCCAGAGCTTCTCCAGAGCGCTGGGATGTGGTCAAAAATGGGAGAACATCCCTTTGGTTCAGCAGCTTGAGTCAAGGGATGGATTTGTCTGAGTTATCAGAGTTACCATTCAGCATCCTGGACTCTCTTGACCCTGTGAATCAGGGCATGGCGCTCCAAACTGGGGCTCTGCCAGTGACAGAATTAATATGGATTTATAATAATTCAGGAACCTTCCCAAAAGATGCTTTAGCACCTTGGCTGTGTGGTTTTCTCCCCCTCTTCCACAGGTGCACCACCTTCTGCTGGCCATGGGTCTCTCTGCTTCTGCATTTTTGATGAAGCCAGCCTCACAGAGCTCCTCAGCCCTGGCCGAGAGTTTAACATGCCAGGCAGATCTCTGAAATCTGATGGCTTTTAAATTACTCAAGTGCTGGGGAATAATACATTGCTCTTCCTGACAGGTTAATTGGAAAAGCCTGTGCCCCAGTCAGTGGGAGAAGCTGCTGGAAGCCCCTGGGGTGAGGGATGGATGTTGGGCAGTGACAGGAGGAGTGTGGCAGCCCAGCCCAAAAGCACTTTCAGGTTTTAGCGCTATAATTCTCCTCTCCAGAGGGAGCATGAAGCTCTTCTAGTCCCTCTCTGTAGTCTTGAGAAGACTTGTGTCCCACAAGGGAAGTAAATCCTCCTTCTCTGTGTGGGTTGAAGGTTTAAATCACTTTGGTGTTGGCTGGAATTGCCAGCACCCCTGGAGTTCAATGGGAATATTGGGATTTCTCACTTTTGGGGCAGGAGCTGGAAGCATGGGGGAGATATCCACAAAAGGAGTGCTGAGCTCGTGGTTCTCAGTCACAGACTGAGGTGTTCAAGAGGTGAATTTACAAACATTCTTCAGGTATGCAAACCCAGTCACCCAAATTCCAATTCATGCCCTAGGAACACTGAAGATCTGGAGTCAAGAAGTAGGACCCTGAGAGGCTCAGTGCCCTGTCAGTCTAAATAACATAATTCCTCTCCACATGCAACATCTGATGGGAAAGGCTGATTCTTTCTGTGGAGCTGTGTTCAGTTGCCTCGAAAAATATTCATTTTATTTTATTTTATTTTATTTTATTTTATTTTATTTTATTTTATTTTATTTTATTTTATTCATTTTTAATACATTTTATTTTATGTCATTTCATTTCAATTTTGGTTTTTATGTTATATTAGTTTTCCTATTTTATTTTATTTTATTTCATTTCATTTCATTTTTTATATTTTATTTTATTTTATGTAATTTCCTTTCATTTAATTTCATTTTTGTTTTTTATCTTACTTTAGTTTTTTTAAATTTTATTTATTTTATTTTAATTTAATTTTATGTAATTTCATTTCATTTTTTTAATCTTAGTTTTTAATTTTATTTATTTTATTTTATGTAATTTCATTTAATTTTTTATATTTTATTTTATTTTTATTTTATGTAATTTCATTTCGTTTCATTTTTTGGTTTTATCTTATTTTAGTTTTTATATTTTATTCTATTTTATTTTATTTTTATTTTATTTTTGTATTTTGTAATTTCATTTAACTTCATTTTTTATATTTTATTTTATGTAATTTTAATTTTATGTAATTTCATTTTTGTTTTTTATCTTATGTTAGTTATTTTATTTTATTTCATTTAAATTCATTTTTATATTTTATTTTATTTTTATTTTAATTCTATGTAATTTTATTTTACTTTATTTTAAATTTAATTTATTTTTATTCTATTTCAATGCTCCTCTATTGGAACCCTCTGATGGAAAACCAGGATGTCCAAGCACCAGCATCAAGCCCTGACTAGAGACAGAGCCATTCCCTTGGAATTCCAGGAATCAGGAGCCAGTGGAGATGTGTGTTGTGTTCCCCACATGGCTGGCAGGATCTCAGGCACCCGTGGTGAAGGAATCGTGCCCATTCATTTCCTTTGGTTCACTTAACACCATTTTCCTCACTTAACCCTTCCCATCTCAGGGCTCTTCCAAAAATCTTTGAGTTTTAGTGAGCGTGAACATGAAGGAGAATTTAGGTTGAAACCCCTGGCTGACAAATAGACCAGAAGTGAATTTGTGCAGGGACAGAAACATCAGAAAGGGGAAGTTTTGCTCTTGTCGGGTTATAGTGGCAAAGTGTGAATTACTGAGCACATAAAAAATGCCACATTTATGATGTTTATGTGTCATATATAATACATATGTGTCATATATAATAAAAATTATGTGTTTGCCATGTTTAGGTGCTGTGGCCAAGAGCAGCAGTGATGGAGCAGATGAACCAGTGCCTTTCTCATCCACCCACGTGTGGATGAGCTTTCCTTGCCCATCCCAGAGGTGAGCAGGTGAAATTCCCTGCATTTATCCCTGTCTGCACCACTGCCTGGGGAAGATGTCTTGTATTAACATAAAAATCAAGGCAAAACCTGGGTAAATTCCACTTTGGTGTGGCAGCATCCTACAGCCTGCAGATCAGGAGTGAGGCACAGAGAAAAGGGCAATTCACATACAAGTAGAAATAGAGCTGCTTTTGTTAAAACCTAGCAGGACATGAATTTTTCTCTTCATTTCCTTTCCTGGACTGGCAGCAATGTTGTCCCTGAAGAGACTTCCTCCCACTGAAATGTCTCAGAGGGTCACAGGAGGTGAGGGCAGGGACAGGACCAGCCTCTTTTCCTTTTTTTTTTTTTTTTTTCTAGGGATTTTTTTCACCTTGTCACCAGGCTGAGGTGGCTCCCTGTGGCATTCACATTCTCTGAACAATCCCTTCACCCAGGATTCTTCTCCTGGGAAGCTGAGAAGCCTCAGAGAAAAAGGAAAACAATTCTTATCTCATTTGCTTCTCCTGTGTTGTGCTCATATGGAGAATGTGTTTGGAGATTGTTTACCCACAGGTGATTGTTCCATTGGATTCTGCTGTGAATTGTTTTCACTCTTTGGCCAATCAGTGCCAAGCTGTGTCAGGACTCTGGAGAGAGTCAGAAGTTTTCATTATTATCTTTTAGCCTTCTGTCTCTATCCTTTCTGTATTCTTTAGTATAGTTTAGTATAGCATTCTTTAATAGAATATAGTATCATAAAATAATAAATTAGCCCTCTGAGAACATGAAGTCAGATTCATCATTCCTTCCTTCATCAGGGCACCCTGCAAACACAATAGCTGCCCTGCCCACATTCCCTATCCCAGTGATTTCCATCTGTGTGCCTTGCCTGGGAGATGTCAGCTCAGAGCCTGCTCCCCACCAGACACAGGGAGCAGGCAGAGAGACGGGAGGAAATATGAGCTTTGTTTGTTTAACATGGAGAAGCAAGGACAGGGATTAAAAGGATTTAAGATGCAACAAAAGGTGAATGCTAAATTGACACATGGCTGATTTAGAATAGAAGTTATCTGAGGAGGATTAGCAATGCAAGGGCAACAGCACCACAGGGAAGGGAAATGGGTGGCAACAAGTGGATCCAGTGTCTTGCAAAGCTGCTCCAGCCTTGCATAGAAAATAAAGCATTCCTAAAAACAAATGGACAGAGCCACCATCATCACAAGGACAGGATGGATCACATGGGGGAATCTGCATAATTAAGTCATAAATAAGTCACAAGGGGTCAGGGCGGAGAGAGAAGCATGGCGTGAGTGTGAGACACAAAAAGGGTGCAAGGCCTGAAGATCATCCAGCGCCACCCCTGCCATGCAGGGACACCTCCCACTGTCCCAGGAGGCTCCAAGCCCCATCCAGGCTGTCCTTGGGCACTGCCAGGGATGCAGGGGCAGCCCCAGCTGCTCTGGCAATGCCAGCCCAGGCAGGAATTCCTCATTGCCAAGATGCCATCCATGCCTGCCCTCTGGCAGTGGGAGCCATTCCCTGGGTGCTGTCCCTGCAGGCCTTGGCCCCAGTCCCTCTGCAGCTCTCCTGGAGCCCCTGCAGGCCTGGAATGTGCTGGAAGCTCTCCCTGCAGCCTTCCCTTCTCCAGGGGAACATTCCCAGCTCTCCCAGCCAGGCTCCATGGCAGAGTTGCTCCAACCCTCTGAGGATCCTGGTAGCCTCCTCTGGACGTTTTCCAAGACATATTTTTTTTATTTTCCAAGACATATTTCCCCATATTTTTTATTTTGGGCTCTCCAGAGGTGGGCACAGCGCTGCAGGTGGGGTCAGGGGTGGAGAGAAGCCAGGCCGGGTCTGGGGTGGAGAGAAGCTGCAGATGCAGAGATCATCTGTAAAGCACTGGCCATGGGATTCTTCTCCTCTGCTTTTCCTGGATTTTGCTCCTTCCTGCCAAGACTGGCTGCTTTAACAACTTGTGCAGAGCAGTGGAAAGCCAAAGCCTCTCCCATAGTGGGAATCACCTCTGCTGCCCACGGGGTCCCAGGATGAGGTTTTACTTCCAGCACCTTCCATGGCCAAGAGACATTTCTGGTTTGTAATGCCCTTCCTGGGGACTCTGGGATCATCAGGATCACAGCTTCCATCTCAAAGAAACCCATCAGTGGGAGGATCATGGTGCCCTGTGTATTCAGAGAGGCAGCTTTGCTCTGCTCTCAACCAGCTGCCTGGAACTCAGATAACCCTGCACTGTAAAGCTGGGACCTGCTGTGCCAGGACAGAACAAAAGAAGGAAACAGGATAAAAACAAAAAAAAAAAAAAAGGAGCAGCAGCATCATTCAGTGTGCAGCAGACAAGAATCTACCTGTGCATTGACCTGAATCATCTTGTCAGGGGCAGTTTGTTGGGTGTAAAATAACAATAATTACTGCTGGAGTAAATATATAAACTCTTCCCCACACATAAGTGTTTAATGAGCTGATTTTTAGCTGTCTGCAGTCACTCAGGGTGCCTTCCTGCTGCTGTCCAGTCAGCACCAGGACAGATGAAACATTTAAATCTGTTTATTTCCCTCTCCCTCCATCCTGCCTCCTCTGACGACACATGAACAATACACAAGATCCAAAGCTAATCCCACCCTGTCACTCTGCTTTTCCAGTCTGCAGCAGCAGAGCTGGACTTGTTTCCTTTGAGTTGCTCTCTCTCTTTTTTTTTTTTCCTCCCAGTGAGGCTCAGCAGGAGAAAAAAGCATCCTCCAGTTACAGAGTGATTTGAAGGTTAACACAACGACCTTCATCGGGCTCCTAAGAGGGATAATGATCTCTCCCTCTAATCAACAATGCAGACTCCTTTTGATACCAAAATAGCAACTGTTAAGTAAAGCCGATTTTTTCCCCTCTGCTTTTTTTTTTCTCCCTTCCTTCTTCTTTACTTTTTTTTTTCTTTGCCTTTTTCCTAACTCTGAGCAGAAGCTCAGAAAGCAAACTGGGAAATCCTATGAGCTTGGAATGGATGTGAGGCAGTCTTCAATTAGACTGTTGATCATGCTCCAATTCAATTAGTTAGGAGCTGATGCTAAGTTTGTTACGGGGTCCTGGGGAGGAAAGGTGCTGACCCTGTTAAGATGATCACTTGTTGGAGTGGTTCCTAAGTGCTGTTGGATATGGATATGCTCACAGCGCATGGTGCAGATAATGGCAAAGCTTTCCTTTCAGGCCCTGCTCTGGAAGGGAGCCTGGCCAGCTCTGGGATCTGAAGGTATTGATGCTTAATTGCCATTTATCTGTGCATATCACACCCGATCTGCAGTGTCAACCACCAGTGGCAAATGCAGATTAACTGCCTGTGAGTGGTGCATTTACTGACACCGTGCACCTGGGTGGGTTAATGGTGTTTGTCTGCATTCTCTGGGGGTACCTGAGGTGTGGCAGCCAAGCAAGTGACACAGAAATGTGCCTACAGGATGATTCCAGAGTGCTGTGGTGTCCCTCCATGGAGTTCTGGGGTGTTTTTCTTTGCATAAACTGCATGGAACTGTTGTTTCTTAAAACCTTGTGTTTGGAGGCTCTACCTTCATGAGCAGGAGTGGATACTCCAGCTAACCTCAGTTACACCATGGAAGTGTCCAAGGCCAGGCTGGATGGGATTGGGAGCAGCCTGTTTTGTCATTTATCTCTCCATATCACACCCGATCTGCAGTGTCAACCACCGGTGGCAAATGCAGATTAACTGCCTGTGAGTGGTGCATTTACTGACACCGTGCACCTGGGTGGGTTAATGGTGTTTGTCTGCATTCTCTGGGGATACCTGAGGTGTGACAGGAAAGCAAGTGACACAGAAATGTGCCCACAGGATGATTTCAGAGTGCTGTGGTGTCCCTCCATGGAGTTATGGGGTGTTTTTCTTTGCATAAGCTGCGTGGAACTATTGTTTCTTAAAACCTTGTGTTTGGAGGCTCTACCTTCATGAGCAGGAGTGGATACTCCAGCTAACCTCAGTTACAGCATGGAAGTGTCCAAGGCCAGGCTGGATGGGATTTGGAGCAGCCTGGTCATTTATCTGTGCATATCACACCCGATCTGCAGTGTCAACCACCAGTGGCAAATGCAGATTAACTGCCTGTGAGTGGTGCATTTACTGACACTGTGCATCTGGGTGGGTTAATGATGTTTGTCTGCATTCTCTGGGGGTACCTGAGGTGTGACAGCCAAGCAAGTGACACAGAAATGTGCCCCCAGGATGATTCCAGAGTGCTATAGTGTCCCTCCATGGAGTTATGGGGTGTTTTTCTTTGCATAATCTGCATGGAACTGTTGTTTATTAAAACCTTGTGTTTGGAGGCTCTGCCTCTGTGAGCAGGTGTGGATAGTCCAGCTAACCTCAGTTACAGCATGGAAGTGTCCAAGGCCAGGCTGGATGGGATTGGGAGCAGCCTGGTCCACTGAAATGTGTCCCAGTACATGGCAGGGGGGTTGGAACTGGATGATCTTTAAGGACCCTTCCAGCCCAAACCATTCTGTGATTCTTTGTCACTTCCAAATGAAAGCTGAAAGTATTTATGCTGCAGGGTGTAATATAAATCACAGAATCATTGAATATCCTGAGCTAGAAGGGACACAGAGGGATCATTGAGTCCAACTGTATCTCATTTATCTTTTATCCCAGTTTCCACAATTTGGCCAAAAAGGCAGGAAAAGTAAAATTCAGCACCACCAGGGGCAGATTGCATCCTGTAAGGACCCACAGCTCTGATGCAGGCAGGACATGACCCCAGTGCCTTATCAGCTTGAGGTGAAATCTTCTGCTCAGCCTGCTGACCATTCAGATTTTCATAATTCCCTGAGTTCCCTCCCTCAGAGCCTCTTTCCCAAAGTGTCCTTGCTGCTGGGTCACTGCTGTGTCTGCTCAGAGGGGCAGTGCTGGCAGCACTGATGTCTGCCTGATGTGCTTTGTCCCTTAGAAAATGGATGGGGAAATGTGTCAGAATTACTTGGGGGGAAATGTCACAGCACCCATGGGTTTGGTTTTCTGCCTGGGCAGTTCCTGGTCTGGACTGCTGAGGTGAAGGACAGCTGGAGGGAGGTTCTGGCAGCCCTGTTCCCCACTCCCAGACACGCTGCACTGGGGGGTCACCACAGAATGTCCAAGACTGCAGAGAGAAGAGCGGATGTTCTCAATCCATGGAGTTGTGTCCTCTCTCCAAAAATGACTGAAGGAAAATAGAAGATAGAAAAAAAATGAGGCTGGTACATTGTGGCATTTTTACATCTTGTTGCCTTCTGGGAGTAAGAGGCCTGAAATTATATTTTCATGTTTAATGCACTTTCTATGTTTCTATTTGTCTTGGTTTAGAAAGCCAGGTGCCTGCTAAGGAAGGCAGGAGCCTCCCCTGAAATGGAGAATGTAAACCCTCCCCACCCCTCCAAATTGCTATAAATTTTAAATTAAGGGGCTCTCAGGCAAAAATATGGGAGCAGGAAATAACAGTTTTTTAATAGGGAAAGGAAAAAAATAAAAGGATAAAATAAACAATGCAGTACACTAGAACAACACTGACAGAGTCAGAACACAACCTGACACCCTGTGGGTCAGGGTGTTGGTGGCAGTCCCATTGGAATTGTGGCTGCAGCCCTCCTGCAGTGTCAGGGGTGGTTCTGCTGGAGCAGGGATCCTGTAGAGAAGGATGTGTTCTTCCTCTGAGGATCCAGTGGAAGAAGAGGAAAGCTGCTGTTCCTCTGGGGAACCCATGGAGAAGCTGTGCTGGTGTCTCAAAACCTCTGGATTATATCCAGGTAGGAATGCTTGGCTCCTCCCTCTGGGCTCACATCTCCCAATGGGATGCTGTAGTTCTTATCAGCCATGCAGTGACATTCAATAGCTGTTATCAGCAATGTCCCTCCTGGGGAAGTGTGATTGTGGTCACTCAAAGAGAGAGATAAAGCAAACTGCCCACTTGACAAAGGTAATCTGCCATACAGATGGTAATTGAGAACAACTTGCATTGCAATTTTCAACACTATTTCATCGATTTCCTTAGGTTTTGAACCATTTGTATGCTCAGCCACCACAGCATCCTAAGACAAGGAATTTCAGAGGTGAACTTCTGTGTGTGAAGTATCTCCACCCAGTTATGCTGAATTTACTGTCTGATGATTCTCCCATATTTTGGGAGCAATCAGACCCTGTTTCCCTTTCCTTGTACCTCACACTCATCAGCAACCAATGCAAAATGGACCAGGTCTGTAAGTCCCACACACAGCACTCAGAAAATGAGGTTTTCTGGGATGATGCGACCCCATCACACCATGCCTTGCATTAAAGAAGGAGGTTCTGCAGGAGAAATGTGGAGAACAGCACTGTGGATCTTCTGCTAGGGTGGATTTGTGCAGCTTCAGTGGAATTTGAGGTGTAAATAGAGTTTTACACCCCTGGTCCAGTATGGAAGGCTGGTGGGAGGATGCTGCTGCCCTGAACCTGGGGGACAGAGCTACCTGAGCTTTGTGTGAGGAATGTGTGGTCACCATCAGAGACAGGGCTGAGTGATAGATGGTGATTTGAAATGTTTAATATTCCTGCCCTGTTGAAGGATGTTTCACATTCAGATAAAAGGAGCCATAAATCTTTCCTGGCAATTGAAGCTCTGCTCTACCACTACTCATTCTTTTCCTCTTTTTTTTTTTTATTTTTCTTTTTTAATTGAGAACTCACCTGGAAAAGAAAAAAACGAGATGAAGAAATGATGATGAATCATAGCAGCCATGGAACAGCCCAGATAAGGCACAATTTGCATTTTCATGTGATAATTTCCCTCTCTTGATGCTTTCAAATTACCTTTAGAGCCACATTAATTCTGTCACCACAAACTCCACCGTGGGGAGAGACCAGCCATGAGAATGGCAACTCAAGGGGCTCTGCTTGGCTTTCCTGGGCCTTTGAATGACATCAGGCACACAACACCTGAATTTCTGAGGAGACTCTGGTGGCTTTATCACACAGCCCTTGTCCCTTATAGGGGGTGAAGCCATTGGTCTGAATGGGCTGGTTTGCTCAGCCTGCTCCAGGTTAAGTTCTGGAATAATGATTTTCTTGTGCTGTATCAACCTGTGCTGGGAGAGAACTGCTGTCTCACAAGAGCAGAGTCACCACAGCCAATAAATGCTGATGGCAAAGCAGTGTCCCTGGCTCCTCTGCTCCATCCCTGGAAGTGCCCAAGGCCAGGTTGGAGAGGCCTTGGAGCAATCTGGGATTTTGGGCTCTCCAGAGTTGGGCACAGCGCTGCAGGTGGGGTCAGGCAGCCAGAGAAGCCAGGGGAGGTCCTGGGATGGAGAGAAGCTGCAGATGCAGAGATCATCTGTAAAGCACTGGCCATGGGATTATTCTCCTCTGTTTTTCCTGGATTTTGCTCCTTCCTGCCAAGACTGGCTGCTTTAACAACTTTTGCAGAGCAGTGGAAAGCCAAAGCCTCTCCCATAGTGGGAATCACCTCTGCTGCCCACGGGGTCCCAGGATGAGGTTTTACTTCCAGCACCTTCCATGGCCAAGAGACATTTCTGGTTTGTAATGCCCTTCCTGGGGACTCTGGGATCATCAGGATCACAGCTTCCATCTCAAAGAAACCCATCAGTGGGAGGATCATGATGCCTTGTGTATTCAGAGAGGCAGCTTTGCCCTGCTCTCAACCAGCTGCCTGGAACTCAGATAACCCTGCACTGTGGAAGGTGTCCCTGCTCATGGCAAGGGGTTGGAATGAGATTATCTCTAGGGTCCCTTCCAACCCAAAGCATGCTTCTATAATTCTGTAATTCTTACTATGACTACTGGAGCGATTATATGTGGTGTTTTCAGGGTCCCCCATCATGAGGAGGAAAGATGAATCTGATTCCATGTTCTCAGAAGGCTAATTTATTATTTTATGATACTATATTATATTAAAGAATGCTGTACTAAACTATACTAAAGCATACAGAAAGGATACAGACAGAAGGCTTAACAAGATACTAATGAAAAATCTGTGACTCCTCCAGAGTCCTGACACAGCTGGACAGTGATTGGCCAAAGAGTCAAAACAATTGACATGAAACCAATGAAACAATCACCTGTTGGATAAACAATCTCCAACACATTCCAATGAAGCAAAACACAGGAGAAGCAAATGAGATAAGAATTGTTTTCCTTTCTCTCAGAGGCTCCTCAGCTTCCCAGGAGAAGAAATTCTGGTGAAGGGATTTTTCCAGAAAATGTGACAGTGACAATTATGTACTTTAATTTTTTTTAAACAACGACATGGATTTGGTACAGAAGGGAGCTGCTGAAACAGCCCTGCACTATTTAATTCTCTCTGTCTGGAATGAACATCCCTCTGAGTGGTCTGAAGAGAGCCCTGCCTCTGCCATGCTCTCAGCTGGAGGCTGTTCTCACCTCATCCCTATCCAAGAAGCACTGGCTGTCTGTGATCCTGCTCCCCAACCTGTCACAGCCAAAGTGAGCCAGGCTGCTTAAAAAACACTTCCAAAAGTGCATTTCTGCTACTCCAGTTTGTATTAAACGCGGGGAGTTAGGAAGGAGCAGCAGCAGCAGCACTCGGGCTGATCAGCTGGAGGAAGCAGGAGGAAGGTGATAAAGAGCTGCAGGTGCCTTTGGGAGGTGTAAGCACTTCAGGAAGCACAGCTGGAGCTGGAAGTGCATCCTGAGCATTCCTCTTCACTCAGCACTGCACAGCTGCAGCAAGGCTGAAGTCAGGCAGGTTTAAACCTGAATAGGAGCTGCTGGTGTTGGCGGAGGAAGAAAAGGTTCTTTGAGAGCAGGTTGCAGATTCAGCCTGTTTGATTCCAGCTCTACAGCAACACTGCACCAGTGTAAAAGTGTTTGTCATGGGAGAGAAAAAAAATTAAAAAAAAAAAAAATTCTTATTGCATTATCTTTATGGTTTCTGCATGTGTGTATGCTCTGGACAGGAGATTTTGGAAGTTAAAACAACCTGGTTTCTGATTTTTCCTGTGCTCTGGACAGGAGATTTTGGAAGGTAAAACAACCTGGTTTCTGACTTTTCCTGTGCTCTGGACAGGAGGTTTTAGAAGGTAAAACAACATGTTTTCTGACTTTTCCTGTGCTCTGGACAGGAGATTTTGGAAGGTAAAACAACCTGGTTTCTGATTCTTCCTGTGCTCTGGACAGGAGATTTTGGAAGGTAAAACAACCTGGTTTCTGACTTTTCCTGTGCTCTGGACAGGAGGTTTTAGAAGGTAAAACAACATGTTTTCTGACTTTTCCTGTGCTCTGGACAGGAGATTCTGGAAGTCTAAATACTCTGTTTCTCTCCTCTCCAGGACACAGCCAAAAATATTCATTGCTATTTCCCTCCTCATCCTAATAAAGAGCTGTGAATGCTCCAGGTAAGAGGCTCCATGAGATAACTGAGTACTCCTTAAGCAGTCTTGACCCTCATAAAAACCATCCCCACCATGGTCATCTTTCTTCCTGAATAATACATTTCCCATCTGGTCCCGCTGACGATTACACAGGCTGGCCAAGCTCATCTTTTTTATGTGCTTATCACTCACATGGCTATTGATTAAGTGCCTTCTCCTTTTCCCTTCAAAGCTGAAGGCACATCTCTACACGCTCTGAAACAAGGCAGGATCAAACTCCAGGGTAATGCTTTCTCAAATCCCGTGCCCATGAAATGCAATTCCGTGTGCTGGGGGAAGAGCAGGCTTCCTTCCCATCAATGCTGGTGACAGATAAGTGGAGCTAACGCTGGATTCTGACCTCTCTTTTGTGCCAGGAGATAAATGCTCAGGGCACCTGAAACCTCTCCTTGTAACAGTTGCTGAGTGTAAAGGGTTGAGAATCAACTTTAGAAATGGAGCAGATTTCTCTCATTTCACCATTAGTATCAAGCTGAAGTGGTTTTCCACGAAAATGCTTCTCCTGCAGAGCAACTTTATCTAACTCTGACACGAGAACTTTCTCTATTGACCCTGATGGGGCTGGAGCAAAGGCTGCCAGGGGTCACTTGAAACCTGATTTATTCCACAACTTAGTGTTAAAAAACCCCAAAAAACAAACCAGAGAAGGAATGGCTGGAGCACATTTTAGGCTGGAGAGAATGGAACAGTGATCATGAACAAGAGGTCAGTGCCCTGTGGTTAATGCCACTGGGAATAACACTGGATACACACCCTGGGACATCTCTGTGCTGCCCTTTGCAGCCCAACTAATGTGATTTTAGCCACTGGTAGTGAAAGGCCACAGGCTTTGAGCTGACCTGACACTGGGGGAGCTCAGGATGTCTCTAAACGTGCTGTGCCCAGAGCTGGGTGTCCCTGTGACCACAAGTGTCCCATGAATAAGGGTCTTGTGCCTGAGCTCAGCACTGGGGACACCCCCATGGCCACTGCCCAGTAAACCCCAGCCCTGGGTGGGGACAGGGGGATGGACAAGCCAAGAGTGAGGAGAAGAAACCCCAGCATGGCCATCACACCCCTGCCAGGGAGGAGCTCAGGGTGGTGATGGCTTTTAGTCCCCTCTCCTCCTTCCATGGAAAAACATTGGATCTGTCCACTTTGGGGTGAAGAGGAACACTGGCAGGGTCTCAGATCTCTGCTGCTCAGAGTGACCCTGAGATGTGTTAGAGAGTCTCTTTTCCCAGCCCAGCAGTTGAAGAAGGAGTCACGATTCTTCTGTTTTTGTTCTCAAGGTTGTTTATTGTTTCTTATCTATAACATTCTTTCTCTGGCCTGGTAAAGTGTGTCCAGCAGGTCAGACAGAGGCACTCTGACCACCCTTGGGGTGGTGTTACCTTTTTATACTAAAAACTACGTGTACTTTCATTTACCATAACTTCCCAATACCTATCACCTATGTTAGACAGTGAACTTCTACTTAAACCAATCCAAAAGTGCCAACATCACCCAGAAGATGGAGGCCAAGAAGAAGAAGGAAGGACATGGCATGCCCAAATTCCTCCATCATGGGACCCCGAGCCCCCATTCTAAAACCCCACAAATCTATTTTTCACCCTGTGACAAACTAACTATCATTCTACTTAAACTCTCTTGACTTGTAATTCTTCAGATAAAGGTGGTAATTTGCTCCATGGATGAAAATCAAAGGCACAGGGGGGTCTTGAGCTCTGTGCCAAGGTCTCTGAGCCCCCTGGCAGGGGCTGGAGCCATCCAGGACAGCCAGAGGGATGTCCTGGCTTCCAACAGCAGCGTAAGCAGGACACCAGAGGTGGGGGATGGACACTGGGAAGGCAGGAATGGCTCTGTACAGCAGTTTGAACAACGTCATTAATGAAATTTTATCATACTTATTGGATAACTTGAACTATTAGACTGTTTAAACAATTACTGGAATAAGAATAAATTTTTGGCTCGGATTGATGATCTTCCCTTGTCAGGTTTGTTGTTGCTGAAATGGCGCTCGAGGTATTAAAAGTCTTTTTTCCCCAGACCTGTGCTCGAAGAAGAAGTTGAGATTCCTCAGCTCTGCTTTTCAAGGTTGTTTATTTGCTCTTATCTATTCCATTCTTTCTCTGACCTGCTGAGGTCTGTCCAGCAGGTTGGGTTGTGGCACAGTCCCTGCCCTTGGGGTGGTGTTGGCTTTTTATACTAAGAACTACCTGTACTTTATTTACAATAATTTTCCAATACCTATCACCTATGTTAGACAGTCTGTCTCTACTCTAAACCAATCCAGAAGTGTCACCATCACAGCAGAAGATGGAGGACAAGAAGAAGGAGAAGAAGGACAGGACATGCCCAGATTCCTCCATCTTGCCTCTTGAACCCCCATTCTAAATCCCCAAAATTTTACTTTTTCACCCTGTGACAAATTCACTGTCATTCTGCTCAAACCCTTGTGCCTTGTAACTCCTCACACAAAGTTGGGAATTGTTTCCATGGGCCAAAATCAAAGGCACAGGTGTTTGTGACTCTGTGCCAAGGTCTCTGAGCCCCCTGCCAGGGTCTGGAGTCACCCAGGGCAGCCAGAGCAATGTCCTGGGTTCCCACATTCCCTTTGTCCCACAACAGGATTTTGTCAGCATTTCTAACCCCTTTTATCACTCTGGGAGAGAAACGTGCCCTGCTGGTGTTCAGAGCATCTCGTCTGGAGACAGAGCTGTCGAAAGCAGGGCAGACAAATCTCATTCTGGAAGTGCCCATCTCTCTCCCCTGATTATAAAGAGCATGCAGACAGCTGGCTCGGGAGGGTGATGCTTGCACTGAAATAGGAGAGGCTAGGTGAGATAAATCCCCGGCTGGGTGAATAAATTTTCAATTTGACTTCAGGAGAGATGTGAGGGATGCTCTGGGGAGCGTTCCCTGATGGAAGTGTCATTAAATCCAGCATGTTGGAGTGCAGATAGTCCCTGCTCCTCATTGTTCCCCTGACCTCAAACACCACAGAAAATGTCTGTGTTCACCTTAGGGGACTCTGATGGCAGCCTAAAAATGGCCACCCATGTTTGTAGGAAAGAGAAACAAGCTGGAGAGAGATTTCAAGATTAAATTTCCTCTAGTAAAGAAATCCAGATCCATCTGCCACACCCCTGATGGAATAATTTAACAACACGATTCTCCTGCTTTTGGGGGTATCCCTCATCTGTGGGTCTTTTAAGAGAGAAAGGTCTAAAATCCGTTTTTCTTTTCCCTTTTTATTTTCCTGTAAATTTCAGTGAAATGAGTGGATCATTTATCAAGAAGAGCTATCCCTCCTCACCAGACACACCCTGCTTGCTCACAACCAGACAAAGATGCTGGGAAACATCAGGAAAGGTGTTTTAGAGAGTAAAAGAAGGTCTCTAAAATAGCAGTTAATAAAGTGAATCACAGATTTTATTCTGACTATTAGAGGGAAGTTGAAACCTTTTCCCAGATGAGTGGAGTAATGGTGAAGTGGGAAACTAAACGCTGAGTTTGGTTTCTCCACAGCTAAAATGTGGGAGAGGCTGTGCCAGGATGTCAAAAATACCATGAATTTGGGTCTCAGAGGAGGACTGGGCTGTAAAAGAGAAAAAGAGTGGGAATTTCTGTAGGTTGGACAGGCATGAGGGGCAGAACCCATCACTGCTCCCACTGGGCTGAGACAAAAACCTTTTGGTCAGGAAATTCTTCCTCCTTGAGACTTCTTGGGCTGCCTTTGAAAGCAGCTGGAGGGTGCAGCTGCTGGATGTGGGTATAATTTCAATATCAACCACTCTGAGAAGCCCCCTGGCCTGGCAAATTTCACATTCCTCAAATATTCCCAATAGCTGTTATTTTAAAGGGTGAGCAAGAAAAGGAGGCACGTTCACAGATCGATGCTGTGGAAAGAAATCCTGCAGAATTAGCAGAAAGAGAAAAGGGAGTTTCCATGACAACCACCTTCAACCAGCACCACCAGCACCACCAGTGAGTGCAGAGTGTGAAAATAGACAAAAAAAATCGGGAGTTTGGGGTGCAGATCCCTGGGTGTGTTTGGGGGAGTGGGCATCTCCCCTGGGAAAGGACCAGGAGAGCTCCCAGAGAACAAAACAAGGGAAGGTCTGAGCAGCTCTTGGGAGTTGGGGTGATGTGGAGAACCTGGATTTGTGTCTGGTGAGGCTCAGCAGGGCACTGTGTGGGGCTGTGGTGGTCTGGTCCAGAGGATGGGGAGAAATCCGTGGGGAAAGCTCTGCATTGTGTACAGTGCTGGGTGATCCAGTGCCCATCCCCACACTCAGCACCCCAGGGAACCTGTCCCAGCACTCATCCTGCACCCTGATCCCAGCCACATCCAGCCCTAAAAATGCCCAAACTGCTTCCATGGCCAAGTGGCCACTCCCTGACCACCCCAGGAGGGGCTGATGTTGAACTCCTGCCTTCTCTCTAGGAACAGACTGCCCTACCTCAGCCTCTTGATGAGCATTACCCAAAGGGATTTCCATCAAAATAATTCCCAGGGGTTAATAAATAGACAGAAATACCTGCAGGGTTGGAGTAAATAATTCCCAGTGTGTTGTTCCAATGTCATTGTTTTACTGCCACATAAACACATATATTAGAGGGGGGGAGAATGGGCAGCTGTAAGTAATACAGAGAGGTTTGTATAAAAATGAATTATGCAAATATGATCTCCCTTTCCTTGTGAGCGCAATAATAAAAATGTAAAATAAATCTTAATAGCATGTCTTGGACTTAAAATGCTAAGGGGTAAAAGGGGACGGGGGGAGGGTCAATGCTTGTTGTTTATTATTGAATTCAGTGCTGAATCCAACATGCCTAATGTTCTTGGAGAAATTGAAACATCTAATGTCAAATAAGATCTCCATGGTCTAATTCTTCATTCAGAGCCCTGGGGATAATGTATCCGACGTGACAATCCAATAAGCTTTCACATCTTCATCCATTTGTTTTCAGGGAGCCCTCACACCTCTGCATAAAAAGTAAAAAATATCTTTAAAAAGTCATTATTTCTTACATTGTAATAAATTTCACCAGAGTAATAGGCGTAATTTAAGAAAGGGGAGGGATATAAAAGGGAAGGGAGGCTGGGTGACAGATTGTCCACAATTTTAACATACAGGATTCAAGCTGTCATCTATCTATCTGTCTATCTCCATATCTGTCCGTCTGTCTATCCACCTATCCATCTTTATTATCCTGGTGACTTCCATTCCATCTCGAGTGAAGGTTGTGGGACTGCAACTTTGCTGGCGAAATTTCCCCTGATCAATCACTGCCTCTCCTCAGCTCGGAGGTCTGGCAGGGAGGGCCTGAGCCAAAATGAAAAGAGAGAGGAGCAAAAGCCGCAATTCCTGCTGTGGGCAGAGCAATCCCACCGTGGATTCAGCCGGACAGGACTGGCCCCTCTCTCTCCAGGGATCACTGAATTATCCAGAGGCACAGTGTCAGAACCCAGAACATCCCTCTGGCTGTCCTGGATTGCTCAAACCCCTGCCAGGGGGCTCAGAGACCTTGACACAGAGCCCAAGAACCCCCTGTGCCTTTGATTTTGACCCATGGAAAAAATTACCAACCTTACATGAGGATCTGCAAGCCACGAGAGTTTAAGTAGAGTGATAGTTAGTTTGTCACGGGGTGAAAATGTAGAATTTTGGGGTTTTTAGAACGGTGGTTCAGGAGGCAAGATGGAGGAATCTGGGCGTGTCCAGCCTTTCTCCTTCTTCTTCTTGGCCTCCACATTCTGGGTGATGTTGGCACTTTTGGATTGGTTTAGAGTAGAAACTTACTGTCTAACATAGGTGATAGGTATTGGAAAATTATTATAAATTGGGAAATTATTATAAATAAAGTACAGGCAGTTCTTAGTATAAAAAGCCAACACCACCCCAAGGGCAGGGACTGTGCCGCAACCCAACCTGCTGGACAGATCTCAGCAGGGCAGAGAAAGAATGTCATAGGTAAGAGAAAATAAACAACCTTGAAAAGCAGAACAGAAGAATCCTGACTCCTTCTTTGGTTGCTGGGCTGGGAAAAGAGTCTCTGACACATCTCAGGGTCATCCTGACCACAGAGACCCCCGAGAGCACAGTGGGTGCATCCCTTGGAGGGAACAATCCCAGAGTGGCAGGAAAGCAACAGCCTGGGGTAAAAGGGAAGCAGCAGGGAAATTGGGCTGATCTGAATTGAATATTCCCTGTTTGGTATTAAATTGTCCAGATGAAGAAGGGTTTATGGGAGGGACTGGAGGCAGGATGATGGTGTGAAGTGGGATGCAGAGACATCTGCTGACCCTAATCTGGGATCTGCCCTAAGTATGAGACTGCTTTCAACTCTCCCAGCCAGGCACAGGATGCAGAACACGAAGGCAGAAATAGTTTTTGAGAGACTTGCAAAAACTCCTTTATTCTCTGATGAGGTATTGTGTCACATTTGGTGACAGCAGCATCCCAGGGCTCCGATGGCAGCCTGCAATCCCAGATGGGAATGAATGTTAATGCCTGGTGAAAGCAGCAGAGATCTGAGCAGAACCTGAGCCTCCCTTGGGACTGGCATTTGGTGCTGTCCCACGGAGCCCACATCAGCCCTATTCATCTATTTGCCTGCCGCGGATTTTCGCCACTTTTTGTCGCTGTAATTTGCATTATTATCTGCCAGGTAGGAGCCGGGACTGCAGGGCTCTGCTGCTGGCTTTATCTGCATTCCCTGCTAATGGAGAGGACGGGAAATTAGAGGAGGACCTCTCATCTGTCATTGTGCTTTAAGGCTGGGACTAAGCTGCGCTATCAGAGCTGCTGCACAGCAGCACAGACACATCAAGGTAAACAGCAGTGGCTCTGTTGCCTTTGGCCAGCACGCAGATCAGTCTGTTCCTTGGCGCATTAACAAAGTGTTAATTGTTCCTTTCTGATGCGTTTTCCCTGCCAAAGGCAGGAGTAATCCTGACACTGCCTTGCATCCTAGGCTTTGGGGCTTAGGTCAGGCTGGAGCAGGGGTTGTGGAACAGTGAGCCAGCATCAGGCTTTCATTTGGAAAGCCAAAGCTCTGCAAAGCCCCGGGGCTCAGGGATGCTGCAGCCAGCTTTGAAACTGAGGTGAGGCTTACTGAGAAGTTTATTAAAAAATGAAGAAGTTGAGAATGAACCCGTGGCCTCCGGTCTGGAGTGGATCTGGCCAGAGATTTCAAACGGAGGCTTTGGGTAAATGGAGAGAAAATGTGATGGTGTTCACAGGGGTTTTTGGATTGGAGAAGAGACGAGGATCTGACTCCATGTTTCAGAAGGCTTGATTTATTATTTTATGATGTATATTACATTAAAACTATACTAAAAGAATAGAAGAAAAGGTTTCCACAGAAGGCTAGCTAAGAATAGAATAGCAAAGAATGATAACAAAGGTTTGTGGCTCGGACTCTGTCTCTGAGCCAGCTCACTTTGATTTGCCATTAATTAGAAATATCCAAGATGGGCCAATCACAGATGCACCTGTTGCATTCCACAGCAGCAGATAACCATTGTTTACATTTTGTTCCTGAGGCCTCTCAGCTTCTCAGGAGGAAAAATCCTAAGGAAAGGATTTTTTATAAAAGATGTCTGCGACAAGAAAAGATGGTTTGTATAAAACAAGGTAGAATAGCATCATGCTTTCAATCAACTTCATTTGCAGCAGCACTGGGAGCAAATTCCAGACTTTCTGAGGAGTTCTGAGGCTCAGTCCAGGACAAATCTGTGGCCAAAGCCCAGGAAGGCATCATGGGCTAAAATTCAACTTTCACAAGGAAGCCAAGATTGCTTTCTCAGGCCTCAAATGGGGTTTCAAACAGGTCCAGACCATCATGTGCTCCATGCAGCACCCCAAGTCCATGGCTATTCATATCTAGAGATAAGTTCTGTGAGTTGCAGAAGACTAAATAGGGGAATTATTACTGTGGAACCTCATCAATGTGTCATTTTCCTAAACAAAGCCCATTATAATTTCATAATGATGAAGATTTTTTTATATTTATATATAATATATGTATAATTTATATATATATATCTTTAAATGTATATTATTTATTTATATATAAATTATACCTATAAACTTATATATTAAAATATAATATATTTTAAATATTATATATAATTTCTATATTTTTATATAATATAATTTAATAATAATAAATATATTTATCTTACATAATAAAAAATTTAAAATTTTAAATAAATTAAGATATTTTAAATTTTTAATAATTAAATAAACTTTATTTATTTTAAATTTTAAAATAAATTATAAATAGGGGGATTATTACTGCATATCTGTCTCCTGGTGAGCTGTGGGTTTTATGAGCTGGAAGTCGTTCTTCAGCTCCTGGGGGTAAATGCAGGGCATATCTCTGATATGGGGCTGCTCTGTTTTGCTGTCAGCAAAGGATGAGTGTTCCTGAGGTACTCCCACATTCCCTGGCCTCCAAAAACCCATGGGAACCATGGCAGGACAAGGTAACCAGAGGTGACCACAAGCCAGATGAAAAGGAGATGTTGTGTTGAGGGCTTTCTTGTCCCAAGAGAATAGAGCAAACTGATTTCCCTGAGAAAGACTTTGCCATGAGGCTTTCTGGGGTTGGTTTTGTTTTGTTTTCCTTTTCCTGGGAGAAGGGGAAATCCCAGCTTGGACTCTTTTATTTTCTCCCTGCAAAACCCGTGTGTTTTTGAGCAGCCTGGTGTTTTTACAGAAACAAGCCCAGGCACATCATTGAGGTGTCTGTCTCAGCAGCTCTCCCTCAGATCTGCTGCTGTCAGAGAGTTTTTCTGAAGCAGGAAAGGTGGGAATTACCTTTGGCTTTGGCTGCCCTCTCTCAGAGCACTTTGTCAGGTCCCTGGCGTGATGTGCACAAGCTGAGCCCATCCATAACACCAGAATAACTCCCCCTAAGACTCTTCATCAAGGAAGTCCAAAACAACTTACAATTTTCTCTTTACACCTGTAGCTTTCACTGCTCCAGTCTGTATTTTCCAGGTGATTGAGGACCTGCAGGACAACAGGAAAATAGACTGAAAATAAGCCAAAACTTTTCTGGGCTAGAATGACAAGCCCATGATGCAGAGAAGAAAAATTGATAGAGTTCAACTGAGTGGTGTTGCCATTTTCCAATCTGAACAAAAATAACAATGCAATGAGATCTGGATTTCTGGGATTATTCTTCTGTAGTCCAGGAATCTCAGCTGATGTCCCTTCCACTGAGTCATGAAATGAGTTCTTTGTCCCAGTTAAACAAGGCTGGAACTTGAAGAAAGAGGAATTTCCTCTCATCTGCACTGCATGGACAGAAAGGGAACAGGGGAAAGAAACAAGATAGAGAGTCACTGGAAAAGGAAATAATTTCCAGGCAAAGAAAACATTTCAACTTTGCAAGGCACATTCATGTGTATGTATGGACTTCCATCATTTGCACATAATTTAGCAAAAGCAGGAGTGAAATACAGTGGAAAGTTTCAAACATGTAACAGAGCCATAATTTTCCTCTGAATTATGACTGAGTAGTTATTATTTGCTCAGGATGACTTTCTTTCTTCCTTTTTTTTCCCTTCTCCTTTAACATCTCATTAATGTTAATGCAACCCCAGCTCGATAAAAATGGGAAGATAGGGCAATAGCAGTTTGGCAAATTTATTTTTGTGAGAGCAATATCTTTGGTCTGTGTAGATGATTTTACTCCACAGCTGTGCAAAATGAGCATCTCTGGGTCCCATTAACCCAAAGTGAAAGGATCTGGGCAGGGATGATCAGTGGGGAAGTGGAACAGGTTTTTCACTTTGTTTCTTGCTTCCACCTGGGAGAGTGAAAGGTGAGTTCCAACCTGGTGGAGCCATCAGAGGGGAAATGAAGCTGGAAAAGAGGAGGACAATACTGTGGTGGATCCAGGGTAAAAGTGACTCTCAGGCTCTAGGGGAAGAGTGTCTGTTTAAACACCAATTTTGCACTGTGCCCGTGGTTGGTCCCACCTGTCCTAGAGCCAGGAGAGGCCTGGCTGTTCCCATGGTCCCAGGAAAAACCTTCCTGCCCCTCTCAGGAGAGTGGAATGCTGGCAGTCTTGGTCCCCATGGAATGAGAATCCATAAAAAGAGCGTTATGGCCTCTGTTTTGGGTCATTTTCTTCTGCTTCTTTCCATGGAAGTCCCATGTGGGGTGAAGAAGATGATGGTGTGGAGGCAGACAAGACATGGATGCAGCTGAACCTGGGCAGTCAGGTTTGTTCCCAGAGTGCTAAACTGGAGCTGGACAGTGCCCAGGAAGAGTTTTCATCTTTCCTCCTGTGGGCTGGGCATTTCCAGCTGCAGATCTCCAGGGGTATCTGCTTGGGCGTGTTCCAGGTCTCAGAATTCACCTTCCCCTGAGTTCAGGTGGGTCAGAACAGCCATTTGAGCATCCAGGAAGGTCAGGGAAGCACTGAGCAGATACAACTCAAGCAAACTCAGGATTTTCTGCCTAAAGCTTCAAGTTAGATCCTTCAAATCCTTCAAACCCATCACGGCAAAACTTCCTAGAGGCGGAAGATGGTGGATGGATCATTTTCCTTCTTTTTTTCCGTGCAAAAATAGGGCTTTTATTCCATTTATCCAAACTCTACCTACTCCTGGTGGAGAAAGACTCCTGGGGGTGATTCAACCATCAGTGGTAACAAGCCCTGCTTTCCACTCTCCCACTTACAAGCCTGTCTTGATTTACAGCTGTGAAAAGACATTCAAACTTGGTTGCATAATAATGAACCCACACCTTCACAGGTCTCTGGTGTAGAATTCTCTGTCTGAATTAGTCCTTCACTTGTCTCCCTTTACAGCCAGCAGGAAGGGATGGGTACCCAGAGGTCCAGTTTGCCTTCCTGAGCCAAGAATCACAGAATAATTCAGGATGTAAAAGATCTTAAGAGGTCTGTACACCACCACCATCCAAGACACAGTGCCAGTTAAATTTGCTTCCCCAAAGGTCCCACCCAGCCAAGCTTGGAAATATCCATGGATTTGGAACCTGCAGAGTCTTTGGGCCCCTGCCCTGATTTATATCTGTTGGCCCAAGGACCAAAAGAACAAGGGAACAAACAAAGATACATTTCATTGCCGACTTTGTCCTTGAAGTAGGTGCAACATCAGCCATTTCTGACTTGGTTTGAAAAACATGGAGCTTGGTCTTTGGAGCTGGGGTTTGGGAGACATCCATGCAGGGAAAAGGACATCCAACACATCCATTCCCTGCCCAGTGCCAGACAGGACACCCAGGACGCAATTCCTGTGAGAGGGCAGCTGAACCAACTGGCAAAACATGACCAAATCGTTCCTTGTCTTTCATATAAGAGGAACTGAAATGGCAAACAGTACGAGCCTTGTTCCATAGATTCTGTTACATCCTCTGGAGATGGAAGCCCCCACCTTTTTTTTCCATTTTTTTTCATTCTTAGTGTCCTCCATCAGGACTACACCATCATCTCCTGTGTCAGTAGCACATCCAACTCTTCCTTTCCACCTCTTGGGGAAGCCAGTTACTGTTCTCTTTAATAAAAATGTGAGAAAAAAAATAAATTAAAAAAAAAAAAGAATGAAAGGTAGAAAGGTAACAATTATCTTTTTCAATCAACATTCATATGAAAGGTCTCTAATAATAATAGCACTTAACACTCTTGAGCTCCAAAGTGCTTTTCAGACATTAACTAATGAATCAAGGAATCAGGGAGGAAAGGCAAGTAGCTCATCCATCTTGAGCTTTCCAGCTGTCACGGGATTCAGACCAGGCTACTGCAACTGCAGGAGCAGGAGGAACCAGAGGTTTCTGTGGCTGAGGGCACAGGAGTGTTTTCAGTAGTCCTGGGAGCTCTGAGCACTGGATTCGGAGTCCAGTTTGGGGGTCAGGAGCTCCCCATTTCATTCTAAGAAAAGAGGCAGGAGCACTGCACAAGGCACAGCTGTCAGAAGTCCAGCCCAGTGCACATCTGTCCCTGCTGACAGGGCTGGTTTTGGGGTCTCCTGCAGCTGCCTGGAACTGGAACTAGGTCTGGCTGCACCTGTGACACTCCACTGCAGTCCTGAGCTTAGGCTCAGCCTGGTTGAGAGGATTTACAACCCTACACAGACAGGGTTTAATACAGGGAGGCTTAACCCAGCAAGGGATTCCTCGGTCACTGGAAATTAGGGCTGTAAGGACAGCAAGGCAGGGTCATTTCCACCTAATTACTTCCTGACAAATGTGTTTCTTCAGCCTCTGGAGGATGGCAGCCCTACCACAGCCATCACCTCATTGCCAACCTCCCTAAACACACTGATGCCACCAGGGCAGTTTCTTATCCTGAAACATTCTTTAAAACATCAGTTTCTTGCTTTATCCACTGATGAGATTCTTTCCTCTCATGTATGACAAATCCTTCTCTAGAGCCAGCAGAATTTTACCAAATCCCACGCTGACCCCATCTCCCTGTTGTCTCACCTCAAGGAGCGCCTTTCCCCCATTTGTTTCCCAAACCTCTGTTTTTAATAAAAATCTGTGGCAGCAACAGGAAGAAACCCCATTATCCTGCCTTTAAATTCTCAGTCCTGATGAATCTTTAGTCCTTCTGTTTTAAAGTCATGGATAGAGAGGAGTTTGACACACCATAAACACAAAATTTCCATTCTTAGGGAGCTATGTTACTTATTGTTCAAGACAAAAGGAAATAGAAAGGGAAAGGAGAAAGGAAAAAGGAAAGGGGAAAGGAAAAAGGAAAGGGGAAAGGAGAAAGGAAAGGAGAAGGGAAAGGAAAGGAGAGGAAAGGAGAGGAAAGGAAAGGAAAGGAAAGGAAAGGAAAGGAAAGGAAAGGAAAGGAAAGGAAAGGAAAGGAAAGGAAAGGAAAGGAAAGGAAAGGAAAGGAAAGGAAAGGAAAGGAAAGGAAAGGAAAGGAAAGGAAAGGAAAGGAAAGGAAAGGAAAGGAAAGGAAAGGAAAGGAAAGGAAAGGAAAGGAAAGGAAAGGAGAAGGGAAAGGAAAGGAGAAGGGAAAGGAAAGGAGAAGGGAAAGGAAAGGAAAGGAAGGGAAAGGAGAAAAGGAAAAAAGGAAAAAAGGAAAGGAAAGGAAAAGGAAAAGGAAAAAAGGAAAAGGAAAAGGAAAGGAAAGGAAAGGAAAAAAGAAAGGAAGGAAAGGAAAGGAAAGGAAAGGAAAGGAAAGGAAAGGAAAGGAAAGGAAAGGAAAGGAAAGGAAAGGAAAGGAAAGGAAAGGAAAGGAAAGGAAAGGGGAAAGGAAAGGGGAAAGGAAAAGGAAAAGACCACTTCTTTGAATAACTGCTTTAAAAAGTATTTCCCCATGGATGGATATTTACAAAGACTGGATCCAAAGTTTAGCCACAAAGTCTGTTCAAGAGGATGAAATAGGCAGAAACTCCCAATTTCAATACTCCCATGGTTTTGCATTTCATATTCAGTGGGAAACAATAAAACCAGAGCAGGGCCCATAGGTTTGCCTTGATTTTTGGGGGGGAAATATTGAAGGTGTGAGGCAAAATCCCAAGTAAAGTCCAACTGTTAACTCTGCCATCGAGATGGGAAATTTGTCACTCAGGGAAGATGGAAATGGACTAAGCCCTTCTAAAAGTGAAGGAAGGAAGGGAAGAAAACCCATTTTATATCCTGATGAGGATAAAGCTGAGAAATTATAAACCCTTTAAAACAGCCTTTAGTTCACAGCATAATTGGATTTCATGTTTTGGCAGCAAGATGTGATTATTCCTTCCCAAATAAAACATTCTTCCTGTGAATGATGACCGTGTAGAATTACCATGGCTAAGGAGTTTAGTGAGGAAGATGCTTTGCTCATCTTCCATTTCTTTCACACCAGGATCTCAAAGCACTTTGCACGTGGTGATAGCAAATATTTCTGCCCAGTCTCTACTGACATTCCCACTTGGCTGGTGGAATAGGGAACATCATTTAAGGATATCCTGAAGTTTGCACAACAGCTCAGACAACCACAATCACTGATGTTCCTGCCCCCAAAATGACTTCAATGTTCTATAATTGATGAGAAATCCAACTGTATTGGAATAATTTGTTTCATTAAGTTACTTTTACAGAGCTTATTTCTATTCTTCTGTGTTTGTGGAGAGGACACAGCAGGACAAGGAGATTTCCCATTGTGTCCCAGTGCACACAGGGCATTTTTGTGTCTTGTTTAGGTTCTTTCTGGACCCCACAATTCAGAGCTTGCAATGCCCAGGGTTTATCAAACCCGCTGCATCTGTGGAAGAAATTTCATATTCTCGCCCTTGCCATCACATTTTCCCTTTTCATATTCTCTTGTTGGCTTGTCTCTGAAAAATCATCCTGGGATTCTGTTGGATTGACTCCAAATACTGGCATTCACAGACATGTGGAAAGATAAGGAAATGCACAACTCGCTGAACTCAATCATAAACATTATCTCAGACAACAATAACTGCAGGCAAGGGGCCAAGATGTGCTATGGTCAGAGCTATGCTCCAAAACAGACAGGGGATTGTTAAGCACCACAATAATTAGAACAAATTGATTTCTTGGCCAAAATAATGGTGGTTTGGGTTTGGTTTTGTTTTAATTTTAAAAAAGCTGCATGGAAACCATGCAGAAATGGGTGTGAGAATGGAGAGCTCTGATTGCAGAGCCCCTGTAAAATGTTAAAAGGACTGAGAAAGAGAAATAGCACTTAAGTACCAATCACACTGGGCTTGGACATGGAATTATAGGATATTCTGAACTGGGAGGGACTCACAAGGATCATCACGCCCAGCTCTAGAGTGACTGGTCCACACAGGGATCTAACCCACAATCCTGGCATTATCAGCACCACGCTCCAGCCAGCTGAGCTGAGCTCAGGGTCCACGTCAGGCAGGTTAGACTCCTGATTTTGCACCTGACCTAGGGCCCAGACATGGTTATTAAGCTTGCTCAGCCAGGAGGAGGAAGCAATTTTACAAGTTAGGAGAGCGATAAAAGGATTATTCTGTTTGCCATGGATTCTGCATCAGTCCTGGAGAACAGGCAGAGCTTTGCCTGTTGGGGTTTGGGTCTGCATCAGTCCTGTGCTCTGTAAGTCTCTGCAGCCAAGTCTCCACAGTGCAACCAAGCCATTTCTCTAGGTGGGCAATGCACACCAGCCTTAAACTTCCCTGCCAGTTCTCTCCCTGGAAATTCTCTTTTTTGTCCCTGACCACCTTCCCCAGCAGGGGTGGAATGTGGCAGTTCAGGTCAGAAAGTGACGCAAAGTGGAGGGGAAAGAGCTGAAACCTTTCATAAAGCTCACAGTCCTGTTCCTGAACCCAAAAAAAACCTGACCTGGAGCTGCAGCAGCAATTTCATCACGAGCGAGGTGTTATAAAATAGCTCAAAGCAGAAAATGGGAATACAAAGAGAGAAATACACCCAGGCAGAGCATAAAGCATCAAGGCAAAATGAGGGTCATATAAAACCTTGAGTCACACAGGAACAAACTTGAACGGTGCTGCTCATTGCCTAAATGAGAAAAACATACAGCAAAGCAAGAAAGAAAGGAATAGTTTCAGTAATTGAAATTTCAGGAGAACACAAAGAAGCAGGCTGTGATTTACCATAGGTAAACATCCTCTCTGATACAAATCACCCCTGTGGCAAACATCTTGTAAACTTTATGGGCAAAAGCTCAGCAGTGAGAATATACGGCCGTGGGAGAGGGAGAAATCTCAACATTTGTTTTTCTCCCAATCCTAAGCACAGTTTACAGGGTGGAGGGGTGGAGATGGCCTTTGGATTGCACCTCCCTGGATTGCTGAGCAGCAGAGGGGAGGTGGGTGACAGTTCTGGGTGTCAGTGGGTGAGGGGGATGCTCAGGTGTTGTATTTGTAGGGTGCCCTGATGAAGGAAGGAATGATGAATCTGACTCCATGTTCTCAGAAGGCTAATTTATTATTTTATGATACTATATTACATTAAAGAATGCTGTACTAAACTATACTAAAGAATACAGAAAGGATACAGACAGAAGGCTAAAAAGATAATAATGAAACTCGTGACTCTCTCCAGAGCCCTGACACAGCTTGGCCCTGATTGGCCAATGAGTCAAAACAACTCACAGCAGAGTCCAATGAAACAATCACCTGTGGGTAAACAATCTCCGAACACATTCCACATGTGAGCACAACACAGGAGAAGCAAATGAGATAATATTGTTTTCCTTTTTCTCTGATGCTTCTCAGCTTCCCAGGAGAAAAATCCTGGGCAAAGGGATTTTTCCAGAGGATGTAACTGCAGCACTCAGGAGGGGAGGATTTTCTGTCCCCTTGTAGTACCTGGCATAATTTTTGTCAGCCTTGGTGCTGATTTATGTGGCTGTTGGGTTGTTTGGATCCAGGACATTCCTCTGGCTGCCATGGATGATTTGAGACCCTGGCAGAGTTACAAACACCTGTGCCTTTGATTTTAGCCCATGGAAACAATTACCAACTTTGTATGAGGAGTTACAAGCCACAAGGGTTTGAGCAGAATGATAGTGAATTTGTCACAGGGTGAAAAAGTAGAATTTCGAATGGGAGTTCAAGAGGCAAGATGGAGGAATATGGACATGTCCTCTTCTTCTTCTCCTTCTTCTTGTCCTCCATCTTCTGCTGTGATGGTGACACTTCTGGATTGGTTTAGAGCAGAGACAGACTGTCTAACATCAGTGATAGGTATTGGAAATTATTGTAAATAAAGTACAGGTAGTTCTTAGTATAAAAAGCCATCACCACCCCAAGGGCAGGGACTGTGCCACAACCCAACCTGCTGGACAGATCTCAGCGGGTCAGAGAAAGAATGTCATAGATAAGAGAAAATAAACAACCTTAAACAGCAGAACCGAGGAAAGTCGACTTCTTCTTCAGTCGCGGGGCTGGGAAAAAAGACTTTTAATACCTCAGGGGTCATTTCAGCCACAAAAACCCGAGATTGGATGTGTGCCAGGTAGGAGCTAGAGGACAAAGGAAAACAGAGGCCCTTTCCATGGAATAGAATCATGGAATGTTTTGGTTTGGAAGGGATCTGAAAGATCAGCTCATTGCAAGCCCTCTGCCGTGGGCAGGGACATTCTGCTGCTCAGAGCCCCATCCAGCCCAGCCTTGAACACTCAGTACTTAACTCACTTTTCTAGTGAGTCTGAACTGGTGGCCTCAGAAAAGAAACTCCAAGGGAAGGTGCTCCAGGCAAACTTGACCCTGAGCTTTGCAGCCCACAGAATGCAACGAATACTCCTCTTTTCCAAGGCCATCTCCACACAGGGGATGGATGGAGAAATGCTGTTTTCTTCCCAGAGACTGCCAGTCACTCCTCTTTTTCTCTGGGAAATGAGTTGCAGCCATCAAAACTGGACCTGGAAAAGCCCAGCTAGACAAGGAATTTCACCACAGGCTTTGAGCATTCAGGTGTTTTGGTCCCATCCATTTCTAAAGAATTTTTTAAATATGATTTTTAGAAATTTAGAGAAAGGAATTTTCAGGAGAGCTAGAGTGCTGAGGTGAACTTCTCTGAGTGAACTTTCTTCCTGTGCCATAACAGAAGTTGCATAGAAGGTGCTGTGTGCTTGTGAGAGCTGGGTCTGGGGTGGGAACCCACAGGGATGTTCAGGTGCCAGGTGTGCAAGGCCAAGTGTGTTGGTGAGAACTCCTAGAGGTGGGAGCTGAAAGGACCAGGAGGGGTGTGTGTGGCTGGGGATAAAGCTTTCCTTGCAGTTTCTGCTGGGGTGAAGTCTGCTTGGAGAACAGGGTGCTGACCAGAATCAAGAGTTTGAAAACTCAAAGGAAAAGATCAAAATCGAGACTTTGAAGTAGACACATCTGGGAAGTGAATCTTGCTGTTCCCTTTCCACAGGTGGTGAATGAAGAGGTGAAAAACTCTTTGTTCTTCCTCCCAGTCCTCATCCTCACTCTTGGTTTGTCTTCCTTCAGGTTGCTGCTGCTTTTGTGAAATATCCACCAGTCCTGAAAGGAAAGGGGATATTCCAGGTTTTCTGGGGAATGAGCTACAAACTTGAGACAGCAGCCCTGGCTCTGGGGAGGCCCCACTGCCACCTCTTGCTTCCTCTGTCCACAGGTGTTTGAGACCTGTCTTTGACCTGGACAAGGTTCAGACAGTTTTCAAGGGCCAGGAATGTAGCCATGATATTTTCTGAGAAATCCTTTTCTTAGGATTTTTCCTCCTGAGAAGCTGAGAGGCCTCAGGAACAAAATGTAAACAATGGTTATCTGCTGCTGTGGAATGCAACAGGTGGGTCTGGGATTGGCCCATGTTGGTTGTTTCTAATTAATGGCCAATCCCAGTCAGATGGCTCAGACAGAGAGTCCAAGCCACAAGCCTTTGTTATCATTCTTTCTTTTACTATTCTTAGCTATCCTTCTGATGAAATCCTTTCTTCTATGCTTTTAATATAGTTTTAATATAATATATATCATAAAATAATAAATCAAGCCTTCTGAAACATGGAGTCAGATCCTCGTCTCTTCCCTCATCCTCGGACACCTGTGAACACTGTCACATAAGAGTGCCACAAGTTTTAATCATTTTTTGGGCTTGGTCCCAAACTCACATCATTTCCCAGAGAATTGCCACTCCTGTGCAGCATCTTGTTTCCCTATTTGGTTTTTTTTTCAAGAGATGCATAACACCAAGCTCAGGAATGGCCCTAATTCTGCTCACTGCTGCTGTGCACCTCTCTCACATTTCCTCACAGCAGAGAAAAGTCTTTGCCTCTTCTTTCTCCTCTGTCCAGCAAGGTCGTGCAGAGACACTGCAGACTTCCCCCTCTGCAGATTTCCCACATCACCAGCTCTTTATCCTCTGCTCCGAGAGGACAGATGATTTGATCAGGAAAGCTATTTTCCTGCAATGTAGATTATAATGGAAATCTGGAGAACAGCCCTGACTCCGAGCCTCCGCAGCTTTATCCTTTTAAAAGCACAAGCCAATTAACCTCAGCCTGCAGGGAAAGAGCCCCTCTCTTAGAGGCTGCCTCTTGGAAAATGAGACGTAGGGGATTTAAATTCACAAGGCTCTGAAACTCCAGCCCAGGCAGGGAGCTCTGCACAAACCTCCCCAGTGATGCCACACACATGGACATGGGGCTCTACACACTCCATGGATGTCGGGACCCAGGACATTCCTCTGGCTGCCCTGGGTGACTCCAGACCCTGGCGGGGGGCTCAGAGACCTTGGCACAGAGTCACAAACACCTGTGCCTTTGATTTTAGCCCATGGAAACAATTAACAACTTTGTGGGGAGTTACAAGCCACAAGGGTTTGAGCAGAATGATAGTGAATTTGTCACAGGGTGAAAAAGTAGAATTTTGGGGATTTAGAATTGGGGTTCAGGAGGCAAGATGGAGGAATCTGGGTGTGTCCTGTCCTTCTCCTTCTTCTTGTCCTCCATCTTCTGCTGGGATGGTGACACTTCTGGATTGGTTTAGAGTAGAGACAGACTGTCTAACATTGGTGATAGGTATTGGAAAATTATTGTAAATAAAGTACAGGTAGTTCTTAGTATAAAAAGCCAACACCACCCCAAGGGCAGGAACTGTGCCACAACCCAACCTGCTGGACAGATCTCAGCAGGTCAGAGAAAGAATGTCATGGATAAGAGCAAATAAACAACCTTAAAAAGCAGAACCGAGGAATCTTGACTTCTTCTTGGGAAAAAAGAGACTTTCTAATACCTCAGGGGTCATTTTAACCACAGAAACCTGAGACAGGGACACACTGGGGTCTCTGAAGCCCCCCCAGGATGTTGCTCCACTTCTCTCAGGCTGCTGTGGGGCTTGAAGGGTTAAGGACTGGAATTGCTGGGAACGGGGATATAATTCATATCAAGGTGGTTTGTGAAGGATGGTGACAAGAGCTCTCTCACCTGGAGATGTTCATAGAGGATAAAAACCAGCCCAAGGCCCAGGCTCAATAAAGAAATCACAGGAATGGTGTTCTCACCGTGGGAAATGAAGGGCACAAAGACTAATTAGCTCCTAAGGGTTACACCTCGAGGAAAGGACTCAGCTCATCCTGAAACAGAAAAGATGCTGGCTCCTGGAAACTTCTGGATTCCCCCCATTTCAGGAGCTGTGATTGGCACCTGGGTGAGCCAAACCTGAGTGTCACTGATGCTTCACAGCATCACTGGTTGGAAAAACTCGCTAAAATCACTGACTACAACCATTGAACAGCACTGCCAAGGCCACCGCTAAGCCATGTCCCCAGGGGCCACATCTGTGATGGTGTTCACAGGGGTTCTTGGATGAGGGAAGAGACGAGGATCTGACTCCATGTTTCAGAAGGCTGATTTATTATTTTATGATACATATTATATTAAAACTATACTAAAAGAATAGAAGAAAGGATTGCATCAGAAGGATAGCTAAGAATAGAATAGAAAGGAATGATAACAAAGGCTTGTGGCTTGGCTCTCTGTCCGAGCCAATTGGGCTGTGATTGGCCATTAATTAGAAACAACCAAGATGGGCCAATCCCAGACCCACCTGTTGCATTCCACAGCAGCAGATAACCATTGTTTACATTTTGTTCCTGAGGCCTCTCAGCTTCTCAGGAGGAAAAATCCTAAGAAAAGGATTTTTCATGAAAAGATGTCCGTGACACACATCCACAGGTTTTCAGAATCCTTCCAAGGCTGGTGGATTCACCACCACTAAACCACGTCCCCAAGGGCCACATCCACGTTTTCAGAACCCTTCCCGGGCTGGTGGTTTCACCACTTCCCTGAGCAGCCTGTTCCAATGCCTAATCACCCTTTCAGTGAAGAATTTTCCCTAAAATCCAGTCTCAACCTCACCTGGTGCAATTTGAGGCCATTTCCTCTGATCCTTTTGCAGGTTTCCTGGGAGAAAAACTGAACCCACCTGTCTGCAGTCTCCTGTCAAGTCCTTTTTTCACGAAAGAAAATGAATGACAGAAACAGGGAATTTTCCACATCTCTGCTGGTCTTCCACATCTAAATGTTCTCTGCTTATCCCACAAAACTCCTCTGCCATCTGATGTGCTACCCTGGCACCAACTGCTTCCTGGGGAAAGGCAGGCAGACACAAAACACCCTCTCACCAGACACCTCTCCCCAAATCATGCTAAATACCTGTCTTTGTGTTCCTTCCATGACAACAGCTCCCGTTTGAGAACGTTCACATCTCCAGACATTTGACGAGCAGCTGAGTAAATGTCAACACCCTTCCAGAGGAAGTGTGGGATTTCAGGGAATTTAGCACTGACTGGGAAATTGCAGTTGGTTCTGGGGTGGGGCTTGCTGGTTCCTACAGCTGAAGCCATGCCAGCATTTGAGGCCAGGCAGCAAACAGTGCTGTACCCATGGGGGTGAGGGATGGACAGGGGAATATCCCTGCTCCTTTTAAGTGACAGCCTATGAGGGTGTTTTGCAATGGGGGAAACAATTTGGGGTTATTCTGGAACACTGGAGAAATACTGGAAAGGCTCCCTGAATAGCCTTGGATGTGCATCTAGTGGGTGGCAGCCCTGCCCATTGTGGAACCAGGTGATCTTTAAGGTCCTTTCTGACCCAAGCCACTGTGGCATTCACATTCTCTGAACAGAGATAATAATAAAATAACAATTAGATGAACAGAGAGAGACATACTTCTCTCTCCCAGGATTTTTCCTGGAGAAGCATAGAGAGAAGAGGAGAAAACAATTCTTCTCTCTACTTGCTGCTCCTGTTGGTTTTGCACATGTGGAATGTGTTAGGAAGATTGTTTGCCTGAAGTGATTTGTCAACTGGATTCTGATGAGGATTTTGTTTCCTTGGCCCATTGGGTCAAAGCTGTGTCCCGTCTGTCTCTGCCAGCCACAGGTTTTTATTTAGTATGTATCTTCTCTATAGTATAGTATTTCTTTAGTATACTTCTAATATGGTATTAATGTAATATAATATAGTTTTAATAAAGCAGTTGTTCAGCATTCTGAAACAATGGAGTCAGATGCCAATCATTCCCAGACATTGGGGTCACACTGAATTTGATATAATTCTATGATCCAGTGGCTGTTGGGTCTTTGATCCTCACCCAAAAATTCCTTGCCAAGGTTTCCCGGACCTGTTCTCCTCAGGAACACATTGTTCTGGCAGTAAGGGTAGGCCCCCAAGGAGAACACCAAGGAATTGCTTCAGCTCAGCCTCAGTGGAAATAAATCCTCCCTGCTGATCGTAGCATTTCCCAAAACACATCTTTCCAAGTGGAAAATTATTTCCTATTATTTCAAATTAATCCCATTATTTCCAATTACTTTGTCAGGCCTTTTCCTGTGAGTTCCTACAGCTTCCAGGCCCACAGGTCATTTCCCTGTGTGGGATATATGGGCTGGGGCTCATTTTCCTAAAGCTTTTTTGGAAATAAGCATTGGATGCACCTTCCTCCTTCTTCATCCCTTTGTGGGGAAGAAAAACCACTATTGTGGAGTAATCCAACTCACCTGGGAATAGATCCATGGAAAGGATGAGATGAACAGCTCCTGGACAATGCCTATTTCTCTCCTTCAACAGGTCCTACAGGGAAACTGCTCTGGGGAAATCTCACCCAGAGATTTCTTTCATGAGACCTTTCACTTTCAGAGATCTCTTTCCTGAACTTCTTCAGAAAAGATGTCCATGATCACAGGGTGTTGGACAAGGTTCACTGAGTCACAGAGCTCTGTTTCTGCTTATTGGAGATATTTAGGATGAGGTAGACTTGAATGATGATTTCTCCATGCAGATTTCAGGGGTTGCGATCAGGAAGAACAGACTAGGAGAATCCCTTGCCTCTTGGCCTGTTGGATTCTCCATGAAGAGCCATTATTAATTTTAATTCAGAGCACAACAGGCTGGTGGAATCCACTGCTGCAGGATATTTGAGTTTGCTGTGCCTTTAAATGGTGGCTGCACTGAAGGTTTGTGTTTTTAAGCAGTAACTCCAGGCCAGTGGGTTGAAAGGTTGCTGAAGCTCATTTAGGCAAGGTTAACATTGGAAAACATTTTTTAACAACACAGATAGGAACAGAATGTCCATGGGGGATGTGGGATGTCCCTCTCTGCAAGAAAAGCCCCAATAAAGAGGTGACAGCACAGCTTTGGATGCCCCTCAGCCTGCCAGGAGCAGGGGGAGGCTTAAGTGATTCCTCAGGACTCTTCTCTGTTATAATTTCTGGCAGCATGGAAGCCAATTTTTAACATCTTTAATTTAAAAAAAGGACATTGGATGGCATTGTTGAATAGCACAGGTTAAAAGGGACCTCTAGAGGTGTCTGGTTCAGCCTCCAGCTCAAAGCAGGGGCACCATCAAAGGTGGGTCATACCTCCTCCACAGGAGTCCAAAAGACTTCTCATGGAGAGTTTGCATCACCTGTGCGGGCTCCAGTGCTGGTGCTTGGCCAAATTGTGACATTTTTGTCCTTATTTCCAGCTGAAACTGGAAATCTCAACCAGTGGCTCCAGCTTGGCCTCTCTGCTTCTCTGGGGACAGCCCTGCCTTTTCTGTCACCTGCTGGAGCTGGTGCCTACAAAGAAAATACTTCCCCTTGCAGGCTGCCAGCCTGAGCAGACCCAGGACTGTGGTGTTTCCTTCCCAGGTCACACCCCCAGCTCACCAATGGGTTATTTCTTCTGGCACCCCAGGGGCAAAGGGGATCCCAAAAATCCAGATCCTGTGTTTACAGCAGCCTCCATCCCTCTCTGCCTCCAGTTGCTAAGCGATATCTCTGCTCTCCAAAGTCACTGACACAGACCCTTGGCTGCTGCATTTCACTATTCAATTTGCAATTTAAATTCCCTGACAGGCAGAAGCAACCAAGCTGTTCACTTAAGATTGCAAGAAGTTATATTGAAATCCAGGAAATCGCCAGTGCCTCGAGCTCTTCATAAATTTCACTTTGATAATAATAAAGACAGAGGTTGGAAGAGGGGAGGAGAGAGATAGGTGCTCATGTGTGGGACAAAGGATGGAGCAGAGACACTGGGGTGCAATCACAGGGTGGAGTTTTCCCTTTATTTGTGTTGGTTGTTCCACGTTCTGACCTCTCAGACCTTGTGCTTCTGCTTGGGCTGGTTAAATACCTTTCAGTGAAGTTAAACAGTCACTTTTATCTCTTTTTCAATCCTCCTTTTCTTTATTAGCATTTCCTAGAGATGGATGTAAGTTCCCTTTGCACACCTTTTCCTTTCCTAAAACACCCACAGAGGGATTGTGACATGAGGGACAAAAGGGAAGGGTCCCTCATCCCAGGCAGGAGGGTCAGGTCCTGGATATCCACTGCCTGTGGTCCTCCTGGCTGTCCCCAGCTGCTCCCAGGGATGTCCAGACCTGAATTTTGGCCACCCACAGGGGATGCTGTATTTTGGTTTCGGTCACCTGTGTCCTCCCTGCACATGCGGGATTTGTGCTGCATGAGGAGCAGAGTGGCATTGCTAAATCAGACAGAAACAGGCAGGAATTATTTGGGATGGGAAGAGGATCAGGAGCTTCAGTGCTGGGGGAATGGAAGCTGCCCTGGACAGGAGTGGGGTCCTGACACCGGGGGAAGGTCAGGGACCCTCTGGGGCCAGCGCTCCCCGTTTGATTCTCTAAAATAAATAAATGTCTAAATAAAATAAATGCAATAAATGTCTCTAAACAGACATTTCCCCGCGCTGAAAGCCTCCGTGGGCTCGGAGCCGTGGGGTTTTCAGGCCAGCAGAGGGAACCCTGCACCGCAGCCATCCCAAATCCCGCAGCCGCAGGGGATGGGGAGCAGCAGGGCTGGGGGCACTGGGGGCTCGCAGCTCCCCAAAATGGGGCTGATCCTTCTCTTTCTGTCCAGATTGAAGGAATTCCACTTTATAAACGGGAGCAGCTCCACAGATCCCTTAAAATCCTTTGTGGATATCAATTCCCCTTGGGTAAGGCAGGGCAGGGATCAACCTCTGCCTCATCTGCAGGACAACTGCCAGCCCCCCTGCCCAGCTGTGGGGCAGACAGGGGCAGGGACCTTCCCTAAAAGCCTTCAGCAGCAAAAACCAGGCAGCCAAATCCCCTTCCTCAGTGTGAGGCTCCGGGTGAGGGGGTTTGGTGCAAGGATTCTCCCTGTAGGGACAGGAGTGTGACACAGGTGACATTTGACACCACCACAGCCGACGGTGTGCAAGAGGCTGGTGTGGGCATCGTTCTTTTTTTACCTTTTCCTCCTTCACTCTGTGTTTCTCCTGTGTTCTTTGTCTGACAAAGGACAGAGTTTGGCCAGCCAGGTCACTACAAGGAGCTCTCAGAAGTTTCTCACTGAGATTTGTCCCCTTGGCAGAGGCCACCAGGTGCCCTCGGGGGAAGGAGACAGCTCTGGAAGGGCTTGCTGGAGCTTTTGTCCCATTCCTAACTGCAATGCTCTTCACCTCCAGCTTCCCAGAGAGCCCCCATCTGGGAAACTTTCCCCATAGTCTCCACCTACATTCCCAGAGGATCCCTGTGACAAAAAGGGGCAGCCCTGGAGTTGCTGCTTTATACCCACGGGCACTGCACCAGAGGGAGTGTTTGTGATGCATTTTAGGAGACAACCTTCCTTTTATTTTTGCCTAGGACTGGGTGATGTCAAGCCACAGACTGACTCTGAGGAGCAGCCAACAGCTCAGGCTCTTGAATCCTTGGTTTGAAGAGCTCCAGTGGGCATCTCTGGATTTTTCCATCCTGAACACTCTGTGTCAGTGAGTCACTCCAGCACCCCCAGGCCTAGGTTAAATACAAGGCAAGGTTAAACTGAGAACAGCAGGATGGTCAACAACCTGAATTTTCCATTCTTGACTGCAATGTTTGAATAAGGAAAGCTCCAAAAATAAAATCAAAAAGTGCTTGGTCAAAGGATGCTCATTTCTGCTTTGTCTTCCTGCACTTTCTTGGGATTAAAACTGTTTTGCTTTCAAAAGCGTGCTCAGAATGAAGGTTTTGTGTTGTAGGTAGCTGGGCCGAGCTCTTCTCCCTCCTTCCCACAGCTCAGGGAATGTGCCTTGGTGAATTCCCACCTGCTCCTGCAGCACCCACATTTTCCCACTGCTCTGCTTTTATCTTTTGTGCTGCTCCTTTTTCACAGACCAGAAATGCTGGATAAGTCCAGTGCTTGGGTGTGTTCAAGCTCTTCAAGGAAGGTGGCTCTGACCCCCTGTCCCAGAGCCCTGAGCAGTTCAGGTGCTCTTTAGCTCCCAGCACATCCTCCTCCTGTCCTGTGTGACCCCATGTGCCACCAGCCAGGTGATGCCCAGGCCCTGTCTGCCCTACAGAAGGGCAAGGAAAGGGAATGGGTTTCATTCTTCCCTTTCCAGAGAGGTTCAGTGGGAAGGGTGACAGCAGTGCCTGGTGGTTTTCAGCCAGGCCAAACCACCTGGGACTTTTCAGCCCTTTGTTCTTCAAGTCTGGTGTTGTTTTTGCTCCTTTCCCGTCCTTTTTGGGATTTGTCACTCCTGAGGTCACTGCCAAGGGCAGGGGACACAGAACACAGCTGCCCAGCCCAGCCAGAGGTAGGGTTGTGTCCCAAAGCCAGGAACATCAGCAGTTTCACAGGGAGATTCCTCAGGAATATTCTGGGCAGGTTTATGAGAGTTAAAGGAATTTGGGTGGAATTCTGGGTCCTCAGTGCTGAGCACTGATGGAAGTTGGTGGCCAGGTCTTGTCACAGACAAGAGAAATGACAAGTGCCCATCTGTGGTATTTTCTGGGGCCCCCGTCGTTGGAAGGGGATGATGAATCTGACTCCATGCTCTCAGAAGGCTAATTTATTATTTTATGATCTATATTATATTAAAGAATGCTCTACTAAACTATACTAAAGAATACAGAAAGGATACAGACAGAAGGCTACAAAGATAATAATGAAAACTCCTGACTCATTCCAGAACCCCGACACAGCTTGGCCCTGATTGGTCATTAATTAAAAACAATTCACACGAAACCAATGAAACAATCACCTGTTGGATAAACAATCCCCAACCACATTCCAAAGCAGCAAAACACAGGAGAAGCAAATGAGATAATATTGTTTTCCTTTTTCTCTGAGGCTTCTCAGCTTCCCAGGAGAGAAATCCTGGGCAAGGGGATTTTTCAGAAAATATGACAGTGACACCCACCTAACTCTTGGAAGGACAGGGACTGCTGGGGGACACAACTCACCCTCTGCCCCACATTTCCTCCCCATTATTCTTTCTCTGCTCTTGTTGTACATTTCTGGATAAATTTTGAGCCTGGATTTATTTATTTTTCTCAAGCACCTGAAGCAAACAGGATGCCACATCCCTTCAGCTCAGCCACGAGCAACCCCATTCAGATGCTCCCTCTTCTGGGCCATCAAAAACACTATTTCGGGTGTTTAGGAACCCCAAGAGATTGTTGCTCTCTTTTCAGCCAGAGAAAACCTTGCCAAAATCAGATTTTTTCCCCAGTGTGTCTGGTATAGACCAGCTGCCATGCTCCCCTTGTCTTTAACCTCACCTCACCTGTGTGCAGGATGGAACAGGCTGGATTTGAGGCAGCACCTGGGGAAGGGCTGGCCTGGCATCCTCCCCTGCCTTTGGGATTGTCACAGCAGCCTTGTTGGACTCATCCCTCTGTTCCTGCAGAAACAAGCAGGCCCCTGAGCTGCAGCGAATTGATTCTCCGTGCTGTAACTGAATTACAAGCCTGAAATGCTCCCTCTCTCTCCCCCTTTCATCCTCTCCCTTCTGTTCCTGCCTCACAGACAGGAGGGGTTCTCCTCCCAGTGAATGCAGGGATGGACAGAAGCGCTGGGCTGTGACCCATCACTGCCTGACCCTGAGGGACAGCTCCACTTTTGTCCTCTGGAAAGGAAATTCAGCACGTGTTGGTGGGGAAAGTCAGACAAAGAGGCAGAGCAAGGACATGGATGTGGAAGGAGATCCTTCAGCCTTCAGGAGGAAGTTACCAAACCCTTTTCTCTGTCCCTATGAGCTGCAGAAACATCCCCAGGCTTCCATGTGGGAACATCTCAGAGGAAAAGGTGATTTAGGGGATGAGACTCAAGTTTTTCTGTCCTGAAGTGGGGAGGGAGATAAGGACCTGTCACAGACATCTTTCATGGAAAATCCTTTCCTTAGGATTTCTCCTCCCGAGAAACTGAAAGGCCTCAGGAACAAAATGCAAACAATGATTATCTGCTGCTGTGGAATGCAACAGGTGGGTCTGGGATTGGCCCATGTTGGTTGTTTCTAATTAATGGCCAATCACGGTCAGCTGGCTCGGACAAAGTTGGAGACAGCTGCCTTTGTTATTATTCTTAGCTTAGCTAGCCTTCTGATGAAACCTTTTCTTCTATTCTTTTAGTATAGTTTTAATATAATATATATCATAAAATAATAAATCAGCCTTCTGAAACATGGAGTCAGATCCTCGTGTCATCCCTCATCCTCAGACCCCTGTGAACACTGTCAAAAGAACCTGCTCTCCCAGAGGTTTCTTTGGTTTGACCACAAACTCCCCGAAAAAATCACTTCCTTATCAACCTAGGACACTTGTGCATCTCAGAGCCATGAGCACTGACCACGTGGAGTGACCAAAATGAATTTTACCCCCAGGACAAAGGATGTAGGATGTGGGGTCTGCACTTCTCTGGCACCACACACTGGCCATGATGCTCCTTTTGATGATGCTCTGTGCCCATGCCCAAGTTTTGGCAAGTTGATTAATTCCTGGAAATTGTCAGTGCTAGGTTGGCCTTGTTGATGATCCAAGGGGAAGGTGCTTTTCCCTCTTGCACCCTTCGTGGTGTTTGGAAAGACACCAGTCTCCAACTCGGGGAATGAGAGAAATAAAGAAAATCTGAGTGTCCTCCTGTGGAAAAATATCCTGAGTTCAGGGCAGGTTTGTCCTGTGCCTGGGGTCACTGGGGGAGCACAGAAAACTGACAATCCCCCTTTCAAAAACTGGTTTATGGCTCCCAGAGGAAAGGGAGGAGAATTCCTGAGTGCCCAGAGCGGGGGCAGAGGAGCTGTGAGTGCAGCCTGGATGCAGGCCTGCTCTGTGGCTCTGATCCGCTCTAAGGCTGTCATCAAATTCCCTCTGTAATCAGCACAGAGAAATCAGAGCTGCGTCAGGGTGATTCCAGCCCACTTATCTCACACACCTCTCTCAGGAGGCTGAAATTTCCCTATCTCCTTCCAGAGTGTGGAGATGGGGGCCAGGCCAAGGCCTTGGGAAAGGAGCTGAACTTGCAGGCAGGAGGAGATCCCAGGAATGCATCCAAGGCCAGGAGCTCTGCTCCAGATCCTGCAGGCTCCAGAGCAGGCTCAGGGCTTTGGGGACCCACTGGAGTCCCAGCACACACTCAGGGGCAAGCCCAGAATTTTAAACGCAAGGGACAATCGTGGCAATGAATCTCCAAGGATGCACCAGCCAGCTTGCTTCTAAGTTTGTTATCAAAGCCTCAGGAACTTGTCAAGGCTGTTGGATCATAAATTGTGCTAAATTAAGAAAGAAGAGGCTGAGAAACCGAATACCAGGACAGCAAAAATTGAATAACAGAGGGTTGTGAAACACCTGCACTGTAACCAGTCATGTACTTGAGAAATGCAGGCAGAAAACGAAGGAACAAGACAAAGGCACCAATCAAGAAGTGTGTGCTTATTAGTTTGGAGAATCCATAAATATGTGTAATATAAACAATAAATGTCTTCTGCTTGATCATATTGGTCAGCTGGTCAGGAGTCCTGGATTTCCTGCAGTAGACAATCCCCACTTTGCTGCCACTGTTCACCTCTGCCTGCTTCCAGAAGGTTCCATGCAGCCAGGAACCCTCAGTATCCACCACATCAGCCTGTTCTGGAAGCACAGAGCTCCCTCTTCCTTCTTTCCACCTGATTTTTCCACTTTCTTCCCTTCTCACACATCCACTTGAACCCACACCCAGAACCCCCTATTTTTCCTTCCTATTTTTCCTTCCTATTTTTCCTTCCTATTTTTTATTTAACCCCTATTTTCCTCCCTATTTTTCCTTCCCCACACCCAACTTCCAATTCCACTGTTGAAGTATAGAACTTCCTTTCCACCTGATTTTTCCAACCTCTTCCCTTCTCACACATCCACTCATCTCCACAGCCAAAATCCCTATTTTTCCTTCCTGTCTTTCCTTCCTATTTTTCCTACTTAACCTATTTCCTATTTAGCCCCTATTTTTCCTTCCCCAAACACAACTTCCAATTCCCCTGTAGAACTACAGAGCCCCTTTTTCCTACTTCCCACCTGATTTTTCAATTTTCTTCCCTTCTCAAACATCTACTTGTATCCACACCCAGAAACCTTGTTTTCCTTCCTATTTTCCTTCCCATTTTTCCTGTTTAACCTATTTCCTATTTAACCCCTATTTTTTCTTCCTATCTTTTCTTCCTATTTTTCCTATTTAACCTATTTCCTATTTGACCTCTATTTTTCCTTCCTATTTTTCCTTCCCCACACACAACTTCCAATTCCCCTGTAGAAGTACAGAGCCCCCTTTTCCTTCCTTCCACCTGATTGCAGCTTCGTCCTTTCTCACAGATCCACTTGTATCCACAGCCAGAAACACCTGGTTTTCCTTCCCATTTTTCCTATTTAACCTATTTCCTATTTAACCCCTATTTTTCCTTCCCCCTACACAACTTCCAATCTCCCTGTGGAAGTACAGAGCTTTCTTTTCCTTCTTCCCACCTGATTTTTCCACTTTCCTCCCTTCTCAAATATCTACTTGCATCCACAGCCAGAAACCCCTGTTTTTCCTTCCCGTTTTTCCTATTTAACCTATTTCCTATTTAACCCATTTCCTATTTAACCCCTATTTTTTCTTTCCCCCTACACAACTTCCAATCCCCCTGTGGAAGTACAGAGCTTTCTTTTCCTTCTTCCCACCTGATTTTTCCACTTTCCTCCCTTCTCACATATCTACTTGTATCCACAGCCAGAAACCCCTGTTTTTCCTTCCTTTTTTTCCTATTTAACCCCTATTTTTTCCTTCCTATTTTTCCTTCCCCCCTCCCCCAACTTCCAATTCTCCTGTACAAGTACAGAGCTCCTTCTTCCTTCTTCCCATCTGATTTTTCCAGCCTCTCCCCTTCTCACACATCCACTCGTATCCACAGCCAGAATCTGCTATTTTTCCTTCCTATTTTCCTAATTAACCTATTTCCTATTTTTCCTTCCTATTTTTCCTATTTAACCTATCTCCTATTTAACCCCTATTTTTCCTTCCCTAAACACAACTTCCAATACCACTCTGGAAGTACAGAACTTCCTTTTCCTTCTTTCCACCTGATTTTTCCGACCTCTTGCCTTCTCACACATGCACTTATATCCACACCCAGAAATCCCTCTTTTTCCTTCATATTTTTCCTATTTAACCTATTTCCTATTTTTCCTTCCCCAAACACAACTTCCAATTCCCCTGTAGAAGTACAGAGCTCCCTTTTCCTTCTTTCCACCTGATTTTTTTTTACTTTTTTCCCTTCTCAAACATCTCCTTGTATCCACAGCCAGAAATCCCTGTTTTTCCATCCCCAAACACAACTTCAAATTCCCCTGTGGAAGTACAGAGCTCCCTTTTCCCTGTTCCCACCTGATTTTTCCAGCCTCTTCCCTTCTCAAGCATCTACTTGTGTCCACAGCCAGAAACTCATGTTTTTCCTTCTTATTTTTCTTCTTGTTTTTCCTATTTAACCTATTTCCAATTTAACCCCTGTTTTTCCTTCCCCAAACACAATTCCCAATTCACCTGTAGAACTACAGAGCTCCCTCTTCCCTCTTTCCACCTGATTTTTCCGACCTCTTCCCTTCTCACACATCCACTCATATTCACAGCTGGAAACTCCTATTTTTCCTTTTTATTTTTCCTTCCTGTTTTCCCTATTTCCTATTTAACCTTTATTTTCCTCCCTAGTTTTCCTTCCCCACATACAACTTCTAATTCCCCGGTGGAAGTACAGAACTCCCTTTTCCTTCTTCCCACATGATTTTTCCAACCTCTTCCCTTTTTATACATCCATTCATCTTTACACCCAGAAATGCCTGTTTTTCTCTCCTCACACCCAACTCCCAATTCCCCCGTGGAAGCACAGAGCTTCCTTTTCCTTCTTCCCACGTGATTTTTCCACTTTCTTCCCTTCTCACTCATCCACTCATACCCACACACAGAAATCCCTGGTTTTCTCTGCGCACAACTCCCAGATGTGTGGAATTTGTGTTTTTCTCTGCACACACCTTCCAATCTCCCAGCCCAGCGAGGTTTCATCTCCAATGGGTGAGACAGAGCTGTCCAAAGGAGATGAGGAGCAGCCTTGCCCTGCCCTCCATGCCCGAGGGGATGCCAGCGCTCCCAACTCGGCTCCTGCGCGCCGGTGATAAATGAGATCCACCCCAAATAAAAAAATACAACCCAGAGGGGAGCAAAATCCCCAGGTTATTCCTGTATTACTCAGTCATCTCAAGGAGAGAGCAGCTATCTGCTGGCAGCTGGCTGAATCATCAGCTACTAATGCTGCCTGGAATGAATACAGATGCTTCGGAATTGCCTCATGCGAGCTCCACAATAAAGGCAGCGAGAGCAGCTTTGCCATCTCCAGAATGGTGGCTGACAAATTCAATCAACAAACCTGCTCTGAAAGCACTCCTGGCAAAATATGAAAAGGGAATTACAGGCTCTGCAAGCCCCAGAGCCCGTTGTCTTTGTGGCTTTGTTGGGGAAAAGGGCTGGCAGTGCCCTGACTGCTCTGAGCGTTTAACACCTCCTAATTCATCACAGCCACTTGCTCTTGGGGTGATTTATTTCATTTATTTCCTTGCTCCCATTATTCCCAGAGCCTCCCTATCACGGGAGTGTGCCTGTGTAGGGGCAACAGCCCTCTCCATCATATCTAATGGCAAGAGTCTGTCACCAGGGGCCTGGAGGGATGGGAGCAATGGGAAGGCACGTTGGGATGGATGGACCACCAGGAGCATTCATCTCAGCTGTGTGCAGGAGTCAGGGAGCCTGGCCTGCAGGGCTGACATTTAGGGATGGGATTTCTGAGGGGCTCACACAGAACCCCACATCCACGGCCCAGTTTGCCCCAGCAGAGGCTGCTGGGTGTGTTCAAGGACAGCTGTGCCCTCAGGGCTGGGCAGTGCCACTGCAGCCCCTGGCATGAAGGTGTTTCCAGACCATCTATTTTCCCTGCTCCATGCCCAGGGAAACAGGACCTGGCTGCTGCTCAGCCTGCAGTGGCTGAGGTTTAATTGATGGATGGCTCTAGACTGAGCCACAAATTAATGGCTGCAACACCTACTCATTTTAAATCCTTCTCCTCAAGCTTATGCTCACCAGGTTTCCATCGCAGGGGAGTCCATGTGCAAGGGAGATCAGTAACCTGCAAGGAAAACATTCATGATTAACTTCTCCCCAGTATCTGCTCTCTGTGCACCCTTCCTTTCACACACTCCCTGTTCATCCCAGCCCCACATGTCAGCAGGCTCTGCCTTCCCTCAGCTCCTCAGGGTGCTGGGGACAAGCTCTGCTGAAGGACCAGGACTCTCCAGCCTTGCTTTGCCACCCTCTGGGTGCAGACCCTCTCTGGGCAGGGCTGGCAGGTGGAAGGAAGCCTCCAGCTCCATGAGCTGCTCCAAAACTGCTTGGGCTGGCGGCTTGTGGCAGCCACCAGGGATGTCCTGGCTGGCCAGAGATCTGTTTGAAGCTGGAGCTGAGGTGTGTTTGCCCCCAACAGGAGAACAAGCAGGACCTGGGTTCTGGAGTGAGGGAGCCCAGGACAGAGCACAGAGCAGGAGAGCTTTGGGTGCTTGTCTTCAGCTGCAGGAGGAGGAGGAGGAGGAGGGCAGTAGAGAGAGGAAGGTCTGGCAGCAGGAGGGAGGGAGAGATTCCTCCTCTGCAAGGCTGGGGAAGGGGCCTCAAGCATCAGGTTGCCTGGCAATGGCTTCGAGGGTCCATCAATTGCTCTGAGCTGCTCACACTGGAAACTGGCTCCCAACAAAAGCCTTTCTCTGGTCTTTTAAAGGTGGGGAGATGCAGTGAAACCATCATATTTTCTGAAAAATCCCTTCACCAGGATTTCTTCTCCTGGAAAGCTGAGAAGCCTCAGAGAAAAAGGAAAACAATATTATGTCATTTGCTTCTCCTGTGTTTTGCTGCTTTGGAATGTGGTTGGAGATTGTTTATCCAACAGGTGAATTTTATTGTTTATTCTTTTTAGTCTTTAAATAATAAAGAATTTTTAATTTAATTCTTAAATTAATTTAATTCTTAAATTTAATTTAATTCTTAATTCTTACATTTAATTTAATTCTTTAAACAATAAAGAATTTTATTCTTTATTCTTTTTATTTAAAGAATAAAGCAGATGAATTGTTTTCATTTAATGACCAATCACAGTCCAGCTGTGTGGGGACTCAGGCAGTCACGAGTTTCTAATTAGTATCTTGTTAAGCCTTCTGTTTGTAGCCTTTCTCTATAGTTTTAGTAATATAATATAATATAATATAATATAATATAATATAATATAATATAATATAATATAATATAATATAATATAATATAATATAATATAATATAATATAATATAATATAATATAATATAATATAATATAATATAATATAATATAATATAATATAATATAATATAATATAATATAATATAATAATATCAGCCTTCTAAGAACATGGAGTCAGATTCTCAATTCCTCTTTGTCCTGGGGACCCAGAAAATACCACAATGCAGCACTTGGCAACAGGATGCTGCCTCTCCCTCTGCGCAAAACTGTACTTGGGATGCTCCAGAGTGTTCCAGGTTCAGCCAAACACTTGGGCCTCCTCTGGGGTGAGAGGGAGCCAAGAAAAGCCAGGATGAGGGGAATTAGAGAGGAGGGAGGTGTGGTAGGGAAGGAAACACTCCTGATGGCCAGGCTGCATTGGCACCAGGGCTGGGAGGAGCCTGGATTGGGAGAGCTGGTGGGATGAGGCAGCAGATAGGCTGGGATGGCTCTGGGGAAACTGGGATCAGGAAATCACCAGGATTAATTAAGTGACTGGAATTATTAAAATGCTGGGATTGCGGCTGGGCGGTCCAGCTTTGTCTTGCAATTCTCTTTGGACTCAAGAAAAAAAGGAAACCACTGTCCCCCTCTTCCTGTCCAAAGCCCTGCCTTGACAGTAGTGGGGCCAACATTTTCATTTTTCTCAGGTGTCCAGAGCACACAAAGCTGGAATGATCTCCCCATAAATCCTGCCCCACCCAGCAGGGATCAACCTCCAAAGATTCTGTTGTGTCCATCTGGCAGATCCACCTTTCCCTTCTGAGCTCAGTTGTACCATATGATCATCAATTTAGAGCTAATTGCCAGCTAATGAACCCAGTTTTGCTCCCTCCATTTCAATGTCCTTGCGCTGCTGCCTGAACACTCCTGTGCATCCCACTCTGAACCCTCTCCCAGAGCCTTTGCTCTCACCCCTGCTCCAGCCTGGCATGCAGGAAGGGAAAACATTTGTCCTTTTAAAGGTGCAAAGTGAAGGAACAACTGCTGGTTTTCATGCAGACAGGCATCCAGGGGTTTCCAAACCCTTTTATCTCTGGATACAGGAGAGATTGAAGCACCTTGAATCTTTAGGACAGAATGTTAGGGACCAGCTTGGCACTTGGTTTGAATTCCTGCCTCTGTCACTCTGTTATGTCCCTGAATCAGTGTAGGTTTGGATCTTGGAGAAATGGTTTAGTGGTGGACTTGGCAGTGCTGGGTTAATGGTTGGACTTGATGATCTCAGAGATCTTTTCCAACCTTAATGGTTAAAAAAAAAAAGAGGAAAGTCTGTCCCTTGCTTTCCTAGCTGCAAAAAGGGCTCCCACTCCCCCTGTGTAGGGTTGTGTGGCTTGTTAAACACCCCTCAGACACTCTGGATTTGTGACATCCCCTGAGCTGCATGATCACACCAGAATAGTGACTGGAATAAGGAGAAAACCACCCAAATGAAACACTCCTTCACTGAGGTTTGTCAGAACAGACAAAGCACTACCAACATTCCCAACTTATTTTCAAAATCCTGTAGGATTTGGGGGAAGTATTTTTTGGTGGGGGGCAGGCAGGGAAGGCATAGTAAAATCAGGATGTCCCTGATGAAGGAATGATTGGCATCTGACTCCATTGTTCAGAAGGCTGAACAATTGCTTTATTAAACTATATTATATTACATTATACTCCACTATATTAAAGAGATACTACACTATACTAAATTACATACTAAAGAAAACTCATGACTGCCTCCCAACAGTCAGGACACAGCTTTGAGTGATTGGCCAAGGAAACAAAACAATCCTCAGCAGAATCCAATTGACAAACAATCAGGTAAACAATCTTCCTAACAATTCCACATGTGAAAAACAACAGGAGAAGAGAATAGAGATAAGAATTGTTTTCTCTTTCTCTGAGGTTCCTTCCTTGCTGCAATTCCTAGGAAATATCTTTGGGAAGTTGTGCCTGCCTGCTCTCTATGGAGAGAGTTGTGGCTACAGGGAGGAATAGATCTTTGTGTCCCTCACAAAATGCCTGAATTTAAGTTGGTTTGCTGTTTTAAGGCCTTGCCTCCCCATGGCTTTAAATGGCAGAATCCAGCCTGAGCAGTGCCAGAAGGAGCAGCAGGATGCTGGGAAGCTGAGGGGGCAAATCAGGGCTTTGAAGGGGCACTGATGGGGGTGCAGGGCAGAGCTGGTTTGTGTTCCTGAGGAAGGGGTTAACTCTGCTGGGGTACACCTGCCTTGGGATGGGCTTGGGAAGCCTCTGGGGACTTCAGCAAGGACCGATCAGCTGGGAGGGGATGGGGCTGTGCCTCTGCCCCTGCGTGCTCCCTGAGCCCTCCTGATTCCTTCCAGAGGTAAGGAATGCATCCTCTGCAGGCTGAGGGAGCTCATTGCCAGGGCCAGCCTCACAGAAAGGTTCAGCTGTCGGTGATGCCTTGAGGAGGCTGAGCTAGAGCAGAGGCTGGGCAGAGTTCCAGAATAAAGCAGGGATTTATGGAAAGGATCTCCTCCATGGACCCACCTTGGGCAGCACCAGAGCCCAGCCAGGGCTGCACCCAAGATGAACCAAAATGGCCCCAAAATGCACGAGCGCTCCCGGGGTCTCTCCCTGGGATCAGCTCTGCTCCATTTGCACCTTGCAGTTCATTGTCCCATCCCAGCTTTAGCCCAGGCAGTCCCACCCTGCTTGTTTTCCTCTCTGCAGCCCACGGGGTTTGTGCTCCTGGGCTGAGATTTGGGCCATTTGTCCTTGGTGCCCAGCTGGAGCAGGAATTGTTCTGTCTCCCTGCTCTGTGCACAGAGCTCACCATCCCATAATATGGAGCCCAGACCCACACATGAAAGCAGCACAGAATGTGAAAAATAGAAAAGCTAAACCTGAGGCATCATTGGGAAAAGGTGAAACAACACCCACAGCATCCAAATGCAAGGAGAAAGAAGGGCAGGATGAGACCTTCACCTGTGCTGCTGCAGAAGGATGTGGCCTCCAAAGAGCTCTCACCTCTGTCATGGAGCCCTTGGTGTGAGATCCAAAAATCCCAGCCTGAGCTTGGCCCCAGTGAAGGGTGGGGGGTGAAAGCCCCTCAGTGTGACAGTCCCTGGTGCAGGTTTTTGTACATAGAGGGATGAGGTTGGGTTGAAAATAAACGGCAGACATTTGAAGTGGCAAAAAAGTGCTGGAAGGGAAGAAGCAAGAGAGGGGCAGGAGAGTGAGATACCAGAAAATCCTCCTGAGCTGCCTTTCACACCAGCCCGGCTTCAGGCCAGTACATTTGCAGCCCATGAGGGCTGATGTCACCTTTGCCACTCTCCTGGGTAGCCTGAGTGTCTGCAGTGACACTAAAAATGATGCTTTGGATCCTGCCTGGGATTGTTGTCCAACAGGGCACACCAAAGAACCTTCATCTCCTGGATCCATGTCAGTGCTCCCATAGATAAATGACTGGGCAAATTTATGGGCAGAAAAACCCAGCCAGGGCTGGTAAACATAAAAACTCAAAAAGCATTCATGATGTGTGGCTCACTGGGAGCAAAATCACACTTATGTGGGGTTTTTTTAGATAATCTCTTGGCACCTAGTTCTGGTCACTCCTGGCAGCAGGACACTGAGCTGGAATGATCTGCTGGATCTGCTCTGGCTGTTCTTATCCTTTAACTCCTATCAGCTCTGTAACTGATCCCTTATCTATGTGAGCCGTGGAGTATGGGATCTGCAGCTTCCCTGAATTCCCATGGGATTCTGAGGGGTGGGATTGGTCTCAGTCTCCAGCAGCACAAGGAGAGCTTTGGGATGGAGCTGTGTTGGTGAGGTTTGCAGAAGCAGTGCACCTGGATAAGCAGAAGAACCAGGAATGGAAGAGAATCCAGACCAAAGACCATCATGGTGATGTCACCAAAACTGCAGGACAAACAAAACCTCTCCAACAGCATTTTTTTAGTGTTCCAGAATTAAGGCATTGCTTTATCCTGGCCAGGATGTGCAATAGAAATAATTTCATCCACACATTGCCCAGATGGTCCTTTATTAGATTTTTCACATACTTATCCACACAAACCAATTCTTCGTTTCAATGTTCATTGGTCCCAAATGACCCGATTCTTAGTTAAAAAATTTTAGAAGTTGCATCATTTCCAACAGCGATGCTCAGCATTATCCAGGGAGGGGATGGAGGAAAACAACTCAAATTTCCATGTTGGTGATGTGCAAGACAAGGAGTCTTACAAGAGGAAGGGAACTTAAATCTGCTTCCATCTCCAAAGACATCATGAATCCACAACTCAAAGGAATAAACACATCTAGGTGGTTTCCATGGAGCTTTGTGCCTGGATAGGCAGAGGTAACAAGAATGGAAGAGAATCCAGAGCAAAGACCATTGTGGTGATGTCACCAAAACTGCAGGACAAACAAAACCTCTCCAACAGCGTTTTTTTAGTGTTCCAGAATTAAGGCATTGCTTTATCCTGGCCAGGATATGCAATAGAAATAATTTCATCCACACATTGCTCAGATGATCCTTTATTAGATTTTTCACACTCTTATCCACACAAAACCCAAACCAATTCTTCGTTTCAATGTTCATTGGTCCCACATGACCCAATTCTTAGTTAGTTAAAAAATTTTAGAAGTTGTATCATTTCCAACAGCGATGCTCAGCATTATCCAGGGAGGGATGGAGGAAAACAACTCAAATTTCCATGTTGGTGATGTGCAAGACAAGGAGTCTTACAAGAGGAAGGGAACTTAAATCTGCTTCCATCTCCAAAGACATCATGAATCCACAACTCAAAGGAATAACCACATAAAGGTGGGACTACCCTGAGCTACTGTTGGAAATTACACAATTCCTACAGTTTTAAAGTGACTTTGGTCTGGGGTTTTTGCTCATCTTTGCCCAGGGGGAGAGGAGTTGAAGTTTCTTTTCAAAGGACTGTTCCACCGCTTGAGGCCCAATGAGCTTAACATTTCAACAGGCTGGGAGCAGCACAAAAGATACCCACAAGATAACAACCATTAATGGACATCAACTCCAAATATCACCCTGGCATGGTGCAAGACTCCTGGCCAGGGAAATGAGAGACAAGAGAGTGAGGACCTCATTAACATTGCAGGTGAAAGGATCAATAACCAATAGGAAATCAAATACTAAAAATTGTGCAACTTTGGACCAGTGAACATCGAACCAATGAATTTCTCTGGATTTTGACTGTATAAAGTTTGTGGAAAATCTAATGAAGATCACGTGGGATGGAATGATTTTCTCTTCACAACCCAGGCAATGTGTGGATGAAATGAGTCCTGCTGCACATCCTGGCCAGAACAAAGTAAAGCCTTAATTCTCTAACACTAAAAATGTTGGAGAGATTTTGTTTTTCCCGCAGTTTCGGTAAAACATTCCTCTTGTCCCTGAACACCTCACAGCATACCATCATTTCCCCTTCATCCCTTCCAGGGAAAGTCAAACACGTTGGAAAACCACTCTTGGAAGGCTCTGAGCACTGGGCTGGCAGGTTCTGGGGCTCCTCCTCACTGGGAGCATCGATGGGCAGCGAGGCACGAACGATGAGCTGACTTTTTGATGAGCTGATTTTCACTGATTTTCACAGCACCGTGGCCCTGAGGGGGTGTTAATCCACACCTGGGAATGTCAGATCCACTCAGCAAAGCCCTAATGGATTGCTTGATTTTCAGCAGAGGGGGAAAGGAGCAATTCCCTTGTGCCGGCTGGGACAGGCAGGATTTGGTGGTGACAGAGGGACACGTTCAGACACTTTGATATTTGGGATGCTCTGCCTCGTCTCTCCAGGGAGCCAAAGTCTGGCAGGCACTGGCAGCAGGATGTCTGAAATGCCTTCTCCTTGCTCGTCCTTGTAGCTGCAAAGAAATAAGTTCTACCCCCCCACTCCTGAACAGGCAATTCCTTCTGTCTCAGTCTCCCTGAGAATCTTTCTCCACAACTCAAAAATTGAATCACATTCCATGCACAGATATTTATGCACTCTCACATAGGTGTACAAACAGAGAGTAGTAAATACCCTTAAAAAAACTCCAACAAAACAAGCAGTTTGCAAATGAGTCTGAATTCACATTGAATTTAATGAGTAATTTAGAACGAGGAGATGAAAGGGGAATTCCAGGAAAATAATAATAAAAAACCCCTTGTGCTTGGACAATTTCAAGAAAAATGTTTCAGGTGTTTCAAAGGAAGATTTTAATTCAAAGAACTGACACAATTTTCGACAAGGAAAAGGACCAAAACTGAAAACAGGAATAGGGAGAGAAATTATTTTTCCCTGTTGACTGAATTGTTTTGCTTTTAAAACACCAATTCAAACAAAACTGCTTGGTTTCAGGTCAGCGAGTCACAAACATGACTTCTTCAGATTTTGTAGGTTTATTTCCCTTTAAAATAATTATTCTGGGTCAAAAGCAATGAACTTGGCCTTCACACTTGTGGGTTCTTTTTCAGCTTTGATGTAAAGTAAACCTATTTCTGGCCATTTCCAAAGTCAACAGAAGAGGTATTTCTCTAGTTTGTCCTAAATTTTTTCTTATTTCCAGTAATGGGGTACTAAGCATCTCACCACACTGGTGGTAGGGAATCCTTCCCAACCCTTGTGGGATGAGTCTTGGATCACTCTGCTGACACCACACCTCCATGGATGGGATATCTCCATATGAGCATGGTCTGATGTCCCATATAATGGAGGTGATGACCCCAGGAGTGTCACTGGATCCTGGGAAAGGTGTTCTGCTGCCTTCTGGATTTTGGAGGAAAAACAGAGGACAACAAATAGGCCAGTCTGGAAGTTGGGCACCAAGCTTGAAACTGAATTTGGATTCATTTTGGTTGAGGTTGTAGCTGGGTCTCACTGACAAACAAACCCCATTATTTTTCATGTGTCCTCCTGACATACTCAGGTAATTCCCTGTGAGCCCAGGGATGTGACCTCTCCATGCACCGGCACAAATGAAAAATCACATCCTCCAGAAAAAGATCAGGAGCTGGGCTTTGCTCATCCTTGGGGGCCCCTTCCAACTCAGGATATTCTGGGATTCTGGGATAGATCACTTCCTCTTATCACCATCACCATCACCATCATCATCCCAGCATCTTGGTCTTGAGCTTTTGAGCCTCTCAACTTGTAGCTGTGAGTTTGAAGAACCAAAGAGGAATTTCTCTTGGAAGTTGAGAGCCAACATGAAACATTTCCCCCTCCATTTGCAGCAAACCCCAGCCTCTCTGCTGATGTAAACTGGTCATTCTTAGCAAAGATGTCATTTACTGGTGCTTGAAGGATTAAAAGCTTACAGAGCTGCCTGAATAGGGGAATTTGAAAGGAGAAGTTTTTTGTTAATGAGAATGTTTTTTGCAATTATGATGCTTTTGGTTATGTGGCATTTTAAATCACAGCAGCATTGTTTAAAGGACTTAGGGAGCAGTCAGCAAAGCAAGTTCAGCAGAGCAGGAATATCTGTCAAATTCCTTGCTTGGAGAAATGTCCACCACAAATCCTTTCTGACCCCGTGGTGTTTTAAACTCCTGGCAAGGAAAATGATGTCAGGGAGTTCACTCCCAAACATTATCCTTTTCCACACCTCATTTGTCTCCCTGGCGACTTTTCCATGGCAAATCTTGGGTGTGCACCCTCTTTTACTGAAATCCCCTGATTTACAGCAGATTCCTCCAGCTCAGAAACCCTGTGCAAGGCAAGTGACCCAAATATAAAGGCAAAAAATGAAAAAAAAAAGAAAAAAGCCTTGTGAAACTCTCCCCTTCTCTATTCTGGTGTCTCATCACAGAGAAAAAAAAAAAAAAAAAAAGGGATTGTTTTTCCTTTTTCTTGTGTGGTGTCAGTGGTGCTTCTCTGAATTAAGGTACTTTAGGGCTGCTGAGGATTTGTCTCTTGCTTATTGAATTGAATTCTTCTGACTTCTCATTTCTGAGCCCCTCTTATTATTTGCTGAAAATTTCTGGCGAGCTGGAACTGGCTTCGACAGCATCTGTCAACAGTTCTTGTTTAATTACAGAGAAGGGGGAGAGGGGAGGTCCTGGGAGATTCTGGGGGACACAGGCTCACCAAAATCTGCATGTCAGGAAAAAATAAAGAGAAACAGGACTTAGTGAGCTTGGCATGAAGTTAGGCAGCAGTTATCCTGGCAGAGAGGGTGCCTAAGCGTTGCTGAAAAGCTGTGAAACTGCCAGCATGCATTGCTGGGATCCTGGGGGATAGGAAACATCTCCCTGCAGCCTGGTGTCACACACATCTTGTATGAAAAATCCTTTCCTTAGGACTTTTTCTCCTGAGAAGCTGCGAGGCCTCAGGAACAAAATGTAAACAATGGTTATCTGCTGCTGTGGAATGCAACAGGTGGGTCTGTGATTGGTCTCATGTGGTTGTTTCTAATTAATGGCCAATCACAGTCCAGCTGGCTCATACTCTCTGTTCAAGCCACAAAACTTTGTTATCATTCCTTCTTTTTCTATTCTTAGCCAGCCTTCTGATGAAATCCTTTCTTCTAGTCTTTTAGTATCATTTAATATGATATATATCATAAAATAATCAATCAGCCTTCTGAAACATGGAGTCAGATCCTCATCTCTTCCCTCATCCTAAGACCCCTGTGAACAGGGTCACAGCCTGGGATTGGAGAGAAAGGGGTATTTACAGAGCTGATCCTTAGAGAATTGAGATTCCTCATGCATTGTGTTGGATAAGGTCACTGCCCTTATCTTCAGATGGGATAAAGTCACAGCTGTTGTCCTTCCTGAAACTGAGACCTCATCAAGAAGAAACCTGAGTGTCTTTCACTGGATGCAGGATCTAGGATATTGGGGAATGGTATCTCCAATCAGACTTCACACTCCTACCTTCCCACCCTGCCACTAACCAGGATCTCTCCTCCTGATTTTTAAGCTGTTCCTTCCCCTCAGCAGGACCCACACTCTGGGCCTGTCACCTCCTCCATTCCTGCTCTGTCCCCAGATGTTTTAGCTTTCACATTTTTCACATTCTGTGCTGATTTAGTGTATGGGTCTGAGCTTCACATTATGGGCTGGTGAGCTCCGTGCACAGAGCAGGGAGACAGAACAATTCCTGCTCCAGCTGGGCACCAAGGACAAATGGCCCAAAATCTCAGCCCAGGAGCACAAACCCCACGGGCTGGAGAGAGGAAAACAAGCAGGGTGGGACTGCCTGGGCTAAAGCTGGGATGGGACAATGAACTGCAAGGTGCAAATGGAGCAGAGCTGATCCCAGGGAGAGACCCCGGGAGCGCTCGTGCATTTTGGGACCATTTTGGTTCATCTTGGGTGCAGCCCTGGCTGGGCTCTGGTGCTGCCCAAGGTGCATCCATGGAGGAGATCCTTTCCATAAATCCCTGCTTTATTCTGGAACTCTGCCCAGCCTCTGCCCTAGCTCAGCCTTCTCAAGGCATCACCAGCACATCCTGGGCTGTCTCCTGGGGTGCTCACCATCACCTAGAGCTCCCCAGAGTCCTGGAGGTGTCCTGGGAGCTCCTCCATGGGCACAGCTCAGCTGGTCCAACACCCCTTCCATCCCTGCTGGCTTCCCTGATCCCTGAACATCTCCCTTGGAGTCAGTGCCAATGTCCCACTTGGGACGTTCCCACATCCCTGCAAGAGGAAAATTCACTATTGCCATGGTGAAAGTGGGAAATCCTGGCAGCTCAGATCCTCCCAGACCCAGAGCAGAGAATTCCCACTTCAGACCCTCCAGAAACACACAGCCAGGCACAAAAGTGATTTCTCCTGTGCTGTGGTCTGACCACATGGATAGAAACTGTAAGAAATGAGGCATCTCTGGAAAATGTGGGAGTGTAGGCTGCCTTGTCTCTCCAGCCCAGGAGCTCTCTTGGCCTCACACCTCCCTCTGTGCTTGCACAGCACCTTTCACAGGCTCTGTGTTTGGCACAGTGCTCCCATGCTGCCAAAAATTATTAGTATTAGTATTAGTATTAGTATTATTAATATTATTTAGTTTAGTTTATTATTGTTAATATATATTTATATATATATATTAATTAATATGTACCATCTCACCTAACTCTAGCTAAGTGCCTAAAATTAATTGCTTAGTTGTGTCTGTTGGCAACAAGCAACAGATTAAAGATAACAAACCCAAGCTCAAAAGAGATACCTGTGAAGGACCAGATGATGTTAACTAGTTTTGCCTGCTAGCTGTGGAGGAAATATAGACACCTAGATCATTAATAATAAATAAATATATATAGTAATATTATAATAATAATAATAATAATAATAATAATAATAATAATAATAATAATAATAATAATAATAATAATAATAATAATAATAATGATAATAATAATAATAATAATAATAATAATAATAATAATAATGGGGCTGAGCACATCACCCCACCAGAGCACTGACTGCAGAACCAGCCACGCAGCCAAGAATGAAGATTAAAAGTGGGAAAAAAATCTGGCAGAGAATTACCTAATTTAATACATTTGGACCTCAATAATTATTTCTTTAAAAATAGAATTTGCTGAAGCAACTTCTAGCTTTTAATTCTTTTCTTGTCTTTTTTTTCCCTTTAATCACTGCATAATAAAGTAATTAGTAATTTGTGTCACTTCTGCAATTTTTCCCCTTAGTGTAATCACAAGGGGTGACACATTTTCACAGCACACTTCAAAAATAAAGTATAATGGAGAGAGGCAAAAATCAGAGCTGGTGTTTGAACCCTATCAAAAGTCAGTAAAGCACATCCTGTCTGCTCAAAATGATGATTCCATCACTGCAGACAATTATTAATTAGAGAAACCCAGGGTGGAGGGCCAGGGCAAATACCCTGGGACAGATTCTGGGCTTAAGTGACCCCAAGGATTCCAAGCAGGAGGACAAGAGGCAGGAACTGATGCACAGGAATTTAACCCTGAATATGAGGCTCAGAAGGATCCTGTGAATGCCTGAGAGGGATTTTGTAGGAATTCAGGAAGATCCCACAGCTGTCCCATCCCTGGGAGTGCTCCTGCAGTGTCTGGAGCAAGGTGGAGACATCTGGATTTATCCTTGTCCATAAAATGGATGTGAGAGAGACTCCTGAGCTCTAGAGCAAGGTGGAGACATCTGGATTTATCTTTGTCCATAAAATGGATGTGAGAGAGACTCCTGAGCTCCAGAGCAAGGTGGAGACATCTGGATTTATCCTTGTCCCCAGAAATGGATGTGAGAGAGACTCCTGAGCTCTAGAGCAAGGTGGAGACATCTGGATTTATCCTTGTCCATAAAATGGATGTGAGAGAGACTCCTGAGCTCTAGAGCAAGGTGGAGACATCTGGATTTATCCTTGCCCATAAAATGGATGTGAGAGAGACTCCTGAGCTCTAGAGCAAGGTGGAGACATCTGGATTTATCCCTTGTCCATAAAATGGATGTGAGAGAGACTCCTGAGCTCTAGAGCAAGGTGGAGACATCTGGATTTATCCTTGTCCCCAGAAATGGATGTGAGAGAGACTCCTGAGCACTCAGGAACCAAAATATTGCTGGGACTCCTCTCTCTGAGACTGGCTTGACCAAGGCTGGACCAGCACTGCCAGACTGGGACAGAAAATAATACTGAATTAATTTGGCTCTATTTCTCCAGAAAAGCCCCATCACTCACACACCTTTAGCTGTGGTCTCCACAGGTTTTGGGCTGTTTTTGTCTAGTTTAGAGCTCCCTGAGCCCTCTTAGCCCTCCCAAGGAGGTCAAACCACACACTTGGGCTGAGAACCTCTGCTGGAAGGAGGGACCCTTCCTCCCATCCTGTTATTCCAGTTTGTCCCCACAATGGTCAATGGCCTCCCCTCCCTCTCAGGATTTCATTAGACAGGGAAACCATCCCAACAAGCAGACAAACCCCTGAGGGACGGGTTTTGCTCCTCAGCAACCCAAATTTTCTAAAAATACCAGAGTCAGGAGATCACAGAGGAGCAGCACGCTGCTGCATACATATTAATGCTGCCTTTAATCCCCCTCCATGAATTTTAGGAGCTAAGTGGGAACTTGGATATCCTCAGGCTGAAGGGTTGCTCACTTCTGTCCCTGCCTGCTGACGCTCTGTGCTCCTGCCATTGTCCCCAGTTCCTCCCTGCTGCCAGATGTCCTCAGGTCACCTCCTTGTCCCTTCCCTGGCCTGATTTCCCCCCTAACATCACACAGGAGCCACCACATCTCCCTTTGATCGGAATCTCTCCAGTCAGAGACATCATTTACAGACACAAGTTAAACCTCATCCACTTTTTTCTTGGAAATTAAGTCTATTTTGAAGCCTCTTTTCCCCAACTTTCTGCAGTTCTGGTGTCTCCAGAGGCTGGTTCTGAAGCTCCTGGGTTCAATAAAATCTCTTTCTTCAGTATTTGTGCCATATCTAGTTCAGATCCCTGAAAATTAGTTAAAAATAAACAAACAAAGCCCAGTTCCAAAGCTGCAACCTGAGGTGGCTGCACATATCCATGGCCAAGCCTCAAATCATGCCTGGGAATGGTTCCAGAGCATGGAAACTAAAACTAAAACTAAAACTAAAACTAAAACTAAAACTAACTAAAAATGAAACTAAACTTTAAAAACTAAAACTAAAACTAAAAACTAAAAACTAAAACTAAAACAAACTAAAATTGAAACTAAAATTAAAAAACTAAAACTAAAAAAAAAAAACTAAAACTAAAAAACTAAAACTAAAAAACTAAAACAAAGAAAACCTAAAACTGAAACTGAAATTAAAAAACTAGAACTGAAATTAAAAAACTAAAACTAAAACTAAAAAACTAAAACTAAAAAGCTAAAACAAAGAAAACCTAAAACTGAAACTGAAATTAAAAAACTAGAACTGAAATTAAAAAACTAAAACTAAAACCTCAAACTAAAGAAAAACTACAACTGAAACTAAAATTTAAAAACTGAAACTTAAACTAAAACTAAAAAACTAAACCTAAAACAAAACTAAAAACTAAAACTAAAACCTAAACTAAATCTAAAAACTAAAAAACTAAAACTAAACCTAAAACTAAAACAACCTAAAACGGAAACTAAAATTAAAAAACTAAAACCAAAAAACTAAAACAGCCTAAAACTAAGAAAACCTCAAACTGAAACTGAAATTAAAAAACTAAAACTGAAATTAAAAAACTAAACTAAAACATTAAAACTAAAGAAAACCTAAAACTGAAACTAAAATTAAAAAATCTAAAACTTAATCTAAAACTAAAACTAAAGCTAAAATTAAAAAGCTAAAATTAAAACTAAAGCTAAAACTGAAAACTAAATCTAAGACTAAATTAAAACTAAAACTAAAACAAAAACAAATCTAAAACTAAAATTAAAACTAAAAAACTAAAACTAAGACTAAAAAACTAAAACTAAGACTAAAACTAAAACAAAAACAAATCTAAAACTAAAATTAAAACTAAAAACTAAAACTAAAAAAACTAAAACTAAAAAACTAAAAAAACTAGGACTAAAACTAAAACTAAAACTAAAAAAACATAAAGTAAAACTAAAAAACCTGAAACTAAAGCTTAAACTAAAAATCTGAAACTGAAACTATTTCAGGAGCCTCCTAGCACCAAAACCCTGCAGGAACGTCTCTTCCTATCGCCAGGAACGTCTCTTCCTATCGCCAGGAACATTCCTGCACTGGCGGTTTCCATGCGAAAGGGAAGGTAACGCATCACAGCCAGGCTGCGTTTGGTGGATGGAGATTCAAGGCCGGGTCTATTCCCAGTTTTCCTGGCTGGAATGAATTGAGTTTATTTCCCGCCAGAGCTCGGCATGGGCAGCTCTAGCTCATGGCCCAGGAGGAGATGGGAGCTCCTGGATCCTGATTAATCTGGCCTGTCCCGAGAGCAGCTCTGCCTCACAGAGGTGATTTTTCAGGAATGTGCAGGGTGCGCAGGGCAGAAGCGGCTGCAGGCACCAGCCTTTAATGAAATGTGTGAATCTTCCTTTCCCTTGCTTTCCCTGGACAAGTCACTATGTCTCTGTTTCCCAGCAGAGGAGTGAAGCATTTTTCTTTTTCCACCTCCTCAGAACACAGAAGGATGTGGCACAGAGGCAGGCTGGGTGTCCGACCCTCTGATCCTGCAAACCAAATACGAAATCAAATTTATTTTCATTCCCAGTGGTTTTCATGCGCTGACACAGGGATGTGGCCATGCTCCAAAGCAGGAACACTGATGGTCTCCATCTCTCCAGGCACTCTGCACGCTGCAGGTGCTGTGGGTGGGCTGGTGGGTGGCTGCATTCCCCAAAAACACCTTGATCTCCCTTTGCCTGGTGGATTCAGGAGAGCTGTGACCTCTCCTTGTCCCCACCATGTGACCGTGGTCACAAGGGTTTGCAGGTGAAAGGAGAGATGAGAATGTTGACTCCATGATCAGAAGGCTTGATTTATTATTTTATCATATACATATATTACTTTATAACTAAAAAGAAAGAGAAGGAAAAGTTCTCAGAAGGCTAAGCTAAGAATAGAAAAGAATGAATAACAAAGATCTGTGTCTTGGCAGAGAGCAAGAGCCAGCCCTGCCGTGAGTGGTCAATAAATCCAAACATCCACAGGAGACCAATCACAGACCCACCTGTCTCATTCCACAGCAGCAGATAATCATTGTTTACATTTTGTTCCTGAGGCCTCTCAGCTTCTCAGGAGGGAGAAAAATCCCAAGAAATGATTTCTCACAAAAGATGTCTGCGACACCACCACCCTCCTGGCCACGCTGGGGACACACAGCTCAGGCATGGGTGACAACCACATGTCCTTGACCCTACATGTTGTGGAGAGCAGAAGAATTTCCTGACCATCCCTTCTGCCAGAGCTGAGCACTTCAGGGGCTGCTTTTGGGCTTGAGGTGGGTGCTGCCATTCCTATTCAAATCCCTTAATAATCCAACACAGGAATGCTTGTTCTGGGTGCTGCCATTCCCATTCAAATCCCTTAATAATCCAACATAGGAATGCTTGTTCTGGGTGCTGCCATTCCCATTCAAATCCCTTAATAATCCAACATAGGAATGCTTGTTCTGGGTGCTGCCATTCCCATTCAAATCCCTTAATAATCCAACATAGGAATGCTTGTTCTGGGTGCTGCCATTCCCATTCAAATCCCTTAATAATCCAACATAGGAATGCTTGTTCTGGGTGTCAAAGGTCATTTCAGCCTTGTGGAAAAAGGTATCAAAGGGGGAGAGAGATGGAGGGGCTTGGGGGAGCAGTGGTACATTGAAACTACAGAAAGGTGATTTAATCACATTTTTCCCCATTAGAATTTCTGGATGCAACTGGCTTTGTCCCAAGCCATGAGCTGCCATCACCAGAAAGTTCCTCAGAAGAGCTTGGGTGGATCTGAACAGAGGCAGGTGAACCTGTGGGCTGCAATTTCCAGTTTCTTCTGAGGATAACCCCCATTATCTCCATCTGGAAGGAAATCCCACAGCCAAACCCTTTCTGTGTTGTCCCTACAGAGTTTACTGAGGACATTTGTTTCTGTGAGAGCTCTCTCAGAGTCCTTGGCATTGCAGTGCCCTGGATTTCTTTCTCACTGAGTTAAATCAACATTCCAACAACTCCTCTGTCCCCTGGAAGGAGCTGTGTGAGAGGCAAAGGCACAAATCATCCATCCCCACCCCTGGGCAATACTTTAATAATACTTTAATGGCTGGAGGTGTCACTAATGACTGGATGTGGCACCCAGGGCTGTGGTTTAGTTGCTGTTGTTTGGTCAGAAGTTGGACTTGATGACATTGGAGGTCTTTTCCAGCCTTAAGGCCAGATTCCACAATTCTGGAGAAATCCAAACCAGTCCTTGTTGACACTTATTGCAGGGATTCCATGCTGTTGTCTCCTTAGGGGTAAGATCGCTTTCTACACTATCTTTATTTTCTTATATTCTATCCCCCTGCAAGTCCTCAAGTCCAGATGTGTGGTGTTTGTGAGGGTTTTTAGGACAAGGAAAGAGATGAATCTGACTCTATGTTTTCAGGAGGCTGATTTATTATTTTATGGCATTATTATATTATATTATATTATGTTATGTTATATTATGTTATATTACTATTATATTACATATTATATTATGTTATATTATGTTATGTATATTATATTATATTATATTATATTATATTATATTATATTATATTATATTATATTATATTATATTATATTATATTATATTATATTATATTATATTATATTATATTATATTATATTATATTACTATATTAAAGAATAATATAAATATAAAGAATATAAAATATTATAAAACTATACTAAAGAAAGAGAAGGATACAGACAGAAGGCTTCACAAGAATGAATAATAAAAACCCATGACTCCTTCCAGAGTCCCAACACAGCTGGACCGTGATTGGCCATTTAGTTAAAGCAATTTACATGGAACTAATTAAATATTCACCTGTTGGTAAACAATGCTACATTCTAAAGAAGCAAAACAAGGAGAAGCGAATCAGACATTATTATTTACATTTTTCTCTGAGGCTTCTCAGCTTCCCAGAAGAAGAATCCTGGGCAAAGAGGATTTTTCAGAAATTACGACGGTGACACAGATGTGTGCAGCGCTGGGCTCCCCAGGGAGGGGTCAGGGCTGCCTGTGCCACACCCAAAATGAGCAGCAGAAATCCTGATGGAGCTCCTGCTCCCACCTTAGGAGGGAACTGGGAGCCAACAGCAAGGAGGACTGAAAGGGAGGTGCAGCGCAGACAGCTGGAATGAGAGCATCCAACATCTGGAATCCCTTCCCAAAACCTCTGTGAGAATTTTCAGCCCTCAAAGGCACAGCAGACATGGATAATTCAGTTTGGGAAGCTGCCAGGGGGATGGGGGGCATTTTGTGCTGCTAACGAAGGGATCTGATGAATGTTTCCATGCTGTGTGAACTTTGTGGCAGGAATCTGAACCATTTCAAATGGAATATTTACTTTCTTCCTACGAGCTCCAGCGCCCGACAGTTGCCATGGGAACTCAGCCCACTCACCAGCCTGCCACGTGAACAGGTTTGTTTTGTTAGGAGTAGTAATATTCACATTATTTTTGGTGTCAGGGGCTGATCATTGTCACCACTTATGTTCCAATAACTCTTTACTGTAATATCTTTGATAGGATTGTGCCCAGCGCTGTCCTGGTGAAGAACTGCTGGCAAAGGTGCCAGAGTGGCTCAGAGGAGCCTTCCCTTCATTAGGACATGATCTATTTGCCTGTTGCGGCTGAGTCCTGAGTCCCTGTGCTGGGAGTGAGCCATGAATCTCAGATTGTCATCGCAGCAAAGCAGATACGGGGAAAACCAGAGTGGTGAGAGAGGCAGTGAGCACTGGGACAGCTGCAGAGTTGGTGGGGAGAGTCAGGGACTGAGGAGGAGAAGATGAATACTGGAGGGAAGGAGCCTGCCCTCCAGTGCAGTTTGTCAGGCCCTCTGTAGGTCTGGCCAGGCAATTTGCAGATTTTCTCACTGGCTGTGATGAATGGAGTGTGTAACACATCATGTGTGCAGGAGAGATCCCTTGGCAAGCGACAGCCACAGAGGCCCCTTTGTCACAGACACATTTTATGAAAAATCCTTTCCTTAGGATCTTTTCTCCTGAGAAGCTGAGAGGCCTCAGGAACAAAATGTAAACAATGGTTATCTGCTGCTGTGGAATGCAACAGGTGGGTCTGGGATTGGTCTCATGTGGTTGTTTCTAATTAATGGCCAATCACAGTCAGCTAGCTCAGACTGTCTGGTCAGTCACAAGCCTTTGTTTTCATTCTTTTTCTATTCTTAGCCAGCCTTCTGATGAAATCCTTTCTTCTATTCTTTTAGTGTAGTTTTAATATAATATATATCCTAAAATAATAAATCAGCCTTCTGAAAACATGGAGTCAACATTCTCATCTCTTCCCTCATCCTAAGACCCCTGTGAACACCAGCACACCCCTTGGCAGCAGGGGAGGGCTGGAACAAAAAGGGAGGTTAAGGCAGAGGTGAAAAAGAGGGTCTGAGCAGCAGGGGAGGGTTTGTGCCATGATGGACTGGGTGGTTCCTGCAGAAACAGAGAGAGCAGGGGCTGATGGGCAAGAGCAGAGGGGACAGGACAGGGGGGGAATGGCTTTAAACTGACAGAGAATAGGGTTAGATTGAATTTTAAGAAGAAATTGTTCCCTGTGAGGGTGGGGAGGCCCTGGCACAGGGTGCCCAGAGAAGCTGTGGCTGCCCCTGGATGCCTGGAAGCGTTCAAGGCCAGGCTGGATGGGGCTTGGAACACCCTGGGATAGTGGAAGGTGTTCTTGCCCATGGCAGGGAGATGGAACTAAATGATCTTTAAGGTCCTTTCCAACCCAAGAAAATCCATAATTCTATGATTCCACCATCTCAGCATCCTTCCTCTCTGCAGCTAGGCTGATTTGCTGTCAGGGAGGTCACTCCTGTGCATAAATACATGGATGGAGTTGACACTTACAGGAAAATTAGAGAAAGAGCAGCACTTAGGATGAATTCAGCTTACACTGAAGTGCAAATTATTCCACTTTGGCAAGTTGTCTGTCTTCCAAAACATCCAGAAGTCTTGACCAAGACAGCAGGGAGAAAGGTTCAGGCATGAGAATTCTGAAATTTATGAGTCTTCTGCATTTTTCAGTCATCAGGATCTGATGTGCCAGACTGGTATAATCCATCCCATGCCTCCCAAGTGGAATACCTTCCATTTTGGAATACTTTCCATTTTCACAAGGGAAAACTTTGAGGATCACATCTCTGTGTGGATGTGAGTGAGTGGTATCAGCATAAATGGGATGAGATGGAGGGAGAGCAGCAGTGAGCTGGCACAGGTGCCTTCCCCATCTTAGAAAGGAGGAGAATCACAATTTTACTCCAAAAACCCAAAGCTTTGGTAAGAGTGTGGCAGAGAAAAGCTGTCCTCAGTCCTTGCCAGTGATTCCTGAGCAGTGTGTTGGGACATGGGATGTGTTTTCAGGTTTCATCAAACCAGTGATGAGCCTCTTACCCTGCAACAAATGTTCCTGCTGTTTGCAAACCCTTCCTGGTACCATCAGCAGCGCTGCCATGAAAATAACACCACTCACAGAACGTGTCCTCCTGCTTTGCCAAAGTTTTCCCAAGGAGAAACCCAAAACCTCCTAAAAACCCCAAATCTCTTAAGAAGTTTGTCAGGGCATTGAGCCTTAAAAAGGCCAGAGGTAGATCCCAAATGTGCTCTGCTTTTGTAGGGAGATAGCCTGTGGTAGAGAACTATTGATTCCAAAATTCCAAAGTGCGGTACCATCAGGTTTATGGGCTACACAGGCTGGTGATTTGCCTCCTTTGGATATTTCCCTGCCTTTGTCAGCCATCACAGCATCCTGTTTGCTATTCCTGTGCTTGGTAGAGTTCCCAGTGCTGTCAGCTTTCCCAGCTGGGATGGAAGCAGTGCTGTGCACATTCTGCCATCCAGAACGGCGTGGGATGCTCCAGAAGAGCCTCCCTTCCAGAAAAACCAGCTGGACCTCTGCACTCCCCAGGGGAACCAGCTGGGAATCCAGGGCTACCAGCTGCACCAAGAGACTGTCAAGGAGTTTCTGCCAGTAGATGTTTACAAGGGGAGCAGAGGAGGTCAAAGATTTGACCATCAGCAGCTCAAATCCTGCTCTGGATCATGAATCCTGCAATGAGATCATTCAGTTACTCCTGTATTAAACTCATATTCGAGCTTTGCCATAGTTACTGATCAACAGCAGCACTAACAAACATCTCCTCTGTCTGACTGTGGAATAGACTGGTTTTGTTTTCCTTTTTCTAACCCACAAACCAGATTTTCTTTATTTTTTTTTCTGCAACAAGAGAGCTTTTATACATAATTATACCCACCATTCAATTTGTGTCAAGCAATATTCCCGGGTATAAATCTCCCTGTACTTGTTCCTGCAAAATAAATAAAAAAAAAAAAGAAACCTCAGCAGGGTCAGTGTGGTGGGGAGCTGTAAAATTCAAAATGCTTTGTTTTTTTCTGGAGGAGCCCCTTGCCAAATTTGATGCTGTTGTATTGCTGCTCTCTTTCTAGCAGTCTGTGTTTAATGCAGATTATTCCTTTAGAGGGAATTTATCCCTAGGGAAATGCAGGGATCTGTATCACCAGAGACCTTTTGCAGTGCATTACTGAGCAGGAGGGTCTTTAAACAGATTCTTCCCAAAGCCAAAGGTTGTGTGGTCAGCCTGAATGGAAGGATGGAGCTCATCCCAGCAGCTGCAGGAATCTGTGTGTGGACATCACCACATGAGCTCCTCATCCAATCCTTTCCTCCCCACTGGAAAAGCTGCTCCAAGGGAATCAATAATCTGAGTTATTACAGTCAAGATAATGCCTGAAGAACCTGATTCATTTTTCCAAAAGTAATCCAAACTGGATCATGAGGAAAAGTCTACTCTGCATCACAGAACAGCAGGTGGAGTAGCTATTCCAAGAGCCGATGGGATCATTAATAAGTATCTCACTCACTAATAACTATCTCACTCACTAATAACTATCTCACTAATAACTATCTCACTTGATCACAGTTTCATCCAGTTTGACCTTGATCATCCCTGCTGCAAATCACAACATGCCATTAGGTGCTGGCTGCAGTCACACTGGATAAACTTGGGCGTGGTGTGATCATGTTCATGGATAGAAGTTATTTGAAAATGCTTTTAGGAGGCAATTTTTAATTAAAAAAAAATGATTGTTGAAGAATGACTGCTGCCTACATGGACCTTCCAAGTTTTCCTGTAGCCAAGTGATGTGGATAATTATCGGCACATGTCAACACATGGAATGATGAACAGCTGGAAGTGTTACCCATGGACACGGCCCTGAAGAAGCTGTTACTCTTAAAGAGGCTGAAAGACAAATAATTATCATTCAGCAAGTCTGACTGGAGCCTTCCTTAGGGCAAGGGTGGAGGAGGTTACAGAAACTTACTCAATTAATCAATTGGTCCACATTATAATTAAACCCAAAGCAGAAAAACAATTATCTGGGTAAGTACTGGTTAGAGGACATTTCTTTTAATGACTTTGCTCCCTTCCATTTTTAGTTGTGATGCACTTGATGAGATGAGGTGGATATGAGGCTTCTCTGTGTAATTCTAAGCTAAAGAGAGCTGGATTATCTCTCCTTAAAGGTGAGAATTCCTGAGATGTGCTCTGTTCTCACATCCACACACTTTTCATCCTCCATGCCCCACATGCACCATTAAAACAAAGTGCTCTGAGTGTGGAACAGTGGAGCATTAAAAGGCCATTAATCATGGCTTTGTACTCCTTGCTGCTGGATGTTAATTTTAATTTACAGTCACTTATTCAGTTCCCCTTCAGTGGAGTGGCTGGCTCTGCTCCTAAAGGCCAGGACAATGAGGGAAGGGGGAGAAAGTCACCTCAGGCAGGGACAGGAGGGGTGTGGAGGGGCTCCCTGGGGATCTCCATTCTTCTGGTCCCTCCTCCTTTCCCTGTGTTTACATCGGGAATTTGATTGTCCAGATGGAGGAGCTTTCAAACTCTACTGGAGGAGAGAATGACATTTCCCAGCTGCTCTTAAATAAAAAAAAAAAAAAAGGAAGGAAGAGGAAAATTACTGATTAATCATGTCTGGCCCACAGGGTAACAATTATCATGTTAATTGGGGAAGAGTCAATAGTGAGGAAATCAGGACAAGATCACCTGGTCTCCTGCCAGCCACTTTCCACTTTCTAGGAGACAACTCCTGCCAGTTTTGGGGACACAGGCACTGCCACACACGTAGGGAGGGTCAGGTCTGGAGCCACCCCATCAGAGCTGCAGGTACGGAATGGAGAGCTTTGGTGGGTTCTGATTTATGTTGGGGTCCTCATTGTCCTTCCTGGGCTGCTGGGAAAGCTGGAAGTGACAATGCTCCTGGTGGGAACATGTCCTGGGTTGACTATATGATGCTTTTATCCCAAATCGTCTCGTTCTGTCATGCTGAATAATAAGTTTTGCACCTTTAAGCCTTGTTCCAGAGAGTGAAGGGGGGAGAGAAGAAGCAGCAGTTTGTTTTCAGACACAGCTCTCACTCCTCCACATTCCTGTTCCTGGCCTGTGCTGTCTGCGGATGGACAGACAGCAGGACAGAGCTCTCCTTTGCTTTTAGTTAGTTTAGCTAGCTGAGGCAAAGAAGTTCCCTGGACTGTGGATTCTTTTTTTTCCTCTTTTCTTTGGACCTGTTTAAACCTGCTCTGGACTGAACACCCAGGGGAGCACTGGCAGCTCCCACCTGTGGCCACCGGGCCGGGCCTGGGCCGCGACATTTCCCTCACCAAGAGATTGAGTGAGCTGAGCTGCAACCCGGGGAGGGAACTTTCTCAGTTTCTCATCTCTTTTGGAGCAGTAAGGGGTTTTATTGTTTAATATTGTTTAGGTTTTATTGTTTAATAAACAGTTTTTTCCCCACTTTTCTCCAAGGAGGTATTTTCTCCCAAACCGGTTGGGAGGGGGCGGGGGCGGCAATTGAATCTGCTTTCCTAGAGGAGCCCCTTTGGGGGTTCTCTCCCAAATTTGCTCTAAACCAGGACAGGACATCTCAGAGCAGTGCTGGGAAGGAGCTGCTTGGAGGGGGTGGATCAGCCTGGGGTGATGGATGTGTGTCCATGAGGTGAGGAGTTAGCAGATGTGTCAGCTTGGTTGTTCCCAGCATTGGCCATCACACACATTAACTCATGGGGAAAGGGCTTGTTATCATAAAGTCATGGAATGGTTTGGGTGGGAAGGGACCCTAAAGATCATCCAGTTCCACCCCTGCCATGGGCAGGGACACCTTCCACCATCCCAGGATGCTCTAAGCCCCATCCAACCTGGCTTTGGACACTTCCAGGGACCCAGGGGCAGCCACAGCTTCTCTGGGCACCCTGTTCATTGTGATGTGAAGAAATTGAGACTTCCTCCTGCTACGACAGAAAGAAGAAAACATCACCAGGTTGTATTTCTTTAATAACAAAACCCAGACTTGTTTATTTCTAGAGTCTCTACAAGTTCTGTTGCCTGTCCCCACTGTCCCTCACTCCCTCAGGGATGCTCTTTTCATTGCTTCTAGAAGTTAAAGTTTCTTACTATATGGGGTTCAGAGTTAGGGTTTTCCCTAAACAAGCATCCTGCTTTTCCCTGCACTGCAGGATGAACTCCATGGTTACAAGCCTGCAGGAAAACATGGAATTTCTCCATAGAATATGGAGAGCTCTTCTTCACATTTCTGGTCAGGGATCCCAAAGTATATGGGATCCCACATTTTTATAGATATATAAACCTACCCAGCACAAAGGGGAGAGGTGCAGACCAGCAATATGAGATGCTGATTGAGTGTCCTGAGCCTCTTCAACTTCAGCTGGATGGTTTGTCCTCATTTCAAAAGTGTCAGTGACAGGCAGACCAAAAAGGACAAGATCTGTGAAGATGAGCATGTTCTGAGGGTACATTTCTTTAAGAGGAAAAAAACTTCCCTGTCATCCACCTCTGGCTTCTGCTGGACTGCATGTGGGAGTAGCCAGTGACATGGGCAAAATATTGAGTCCTGGTAAGGCTGTGCTGGTTGGCAGCTAGGAATGTCATGGCCCTCAATGTGCTGTTTTCCAAGTCTGATGCCAGGAAATGAGTTTTGTGACCTGGAGTGTGACAAAAATTTGCCTGAGTGAGCATTATCCCTGTTGGGACAGCATTGGGCTCAATTGGTGCAGCATCTGCACCTGGAGAGCATCCCTGGGAAACTGTCCTGACAGCTCACCCAGATTCCTGCCTGCAGAGAGCCACTGGATGTGGCTCTTAAATAATTAAAAAAAATGAGGAAGGAAGAGGAAAATTACTGATTAATTAATCATGGATGGGTGCCCAAGAACCTGGGCTCTGTGAGAGGTGAGGGACAGCCCTCCCTTGGCTGGGAGCCTCTCTGATCAAGAAGAAAGAATGAAGTCTCCATCTCCTGCACTTCTTCTGTGAGCAGCCCTTCAGAGGCAGCAGATGGGTCCAGCATGGCACCAACACAATCAGAAATAGCTCTGGCGCAGCTCCCGGTGTGATTTCAGACTGTCTCGTCCCTGGCCATGTGGCCAAGCTGCAGGAACTGCTGGAAAAAGTCAACTCTGAGCTTGCAGAGCCAGGATCTCATTAGGCACGGCAGGGAGGAGCAGGAAAACAAACACCTGGCACCACCACGTCCCTTCAGCAAGGAGGATTGTGGTGCAAAAGGCAAAGACTATGGTCTGTAGTTATAATTCATGTTATAATGGTAGTTATAATTCTCTCTCCCAGGATTTCTCTTGAGGAGGCCAATGAGAAGCTTAGAGAAGACAAAACAATTCTTATCTCTACCTGCTGTGCCTGTTGTTTGGCACATGTGGAATGTGTTATGGAGATTGTTTACCGAAGGTGATGGTTGTTTGGATTGATTGGCCAATTGGGTAAAAGCTGTGTTGTGATGGTTGGAGACAGTCATGGGTTTTTCTTGAGTATCTTTCTAGTATAGTATCTCTTTAGTATTTATAGGTGATATTTTTGCCCAATGTTGGGGAGGAGTCATGAGGAGGGCTCCATCTTATCAGAAATAAGAAGTCAGCCAAGAATAATATAGTATAATAAAGAATAGTATATTATTATATTTATTCTTTATTATATTATTCTTTATTATACTATATTATTCTTTATTATACTATATATTCTGCATGTTACAGCATGTTACATCACATCTAAACTAAATCTGCCAAGCACTCAACCCTGCACAGAATCTCACGACTGTCCCAACACACACACCTGGATTCAATCGGTCAGTGAATCAAAACACTCACACCAGAATCCAATTATCAATTCCCTTCAGGTAAACCATCTTCCACAATGCATTCCACTTGTGAACAACACAGGAGCAGCAAATGAGATAAGAATTGTTTTGATCGTTCTTTCCTCTGCTTCTCTCAGATTCAGAGAATGTGAATCCCACAAGTATTCTTCAGTGTAGCATCTCTTTAGTACATAATTTAGTATAGTATTAGTGTAATATGGTATAGCTTAACAAAGCATTTGTTCAGCATTCCTGAATCATGGAGTCAGAGCACATTATTCCCTGGATGGGGGTCAGTCATCTACTACAGTGGCCTAAGAGACAAACCCAGTATTTGCAGAGCATCCTCCCACCTCTCATGCCCTGGGACTGATAAAAGGTCTCATTGCAGCCATCAGCTGTGAGTGAAGGGGGAGAGAAGAAGCAGCAGTTTGTTTTCAGACACTGCTCTCACTCCTCCACATTCCTGCTCCTGGCCTGTGCTGTCTGCGGATGGACAGACAGCGGGACAGAGCTCTCCTTTGCTTTTAGTTAGTTTAGCTAGCTGAGGCAAAGAAGATCCCTGGACTGTGGGTTTTTTCCTTTTCCCCTTTTCTTTGGACCTGTCCAAACCTGCTCTGGACTGAACACCAGAGGAGCACCGGCAGCTCCACCTGTGGCCACCGGGCCGGGCCTGGGCCGCAACATTTCCCTCACCAAGAGATTGAGTGAGCTGAGCTGCAACCCGGGGAGGGAACTTTCTCAATTTATCATCTCTTTTGGAGCAGCAAGGGGTTTTATTGTTTAATATTGTTTAGATTTTATTGTTTAATAAACAGGTTTTTCCCCACTTTTCTCCAAGGAGGTATTTTCTCCCAAACCGGTTGGGAGGGGGCGGGGGCAGCAATTGAATCTGCTTTCTTAGAGGAGCCCCTTTGGGGGTTCTCTCCCAAATTTGCTCTAAACCAGGACAGAACATCTCAGAGCAATGCTGGGAAGGAGCTGCTTGGAGGGGGTGGATCAGCCTGAGGTGATGGATGTGTCCATGAGGTGAGGAGTTAGCAGATGTGTCAGCTTGGTTGTTCCCAGCATTGGCCATCACACACATTAACTCATGGGGAAAGGGTTTGTTATCATAAAGTCATGGAATGGTTTGGGTGGGAAGGGACCCTAAAGATCATCCAGTTCCACCCCTGCCATGGCAGGGACACCTTCCACCATCCCAGGGTGCTCCAAGCCCTGTCCAACCTGGCTTTGGATACTTCCAGGGACCCAGGGGCAGCCACAGCTTCTCTGGGCTCCCTGTTCATTGTGATGTGAAGAAATTGAGACTTCTTCCTGCTACGACAGAAAGAAGAAAACATCACCAGGTTGTATTTCTTTGATAACAAACCCCAGACTTGTTTATTTCTAGAGTCTCTACAAGTTCTGTTGCCTGTCCCCACTGCCCCTCACTCCCTCAGGGATGCTCTTTTCATTGCTTCTAGAAGTTAAAGTTTCTTACTATATGGGATTCAGAGTTAGGGTTTTCCCTAAACAAGCATCCTGCTTTTCCCTGCACTGCAGGATGAACTCCATGGTTACAAGCCTGCAGGAAAACATGGAATTTCTCCATAGAATATGGAGAGCTCCTCTTCACAGTGCTGGGGAATGAGAGCTCTTCTTCACATTTCTGGTCAGGGATCCTAAAGTATATGGGATCCCACATTTTAATAGAAATATATATCTACCCAGCACAAAGGGGAGAGGTGGATAGCAGCAATATGGGATGCTGATTGAGTGTCCTGAGCCTCTTCAACTTCAGCTGGATTGTTTCTCCTCATTTCAAAAGTGCCAGTGACAGGCAGACCAAAAACGACAAGATCTGTGAAGATGAGCATGTTCTGAGGGTACATTTCTTTAAGAGGAAAAAAACTTCCCTGTCATCCACCTCTGGCTTCTGCTGGACTGCATGTGGGAGTAGCCAGTGACATGGGCAAAATATTGAGTCCTGGTAAGGCTGTGCTGGTTGGCAGCTAGGAATGTCATGGCCCTCAATGTGCTGTTTTCCAAGTCTGATGCCAGGAAATGAGTTTTGTGACCTGGAGTGTGACAAAAATTTGCCTGAGTGAGCATTATCCCTGTTGGGACAGCATTGGGCTCAACTGGTGCAGCATCTGCACCTGGAGAGCATCCCTGGGAAACTCCTGTCAGCTCACCCAGATTCCTGCCTGCAGAGAGCCACTGGATGTGGCTCTTAAATAATAAAAAAATGAGGAAGGAAGAGGAAAATTACTGATTAATTAATCATGGATGGGTGCCCAAGAACCTGGGCTCTGTGAGAGGTGAGGGACAGCCCTCCCTTGGCTGGGAGCCTCTCTGATCAAGAAGGAAGAATGAAGTCTCCATCTCCTGCACTTCTTCTGTGAGCAGCCCTTCAGAGGCGGCAGATGGGTCCAGCATGGCACCAACACAATCAGAAATAGCTCTGGCGCAGCTCCCAGTGTGATTTCAGACTGTCTCGTCCCTGGCCATGTGGCCAAGCTGCAGGAACTGCTGGAAAAAGTCAACTCTGAGCTTGCAGAGCCAGGATCTCATTAGGCACGGCAGGGAGGAGCAGGAAAACAAACACCTGGCACCACCACGTCCCTTCAGCACGGAGGATTGTGGTGCAAAAGGCAAAGACTATGGTCTGTAGTTATAATTCATGTTATAATGGTAGTTATAATTCTCTCTCCCAGGATTTCTCTTGAGGAGGCCAATGAGAAGCTTAGAGAAGACAAAACAATTCTTATCTCTACCTGCTGCTCCTGTTGTTTGGCACATGTGGAATGTGTTATGGAGATTGTTTACCAAAGGTGATGGTTGTTTGGATTGATTGCCAATTGGGTAAAAGCTGTGTTGTGATGGTTGGAGACAGTCATGGGTTTTTCTTGAGTATCTTTCTAGTATAGTATCTCTTTAGTATTTATAGGTGATATTTTTGCCCAATGTTGGGGAGGAGTCATGAGGAGGGCTCCATCTTATCAGAAATAAGAAGTCAGCCAAGAATAATATAGTATAATAAAGAATAGTATATTATTATATTTATTCTTTATTATATTATTCTTTATTATACTATATTATTCTTTATTATACTATATATTCTGCATGTTACAGCATGTTACATCACATCTAAACTAAATCTGCCAAGCACTCAACCCTGCACAGAATCTCACGACTGTCCCAACACACACACCTGGATTCAATCGGTCAGTGAATCAAAACACTCACACCAGAATCCAATTATCAATTCCCTTCAGGTAAACCATCTTCCACAATGCATTCCACTTGTGAACAACACAGGAGCAGCAAATGAGATAAGAATTGTTTTGATCGTTCTTTCCTCTGCTTCTCTCAGGTTCAGAGAATGTGAATCCCACAAGTATTCTTTAGTGTAGCATCTCTTTAGTATGTAATTTAGTATGGTATTAGTGTAATATGGTATAGCTTAACAAAGCATTTGTTCAGCATTCCTGAATCATGGAGTCAGAGCACATTATTCCCTGGATGGGGGTCGGTCATCTACTACAGTGGCCTAAGAGGCAAACCCAGAATTTGCAGAGCATCCTCCCACCTCTCATGCCCTGGGACTGATAAAAGGTCTCATTGCAGCCATCAGCTGTGGGGATGACAGGAGGATTTGTGCTCCCTGTTGGGCTCTGGGCTGGTCTCAGGGCCCCTGGGACAGGCCAGGGTGCTGCAGTGTGCATGAGCAATAAGAGGGGTCTCCTGTTAGCACTGGCCTTTGAGGATGTGAAAGTGAAAAGAGCAAGGAAGAAACATAATTAAAAAAAAAAAAAATCAAGTCCAAGCCAGTGGAATGTCTCTGGTTTATTCATTGCTGCCTGACTTTTTATTTACTATTTATTTATTTACTTGAAGGCGAGGTGACCTTCAAAGCTGCTGTTTGTCACTCTCAGCCTCTTGGATGCAGGTTGCATGTTAATTCTGGCTGGGCACTGGCACTGAGCATCCCAGGCATCCTGTGGGGGAATCTCTGCCCCTTAATTTCAGGGCTGTTTAAAAGCAGGAGTCTGCTTTGGGTAGTCAGGCTGGGTTTGGAAGCCTGAACCATAAAAAGCTGGAGGGAAAATGTGAGCCTGGTGATGCAAATTCCCCTCGATTTTGGTTCCACCTCATCCCACTCATGTGAGGGATGAGTGGCTCTGACTCTGTGCCATAGAGGGACTGTTTGCAGGTCCCACAGCAGATGTGGGAATGTTCTCTCCCTCCAAACCCTGCCTTTGCAGAGAACAATCATCCACCTCCCACAGACCCGATGCAAGACAGTTTATTTTCATTTTTAACAGCCTGTAAACCCAAGCATCTTCCCTCCCAGCCTTTCCCACTCACCAGGGATGTCCATGCAGGTCTCCAAGGTGATTTTACAGCCCCCAGAACAGCAAGGTGACCACAACCACAGCCACAAATGCATCCAAATTGTGTCTGTGGAGAATGACCAAGAGGTGATGACAAGAGGGGCTCCCAGGGCAGGAGCCAAAGGAAAAGATGGGATGTCTGTGGTGTTTACAGCACTGCCAAGATGCCAGCAATGATTTGTTGGCAGCCCAAACACTTGAAGCCAGGACCTTGCAAGCCAGACATCTCATTCAGGGTCTGTAGTGTGCCCTGGACACTTCCCACCTGGGAGACTTCCCTTTATTATTCCAAATAAATTCAGTGCTCGGTCCCAATTAATGCAGCAGGAGCTGACTCTGGGCTGCTCTGAGAACATAAAAACATTTCCCTGTGCTCTCAGACAGATGCCACGCTTCACCCAGACATGGAGGGGTTTTCCAGGAGGGAAAATTTGTCACCCTGGGTTTCACTTGTGCAAACAGAAAATTTTGCTCCTTTCAAAAGGAGGGGAAATGAAGGCAGGAAATGAAGGCATGCAAAAAAATAAAGGCAGGAAACTCATTTCTCGAAGGAGAGGGGTGTGAATTGTCCAAAGTCTTCCTTTCCTAACCTTAAAAATTAATTATGGTGAAAACAGTCCCAAAGAGTGGGCATATTGAGTTCAAGATAAAGGTGCCACTTTGGTAAATACACAACCCTGACTTGGCAAATCTTACCCATAATTTTGGATGTACATCCCTTTAGGAGGAGCTATTTCTTCCCCTTGGCACCAGGGGCTGCTTCAGAGGTGAGGACAGAGCCAAGGAATGGTTTGGGTTGGAAGGGACCTTAAAGATCATCCAGGTCCAACCCCTGCCAGGGGAAGGGATGATTTCCACTGTCCCAGGTGACTCCAAGCCCTGTCCAGCCTGGCCTTGGACATTCCAGGGATCCAGGGGCAGCCACAGCTTCTCTGGGCACCCTGTGCCAGGGCCTGCCCACCCTCACCATAAAGAAATTTCTACCCAATATCCCACCTAAATCTCCCAGTTTTAGCTGAAAACCATTTCCCCTCACACTGTCAGTATCTGCTGGGGTAAAGCCACACACCTCCTTTTCCATCAGCCCCTTCAGGCCCTGGCAGAGGCTCCGAGCTCTGCCTGGAGCCTCCTCCCCTCCAGGTGAGCACCCCCAGCTCCAGAGCAGAGCTGGGCTCCAGCCCTTGGAGCATCTCTGGAGCCTCCTCTGGGACCACTGCAATAGGTCCAGGCTGGAATGTAAGAGCCACAATGAGGGATGTGGGACTCCAGGGGCTCTCCAAAATGCAGTTTATTGTATTTTACTGATTTTATATTACGTTGATGTTACAGCAGTCCAGGGTCATGGGTGACAGAGCTGTGCCCACAGCTGTCAGCTCCAGCTGCAGGCAGGCCTGGAGACCCTTTGGGTTTGGTTACAAGGCATTGTAGACTTTCCTTTGCTGAGCATCTTCATACAGCAGAAACCAATCTACACCTGAACTGTTACCTACAGCCTATCATAACTGCTGTAATTACCATATTCATGTCACTGTTCTCCAATCACTCAAGGTCAGTACATTACAGTTTAAGCTAGAAGCTGTTTTCAGTTTTCTTGCAGTGGAAAATTCTGAGACCTTTTTTCTACTTGCACCATTTCCTGCCTTGTTTGCCTGTGCTATCTTTGTGCTTGGTAAAAACATCTTCTTGTTTGGGGTGGGTTTATCCTTTGCTCTAAGCCATAAAACCCCTTCTAACTAACACAGCCTTTGCCTCCTTGGTTATCCAGTGAGACTGGCTCAGCAATTCTTTTCTTCTGTATCAAAACTTGATTTCATTTTTATTCCTTCTTCAGACTCTACATTTAAAAATCTTTCTGCCAAGCACACATATCTGTGAGACCTTCTTGTCAAACTTTCATCCTTCCCAACAATGCAGGATCCTAAACCCAGTAACTCATACTTTCACCTTGAACAGGCTGGGCTATTCCCCAATCCATTCTAAACCCCTCTCTGCAACACTTTCTACAAGTAAGCGCACTACAACTACTCTATTTTTTTAACCAAGAAAAGAGCAACTCTGCCAAAGCAAAGCCACCAAAAATTCCCCATCACTCATAACTGTTCCTCTCCACGGAAATCTTTAGTAAAAGGCGAAAAATTTATTCGAGCTGAAGAAAAACCAGAGCATGGCCTCCCAGCCCTGCCCTGACCCTGCCCTGCATGGATGTTCCTCTGCAGGACAGGGTGACCTTTTCCACCCACACTATGTCCCTGTGCTGTCCCCAGACGAGTCCCCTGGCACTGTCCCAGCCCAGTCCTGTGTCCCCACCCAAGTTTTCCCATGCCAAAAATGGGAATTTTGAGCAGAGCTGTGGCCGCTGGCCCGCAGTGCACCCTGGGTATGCAAATTAGCTGAATACTAATGAGGCCTAGGAAATGAGCTCTAGGGGCACATGAGACAAACGCCTTTTGTCAGCTGGGCAGTGCCTGGGCTCAGCTCAGCTCAGCTCCTGTTCCAACCAACACAGAATCCCAGCAGGGTTTGGGTGGGAAGGGACCTTAAATCCCACCCAGTGCCGCCTGTGCCATGGCAGGGACACCTCTCACTGTCCCAGGCTGCTCCAGCCCTGTCCAGCCTGGCCTGGGACGCTGCCAGGGATCCAGGGACATCCTGAGAGCCCCTGTTGATGCAGAAAATGGGACTTTCTTGGGTGTCTCTGGTGACAATCTTTGTGACTGGGTTGCTGGCAGGGGCACATCAGCTCCGTGCCTTGAGTTGGATGGTCCCAGGGCGCAGTCTCTCTGCAAAGGTTTGTTTTAATTAAAAAAAAATCTCTTGGAGCATGGGCAGGAGGGGGAGAATCTGTGCTGGAAGGCAGCAACTCCAATGCAATGATTTGAGAAAAAGTCTCAGAGCAAAGCCTGAAATCCCTGAGCAGGGCTGACTCAGCCCCTGGATGCAGAGCTGGGACGTGGTGAGCGAGATGAGGAGAGTCATTCCTCATCTGGGCATGGCAGAAGGGGGGGACACCCTGCTCTGATGTCTGTGCCTGCAAGGGAGCATCCAGTGCTTGGAGAGACATCAGGACAGAGCAGCAAAAGTGACTCAGAAGGACAAATTCGGAGCAGGAGATGTGTCAGATTTACCCCGTTCGGTTCCTGGGGGTGACACTGGAGAGGCACCTCCTCATGGAGATGTTTGGCTGATTCTGCAGGGGAGTTTCAGAGGAAATGAGAGAAAACATTGCTTAAATCAGGCTGGAGGAGGTAAAGACTGAGGTGAACCAGGGAGAGGATTTCACATGCTGGGAAAAGGTCCTGAGCAATCTGGTGGATTTTCTGTCGCCTCAGAACAAACTCTGGAAATCAGGCTGTAGTTCAACACAAAGCACTGGACCCCAACAAGAGCAGGTGGGGGAAAAACAAGTGAGTTATTGTATAAAGATATGTAATATTTATGATATTTCTCAAGATTTTATTTATTAATTTAAAACATTACATTTATTATATAATAAATGTGAAGTCCATAGTTAATTCTAGGTGGGAAAAAAAAATGGGTTATGATATAAAGATATGTAATATTTATAATATTTTACAATATTTTATTAATTAATTAAAATACATTTATTATATAATAAATGTAAAGTCCATAGTTAATTCCAGGTATATAAATCTCTGAAATCAAGCCAAAATTCAGGCCAGCAGAAAGGTGGTGCAGCTCAGTCTGGAGCAAGATCCAAACTCTCTGACCACATTTAAGGCTCCATCACTCTGCAAAATTTAATTTTGCAGCCCTACTCTGACCCAGCAGGGGATGACTGGCTGCAGCTGTACAAAGGGAACAGGATGGAGCAGCAGCAGATGCAGAGGGGCAGGAGAGTCCTGAGGCTGTGGTGTGTGCTGCTGCTGTTGGGAAGAAGCACAACAATTATTTTTTGTTTTTCCAAGAACATCCACACTGATTCCATGAGTTTCTGATGCCCCAAACTGAGCGAAGGCTTGGGCAGGAATCTGCTTTTCTCTGCTACCCCATTTCCTCCATCACCTTTTCCTAGGGATGGTCCTGGCAGACCAAAGAGCTGAGCTTTATTTTCACTCCCTCATTTCCCAAATTTCAGCTTGGGGGTGTCTAACCTGGGCCCTCCTGTATTTTTTTTTCCTAAATCACCATGTGTTTCTCACAGATCCATATTTTTCTCCCACTCCCTGTGAAGATCTTGTCCTGCCAGGCTCATCCAAGACCTCAGGATCAGCTGTCAGAAATGATGAAGACATTCCCAATTCCCAGGCTGAGCAGCCAGGATGGGGTTTGCAATCAGTTTTAATCACAAGTAACTGAGTGGATTGGGAGCCACAAGCCCTGTCTGCAGGCAGCTGTGATGTAATGGAGATGACACTTCAGAATTGGGTCTGAGGATTATTTTTGGGCAAGGCAGAGAACCACAAAATTAACCTCAGTGCAGGGGAAAAAAGAGAAAAGTATAAAGAGAGTGAGGGCTGCAGGCTCACACCACTAAGAGTTCCCTCCCTGCCAGGCAAGACAATAATCAAAATTAATTTGTGGAGGAAGGCAGGCACTCAAAGAGAAATCAAACAGGTGACCACAGCTGGTGTGAAATTTCACAGGATGGGAAAGGAAGAAGGCTGGAAGGAAACAGCTACCAGCTGTCCCTGCCTTCCTGAGCCTGCTGGAATAGAGAGAGCCCTTTTCTCAAGATGCTTGCATGCTGAATGCATGAGGAAGAGCCCTTTGGAGGAAGGAGAAATCTCCTGGGAGCAAACCTGATGTCTTTAAGTGCATGTTCAGGTTAGTCAAGCAGCACATGGCAAGTGATGGATATCACAGGCTCCTGTCTCTCTTTTCCACAGAGCAGAGTCCCTGCTTGCTTCTGCTTCTCCCCTGCTCTGCTGCATCCACATCCTGGATCCAGCCTGGACTGCTGTGCTCTGGATCTTAAAACAAAGAATTAATGGCTTTATGCTGAAATAAAATAGGTTTAGATGAGATATCAAGAAGAAATGCTCTCCTGTTAGGGAGGTAAGGCCCTGGCACAGGGTGCCCAGAGGAGCTTTGGCTGCTCCTTGATCCCTGGAAGTGTCCAACACCAGGTTGGACAGGGCTTGAGGCACCCTGGGATGGTGGAAGGTGTCCCTGCCCATGGCAGGGGCTGGAATGAGATGAGCTTTAAGGAAAGGACCTGGCTCATGATGTCAGAAGACCTCACAGAATAAATCTGTGATCCCATCCTCAACTAAGGAAAGTCACTCTGGATTTGTCCCATTTTCACACACACCCATGGGGGTTTTTGCTTCTCTGGATTTGTCCCATTTGCACACACACCATGGGGGTTTTTGCTTCTCTGGATTTGTCCCATTTGCTCTCACACCATGGTGGTTTTTGCCTCTCTAGATCTGTCCCATTTGCACTCACACCATGGGGGTTTTTGCCTCTCTGGATTTGTCCAGACACACTGTGGGTTTTTCCCTCTCTGGATTTGTCCCATTTGCACTCACACCATGGAGGTTTTTGTCTCTCTGGATTTGTCCCATTTGCACACACACCATGGGGGTTTTTGCCTCTTTAGATTTGTCCCATTTGCACACACACCATGGGGGTTTTTCCTTCTCTGGATTTGTCCCATTTGCGCACCCACCATGGGGGTTTTTGCCTCTCTGGATTTGTCCAGACACACCATGGGCATTTTTGCCTCTGGATTTGTCCCATTTGCACACACACCATGGGGGTTTTCCCTCTCTGGATTTGTCCCATTTGCACACACACCATGGGGGTTTTTGCCTCTTTAGATTTGTCCCATTTGCACACACACCATGGTGGTTTTTGCCTCTGGATTTATCCCATATGCACAAACACCATGGGGGTTTTTCCTTCTCTGGATTTGTCCAGACACACCATGGGGGTTTTTGCCTCTCTGGATTTGTCCCATTTGCACACACACCATGGGGGTTTTTGCCTCTCTGGATTTGTCCAGACACACCATGGGGGTTTTTGCCTCTCTGGATTTATCCCATTTGCACACACACCATGAGGGTTTTGCCTCTCTGGATTTGTCCAGACACACCATGGGGGTTTTGCCTCTCTGGATTTGTCCCATTTGCACACACACCATGGGGTTTTTGGCTCTCTCTCTCCTGCCCTTGCTGGGTCACTTCAGGCTGCTGGACCATCCATCCACAGCTCTCCCCTTGTCACAATGGATCATGGCATGGCCCTTTCCTGCAGCCTGTGTCCTGCTGCACTGCTGGTGTGCTCCCTCCTGCTCTGTCACATCAAATCACTGCCTGCCCCTGCCTCCAGCCATCTCTAATATTCAATGACTCAGAAAGGAGCTGACCTTTATCAATAAGATGATGTCACCTGCTGAAAGAAAGTCCTGATAAAGGTAAGAGCAGGGCAACCTGATCTCCTTACTGATCTCTGTGTGCAGAACTGCAAACCACAATAAAATGATCTGTTCCTGATGAAAATTCAGCTCCCTGTGCTGACCTCAGCCTGCTGTGTGCTTGGAGACAGGGATCTGTCCAGGGAAGGCAACCTGGTGCATATTCACTCCCCAAATAAATTCTTCTCTAAAGCCAGACTGGGGGAAGGCCAGTCTGACTGGAGGAGAGGGGAAAGGTGGCCATCACATTTCACTTAAATTGTCTTTTGTTAAAAATGTACCTGGCGCGTTTTTTTGCCCTAAAACCCCTCGATTCTGTGCTCTTGTTGTCAGAGGGATAGAAATCTGAGTGAGCTGCTAATGTGGATTAGCTGAACCGCAGGAAAGCACAAGTATTTTTATTCAATTACAGCATCCTTAGCCTGACTCATCCCAATCCCTTTGGGCAGAGTTATTTTCCCCACAGATGATAACTCTGTGTGACTGCTCCACCTGTCCACTGTGGGCCATCACTTCCAAATTCCCATGTCCAGCCCAGCTTGGGTGCTTCTCGTGCTGCTCTGCAACCAGGGGCTGTCAGAAGGAAAGACACTTTTAGGGGATGTCATGCAGGACACAGGGCTTGAATCCCCACTGGGTGCATGACCACAAATTGTTGACTCCTGCTGCACCTCCTTGTCCCATGTTTCTAAACACAGCACTGACAACCATCTGTTCTGCCTCCACACCCAGCCCACGGGTTCCCAAGATGATTCTGGCACCAGCCTGGGTGCTGCAGGCTCTCAAGCGTGTGTGTTTGGCCCTCATCACTTCTCCAAGGCTGAAGATATCAGTGAACCTTGGCTTGCAAATGGACAACTTGAATCCATCATAAAAATTAACCTGTACCTCAGCTAAGCCTTCATGAGGGATGGAGAGAGAGGGGACAGGGCACTTGTAGGGCTATAAAACACACCTGTCCACAGTCATTCCATGACCTGGTTGAACTTCATAACCTGAACTCTGGCATTTCCACTCCTTCAGGAGGGCTTTGCCTTCTTCAAACTCTCTTGGGCCTCACCAGTGAAAATATCCAGCTCTGTCCATAGCAGACAAGGGTCCCACTGATTGTTTCTGCTGCTGGAGGACAGAGAAATATTTCTGAATCATCTGCCTGCCTAAATTCCCTTACATTAGCTCAATGATATCCCATAATAGAGTGGGGTTTTTTTCCATGGAAGGAGGAGAAGGGGAAGGGGAAGGGGAAGGGAAGGGGAAGGAGAAGGAGAAGGAGAAGGAGAAGGAGAAGGAGAAGGAGAAGGAGAAGGAGAAGGAGAAGGAGAAGGAGAAGGAGAAGGGGAAGGAGAAGGAGAAGGGGAAGGGAAGGGAAGGGAAGGAAGGGGAAGGAAGGAAGGGAAGGGAAGGGAAGGGAAGGGAAGGGAAGGGAAGGGAAGGGAAGGGAAGGGAAGGGAAGGGAAGGGAAGGGAAGGGAAGGGAAGGGAAGGGAAGGGAAGGGAAGGGAAGGGAAGGGAAGGGAAGGGAAGGGAAGGGAAGAGGAGAAGAGAAAGGAGAGGAGAGGAGAGGAGAGGAGAGGAGAAGAGAAGAGAAGAGAAGAGAAGAGAAGAGAAGAGAAGAGAAGAGAAGAGAAGAGAAGAGAAGAGAAGAGAAGAGAAGAGAAGAGAAGAGAAGAGAAGAGAAGAGAAGAGAAGAGAAGAGAAGAGAAGAGAAGAGAAGAGAAGAGAAGAGAAGAGAAGAGAAGAGAAGAGAATGATGAAGGAGGTGCTGTGCCATGGACAAGGTCATACAGGAATGACAGCAGATCTCATTCCCTTTGCACTGTGATTCTGGTTCTGGGGCCTTAATGTGGTCCTGTAGAATTGAATTCTGGCCCAGAAAATATTCTTTTATAGAGTTAAATCCTTTTTTCTCTCCTGATCTGCCCCTAATTCAGAGAGGCAATTTCAGCTTCATAACACAACCACAGAGCAGTGAGGTTTGATTGTCCTCAAACCTTCAAGAACATGAGAAAATTTTGAGGTCTTCAAATCATAATTCAAGAAATGTGAAAAATTAGTGAGGAAAAACTTGAAGCTGATCCAGAAAAGAATCCAGAGAGCTGCCCTCCTGAAAAGCCAGGACAAAGTCCCAAGTCCTTCACCATTTATTCATAGAATAGTTGGGGTTGTAAAATACCTCTAGGATAATTGAGTCTAACCCATTATTACCAAGTCCATCACTAAACCAGGTCCCTAAGCACCACATCTACACATTTTTTGAACTATTCCTGGCATGGTGATTCCCCCATATATCTTCCGGGGGAATAAATCCTCTGGAGGAGACAGGAAATCAAGCATTGATAGCATCACCCACACTCTGGGTCTGCCCAACCCAGTGTAAGGTGAAACACTGGGTAATGCAGATATTTTTATACCCTCTAGAGAACAAAATCATAATTATTCCTCAAGTATCTTTGTATTTACTAGGAATCTGATGAATATTTTCCCATTTAGTTGTTTAACATTTTTGCATTGAGTAAACTTCCAGCATTTGCAGTATCCCTAGGCAAGGGGGGATTATCTCTTGATTACCTTCACCTTGTGTGAAGCAAGTCCTTTGTTCTGACCTGCTATCATCTCAAGCACCCTTTTTTTTTTTGTCTTTTCAAAGGAACAAAAAACAATAGTTGCTCTCTTTCATCCTCTTCATGCCACTCATAATCTGATAGACTATTATCATACTCTGCTGCTGTCATCTCTTATTCAGATGAAATATTCCTGGAGTACTTCATTGTTCTGTACCTTTGATCACTCTATTGCCCTTCTACACATCTTTGCCAGTTCTGCTGCATCCTTTCTGTGGGTGGAACAGCAGAGCTGCTCAAAACATTCCCGAGGCAGACACGCACTGAATTTACACAGGGGTGTAATAATGGCTTCTATTTTGATCTCCATTCCTTTGCTATTAATTCTTAACATTCAATTTGCTTTTTGTCACCGCCGTTGAGCACGGAGGTGACATGTTCATAGAACTGCTCATTATAAACACCAACTCATTCCTGAGTAAGTAATAGCCCATTCAAAGCTCATCACTGTAGGTAAAGTTAGGATTGCTGTCTTTTCCCCGTGTGCACCACCCTGCACTTATTTCCCCCGAATTTCAGCTGCTCTTTAGTCACAGAATCGCTCGGCAGTGTGACGTCCCTCTGCAAGCCTCCCACATCATCCCTCATCGTTACTGCCTCTCAGAGCACCAGCAGAGGATTTCTGTCACCTCATTACATCACTCAGCACCAGCACACCTGAGTTATGGCCCCCTTGGAGCTCCTGCTCACCTTTCCATGCTGCTGACCAGGCTCTGCTGTGAGCAGCAGCAATGCACACCCCTGCAGAGACAACACTCCTGTGCTGTTTGCTTCTCCAGGTCCTTGGGCACAGGCAGGTAGCCCTGGCATGAGGGATGGCTCTGGCTTTATGTGTGGGATGTGTGCTGCATTCGGAGCAGGATGGCTTGGATAGTGTTTTGGTTTGAAAAGAAAACTGCTAAGGAAGGCAGGAATCTCTTGTGAAATGGAAAATGTAAATCCCCTCCCTCTGAATTGTTATAATTTAGAAATTAAGGGGCTATGAGGCAAAGATATGGGAGCAGGAATAACAGTTCTTTACTAGGAAAATTAAAAATACAAATGCAATACTACAAACAACACAACCCACTGTCAGAGTGAGAGCAGTCCCTGCCCCCTGTGTGCCAGGGCGGGGGCACAGCCCCATGCCATGGGGGCCCAGCCCTCCTGCAGTGCCAGCTGTGGCTCTGCTGCAGCAGGGTTCCTGCACAAGGGGGGAGTTTTCCTCTGCAGCTCCAGGGCTGCTGCAGATGGGCCTGGGCTCCCTCTGGCAATGCAGGGCAGCAGAAAGCTGCTCCTCTGGCAATGCAGGGGGCAAAGGCTGCTGTGCTGGGCCAGGCTCAGATTGGATCCAGGTAGGAATGCTTGGCTCCTCCCCTGGGCGGAGCATCTCCCCATGGAATGCTGGAATTGGATCAGCCCTGCAGGGACACTCAGTGGCCATGGACAGCAGAGATCTCCTGGAGGGAGGGATGGCTGTGGGAGAGATAAAGAAAAAACTGCCCCATGGACAGAGAGAACTGCCCCATGGACAGAGAGAACTGCCCCACCTCTGACAGATGGCAAATAGAATACACAGCCAGCTAAACCTGACATAGAGAGGCTGTGGAACCAAAGCCCCTGTGTGTGGGTCTTTCTCTGGATCTTTTCTCCGCTGCGTTTTACGGGCGCACGCGCCACACCGCATGTGGCCTCCCTCGGAATTTATTCCCCTGGCTTTTTGATCACAGTAATAATCCCACTGCTAAAAAGGAGCCTTCCCCCTTTAAATTCCTCAGTGCCAAGAAATGAACTTTGAAATATGAAGGTTAGCAAAGACTTTGGGAACAACTCTGAAAGCAGCTAAGCTGTGAGCGATCTCGGCGTCCTTTAATCAGATGCTCGGCTTTGCGGCTCCAGCCATCTTCACGGATTAACTCCCATGAACTTCCTGAACCGCTTTCATGGAAAAGCACATCAAACAGATGACTCTGCTAAGGAGGAATTAATCAATTAAGTAGAAACAGGGAGGCCTAGTCTCTGCTGAGAAACTGCTCCACGGACACCTTCCTCCTGCCCACCTCCTTCCTTGCGCCTTGCTCCAAAACTTGTTTTATTTATATCAGGTGGAGACTGAATTTTAGATTTTAAGAATTTTAGTTTCACCACACACACAGAGCATCCCTTCCTGCCATATTTTTTTGGAGATAAATATGTTTTTCCTAATGTGTAGCTGTGAAATTTTAGGGCCAAGCAGCCTTCAGCTGTCGGAATATTCCTGGTGTGCATTTCCCAGTAGGGCAGACTGAACCATCTTGCATGATGAATGTTGTGGTGAAGGGTCTTGGCTTTTCTGTCTGCATCTCCAAGAGAAGATATTTGGGATCTGGCACTTCCAGAGCTATTCCAGAGGCCAGCTGAGTGCCCCAGTAAATCAGTTCTTTGCTTCTGCCTGGTCTTGGGTGAGTTGTGCAGGCTTGAATGCAATGTCCAATTTTAGCCATGGAACAGGTATCTCATCCAAGCTGGTTTTCCAAGGATTTTCTAGTGTCCATGGAGAGAGAGAGAAAAGTTTTCAAGGAGAAGATTACCCTTTCCTGAAATAGGTGTGGATCAGGTGTCCTGGAGTGGTCACTGGAGGTGTGGAGGAAGAAACATGGGTGTCTTGGGGCCCTCATGCTCCTTCATGTCATCCGAAATATCTGTACCTGTTCAGGACACCCATTGGTCTCCCAAAGCTGGATTCAGTGTTTACCTCCTCTTTGTGTGCCAGTACAGGGAAGCAAGGAATGCAGGCTCAGATGTCCCTTTTTCTCCCCCAGATCAGGTTTCTTTTGACTTAAAAACACATCTTTCATGACAGTGAGAGTTATGAAGTTATGGTTATGCTGTAGATGGCATTTAAGGGAAGTTCCTCCCATCTGCTCACTCTTGAAGAGTGGAAAATTCCTGATGTTAAAGCTTTTTGTAAAGGGCAAGGAATCTGAATATTTATATCTGAAAAGATGAATTCTGAGCTGCCATGTCAGCCTTCACTGCCACATGGACAGCAAGCATGGAGATGTTCTGAAGAAAATTGAGTTTGTGGCCTCTGTAAAAGCAGTTCTGCATTTCTCCTGCTGTTTGCAGCGACCTTCTCCCAGGAAAAAATCTGTTCCCAGCTTCAGGAGTGCTTGGAGCCCCAGACACAGCTTTTATGAACAGGAGAGCTGGAGTTTCTCTTGCAGAAGTGAGATGATTTCTACATTTCCTCTCAGAAACAATCCTTGTGAGCGTGTCCAGGATCGGCTGTGGTATAAGGTCATTCTCTCCCTGTCACATTCACTCCATCAGATCAAGTGAGGAGGAGGCAAATTAACACTTCTGTTTCTGGTCCTGAAGGGAGGCTGATCTGCAGCAAAGGGTGAGTTTTAACTGTAATTCCCACCCTAAACCAATTCCTGGGCTATTTATCCTCATTTTCACTGATGTTAGCACTGTCATTTTATGAAGTACCTCTTCATCCTCCCTGGTGCTTGCCCCAGGTTTATTTAGGAAAGTGCTTTAATAGGTGGAAAACATCTACTATTTTTCAGCTTATTTCCAGCTGGGAAGGTGTTTGAAGTGTGGCTGTGCAGGGTTCGGGTGGCAGGGAGACAGAAATGTGTCAAAAAGAACCAGTTAACATCAAAACTCCTTCACACAGAGATCCCTCCTTCTTTCCAGAGGCTGCTCCATCAGGTTCTGTGGGATACCTCTTATTTCTGGATACCACAAGAACTCCAGTGGTCTAATAATTCCTGCACAGCTCCTTTCCTGCTGTCACCCATCTGGCTCCATGGATGATTCATGCTTTTGGTTATAGTTTGGGATAAAATTCCATTTTTTCACAGAAACATTAAATGATAGATTGGTTTGGGTGGGAAAGGACCTTAAAGATCATCTGGTTCCAAACCCCTGCCATGGGCAGGGACATTTTCCACTATTCCAGGTTGCCCCAAGACTGGATACAGCCTCTCAGAGTAACCTTTTGCAGTGCTCAATCACCTTCACAGAAAAAAAGTGTTGTTTTTGGGTTTGGGGTTTTTTAGGTTCTTTTTTGTTTTTTGGGGTTTTTTTGGGTTTTTTTTTGTTTTTTTGTATTGTTTTGTTTTTAATTCCTTTAAACAGATTTTCTTTATATTTATATGTCCAGTATGTCCATGCCTCTCTTGCACCATTGGTTTGGGTGGGAAGGGACCTTAAAGATCATCCAGTTCCAAACCCCTGCCATGGGCAAGGACACTTTTCACTATTCCAGGTTGTTCCAAGCCTGGACACAGCTTCTCAGAGTAACCTTTTCCAGTGCTCAATCACCTTCACAGAAAAAATTTGTTTTTTGGTTTTGTGGTTTTTTTAAGGGTTTTTTTTAGGGTTTTTTGTTTTTTTGTTTGTTTGTTTGTTTGTTTGTTTGTTTGTTGGTTTGGTTTTTTTTTTAAAAATTCCTTTAAACAGATTTTCTTTATATTTATATGTCCAGTATGTCCATGCCTGTCTTGCAGAGGGGAAGGATCATCCCCCTCAACAAGCTGTCAATCTTCTTCTTTTAAAAAAAAAAAAAAAAGTCCTTCTGCTCTGAAAAACCCAAGACCCCAAAGCAAATCTGTGCTGTCTGTTTGAGAGCTGCAGCACACAGCTGAGCACTTTCAGTGCCCAGCACACTCAGTCCTCAGCTGAGATATTTTTGTAACGGGGAATTCCAATATAGTCAGAGGATCTGCAGCATTTTTAAAGTTTATCAAGATCACTTTTGCAGCAGTAAGCAGCGTTGAAATGGCTTGGGAAGAAATAAAAGGGAGAGGAAAAGGCGTTTTTATTTTGGGACTGATAGTTAAGACCCTGCAGATTGTACCATTTCCTGACTTTAATGAGCAGGGTATCTTGGTCCAATCTTTTTTCACTGCATTTTTGTCCCCCAGACACAGGATTTTTTAATTTTAAAGGACACAAATCTGCAAAGATTTTACCCAGCTCTTCTTGAGCCTTCTGGAAAATGATAGGCGAGTTTTGGAGAGGATTGCAGGGAGTAACTGGCAAAAAGAGTGGGCCTGTGGTTTGTATTTGCATGTTCATTTAGATAAAAAAGAGAAAGTGGCTGATCACAGAGAGGCAGCTCTGCAGGTTCAGTGCCCCTTCATTTCCTGACCCTCAAAATCTTGTTAACAGGATACACTCTGTCTGCAGGAAAAAAACCCTCTTATTTTTGGCTTAATTACAGTATTAACAGTTGGATCAAAATACTGATTATTAGTCTAGTTATACTAGCAGTGCAAAGCAGCACAGAAAACAGCATTAATAATGAAATCAAAAGCATTAAGTGACATAGCTGTCCCTGCGGCATTCACCACCCTGCTTCCACAGGTACTGCCTAAAACTGATCCCATCACTGCCAGAAAAAACACAGGAGAACACCCTGCAATTAAGTGTCTTGTGGCAATAAAATTGAACCCAGAAGTGTCTCAAAAGCAACATGTGCTCTCCTGGAAAAAAAAACCCTTTCCTCTTTGAGCAGTTCCTCTGCATCATCACCATTCCTTGCTCCACACTGAGCTGGGGGAAGCTCAGCTTTGCCCTCAATGGGGCTGAAGAGAGCAGATGACAGAGGAAGGTGGGGTGAAGCTTCCATGAGACAGCCAGCTGCATTTATTGGAGCTGGAATTGCAGGAGTGGGGTCCAGCTGCCCATGGGAAGGAACAGAGACAAGGGGTGAGGAGTGTGGCCTTGGTCTTCAGTGAAGAGGAAGATCTCTGTTCTTGAGACCCCTTGGCCCCAGGGGCTGAATTTGATGGGGACGGGTGTCCCAAAAGTGAGAGACTATGCTTTTTTTTTGGAACTGGGTAAAGCAGTTCAAAAAAAAACTTAATTCAGTTACCACCCCTCAGATAACCAACTCTCAGTTCATCAAGACCCTTCCCCTTAAAAGGGGAGCCCTAGAAGCAGCCCTGGTCCATGTGCACTGCTGAGAGCACTGGGCATGGAAGGAAGATGTCACGATGGCAAATGATCTCCAGGCAGTGCCAAGTGTGACATGGGACGCTCCCTACTGAGTTGGGGGAAGCTCAGCTTTGCCCTCAATGGGGCTGAAGAGAGGAGATGACAGAGGAAGGTGGGGTGAAGCTTCCATGAGACAGCCAGCTGCATTTATTTGGGCTGGAATTGCAAGAGTGGGATCCAGCTGCCCATGAGAAGGAGTGGCATGAACAGAGACGACGTGTGAGGAGTGTGGCCTTGATCTTCAGTGAAGAGGAAGATCTCTGTTCTTGAGACCCCTCAGCCCCAGGGGGTGAATTTGATGGGGACAGGTGTCCCGAAAGTGAGAGACTGTGCTTTTTTTTTTTTGGAGCTTGGCAAATCATCCTTAAAAGGGGAGCCCTAGAAGCGGCCCTGGTCCATGTGCACTTGTGAGAGCACTGGGCATGGAAGGAAGATGTCACGATGGCAAATGATCTCCAGGCAGTGCCAAGTGTGACATGGAACGCTCCCCACTGAGTTGGGGGACGCTCAGCCTTCCCCTCAATGGGGCTGAAGAGAGCAGATGACAGAGGAGGGTGGGTGAAGCTTCCATGAGACAGCCAGCTGCATTTATTGGAGCTGGAATTGCAGGAGTGAGATCCAGCTGCCCATGTGAAGGAGTGGCATGAACAGAGATGATGGGTGAGGAGGGTGGTGGTGCCCTCAACCTTCAGTGAAGAAGATCTCTGTTCTGGAGGCCCCTTGGCCCCAGAGGGTGAATTTGATGGGGACAGGTGTCCCAAAAATGAGAGACTGTTGCTTTTTTGGAACTGGGCAAAGCACCCTTAAAAGGGGAACTCTAGAAACAACTCTGGTCCATGTGCAGTGGTGAGAGCACTGGGCATGGAAGGAAGATGTCACGATCGCAAATGATCTCCATGAGGTGCACAAGTGACAGGAAACACAAGAGGTCTCAACTGTGTTTCCAGGGAAGCCTGTGGCACAAGAGGGACTCCTCTCTTCTTGATGAACTGAGAATTGATTATCTAAAGGGTGGTGATGGACTGAGAGTTGGTTATCTGAGGGGTGGTAACTGGATTGAAAACCTAAGGTTCTATTTTGTGTGGTGGTGGAAACTGGGGGAAGGAGGAGGAATGTTTTTGGAAGATTTTCACCCTGAGTTCTGTGTGTTCCTTTTTTCATATTCTAAGTTAATAAAGTTTTTTCCTTTGTTCCTAAGCTGCAGCCTGCTTTGCCCGATTTCTGGTCACACCTCACAGCAGCCTTTAAGGAGAATGTATTTTCATGGGGGCAATGGCATTGCACCAGCATCAAACCATGACAACATGGAAGGAAGATGTCACGATGGCAAATGTTCTCTGGGTGGTGCCATGTGTGACATGGAACACAAGAGGTATCAACTGAGTTTCCTGTGGTACAAGAGGGACTCCTCTCTTCTTGATGAACTGAGAGTTGATTATCTAAAGGGTCTTGATGAACTGAGAGTTGGTTATCTGAGGGGTGGTAACCAGATTGAGAACCTAAGATTCTATTTCATGTGGTGGTGGAAATTGGGGGGAGGAGTGGGAGTGTTTTTGGAAGGTTTTCATCCTGAGTTCTGTTTCTTCTAAATATTATAAGTTAACAAATATTTGTTTTCCTTTATTCCTAAGCTGGACCCTGCTTTGCCCTATTTCTGGTCGCATCTCACAGCAGCCATTAAGGAGAATGTATTTTCATGGGGGCACGAACATTGCACCAGCATCAAACCACGGCACCCACACAGCCAGCAAATGCCACTAGAGATGTCCCAGCGTGTCCCACCTGGCCTGCACTTCCAGCAGGTCCTGGGCCATGTCCCCCACCCTCAGCACATCTCAGGTGGCACTTGGGGGTGCATTTACAAAAGTGCCTCGCCACTCCTGTGACCCCCAGGCCAGGTGAGCTGTCTGGCATCCACTGCTTTTCTAAAAAAAAAGGCAGGAAACAGAGGACATGTCTGGGGCTGTTGTCTCCAAGCTGTTCTGAAGTCAGAAATGGAAAAAAGGAAGAATATTTCTTGATAACTGCTGGGCTCAGGGACCTGTTTGTCTTGGTTTCATGAGAACATAATTGAAAGCCAGGCTGTTTTCCACTTCATTCTGCATTTTGGTTCACCCCCTTCAGCCATAACTTCCCACAGCCCCTTTTAATGATGAGCACAAAAGCCTGCTTTTCAAAGAACATCTTTTCCTGTGGTTTTGGCCCTGCTCCTACAGAGAGAAGCCTCAGAGCTGTACAAAACAAACACATCGGGTTCTGCCACGTGGGAACAGCCTCCTCCCGATCTCTTCCTTGGTTTAAGAATTTCTCAAGCCTCTTTTCACTCTCAGATGTGTCACAGAAGAGCAGTGTGGAGGATCAGTGTTTCTTCCCTGCTCTAGAGCCTAGAGGTTGCCCTGTGGAGGTCCATAACCAAGGAGACGTGTCACTGTAGGACACGAAACAACACCACACACACACACACGCACTGCTGTTCTCAAGGTAAAAAAGAGAAGTTTATTTTCTGATTCCATCATTTATAGATTTCCAAAAGCGACAGTGCCACCTCTCCAATGACACTGGACAAACCTAACAGTCCATCACATTTCTCCTCCTCCACAAAAGAATGCAAAACAATGAGTTATTTACAGAAAGTGTGTGAGAAAGTTTGCTATAAGAATGTAAACATCAGAAGGCCTAGAAAATCTTAAAAAAAATCAGGGTGACAGAAATGTCTCCCTGGAACATGCAGTTGAGGGCTGCTGCCAAAGCATAACCTGCAGATATTTATCTGTGGAGATTTTACCTCCTAATTATACCCCCCAGCACTCTTATCTGAGCTGGTGGATGCTCCAATGCTTTCCATGCCATCCCTTTCCTGACCCAGGGATAGCTGCCACTTTTATTTGGTGTTTTTAAGCAGTTTGAATTCTCCAAAGAGTTGCAAGGCTGCTCTCATTTTCAGATGTTGGTTTTTTGGTCCTGATCTTGCCCCTGACAGTCTCACAGCTTCCCTCCAACAGGCAGGAAAACAGGAAAGTCCACTTTGTTCCAAGTGCTTGGGACAAACTTTGTGTTGAAAATAAAACTACACCAAGAGCACAGCCACAGCCCATCTGTGTCTGTCCCCAGAATGAAATTTGGCTTTTCTGAGTCCACAAATCTTCCTGTGCCTTGCAAATAAACTTGACAGTGAGCCCTCCTTCATGTCTTCAGTCTGATGGCAGGTGCTGGTCTGGTGGCTGCTGGAACTCTCACCTGGGCTCTCCACCAGAGCCTATTTAAGGCTGAGATGAGGAATCCTTCCTACATATGCAAGGCTTAGATTTTATCTGGATGAGAAAAATCTAATTTTAGCATGTTTTCCAACTCACAGACTGGGGAAGGTGTTGGTGATGGTGTCACTGGTCAGAGCACTTGCACACTCAGTGGAGAAGTTCAGAACTGGGGAGAAGGGGAGATAAAATCCCACCAAATCTTATTTTCAGGTGCATCCTCTGCCCTGCTGCTTTCTCTGGTGCAGGTGTGGAGGTGTTGGGACATTTGCAGCAGGCAGGGAAGGGCCCTGGTGGGCGTCTGTCACAGAAATCTTTTATGAAAAATCCTTTCCTTAGGATTTTTCTTCCTGAGAAGCTGAGAGGCTTCAAGAACAAAATGTAAACAATGGTTATCTGCTGCTGTGGAATGCAACAGGTGAATCTTTGATTGGCCCATGTTGGATGTTTGTAATTAATGGCCAATCACAGCCCAGCTGGCTCGGACTCTCTGTCCAAGCCACAAACCTTTGTTATTCATTCTTTCTTTTTCTATTCTTAGCCAGCCTTCTGATGAAACCTTTCTTCTATTTTTTAGTATAGTTTTAATGTAATATATATTAAAATAATAAATGCCTTCTGAAACATGGAGTCAGATCCTCGTCTCTTCCCCAGTTAAAAAACCCCTGTGAACACTGCCACAGGTGTGGGATGGTTTGGGTCACCCTGGTGAGACCCTTCTGGAAGGATTCACTGGCCAGGAAGGTGAACAGCTGTGGGAGGTTTTACCTCTGAAATTATACCCCCAGCACTCTTATCTGAGCTGGTGGATGCTCCAATGCTTTCCAGGCCATCCCTTTCCTGACCCAGGGATAGCTGCCACTTTAATTTGGTGTTTTTAAGCAGTTTGAATTCTCCAAAGAGTTGCAAGGCTGTTCCCCTTTTTAGATGTTGGTTTTTTGGTCCTGATCTTGCCCCTGACAGTCTCACAGCTTCCCTCCAACAGCCAGGAAAACAGGAAAGTCCACTTTGTTCCAAGTGCTTGGGACAAACTTTGTGTTGAAAATAAAACTACACCAAGAGCACAGCCACAGCCCATCTGTGTCTGTCCCCAGAATGAAATTTGGCTTTTCTGAGTCCACAAATCTCCCTGTGCCTTGCAAATAAACTTGACAGTGAGCCCTCCTTCATGTCTTCAGTCTGATGGCAGGTGCTGGTCTGGTGGCTGCTGGAACTCTCACCTGGCCTCTCCACCACAGCCTATTTAAGGCTGGGATGAGGAATCCTTCCTACATATGCAAGGCTTAGATTTTATCTGGATGAGAAAAATCTAATTTTAGCATGTTTTCCAACTCACAGACTGGGGAAGGTGTTGGTGATGGTGTCACTGGTCAGAGCACTTGCACACTCAGTGGAGAAGTTCAGAACTGGGGAGAAGGGGAGATAAAATCCCACCAAATCTTATTTTCAGGTGCATCCTCTGCCCTGCTGCTTTCTCTGGTGCAGGTGTGGAGGTGTTGGGACATTTGGTCTGCAGCAGGCAGGGAAGGGCCCTGGTGGGCGTCTGTCACAGACATCCTTTCATTAAAAATCCTTTCCTTAGGATTTTTCTTCCTGAGAAGCTGAGAGGCTTCAAGAACAAAATGTAAACAATGATTATCTGCTGCTGTGGAATGCAACAGGTGAATCTTTGATTGGCCCATGTTGGATGTTTGTAATTAATGGCCAATCACAGCCCAGCTGGCTCGGACTCTCTGTCCAAGCCACAAACCTTTGTTATTCATTCCTTCTTTTTCTATTCTTAGCCAGCCTTCTGATGAAATCCTTTCTTCTATTCTTTTAGTATAGTTTTAATGTAATATATATCATAAAATAATAAATCAGCCTTCTGAAACATGGAGTCAGATCCTCGTCTCTTCCCCAGTCTGAAAACCCCTGTGAACACTGCCACAGGTGTGGGATGGTTTGGGTCACCTGGTGAGACCCTTCTTGAAGGATTCACTGGCCAGGAAGGTGAACAGCAGCTGGGAGGTCCAGGGGGGCTGCAGGGAAGGGGAAAAGCCTGAAGTGCAAAACATTAGGGGTAAATTGGTGCTGAGGGATGGGGATTGTGGGACCTCAGCTCCCTCCCTGACCTGGCTGCAGCTTGGTGAGGCATTGTTATAGGGACAAAAAGTGTGACCGTGTTCACAGGGGTCTCGGGTTTAGAGAAAAGATGAGGATCCGACTCCATATTTCAGGAGGTTTGATTTATTATTTTATAACATACATTACATTAAAACTATACTAGAAGAATAGAAGAAAGGATTTCATCTCAGAAGGCTGGCTAAGCTAAGAGTAGAAAGGAATGAATAACAAAGGTTTGTGGCTAGGGCTCTCTGTCTGAGCCAGCTGGGCTGTGATTGGCCATTAATTAGAAACAACCACATGAGACCAATCCCAGACCCACCTGTTGCATCCCACAGCAGCAGATAACCATTGTTCACATTTTGTTCCTGAGGCCTCTCAGCTTCTCAGGAGGAAAAATCCTAAGGAAAGGATTTTCATGAAAAGATGTCTGCGACAAAAAAGCACCATTTAACACCCTATTTTTGTCTCGTCTTGAAACTTTGAACATTTTTTTCTGTTTTTTCCTCCAGGGTATTGCATGTGGGCAATGTTCCTCTGCCTGCCTTATCTGCCTGCTGATTCAGAGGCCTCTTCCAGACCCACATTGCTTTCCTGCCTCTTCATATCCTAAATTTCACCTTAGCAGTGGTGGGGTCTACCAGGCAGACTTGATGGGGATGGATTAGGGACTGATGGACTTTATTCCATGATGAATGAACACCTCTCTACCCTTGACTATCAGGGTAAAGGTGAACCAGACACAGCCCTGGAGAAAGGGCCGGTGCATTTGGTTAATTTTTGCTTTCTTCCTTGCTTGTTCCTTATTCTGACAAGAAAAAAAGAAGGGAACAGCAGAGGGGCTGCTCAGTTCCTCATCTGACAGTACCCCTGGAAGGTCAAAGGAACACCAAGTTGTGATGAGACTGGCACATTTTTAATTCTCTCTCATTACAGCCTCTGTTAAACTGCATTACAATAATTGCTTTAGTTCTGCTATGGTATTTTCAGGTCTCTTAATGCAGCTGTCAGCTCAGTGTGCTGGGAACTAACACCTGAAAAAAACTTTAAAAAAGAAAAAAAAATTAAAAAAACAAAGGAAAGGAGAAGAAAAACACAAATGGAAGCCTGGTAGAATGGTAGAGAGGGACAAATTTGGGATGAGGGCAGGAGATGGTGAAGTGCAGGTTTGCCAGGGGTGCTGCTCAGATCCTGCTCCGTGAGGGACCTCTGTGAGCTGGAGACAAGGTTTGGATTCTCACATCCCACCACAGGGTTTGCACCAACCCTGGCCAGAGAAATGGTGGAGATTGGCACTCTGCAAGGTCTGGCATGATGGGAAGAGGATGCTGAAGAGGCATTTGGTATTTTGGATTTGCTTGAGAGGATTTGAAGCACATCTATATATGGGGCACTCATTTTAACAGCTCCCTCCTTAGAATTTGGGACTAACTCAGCTCTGTGGGTTCACTGCAGGGCTGACATTTACTCACAGCACATGGACCATGGAGAGGGAGGATTCAGCCTCCACACTGAGGTGTTTGCTCAGCTCAGGAGCCCTCCCAAAAGTCAAGGAGCCCCAGTCACAGCTTTTATGAATGGGAGAGCTGGAGTTCCTCTGGCAGAAGTGAGATGATTTCTACATTTCCTCTCAGAAACAATCCTTGTGAGCGTGTCCAGGATCAGCTGTGGTATAAGGTCATTCTCTCCCTGTCACATTCACTCCATCAGATCAAGTGAGGAGGAGGCAAATTAACACTTTTGTTTCTGGTCCTGAAGGGAGGCTGATCTGCAGCAAAGGGTGAGTTTTAACTCTAATTCCCACCCTAAACCAGTTCCTGGGCTCTTTATGCTCATTTTCACTGATGTTAGTGCTGTCATTTTATGAAGTACTTCTTCATCCTCTGTCACAGACATCTTTTAATGAAAAATCCTTTCCTTAGGATTTTTCCTCCTGAGAAGCTGGGAGGCCTCAGGAACAAAATGCAAACAATGGTTATCTGCTGCTGTGGAATGCAACAGGTGGGTCTGGGATTGGTCTCATAGAGTTGTATCTAATTAATGGCCAATCACAGTCCAGTTGGCTCGGGCTCTCTGTCCGAGCCACAAGCCTTTGTTATCATTCCTTTCTATTCTTAGCCAGCCTTCTGATGAAACCTTTTCTTCTATTCTTTTAGTATAGTTTTAATATAATATATATCATAAAATAATAAATCAAGCCTTCTGAAACATGGAGTCAGATCCTTCATCTCTTCCCTCATCCAAGAACCCCTGTGAACACTATCACAATCCTCCCTGGTGCTTACCCCATGTTTCTGTGATTTCAGCTTCCATAGAATTACAGAACCATGGGAGCTGAAAGGGACCCAGAAGGATCATTGAGTCCAGCTCCTGGCTCTGCAAAACCCCCCAGAAATCCCACCTGTAAGCATTGTTCAAACACTTTTTGAGCTCTGTCAGGCTTGGTGCTGCGACCATTTCCTGGTGAAGAACCTTTTCCTGATACCCCAGTGCTCCCTGGCACAGCTCCATGATTGCCATGGTCCTTTCTGCAGCCACTCCTGGATTATTTGCTGCCATTCTCAGACAAGTGAACCAGCTGTGCCTGAGCTCTCCAGGCCATCCCACAGCCAGCTCTGCATCCCAAACCCTCGTGTTCTGTGACGGTGTTCACAGGGGTTTTCAGGTGAGGGAAGAGATGAGAATGTTGACTCCATGTTCAGAAGGCTTGATTTATTACTTTATGATATATATATATATATTACATTAAAAATAAATTAAAAAGAATAGAAGGAAAGTTTCATCTCAGAAGGCTAGCTAAGCTATGGCTAGCTAATCTTTGTGTCTGGGATAGAGTCTCCAAACTAACTGGACTGGGATTGGCCATTAATTGTAAACATCCAGGATGGGCCAATCCCAGACCCACCTGTTGCATTCCACAGCAGCAGATAATCAATGTTTACATTTTGTTCCTGAAGCCTCTCAGCTTTTCAGGAAGAAAAATCCTAAGAAAGGATTTTTAATGAAAAGATGTCTGCGACAGTGTTCGTCCACATCTGCAGCACCATCTGCACCCCAGCCCCACAGAGCAGCAGCTCCTTGTGCAAACCCTCCCTCCCACCACAAGAGAGACCTCCCCACCCTCAGAAATGCTGCCCTAAAGCTCTGCCAGCTTCAGGAAACCATAAACACACACTTTAAAGGACAGACACTCCTTCCCTCCCCACATGTGCACTCCAAAAAACAATCCCACCAGGAAAACATCCCTTTTCTCAACCCCACACCCTTCCACACACGCTGTCACACTTTCTCCATTCCCACAGCCATGCCACATTCATTAATGCCTCCATAGGAATTTTCAACTGTGTGGAGAATTGTTCGTAATTAGTTAACGGGAAAGAAAAATAAAGTCTCCTAAGCTGTCAGCAATCCTCCAGAAAACCAGCAACAGATCTGAGCACCATTTGGTCTAATTAGTCTTGATATTTCACACAACATATTTCTCAATTTTTGGTGGAGAAGAGGATAAAAAAAATCCCTCTGAGGAGAACAACAGGAGTATTTTAGTAGAGGGATTCAGTGGCAAAGCCAAAGGGAACTCTTAATCAACAAATGTGCATTTATATTCCTTTACTAAATCTTTCACAACAGTTGCTTCATCTTCTGCTTCTATGGGCATGTGCAGGCCTGGGGTGGGGCCAATCTACAGCTGACATGGATCAGAATAGTTCTTTTGTCAGTACATCCTCAGTTTCTCTCCTGTGGTGAGGTTGAAAGCCATTGGTACTGCAGGAGGGTGGGGCGGGCTGGTGGAAGGATGCTGAGATTTACAGGATGGGATTTAAGTGCATCATTCCCACCTCAACACCTTCATGGATATCCACACGAATATCCATGGATATTTCCTCCTCTTCATGGATATTCACATGAATATCCATGGATATTTCCAGCTCATACCTTCATGGATATCCACACGAATATCCATGGGTATTTCCTTCTCTTCATGGATATCCACATGAATATCTGTGGATATTCCCACCTCACATCTTCATGGATATCCATGTGAATATTCGTGGATATTTCCTCCTCTTCATAGCTATCCACATGAATATCCATGGATATTTCCTCCTCTTCATGGATATCCACATGAATATCTGTGGATATTCCCACCTCACATCTTCATGGATATCCATGTGAATATCCATGGATATTTCCTCCTCTTCATGGATATCCACATGAATATCCATGGATGTTTCCAGCTCACACCTTCATGGATATCCACATGAATATCCATGGATATTTCCTCCTCTTCATGGATATCCACATGAATATCTGTGGATATTTCCTCCTCTTCATGGATATCCATATGAATATCCATGGATATTTCCTCCCATCTTCATGGATATCCACATGAATATCCATGGATATTTCCACTTCAGACCTTCAAGGCTGCAGCAAGAGTTGGGCTCTGCTGTCCCATCCTTACAAGTGTCCAAGGCCAAGCTGGACAGAGCTTGGAGTAAAACCTGGTCTGGTGGGAGGTGTCCCTGCCCATGGGTTTGGAAGAAGATGATCTTTAATGCCCCTTCCACCTCACACCTTTCTACAATTCCCTGATTTTGTGTTTCAGAACAAAATTACAGCGAGCAAGTGAAATCTGCCTCCACTGAGAGGTGCTTTTCAATCCACACGTGGTGTGTCCAGGGTTCCCACATTCTTGGGCGGACAACCATAATTTGAGGTGATGCCCTCAAGGTGACCATGGTGGTGGTGTCCCATGGCTTGGAGTAAATTGCAGGTTGGTCATGTCTTAGGTTGGAAATTGGGTTGTGTGTTTTATTTAGCATCTGTCAGAGGTAGGGCAGTTCTCTCTGTCCATGGGGCAGTTCTCTCTGACCATGGGACAGTTCTCTCTGTCCATGGGGCAGTTTTTTTCTTTATCCCTCCCACAGCCAACTCTCCCTCCAGGAGATCTCTGCTGTCCATGGCCACTGAGTGTCCCTGCAGGGCTGATCCAATCCCAGCATCCCATGGGGAGATGCTCCGCCCAGGGGAGGAGCCAAGCATTCCTACCTGGATCCAATCTGAGCCTGGCCCAGCACAGCAGCCTTTGCCCCCTGCATTGCCAGAGGAGCAGCTTTCTGCTGCCCTGCATTGCCAGAGGGAGCCCAGGCCCATCTGCAGCAGCCCTGGAGCTGCAGAGGAAAACTCCCCCCTTGTGCAGGACCCCTGCTGCAGCAGAGCCACAGCTGGCACTGCAGGAGGGCTGAGCCCCCATGGGATGGGGCTGTGCCCCCGCCCTGGCACACAGGGGGCAGCTCCTGCTCTCACTCAGGCTGTGGGTTGTTTTTGGTACCATTGCATTTGTATTTTAAATCTTCCTAGTAAAGAACTGTTATTCCTGCTCCCATATCTTTGCCTGAAAGCCCCTGTAATTTCAAAATTATAACAATTCAGAGGGAGGGGGTTTACATTTTCCATTTCAAGGGAGGCTCCTGCTTTCCTCAGCAGACACCTGGCTTTTCAAACCAAGACACGTCACCACATGAGGCATCCAGGTGGGAGGCAGGATGCAGGTGCCAATCTCAGCAGTGATTAGGGAAGGAGTCTGGACAATCACCCAGGGATACAACAGAGAATCTGCCTCTGAGCACGTCACCCTCAGTGATCTCTATCAGGAGAGACAGTCGGTGTGGGCACTGAAATTTCGTGTGGTTCATCTCTCATCCGCTTCTTGTCGCTTGAACGACAGCTTTAACTGCACTGGTGATCTCAGCTCGAGCCCGGCTGCCTGCAGGGAGCCAGGACACTCAGCTCAGGTGCACATTTGTAGATTAAAGATTCTGCAGAGGGGAGTTCAGCTGTGTGAACAAAGATGTTCGATGGCATTTAAAGATAAGGATGGATTTATAAACAAACCCATGTGTGAGCTCATGAAGATCTCAGCATCAGTGTCAGTGATCAACCCAGGGCTCACAAAATCCTCTACTTTAGGGTGAGATAAAGCATTTTTTGGTGGCTTTAGGCTTTTGTTGGATTTGGCAGGGGAATGGACACCCAAATCCCATGGAGACCTGTTGCTTACAGACCTCAAAACTCAAGAGTTTTCATGGTCTGGTTGACAAGGTGGTGTTATGTCATAGGTTGGACTTGATGATCTCAAAGCTCTTTTCCAACCTGATTCTGTGATTCTGTGATAAGGAGATGCTAAATTTTAGGTGGGAATGTCCATCTGTGATGATCCCAGGATTCTCTGTGCATGACAGAGCACAGTGGAAGGTTAGAGCCCAGTGAGCTGCAAATCCCAGGTTCTACAAACCTTGGCCATAGGAATGTGATGAATTGCACAGGAAATTAATTCCCAGAAATATGTGGGGCATCCCATGCGTCCTGCTGATGAACATCCTTGGATTAATGACATTTCTGATGAACTCTAGCTATCAAACTTTAAAAAATTTCACTCCCTCCCAAAAAAACCCTCTGCAGGAAGTCCAACATCACCTATTGTAAGGACTTGGAAAGTATTTACATTATACTCCCACAATATTTTAATTGATTTTTTGCTGTTGTTCAGAAAAAAAGAATCAAACTCTGCTGTTAATTGATCCCTTGGCATCTCCAGAAAAACTCTGGCATTGTTTATGCAGAATTTTATCAACTTTAGGAGAAAATCAGTCCTGGAATGAGCTGCAGCTTTTACCTCTGCAGTGTTAGGACTGAAAGAAACAATAGTCACTAAGTAAAGGATGGGCATCTTTGGCGTAAATACTGAAAAATAAAGCTTTTCCACCCTAGAGGGATGGGAGGGCACAGAGGACTTTGAAAACAGAGGTAATATGAATTTCTTTCTCCAGACAGAGCAACTGAGGCCCAGAGATGAGAGGCCAGGAGGACATTTCCCAGCACTGAAAATCAATTGAGGTGTTGTCCCATCTCCTGGGACATCTTCCATGTCCAGGATTTAACATGATGGATTCTGGAATCAGTCTGGCCTCCAGCCTGGGAATATTCATTTTTCAAATTGTTTTCAAGTCTATTTTGAGCTTTTTTCAGTAGTTAGGAGTAAAGGTGATCACTTAGAGGTATTTTTGAGGTATTTAGTTTTAAAAATCTCTGCTTTAAGCTGTTAAGACTCATTATAACCTTAGGAATTCAGTCTTCTGGCAGACTAATAACCATTAGATCAAGAAGCAGGGTTGCAGAGCACATGGTGGGGACAAATTTAAAGATTTCCCCATTCAGCCATGAATACAGGAGAGCAAGAGCTGGTTTTATTAATATATTTTACATTTATTTCATATCTTTTATTCATATATTTTACACGGCACTGAGGAAGGAAGAGAGGGATTTTATGGAAGCAGGAAGAGACATGAAGGGGAAGATATTTAGCATCTGGATTGGAACCTGTCTGCAAGTTTAACAGCTGTTTTTACCAAATGGGAGCAAACCTCCCCCAAAACCAACGAGCCGTGGTGTGTACAGCACTAAATCTTCAAGGGAAAAAAAGGAAAAGGAGATTTAAACTGGCCTGCTGTCTCCATCAGTGATCCTGCAGGGAATTCTGCAGTTGCTGAGAGGTTAATGTGGGTCCTGGCTGTCCCCCTGACCCAGCCTCCCTGCTCCTCTGAGCTGGGTATGGAAATTGTTTCCCTTTGCTGTCTTCAAGTAGGGAACAGCTCAGCCAGGGAGCGGTAATGGAGCCCAGCAGGGAGCAGCTGTGTTCATCTGTTGCTTTGTGGATGAAAAACGTTGCCTGAAATACACAGAAGAAACCAAATCCCTGCTCGCTGCGAACCCTTTATGGGCTTTGAACCCCAGTGTTTGGTATCCGTGAGGAAACTTTTCACACTCCACAGGGGAAGAGCCTGAGGGTGTTTGAGGAGAGGTGGAGCAGTAAAAAAATACAGAATTCTTATCCCTGGCTGGAGATACCCCCCAGAAATCCATCCCCATGGGTCTGCTCACTTCTCCTCCTCCACAAAAGCCAAAGGATGTTCCTGAACATCCTCTGGAGTTCGTGTCCAGTACCAGAGCTGCAAATGACACCAGGAGGGACAAGGGGTTCTCTAGGGGTAGGTTTTGGCCTTGCTGCATTTGGTTCTGTATGGCTCAGGGCCATGAAAGACCTGATGGATTAATGCGGGGTGCAGAGGTTCAGGGATATCACACCATAACCAATATGATTCAGTGAAGCCAAATTCATTATCCTTAAAAGGGCTATATTTATAAAAAGTTTCTAGTGTTCACACATCTCTAGCTAATACATGATTGGTTAATCCTAGCTGTTCATGCATCTAAAATAAAATGCTGATTGGATCACCTGATTTTGGATCACCTGATTTTTCACACGTCTTGCTGTGGTCGTCTGGCTCACCCATGGCTCACTTTTTCCTTACTTTCCCAAGCTTGCTGACAAACCTGCTGAGTCCTGATGACTCTTCTTCTTGTATCTTTCTCAAGGATATACCAACCCCATTTCTGAATATGTCCATAATTCACTGTGAACGTGTCCGTTGTCGATAATTGCCAGCAGGCAGGATTGTGCATCGGCTGAATGTGGCCATTGTCCTGCAAAAACGCATCAATCCGCAAAAAACTCTCAACACACTAAAGGCAGAGAGTGGTGCCTCATTTTGCACATATTTTTGGAGAGTCCTCTCCTCATAAAACCCAAACCCAGGGCTCCATGCAGCTTCAAAGCAGCTTCCCCCATCATCAATCAGATCTGAGGCTTCACCAGCACATGCTCCTTCATGGAATGGGGTTGGGCAGTCATGGTCCCTGGGCTGAACCTCCGTGGAGTTCCTCCTTTGCAGCCTGACAAGCAACAGGAGCTTGGGAAGATCCCCAGAGGCTTCGATCTGTCCTTGTGGGATCTTCTGTGTGAAGGGAGCAGACAAAGAAAAGCTCTTCACTCTATTTCACACCCACTTCTAGGATTCAGATTCCTTCCTTCCTTCTTTCGTAATATCCCTCTTAATTATTCTTGCTTGCTCACACTCCTTATTTTCTTAACTAACCAACCTTCCTTCCTTCCTTCCTTCCTTCCTTCCTTCCTTCCTTCCTTCCTTCCTTCCTTCCTTCCTTCCTTCCTTCCTTCCTTCCTTCCTTCCTTCCTTCCTTCCTTCCTTCCTTCCTTCCTTCCTTCCTTCCTTCCTTCCTTCCTTCCTTCCTTCCTTCCTTCCTTCCTTCCTTCCTTCCTTCCTTCCTTCCTTCCTTCGAATGCTCCCTGCAGAGGATGTGCAGACACTCAGGACACACCAGCCTTGTTCCCACCCAAGGATTTATCTGCTGCCAAAGCTCTGTGCCTCCAGGATCTTCCCACATCCCTGTCACCTCCTTGTGGGAACCCAGAACATCCCTCTGGCTGTCCAGGATGGCCAAGACCCCTGCCAGGGGGCTCAGAAGCACAGAGCCCAAAACACCTGTGGTTTTGATTATGACCCGTGGAGCAAATTACCAACCCTATATGAAGATCAGCAAGCCACAACAGTTTAAGTAGAATAATAATGAAGTTATCATGGGGTGAAAAAGTAGATTTTGGGGTTTTTGGTATGGGGGTTCAGGGGGCAAGATGGAGAGAACTGGGTGTGTCCAGCCTTTCTCCTTCTTCTTCTTGGCCTCCATCTTCTGCTGTGTTGTTGGCACTTTTGGATTGGTTTAGAGTAGAAGCTCACTGTCTAACATAAGTGATAGGTATTGGGAAGTAATTGTAAACATTGTACACGTAGTTTTTAGTATAAAGACATAACACCACCCTGGGGCAGGCAGAGTGCCTGGAACTTTCTTGCTGAGCAAACCTTGGCTGGACAGGAGAAAGAATTTTATAGATAAGAAACAATGAACAACCTTGAGACCGAGAAATGAAGAGTTCTGACTCCTTCTTCAAGCACTGGGCTGGGAAAAAGACTTTCGAGCTATTCTCGGGGTCACTCTGACAAGCTAGAGATCCTGACACCTCCTCCCTGTGCAGGCAGGAGCAGCACCCAGTGCTTTATGACCCTTGTCACCAGCAGATTAATGAAATCTGGGAGGACAGAGGGGGTCACAGCCCGTGAACCACGACCAGACCCCAGCATCACCCACCCCTCTGACACAGGGATGATTTCTGCCTCAATCTGCCCCCCTGACAAGGTGCAGGACAAATGGTGAGCACTGGTGATAAAAGGGACCCTGATCATTACACACAGGGCTGGGATAAGCTGGATCACATCCCTGAGATGGGATTTTCCCTGGGATGATGCTGTACTATGGAGGAAGCTGGATAAAATTTTGGGCTTTCCACACCTCATTGTTTTGTCTAGCACAGCCTGGCTTTGTTTTGCAGCTCCCTTTGACATAATCTTCAAAAATATATCTGAATTTCCTTCCTAGACAAGTATCATGCATTTCCTTTCCCTGTGCCATCTGAGATGCTCCAGGCTAGCAGATGTGACACAGACTGAGACTCCCAAACCCTTTGGAAATTGTGCTGGGGCCAGGTAGGGAATGGGATGTCTAAAATGACACCTATTTGCAGACAACCCACGGGCCTGGCTTCTCCCAGGCTCAGCAGCAGCCAAGTAAATTCTTCCTCATGCCTGGAAACATTCCCACCACTTGATTTGCCCAATATTCCTTCAAATCTCACAGTTCCTGGCAGGAGGGAGGTCTGAAGTCACCCCCAAAAGTCATGACAGGTTTATTCACTGAAAGAGTGCCACCACCATGGGCTTATTCAAGATTTTCTGGCAATAGGCAAATAAAAATGTCAGAAAGCAAGAAGTTATTTTAAATAGCTGAGGTTCTTAGCGAGATGAAAATTGATATTATTAATATGGGATGAAGTCACTTTTGTCCAGGATCCCAACTCTAATTTCCATGGCATTGCCTGCACCTCATAGTGGCATTTTTAGACTTAAAATTTAACAAAAAAAAAAAAAAAATCTGTGCTGTGACTTAGTGGAAAAGTGGAGAGAAGGAAAAACTTAAAAACTTCAACAGTTGGGGATTTGTTTTCGTCAAGCTCTGCAGGTTTGAGCTTCCCTTGGAAATGTTCAATTTATTATCTTTGTCCCAGCTGTTGTCTGTCTGGAAACCTGAGAAGGAATTTGGATGTCTTGCACCTGGGGAGCAGGTGGATTTTGGGAAGGACATTGATTGGACTGAGGTGCTCCTGAGATCCAGCCCAGTCTCCCAGGAGCAGCTGATCACACGCTCCAAGACTGAATTTGCACCAGAGATGGAAGCAGGAGAGGGACTGAAGAATGAGGAATTGCAAGAGAGATAAGAAGAGGAGGAGGGTAAAAAACAATCCCCAAAGACATCTCCAAAATGAACATCTGTTAGGAGGGAGTGTGGGAGATAAAATAATAATAACAACAACAGCAGCATAAACAACTCGACTCTCCTACCTGCTTCTGAATCCCTCATTTTCTCCCTTTTGCAGGAATAACTTGGCTGAGGATCTGCTCCCTGCCACATCCCAAACTCTCTGTCAGGAAGGGAAGGTTTCCTGGTGGCTCAGAGGTTTGCAGAGCCCATCCCAGGTGTCAGATGCAAGAGGAAAGTTAAAAGAGAGAAAAAAATCTGTTCAGCGGAGCATCAAAAGCAAATATTCCTTTGGCACTGTCATTGATTCCACACCTGCCCCAGAAGTTCCTCACTGTTATTTAAATCACTTTATCCTGTTAATCCACAAAAGGCAGGTGAGATTAGGCTGGGTTGGCAGAGAATTGCAAATATATTATTGGGATACTTTCTGTGAAGACAAATAGGCCTTAAAGCGCTTTAATGCCTGATGCCAGAACGCCGTGTTTAATTAAGCAGCTACAGGGGCCATTTACAAATGTGATTTCTGCATTGATTACCTATAACTCTCCCTGCAGCCCCTATTAACAACCTCCTATGGAGAGGATTGTTTCCCATAAGTGGCTCATCCAGGGAGATGGGGTGGCTGCCTTTGCCAGGCATCCTATTCCAAACCATCAGCCTGAAAATATTGACTAATCAGCAACAAATGTGGATGGGGCAGAGGAGGAGGGATAAATCTCCTCGGGGGCTCGTGGGGGGAGGACAACAGTGATGAATCTGCAGATTAAAAAGCTGTTGAGTTATCATTAGGAAAGGATAGGATGTGTAGAAGTGTTTCAGGCCAGATCCCAAAGCTTATCCTGTGTGTTTGTATAGAAGATTGGGTAAAAACCTTGCCCAAGGTAAGAGGGAGAGATTTGGGTGTCCTGTTAAAGTGTCCAGAGGAAACTGTCAGAGCCAGGACAGGCTGGCTGTAAAACCCTTCCCAGGAGGATCTCAGAACAATGTGCAGCATTTTCTAGCATAACTTCCTATTGATTCCTCTGGAGTTGTTCTGCTGTACATCACCTGTTCTCTGCCCTTAAATAACCAAGATTTACAGCCTCCCTGCCAAGAGGCATAGCCAGGAACAGAGCTGGTTCTTTGTCTTCCCATCAGGAGCTGCTGGCTGCCTTATGTGCAATTTGAAAAACAAGATTTGGGCAAGGCTGGGGAAAAGCACAAGAGAATCTCCCCAAATGGAGAATCCAGCAGGAAGGGCACACAGACACCTGTCCAAAGGACACTTCCAGGGGTGAGGCATCCACAAGTTCTCTTGGCAGGAGAGAGGGACAGCCAGAATTTCTAGCAACAAAAATAACATGATCACTCGCAGAGAAAAGCCCCAGATCTCCAAAGGCAGGGGTTTGGGGTTTTTCTTTCAAAAAAAGGGAGATTTTCTGCTCTGGAAGGAACAGCCTTGTGCCTGCTTGGGTCAATGAAGCAAAGGCATCCTCCCTCAGCTGATGGATGGAGCCAGCCCTATCTGCTGGATTTCTCCTGAGAGGACCACAGGGATAAAATCTGCCTCTTCCCAACTATCTGTGTGCCCTGGGGAGGAGGGGGAAAAGAAGAAGAAAAAGAAAACACAAAAGAAGAAAAAGAACAAAAAAAAAAAAAAAAAGGAAAAATATGTCAATAATTTAAGAGACAAAGCTCCTGCCATGGAACCCAATCTCCTCCAGGCGCCCGCAGCAGCTTTTGGACACCTTGATTAATCATAACTGGCTACATATTATTTCCCTATAAGCAAACTACAATGTTACTCATACAAACAGCTTAATCTTGACAGCTGCAAAATGCCAGGATTTAATGTGGGACGGAGGGAGTTTTGCCATATGTTGCCACTCCGGGCCTGAGCCGATGTAATCCACAGCATATTGCCTGCTGGAAACAACCATTTCAGGGAATGCCTCCCTTCCCTTTTAATTGCATTTCTTGTCTCCAGTTCACGTTGGCTCCTCGTTTTCCTGCCAGCACAGAATAAATCAGTCTCTGGGGGGGGGAGCTTGGGTTGGGTTGTTTTCTGCTCTCTGTTCCTGTTCTTGAGGAAAGGGGGTTGAGTCTCGGAGTCTCTGCTGCTCAGAGTGACCCCGAGATGTGTCAGAAAGTCTCTTTTCCCAGCCCAGCAGTCGAACAAGGATTCAGAACTCTTCTGTTCTCATTCTCAAGGATGTTTATTATTTTTTATCTGTAACATTCTTTCTCTGGCCTGCTGAGGCCTGTCCAGCAGGTCAGACAGAGGCACTGTGCCTGTCCTCAGGGCAGGGTTATCTTTTTATACTAGAAACTACATGTACAATATTTACCATAACTTCCAAATACCTATCACCTATGTTAGACTGTGATCTTCTACCTAAACCAATCCAAAAGTGCCAACATCACCCAGAAGATGGAGGCTAGGAAGAAAGAAGAAGGACAGGGCACATCCAAATTCCTCCATCTTGCCTCCTGAACCCCCCTTCTAAAAAATTCTAAAACCCCAAAAAATCTATTTTTCACCCTGTGACAAACTAACTATCATTCTACTTAAACTTTCGTGGCTTGCAGATCCTCATATAAAGGTTGGGAATTTTTTTCCATGGGTCAATATCAAGGCACAGCGGGGTGCTGGGCTCTGTGCCAGGGTCTCTGAGCCCCCTGGCAGGGGTTTGAGCCATCCAGGACAGCCAGAGGGATGTCCTGGGTTCCAACAGTGGAGAAGGCACTGAGGGTTCTTGTAGGGGTCACACACCCATCCTGGCTGGTCCCACTCCCAGCCCACTGTCCCACAGCCTGCCAGGTCAGGAGAAGCTTCCTGATCGTGTCTGTCTTCACTGGAATTGCCAGATGGCTCGTGTGGGGGAGAATTTTCATCTCCTTTTCATCTCCTGCTTGCTAATCTCCTTTTCCTTGATAAAACAACCTGGCACGGCAATGTTAACTTCAGCTTTTTCCTTCTCTCTGTCTGAAATTTGAGGATGTGGTCAAGTTCTCCACCCCTGTTTGGAGATGTGAGCACAGGGAGGCCAGAAGGCAAGAGGAATGCTCAGGAGAGGATAAATTGGTTGGTTTATGTGTGTCTCCACATTTTTCTCTTTCTCAAGACCTATCCCAGTTAGCAGAATTGTAGCCATGATATTTTCTGAAAAATCCTTTCCTTAGGATTTTTCCTCCTGAGAAGATGAGAGGCCTCAGGAACAAAATGCAAACAATGGTTATCTGCTGCTGTGGAATGCAACAGGTGGATCTGGGATTGGTCTCATGTGGTTGTTTCTAATTAATGGCCAATCACAGTCCAGCAGTCTGGACTGTCTTGGTCAGTCACAAGCTTTTGATATTCATTCTTTCTTTTTCTATTCTTAACCAGCCTTCTGATGAAATCCTTTCTTCTATTCTTTTAGTATAGTTTTAACATAATATATATCATAAAATAATAAATCAAGCCTTCTGAAACATGGGGTCAGATCCTCATCTCTTCCCTCTTCCTCAGACCCCTTTGAACAGGGTCACACAGAATGTGTGGAAAATGCACCAGTGCTGCTTGATCCTGGGCAGGAATGAGGGGCTGTGGGCACCATCTGAGTGGTGGTGGACAGACAAATAAGGGAAATCCTCTGTATCCTTCATTTTCCAGCACCAGGTAAGACAAGTCTGGGATTTTACACCAGCTGGGATGGAGCAGAACCCTGGGAACAACTGTACAAAAATGACCCAGGATAAATGGAAATCAGCCAGGTCACCACCTTCCATGCAAGATCTCTGCTGCGCCTCTAACATAGAATCATTTAGGTTGGGAAGGATCTCTAAGATCATCAATTCCAGCTGTTAACCCAGCACTGCCAAACCCAGCACTGCTCCACATCCTAAACACTCCAGCCTGCACATCTGTATTTGCTGTCCCTTGGTTTTCTGCAGGTGACCAAGGAAGGGAATTTTTTGACTTTTCCATTTTTTTTTTGCGAATGGTTTGGTTGGTTTGGACCTGTGATTCTCCTTTGCAGCTGCTGAAAAAGGAGAAAGTTTTGGCCACCAAGCTGTTACAGCTCCTGCAGGCTCTCAGAAGGCTCGGATGCAGTTTCCAGCTCTGTTGCAGAATTCCTGTGTGACCCAGCTCATGCAATTTTTATAAGTTTCATTTTTTTCCCCTTATGAAAAAAGAAAACAAACAAGATACCTATTTTTCTCCCTGTTCCACTGCTCTTCCTGCTGGTTTCTACCAATTGCTCTGTTACATCCTTATGGGGTGGATGAGCCCTCAAATTTAAATCCCTTTCTCTGACAATGGTGTCCACCTCACAGTCCCTTTTATGACATAAATCAGGATTCTCCACAGACATTGGAGGCAGGAGAGGAAAGCCATGGGGTTAAATTGCAGCAGAAAGATTAACCTTGATATTAGGAAACAGTGAAAACTGAGGGGAAAATGGGGAAGATTGTTCTGATCATTGGAGCAATCCTGCTCATTGTTTTTCAAGGAGCAAAACCATTGTCCAACTTCTTCCTGATTTCTGGTGGTCAGGGGACCTTTCCCAGTTCCAGCACCCTGATGCTCTTGTCCTTTGTCGTTCCATTTTTCTCCCTGTTCCACTGCTCTTCCTGCTGGTTCTTATTTGTTCTGTTGCATTCCTTATGGGGTGGATGAGCCCTCAAATTAAAATCCCTTTCTCTGACAATGGTGTCCACCTCACAGTCCCTTTTATGACATGAATCAAGATTCTCCACAGACATTGGAGACAGGAGAGGAAAGCCATGGGGTTAAATTGCAGCAGAAAGATTAACCTTGATATTAGGAAACAGTGAAAAATGAGGGAAAAATGGGGAAGATTGTGCTGATCCCTGAGCAATCCTGATCATTGATTGTCAGGAAGCTAAACCATTGTCCAACTTATTCCTGGATCTCTGGTGATCAAGGGACCTTTCCCTGTTCCAGCATCCTGATGCTCTTGTCCTTTGTCATTCCTCATGGGCTAAATCTCCCTGTGACAGTAAAATCCCAGATTTTGCTTCCTCCTGCCCCACTCTCCATGAGCAGAGCCCCTGTTCCTCCCAGGAAGGTGCCTGAGGGCAGACTGCTACATGATGCATTTTGTTAATCAGATCTGTGCCATGACTCAAATGATGGAAAGGCACATGGTAATTCTTTGGGCTAAATAATTCACATTAAAGCACTTCTTTGTTGCCCCTTTTACCACATAAATCCATAACTCAGCATGGAAAGGGGAAAGAAAGGTTAATTGCCCACTTGCCCGAGTGGAATTGTGATGGGATTCATCTTCCCCCATCTCAGATGTCTGATGACAGTACCCACAACTCAAATTCATGTCTTTTATGCAAAGCAATCTCTGCACAGCTCTTCTTAGGAGCACAACATGAACTGGAAAATCACTGGAACTATTTTCCTGGTGCTAAAAGGCACTGAAATATTGAAATATTGAAATCTTTCCTCTAGATGTGGTGCAAAGGCTTCACCTGTGCCCAGCCTGGGAGCTGCTGGGGTTGGAGCAGGGTTAAATTATGGCTGCTTGTAATGAGCTATCTAATTGTGGAATATTAGAATGGTTTGAGTGGGAATGGACCTTAAGGATCATCTTGTTCCAGTTCCTGCCATGTAGGGACACCTTCCACCATCCCAGGTTGCTCCAAGCCCCATCCAGCCTGGCCTTGGACATTGCAGGGATGCAGGGGCAGCCACAGCTGCTCTGGGAATTCCAGCCCAGCCAGGAATTCCTCCCCAATATCCCATCCATGCCTGCCCTCTGGCAGTTTTAAGCCATTCCCTCTTGCCCTGTCCCTCCATCCCTTGTCCAAAGTCCTTCTCCAGCTCTCTCATGGCTCCTGTAGGTACTGGAATGTTCTGTAGGATCTCCCTGGAGCTTTTTCTTCTCCAGGCTGCTGAGCTGCTTGGGGAGCTTCCATCAGTCCTGATTTAAGGGACCTGAAAAGAAAATCAGCTCTTGCTTGGTTACTTGGACAAACCTTGTGAGCAGTGGGAGAAAGGAGCATCTCCAAACATCCTGCAGCTGTAGCCTCCAGGAGAAAATTATGGATTGTGCCTTGGATACAGGAAAAATTTGGGGCTGAGTGGCTCAGACACACACTCTGCTTGGTGGCCAGGGGATGTCTAAGGTCAAACCAAAGGAACTCCAGCTGGAATGGAGCTGGGCTCCATCCAGCATCTGCACTCCTCAACACCAGACCAGATAGGTCATGGATAATTGTCCAGAAGAAAGTTATGGATTGTGCCTTGGATACGGGAATGATTTGGGCTTGAGTGGCTGAGACACAAACTCTGCTTGGTGGCCAGGGGAAGTCTGAGGTCAAACCAAAGGAATTCCAGCTGGAATGGAGCTGGACTCCATCCAGCATCTGGCTGCCTCAACACCAGACCAGACAGGTCATGGATAATTGACCAGTGTTGCAGTAAGGTAGAAAAATCATAAAGAAAGGTTTTGGAGCCCAGGATATCCCTCTGGCTGTCCTGGATGGCTCCACCCTCTGCCAGGGGGCTCAGAGACCTTGGCACAGAGCCCTAGACACCCGTGACTTTGATTTTGACCCATGGAAAAAAATGACCAACTTTATATGAGGATTTACAAGCCACGAAAGTTTAAGTAGAATGATAGTTGGCTTATCACAGGGTGAAAAGTAGAATTTTGGGGTTTTTAGAATGGAGTTTCGAGGTCCCAAGATGGAGGAATTGGGGTGTCCCTGTCCTCCTTCTTCTCAGCCTCCATCTTATGGGTGATGGTGGCACTTTTGGATTGGTTTAGAGTAGAAACTCACAGTCTAATATAGGTGATAGGTATTGGAAAGTAATTGTAAATAAGGTACACATAGTTTTTTAGTATGAAATGTTAACACCACCCCAAGGTGGTCAGTGTGCCTCTGTCTGACCTGCTGGACAGGCCTCAGCAGGCCAGAGAAAGAATGTTATGGATAACAGAAAAATAAACAACCTTGAAAACCAGAACAGAAGAATCCTGACTCCTTCTTCAACTGCTGGGCAGGGAAAAGAGACTCTCTAACACTCACTCTGGGGTCACTCTGACCAGCAGAGATTCCAAGAGAAAGGTTTCATAAAACCCGGCCTGCTCTCCTGGAATCAGTGGCTGGCCTTGTCAAAGCTGGCATTTTGCAAGTTCCCATGTGAAAGCAATCCTGGTGTGAGCAGTCCATTTACATAACAATCTATTCCTGGGTAAAAAACAACCGGCACCCGTATAAACTGGTTTTACACTGTTAGATAGAAAAATGAAAACTATCTCTCACAAACAACTTTCTCTACATGTACACACGAAGAGTTTGAGTGACCAATCAATGCAGAATAACAATTACTAACCAGTAAAGTAATTGGCAAGAAATCTCCCAACCAACTGGAGTCCCACACAAGCTTTGTAAAACTGCATAAAAAGGAGTTATGTGAATAAAGAATGGCCTTTTTTCCACCACAAAGAAAACGGAGTCTGTGTGATTTATTCCCGTAGTCCAGAACTCTTTCCCTGTTCTTTCCTCTCTTCCTGGCAGTAGATAAAGTAGTTATTTTAAGCTTAACACATTTGTACATGAATGGGGATCCATGTCATGAGCAACAAATCATGTCTGGGCTTAGCAAGAGTAGATACCTGTAAGAACCTAAATGAGAGATGTGGGACACCAGGCAGCTCTCCAAAATGCAGTTTATTCCATCCAGGGTGGTGGGTGACAGAGCTGTGCCCACAGCTGTCAGCTCCAGCTGCAGGCAGGCCTGGAGACCCTTTGGGTTTGGTTACAGTGCATTACAGACTTTTCTTTGCTGAGCATCTTCATACAGCAGAACCAATCTACACCTGAACTGTTACCTACAGCCCATCATAACTACTGTAATTACCATATTCATGTCACTGTTCTCCAATCACTCAAGGTCAGTACATTACAGTTTAAGCTGGAAGTTGTTTTTCAGTTTCCTTGCAGTGGAAAATTCTGAGACATTTTTTCTACTTGCACCATTTGCTGCCTTGTTTGCCTGTGCTATCTTTGTGCTTGGTAAAAACATCTTCTTGTTTGGGGTGGGTTTATCCTTTGCTCTAAGCCATAAAACCCTTCTAACTAACACACCCTTTGCCTCCTTGGTTATCCAGTGAGACTGGCTCAGCAATTCTTTTCTTCTACATCAAAACTTTTTCCATCTCTATTCCTTCACCAGACTCTACATTCAAAAATCTTTCTGCCAAGCACACATATCTGTGAGACCTTCTTTCAAACTTCCATCCTTCCCAACAGATATCCACACACCTTATAAGTGCTGTCCCTGCTGTCCCCAAACCCACAGCTGCCAGCTCTGGAAAAGGGTCTGTATTGGAGCACACTGTCTGGGTTTGTCATCTCTTTTAGAGCAGCAAGAAGTTTTATTATTTAATTTTGTAATTTTTTTTTTTGTGCTAGTGAATACTTTACCGGTAAAATAAATACTTTTTTCCACTTTTCTCCAAAAAGTATCTTCCCCAACCAGTCAAAAGAAGAGATGATTAAATCTACTTTCTAGAAGAACCCCTTCAGAAGTTCTTTCCCAAATTTTCCCTAAACCAAGACACACACATGATTGCTGACTTTATGATCCTCATATCCCCATTTGTCCGTTTAGCCCAGAAATAAGTTTTACACCTTTAAGATTAAGGGGAAAATGCTGCCTAGGACACTCATGAGGCAAGTTTTGTTCAAAAGCATCAAAAAATGTTCAGTGAAGTTCATCCTCAACTCTTTTCAAGAAATTTATTTCACTATTGCTGAGAATATTAAGAGCTACACAAGCACACAACCTGTTAAACCTTAATTAAAATTGAAAAAAAATAAATTCCACTTTTAGATCTATAAACTGGGAGTGCAGAACCCACAGAAACCATAAATTATACAAAATATTTTTTATCTCTGTATGTATATTTAATGGTATCATTATTATCCCCAATTACATCACAAATCTTTGAAAATTTCATGAAACAGGTAAACTATTTATACTTTTTATGCAAAATGTGACAGTAATTCAGCACCAGCTCAGCCCTGCACACACGCCTTCGGATTTGCTCTCATTTGCATATTGCTGAATTTACACAGTATGTTTTGCTAATTAATTTTTATCTGGAAGCCTCTAAAGCAGTGCTGTGGTTTTCCCTCCTCCAAGGATGACTTGTGTGGTTGTCTCTTCCTAGGGAATGATTTAATAAGAGACAGGGACTTTTCCTGGGGAAGTTAATGGGGTTCATAAATTCCAAGTGAAGAGTCTTTTTTATGGCTTGGGTGGTTTTAAACAACACAAAAGATGTCCTCTGGCCTTGACTTCAAACATCCCTGTGAAGAGCTTCTTGTGAACTCACCTGATTGCAGAATCACCAGCACAAAACCTGAATTTTTGGGGCATATATAGAAGCAATATCAGCCTAACCAGAGAAAAATCTTTGTGCTGGAAATTCTTCATGTGACCACAGACTCCAAAGGCTGAACTGATTTTGTGATAACTTGTAGAGGTCAGAGTTGTAATCCCGTGGCTTTCAGCTTCCAAATCATCACAAAATGTGCAGGAAAAATTGCTTTGGCTACCAAAAGAGTACCCATTATTCATTTGGTAACCAGTTATAATGCAGTTATGTAAGCACCTTGCACTTTAATGTGAGTTTTTAATAGTAATTTCTCCCCTTAAAACTTAGGCTCATTTAGATTGGAAATGACCTTTCAGATGGAAAACAAAATCAGCTTCAGCAAAATCAGCTGAAATCCTTGTAAATCAGAGGAGTGCAGCTTTTGGAGAAGCTTTCTCCTCCCTTTATGATTGCAGCTAATTAACATAACGCTCTTTCTGCCTTCCAAAATGTTCATTTCATCCACCCCCCTGAATTTTGCAACAATTCACTGAAGATTAATCACTAAAAGTGGCATTTCTCTGTAAAACTAAATTAGTCAGTGTCATTAGAATTCCCCAACACGACTGGTACCAGTCAATGTGAACTCGTGGGTCCAGCATGAGGCTGAATTCAGAGGGGTTTGCATGAAATTAATTAAAGTCAAGCCTTACTGCCAGGGCCTCCAGCAGTGCTGAACTCTCCTCTGACAGGCACTGGAGTAAAATCAGCACCTGCCTTAATCCTGACTGCATTTGGGTGAGGTGAATCATTCCCTGGAAATGCCAGGATCTCCCTAAAAGTTCCAAATGCAATCGCCTATTGCACAGACGTTTGCACTCAGTCAAAGGAATCCCACCCAGGCCTTCAGAGGGTCGTTTGTGTTCGTTTTTCTTGCTCTGAAATCATGGGAGGACCCACCAGTCTCTCAAGGCTTTGTCTGCAGGTGATGGGACGTGCTGGGGGGCAACATTTGAGCAATAGAGTAGTGCCCTGTTGATGGCAGATGTGCAACCTCCAGGCACTCAGAGCTGAACTGAACAGCTCAGAATAAAAAGGGAAACCTAAAGCTGGCCTGTCCCAGTCCCTGCTCCTGAAAACGCTGCCTCTGCCACGCTGAGCATGGTCAGGTTGGGAAATATCAGTGTTTTTAAGACCAACCTCTGCAGCTGTCAAGCAGCACAAGAGAGACACCCTGGTGCCTCCTCCTCCTCCTCTTTCCCATGCTCCTGCCTCCAAACTTTGCTCTTTTCTGTGCTTTTTGACAGGCCTTTCTCCTTGGGTGATCCCTGGCAGGAATTTAGGATTACAGCAACGAGTGACCCATTTTGGGCTCTGGGGAAACTGTGGAGAGATGAAACCAGAATTGAAGCTGGCCCAGGAACTGGGAAGTAAAGGTTATTTCTTTAGATGTCAGCAAGGAGAATGAATCAGTCACAAGTACTTAAGGAACCTCAGGGAACAGTTCAGGCATATGTGATGCATGAAGGCAGATCTAATTGGGGTGATTTTTTTGGGAAGAGGTTCATAAAAACCTGCCTATCTCCATGGCAACTGAACATGCAGGGGTGCACTTGGCCTTAGTTTGTGACTGTCCATCTCTTAAATAAAACCAAATTTGTTGTTTCCCATCTCTTTTCTTAGGCAGCAGCCTGACTCTTTTCCCCCAGTGTTACATTAATGATTTTTTCCCCTTAAAATACAAAAAGCTGAACAGATCCAGTCTGCTGGAAGTGCAGGGGGGTAGCCCTGGACATCCAACCCCTTGGTCTCCAAAGAAAACTTTATCTCATGTGTTTATTTTGTGCTAAATCTGGCCCAGATGTGGCACATTTTGTAAAAATCTCTGGGCAGCACATGCAGGGGATGAATCAAACAAGGCAATCACGACCTCATGTCAAATCTGAGGACTCTGCCCATGGTTTTCATTAGTTAATTGAATTAAATCCCCACGTGGATCTGTCCTTATCAATCAGCAGGTCCAAACACACTCAGCCAGAATCCTCTGCTCCTGCCCAAAGAGTGGGAATGGATCATTGAGGAAAACAGAAAGCCTTCCCCAGAACAAATATTAAAGTTGTCTCCAAGTTGCTTGACATGGATTGGCAAATACAGGAAAGCAGGGGAATACAAAAGAGGATAAAAATAGTTCTATTGAAGCTCCTAAAAACAAAACTCTTGAAAGGTTTTTTTATTCTGGAGGAGGGATAGAGGTGCATTGTAGTGTCATTATTGTAGCTCTTCGTGTAGATCACTGGATTGGGGCAGTTAATTGTTTTCCAGGATTAGCCCATGGATAAAATCATACAGATCTGGAGGACAGTGCTTTGTGTATTGCCAACAATACATTAGCTCCTCTTTCAATTGATAAAATAATTAAGGGCTTGGTTAAAAGGGCATTTTTCTCTCTGTGGTCACCAGTGCCTGAAAGCATGAAATTTCAGAATGTTTCCAATAGTTGTTCATTGAAAGAGGAATAATCCATTTTCTGCCTAATTATTTTCAGGAGAGCAATAAAAACTGAATTAGGAATATTTAAAAATGTAAAAAGTGCTCTACATTCAAATGGCTTGAACTTTGGTGATGTAGCATCATTTGTAGATGATAATGAAAATGTTAACCTTGGGAGAAACCATTTTGTCCACAAATTAATGACAAATAAGAGGAATATTAGCTGCAGATTAATTGCCAAGTTCACATACTGCAGAGTGTGCTATATTTAAGTTGTCATTTGGTTCTGCAGGTTATATAACTAACTTTTAATTCACTTTTCCTCATCTAGCAAAAGGTTTCAGAATGACAGAAGAGACTTAATAGCTTTCACTGTGGAATATATGAAAACACTGAGGAATGGCACCAGTAAATGGATGGCTGAATAACCTGAGTGAGTCTTACGACATTTCCCAGTTATTAGAAATTAACTATTATGGCAGAAGAAAATTGATCAGCTACAATTTTCATATTCCTGAAGGATGATGAAAATGGAGATGATACTTTTAGGAACTCTAGCTGATTTCATTTCTTTTCACAGAAAGTTAAAAGCTGATCTGGGTTGTGGAGTTTCTTGATTTTATTTTATTTTTTTTTTCTTCTCTTTAATGGCACAGTCATAAAAGTAAAACAGCCTGATGTTGCATGAGAAGGAATTTATGATATAATGAGTTCGCTGAAGAGTGAAGTTAGAACAAAAAAAAAATGATAAATCCTTTGGTCACACTGGTAACTCCTATCAGAAAACAAACCATGACAAAATAGAAAATACAGAAAAGGACTTTAGTTCTCTAATGCTTGACTTCACAATTTGATTTCTGCAGGGAAAATCCCATTCATCAAGGACCTATCTCTGAAACACATTTACTCCGGGGCTATTTTCAACCCTCAGTTCTCTCATTTTTTAAAAACTCATGGCAATGATGCTGGGCAGTTTTATCCTAAATGCAGCATGGAAGGATTATTCTTGGGAGCAAAAAAAAACCCCAAAAAACACTCTGGGCTTGCTGTGCCCTGAGCTGGGTCTCCCTGGGGTCACAAATGTCCTGAGGACTGGGGCAGTGCCCAGAAAAATATCAGCTCTGGGTGTGCCTGGGCTGGGCACTGGGAATCTGATACCAGCACTGGGGACCAGGGACCATCAGTGAAAATCAGTGTTTGGACAAGGAAATCAGTGTTTGGACAAGGAAATCAGTGTTTGGCTGTCCTTTCCTTATGAGCATGGATTTAAAAGGGCTCTGGGTGAATTCCTGGGTGCAATGGGGTCTGTACATTTGTCCTCCTGCTGCATTTTTCCGCTGCTCAAGTCTAACTCATGGTGAAGGCCTGTCTGGCCAAGGAAATAATCTTCTCTTGCCTTATGGGATAAACAAATGGATTTCAAATACAGACTGCACAAAATGAGTACCCAAAACTATTGGAATTAATCTGCAGTCAATGATTGACTCAGGTACTGCAAGAAAAGCCACCAGCTCCTGAAATGGCCCCTGCTGGGATGTGAACTAAGCTGCATATGGGGAAAAAGAGCATGGCACCTGAGCAAGCATCCTTAGACTTCAGGAGTGGATTCTCTGGTGTTAAATTGGCACTGACACCCCTTGCAGGGTTGGGCTGACACCAGTTGCTCCATCCTTCATATGGATTATTCTTGTAGAATAATTATTAATTCATCCTTCATATGGATTATTCTTGTAGACCTCACCCAGATCAAGCTGTGACAAGGTCTCTCCTGCCTGTGCAGCAATATGCTTCCACAAAATCATTCAAGATGTAATTTCTGAATGTTTGACACCAGTATTCCCAGAGTGAGATCATGGTTAGGAGATTCACTGCTTCAGCTGATGAATGAAAGTTTGAATTTTGGTCATAGAGTCCTTAACAGGTTTGGGATGGAATGGTTCTTAAATGTCATCCAGTTCCATCCCTGTGCCATGGCAGGGACATCTCCCACTATCCCAGGGTGCTCCAAGCCCTGTCCAGCCTGGCCTTGGACACTTCAGGGATCCAGGGGCAGCCACAGCTGCTCTGGGAATCTCTGCCAGGGCCTCCCCACCCTCACAGGGAAAAATTCCTTTTTAGTATCACATCAAGACCTGCCTGCTATCAGTTTCAAGCCATTACTTCCTATCACTTCATTCCCTTGTAAATAGTTCCTTTTCATAACATCCTCCAAAATGGATATGGGCTCCTCCAAGGAGTGAGGATTGTGTGGGAAGCCAGGGAAATGTCTGTCCTCTTGCTAGCTGAACCATTCAGAGAAAAAGATGGTTTTTCACATCATTTAAATTCTAGGTATATTTGTGGTTGGTTTGTTGGTTTCTTGGTTCGTTTTTTTTTTTTTTTTTTTCCTATTCATTCTTTTCCTAGCTGTACCATCTAGTTCAGATTTCATAAATAAATAAAATAAATACTTTGATCTGTCTTCTGATGCTTAGTGTGATTTTCAGATAACATCCCATCACTTTTCCCCTTAGAGGTATCATGATCCTAAAATTGGGTCCAAACTCCAAAGCTTTAACATAAGCTATAAAACACTTCAAGGGATAATGGGATATGCATCCACTTTCTCTGCATGGATGAGCCAGCACTGCAGAGGTCAGGAGAAGGAGAACTGTCTTTAACCACCCAGCAATGAGCAGGAAAATTTGTGTTGCAGGGAAGAAGGGAACACTCCTGACGTCTTGAGGTGCTGGGGAAAGGCTTGGCAGAAAAAAACCTAAAAACAAGTTTAAAGATGGCATTGAAAAAAGACCAGATATTTTAGAGAATTAGAAATGTGAAAGATTTAAATGGTAGTAAGATCAGGTGGGGTAAAATAATAGGTGATTGGTGTTAGAAGTATTAGTAGCGTTGTGTGGCAAAAGTTAATAGATTGAAAAATATTTATAACTGGGAAATAAGTGGTTTCTGATAGAGTGGAATGTTTAACTTTTTCAAGAGACTGGTAACAGAATAAAATCTTTTAAAACACTACTCAGCTGCCCCATCTCTGCAGAGCTGGGATCTTCCAATGGGGAAAGCCTTGGTGTCGCAGACACATTTTATGAAAAATCCTTTCCTTAGGATTTTTCCTCCTGAGAAACTGAGAGGCCTCAGGAACAAAATGTAAACAATGGTTATCTGCTGCTGTGGGATGCAACAGGTGCATCTGGGATTGGCCCTTGTTGGTTGTTTGTAATTAATGGCCAATCACAGCCCAGCTGGCTCGGACAGAGAGCCAAGCCACAAACCTTTGTTATCATTCTTTGCTATTCTATTCTTAGCCAGCCTTCTGATGAAATCCTTTCTTCTATTCTTTTAGTATAGTTTTAATGTAATATATATCATAAAATAATAAATCAAGCCTTCTGAAACATGGAGTCAGATCCTCGTGTCTTCCCCAGTCCAAGAACCCCTGTGAGCACCGTCACAGGCTTGGAAGGGAGGTGTGGAGGCTCTGGAGGCAGGGAAGGGCAGTGGGGATGGGGCTGTGACCATGAATCCAATGGCACAGCCAGAGAGGAGCTGGCTCATAAAGATAATTAATGGCTGCTCACTCTGGCACTCACATTTTTCAGCCAGACCCCCTTGTGGAAGAAGAAGGATCCATCCTCTCCTGGATTTTAGATGATGGTGAGATTAGTGGCCTGGGAATTATGAAGTCCTCCCTTTGACTCCCTCTGGCTGCCAGCATTAATCAGGTGCTTGTCTGGGGTGTGAGGTATTTCCACCTGCTCCTTCATCCCAAGCCTCTGTGCTAAATCTTAGCCCTGCTTTGGGCTGGCTTCACCCAGGCTGGGCTTGGCTGCTGTGGAGTTTCTGGCTCCTTTATTCTGCATTTTTGCAAGGAAACAGAAGATGGAGTGAAGAGGGATGGTTTTAGGGACACAAGACCAGGTGACATGCCTTGGTCCTCTGCTGTTATGATATCTATACTATAAAATCATTTAAATAAAATTGTTTTAATAAAGGCATTAAGATCCATTTAAGCAGCTTGGTTCCTTAACCTATCTCCTCTGATAGCCCGTCTAAACCTTCTGGTTCTGAGGATTTAACTGATTTTTCTTAATTATCAGCCTAAATTTATTAATGGGTTCTCTGATCTCTCTATGTATTTATAGTGTCAGTCTTGTCCTTCCTGTCACTTGTCTGAAGAGGTTTTACCACCTTCTCTTGTTTTCATGCAGTCCAGTGGGATTTTTCTGAGTGATAATGTCCTTCAAGAAATGAAATGTGGTGAATCTTCTCCCCTAAAACATGCCTTGCTGCCCCTCAGTCACCTGATCAGCCCTTCCCCGTGCTTGTTCCCAGGAAAAGTTAATTTATAGAATAATGTTTTAGGTTGGAAATGCAAGATGTGGCTGGGGGTGTGTTCTCTTTGTCATCTGTCAGAGGTGGGGCAGTTCTCTCTGTCCATGGGGCAGTTCTCTCCGTCCATGGGGCAGTTTTTTCTTTTTCTCTCCCACAGCCAACCCTCCCTCCAGGAGATCTCTGCTGTCCATGGCCACTGAGTGTCCCTGCAGGGCTGATCCAGTTCCAGCATCCCATGGGGAGATGCTCCGCCCAGGGGAGGAGCCAAGCATTCCTACCTGGATCCAATCTGAGCCTGGCCCAGCACAGCAGCCTTTGCCCCCTGCATTGCCAGAGGAGCAGCTTTCTGCTGCCCTGCATTGCCAGAGGAGCAGCTTTCTGCTGCCCTGCATTGCCAGAGGGAGCCCAGGCCCATCTGCAGCAGCCCTGGAGCTGCAGAGGAAAACTCCCCCCTTGTGCAGGAGCCCTGCTGCAGCAGAGCCACAGCTGGCACTGCAGGAGGGCTGAGCCCCCATGGGATGGGGCTGTGCCCCCGCCCTGGCACACAGGGGGCAGCTCCTGCTCCCACTCTGACAGTGGGTTTTTTATACTACTGCATTTTTATTTTTATATTTTCTTTTAATTTCTTTTTCCTAATGAAGTGTTATTTCTATTCCCATATCTTTGCCTGAGAGACCCTTAATTTCAAAATTATAATAATTTGGAAGGAGGGGGTTTGCATTTTCCATTTCAAAGGAGGCTCCTGCCTTCCTTAGCAGACACCTGGCTTCTCAAACCAAGACAACACTCATGTCCCAATTTGCACACTGCATTTACCTCCTCACCAACATGAAATGAGATTGTGCTGACCTGCAAAGAAACTCAATTTCACAGAGAGAGTTATCAGGGAATATATGGGAGTGGAAGACAGATGGGAGAGGCTGGATATTATTCCCAAGATCATGCCTGAGACGGGATCCATCACGTCTGGTACCATAAGGAAGCAGTGCCAGCACAACTTTGGCTCCCGGGGGTTCCTTTTATGCATTTTTTAATCAGCATCAAAGCAACTGGCAATGATGGCTTGTACCAGAGCTTGGAGACAGCAACCCCCTGAGAGGAGTGGAGACAGCTGTGCCTCGGAGATGTGGGGTCCTGCCCTCTGCAGATGCTGCTGGGTCTGTTTTCATCTGCTGCACCACTGAGGGGTTTCTCTGCAAACCCAGGACCTGCCTGGAATTTGTCTGGCTGGGTGTGGGCATAGAATCATGGAATCATAAAATCACCGAATCATGGAATCACAGGGTGGTTTGAGTTGGAAGGAAGATTACCTGATTACAACTCCACCTTCCACTATCCCAGGGTGCTCCAAGCCCCATCCAACCTGGTCTTGGACACTTCCAGGGATGCAGGGGCAGCCACAGCTTCTCTGGACAACCTATGGCAGAGCCTCCTCACCCTCACAGTGAACAATTTCTTCCTAAAACCTGGCCTAAACCTACTTTCTTTTAATTTAAAGCATAAGATGGGCACCTCTCTTTGGGCTTATCACCCATAGCTGCCTTTACAGCCTGGGGAGTGCATGAGGCTTCTTGATTTAGGACCCAAAAGTTCTGACCTTAAAGAGTGCCAAGGATGGGATGCAGCCATATGTCCTGGATCTGGCTAAAAGCGGGTTGGATGAGCCCTGTGGATATTTTCCCCTTTGAATGAGAGCTAAAAGTGAGCTGAGAGGCAGCAACATCCACAGGAAAGGAGACTCAGAGCCTCAGGAGCTGCTGGAGTCCTTGTGCTTCACAGCTGCCTCTCTCCACATCAGGATTTTATCCACAGGGTCCAGAAGTGTTTTATATGCACATGACATTCCTCACATTTCAGGCTTGCATGGCCACTGCAGTGTGGGGAGTAATTTTTCTCATGGTTGCTGCTAAGATTTCATCTCTGACAGTGGGATACACCTTGCTGGATATAATATGGGAAGCGGGAAGAATCCTGAGTGACTTTTTGTCTGCCAAGCAGGGGTTGCAGCTTTGTAATTCTGCACAAAATGAGTTCATTGCTGATTTGTAAACAGGGCTGTACTTGAGGAGGAGGAGCTGAAGGGGTTTCCTTTGAAGGCTCTTGTCAGCACTGTCTGAACGCAGCTGGCAGACAAATGCAAAATGAGATTTGATGGCATGAAGGGGAAGGTGGAAAATGAATGAAGGTGGAAAATTTAAAATGAAAATGTGAAGCAAACTTGTCATTTTGTTGGTTTTTTTTTTTTTTGGTGGGATGGATCATCAGCAAAATGAATCATCTTGGGCAAGGAGTGAGATAAGTTGATAAGTCCTGCCCTTGAGGCCTTTAAAGAATGAGAGAAAACTTTCCCTGCCTCAAAGCTAAGAGAGAGTGGTCAGATTTGCTCTGGAGGTCGGGCAGGATCTTCTGGTTTTAATACCAAGGAATCTCACCTTGCAGGGCAGAACCCCTGTTTATGGACTGGGGGCAGTGAGGGGCATCCTAAGAACTCAGGATGAGCAGTAAAGGGAATTCTGCCCAGAGAAGCTGTGGCTGCTCCATGCCTGGAAGTGTTCATCCACTTTGGATGGGGCTTGGAGCAACCTGGTCTGGTGGGTGGCCTCTGTGCCCATGGCAGGGGGTTGGAATGAGCTGGTCTTTTGTGACAGTGCTCACAGGGGTCTGAGGTTGAGGGAAGAGATGAGGATCTGACTCCATGTTTCAGAAGGCTTGATTTATTATTTTATGATATATATTACATTAAAACTATACTAAAAGAATAGAAGAAAGGATTTCATCAGAAGGCTAGCTAAGAATAGAATAAGAAGGAATGATAACAAAGGTTTGTGGCTCGACTCTCTGTCCGAGCCAGCTCACTGTGATTGGCCATTAATTAGAAACAACCAACAAGGACCAATCACAGACCCACCTGTTGCATTCCACAGCAGCAGATAATCATTGTTTACATTTTGTTCCTGAGGCCTCTCAGCTTTTCAGGAGGAAAAATCCTAAGGAAAGGATTTTTTATAAAAGATGTCTGTGACACTCTTTCTTGTCCCAACGCAAACTTTTCAGGGTTTCTGTGGTTCTCAGGCACCCTGAAGAACTGGTCACTTCCCCTTCTCCCAGGGAATGGCTTCTCCCACCTCATGCTTGGTTTTCCACTGGCTCCCAGGAGGTGCAGGCTCAGCCCCACTGCAGGTTCTTGGCTCTGCTCCCACGTCAGGAAGGGCAATGCAAGGAAAGCAAAGCTTCCTGCAGGATTGGCCAGTTCTCCCTAAAAATAAAATAACAGTTGGAGGTAAAACACAGATCTTGGGCTCCCCTCCTTGCTCTGATGCAACCTCCTCCTCCTCCTCCATGGGGAAGTTCCAGGTTGGGATGATGAGAAAGGAGGATGTTTTCCCCAGATGTCCAATCTACCCCTGGGAACCGGGAACTGGGAACCCTGCTGTGGAATGTGCCTCGAGCTGTTTTATTTTCCAGCATCAGCCTCATTCCATGGCTGTGACAATGGGAGATGCCCTCAGCTCGCATCCCAGGCAGCAGACACAGAACTCAATGGCACAACTCACTTTAAAAGCTTCTTGACCAATCCCACAAAGCAAAAACACATTGACAAGAGTTCCATCCAACCACTCTAAGCACAGGTACCTTTGGTTAAACAATGATGGCTTATTTCAAATCCAATTCCTGCTTGTGAGCCTTAAACACAATGCACAGATCTCCATTATTAAGCTTCAAACTTCCTAATATCTTGCTAGATAAACTTTCTGTAGCTTAGAGAGTTATTCTAGACAAGTGTTAATACACAGACCATTGTTCTGTTTGTCCTTGTTTTTCTACAGTTTAAATAATTTTTCTGCTGATCTATCTCATGGCTGCTGCTTAGCTCTAATCACAGTTCTGCTGTCTCTGAGGCCTGCATCTTGCAGCTTTCCCAAAACCCTCTGATTTTTGGATTCCCGCAGATTGACCAGTTCTCCCTAAAAATAAAGTAATGGTTGGAGGTAGAGCACAGATCTTGGGCTCCCCTCCTTGCTCTGATACAACCTCCCTCCTCCTCCTCTATGGGGAAGTTCCAGGTTGGGATGATGAGAAAGGAGGATGTTTTGGGAAAGAGTCAAAGCATGACCCCAGCACATCACAACTCATACAGAAACATCCCAGAAAATACATGGAACTTTCCAGAGGAGGAAGAAACCCATAAAATCCAGCTGACACAGCCCTGGGAATCCGTGGCTGTTGTCATTACTTGCCTGGTAAGGAGTCAGGACCATGCAGGGATCTGTCACTGCCAGGAGGCTCTTGAACATCTGTGGCAACTGCAGCAGCATCCCAATGAGGAGGGAGAGATTAATCATGCTCTGGACATTCCTGGCTAATGCATCTTCCCTGGCAGCCTGCAGTCAGTGACAGGGATGTCCTGAACTCTGATGTGCAGTGGGCTCAGCAGGGACACCCGGACAGCTGGGAGGATCTGCCCTTAAATGGCTTCATTTAAAAGTTGCTCTCTGGTTAAATTGCTTTCAAATGTTGCTAACTTCTCCCTTGCTTTTTTTTTTTTTTTTTTTTTTTTTTTTTTTTCCACTTAATCCCAGCTTTGAGAGCAGAGAATGAGCCTGGAAGGGGATGCAAATGGAATTTGGAGCTGGAATCAAGGCTGGTTTCATTTGAGCAAAGCAATCAGCACAGGCAGCGGGGTTCTTTTGGGATGGGAGAATGGGGATGCAGGTGGGGATGTCACACATATAAAAGGTGGAAAGAGGAAGCAGTTACAGCCCCTAAAACCCTGCTGGATCAGTCAGGGAGTGTCTGCCCCCCCCCACAGGTCACAGCTTTTGTCCCAACATCAGCAAAGGAAAAGGGAGAGGAATTAACTGGGGCCATTAATGAGCTGCACAGAAACATAGAATTGTTAAGGTTGGAAACAACCTCCAAGATCATGGAGTCCAACCTTTGACTGAACAGCACCCTGCCCACCAAACCATATCACAAAATACCATATCCACGAATTTTTGAACACTTCCATGGCTGAGAACTCTAGGAGCTGTCTTCACAGAAGTTGTGTAAAACCTGTTTGCAGGTTTTACAGGCTTTTAATGTCAACTGAAGGCACTGGGGAGTCTTCTGTGGTTCATGGTAGGGGAAGAGGTGTTGGTTTTATGGACCCTCCTATTGGCTGTCTGGTGAACACTGGTAGTGATGGCTCCATCTCCTACACACCCACTCCCACACAAAAAGACAATTTTTATCCTGGATCACAATGTTTTTTACTGCCTTTGAAAAGTCAAAGTGATCTCTACAGTTTCACCTCACACAAATAAAATTCACTCAATTCTTGGTGCCCTTTAAAGACTTCTCCTGTCTGAGCCCTCTGGAAAGGATGGAATTGCAAGGGATGCATCCCAGCCCCACATCAGGAATAACCAATCTGTCTGTGCAGGTGAGGGGCAGCAAATCCATCAGTGAACACATCGGGGGAAGTGCCAGCAGTGATGATCAGGTAAACTCCCAGGGGCTGAGGTGGCGGAAGGCAAAATCCTCGAGCTGAGTGCAGGAACAGGCTGTGGAGGCAGCAATTTTTGGTGCTGCGGCATTTCAAAGTTCCCTCACATTTTTGTTACCTCACAGATTCATGGTGAAAAAGGGGTTTTGTTCAGTTTTGACAAGATCATCTCTCCCTCTGCAAGACAGGCCATTTAAGAAATAAAGGCTGTGGAACAGCATTTATCTGAAGGCTGTGGAAGAAGGAAATAAAACAGGGAGCAAAAGAAAATGGGTTTGGCTCTCTGTGAAGGTAAAGCCACAGAAAGCAAAGAGCAGATTCATTCAGACAGACTCCTCTTGGCCTCGTTGGTGCTTCCTGCTGCCTTCAGAGGTGAACAGGCATCCAGAACCAGAGAGAAATACCATGGGGTAATGGACAGTGACACCTGGCCTCGGGGAGAGGAGATATTCCCAGCTCTAAAATACAATTCCTAGGTCATTTTACTTAAGATTTTGATGCCATGCTTATTCCATGTCCTTTGATGAAGCAGAGCAGGGCTGTGGCCATTCCATGCTGGCCACCCTGAGAGAAGCCCTGGGCTCTGGACAGAGCATGGCCACAAACCACGGCTCTTCTGGGGCACACAGGAGGGGTTTCATGGTCACTGGGTCTTGATTGTGGCACAACCCAAGAGCTGCTGGCAGGTTTTGTTCCCCAGCTCCCCCATCACAAATCTCCCCCTGCCTTGAACTATTGTATTTGCTGGGTGCCCTGTGGCAGGAAGGAATGATGAATCTGACTCCATGTTCTTGAAGGCTAATTTATCATTTTATGATACTATGTTATATTAAAGAATGCTATCCTGAACTATACTAAAGAATACAGAAAGGATGTTTACACCATGGTAAAAAGGTAATAATGAAAATTACTCTTTCCAGAGTCCTGACACAGCTTGGCACTCATTGGCCAAAGAGTCAAAACAACTCACACCAGAAACCAATGAAACAATCACCTGTTGGATAAACAATCTCCAAACACATTTCACATGAGCAAAACACAGGAGAAGCAAATGAGATTATATTGTTTTCCTTTTCTCTGAGGTTTCTCAGCTTCCCAGGAGAAAACTCCTGGGCGAAGGGATTTTTTCAGAAAATGTGAATGTGACATTGAACCACCTCATCCTTCCTTCAGGGGCCACGGGGAGCTGGGATTGGCACCTGGGAGTGCTCCCAGAGCAGCTGGGAGTGAAAGCAAGCAGTGTCTCGGGCCATTAGCCCTGGCTCTGTGCCACCAAGCCCTTCCACAGCGCGTCTGTCACCGTGATGGATGATGGCACAGCTCAGCTTGTCCCCATCCAGGGACTCACAGAAACCTCCCTGGGGGCTGAGGGCAGGGAAGGAATGAATAGAGCGTGAAGAAACTGTGGGGGAAGGAGGGAATGTTCATCGCTGACCACCCAGAGACATCACTTTTAGGGTGTTGTGGAGCTGGGGGAGGGATAACTAGGGGTGGCAGAAAGGTCATTCTCTGGAGAATGGAGATTCAGGAGGCTGCTGGAGGTGCAGGGAATGGGGGTGGGAGAGGGAAAAACTGCTGGAGGGGCTGGGATGAAACAGAGCTGGGGAGGTGCTGCAGCCAGGTGGGTGGCAGGGATGGAAAAAGAAATAAAGAGAGGCAATGTCTTGGTTTGAAGAGCCAGGTGTCTGCTAAGGAAGGCAGGAGCCTCCCTTGAAATGGAAAATGTAAATCCCCTCCCTCCGAATTACTATAATTTTGAAATTAAGGGGCTCTCAGGCAAAGATATGGGAATAGGAATAACAGTCCTTTACTAGGAAAATATATGGGAATGGGAAAGTTCTTTACTAGGAAAATTAAAAATACAAATGCAATAGTACCAAAAACAACCCACAGTCAGAGTGAGAGCAGGAGCTGCCCCTGTGCCCGGGGGCGGGGGCACAGCCCATCCCATGGGGCTCAGCCCTCCTGGGAATACAGGGGTCCTGCAAGCTCAGGGCTCCTCTGGGAGGGCTCCCTCTAAGCAAGCTGCTCCTCTGGGAGGGCAGGGGGAAAGCTGCTCCCTCTGGGAATGCTGGGGCAGCAAGCTGCTCCTCTGGGAATGCAGGGCAGCAAGCTGCTCCTCTGGGAATGCAGGGCAGCAGAAAGCTGCTCCTCTGGGAATGCAGGGGGCAGAAAGCTGCTCCTCTGGGAATGCAGGGGAGCAGAAAGCTGCTCCTCTGGGAATGCTGGGAGGGCAGCAGAAAGCTGCTCCTCTGGGAATGCTGGGGGCAGAAAGCTGGGCAGCAGAAAGCTGCTCCTCTGGGAATGCAGTGGGCAAGGCTGCTGTGCTGTTCCCAATCTCAGATTGTATCCAGGTAGGAATGCTTGGCTCCTCCCCTGGGCAGAGCATCTCCCCATGGGATGATGGAATTTTATCAACCATGCAGGGACACTCACTGGCCATCAACAGAAGAGATCTCCTGGAGGGAGGATTTGTTGTGGAAGAGATAAGAAAACTGCCCCACCTCTGACAGATGGAGATAGAATACACAGCCCCAGGCACATCTTTCAACCCAAGACAGTCTGTACCTCAATTACTGCACCCATGCGCAATTCAGCGCGAGTCAAGAAAGTACCTTTCACCACTGTAGTTTTACCAGGCCCCAAAATTGAATTCTCCCTGTTTCCAGCAGCTGATTCCTGTCTGGTCCTTGCTTTTTTGGGCAAAGAAAACAGCACATTTAACTTGGCCCTGCTGCAGAATTTCCTCTCACAAAAGTGATTTACCACGTGCTCCTTCATGACACGTCTCAGGGACCCACAGCCAGCTGGGACCTGGACTCAGTCTGGACCTGGAAATCTTTCATGGCCCATAGCAAATAGAGAAGCAAACTGATGAAGGAACTGGTTAAATCTGTGAAAAATATGGAAAACTACTGGCCAGCAGAAAGCTTAGGGAACAAAGGTCTATCAATAAAGTAGCATGAATGCCTGACACACAATTAGGACCCTTTTCTGTTTTTCTGGAGTTGTTCTTCAACTTCTTTTTTACTCTTGCATGTCAGGAGTAATTGTTTTAATTCATTTTTACCATGTAAATATTTTAATAGGGCAAAGAAAAAGCCTGTCTTAGGTACAGCTATTTATCTGATGCATATATGATTTCATTTGGCTTCCTTTTATCACATCTGGTGGCCTGGGAGGTAGAAAGGAGAAATACCAGCCCAGGAGTGGCAACAGGCAAGGGTGAAATGAATTAGGAGCTTGAAGAGGTTATTTTTCCAGTTTTTGACAAAACTTCTATTAATGCTAGTGCAGTGTAGACAGCTACTACAAATATGGGGAGGCAAAAAGTGTTCTTTGAAAATATTTGGTGAAATATCCTGAAGGATGCCTTTCGGTGCCACCACAAAACAAAGCACAAAGGCCATTTCAGTTGCTTCTTTTGTTAGATGAAAATAATTTCACAAAAAATTCCTCTGAAATGCCAGCCATGAAACAAATTTAATGTATGGATGAGAAATATGCATGGAATTCAGAATGTTAATTTACTATTAATTAGCTCCCAAACACAAGTAAGTAGATTTAACTGGCAGTGGGGCTGAGAGTTTACTTGAGACTGTGTCTACTAATGAACATAACAACTGAGATCAGAGGCAGCAAATAGAGTTTCTCAAATGTTTCATTATGGATCCACAAAAATGTGACAGGGAATGGCCATGCATCTGATTTCTGGTTTATTCTCACTGTTCCTGGAAGAATATGATGTAGTTATTTAAACAGCAAATACTGAAAGTGGTTTGTGCCCAAAGGAAGAGAATTTATGGGATGAAATAATTTAGCACAACTGTTACTTCCCTGATTTGTGCAGCCAACTTGAGAATGTTGCAGTGTTTGTCTCTTATTCATAGCAGGGGAAAAGTTATTTTATTTGAAAATATTTGTTTGTTCTGTCTCAGGGCAGACTCTGTTTTGAGTAGAACATCACCCAGTCACTGCACAGCCAGTGGTGGGGCAGCTGCTGTCACTTTTCTCTCTGGAAGGACAACCCTTGGAGAAATTTGTTGTGGTTTTTACTTCTGCTGTTTAGAGAAAGGATGAGAAATAGTTCCAGTTTTATCTTCCACCCCCAGTGCTGTGCAGACCAAGTTAATGGAATGGCTCTTGATGTAGTGTGAGGAAGGAGCCACCACCTGAACAAGTCCTTGGAAGGCAGTGAAAAGTCCCCTGGCATGTTTGGCTGTCACTATTTTAGGCAAGATCAAAGAATCAGAAATTTAGAAGTCTGAACAGTGATGCAGAGAGGAAAATGCTGAGTGGAGCTGCCCAAGATGTGTCTCATAGTCACGAGTGCAACTCCAGCAGAAAAATTCCACATGGCCCCTGCTGCTTCTGGATTTGGGATAAATGTTCTCATAGCCTTTTGTATGCATTCCTTAATTGCCATTCCATAATTATGGTAAGGGAAAAATGGAGACCTGAAATTGGTGTAAAATGTGTTAAATTTAAGACAGATTTAATACAGAATCCATTGTGATATCAGCAAAACCAAAATTCAGGTTTCATAGGATAAGAAATACAGAAGTAACTGCATGGCAGAGTAAATTTGGGCCTTGCTAATTCAAATATGGACTCACAATAACACTTTTGCATTAATCTAACCTGTATCATCTTTTGGTAGGAAATTGAGATTTTTAAAATAACAGACAATTACATAGCATAGCTATGTAAAAGTAATAGAAAAAGAGAAAAATTATGCTTTTTCATTTTGGGTACCCTTTTCTGATCTACTGTGGTATTGATGTGCCAGTTCCCAGCTTTATATCATACTTCTTCATAAAATAGAGGGGGTTTTTAACATCCCCTGGAAAGCCTAATGGTGAATGTGCATATTTGAAAATAATTGGATTGCTTTATCTTCATATGCAAGTGAGTGAAAACCTGTAGTTTGAATAAGTGGAAACAAATGAAGAAGGGAGGATTCCCAGACCTGTGAAATTGTTAGTGTGGATTGCCTAGAGTTTTGGCACGCTGCAATTTTCAAAGATTTGGCAGCACTTGAAAGGCAGTAAAGTGAAATATGTACAAGCAATGCAAATTAGGAAGCCAGCATTGGGTCAGCGGCATTTGGAGAGATTCCCTCCCAAAGGACAGGGAGTCACTGCAAACACTGCAGGGAAGGAACACTCAGGTGGGAAATGTCAGTGTTTTAGCTGTTTGTGCCCAGGTACCTGTGCCAGCTTTAGAGCCTGTATGGAAGTGGTGTGGTTTCCAGATCCATGGATTGGCACCAGTTCCTGTCTGGGATATGGCACATGGCAGAGGTGTGCTTTGGATTTCTCTGTGCATCTGTGCCATTGATACCCTTTCCTTCTTCCAATGGGGAGTTGGGAAAGTAAAAGCTCAGTTCAAGATGTATGCCTAGATGCTCTGCTGGTGACCATGGGAGGGTGATTATGGGTGTTTTGGAACCTGTGGCACTATCTGTGAGTAACAGCCTCAGCATCAGCCCTGCTGTTTTCAGTGGACCTGCCCTGGAGTTAAAGGACTCCAGAAGGGCGTCAGAACTTGCATTCAGATAAGCAGAAAACATTTCCAAACCCAGGTATCTAGGGCATTTTTTTTTATTTAGCTTTTAAGCATTTATTTTTAGATGGCATGGCTCCACTTGATAGCAGAGTGTGAATGTGAATGTTGTAAAGCAATATAAATGGCCATTAAGTTAGGAAGCACAGTATGACCTTTCTGAAATATTATGCCAAGCATTGTGTTTGCTTTGTGAGCTAAGTGGAACTTCTGGAGGGCTGTTGCTGATGAAAGGCACTGGCTCGCTCTCTGGGGAGAGAGCACATTATTGCAAGATGAATCTGGAGATCTGAGAAAAATAACAAAACAAAGCTGTAAGACAGGGTTAGATTTTAACAGGAAGAAGTTTGGATTGATTGCAGTGACTTTCGTATGCCTTGTTCTCTCCAGAACACAATGAACGCTTTTTATTTTAAACTTAACTTTCTAGCTTTAGAGGTGTCTTAGCAAACCCTGAAAGATTCTGTGAAGGGGCACTGTGGGAGAGCATTTGGCCAAACCCACCCAGTATTTATGGACCTTCCTTAGAAGTGTTCTGGCATTATGAAATATGAGAGCAGTAATGCTCTGATGCTGCAAGCAGTGCTGGTGCCCTGGTGTGCTGTGCAGTGCCTGGCAGGGCTGAGGGCAGCAGCTGGGGCAGGAGGGAAGGGACAGGGAGGTGGGGGGAGGTTCAAAGGAAGGCACAGAGCCCAGCCACCATTAGACCAGGGCACAGCCTCATCAGTGACTCTGTGGCCCAGGCTGAGGCAAGAGGAGCTGTTCTAAGCTAAACACTGATGTGTTTTATCTGAAATACAACCAGAAAACTGCTTTTATTTCTTGAGAGCAACCCTCAGGACTTGTCTCTGCATGTACAAATAGAGGATTCTCTATGGCTCTATGGATCTTTATGGCTTTGTAAGGGACATGACTACCAAAAACAAGTAGGGATGAGGAGTGGATGCTGGCTTGTTTGAGACAGGAAGCACTCCAGGTCCTGAATTACAGTGAATGGTCATGGACCCAAAGCTGTCAGAGCTCCAGGCATGTTTGGACAATGCTCTCAGGCACAGGGTGAGATTGTTGGGGTGCCTGTGCAGGACCAGGGGTTGGAGTCCATGATCCTTGTAGGTTTCTTCCAACTCAAGATGCTCTATGATGCTATGAAAGTAAAACTTCAACCTAATTCCAGTCATTCTGTTTAAAGTCCCTTTGGTATCTCCTCTGTAGTTTATGTTTCACCTTCACCTGTAGGTTTTTTCTTGAAGGGGATAAAGTGCCCCAACAGCAGCAGTGAGCTCCTGCAGAGTGTCCCATTTTTATCTCTACCCCAGGTAAATAAGTAGTTTGTGAAAGAACACCAAACTGGCTTTGGATCCTGGCTGTGTTCAATGCATCAGGGTTAAATGAAGCAGTTTATGTACTTCCATTGTGACCAATTGGAGTAAACTTAGATAAGATTTATGAGCACAGGGCAAGCATTTGTCATTTGTTCCAAAAAGCAGTCCTGGAAGAGGTAAATCAAGGATATAACCATCCTGTCTGCAGGAATATGTAGTTCTTAGGCAGAGTGATGCATCTCCCTCAGGAGCCATGCTGGCTGTGAAGGTTTGGCACGTACCTGCATTGCAGACAGAGTGCTGAACCAACAACTTCAGCTTTTGAGTTGAAGGATGCTCCTAACACCTTTCATAGAAGGTGGGAACACTTCGATTTTTAACTGTGTCTGGATTCAAAATCAACTTTTACCCTTCAGCTGGCTCAGCACTGTCATATGTCTTGGTAAGCTTTTCAGTTCATGCATGTGTAATAATGTGCCCTACAAATATTACTCAGGCTTAGTTGCATCTGTTTTGTTGATGAAACTTGCAGACCAGAGGAAGGATTTTAAATCTTTTCATTATTATTTTCCAAAATACTCTTTTTGCCCTACTTGGCTATGAAAGAAGTTTTAAAAAGATTGAACTAAGTACAAAGCTTAATTTTTGCATAACATACTTTGGATGCTTCGAAATACTGGGTTTTTTAAATGAAATCTTGGAAGACAAATCATTACATATCTATTGCAGAAGACAACGCCTCTTCTCAGATTGTTTAGGGGAAGGTGATGATTTTCCTGTCTGAGTTGGTAGACAAAGCTGGTTAAGCATTGCCAGACAACTAGACAGCTAACAAGCTTTTCACATTAGCAGGCACTCATGGCATCCAGTAACCTCGAATTACACAATCACTCACCTCAGTGTTTGCATAAAGCTGGCAGCAGGTTACAGGAACATTTGTCCTGCATGTGGGACAAGCATGTTGGAGGGAGGAAACAACTTGTGTAGAGCTGTTCCAACTCCCAAGCAGCTTTCCTAGGATTTCAGAGTATTAGAGTTTACAGGAAACAAACTGTGTTCTCTAAGAGAATACCCCTTTTCTAACAGCGTTAGCTTAATTCCTTTCTCTGCAAAGTGGGATGGAGGCAGGCTTGCTTTTCACATAATGTTTCTGCTAAATTTTACATACACTCCTTGTTGTTCCCAAATAAAGCTCCCTCTCTATATTGTCTCTGGCTGTCTTCTGAAATGCATCTTGACAGCTTTTCTCAATCATGTGAACATCACATCATATTTTTTCAGTCACATGAAGCCACTGACTGTACCAAACCAACATCCATGCAAAGGAAGGTGTCTCAGAACTCTAAACTCACACAAATTCCTCTGCTAAAAATACCACTTGGGAACAGAACAACTGTGACTGTGAGGTCCCAGAAGGGGCACCAAGCCTGTGACACCTCAGCATGGGCACACTGCCCCTGCCCAGCCCAGCAATGGCTCCTCTGCTCTCATGCTGGGTGTCCCTACCCTCCCATTGCAGCACAGCTCTGTCACTGCTGCTCTCCTGAGTCAATGGGAGCTTTGTGATTTGCAAGCTAATAATGTCTTTGGTGCAGTTCTAGCTGTAGAACAAACCCTTGTAGTGATGATTTCTGAAGCACAATTTTAATAATGACATTCTTCACTTACATGATGTAGTGCTTTTCAAAGCACTTAGGAATTATTACTGAAGTCTCAAAATGCATCCTTCGGGTAAGTTTAGTTCCAGCAATTATGCAAGTTGTGAAACAGAAGCATAGGGGTTTAAATAACTTAGCAGAAGTTGTAGAAGTTTCTAGTAATGCTGGATTCTTGGATCCCTACTGTCTCTACTGGATAACATAGCTCTCTATCCTTTGTTACTGTCCTTTCTTTAATTTTCAAATGAAACCAATCTTCTAAAGACTGAATTTTACTTCTCTCCTCTTTCATACCTACCTGTTAAATTAACCATATTTTTTTCAGATACCATTTAAGTTTTAAAGGGCCTTTGTTTCATAACACACTTCTTATTGGCACCTTTCCAGTCAAGGCTGCTACTACTTTTGGTAATGCAAGTACTCCAGCCAGCTGTTGAACTGTGGCAGAATTCTGAATTATAAAACACATTATATATAAGCAAGAGGCTGAAATAACTATTTGTGAAAATAAAAAGAGTAATTATATGCATTGCCTTAAACAGTTGAACCAGGGTCCTCAGGTGGTCTAAATCTCCATAGCAACATCGAATTTGGTGAATCTCACTTTGCACAAAGGAGAGATCTATTCTATTCTTCATTTTTTCTTCATCCCTTGAAGACTTCAGCAGTTATTTACAGCTTCTCTGTCCTTTACCTCATCCTCCAACTTCTTGTGCTCCCTTTATTACTTCTTGGATCACGTTCCCAGCAAACTCTTTCTCCCAGGGCTCTCCTGTTGTTACAGAGCATCTTTACAGCTCCAGGTAACACACTCTCCTTTCAAAACCAGCTGCCTTTCCTGACACACAGCTCCAGACCCCTTCCAGTAACATCACCACTTTCTATTGCTCATCCCTGTCCCTTTCAACTCCCTTACAGCAATTTTTTTCCTCTCGTATTCCCTTGCTCCCACATCCCTTCAGCCACCTACCCACACACTTTCTCTTTACTCCCAGCATGATTCATGTTGCTCATGGTTTGTCCTCTTTTCAGCCTGGATGCCTGAGGAAATAAGGTTTATATAATTAGTCCATCTGTCAGGCCCTCTGTGTGTTTGTCAGTCCTCCTTTAATAACCTGGAACCTGTTTGCTAATTGCAGCTAAAGCAGAGGGAGGGGCAGCACAGTTTGAGAGGGCAAACTCCCTAAGGTTTTGTGAGAACAAGTGTCTGGGGACAGGACAGAGACTGTGAGTAATGAATCAAAGAAAATGGGGCAGAGTTCAGCCCTGGACATTATATCTGGCAGGAAAAGGCTGTTCAGGAATATCCATTCTGTGCCTTGGTGCTATTTCTCATCTGTGCCAACTGAACGGGATAAGTGGGCAGTTGTGGCAAGGAGGGCAGGGCAAGGCAACAGGAGATACAATTTACCTAAAATGAGGCAACCTGAATACCGTGGATTGCAGAATAATGTTTTTCCTTCTTCAAGTTCCAGGCTCTCTTTGATTTCCCTCCATATGTTTCCCTTCTCTACCTTCTCTTCTTTTCAGAAGGTTTCATCTTTTCCTCCTTTTTCCATCTTTCCCCTCTGTGTCCTCATCCTCTCTTCATAAGTTCCTTTTCTCCGAAGACAAGGTCACCCAATTTTCCCCCCTACCATGCACAGGGACACACCTTCCACCATCCCAGGTTGCTCCAAGCCTTGTCCAGCCTGGCCTTGGACACTTCCAGGGAACCAGGGGCAGCCCTGTGCCAGGGCCTCACCAACCTCACAGGGAAGAATTTCTTCCTAATATCCAGTGTAAACGTATTTATTTCTGTTTAAAATCACTTGTAAAGTGCCCTTTACAAGGACACTAATCACCCTTCTAAGAATTCTCTCTCCTTGCCTTTGCTGTAGAAGCATCAGTAGAGCAGCCCCAGCCCTATTCCACCCCGTTTCAGGGATCCTGATTGTTCCTGATGATAATAACAGCATTTACAGGGCCTAATCAGAGCCAGTGCTGGGCTGGCTCCTGACTCAAACCCCACACAAGCAACAGAGACACCTCTCAGAGCTCCCTGTTCTTTTGTGACACTGTAGGAAGGTGTAATTAACCTGACACCAGCAAGAAAGCTGCTTCTTGGTATTTTTCCCCCATCTTGTTCTCCCAAAATTTTCCTTTTCCAGACCACATTTGATATTCACCCTTAATTTTCTGTATTTTCTCCAGACACCAAAATGCTGCTCCTTCCTTCAAGTACCACTAACATTACCCTAAAAGCAGAAATGTTGCTTTTGTCGACTTGCATAAATCACTACCCAAATATTTCAGCACCTGTTTGATTTGTGTAGTCCTATTAATTTCATTCAGGTTTAAGCCCTGTCACTTATAAAACCAAGGCCTGTGATGTGCTGTAAATTTGAAAGCACATGAAACAATTTTGCCCAATTTAAGAGCATTTTGATAAAAGAACAGTTTGCTGTGCTGGAAACACTTGAAAGCTGTGCAAAATCCCACTCAGTTTAGGAAGTAGTAGATGGAGAAATTACTTGTTTGTTATAATTCTCTGTGGGCAGATGTCGTTGAGAGGTAAAGAAAATACCTTTTAAAATTGTCAGTGACCAGCAGAAGGAAAACATTCTGGATCTGCTGCTGGGGGTGCCCTGAGCACCAAATGCCTTGGAGAGAGCTAGATTCTGATCCTGACACCCAAAATACCCAGCTTGTACCCCCCAAAAAATGATACCTGCCCACCTGGTGATGTGTTGGAACTCAGTGCATCCCTCCGGGTGTCCAGAGTTGCCCAGGACCCCGCCGGGGGGCTCGGAGACCCTGGCACACAGCCCAGAGCACCTGGGGGTTTGATTTTGACCCATAGAACAAATTACCAGCCTTGTATGAGAACCTGAAAGTCATAGAGGTTTGAATAATGTAATAATAAAATTATCACAGGGTGAAAATGTAGATTGTAGGATTTTTGGTATGGGGGTTAAGGGGACAAGATGGAGGAACTTGGGCATGTCCAGCCTTTCTTCTTCTTCTTCTTCTAGTTCTCCATTTTCTGCAGTGATGTTGGCACTTTGGGATTGGTTTAGAGTAGAAGTGCACTGTCTAACATCGGTGATAGGTATTGGGAATTAAGTGTAAATATGTTACACGTAGTTTGTAGTGTAAAAAGACAACACTGATAGTAAAAGGTTTTTAAATCATAAAATTCGGGGAATTAGAAAGAAGCTAGACTTAGTGGGGCCCTGGAAAAATGTTAGAGTCTAAAGATGTTAGGCTTTGTGTTTGCCAGATCATGTGAAATTGCACCTGCGTAAGCAGTATATGATAAATGATATAATTGTTAGATGTGATGATTGTTTAGTAATTAAATATAATTATTGTTTAATCGTAAGAAGAATCATGAGAAACTATGTTAGAAGTTTGAGGGGGACCACGAGGAGCCCATGCTTGGATGAAATCTATGTATACGATAGAACAATATAAGTTTAATAATTAACATGAAAGTTATATAACGATAGAATATAAAAACACGTTCATCCCGAACCCGTATCGGAGTCAGATTTGGGTTTGTACCCCTGACACCCAGAGCTCTTCAATAAAAGCACCTACATATAATCATTCTCGTGATTATGTATTTCTGAACGCTAACAACACCACCCCAGGGGCGGTCAGAGTGCCTGTGGCTGCCCTGCTGAGCAGACCTCGGCTGGGCAGAAAGAAAATTTTATAGACAAGAATTAATAAACAACCTCAAGACCGAAAAGTGAAGAGTCCAGACTCGTTCTTCAGTTGCGTGGCCGAAGCAGAGACATCCTGAGCATCCCAGGGCAGCAATGAACAACCCAAGAGTGCCACCCAAAGTGTCACCTGAGCTGGGATTTCACCTCCCTCCCGCCCAGCCTGGCTTGCAGGACTCCAGGCCCACGAGCTCTGCTGCTGCCAGCTGGTGTTCCCAAGGGATAATGAACATATTTCAGCAATCAGTCATTAGGAGCCTGTTTGCTTCCACTCGTGCCGCAGCTGAGTCTGGGCTCCTCTGGGGAATTGTCTCACTTCACTGCCAGGGAGAGATCAAGTCTTAGGTGATCTTGCAGATATTGTGGACCTGCCTAAAAAGTATAAAATCATTTTGTAGGCAAACTTCCGAGGCAACTTATTAGCAAACCCTGAATGTGCATTCATCCAAATCACTTATCTGGGAAATAAACAGATTTTTTTGTTGTTTTCCAAGGTAAAGCAGACTTGAGGCTGAAGAAGTGGGAAACCAAAAACACTCTCTTCAATATTGCTGCTGTCATCTTTGTGGTCCCCATGAGGTTTCTCTCAGCCATCACCCATCCCTGGCAATTTTCCTGGGCTGTGAGCACTGAGCTAGGACAGATCCCCTGGTGCAAGGGGAGGCAGAGTTTCCAATATACAAACACTGCAGTGGGAAGGGAGAGTTCTCTGCTCTGCTCCTTCCCTGGGCACAGAGAGAAGCAGGTGGGCAGCTAAAGGGAGAAGCTGGCAAAGTTTGAAGCAGATTTTTTTTATTACAAAATGTAATTCTTCAGAGCCCTCTGGGCCCTGTATTATTTTGGGTTTTGTTCTGCTTCCAAAAGGCGCTGCTCAGCCCTCTCACTTTCTCAGTGCTCAGAGGATTGTGAACTGTGTTTGCCTTCTCCTTTTTCCTGTTGTTTCTCACTGTAAAACCATCCATGGCAGAAGAAGAGAAGGGGATGGATAGATCTTATATTTCACTTCTTAAACCATTCCTAACACCCTGAATTATCTGCCCAGCCTCCAGGTGCTTCTGCAGAGCCACAGGTTTCTGTACCACATCTTTCCCATGCCTCCTTTACCAGCCCTGTGTGGGGCTGTTGGCATTTTCAGCCCCCTTGAATCCCGCTGATGGATCAGCCTTGCTGATGAATTAAGGTGGGGAGGTTCCTCTGAGCCCAAAACAGGATAAAACCACAGTGGATAAACAAGCTGTGCAACAAGGAGTAAGAATTTCATCTTTTCTCTCTTGCTGACAGGCATCTGGTGAGGCTCAGGTCCACCTGGGAACCAGGAGAAGGCAGGTGATCTGCCCTACGTGCCTCCAAGGGACCAGCACAGCCAAGGAGGGATGTTTTTAATTCTATTATTTTTATTATTTATTATTAATTCTATTGTTTTTAATCCCTGTACTTCATGTGTCCAAGCCAAGGCAGAGAGGAGGGATCCCTTCACAAGACAAGGAAGAGAAGAAAAGCTGCATTCCACGGCACTGTGGACTTGAAAGCTTTAGCACAATACAGAGCAAGCCCTGGAGCACTACCCTAGCATCAGTTATTCCCACTTCTCCATTCTTCTCTCTTTTCCTCACTTTCTCCCCTTTTTGATCTTGGCTTGCTGCCCCTGAGGTTTGTGTAATTTCCCCCCTGGGCAAAGGGGAAGAGCTGCAAACCTTCCCTTTCCTTCCTGGAGACACAACCCCAGGCACTTTTCTCATCTGGGTGTCTGTGGACTGGATCTGCCTTCCAGCACCAGCTCACCTTCACCTGGGGACTTTCCAGGGACATTTTTTTGTCCTCAGAGGACTGGCCATGACTTCTCTCCCAGGGAAACTTCACCTGGGAACTTTCCAAAGTGTCTTGGTTTGGAAAGACAGGAGCCTGCTAAGGAAGGCAGGAGCCTCCCCTGAAATGGAGAATGTAAACCCTCCCCACCCCTCCAAATTGCTATAAATTTTAAATTAAGGGGCTCTCAGGCAAAAATATGGGAGCAGGAAATAGCAGTTCTTTAATAGGGAAAAGAAAAAAAAAAGGGATAAAATAAACAATGCTGTACACTGGAACAACACTGACAGTCAGAACCCAACCTGGCACCCTGTGGGTCAGGGTGTTGGTGTCAGTCCCATTGGAATTGTGGCTCAGCCCTCCTGCAGTGTCAGGGGTGGTTCTGCTGGAGCAGGGATCCTGTAGAGAAGGATGTGTTCTTCCTCTGAAGATCCAGGGGAAGAGGCAGCTGCTGTTCCTCTGGGGAATCCCGTGGAGAAGCTGTGCTGGTGTTCCAGAATCTCCAGATTATATCCAGGTAGGAATGCTTGGCTCCTCCCTCTGGGCTCACATCTCCCAATGGGATGCTGTAGTTCTTATCAGCCCTGCAGGGACATTCAATAGCTGTTATCAGCAGATGTCCCTTCCCAAGGGAGGAGTGATTGTGGAAGAGATAAGGCAAACTGCCCACTTGACAGAAGATAATCTGCCATACAGGTGGTAATAGAAAACATCTTGCATTGCAGTCTTCAACATAGGGACATTTTTTGGCCTCAGAGGGCTGGCCATGACTTCTCTCCAGAGGAAACTTCACCTGGAATCTTTGTGATGCTGGTGGTTGGCAAGTTTGGAGTCCACGGCCGAGCCAGTGTGGCTTTGGTGTCTGAGGATGGCTCAGCTCCTTTCCCACATCCCCAGAACGATTTGCTGGTGTCTCAGGGCACATTAATCCATCAGGGCTGCTTGTGCTTGAAATAAATTGAGTTTGAGAGGTGCTTCCATGCATTGCTGAGCCCACAGCAGCCAGGAGAGGAGGAGAGCTGAGGTATTTCACTCCTGCAAGGCTCAAACTGCAGGTGACACACAGATAGTCCCACTTGATGTTTCTGGAGTGATCTCTATACAGGTGAAAAAGGCAGAAATAGGATTTTTTCCCCCCAAGATCGTGCTGTGTCTGGAAAAGGAAATATTGCTTCACCAGCACTTACTGGCTTCGTGGTTTTAGAAAGACTTTTGGGGTTTTTCATCTCTTCATGTCGCTGAGATAAGGGAAAAATGGGAGATTTTTCTCAGCACAGGTAAGTCACCAGCAGGACCAGGGAGCAGTGATGGCTGAGCTGGGCTCTTTTCAGTGCTTGAAGGGTTAATATGGGCTTAAACCAAAGCAGAAGTCCCGAAAAACTGCTCAGAAGCCTGCGGGGAACCCCAAATCTTCTTTGTGTTCAGTCTTCTGCTGCTGACAGCATCTCTCTGCAGACCAGAACCCTCTCTCTGTGTGCTTGCAGGCAGTGGTTTCCTCCCCTTTGATGCCACTATTCTGAGTTACACTTTGTCCTCTCTCCTCTGAGATGAAGATGCAGAGGGGTTCCCACCCCATCACAGGGAAATTCCTGCTGTTCTTGAAGAAGCCAAAATCTAACCCTGAGGAAAGTCTCAGGGAAGAGTTCGTCCTCCAAAAGCTGCTGCTGGCCCCATGCAGGCTTGAACTGTGGGACTAGACAGATTATTTTGGAGCTTTAACTCATCCCCCATACTGAGAATTTGCCATTTTTCCTGTGAGTTATGTCACATTCCTCATCAAATCTATGCTAGTCACATGTTTTCCAGCATTTCTGTGAATAGGATTTTTAGGGACCAATTTGCTGCAAAAAGCAATGATGGTTTGTTCTGCATTTAATGTTTTAATTATGATTTTTGTTTCTGCTTCCTGACTGGAAAGATTTTTTTTTTCCTCCTCTTTTCTCTTTGCTGATTGTGAATATTCAAAGACATTGGCCAGGTGCCTGGAGCTCTGCACGCTTTTCTGTTGCAGGTATTTATCCTGAAAATATTTAAAGCAAATATTGGTAATGGTACAAACACTCAACTTACTGCAGAAATCCCACTCTCAAGCAACTTGACTAATTTCAAAAAAAGAGAGAAGGAGCTGAAAACTGAGTATTTTTAATGTGAAAATGCCCATTCAGTTGCAACTGAGGAAATAGTTTTAAAGCCCAAATCAGTGTCCTCCTCCCCCACCTGGGCTCCTGCAGCTCTCATGGGTCTCTGTCAACCCCCTCGTAGGGAAGGTCAAGAAACCTTCAGCTGGCTGATGGAAAATCCACCCAAAAGGTGTTTATAGGTGTGCTCATCAAAATTGGTCATTAGGATCAGCCCATGACTACGTTCAAAAAAATAGGAAAGTTGTTTTTACATTGAAAATTCTGATTTTTAAAAAATGAGAAAAATCACCAAAAATGAAGGCTCCTGCATGCTCAGGACTGCTCCAAAGAAGGTTCCTGCATGCTCTGTCAGAAGTGTCCTCCTCCCCACCTGGGTTCCTGCAGCTCTCATGGGTCTCTGTCAACCCCCTCGTAAGGGAAGGTCCAACAAGAAACCTTCAGCTGGCTGATGGAAATATCCACCCAAAAGGTGTTTATAGGTGTGCCTAAAGGTTTTTCTCTTTGCTGATTGTGAATATTCAAAGACATTGGCCAGGTGCCTGGAGCTCTGCACGCTTTTCTGTTGCAGGTATTTATCCTGAAAATATTTAAAGCAGATATTGGTAATGGTACAAACACCTAACTTACTGCAGAAATCCCACTCTCAAGCAACTTGACTAATTAAAAAAAAAAAGAGAGAAGGAGCTGAAAACTGATGTTTTTAGTGTGAAAATGCCCACTCAGTTGCAACTGAGGAAATACAGTTTTAAAGCCCAAATCTGCCATAAACTCGTCATTAGGATCAGCCCGTATGTCAAAAATAGGAAAGTTGCTTTACATTGAAAATCCTGGTTTTTAAGAATGAGAAAACACCAAATGAAGGTTCCTGCATGCTCAGGACTGCTCCAGAACTGTCTCAGTGTCCTCCTCCCCACCTGGGTTCCTGCAGCTCTCATGGGTCTCTGTCAACCCCCTCGTAAGGGAAGGTCCAACAAGAAACCTTCAGCTGGCTGATGGAAAAATCCACCCAAAAGGTGTTTATAGGTGTGCCTAGGGGTTTATCTAGACATTTTATGAGTCAGATGCAGCACTTTGGGTGTCCCTAATGCACTCTTTTTTCTTTTGTCATCCTCTTTTGCAGTTGAGTGTAGCAATTCATGAAACAACCTCCTTCCCACCCATTTCATTCCCCCTCTGAAAGGCACGCTGATTATTGGTATTTTTATTATTTTTAAAGGTAATCTAAGCTTTACAGGACCTCTGCTGTCAGGCTGCTCCAGATATTGCATTGACAATTCCCAGCTAGATTTATCGCCAAGGATATTCAGTGTTTCCCAATGGCATTTTCCTTCTGCTAATTGAAATTCTGTGCTAAGGAAGAAAAAAAAAAAAAGAGAGATATCCAAAGGGGGGCAAGAAATAGCAAGGCAAAAAAAGTAAACCAAAACAAGCCTCTAAGGCAATTCCCCAGGCTAGAAATCTGGGATAATGCTTTATTCCTTTCCCTTACAGTCAGCTTCCCAAAGGGGCTGTATTACCAAATATTACATGGGGTAATCATAGTAACTAAAGAGTTTATACATATAAATGAAACCCCACAATGCTGATCACAGGGCAGAATCCAGTGTACAGAGCACTTTTCTGCTGGGATTCACCAAGACTCTTGATGGTTTCTTATCAGTTGTTTTTTTTAGGAGTTCCGAGTTGTTTTCATCCATTTTTTTTCCCAGATGTTTTGTCCCATAACATTTCAGGGTTTGTTGTTTGGCCTAAAGCCCATGTATGACCCTACCTGTATTTTTGACTGGTGAAAAAACCTTCCCAGAATGCTGTTTTCAGAGTCAGGAGCACAAAATACACTCAAAATTTGTACCACTTGTCAGGAAAAACCATTCCAAGTGTTCTGGAGCTGCTGCCCAGGTCAGAGCACCACAAACCCTTTGGCTTTTCACCTTTGAGCTCACAAGAGCATTTTAGTTTAAACAAACACAGCAAATCTGCTGCTGGTTTCATTGTGGTTTGACATGGGCACAACTCCCTCCTGTCTTCAAGGGAGTTTTTGATCATTTATATCATAAAATACACGACAAAAATTACAGGGAAGGTGCAGAAATCCCTGAGCAACTGAGAAATGCTGCCCTGGCATGGCTCATGTTGGGATGTCCAGCACTTCCAGGTCCTGCTTCTTGACCTATCACACCAAATTCCTGAATGCAGGAGGTTGTGAAAGTTCTGGTGGAAGGAGAAAAAGGGATTCTGAGGAAATGTGAAGTGCCCAAACCCAGTTTTATCTTATTTATTCAGACTGACCAGCAGGTTTGGTAGAAGAGATGGGGTGACCAACATCTTCCAGCCTCAGCTTTGTGCCTGACCCAAGAAAATCCTTCCTTTCTGGACTTTATTTATTTTTCTTGCTGAATCAGTGCTGAGGGTATTTTATGATGCTTCCCAGTTTTAACTCCCAAAGGATTTTCAGTCTGGTTTGTCAACAATTGAAGGGAATTTTGGGGAACATGGACCAGCCCTGAAGCCCAGGGTGCCCAAAACACCACACAAATAGAACAAAGTTGGAATCACTTAATTTTATGTTACTCATTATGCTAAAATATTCCAGGCTGGTTTTGCAAATATCTGCATGTAAATACCAGCAAAATTATAAAGGGGTGTCCTCAAGCCCCTCCTTGTCCCCTAAACCATCAAAAATAATGCAGTTAAGGGACAATTGTTGTTTGGAAACAGAGCAAGTTTGGAATCACTTAGTTTTATCTAACTTATAATGCTGAAATATTCCAGACTGGTTTTGTAAATACCTGCATGTAAAGGCCAGCAAAATTATAAAGGGGTGTCCTCAAGCCCCTCCTTGTCCCTTAAACCATCAAAACCAATGCAATTAAGGGAAAATTGTTGTTTGGCCCCTGTTTGGCCCAACTTGAAAAGAAGCAGGGTGTGTTTTTGAGGAGGTTTAGGATGTTTGCAGTCTGGTTTATGACAGGGAATGGGTTGTGGATAAACAGGATTGAGGGGTAGAGTGAGTGCTGCTCTCACTCTCCAGGGTGAAGGGAAGGGGATTGGCTGTGAGTGGCCAGCAGTGTGAGACACCCACTGCTTTTATGGCTCCATTAAGAAGGAAAAGAAGGAGAAAGGAGATGAAGATTGGATGGGTGGGGAGAGGGGGGAGCCCTGGGTGAAGGCTGGAAGCCCCTGTGAAGTGGAAGAGTGGCAGGAAAGGGTTTACAGCCCCAAATGGCTCCTTGCATTCGTCCTCCTGCTGACAAACAGACCCTCTTTGAATGATGGGGCTCTAATTCTGTTTGGGGACAGTGCATGGGAAGAAGGGGGAGGCTGTGAGAGCTGTTTGATGGTTTTGTGACCTCCCCAGAAGCCCCTGATGGAATTCCAGCCCCATAACTCACAGCTGCCTCCTCTGGATCCAATTCACCAGAGGTCTCTGATGTGGAAGCTGAGCTGGGGCTGGGAGCTGTGCCTTGCTCCTGCTGGGGAGTTAATCACGTTGCCTTTGCTAATGCAAAGCAGGGCAGGTTTATGAGCCAGTTTCCCTGGATTCTGGCTCAGCTGGGGCACTGGGGAAGCACAGAGCAAACTTGGGTGCTGTTAATGTAATTGGATCAGTGTCTGAACCTTCCGAGTCATCCATCACCAAGAAGGAGCACAGGCCATGGTGTGGCCCCTGAGGTGACCCTGGTGAGCCCTGGAGATTTTCCATGTGGCTCTTCCCAAGGGCTGAAAGCTGCCTGCAGTGTAAGAGCCACAATGAGGGATGTGGGACTCCAGGCAGCTCTCCAAAATCCAGTTTATTGTATACAAAATGCAGTTTATTGTATCCAAGATGTTTCAGCAGTCCAGGGTCATAGGTGACAGAGCTGTGCCCACAGCTGTCAGCTCCAGCTGCAGGCAGGCCTGGAGACCCTTTGGGTTTGGTTACAGTGCATTACAGACTTTTCTTTGCTGAGCATCTTCATACAGCAGAACCAATCTACACCTGAACTGTTACCTACAGCCTATCATAACTGCTGTATTTACCATATTCATGTCACTGTTCTCCAATCACTCAAGGTCAGTACATTACAGTTTAAGCTAGAAGTTGTTTTTCAGTTTCCTTGAAGTGGAAAATTCTGAGACCTTTTTCCTACTTGCCCCATTTGCTGCCTTGTTTGCCTGTGCTATCTTTGTGCTTGGTAAAAACATCTTCTTGTTTGGGGTGGGTTTATCCTTTGCTCTAAGCCATAAAAACCCCTTCTAACTAACACAGCCTTTGCCTCCTTGGTTATCCAGTGAGACTGGGTCAGCAATTCTTTTCTTCTATATCAAAACTTGCTTCCATCTCTATTCCTTCATCAGACTCTACATTCAAAAATGTTTCTGCCAAGCATAAATATCTGTCAGACCTTCTTGTCAAACTTTCATCCTTCCCAACACTGCAGGTTTGTCCTGAACTGCAGATGAGCAAGACCCAACTCAGGGTCACCAATCCTGATCCAGTGTGTGAGATCAGGACTCCTGGACAACTAACCAATATGATTAAGCAGAAGCTGTTTTATTTTTTACCTTTATCTCTATTTATTCTAAAATAAAACCTCTACATTCTAGAACTACTGCACACACTGATCACACATTTCTTGACTGATGCCTCTGTCTTGTCCATGTGTTCTGCATGCACTTCTCAGGATATGTGATTGGCTACAGTCACATATTCCAGGTGCATCACCACCCTCTCTTACCTAGTTCTTGTGGTTTTGGCATTCTGTTCCTCACCCTCTTCGTTCTTGATTTAAGCACCATTTATGTCTTAGCAGCCTAGATGAATTCCAGTTATTCTTACGCTGGTGAGAATAACCAAAAGTGGTTTGGCTGGAGCACACTTGTGGCCTAAACCTTTCAAATGCATTGCTGCAATCCAGGACACGAGATCTGGCTCCGTTCCCCACCTGTGGCCCTGGTCCATAACATTCCAGAGAAGGACAGGTGCTGGTGGTACCTCAGGGTCTGTATTTTGGCACCCCAGCGCTCCTCCAGCAAAAGTTCATCCAACCCAACAGGACACCATGTCCAGGACTAACCTGACACCAGCCAGTGGTATCTGAGACGAAGCTGGGGTATCCTGGGATACAGCACTTTTTCCAGTGGATAGATTTCCCTCTGGCATCCTCTCTCTGCCCCCAAACTCTGTGTTTCAAAATTCAAATCCAACTTCAGGCCATTTTTTAGGGCTCATTCTCTTCCCCCTGCCAGCCCCAAACAAGTGAACATCACGCTCTCACTGTCAGAGCAGACTGAACCTTTAAAGCACTTCCTTTTCCAATATTTTTTTTACAAACACCTCCTGGCCCAGTAGACCTTTTCCTGGTATTTTTTGGTCTAGCTCTATATATTTGGCCCTCTGAAGCCACAATGTCTTAGAGCCTATGGACAGAGAGAGCCAGACTGGATGCATTTTTACCCATGAAGGGGAAAAAAATAAATGCATGATAGATGCTCATCCCAAGCTGTGCCTGGCCTTTTTCTGGGAGAAAATCATCCAAAAATTTTGCTGGGGGCCTGTTAACAGCTGAACACCACAGACAGCTCATTACAGAGCCTGATTCTCCACCTTGGCCTCCTTTTATTTGCTAGCACAGATGTAGCCAGGAAAACCACCATGCCTGCTGGTGTTCCCTGCTTGCCATGTCCCTGCCCACAACATGTTTGTGTGTCATGAGCTGTGCCTGAGTGCTGACCTGCCTGCCCGTGTTGTTGGAACCAGGGCTGCATCCCAGATGGCAAACTGAAGGAAAGCTGGCCCATGGAGAAGTCTTGGCATCGCGTTTGGTTTGGGGAGTGATAAGGTCAGTGAGTACATTTCCCACTAGAATTTATGAGAAGGCAGGGAATTCAAAGGGGTAAATAACAACAACAACAACAACAAGAAAAGAAGAAGAAAAGAAGAGGAAGAAGAAGAGGAGGAAGAGGAAGGAGAAGGAGGAGAAGGAGGAGGAGGAGGAGAAGAAGAAGAAGGAGAAGAAGCAGAAGAAGAAGCAGACGAAGAAGAAGACAGAAGACAGAAGAAAGGAGAAGGAGGAGGAGGAGGAGGAGAAGGAGGAGGAGAAGGAGAAGAAAGAAGAAGAAGAAGCAGAAGCAGAAGAAGAAGAAGAATAAGAAAGAAGAAGAAGAAGAAGAAGAAGAAGAAGAAGAAGAAGAATAAGAAAGAAGAAGAAGAAGAAGAAGAAGAAGAAGCAGCAGCAGAAGTTGTTGTTGTTGTTTTTCTTCTCTCAATTTTCTTTCCTTGAGTGTCTTTGCTGAAGGCAAAAGACCAAATTGATTCCTGCTTTCCTCCCAAGTGTTTGTTTCATTGTGGGAACACATAGCACATGGCAGAGAAGTTCAGGGCTCTGCTGTGCATAGAACAAGAGAGTTTGTTCCTAAAACAATTACAGCAAACAAGGTCAAGGGAGAGCCACTGCTGGGATTCATCCCACCTGGCTTTGAAAGGCACAGTGCAATCCTCTGCAGCTGGGTGAGCTCCTCCCTGGAGCCAGCCAGAGGAAACAGCATTTCCCTCTGTCACTCACTGTCCTGTTTGAGCCAGCAGGGCTGTAATGAGATTAATTGGATCCTGGAAGGGCTCAGTTTTCACTGGTGGCTGCACAAAGAGACAGGAGAAAACACCCATGGCCACTCAGAAAACTCCTCATCAGAAGAGGTGATTTTGCAGAGATCCTGCTCTGATCAACCTGATCCAGTGGGAGGTGTCCCTGCCCATGGCAGGGGCTTGGAACTGGATCATCTTTAAGTTTCCTTCCAACCCAAACCATTCTGTGGTTTTGTGAATAAAGCCTCATTATCTGTGGTTTTTTGAATAAAGCCTCACTGATCCCAAGACAATTTTCTTGCCACTCAATGAGCTGGAACATCTTGGTACTAAAGCTGGCAGGTCTCTGCATGGCAAAGGATTCAGAATTATGGTTCTTACCCCTTGCACCTTGGTGAGGTGCACCTGGGGCTGAACACAGGGAAGGGACCCCTTGGGCAAGTGATACCCAGAGAGAGCTGGTGCTGGAGTCATTCTCTGCTGAACCAGGATGGGGAATGGTGGGGGGAACATCTTAATGCAATCCAGGCAGCTGAACCTGGGGAGAGTCAGAAAGCAGGAAACAGGAAATAATAAAGGCAAATTGAATCCTCCCCAGGGTGCTGGAAATGGTCCCTCTCAGCTGACATCTGGGATTGCTTTGGGAAGCTGAGCTGCAGAGGAGCTCCCAGCTTTTACCTGGGGGATAGAGATCCTCTCTGAGCTTTGCAGGGCCTTTTCCCCTACCAGGTTTCTGTGGGACACCTGGGGGATGTTATTTACTGCAGGGATGTCACAGACCTGAAGCAAATGGTCACCATTTTCTCACTGGAGGAAGGCAAGGATTGAAGTGCAGGAAATGACCCTGATTTCTCATGGACCATAAGAGCAGGAAAGCTTTGAAGATGCCTCTATTCTGTAGCTTGTGGGAGGGAAAATCCAGCATGGACAGAGTGTGACGGTGCTCACAGGGGTTCTTGGATGAGGGAAGAGACGAGGATCTGACTCCATGTTTCAGAAGGCTGATTCATTATTTTATGATATCTATTATATTAAAACTACACTAAAAGAATAGAAGAAAGGATTTCATCAGAAGGCTGGCTAAGAATAGAAAAAGAAAGAATGATAACAAACGTTTGTGGCTTGGGCTCTGTGTCTGAGCCAGCTGACTGTGATTGGCCATTAATTAGAAACAACCAACATGAGACCAATCACAGACTCACCTGTTGCATTCCACAGCAGCAGATAACCATTGTTTGCATTTTGTTCCTGAGGCCACTCAGCTTCTCAGGAGGAAAAATCCTGAGGAAAGGATTTTTCATAAAAGATGTCTGCGACAGAGAAACTTTAGGGAAAGGATGTGGCACTTGGGGACATGGGTTAGTGGAGGCTTGGCAGTGCTGGGTTAACAATTGAATTGGTGATCTGAGAGTGCTGTTCTGACTTTAATGATGGCAAGGTGGCTCCTGCCTGCTTTGTAAATACCTGCTTGGCCTGGGCTGTCCAGCTTAGTTCATTTGGGAGCTGGACAGAGGCATTCCAGAGGCTGGAATTGGGAAAAGGGGCTGTTGCCTCCAGTCTCTGTCACACAAATGTGACCACAGCCAAGCATCAGAGTGATGCCCTGTCCTGCTGCAGGCAGATCCACGTCAGAGCCTTTCCTCCTCCCTCCTTCCTCTTTCATTAAATCCACTGGGAAATTCTCTGCTGAGCAGCAGCAGCAAGCCCACACATGTAATCCCCCCAAAACCAAACATTTTCCAGCTGACAACAGGGAGTTCCCACAATCCTGGAGTCTGTTTGCTTGGCTGTGCTCAGTAATTGCAGCTCTATTTAATACTTGGAAGGATGTTTTTATGGGAATAGTTGGTGTTTTGTTGTTTTCCCAGTCTTGGCATGGAAGACAAGAGATAACTGGTTCAGGATGGATCAACAGGGTCACAATATTGGTGCCAACCATGACCTGCCCTATGGATTCTCCCAAATCTGCAGCACTCAGCTGTGGCCAGCCACAAAAACAGTGGCTGGGTGATGTGGGATTGGTACTGGGCTGCAGGGAGCTTTGCTTCTGAGATTCCAGGCAATCCATTTCATCTCTTTGTGCCTCAGGTTCCTCTCCTCCTTTTCCTGTCTGGTCTTACTGACATGGAAGCTGTTATTTCTACAGGAACATTCTCTCTCTTGTTTTGCAGTTTCTGGTGGAGACACAGCCTAAAACTACTCTGGTGGAAGTGTAAATACAACCACTTTGTCTGAAAGGAAGGTTTTAGTGAGATATTTTAGTTTAGGTTTAAACAATGCCCTGGAAAACAAAACAATTCATAACTCTTCATTTTGAGGTGGGTTTGGGTTTTACCCTCAAACCACTGATAATCCAGAAGAGCCCAAAGAAGCTCTTTCTTGCACCCAGAAGTTTTTAGCATCAATTCCCACAACTCAGCCTGCTGGCCTGAGGGGTCTGGTGGGGGATGCTCATGTGGGTGACACATTGGTGGGACTGGCTGAGCTGGGACTGACCCCAAGAGAACCCTGCACTGACCTGAGGCCCTGGAGAAGCTTCCAAAATTCAGTGATAGCCCTGGGATTGTGGGTGTGCAGTTTGAATAGAAGTGTGTGATACCACAGGGTGGGAAACTCAGAGTTTAAGGGTTTGGAATACAGTAATAGATATAAAACAAGATGGAGGTTTTGGGCTGATCCTTCTTCACCTTCTTCTCCATGGGTTTGGGTGGTTTTGTGTAATTGGATAAAAAAGTCCACATTGTGGGCATTGGTGGCTGGTTATTGGGTTAAAAGTGAAAATAATTTAGGTATCATTTCTTAATTGGACAGTTTACCCTTAAAAGACCTTGTTGAGATACATATGGGGCCATTTTGCAGCTTATTAAAGTACTGTAGAACTCAGGGTTTGTGAGACTGTAACACAGATAAGAACTAATAAACATCTGAGTCCCAACAAGAAAAAATCCCAAACATTTAATCCCAACCTTGGCAGAGAAAAGAAGCAAAAGCATTGACATGATTTGAGCCCCAAGCCTTTTCCTCTGTGTCCCAAGGAGCAGCTGGACAGAGATGTCTCATTTCCATGGCTGCGTGTGGTCGGTTACAGGTGTGCATGTGCTGCTCTCGTGCAGGTACCCAAGCACTGCTGAGCAGAACCAGCCTGAAGCCGTCAGGGCTTCATTCAACTCCTTTCCCTCTCTGAAATCCACTCTCTTGCTTCCTTTTCATGGTCTCCATGGAGCTGAGACTGTGGAAAGCTGTTTGCTTTCCATAAGCCTCAAACACGGTTCCTTTAGTAGCATCCCTGAATTAGTCAGCTTGTCAATATTTTTTATTTATTTTTAGTTTTTAATGGAGCTGATGGCGCCTCTAAAGCAAACGGAAAGGGATAACCTGCCTGGATCCCACCTCTGCAAGGGAAAAACATCAAATGATCCAATAAATGTCTTTTTGTGTGATGGGGGAAGGAAAAGAGAGATGACATCAAAGGGAAGGAGGGAAGGGAAGGGAAGGAAGGGAAGGGAAGGGAAGGGAAGGGAAGGGAAGGGAAGGAAGGGAAGGAAGGGAAGGGAAGGGAAGGAAGGGAAGGAAGGAAGGAAGGAAGGGAAGGGAAGGAAGGGAAGGGAAGGGAAGGAAGGAAGGGAAAGGAAGGAAGGGAAGGGGGAAGGGAAGGGAAGGAAGGGAAGGGAAGGAAGGAAGGGAAGGGAAGGAAGGGAAGGAAGGGAAGGGGGAAGGGAGGGAAGGGAGGAAGGAAGGAAGGGAAGGAAGGAAGGAAGGGAAGGAAGGAAGGAAGGAAGGAAGGAAGGAAGGAAGGAAGGAAGGAAGGAAGGAAGGAAGGAAGGAAGGAAGGAAGGAAGGAAGGAAGGAAGGAAGGAAGGAAGGAAGGAAGGAAGGAAGGAAGGAAGGAAGAAGGTTTGTTCCAAAATATGGATATGGGGAGATGGTTTAGTGGTGGATGTGGCAGTGCTGGGTTAACAGCTGGACTCGATGATCTTTAAGGTCTTTCTCCAGCTTTTTCTTGACTTCAGTTCCTCCCTCTGTCTCCATTTGACACAGAAAACAGCAATCACAGCCTGGGGCATTTTTATTTCTTTTTTTTTTTTTAATAAACTTTATTCTATATTACAAATAGTTGTTTTTTTTTTTCTTTTTTGTTCTGGACTGCAAAATAGGAATGCCTTATATTTACATACACAGGTATACAATTAATTATAACAAAGGTACAGAAGCTTTGCCTTTACCAAGTAACAACGGGATTCCAATTTAAATAGTATAGATTTTATTTCTTTGTTTTTTAACTAGGATCAGTTCAAAAGAAAATCAAACTAACAACAACAACAACCTAAGAAAAAGGATCCCAACCTCCTTTCTAATGCTGTCTTGACATCTCTTTGAGGCTGTTAGTAACACTGTGGTGAAAGGAAATGTCTTTCCATTGATTTTGAGTTGGAAGCTTTAGCAAAACAGAGAACGAGACTTCTGGGCTCACGTGTATGTCCAAGACACGGGGTCAGACACAAGGAAGGGCCTCTCTTGTGACCTTAAATAATCCAGTTGCCTCTCTAACCCTTGGGGAAAACACTGGGAGCATTTAGCTAGCACCTAATCTCTCTGCTTCCTAACCCCAGCCTGGGCTGGAAAGTGGAATTTCTCCAGGGAATGGAGAAAGAGCAGCATAGAAAGTTTAAATAACACCAAGTTTCTCTTAAGATACTTCAGAAAGGACTTCAAGCTTGGACATGTGCCTTGGTTTCTCCAACTGGCTCTTGTGCCTCAGTCTGTGTGAAAGTGAACAGCAACTTCTCCACTGGGGAATGCCAGACCACGCCAGTGAAAGAAGGGAATGCTGAGAAGAGCCTGAATGTCCTGGTTTTCCCTCTGTTTTCCACACCCACGTTTGCTTTACTGAGCTTCCCTGCACACTGCTCTCTGCTGCGAGCGTCTTTGAGGTGATCTGTTTCCAAGCAGAAAGAATTTCTTGAGGTAAACTCTCCATTTTTAGAACAGAAGAAAAAAAAAAAAAACCCAACAAACCAGCAAAAAACCAAACCAACCAAACAATGAACAAACAACGACGACAACAGAAATCAAACACGTGACAGGTTGATTAGACTAAGCAGCTTTGTAACTTCTGTGGGGTTTTTGGTGGGTTTATTTTTCCAAGTGTAAATTCTGTTTGTTTTTTTTTTTTAACTTTTTTTGACATCTTTCTACAAATTCTCTTTTTTTTTTTTTTTTGCTGTAAGCCTGTGTCCCCTTGGGTGCTTTTCCAAGTGTAGAGAACTGGGCCATCCCAAATAAAACACAGTTGACAAGCTCTATTTTCAAAGCATTCTCTACAAAGTCATTATTCCCAGTAAGACAGCAAAATATTTTTTTTTGGGGAAGGGGCATTGCACAGTCACAGAGGTGAGGGAAAACTGCAGGATTCCATGGACCAAACAATACCCTGAAATGGGAGCTGCACCAGGTGCAAAGCAGGAAAATTCAGGCAGGGAATGGGCAGGAGGTTGAGGTTCACACCATGATGTTGAGGTTCATGTGTTTGACCAATTTCCTGCTCCATAGCACACCAAGTTTGGATGGCAAGAGTTAGGACAGCCCAAAACCTCCTCCTGCCCTGAAGGACAACTCTCACTACTTATATCTTTGTTTCTCCTCTTTTGGAAGAGGCCCCAAATAGCAGTGTCTCTTCCCAAAGCACTTTGTTAAAGCCTTGGAGAAGGACAGATCTACATTTCATGTTTTGACTTAGTTCTGAACAATTGTCCTTCTGATATTGGCTGGTGTGTGCTTGGGTTTTTACCTTACAGGCATCCCAGACTCCAGGAAATTCAGAGGGGACTCAACAGGAAGGCTGACCACTGACTGGACTCTTCAAATTTGATCTATTGGTTTGCAACCTCACTATTAAAAATAATTACAATTATCTGATTTGCTTGGTCTCATTCCCTTCATGGCAAACATCTTCTTGTGGGTGAATGCACAAGATCGGGAACTTTGGTAATAATTTTTCAATCTAAGCAGTTAACAAACTAATTTCTGCTGGTAAATCTTCTTCATGACCCAATAAATTTTATGGTCTTCAGTGTCAAAGATGCAAGATAAGACAACTGCAGTGGTAACAATATGAGGATGAAAATTGGCATAGCCCTCTTATCGAATGGAGCAAGGCTGGTGTGTGCTGGGTGGGACAAAACCTTTGGATACGTTCAGGACAGGATGAAGAGTGGGAAGAGAAGGACTGGGGCATGATTTAGCATTCAGACTCTGTGATCTTAGAGGTCTTTTCCAACCCAAATCATTCTATGATTCTGTGCTGGGAGAGGAAGGTGGCTGAATTTCTCCTGGATTGTTCTCCTGTGCTGTAAACCCTGCAGTGAAGAAAGAATCTTGACTCTCTCCATAGAACCTCAAAGAGTCTTTGTGAGTTCCCTTTCCCCTGTTTCTGATGGTGCTGCAGGTGCCAACATTAATTATTTGATTGCAGTGTTTGAGAAATGCTCGTAAAGATCAGCCTATCATCTGGAATATTTTGGATGTTAGGAGCCTCTCCATGGGCTTCTAGCAACTTTGGCTCCAGTTCTCTCCATGGGGCTTGAAAAACAGTGTGGGACTCTACTCATTTATCAGGAATTTTTGGTCAAGTGTCGAAAGGGAGGTGGGGGGAAAAGAAATCAAAGGAAAAGAAAGCATCCGTGTTGTTGTAGGGCTCATTCTTCTGCTTGTGTATTTGCTTTTAGTTGTATTTTACATGCACTTAAAAAATAGTTAGCTCAACAGGTGAGGCTGGGAAGAAAGATGCCAAGACTTCTCATAGACTGGGGGATTCTGGGACACTGGTTGGAAATGGGAAGGGCACTGAAGGGGACAGGGGAGGAAGCCCACGCATTTACATCACAATTCTGGCACATTTTCCAAGCAAAAAAAGCAAATCCAGCTCAAACACCAAAGTAAAGAGAAACAGAAAGACAAAGAAATAAAGAGGAGATGAAAGAGAAGCAAAACGCAGATTTTCTTTCAAATCCTGGGCATGGGGGAAAGAAGAGGGTGGAGGGAAAGCAGAAATGCCTAAATGGGAAGTTTGGAAAGGGTTAAGACACCAATCTCCTGGTGCTTCCCATTTCCCCTAAGTGTTTCATTCTCAGTGTCTCTGAGGTGTTCAAGTTTTTCCTCAAAAAATACATATATATAATATACAGATGAAAAACTCCGTACCAGCAAGAAGAAATAAAATAACAACCATGGAAAACAACCATAACAAACCAAAAACACAGCCCTGAAAACATCGAAAAGAAACAGGGTGAGTCTCAGATTTCCCCTGTGGTGTTCCTCTGACTTCAGTAACAGTACAGGATCACACCAGTTCATTTTGATACCTTTTTTTTGTTTGTTTTTTTCTGTTAAACAGCTTCTTCCTCCTCTCATGTGCGCATGTCCAGGCAGGATCGCCCATCACTCATAACCACTTCCCTCCAAGCCAGCTCTTTGTCCTTAGACTCCTACCATCCAGCTGTGAGTACAAGGCATGACAATAGGGTCCATATCTATCTGTTGTGGCACTTTGTTTGTCAAAACCTTTGGTTTCTTCCTTTTTTTTTTTTTTAATTTTTTTTTTTTCTTTTCCTTTTTTTTAAATTTACGTACTTATAAAAAATACTGTGTTTGTGTGTTGTTTGTTGTCATTTTCTTACCACTGGCTCTGGTGGGACTTCCCACTTTCACAGCCATTAATCAATGGATCTGGAACATGCGCCGACGTTATTAAAATGGATCAACAAAACCATGGCAGAACCAACCAAACCCAAACCATCCCCAATGCGCAGGCCTCTTAAAACTGCTGAGATGTCCATAAGGTGCATGACGAGTCCATCAGCTCAGCAATCCCACAGAAAGCAAGCAGAACCAAAACTAAAAGAGGAAGGAACGCACACGCGCACACAGATACACACGCACACGCACAAAATAATTGGAATTGCAATCAAGAGAGAAATGTCTGGGGGGTTTAAAACCAAGACGTGTCCCTAAGTTTGCTGTTTCAACGTGAAATCTGGTGATTTTTCTCCCCACAGACACGTCCAGTGTTGGACTGAGTGGTTTTGGACTCGCCTACGTGTGTATCTGCTTGGCTGAAGGAAACCCTCCCGCTGCCTGACTCCTGCTTGCACCATAACACCCCTCACTCACACCCGGGATCTGTCACTCCCAAGAGGTTCTGGTTTGACAGCAAGAGACAGGAATGAACCCAAAAAAACTCACTCTGTAATCAATTTACACACCCTGCACCCCTTCCTCCCTCCAGGTGCAAAGCAGATCCAGGCTGCTGCTCCAAGGATGGGGTGAGGTGGACGTGGGCTGATCCTCCAGCCGCTCCTCCATCTGCCAGGGAGCTCTGCTCATGGCTGGGGAGATGAATGCTGACCCAGCTCTCGCCTCCCTGGTGAACAAGGAAGGTTCTCCACACCCCGAGGGTCTCTAATCATGGTGTTATCCGGGCTGGCAGCCGTGTGAATGGAACAGCTGAAGGCGAAAGAGATGCAGGAGCTCACTCCCCTTTGGTTGGCCATGAAACAAGTTGAGATGTTCTGGAGAAGCTGAGCAGAGGATGGCACAGGGACAGGGTGATCCCCCACAATTGTCCCATGGTGACAGCGATCCCTGAAGGGATAAGAAGTGCAAAGAGAGATAAAATCCTTCCTAGGCAGCAACTGTGCCTTCAGCAAGGCCTGTTGGTTCCAGAAATGGAGGAGAAGAAAGGCCAGGAGTTGGCACCAAAAGGCAGATGGGCTCACGGCAGTTCAGAGACCTCCAGGAGACAGGCAGTTCAGCTGGGGGGATCTAGGTAGAAGAATTTTTTGCAGTGTTTCATTTGGATTTCCTCCAAGATTTCCTTCCAAAGTGTGTGGTGACATTTCCTCTTAGGAGCAGCTTGGGAGGAAGGCTTTACCATCAGCCCCATGCACCACCTCACTTCACAGCAAGCATTTCAGTAACCCTGTGATATTCCACTGTGGGAAAACAACAGCTGTGTTCCAGTTGAGGAAACAAAATGGAAAGAACAGCTTAAAAAACAAAACAAAACAAAAATCCTTCTGGTTGTTCTTTTGAGGCTGAGCTCCTTGCCTGGAACAAACCGAGGCCTGTGGCTCCTGCTTTCCAAGCCAAGGTGGGAACGAGGGGGGCATGATGCTGTGCTCTCCACGGCCAGGAGGAGCAGGACCACCACCACGGACAGGATGCCACCCAGCAGAGAGAGCATTTTGCTGCAGTGCTACGACCAACAGGACACGACGGGAAAGACGGAGGGGGACACGCGGCTCTTGGGAAAATAAGAAGAACCATATGAAACACATGGGCAGGGCAGCGTCGGTCTCCTCGTCCCCTCTTGACCCTTTCCCTGCCCCAGGAGAGCAGCTGCTTGCACAGGCAGGATGAGCCACGGTGGCCCTGCTCTGGACAAAGCTGTGGCATTTTTCGGGGAGCCTCCTCTCCCAGTGGGTCGCTATCGAGGGATAAGAATTGCAATGGCTCTGCAGGAGAGGAGCTGGATTGGCTCTGCCCTCCAGGAGCCCTGCAGGCAGGCTGCCTTCTCCCCTTGGGGACACTTGAGTAATACTGAGTTCATTTCCATGTCCTCTCCAGAGGCTACAGCCCTCAGAGGGCAGTTAAAGCAGCATGACAGAAGTTACCTCCCAGTTTCACCTCTGCAGAGTGAGGATGTGATGCTGGGCGAGGGTTGGTGGGGTTTTCGTGTGTGTTCGATAGTTTCTCTCTAGGGCAAAAGGCAGAGGGGAAGCTGTGAAAAGGAGAGCTCCACCCAAATGTCTCCATGGCTTCAGAGCCAAGATTCCTCTGCAGTCTTTTCTTTTAACCCCTGGGGCTCTGTTGCTTTGTCCATAGGTTTGGAAAGAGAAGGAAAAGAGAGAAGAGAGAGAGGGGGGAGAGAGAGAGAGAGAGAGAGCGCTGTTCGGGTGACTCTGCTTACAGCCCATCAAAACTTGCACTTGGTAAAGATGATGATCTTGAGTGAGGCACGACTTGGTTTATCCCTCCCAGGGTGTCCCTGGCAGGACAGTTCTCAGCTGTCTATGCTCATGAGGGTTATAACTTGTTCAAGTTTGTAGGCAAGTTTCTGTTTCCCAGCCTGGTCGTCTTGATCGAGGGCTCCGAGAATCTGGAAAAGGAGAGAGGAAGAAATGATTGGGATTTCAGTTTTTTCCCCCAAAATGACTGAGTCCAGCATCTTAAAGCAGCAGAGGAGGTTGAGCTTTCTCTAAGGCAGGTCCCAGGCTTAGCCTGGATCATGCAAGGCAAGTCAGTCAGCCAGGAGGGAGCTAGGCGGGGAGTTTGGGTTTGATCTGACTCAATGCAGACCTCTGAAGATCTGTTATTTATTTGTTTATGAGCTTTATCCATCACCTGGCCATGCCACTTGAGATGCCCTAAGGGGTCTCACATGGCTTTCAATACATAGAACCATGCTGGGCATCTTAAAGTCTGTGTTGGACCATTTTGGGGTGTTTTAGGGTATCTGGAATGACATTGGGCACAGTCCTTAAGCAACTTTTTGGCCATTTTCAGTGCAAAACTCATGTAGGGCTCCTCTGCAGTGAGTTAACATCTGACCATCAACTACTTCAGCTGAGCCTGACTGAATGAGACACAAAACAGTGATCCAGAATCCCAGACCTTCCCTTTCCAAACCCCAAGCCTTGTCTCTCATTCCTTAAATCCTCCATCCTCCCAGCCAGGATCCAGACAAGTATCAGTGACCCACTAGGTGATGGGTGGGCTGTCCCTTGTCCCCAAAGGTGTCCCCAGGCTCTCATCTCCTCTCCCCTATCCCCCAAAGGTGTCCCCAGGCTCTCACCTCCTCTCCCCTGGTCTCCCAAAGGTGTCCCCAGGCTCTCATCTCCTGTCCCCTGTCCCCAGAGGTGTCCCCAGGCTCTCACCTCCTCTCCCCTATCCCCCAAAGGTGTCCCCAGGCTCTCATCTCCTGTCCCCTGTCCCCAGAGGTGTCCCCAGGCTCTCACCTCCTCGCTGTACTTGCCCACGTAGGAGTAGATCTCGGAGAGCGCGCTCATGGTGTTGAACTCGTTCATGTGCATGCGGGACTGCTCAGCCAGGTAAGCATTCATGTCCTGGTCGCTGATTGCTGGCATCTTGGCAATGTCTGAGTAGTACCTGAGGGGCACAAACACAGGGGTTTCTTGAGGGGAAGAGCAGGAGATCAAGAAGTGAAAGCCGCAAATAAAAAGGAGAAAAAATTCCATGCGTAGTGTTGGGTTTTTCTGGTTCCTCAGTGAAAAATACAGCAAGAAACGTGACTTAGCCAAAAATGGAGAAAAATTCACCCCAGTCGAAAAAATCCACACTTTGTGTTGGGTTTTTCTGGTTTTTCTGGTTCCTCACTGAAAAATACCTGCTCATGCTCTTCTTTTAGTCAGCAAATAAAAAGGAAAAAAAACTTTGTGTTGGGTGGTTCCTCAGTGAAATACCTTAGTTCTTCAAAGTGGACATGATTGAGCACTCATCCTGAGCACCAGGTATGTCTTGTATTCACCCCAGTCTGAGAATGAAGCCCCAAATAAAAAGGAGAAAAAAATCCCACACTTTGTGTTGGGTTTTTCTGGTTCCTCAGTGAAATACCTGCTCATGCTCTTCTTTTACAGCAAGAAATGTGACTTAGCCAAGGTGGAAATGACTGAGCACTCATCCTGAGCACCAGGTATGTCTTGTATTCACCCCAATCTGAGAATGAAGCCCCAAAAAATATCCTGTGAACTTTCCTTCTGCCATCAATAGGAGCTGGATTGAAGCTGGATCACTCTGTCAGACATTCAAGGGCTTTTAGCCCTGCCTCTCTTCCCAGAGAGACCTTGCTGCCCACTGACAGCTCAGGATTTCACTCCCACACACAGAAAAACCCCAAATATTTGTATTTTTCTTTGCACCATTCTCACCACTACATCTGCCCCCATTGCTGACACCGCCCACCTTCCACATTCAATCCAGTCTATCCCAACAACTCTCTTGCTCAGCATCTCCTTTTTGCCCCATATTTTAAACTGGCCTTCAATTGTGGCAGCAGCTTCAATTCCAATCTGACTGGGAAAAAATCTTCTTTTCCTAGAAGAATCTGCTTTTCCTAGCAGTCAACAGCATTCCCCTGGAGCTTGGGAGGACTGGGGGGTTTATCCATAGGATCTGGATCCCCCAGAACCATTGCCCAGCAGGCTTCATGTGCAGAGTGATGTCTCTTTAAGGAAGTTGCTATTTTTGATGTCCTTCCTCCCCTGGGTAAGGCAGGTCTTGGAGGACAAGGTTTGCAGAAGGTAATCAGTCACTGTCACTCACAGCTGTGCTCTGCTGTCAACTGGTTAATTAGACACCATCATTTACATTTTTAATTTCTGCAATTTGACATTTTGTGCAGAAGGAGAAAAAAAAATAAGAAGAAGAAGGAGAAAAAAAAAATTAAAAAGCAGCCCATAGCTGCAGCAATCCACAATTTTATAATTAGGAGGCAGAGGGGACGGGGAGCCAAAAGAGCTGACAGGTGTCCTGTAAACAGCGTGGAGACACCTGCTGAGAGGGAGGCTGTGTGCCACTGCAGAGGAATTGGACATGGAAATGCTCTGTGGTGAGCATCCTTGAGGTGGGTGAGTGGGAAAATACTCTGTGACAGAGCAGGATGAGCAGCTGCTGGAGTGCCCTGTGCAAGACAGAGCAGTGCAAGAGCAGGGGGGGAAACCCTTCCACAGCAGGAGGCTCCAGCTGTGCTCAGTCTGGTTTTGTGCCCTTCAATCCCAACCCTGATTTACCCCAGTGAGTCGGTCTCTGTTAATAACCTGGTTTTGGTGGTGGGATGCTGATGTAATCCTTGGCAGAGGGAGGCTCAGGAGGCAGAGGTCCTTCTTGCTTGACATTTTCCAAAGCTAAACTCTGTTTCACCATAAAAACTCATGCAAACCTCATTAATTTTACTGCAACTTCCAGGAGGCACAAAAACATCTCTCTCCCTGGAGCCCTGGCATTTTGTCTTCTGGGCTTAGGACCAGCCAGAAATCTTAGTCTAACTCAGTCCTGTGGTCTAAATATTCCTCATTGCCAGTGCTCCAGCAAAAAGTGGTGTGGGTTTGATTTTCTTTACACTCTGCCTGACCCTCCATCCCCAGGGATTGAGGTGGACCTGGGAATCCAGGTCCAGGTGGATTTGGACAGTTGTTTGTGAATAAAGTGAGCACCTGGAAATCCCAGGAGGCCCTGCCCCGCAGAACTGCCCCCAGGAGAAGATGCTGAGCAGGAGGAATAAATATTTCTTAGGCCTTTGCCACTTGCAGAAAAATTTCAACAGGTCTTGGCATCACCTGCTGGAGAAGATCAGGTCTGTGCTGCACACAGGAATTGGTGGCATGCATAATGTGGTAAGAAAACAAGAAATCTTAGGGTCAAAGAGCAAGGAATCTTAAGGTCAAAAAGCAAGGAATTTTATGGTCAAAAAAACCAAGGTGTGCCTTGGCATTGGAAAAAAATCCATGTGCCACCAGCACAATTCAAAGACCTGTGGGGAAAACAGGCTGCAAAGCAGTGAAATACGTTGATTTATGGTCCCTGAAAAGAGAGCAGCTCCTCATGAATGTTGGATAGGCACCCTCCTGATGGCTGAAATGAGAAGAGAAGGGGGCTCATCACAGCAAAAATAAATGGGGTTGGTGGAGGGCATCAGAGGTGCCAGTCTGGCTCTGACAAGAAGTTAAAATTCTCCTTTTCCTCTCTGGCTGAGCTGTCACCAAGTGGTGGCAGGATAGTGGGTGTAGGGACAGGGTGCTCCCAAAAACTGGAGCACAGACACACTTCTCAACTCCTTCTCCAAGTTTGTCCTGTTTCCTTTCCACCTGGTAGCAACAGACTCTTGAGTCTGTGACTCACAAGGGTTTGAAAGCTCCCCAGCCCTCTCCAGCCCTGCAGAGATCCTTCCCCAGCAGCACAACACTCCTGTGACTCATCCAAACAAGGAAAAGCAGCAGGAAATGTTCCCTGGAGCCAAGGAGGGGATGCACGGATCTGAGTTTCAAGAATCACAGTTTCAGGGCTCTGGCCATGACAGAAATTTCCCAGGATGTGATCTCAGTGTTCTGGGTTCACAGGGCATCACCCACCAAAGTATCCTGGTCTTCTCCAGACTCAATTCCCTGGCATCACACACCTAAACAGTCATTTTCCATTCAACCAAGGTGTTTTGTGGCAAAAATAAAAGAGAAAGAAGTGGAAACAAACATGTACCAATGCCTCAGTCGAGTGAGAAGACATAATATCCTTCCACCCAAACTCTGCCATGGCCCAGTGACTTATTTATGCAGAAGAGTCTCTAATGAAGCCATCACTGTGCTCTCTAAAGAAATGATGAATGTGTGTATTAAAGCATCCTAGCAGGGAGATGACAACATCCCTGCTGGGTCTTTATTTACCTTCCATTCCAGCCCAGATCCTCAGAGCTACTTAAAGCCTCTCTGCCATTTGCATAGCCCTAATGCAAAAACCACTGAGGAGCTGTCAAAAAACCATAATCCCTTCCATTCCCACTGTGGATGAGGGCTGCCTGTGCTAACTTCCATCAGCCCTAGCATGCTGTATTTTCATAACAATTGGGTTGGGATCCTAAAATGTGCCAGGGTCAAATTAAAAGGTGTCCTGTTATTTATTGGAGGGACACAGGTCTCACCCTGAGACAGAATTATTCAAGATAAGGGGAAAATTATTGGTTGTCTATCAGAAGGTTAAATCAACATTAAAATATTGTCTCTGAATTTTTAAACAGAACTGTTCAAACAAACTTATTTAAATGCAGTTTAATTTGCTCCCAAAATATTAAGTTCTGAACCAGACTTTCAGCTTCTCAGTAGCTGTGCCCAAATTTTGCTCATCTGTGTCTTAGTGGATCCTTTTAAAATTTTCTTACGCCCTGGAAGACACTTCCTCTGCTGAACATGAAACACAGGACACACTCATGTGCTCCTACAGCTCTTAACTCAGTTCCTGCCAGCTCTCATACACTTACAGCAAGAATTCAACTCTCCAATTTTTTATGTGTACATATGTGTGCACACAGACATACAAACACACAGTTTCCTTAATTTAACTGAGAAAATTACAACACAATCTAAAATCCTCAATTCTTAGAGAATTAAAATATAAACCATAGAACAGAATGGAAAACTTGGCAATTTTACCTTATATCAGAGGAAGATAAGAAGTAAGAGATGCTAAGAGGAACAATATTGCCCATGTTACACAAAGAAACACCTGAAACGTGTGAAAAACAAAAATCTACTGGCTAATATCCAAATCAATGCACCTGTTGGCAACAGGCATCTGTTTCTTAGTCTAACCCCAGGAGCATTTTTGCTTAAATCTCATCAGGCGTGCCTCATTACTGCCTGGCTTTTTAAAAAACCTTGTTTATAAGAAATAGTGCAAGTTCTAGAGAATTTAGAGGAATTATTTTTCTATTACTCACAGCATAACTCTCATTAATCAGCACAAGCTTTCCTTCCTGTGAGCAGGAACACAATCTACCAGAGTGAAACACAACCCTCCCTGTGATTCATTGGTTAGGCAAGGTGGGAGAGAGGAATTGGCAACCCCTCCTGTTCCTAGGTGATGCTGTAAGAGCACTGCTCAGGGTTCCTAAGCACACAGATAAATCTTCCCCCTGACACAGCAGGGAAAGAGTGAACCAAGCATGGAGGAGCCTCCCAACTTCACCTGTCAACAAGACAAACTCAGCAAACCTTGTTTGCTCCCTCAGATTTATGAGACATTATTTACAAGATTTGTGTGCTGTTACTGCCTGTCCTGGGATGTTTTATACTCATCTGGTTACTGAACACTGCCTGTTCTGTAACACAGAACTCCAGCCCAGCAGCCAGCCAGGGGAGAAAAGCCATTCTCATCAGAGAAAACAACAGAGGCATGACAGACTCATGGAATTTTAAGCTGTGGCACAAGAACTAACTTTAAAATATTACTTCCATGAGTAATTTCAGCCCCAAATCAAATGAAACCAAAACAAAATGAAACATACAATAAATAAAATCTCAAAAAAGAGTAATTTGAGTTTAAATACCAAACATGTGTGTGAATCAAAGCATGTGCTTCTTGAATCAAGAGATGTGACATCACTGCCTTTACCTGGGCTTCCCACAGAGCTCTACTGCTGTGTCATCATCCTCCCATCTCCAGCATGTCCCCAATCCATTACCTGAGGAACATGGAACTCTCTTCCCCTCAGATGTCCCCAATACTACCTGGAACATGGATCCTCCCATAATCCATTCCCAGGCACTCTCTCTGTCCCCAATCCCAATCCACCTGAGGAACATGGATCTCTCTCCCCTGGAGGAACATGGATCTCTCTCCCCTCCAGCATGTCCCCAATCCATTCCCTGAGGAGCACAGCTCTCTCTCCCTCCTGGCCATGCCAGCCTGCAGCTCCATGTGTCACCCATGACATCAGGATCTGTTTGAGGTGAGAGCTCCCTGCCAGGACCTGCTCTGCACAACCTGCCAGAGGTATCCCTGCAGTGTTGGCTGGGTTGTTGTGCTCCAAGGTCAGTGTTCATCACCCAACACCAACTCCTTTATTGTTCCTGCTGCACACCATGGAAATGCATTACCTACAGGTGAATTGAAGTCACTGTGGTACTTTAGGAAACCAGCCATCTAGACACTCACTTTAGGATTAATTCAAGTCTCCCTTTTTTTTTCTTTCCTTCTAATATCTGAAGATGGTACCTTGTCCTACTTCTGTAATCTCTTTCTTTTAAGATTGATTTATGGTAGCAATTTTGTCCCATCTGCTTATCCAACTTATGCAACTTGGGGGCCCTGCAGCAGAGCATAAACTCATTCTAAAAATAAGGTGGCCTCACAAAAACCTGAAGCCATAACAAAACAGCCCTGGTGAGCCATGAACACATCACAGACAGCACAACAGGGACCCTGTGGCACACAGCAGCCCTAAACTATTCTAGGCACAGTTTTATCTTTAGCAAGCAGATAAAAGATGACTCTTGGTTTTTAAATCTCTAAAGAATTAGAAGAAATTCACCTTGGATTAGAGTAGGGACCATGTATGAAAAGAGACAGACCAGACATTCCTCTATGGGAGTAATTTTTCTCATGAACTTGTTCTGATATTTCCATGGGTTCCTGGTTACTCAAATTAATGATTTATCAATGCTTTAAACATTTGCAGTATTAACTCACTGGATCAGAACCAAGGATTTATGCCTTCCTTTGGGGAAATCAGAATAAAACCATCATACAACAACTCACCCCAGCCTGCCTTGAATGGAGAGAGAGCCCAGGAGGCCCTCCACTGCCACTGGTGGATGGAGAAGGGATGTACCAGGATACAGCTGGTACTCTTCTACTAAAAAAATAATTATTCTTGTTCCTTCCAACCTCATCTTTCCCTGGGTTGTGTTTTGGGGTTTTGTTTTGTTTTGTTTTGTTCTGTTCTGTTTTGCTTTGTTTTGTTTTCCCAAGGAAAGCGATGCAGCAGTGACCCGGGCATCCATCACAGTGACCTGGGAATACATTTTGTCCTCTGTTTATCCAGGGATGAATGCTCTTTCCCTCGGCACCGTCAGGGATGTGTCCTCACAGATATCAGGGGAACAACAACTCACCTCAGCCTGCCTTGAATGGAGAGAGAGCCCAGGAGACCCTCCACTGCCACTGGTGGATGGAGAAGGGATGTACCAGGATACAGCTGGTACTCTTCTACTGAAAAAATAATTATTCTTGTTCCTTCCAACCTCGTGTGTTTTGTTTTTTGTTTTGTTTTATTTGGTTTGGTCTTTGTTTTGTTTTGTTTTCCCAAGGAAAGCGACACAACGGTGACCTGGGCATCCATCACAGTGACCTGGGAATACATTTTGTCCTCTGTTTATCCAGGGATAAATAAATGCTCTTTCCCTCGGCACCGACAGGGAAAGGCTCCTTAGTGGAGCTGTTTCACAAGAATGACTGTGCCTGCTGCCGCTCAGTAACTCATTAACTCATCAAAAGAGAAGAGAAAAGCCACGTTTGCCAGTGCTTCCTCCCCAGCCCGAAATTTCCCAGCACAGCCCATGGTTTAGGCAGCTTAGCATGGAGCTAATTGCCTTCCAAAAGATCTTTTTGTCATGGCTGTTGTTTGTCGCTGGGATGGGACTGCACTCATTAATAATCATTTTAGCATATGAAAAGCTTGTAACGAATCCATGTGCTGCAGACGGCAGACGCAATTACAGCAATAACATAATTAGGGTTATGCAATAGCCGGCTGGATCCAGACCACTGAAGGATGGAGAGGTGTGTGAAAGGGATCTGGGGGACTCTTCCAGCAGGGAAGGGCTGGTGGAAAGCTTGGGAACAACCAGCTCTTTTTTTGGGATGCACTGAAGCAGTGCAAGGACATGCGCTGACACAGAATGGCACTTGGAGTTTCCTGGGGAGCATCTGAGCTGCTGGTGAGGCACTGGAATGGATTGCCCAGGGAAATCCAGGGATGCCCCATTCCTGGGAGTGTCCAAGGCCAGGCTGGATGGTATTGAAACAGGATGAGCCCCATGGCAGGGAGAAATGATGAGGAGGACTCCATCTTATCAGAAGGCTAATTAATTAATTTATTATACTATATTATTCTATATTATATTGCATTATATTACATTACATCTAAAGTGAATCTGCCAAGCACTCAACTCTGCACACACTGCACAGAATCTCCTGACTGTCAGCCCACAGTCCCAACTCACACACACTTGGCCCTTACAGGCCAAGGAAACAAAACACCATCACTGTGGGTAACCAATCTCCATATTGCATTCTACTTTGGCACAAACACAGGCACAGCAAATGAGATAAGAATATTCTTGGGAAGAATTGTGCCTTGATTTTCTCTGTGAAGAGAAATGTGGGGCTACACACTTGGCGCTGATAGGCCAAGGAAACAAAACACCATCACTGTGGGTAGACCATCTCGATATTGCATTCTACTTTTGCACAGCAAATGATAAGAACTGTTTTTCCTTCCTCTGAGGTTCAGAGAATGTGAAACCCAGAAATATTCTTGGGAAGTCATGCTGTGCTTTTCTCTGTGAAGAGAAGTGTGGGGCTGCACACTTGGCCCTGACAGGCCAAGGAAACAAAACACCATCACTGTGGGTAAACAATCTCCATATTGCATTCTACTTTGGCACAAACACAGCCACACCAAATGAGATTAGAATTGTTTTTCCTTTCTCTGAGGTTCAGAGAATGTGAAACCCAGAAATATTCTTGGGAATTGTGCCTTGCTTTTCTCTGGTGGTGACTGGATGGGGCTTGGGAGCACCCTGGGATAATGGGAGGTGTCCCTGCCCATGGCAGGGGTGGAATGAGATGAGCTTCAAGGTCCCTTCCAACCCAAGCTGGTGAAGGGAACAATTCTGTGTGTGCAAGCCCTAGACAGGGCAATGCTTTTATTTTGCCTGTTCATGGCTTTTCCTGCTGCTTCTCCTCTCAGAATAAAGAGTGGAGGGCTGATGGGGAGCTCTGCCTCAGTGGCTGAAGAGTGAATTGGTGCACAGGTAGTTCCTCTGGGAGAGGAGATCACCCAGCACCACCTCAGAGCAGAGGATGTGTGGGGCTGCACCCTCCCCATATGGACACGTTTTCATATTGCCAGCTGAAAGCTGCACTGTGTAAGAACAGCTTTTTAGCATGATGAGAAAACATTGGGATTATTTTTTTTTTTTTTTGAGATGAAAAGTGAAGAAAGACAAGTGAGCAATCTTCAGATACGCCAAAAGCTGCCCCAGAGAGGCAGGGAATGAGCTGTACCCCCTGCCACGGCGATGCCTGAGCTTTAATTACAGCCAGGGAGATTTTGGCTGCCCAGCAGGGAAAACACTGATGGGAAGGACAGGGAAGCACGGGAATGAATTGCCTGAGGACAGCAGAGGCTCTGTTGTTGGAGGCCTTTAAGATGGGGGTAGACAAGAATCTGTCAGGAAGGCTTTAGACAGAGCTGATCCTGCCCTGAGGCAGGAGATGGTCGGGTTGACCTCCCGAGGCCCCTTCCAGCACTGTTTTTTATTATCTCCACCGACAACACCCCCTGCCTTGACCTTTGGTATGCTGCTTCTTGAGCCTTCTTTCCAGCAGAGAGAGAGGGGGCACAGAAAACTCATTTTATAAAGCAGAGCAAGGATTTGCACCTCTCTTTTTTAAAGCCCTCAGAGTTTCTCCTTAAAACCTCAATAACTCACAATGTTAAGGTACATGCAACTTTTTATTGCTTTAAACTGGTCCAGTTTGTCTTTCTTTCTAAAGTTAGCTGCAAAGTGGCCAACAGACATCGCAAGCACTGCACAGGTAGAGATTTCTTAGTGACCTGAGAGCCCTAAAACCCCAGGCTGACACACCAGGTAGGTGAAATCCCAAATGGGTACAGGGCTGTCTGTTCTGTGTACTCCAAACACGCTCATAAAGCTTTTCCTAACAAGACCTAGACCTCAACATCTAAAGGCTAATGGGATGCAAATCATAGCTGTTTCATGAATCACCAATTCAAAAATGGTTTGGATTGGAAAAGACCTTAAAGATCATCCTGTTCCAACCCCCTGACACGGCAGGGACACCTTCCATTGTCCCAGGTTGCTCCAAGCCCCATCCAGCCTGGCCTTGGGCACTTCCAGGGGTCCATGGGCAGCCACAGCTGCTCTGGAGTAGCCTGTGCCAGGCCCTTCTTACCCTCTGAGTACAGAATGTCTTCCAAAAATCTCACTTAAATCTTTCCCTTTTAGTTAAAAATTGTTTCCTCTTATCCTAAAAGTATCTGTTCTTGTAAGGAAAAAAGGCAGATGGGATCATGGCGTCAGGAGTAGCACCAGCTGTGCCAGGCACTGTTTGCACCCAGGTTAACACCATGAAATGCAAATGTTCTAATTCTGAATCCCACATATCTGATCACTTTAAGCTTCTTTTGATCCTCAACCTGGCAAACCTATTTTGAATGGTCTTCATTGGATGACTCCTAAGTTAAGAACACTTATGATGTCTCCTTTAAGTTTTTCTTAGAGGGGCTCTTTTCAATGCACAATAAGCAGCCAAAAGGAGACCGGGTCCCTGCAGGGATGAGGGGAAAAAAAAGAGCACCAGATTCTCTCCTTGCAGCCCTGCAGGTGTTTTGGGCACGAGTGTGAAATGGAAAAACTCTTTGACTTCTGCTTTTTGTGCTCTGCCCCTTTTCAGTCTCCCACATCCTTGCCTCCATGCCAGGCTTCAGTAGGGAAACATCATATTGATTGTGATGCAGGCAATTAAATGGTGTTAATGAAGTTCAAACAAGTGTTATCATAAGCTTGGCAGCATGGAGAGAAATGAAAGGTCAGCCACAGCCCTTTGTCATTTTTCAGTGTGGTGTTGAATGCTAATGAGACAGTCCCAATTAGAACAGGCTCCCCTTTGTATTGCTTGGGGATTGCATCAAATGCTCCCAAGTTCTCCAGATTTCCAGGCTCAAAGGGGACATTTGAAGTAAACTTGAAAAGATGCAGATCTGAAGCTGCTCTAATGTAAATTCAGCAGAGCCTATGGAGTTTTACTAACTGAAGTCAGATGAGATTCTGCTCTATCGTTACCATTCTTCTCCTCTTTTTTTTTTTTTTTTTAATGATAATTGAAAAGCCTCCACTTTGTTTTAGAACTACAGCCTGACTCTTCGTGGTGGCTTCAACAAAAGCCAAATAGCCTGTCCCAATTTCCTGGGTTAATTGTCCTGCCTCATCAGGCCTCGTGTTCTGCAGCAGGAAATCCAAGATGTGCCTGCACCAGGACACTTTTTAACCACGTGTTTCCAGCTCTCTGTGTCCCATTTGAACAGGGAACCTGCTTTTTCCCAAAAGCCAGAATTTCTCAGCTGGATTGTTTCAGCAGGCAGAGTCCACCTCTGCTTCCAACAATGTTATAAAAGGACTTTCATAAAATCACAGAATAGTTGGGGCTGGAAGGGACATTTGGAGGTTGTCTAGTCCAACCCCCCTGCAATGAGCAGGGAGAATCTTCAACTAAATTTATCTGATGCACAATGATTTTTTTGTTGCTGTTGTCAGCAAATCCTTTATCTTGAATAATTATAGAAATGGGCACTGAAACAACCAACCTCTCAAAATGTCATGGAAGATGTCCATGTCTTATATAGTTTTCCATTAGGTCGACAGGAAATTGCAAAAACTGGTAAATTTTAAAATTTCTTAATTAGTCATTGTCATGCATCCCAATGCTGAAGGCAACTCTTGACTCACCACAAAGAAGTAACTGAAAACATGAGAAAATCCCACACTAAAACATGAGCCAAGCAAACAAATAAAACCAGTGAAGATTCCTGACAGCCTTGCTGTTGAAATCTCTTGGAATCAAATATCCAGTTGACCACCCTGTGGAGGTAGACCACTGGTGAGGCCAGAAGCTGTAACTATTCCCTTCCCAATGCACATTCCCAGGTGGAAAACAAATATTTGAAGCATTGGAGGGAAGTCCTTTCATCCCTGCCTCCTTCTCATGCCAAGGTCATTCCCTGCTCTGAGTTTTGTGAGCCCTAAAGGTGAAAAAGGAAGGGAAGGGGAAGGGAAGGGAAGGGAAGGGAAGGGAAGGAAGGGAAGGGAAGGAAGGGAAGGAAGGGAAGGGAAGGGAAGGGAAGGGAAGGGAAGGAAGGGAAGGGAAGGGAAGGGAAGGGAAGGAAGGAAGGGAAGGGAAGGGAAGGGAAGGGAAGGGAAGGGGGAAGGGAAGGAAGGAAGGGAAGGGAAGGGAAGGGAAGGGGAAGGGAAGGGAAGGGAAGGAAGGAAGGGAAGGAGGGAAGGGAAAGGAAAGGAAGGAAAGGAAAGGAAAGGAAAGGAAAGGGAAAGGAAAGGAAAGGAAAGGAAAGGAAAGGAAAAGGAAAGGAAAGGAAAGGAAAGGAAAGGAAAAGGAAAGGAAAGGAAAGGAAAGGAAAGGAAAGGAAAGGAAAGGAAAGGAAAGGAAAGGAAAGGAAAGGAAAGGAAAGGAAAGGAAAGGAAAGGAAAGGAAAGGAAAGGAAAGGAAAGGAAAGGAAAGGAAAGGAAAGGAAAGGAAAGGAAAGGAAAGGAAAGGAAAGGAAAGGAAAGGAAAGGAGATGGCTTGGAGTAATCCAGCTCAGCTCCATTTCCAGACCTCTAAATCCAGGCATGTTTTAATCCACAGTGCCTCAAGTTGGGTACAATCTACCACTGACTAATTACCCTCTTAGAGCTTCCTCTTTCTCAAAGAAGTTTGTTTGATTTCAGATTTTTCTGATTTACCCAACCACTTCTTAAACTCCCTGACTTTTTATCTCCTGATTCACTCTTTGAAGCAGTCTAGTGGTCTTGAAGGATGCCATCTCCAGCTGATGCTGACTACAGAAATAGCTCCAACCAGCACTGGAAGCCTTTGGATTTGGAAAAATCTCCCTCAAAGCACAATCGCAGAATGGAGAGAAGGAATTCATTAGCTCAGGGTAGAACTCAAATTATATTTTATTCATCCCTGATAGGTTTTTTCTTTCATCTCCCACAGCATCCAGGTGCCACTGCCTTGAGTCAGTGGAACTGACTGCCACAAAAATAAAAGCAGGGAGGAAGCTCTAACCATATTCCAAAACCTGCAGTCTCCCCTTGGGCTTCAGTTCAAGTTGTCAGACATCAGTGCAGATAACAACCCAGCACATGCTGGGGACAGGAATCCAGGGCTGTTTACAAGCAGCAGGAGGTGTTATGTACCTCGTTTGCAAACCCAGTTGTTTGGGAAAACTTCCAAGGAAATGCAGCACCTAGTGCTGAAGATCACTGGGCACCAGGATTTAGCTCCAAAAAGTTGTAAAGTGAAATCAATACTGGGAAAAAAAAAACCAAAATGGAGACTGCAGCTTTTTTTTTATCCAGAGGGAAAAGAGAAAAAAAGAAAAAAAAGGTGTTTGTTGCATAAGAAAATAACCCATTCTCCACTTAAATACCTCAGTTTGTCACTCAAATGTAGCATCTCCCAGGAAAAAAATCAACCCCTTTGAGATGGAAAACATTATTTGTCTACAGAAACAGCCCAAGCACACAGAGTGTTGCTAAAGCATCACTAGAGAATGACACCTTTGGGTCACTGTTGGTGCAAACTTGATTTCTAAATGGAACCTCCAACACTTGCTTCCCATTATCCAGGTCAATCCAGCAATCAGCCTCAATACATTCTAAGAAACTTGGACATGGTACCAAAAGTAGGTCATAATTAAGCAAGGTAGCTCATAAGAGCCTTGCAGGTTGCCTAGAAACGACATTTGCTGAAGTGTTTAACCACATCTAAAAATAATTGTCCAGACAAATCACAGACCAATGGGAGAATTGTTGGGAAAAAAAGCTGCCTCGTGCCCAGCAGGGGACGGAGCTCTTTGATCAGCCCCACTCCTGTCACAAAACGAGAGAAAATCCTCCCCAACAAAGGCAGTACAGGGATTTATAGCCCAGTGTGAGGTGTCTGCAGCAGCAGAGGCCTTGTACAGCCTGCAGGACGTGGTGTCAATTTTAGGCCATGCCTGGGAAGTCATCCAGAGGAAATCATGCCTGGAAGCTGGATGCAGTGCACAGGAATGATCTGTAGGATAAACCCGCCTTTGTATTTACAGAGCAGCAACTGTTCCCCATCTGTGCAGTTCCCAAACCTGTCAATAACGCCAGGCAAGTGCAGAATATTGGAAAGCAAAGCCCAGTTCCTGCTGGATGAAGAACAGGATGCGCTGTTTGCTTGTCCTGGGGGAAACCCTATGGAAAATGAGGCCCCAACATGCTGCAGGAAGAGATGTTTTGGTTGTATTCCCTGTGGAGCAGCTTTGCCAGGCACTGACCCTTGGTACAGCAGATGGAAGTACAGCCACAGGTCTTGGGAGTGTGGACAAAATGCTTGGAAAGACCTCTGACCTGACATAAAATACCTGCAGAGCTTCAGTCAGCAGCCTGTCAATCGTCTGGCATCTCACTCAAAGCACAGAGGAGCCTCCAAGGGAATTTGCTGGGGGATAATTATAAATCCCTTGGGATCTGGGCAGTGTGGGGACTGTCACAGGTGCTGAGAGCAGCAAACCACCCCAGGCCTGTGTGGAAAGGCTGAGAAGCCTGAGTGCTTCCCAGGGCTCACACACATCACCTCCCCTTCCTTCCTCCCTCTGCCACTTCTCAAGAGTTTCTCCTCAAAGAGAAACAATGATGGCAAACACCTTCAGCTCCCACCATTAGTTAAAGTTCCATCTCTTCTGCAAGGCAGAGGAATAAAAGGCTAACGTGGAGATTTCCAATTAGCAAAAATCAAAGACAAAAAAGCCCCAGGGAGAGTTTCCAAAAGTAACAGTGATGCTGCCTCCTACCTCCACCCACAAAGCAGGGCCTGGTTGTGTCACTTTATGTCATTCTGTTGGAACCCTGGGTGCTGAGAATTTCAGAACTTTCTGTGCTGCCAGGCACTGATCCCCCAAGAGAACCCTGCATTTGACCTGAGGCCGTGGAGAAGCTTCCAAAAATCAATGATAGCACTGGAATTGTGGGTGTGGAGTTTGAATAGAAGTGTGTGATATCACAGGGTGGAAAACCTAGAGTTTGAAGGTTTAGAATATAGTAATATCTATAAAGCAAGATGGAGGTTTTAGGGTGGTGGCTGGTCCTTCTTCTTCACCTTCTTCTCCATGAGTTTGGGTGGTTTTGTGCAATTGGATAAAAAAGTCCCCATTGTGGGCATGGGTAGTTGGTTATTGAGTTAAAAGTAAAAACAATTTAGGTGTCATTTTTAAAATTTTTAATAATCCTTAAAAGGCCTTGTAGAGATAGATATGGGACCATTTTGTAGCCTTGTTAAAGTACTGTAGAACTCACAGCTTGTGAGACTGTAACATAGATAAGAACTAATAAACATCTGAGTCCCAACATGAAATGCCGTCTCTGCGCATTTCATCCCAACCCTGACCCAGGCAGAAAAAGAAGATAAAGAATCGACATCATTCCACAGCTGAAACTCACCTTTCCACCCAGTTCTTGTAGCTGGGGATGTCCTTGGCGTAGAGGAGCTTGTTGGAGGGGGAGTCTTTGCCCAGGCGGTGCTCTGAGGTGGAGCAGGAGTCCATGAAGGTCTGCGCCACCACGGACAGGCAGGCGTCTGTGATGCTGTTTTTGTGAATGTCGAACACAAACTGGGGGTTCTTGATCATGTTGACCCAGAACCGCAAGGGGAGGCTGCAGAAGGGGTGGCAGAGGGGACACAGTCAGGGCACAGCTCACAGGAGACACCACAGCAGCAAATGGAGGGTGGGGATCAAAGATCGCGCTGTGGATATGAAGATTCTGGGATAAACTTTGCTATGCAATGAATCCCTCCCCTACAAAGTCTAGGGATCACCTTTTGTCCCTGTAATCCTTACAAGGCAGATTTTGTGAGTCTTAGAGTAAATGCAATCTTGTTGAAGGTGCCCATAAGTTAATGGGAGTAAAATTGATGGGAGTAAAATTTAGGTGATGACAAACACTCTGAATCTGGATATGAAGATTCTGGGATAAACGTTGCTATGAAATGAATCCCTCCCCTACAAAGTCTAGGAATGGTAGAGACATCAGCTTTTCTCCCTGTAATCCTTACAAGGCAGATTTTTTTTCAGTCTTAATACAATCTTGCTGAAGGTGCCCATAAATTAATGGGAGTAAAATTTAGGTGATGATGACAAACACTCTGAATCTCTCTGTGTTAAGTTGCAATGGAAAGTTGACCCTGTTGGTTGCTCCATCGATGAAGACAGGCACTGAACCCACAAAAATTATTATGGTGTGGGTTATAAAGCACTGGAACAAGCTGCCCAGAGAAGTTGTGGCTGCCCCTGGATCCCTGGAATTGTCCAAGAACAGTTTGGATAGAGCTTGGAGAAGCTTGGGATAGTGGAAGGTATCCCTGCCATGGCAGGGGGTGGCACTGGATGAGTTTAAGGTCCCTTCCAACCCAAACCATTCTGGCATTCTACACATTTGTCATTGAGAGACTTGGCTTTTAGCCCCCACAGCAATCCCATGGGAAGAGAGGTAGGTAGAGCTCCCAGGTGGGAACTGGGGATGCTCATGGCACACCCTGTAGGACACCATGTCCTGTCACTTTCTGTTGCTCCAGCCCAAGCCTGCACAAGATCCCAGTACCCTGAGCAGAAAGCAGTTGCTACATGACAGGGAAAGCCCCATTGCCTCAAGGAAAAAAAGAAAAAAAGGAGCTGGGAAACAAGTATCACAGCCTTTGATATGAAAATCTATCTGCCCTAACCAAGGAAAAGCTATTCCAGATGTAATCCAAACCCCCTTTCCCCCTTTTTCTCCAAAGAGCAACTCATTTGTATGGCATGCCCTGAGGTACATGTGTGAAATACCTCCAGCCTTTGCCTGGAGCCTTTTGTCAGGGCAGATGCACTGCAGTGATCATGGCCCAGGAGCTGGGACGTGTCACTGAGCACAGAACCCAGCCCCTGTCTCTCCATCAGGCAGATTGCTAAGTCTAACTTCACTCTCTGCATCTTTCAGCTCAGCAAATTCTCCTGATATTAAGGACAAACTCCCCAGTTCCTCCCATTTGCTGATTGCATTCACAACACTGTAAAAAACTCATCCCCAAGCCTGATGGATTTGGGGTAACAACCTTCCCGATAGAGGGTTGACACCGTGCTTTTCCTAAACCTCTGTGTGTTCTCCTGAGCAGCAAAATCACAGAACAAATGTAAAGGAAAGCCCCACACAGGGATTGTGGTCAGCCAAGTTCAGGAGAAGAGGGAGATGCTGGAAAACACAGAATTATAGAGTGCTTTGTGTGGGGAAAGGCCTTAAAGATTATCCAGGTGTAGGGACACCTTCCACTATGCCAGGTTGCTCCAAGCCCCATCCAACCTGGATTTGAACAATCCAGGGATGGAGCAGTCACAGCTTTTCTGGACAGCTTGTCCCACAGGGCCTTGGGGAAGAATAAGTAAATAATGGCAATGGGACACGATGGAATTGTGGGAATTTAGGCTGGGAATGGAGAATCATCACTGGGGGGATGAGGTGGATGGGTGAACCTTGCAGAAGTCCTTGTGCAGGTGTTTGCTGAGGAGCAGGGTGTGTGTTTGTATGCCTGGCTGTGGGGAAGGGATGGGGGACGATGTCCCTGGCTGGGAATAAAGGAGCCCTGTGATGTGACTTTGAGTTAATTTGATGTGATTGAACAGATTTCTTCACACTGCCCCTTTTCCCGCAAACACACACACTCTGCCTTCCCCCCTCCCCCCTTAAATAAACCTCCTGCTCATTTAGGCTGAGTGGCTGCAATCAGCCTTAGATTAGTGCCGCAGATAATGTTAATAATATGCTAATGTTTCATTAGTTGAAAGCCTCTTTGGTGCATGGGGTTTCTTTTTTTATGTCACCGGCGCTGTGACGATCTGCCAACTGCATGGCTGGGAAAAGGAAAAAATGCATGAGCTGGGAGCCCCACGGCTCTCCTCTGCTGCTCCTTTCATAGTCCCTGTGTTTGCACAGGAGAAGGGGAGGGAGCCATTCCCCAGGGAGCTCTTTCCAACCGGGAGACTCAGCAGAAAGGAGAATTTTTCTCCACCGATCCTGGCTTTTCCCACTGTCCCATTGCAGGGATGAGGAGCTGGAGCAGAGGGCTGATGTCACCCTTTGCCACTGATGTCACCCTTCGTTACTCACTCCAAAGAACACTCACATCCAGCTCCAGAACCTTTAAATACTTTGCACCATGGGAGATGCTCTCCTGGCCTCCAGCTATCACCCAGGAGGGTACAAGTCTCCTGTGGGTGCTCCACATCCTCTGAGGATGTCTTGGATACCTTAAAATTCTCAGCTGGCATGAGATACCTCTGTGTGGGCAAACAAATAGAGCTGGGAATTCAAACACCCAGTGCAGATGAAGGCAGTGGTGTTGAATCCTCTCCCATTCTTCCCTAAACATTCCTGTGTGAGCTTGGGCATATTCTGGCATATTCTGGAATATTCTCTATATTCCTATTCAGCAGGGGGCTGATGTCACACTTTGTCCCTGATGTCACCCTTTGCCACTGATGTCACCCTTTGTTACTCACTCCAAAGAACAATCACATCCAGATCCAGAACCTTTAAATACTTTGCACCATTGGAGATGCTCTCCTGTCCTCCACCCAGGAGGGCACAAATCTCCTGTGGGGGCTCCACATCCTCTGAGGATGTCTTGGATACCTTAAAATTCTCAGCTGCCATGAGATACCTCTGTGTGGGCAAACAAATAGAGCTGGGAATTCAAACACCCAGTGCAGAAGAAGGCAGTGGTGTTGAATCCTCTCCCATTCTTCCCTAAACATTCCTGTGTGAGCCTGGGCATATTCTGTATATTCTGCATATTCCTATGCAGAGCCCGGGCACTGCAGCAATTAACTTCATTTTTCCTCATCAAATCCCTCACAAATCCTGCCATTTCCATGCAATACGGGGCAAACTGGGACCTGTTCAGCCAAAATGCTAATCCTTTAGATTTTGGGATCTTCTGACTTCTCCATTGGCTTGGCAAGGCTGAGCCTCATCCTTTGAGCCCCACACCAGATTCCTCAGCTCTTCCAGCAGCCAGATGCCAACCACACTTCCCTCTGGTCTCCTTCCAGCCCAGTATCCATGCTGGGCTGTCTCGGTCACTCACCAGTTGCTCTTCCAGGTGTGCCTCACGTGGGGGTCGTGGATGTTGTGCTTGTCTGCCTGCTCATCCAGGAAATCAAACATGTACTTGATGGCCAGGGGGAGGGCACTGCCACGGTGGGCAGTGCTGAAGATGGTCTCAAAGAGGTCGTCCACGAATTTCTGGAGGGTGCCCTGGTGGGAGAAGGAGGGAAGGAAAGAAGAACATGAGGTACAAGTGGGCAGAGGATGTTGAATTGTGGTACCCCACTAAAGCAGGGCAGGTCTGTGGATAAACCAAGGTGTGATTGAAAATTGGGAGCCATCAAATATCAGTTAATTGTAATATCAGACACAACCTGGGAATTTCGATACAAATATCTTTAAGCAGGAATGTTCATCATCACAAGAACCATTACACCTCATTTCCACACGGATTCCTCTCTCTGCATCCCATCCTCAATGCTTTAGTGCATCCATGAGACAAAACCCAGCCATTTTCCAGGCTGGCTTTCACCCAGGGCCATCTTCTAAACTGGGAAGAGAAGTCTGTAGAAGGCTGTAGAGCACAGCAGAAGGTGTCACAGAGACAAAAAGGACAAGAGAACCTAGAGAGGTGGGTGGTTAATGTGTGACCAGTGCCCTAAATAACACAAACTTCATTCCCAAGAGACCTCCTCATCTTTTATTCCCCACTGGCAGGAGAATCCCAGATTGAGGGCTTGGAGAGTCACCCTTGTGAGGACAGTTCACTTTTAGCAGGAAGGAGAGGAGATGGAATATCTGAGGGTGACCAGGCTTGGAGGAGTGGACAGCTGAGGAGTTCTAAGCTGGGTTTGGGGTGAAACCAGGCAGGGCACGTTTTCTGTGTCACCACAGCTTCACAGGCATTTATGCGTGGACAAACAGCTGCTAAAATAACCAAAACTAAACTGAATCTCCAAAAACGTTCCCTGATATGAAAAATTTCCTCTCCTGCAAGATAAAACTGTGCCCTTTCTCCAAGGACCTAGGGAAGAAATGTCTCCTTTCTAGAAACAAAGCCCTGGGTTCCACCAGGGTGGCTCAAGTTTACCTAGAGCTAACAAACACTTAATTAGAAAGCTGGTGTCTCTGGCTGATTCACCACTTGATTTATTCTTTGGGAAACAAAGAGAGGCACCTTTTGTTTGTGTGAACTCCTGCAGGGTGAACAAAGCCCTGCAGCACATCTGACTCAGAAAGGGCTCAGGAGGGGAAATCCTCTTGGTCTGACATGGAAGAGCTGCCCTCAGGTTCAGTTCCTGCAGGGAATTAGTTCTCTACATGCTCACCCTCACAAATGCCACAGAAACCTCTGAGGCTTTTTAGGGGAGAAGCTCTTGGGTATCAGAGGTCAGGGATTTACCAGAATAAAAATCATTGTCAGTTTAACAAAGTCTTCCTGGGGATTGTATACAGCAACTGCTCTCTCTCCTTCCCTTCCTCAAATGGTCACAATGAGAAAAGAAAATTGCTTGGCCCAAGAGGGGAAACAATAAAACCCCAACCTTCCCACTCTTTCTGTTGCTGGGCAGGTTTTGCTTTCCTGATATCTCCAAAAAAAAAAACAAACCCAAACAAACAAAAAAAAGCGACCACAATACAAAAACCACCCAACAAAAAAACCCAACCCAAGTGTTGAGTTTGTGACCCAGAACAGAAAGCAAAAGCAGTTCAATGGTGGGGTAGGGGCTGCATCCCCAGACAACATAAATCAGCACCAGCCCAATGCTTGCTGGTCTACACCAGCTGGGGCCTGAGCCCTGGGGAGCAACACTTTCCTTTTTCAACATTTTTCACATGCTGTGTGATCCATAAAAGCCTCCTGATGCCAGGGAACGGGGCATGGACCAGGGGCTAAAGACAAAGCTGCCTTTCCTCCAAATCCCTCTGCAGCTCAGCCAGCCTGAATGAGGCTGCAGGGAGAGCCAGACATCAGAGGCAAAATGAGCTGAGGAATAAACGAGCAGGGAAATCTGGAAAGTAGGACTTAAACTAGTGATGGAAATGTGTCTGATGGGCAAACCCAGGCAGCATTTGCATGAGCACATGGAATTGTGTTTGTGCCTATTAATACCTGACAAAAATTTAAAAATGAAAAAAATTACAGATGTGTTTGGAGACTCAGGTCAGGATGCCCCTGCTCTGCCCCCACTTGATTTAATCTGTATTTTCTCTCTGTGCATGCTGAGTTTTCGTGTCTCACTGTAAGGTCAATGTAACCCTCTCCAAGTCATCAGCACAAGAGTCTTTATTGGCCCAGGGAAAATGTGGAGGAGGATTTGTACCACAAAACTCAGGATTTTGTGGTATAGGAGCCATTTCAGACTGTGAGGCCTGACACATCTTTGGAGCCTGCTAGGAGCAGGGGGTGCTCAATTTTGGTACAAATTACAAACCAGTATATTTGACAAATCTAGCACCTCCTGCTGAGGAGTTCTAGATTGGTGCTTTTCCCACCAATCTCATGGCCCTGGATTGTTACTCCTCCTTGCTTTTCCAGTGTCTCTTTTGGACTCTGCTTTCAAAGCTCAACCTCCTTCTCCACATGCTCAGAACTTTCCCCTTTCTTATTTCCCTTCTGTTCCTCTCTTTTTCCCAACTTTTTACCCAACTCCTTTTGGTAACCAGTTCCTTGCTTTTCCAGTGTCTCTTTTTGGACTCTGCTTTCAAAGCTCAACCTCCTTCCCTGCACGCTCAGAACCTTCCCCTTGCTCTATTTCCCTTCTGTTCCTCTCTTTTTACCCAACTTTGGCATCCTTTGAGTGGCCTCTCACTTCTTGCCAAGCAAGAAATTCCACCCCGCTCTCAAACCCCCCTGCTCCCCAGCCTCACCACATACCTTGGTGGCCAGTAACCTGGTCAGGTAGATCTCAGAAACCATCTTGCTGCCTCGATCACCCTCTTTTTGGTCTCCATGCTCGTGGTTCTTGACCAGGTGCCACATCTTGACGCCGCTCTCCAGGTCGGGCGTGATCATGGGCGTGCGCGAGCGGAGGCTGTCGGGGCTGCCCGTGTAGCGGATCATGTTTTCTGCAGAGACACACAAAAAGGGGTCCCCACGTGTCTCAGCAGCTCTTGGTGTTATAAGTAAAAGTTAAGTTATGTTAGATTAGGGTATAGTTCAATTATATTGTATTAATTATATTAATTGTGTTATGTTAAGAGCTGTTAGGGCTGCCTGTGTAGCGGATCATGTTTTCTGCAGAGATACACAAAAAGGGGTCCCCACGTGTCTCAGCAGCTCTTGGTGTTACAAGTAAAAGTTAAGTTATGTTAAATTAGGGTATAGTTCAATTATATTGTATTGATTATGTTATATTAATTGTATTAAGTCAAGAGGCTGTCGGGGCTGCCCGTGTAGCAGATCATGTTTTCTGCAGGGACAAACAAACAAGGGTCCCCCACGTGTCTCAGCAGCTCTTGGTGTTATAAGTAAAAGTTAAGTTATGTTAAATTAGGGTATAGTTCAATTATATTGTATTGATTATGTTATATTAATTGTATTACGTTAAGGGGGGTGGTTATTAGAATGTTCTAGGAGAAGGGTCCAGGGTTTGGTGGAAGGGTGATCTGGTGGGGCGAGACGAGGTCGAAGAGGGATTGGATGGAAGATCTAACCATCATTCAAAGCCCTGCAGAAACGATTGGCCCAGAATGAACGGCGTTAAAGACCAATGAGAAGCCTGGAAATGGACCAATCACCATGTGGATCCAAAATGGACCAATCCTGGACTCGAAGGGGGCTATAAATGGGGGAAGTTCAGTTGGGTCAAAGTTCTTCTTTTTGGAAACTTGTTTTCTGGGGAGAACCCCAGTGCACTTGGGGGTAGCGCACTGTTCTGTTTTTGGCTCGCTGTGTGGGTGCTTGGGCTTATCCTGGGTACTCCGTTCCTTGCAGCTATTTTAATAAAACAGAACCTCTTTCTCCAGAGAAAGTTTGGCCTCGTTCATATTCATAACATTGGCATTGGGGTTTTCAGAAATTCTGTTTGTGACATCCCACCAAGTGCGTTTTTCAAAGCATTGTCTGCGTGGTTGGCTCAGCAGCCACGAGCCAGGTGTGATGTCAATGTCTACAATACTAAATTAAGTGAGGTTCAAACACTGATTTCCAGCTCTCCACAATCTTTATCTCTTATCATGTTCCCTAGCAAGTGGCATTGTCACTGGCAGACACTTTGGTTCAGGGGGTAGCACCAGTTCCTTTTGGTAACCAGTTCCTTACGTGACTGGTTTTCCCATATTTTAGCCATGCCATGCCATGCAGCTTAACATAAAAATATTGATGTCTCTAGTGTGATCTCCTATTTAGCTCCTCATCCCCAGATTTAGAAGGAACTGCCTCCCTTCCCTCCCTTGTTATCAAAGCAAACAATTCCTGCCCAGCCACCCTCCTTACTCCCTGCTCCAAAACCTTGTTTTGACAGAAATCAGCCAGAACCCCAGGTGGACATCCACGAATTTCCTCTCCAAGAAAATTTTAGCCTCCAAATTTTACCTCTCTTTGCCTCTGAGTGACAGCACAAGGCATTTCCCTCTCCCTGACCTTCTAGCAATGTTGCCTTTTCCAACCATAATTATCAGAAGTGTTGCACCTTTCTGTAGCAAGATCTGAATCAGCCTCATTAATGCATTACCAATCTCTACATATTAATTATCAAATGGAATATCCTTTTTCTCTCTGGATGCTGTTTTCTTAATTGCAATTAACAATCACTTTTTGACCCACCACATCTTCTCCTCCCCCTGCCTCCTTCCCTATTCCCTCCTCCTGAAAAAATCAAATGGCAAAAGAATTAAAGAAATCCAACAGAAATTAACCCCCCTCAAGTCTTCCTTTCCAAAGGTCACTGTGTCTTTCAGTAATTGCAACAACATGGCAAAGAGGATGAATATTAATAAGGCCTCATGGATCATTTATGTCCTTGGAGAAAGTGGAAGGGGGCACCTCTGGACATTGAGTAACTGCACTTTCCTTTAAGATAAAGGGAGTAAGGAGGATTGGAGATGCTTCCATAAATTAAAAATATGAATAAAGTGATATGACAGCAGCATTCAGGCTGGAGGGGGGTTTGCAGCACCCTGGTTGTGCATCAGGGATGTTTTGCTTTGCTGTCCAGCATCACCTTAGTGCTGGATGCAATTCTAGTGCTGGGAGGAAGGTGTGGAAGGGGTGGGTGACACTCAGGAGGTCCCTGTTTGGCACCTGGTGTCCCTTCCACAGCTGTGTCCCTCTCATCTGTCTCACGAGGACAGTGGGAACAGTCCACTGCCTGAGATCTGATGATAAAGACCTCAGACTCTAAAGAGTGACATTTGGTGATCTAAGAGAGAGGCAGTTAATTATACAGACTCCTTTCACTAATGAGGGAGGAGAACCTCCCAAGAGCAATCCCAACTTCTTGGACCAACTCTTTGAACAAGCTGCCAGAGTATTTACATGGCTAAATCCTCTCCTCCTGCCTCATTTCACCAAATTATCATCTGCCCATCATTCTCCCTGCTGGTGGTCAGAGTCTGGTGACCACTGTGACATTTGGGATCTCTTCCCAGTGCTCTCCCAGTCCATTCCAGCACAAACGTCAGGAACCAGGACATTCCTCTGGCTGCCCTGGAGGACTAGAGACCCTGGCAGGGGGCTCAGAGGCCTTGGCACAGAGTCACAAACACCTGTGCCTTTGATTTTAGCCAATGGAAACAATTACCAACTTTGTGTGAGGAGTTACAAGCCACAAGGGTTTGAGTAGAATGATAGTGAATTTGTCACAGGGTGAAAAAGTAGAATTTTGGGGATTTAGAATGGGGGTTCAAGAGGAAAGATGGAGGAATATGGACATGTCCTGCCCTCCTTCTTCTTCTTCTTTTCTTCCTTCTTCTGTTGTGATGGTGACACTTCTGTGTCGGAACTCAGTACATCCGTCCGTATAATATATTTACAATAACTTCCCAATACCTATCACCTATGTTAGACAGTGAACTTCTATTCTAAACCAGTCCCAAAGTGCCAGCATCACAGCAGAAGATGGAGATGAAGAAGTAGAAGAAGAAGAAAGGCTAGATGTGACCAAGTTCATCCATCTTATCCCCAAAACCCCCATTCCAAAAATCCTAAAACCTACATTTTCACCCTGTGATAATTTTATTATTATACTATTTAAACTTCTGTGACTTTCAGGTCCTCATACAAAGCTGGTCATTTGCTCCATGGGTCATAATCAAATTCACAGGTGCTCTGGGCTGTGTGCCAGGGTGTCTGAGCCCCCCACCAGGGTCCTTGGCAACTCTGGACACCTGGAGGGATGCACTGAGTTCCAACATTTCTGGATTGGTTTAGAGTAGAGACAGACTGTCTAACATCAGTGATAGGTATTGGAAAATTATTGTAAATAAAGTACAGGTAGTTCTTAGTATAAAAAGCCAACACCACCCCAAGGGCAGGGACTGTGCCACAACCCGACCTGCTGGACAGACCTCAGCAGGGCAGAGAAAGAATGGAATAAATAAGAGAAAATAAACAACCTTGAAAAGCAGAGCTGAGGAATCCTGACTTCTTCTTCTGTTGTGGGGCTGGGAGAAAAGACTTTTAACACTTTGGGGTTATATCAACCACAGAAACCTGAAACACACAAACCCTTACCATACTTGCTGGCTGACGTCCGGGACACCGTGGAGTTGTTGACTGCATTGTAGGCAGTGACTTGCTTGGAGACCAAAGCCACCACAGATCCATCTGGGACCTGCATTAAAAAAAAGGACTGGGTCAATAAACTTCTGAAAAGTGGCTGAGGACCATGCCAAAGGCAGCATGGGCTGCAAATCTGTGTCTCTGTAGGCAGGGCACAGTTTACCCTCAAAGCTTCGATTTCCTGCTTTGTTGAGTTGGTCTAGTAATATAAAGGGACAAAATCTGCTGTTACACAGCCAGAATCTGCACTTGGACAAAGGGACAAGTGGTGACAAACAGACTCTGCTCCATCCAGGCCCTGATTCAAAGCCCAGTGACGACAGTGTGAGTCACTGAGTCATTTAGGTTGGAACAGGCCTTTAAGATCATGGAGTTCAACCATTAACTCAGCCCCACTGTGTTCACCACTAAGTCATGTCCCCAAGGGCCACATCCAGAGGCCTTTTAAACACTTCCAGGGGTGGTTTTTGCATTAAACCCAGTAAATCTGACAATAGGTTCATCCCAGGAAAGCTCTTAGGCAGAGAAGGAGCATGAGAATAATAAAATCATCTGAGCTACTTCAAACAGGCCTGGCTGTTCCATTAGGATGATAAAACCAATGTGAAATGTTCCATTCCTTCCTCCTGGATTGCAGGTGAGATCTGGGTGCCTGGTTCAAAAATTCCTGTCTACAATTTTTCATTATGATCCTGTCAACCTCTCACCCTTCCCCGTGACAAAGGCACTGCTGGGCTGAAGGGACAGCCACAACTTCTTTATCTTTGTGGTGTCAGAGGGTGGAAAAGCAACAGGTTTGGAGTGGCTGATGTCCAGGACGTCGTGGGACAATGTTTTGAGGGACCACAGGACTTTTTTAAAGGAGCCAGACTTTCTGTTTCTACAACAAGGCAAATCATGTGGGTCCCATGTCAGAAATGTTAACAAGCCCATGGCTCAAAAGAGCCATATCAGGAACATCTGTGATAAATAAGACATCATAAAGAGGAGATGGGTAAAAAAAACCCCTTCTAACGACATCTAACTCTTGTCTGTGTAATAATAATAATAATAATTAGCACTTGCATGGAGTTTTTCATCTTCAAAGCACTGCAGAGGCTAATTAAATAGCCCCTCAGCTATCATGGAAGGCAATTATTGGCTCTTTGTAGTTTTAGCCCCACACCACAGATGGGGAAACTGAGGCAAAGGCAATCTCAGTGTCTGTCCCAGCATGATCTGTGTCAGCCTCCAGGACAGCCAGGAAAATGATGTTTCCTGAGGACCTGGCCCAGCTCATCATACAGCTGGGAGCTCATTGCCTGAAGCAAAGAAAACATGGAAAAAGCACAGAGAGGGAAGAAAATTATGCCTGGTTTGTTGATGAAATAAAGCAGGAAACGTCCTTGCTCTGTCTGGGGAAAAAAAAAAATCAAAATCAGCCAGCAATGCTTCAATCAATCTGAAGTAAAAGTTTTGTTTCCTTTTCAAATTATTGCTTGCTGCCTCCTCAGCTCAGCTCTTAAGTGACAAGGGAAAATAATCTTGTTATGAAACAGAGGTTGCTGAGGTGTGATGGAGGAAATGACAAAATCGTCAGCATCGGATTAAATTTAATGAGGTCTTTTTTGTTGATTTTTTTTTTCAAGGGATAAGACTTTGCCCAAAACTTCACTTTTTTCATTAAATCTACCACTTATGTAAGACATTTTCAGACATCTCTAAGCCTCTATTATGAATTTCAGGTCATGCAGGGAGGAAGGGTAGCAGAGCAGGTCACCTGGACCAGGTTAAAGATCAAAAAGTTCCTTGTAATAACAACTCCACTGCTCCATGCTCTCCAGCCATGCTGTTTTCCACCTTCATTTTCCAGCCACCAAGCCTCCCTCTTTCCATTCATCCCTCTTCCATCCTTCTGGACTCTGCTTGCATTAAAAGGCCATGGATACATTGGGAAAAGGGGCATGGAAGGCCTTGATTTGTTTGTCTGCATGAGAAATGTTTGCTCATGTTGTCCTCATCTCCTCTTCACCCCCTGCACTCACCAGGGATGTCCTTTGAGAGGGAAAGAAGATTTTTTTCTACCCTTGTCTTCCTCTCTAGCGCTGTTCAGGATAACTGGGACAAGGACAGGAGGGATGTGCTCAGCATGGGGGTTCTGCCCAGTTACTGCCCACTCAACCACTCTTTACCTCTGCACCTTGGCACAATGAAAATCACAGAATCATTAAGGTTGGAAAAGACCTTTAAGTTCATCGAGCCCAACTGCCAAAGCCACCACTAACCCACGTCCCCAAGTGCCACATCCACGAGTTTTTGAACGCTCCCAGGAGTGCTGATTCCACCACTTCCCTGGGCAAGAGAATAATATTTTGTTTTTTGTTTTGCCAGGAAGAAGACCCAACTCCTGCCCACCCTCTCCCACAGGTACCTGGTAGTGTGCCAGTGTGTTGAGTCTCTTCCAGTCGTTCTCTATCTTGGTGGTGATGTCCTCATCCTGAAGGATCATCCTTGCCCCGCTCGCCTGCCGCCACTCTGCAAGGAGAAACAAACAAAAACCCAAACAAATAAACAAATAAATAAATAAATAAATAAATGAGACAGGTGTTGCCTTTTTCCCCACCTGGAAATGAAACTCGAGACAATTTTAGCAATAATTAGTAATATAAGAGAGGATCTTTATTTTAAGGCCTTCAGGGACAGTTGTGGAAAGATGTCCGCAAAAGTCCAGTGAGCATGATTTTATAGGTTTTAGGAAATTAGCAGAATTGATAAAAAGCACCAGTTAGGAGGACAAGTGGTGATGCAATTCACCCCCAGGTCAAGTCCCTTCTCCAGACACCCCCCCTTGGCACTGGCTGTGCTTTGTCCATGAGAAAGTAACTCAAAAAGCTGGTGTCAACCTTGGTTCCCAGGGAGAACCAAGATGGCATTGGGACCCTGCACCTCCTGTGGCTTGGGGCTCTGGGATTTGTGTTGTCTTTCTGCCTAGGGAAAGGCCATGGAAAATTACTGGGAAAACTAGCTACAAATATAATAGGCTACAGGGCTACCAATATATGTGTGAATTCACAGAATTCCCAGAATCCCTGGGTTGGGAGAGCCCTTCAAGGCCATGGAGCCCAGCCCAGCCCCTGCCACATCCAGGCTGGTTAAACACACCCAGGGATGGGGACTGCCCCCCCTCCCCGGGCAGCCATCCCAGCCCTTTCTCCCCCTTGCTGGAAAAGCTTTTTCCTGCTCTCCAGCCTGAATTTCCCTTGGCCCAGCCCGAGGCTGTGTGCTCTGGCTGTGCCAGTGCTGCTGGAGACAGAGCCCAAGGCCGGCTGGGCACAGGCCCCTTTCAGGAGCTGAAGAGAGTGATGAGTGAATAATACAGGGAACATAGAAAAAAAAGGAAAAACCAAATGGCATCACAAGGACAGACCCCTGGCACTCCCTGTGCCCAAAATCCATAAGGACACACCTGTGTGGGCACATCACTCATCACTCTGTAGACTACTATTCCATAGTTACCTAGCTCCTAGGATTTTTCCTGCCCTTCCTCTTAGATTTTAAAATAATAAGCTGAGCTTCTAACACATTCCTGAAATGCTGTTTAGTCTTATTTTCAAGGAGAGGACCTACAAGAAGAACATTTTGTTTTCTGGTCAGAATCTGAGAAGACACAACAAGAAATGGGGCAAAGAAGGCCTGGATCAACTCCAGTGGAGCAGAATCCAGGGAGAAAATTGCCTGAATTCTTAATCCAGGGGAAAAATTGCCTGACCAACTGCTCTTCTAACAGGCCAATGTTTGTTAGATATGATAGTTTGTTAAATTCATAAAACTTGTAGAAAGGCAATACTGGGTGTACCCATGACCACTGGGACACCTGGAAGCTTCCAAATAAAGGTCTGCTTTTTATTTTAGTATTTTAACACCATTGCAAGAGTTTTTCTCTTTCGATATTAGGCAACAATAGCAGAGGCACAAATTGCGGGGGGGAAAGCCAGGGACAGATCCAAATTCTGCTCCGTGGAGGATGTAAATTTTACAAGTCTTCAGCACCTGCCTGTGGGCAGGAGGGCTCCTGCTTCTGCCACTTCTCCAGCCTCTGCCCTGGAATAGTCCCTCACTTCCCAGGGTGCCATTTTTTGCTCAAATCTTGAAGAACACTCCATAAAATGACAGAATCATTAAGGTTAGAAAAGACTTCTGAGATCTTGGAGTCTTGAGGAGGATTGCTACAGCTTTCCCCACCGAGGACTCATGGAAAGCAAGGAAAACATGGACACGACAAAAAGGAGAGAAATTCTTTCTGTGCCTTCATCAACCTGGACCATTCTTGGTGGTCACATTTCAGTCACAGTGACCCAACCAAATACAGCTTAGCCAGAGCCACAGCAAAAAGTCCATTCATTAGCAGGAGTTAATTAAAATGAACTCTTGGTTATGGAGACTTCACCTGCCACCCTTGCTTGTTTTTCCCAATATAAAAATGCAAGGACCGTTGCAAATTTCTTTTGGTTTCAGCACTTTTCTTATCACATAATTAAAATGCAATGGGAAAGCTGCACTTGCCTTTATTATTCATTGAAATTAGCAGGGAGAGGTCAGCAACTGTGTTTATTGCTGGGTGTTACTTTGGCTGGAGACACTGAGGGTGAGCAAAGTTTGTGTTGGCTGAGCACTGATCCTGAACTGCCCTTCAGCTACCCCAGCTCCTCACATCCTCACCTGCTGGGGTGGCTTTGCATGGGAGGCATTGATGGAAGGGATGGAAAGCTTCTAGCTACTAAAAAATTATGAAAAACAAATGTTAAAGGTGAAAGAAGCTCAGGAACTTTCAAGAGGTACAGATACCACCTATAAGTAAGCCCAAGACCAAAGAATAAACCTAACCATAAACAATATTTCTCAGATTATCCATAACTGTGAGACTACCATCAAACAAACCAAACAAATAAAAGCCATACAGAATAGCAGACAATATTCCAAATATAAGTATAGAAAAGCCTAACAGATCAACTACATCACACTACCAAGGTAAACACTGTGTACTCACAATAATAAAAAACATCACTAAATAATTAGAGACTTACCCTACACTTCATGCTATGGCCTGTAATTCCATCCTAGGTCTTAAAAAACAAGTCTTTTAAAAATATAAAACCCCTAAAAATTGAATCAAACAACAAAACTCATTTCAAAACCAACCTTATCAGCACCTAAACTAAAGAACAAAACATTGGGTGTACCATATCCCCTACCATACACCAAATACAAAGTAAAGAACTGCAATAAACTATTAAAAACCACTGCACCTACATCACCCCTGTGGGGTCTGAGGATGATGCTCTCTGCTCATTCCCACCTGGGCCAGATCCCTGCCATCCAACTGCTCCCAGACACTGCTCAGAAGAGCAAAAAAATGCTGAAGTTTGGGCTGGGATGGGAAATGGTGCTCCTAGGAAGTGCCCCACTCAAGGCCAAAGCCAATTCAGCTGTCACAGAGTGTTTCTTGTGTGCCCTTCTCATGAGGTCATGGGGACAGTGTCACATTGACCTCCCTCCTTCATGGCTCTGCATGTTCCTGTTTTCTGCATGTTTTCTCACCTTTGGAGAGACACACACTCGTGTTTTGGGAGGGATGCACAGGTTTTTTGAGCACAGCTTTCCTCATCCTGGGCTTTATTTGTATCCCAGGGCTGGGCAAGGTGCTCAGAGCAGTTTTCCCCTGCTCCAGGGACACCCTGAGATGTTTCCTCAAGCCTTTTGTGCACACTCAGGGGATCCCTGAGCCCTTTCTTGGCCTTCCTGCAGGGAGGGACTGTGTGAGGAAGACTCAGGGCCAGCCTGACTGCACCAGACAAGGAGGAAAACCTCCAGGGCAGGCTTGGAGTCCCCAGTCTCAGTTTTATCGCCTGATTTCCCTGCCCAAACACAAATCACTTCGCCTCTGATAGTTCCTGGGCTTTATTTGTATCCCAGAGCTGGACAAGGTGCTCAGAGCAGGTTTCCCTCTGCTCCAGGGACACCCTGAGATGTTTCCTCAAGCCTTTTGTGCAGACTCAGGGGATCCCTGAGCCCTTTCCTTGGCCTTCCTGCAGGGAAGGAAAGACTCAGGGCCAGCCTGACTGCACCAGACAAGGTGGAAAACCTCCAGGGCAGGCTTGGAGTCTCCAGTCTCAGTTTTGCAGCCTGATTTCCCTGCCCAAACACAAATCACTTCACCTCTGATAGTTCGGGCTTTATTTGTGTCCCAGGGCTGGACAAGGTGCTCAGAGCAGGTTTCCCCCTGCTCCAGGGACACCCTGAGATGTTTCCTCAAACATTTTGTGCAGACTCAGGGGATCCCTGAGCCCTTTTCTTGGCTTTCCTGTGAGGAAGACTCAAGACCAGTCTGACTACACAAAACAAACAAGGAGGAAAACCTCCAGGGCAGGCTTGGAGTCTCCAGTTTCAGTTTTATCGCCTGATTTCCCTGCCCAAACACAAATCATTTCGTCTGTGATAGTTCACTGAGCCCCTGAGCAATGGCAGGGACATGGTGGGGAAAGGACCCCCAGTTGTCCCCAACTCTTCCTGGCCTCACTGTTCCCCTTCTCCACGAGCTCAGGGGGTCACAAACAGACCTGCAGGGGAATGGGAAGGGAGAAGGTGACCCTGCTGTCCATGCTCACAGCATTCAGTGAGCCCTGTCAGCTCTGTCCTGCTGGCAGCAGCCCGTCCCCTCTCTGCTGGGATCCAGCACAAAGGACAGACACACTCCAATCCGATTTGTTACACTCCCACCTTCCAGAGAGAGAGGGAGCAGAGGGGGAGGGAGGTAAAAATCCCATTAACTTTATCAAGCCTTCCAATCAGGAGCAGTGGTAAATGCAAACTCAGGAGACAGCTGCTGTGAAGCCTTTATATTTCATTCAGCAGATAGTGTATCTTTTTATTGCACGCAGGAATTACTTCTTTGCTTCCTTTTTTTTTTTTTTTTTTTTTTTTTTTTTAAGGAACAACCTTTCTGTTCAACTTGACTGGGAAAAAGGAAATTCCAGGGGCCCTTTGGCAATGAGGGGAACGCAGCAATGCCTCTCTGTGGGGAAAGGGAAGATGGGGAGATGTCACCCTGCACCTCAAATCCTACAGGAAATGTTACATCTCCCTCTGATCCAGGTCTAGGAAGAGGAGAAACTCAGCTCTGTTTCTGGGGTGAAGAAAGGGATGGGAACAAAAGTTTATCTCAGAACATGGAGCTGGGAAATGACAGAGAAATATTTCATCCTGTATGGAGTGAATATAGAATCACAGATTGGTTTGGGTTGGAAGAGACCTTAAAGCCCATCCAGTGCCACCCTTGCCATGGCAGGGACACCTTTCACTGTCCCAGGGTGCTCCAAGCCCTGTCCAACCTGGCCTTGGACATTTCAGGGATCCAGGGGCAGCCACAGCTGCTCTGGGCACCCTGTGCCAGGGCCTCAGCACCCTCAGAGTAAAGAATTTTTCTTAAAATCTAATCTAAAACTCCCCTTCTTTTAATATTAAACCATTTTCCCTTGTCCTGGCACTCCAGACCCTTGCCCAAAGTCCCTCTCCAGCTCTCTTGGAGCCCCTTTAGGCACTGGAAGTTGCTCTGAAGCCTCTCTGGAGTCTCCTCCAGCTCTCCCAGCCTGTCTTCAGGAGAGATGAATGCAAACTCTCTGTCTTACCCTACACATGCTAATGTTAGACCCAGTTTAAATGTTTCCAGTTTAAATGAACCCCACATCCCAGCACTGCAGGGCTGCTGAGGCAGTGAAATCTCACCTGGCATGGTCCACAATGAACCTGGGGCAGCATCACCGAGAGCAAGCCAAGCCAGCAGCTCCCTCCCTCCAGCTCTGACCTCAGCACCACCTTCCAAACAGCATCCCGACCCCAGGGAAGAGCAAACACCTCGGCATGAAGCCACATTCCTGTTTTGTGACCCTCGCACCTTGCTGCTTTCCCAAAGATGGGGCGTTTCATGTGCGGGAGAGATCTTTAAAAAATGATGGTAACAAAAATCACCACGGTGGAAAGAAGTCATTACTCAGAGGGCTGCAATTTGGGGGTTTGGACTAAAACCTAACCTCAGGGTGTCCAAAATCAAGGCTTTCAGCTGACAACCCCCTCCAGGAGTTGCCTGGGCAACTGCCAAACGTTGTGACATTTGCCACACACACAAGTCCCTCTGCCTGCAGCTACCCTGCATTTAACAGCTCAAAACAACTCATTAGCTTGTTTGCTTTCTGCCATGTGAGCAATCTGGCCTGAGCGTGGACAGAAAGCCCAGAAAACGGTGATGGGAGCAGGAAATGATGCTGCTGTTTGGAAGCCACGGGTTCCAAGGCCAGATTGCAGCCATCTGCTCTGCCCTGCTCTGCTCCAGCCCCTGAGCTCAGGGCAGGCTGATCCTGAGAGCTCTGGGATGGTTCCTGAGGGCCAGCAGGGCTTTCTGCACTCCCCTGCTGCCTTCAGCATCTCTGAAGGATGCCAGGTGCCAAGGGGCATCCTTTCCTGGTGGGAAAGCTGGGATGGAGTTGTGGCTGGATGTGTGGACCCTCTTTGTATTGTTTTTCCTCCCTCTTCCCAGATGAAGGGAGGAATGATGAATCTGACTCCATGTTCTGAAAGGCTAATTTATTGTTATGTTATGTTTGTTATGTTATGTTGTTATGTTATGTTATGTTATGTTATGTTATGTTATGTTATGTTATGTTATGTTATGTTATGTTATGTTATGTTATGTTATGTTATATTATGTTATGTTATGGAATACTATACTAAACTATACTAAAGAATACAGAAAGGATACTTACTCAATGCTAAAAAGATAATAATGAAAAATTGTGACTCTTTTAGAGTCCAGACACAGCTTGGCCCTGATTGGCCAAAGAGTCAAAACAACTCACAGCAGAAACCAATGAAACAATCACCTGTGGGTAAACAATCTCCAAACACATTCCATGCAACAAAACACAGGAGAAGCAAATCAGATAATATTGTTTTCCTTTTCTCTGAGGCTTCTCAGCTTCCCAGGAGAAAAATCCTGGGTGAAGTGATTTTTTTTCAGACAATGTGGATGCTACATTCTTGTTCCTGTTTCACCCATGCTCCTCCCACCTTGTTATCTGCATTGCTGCTATCTTCTACTGGATAAGGGCTTTTTATTTATATTTTTATTGTTTTTCCCCCCCTCCAGCTGCCTCATCAGTGATCCTGGCCAGAACTGCCCATTAGCCAGTCTGTTGTCACTGTGGGCAAGCCTGTTCTCTGAGGGGGTGCACATGCTCATGCCAACTTTCTGGAACTTTCTGCTCCTCAGCATCACTCAGGAGGTGATAAAATCACAGACTGGGTTGGGTGGGATAGAGAATCACAGACTGGGCTGGGTGGGAAGGGATCTGAAAGTTCCAACCCCTTTCTAGCTTCCACCAGACCAGGTTGCTTCGAGCCCTGTCCAGTCTGGTCTTGAAGAGGTCAATATTTCCTAAACCAGCAGCAATTTTGGATGCAGAATTGTCAGCTGAAACCCTGCACACACACACACTTCTGGCTCCCAGAACCGCAGTGGAATCCAGTTAATCCCTGTATTTACAATGGGCAGGTAAAATTCCTGCATCTCATTATGGACACATCCTTCACCTTCACAGCAGAACGAACAATCCCCAGCCACACCCAGCCTGAGGTCTGCAGGAATTGGTCTCTGTGACCACCTGATGGGCCAGGAGATGTGGCTGTGAACCCCATTGCTGTGCTGTGCTGTGCCCTGGCACCCTGCCCTGCCTTCCCCCAGGCTCTCCCCACCTCTCAGCACTCCAGAGCCATCGTGGGTCCTTTCTGGATGATGTACGTGATCTGCTCTTTACTGCTGCTGGTTTTGGCAGCTTCTTTCGTTATTCTAACTGCCTTTGATGGGCAATTTCTGTCAGGAACTCCTCCCTCCCCTACACATACACACACTCAGACACTTAACTTCAATCCCTGACCTCTCATTGCTGCCTTCATTATTGCTGTGAATCGTTTCTTGGCCTCGGTCCATTCCTTCTCCTTTTGGTTCCTCTACAGCTCAGCTGGTTTTATAGACTCCATCATTTTCCAGCCCAGTCTCTTTCACTGAAGGTCACTGAGAGCAAATTCTGGCAGATTCAGCCACAATGGAGTCCCCAGCCCTCCACCAGACACTTCAGCAATGGCCTGAGCAGATTTTTCTATAATATTTTCATATCCTCCAGATTTTTCTACATTTTTTTCATATTCTCCAGGTGTGGCACCACACCTGCCTGTGGACCCCAAATTCAGACTCCTCCCAGCATCCTTGCTCCAGGAATCCTTTTCCAGGGGTCTTTGGCAAGAGAACAAGAACAGCCCCACTCATGCTTTTTCCAAACCTTTATCCAAGATGAATTCTATGGGCAGAAAAGCATGGTACTGGTCTTTTTAAGGCCAAAGATTTCCTAAGCAAGGAGCATAAACATCACCAAAATGTCCCTCTGCTTTTTTTCACTGTGATTTCTCTGCCTTGCAGGGGGTGTGGAGAAGGGCACTTGGTGATAATCTCTGCTACAAAAAGCTGGATTTTGGGTCAGTTCCCCACAGAAGGCACTTGGTGTTCTTTAAAATGATCTGAGCTGCCCTGCCAGGCCAGCAGCTGGGGCAGAAGACCCCAACACCTCCTGCAGGTGCTGACCAGTGTCCCCACAGCAGCACCCAGCTGCAAGGTGACAGTGGTTACTTGATCTGGGTTATCCTGGAATTTCACAGGGATACATCACCTTTAGAAGGTGCCAGGAAAACTCTGCCTGAGTGAGCCCCACTCAGTCCCACCCTGGCTGCAGTCATCCTTGCTTGCCTCTTTTCCAGCTCAGCTGGAAGAAGAAGGAGCAGGGCAGGCAATTCTTCCAAGGGCTGTTCTTGTGCTCCAAGCACAGATGGGGCAGTCGGTGACCCCTGAAAACCCCAAAACACCTCTTTGTTCTTTGTGCAGAGCAAAGTCTCTGCATGGAGTTTGTCCATCTCCCAGCTCCCCTGTCCCCCCCTTGGCCAGCAGCAATCTCCTACCCAGGTCCATGTCAGCAGCTTTGGGCCGGTGGGAGCAGGGCACGTTCTTGAAGATGGCATCCAGGATCTTCTCCTTGACCTGGGTGATGGTGTCGCAGTTGAGGATCTTCACTGGGATCTCGGGGCTGTTCACGTTGTCGGGGTTCACGCAGCTCAGCACCTGAGGGAGAGGCACCACACCTTGCTCAGGGCACTCAAACCCTCTGCCTGCCCCCCCTTGAGGTGTCTGCATCCTACAGGAGGGGTCTAGGGTGCAAAAAATTGTTGTATTTGTGGGGTGCCCCATCATTGGAAGGAAATGATGAATCTGAATGTTCTTAGAAGGCTAATTTATTATTTTATGATACTGTCACCCTCGTTTTTTAAGATTTTCTAAGCCTTCTGATGTTGACATTCTTGTAGTGAACTTTCTCACACACTTTCTGTAAATAACTCATTGTTTTGTGTTTCCTTTATGGAAGCGGAGAAATTTGAGGGACTGTTGGTCTGTCCAGTGTCATTGGAGAGGTGTCACTGTCACCCTCCAATCCACTGTCACTTTTAGAAAACTATAAATGTTAGAGTCAGAAAATAAACTTCCCTTTTTCTTCACCTTGAGAACAGCAGTGTGAGCTTGTGTTCTTTCATGTCCTATAGCGACATGACACTAGAATATATTAAAGAATACAAAACTATACTGAAGAATACTAAAAGGATACAGACAGAAGGCCAGAAAGATACTAAAAAACACATGACTCTTTCCAGAGCCTTGACACAGCTTGATCCTGACTGGCCATTAAGTCAAAACAATTCCCATGAAACCAATGAAACAATCACCTGTTGGATAAACAATCTCCAACCACATTCCAAAGCAGCAAAACACAGGAGAAGCAAATGAGATAATATTGTTTTCCTTTTTCTCTGAGGCTTCTCAGCTTCCCAGGAGAAAGATCCTGGGCAAAGGGATTTTTCCAGAAAATATGACGGCCACAAAAATGGGTACCAAGGGTATTCCCTCCCTCACATGGGCACAGAGGTGTGGTTTCACCTGGGGGTGTCTTCATTGTATTGAATCATGGAGTCACAGAAGGTTTTGGGTTGGAAGGGGCCTCAATGATCACCTCATTCCACTCCCTGCCATGGCAGGGACACCTTCCACTGTCCCAGGGTGCTCCAAGCCCTGTCCAACCTGGCCTTGAGCACTGCCAGGGATCCAGGGGCAGCCACAGCTGCTCTGGCTACCTCTAACCCTAACCCTCACCACCCTTACAGGGAAGAGTTTCTTTCTTAAAAACAGAAAACCCATGAACACCAGCAGAGTGCTTTCAGTAAAAAATGTTCATTGAGATGTCAAGGTGACCTAATTCAGAGTGGCCTCCTTGCATTGCCACATGGGTTTGATAATCCCAGTGAAAAGCTTTACGTTTGTCCATCTGCACAGCCGTGGAGCTGAGCAGACCCTCCTCAGAAGAATGTTATTAATCTGAAATGCAGGGCTCCTTAAGAAATGAAACACAAACCAACATCAGCAGCCTTTGCTTTCACATACAGAAGAAGAAAATCAACCCGAGTGGAGAGGCCTCTCTTTTCTCAGAAGGAAAATTAAATTTTCTCTTCTCTGTTCAAGAGTAAATGCAAAGCATGTGGTGAGGGGGGGATACCTTAAACACAGAGTATTTAACAGCAATCTCCCTGCTAAGCCTTGCCTGTGTCTCTGTTGATCTTTCTGCTCATTTCTGGTGGCACAAGTGTGAAGTCTATAAAGTTTTATAAACTTAGCACACCTTTGCACTTGAAAGGGGTGTTCAGTGATGCTCCAGGCTCTACATGGTCATTAAATGTTCCTGTGGCACTTTCACAAGTGCAGATATGTTAGTTTTGGTGCCTCAGACAAACTTTAACTTGACTTAAATTCCCTTCTGTAGCATGCAAGAGGTGCTGGACTGTCCATCACTTTCCATCTCCACTCCTAAAATGCAGAGGGAACTCAAAAATGGGGTGAAATCCTAACAGCCTCATTATACACTGCCTCACCAGGCTCCCTTTGGTGATGTTGTGCTCAGCCAAGAGGGACTTGTGAAGATACTGCTTACAAAGAGCTCTGTGATCTTGCTGGATGAAAGGGGAGATGTAAATAGGAGATATTGATTAGATCATAATGCTATTATTTGTATGTCGCTTCCAGAAGTATTGAAAAAGCATCAATTCAGATCATAATAACAGCACAGATTTACAGTTCTGGGGCACCTTTCATCTCAAAGGATCACAGAATTGTACACAAAACTGTTGAAATGAATCCAGTGTTGAAGGCCATTAGTCGGTGTTGCCCTCTGCAGCTCTCCTGGGTTATGTCCATTCCCAGCCCACAGGAACCTCTTCCTCTGCAGACTTCTTGGGTACCACCAGAAAATCCCACCTGATTGCTGAGAGCCTGCACTGGTGTTTAGTTTATTATTTTAATGATCCTAAAGATGATTTCCAGCCAAAATTATTCTGTCACAGGGAAATGGAGCAGTGAGGGACAGCCTGGGACAGCTCTCTGGGGTCACACCTGGCTCTGGGGACCAAGTTACTCTCCAGGTTTCTCTCTCTCAGTGGTCTGAGCTCAGCTAAAATGAGATGGTACCAGTCAAGGCAAGGTCTGTGGTGTGATAATCTCTGCTACAAAAGCTGGATTTTGGGTCAGTTCCCCACAGAAGGCACTTGGTGTTCTTTAAAATGATCTGAGCTGCCCTGCCAGGCCAGCAGCTGGGGCAGAAGACCCCAACACCTCCTGCAGGTGCTGACCAGTGTCCCCACAGCAGCACCCAGCTGCAAGGTGACAGTGGTTACTTGATCTGGGTTATCCTGGAATTTCACAGGGATACATCACCTTTAGAAGGTGCCAGGAAAACTCTGCCTGAGTGAGCCCCACTCAATCCCACCCTGGCTGCAGTCATCCTTGCTTGCCTCTTTTCCAGCTCAGCTGGAAGAAGAAGGAGCAGGGCAGGCAATTCTTCCAAGGGCCGTTCTTGTGCTCTAAGCACAGAGGGGGCAAAACACCTCTGTGTTCCCCAAACGACTGTCAAGGCTCTCCCTCCAACATTTTAGACAATTCAAACCCCAGTTATGGAAGCCAACCCCATTCCCAGAGCACAGTGGCTTTGGCATTTATTCCCCAGGCTTTGTATCATCTTTCCAGTGGAGTTTTCCAGCTGTTCTCGAGTAGGGCATGAAACTTTTCTCCATATCCATACAAACCAAGCCAGAAGCAAATCCCACTGTTCCAGAAGTGCTGCTCAGAGACTTCAACACAATCTCTGAATGTCAGCTGGTGGGGAAGAGACCCCAAGATGGGTTGTGTTCCTACAGGACTGGTCACTCTGAGGGTTTTATGTAAGGTGGATCTCCCAAATGCAGTGTTGGTGCTCTATCATCCACCAGCTTTCAGGATCACTCAAGGATGTGACTGGGCACTGAGAGGACACCAGCACTGTTCTGTCACTCAGAAATTCTGTGTCCCATCAGGATGTGGGGTCAGCATGGATGGAATGGGAATGGGAGCATGTGGAGAAGTTCTCAGAGCCCCGCTCTCCCACTGACTCTGTGTGGCCTGGGGACATCTCATTTCTCTGGATTTCTGTTTATTGACCTTTTACTCCATCCTTGGGCAGTTTTTTTTTTTTTAAATCTGCCAGCTCTTCCAGCCATGATCTGTCTCTGGGTGTCTGTGTACATGCAAAGCTTGGCTCAGCTAAGCCCTGATTTCCACTGCGCATTAGTGGCATTTAAATAATAAAGGCACATTTTGTGATTACTCCCATGGTGACCCTGGTTCTGAGTTTGTGTGGTTTTTCCTGAGACCAGGACATCTCTGCAGCTCCTGTCCCAGGGGCAGAAATCCCTCTCTCACCTCTGTATCAGGCTGGAATATTCCATGGGGTTTTCATACAGTGAGGTTTGGTGGAGAAAAAAGAAAAGACCCCAAAAAAGCCAAGCATAAGAAAGCATTCTGAGAATTATAGAATTGTAGAATGGCTTGGGTTGGAAAGGCCTGAAAGGTGATTTAATTCCACACCCCTGCCATGAGCAGGGACACCTTCCACCATCTCCCAGAGTGCTCCAAGCCCCATCCAACCTGGCCTGGGACACTTCCAGGGATCCAGGGGCAGCCACAGCTTCTCTGGGCACCCTGTGCCAGGGCCTCACCACCCTCACAGGGTAGATTTTTTTTTTCTAATTTCCAATCTAAACCTACTCTCTTTCAGTTTGAAGTCATTCCCTCTTGTCTTGTCACTCCAGGCCTCTGTAAATATTCTCTCTCCATTTTTCTGTTGGAATTCCCATATTGCAACCACTGAATCAGTTCTGGCTTTATTTCATTACTCTAGATTTTTAATAAAAGATGTCAGGCAGCTCAAGGAAGGCAGAAGAAGGACAAAATAAAACAGAAATAAAGAGAAACAGAATCGAAGAACAATCCTATTCATATTCTGCTCCTTCCTAATCTCCTTCACCAGAGCTGATCTCTGTAAATCTGCTGAGATTCCTATCGGGGTATATTTGTCTGCTCTTGAGATGTAAGAGGGAGAGCTGATTATCATCAAACAGCACAAAGCCAGCAGAGGAGAGCTTTGTTCAGCCTGATGTATAATTACTACCCTTTGCTGGCTGCTTCAGATCAAGCCTAAAAGGATCGGGGGGATTTCCTTCGGTGAAAGTGATCGCTCTGTGGCTACATTTTTTTTCTCTTTTCTGCTCATTTTCTCCATGTGTGATCAGTCTTCTGAAATTTTAGACAGCCACACATAACAGCAGAAAGGGAGCGCTCTGCCAATTCAGTAGCAAAGTCACGTTTTTAATATGCAGAATACAACTGTGGCCTTATTTAAGAATTAAGTCCACCCCCTCATCGGACTTGGATTCAATCAAAGCTCAGCTCTAGACTGGAGTTGAAGAACATGAAAGGGCATTTCTAGCATCAGCTTGCCTGGGCTAAAGTATAAGACAGGTCTAAGACAGATTAAGGTCTAAGACTTGGAACTAAATGATCTTTAGGGTCCCCTCCCAAACCAATCCATGATTCTGTGATTGGACACAGCCCTCAGAGGTGTCTAGAGCTAAGTGAGATGAATGCCCCTCATTTGAAAGTGCAAATAAAATAATCTGATCAGTTTAGAGCATCTTCTGACTGTCCTAAAACTTGGGATTTGCTGAGAATAAAGATGGGAAATAGAAAAATTACAGGGATCACTGAAGGCTTAGAAAGTGTTCTTCATCCAGCAGAGACTTAGAGGCTCAGTGGATTTAATGCATCCAGGGAAGAATGAAGGTCCATAAACACTCTAAGAAGAGATATCTAATGCTCTTTAATTGATGCTCTTTAATCAAGTGGGAAGAGGGTGTAATCTCAGAGCAGAAGCTAAAGCTGCACATATGCAACGTGTATCTTGCCCCATGCAGACAATTCCATTTTGGGGGAAATGGCTCAGTGACAGGGATTGGTTTTCTTTCCCTTGAAATCTTTAAATCAAGCTCCTTTATCTTTGACTTGTGCTCTCCCAGGAGGGAGGGCTGCACCAGCTCTAGAGCTGACCTGGTAGGTCACTGCACTGATGCTGAAATCCTCAAAATTTTTAAATTTTCGTACCCAGCCTTAGGCAGCATTACCCTACTAAAACACAAGAATAAATCACCCCAGAAGTTCAACCACTGGTTTCTGCTGTCTAAAGGCCCTTTAGGCTTTAGAAGATTGTGGACCAGCCCAGGGGAAGGGGTGCCCAGAGCACTCACCAGGGGTCTCGATCTGCTGGGGGAAAAGTCCTCTGCTGCTTACGGATGAGCTTGTCCTCTGCATTTTGAGACAGAAAAAACCCCAGTTAGGCCCGTGATGCATTCCCGAGCACAACCATTTGGCATCCATCTGCTGCTTGATGGCACATCTTTCCAGTGGAGTTTTCCAGCAAATTCCTCGAGTGGGGATGATGGGAGTCCATCCCATGAGCACAGGATCAAGGTGACCCAGGCCTGGAATTGAGAGTCCATCCCCAGTGGCATCCCAGTCAGCTGCTGCCCCCAGGAGCTGGGGAAGCCAACCCAAATGGCTTGTGGACTCTACAGGAAGGTGGATATAATGGGGAGCCAGTCCATCCCATGGGGATGGTCCTGTCCACAGCAGGGATGTGATCAGAGGTGGGACCCTCCACTGTTCTGTCACTCAGAAGTCTGTGTCCCATCTGGAACCAGCCATGGGATGGGGATGGTCCTGTGCAGCCCAGGTGTTGGATGGTTCTCAGAGCCCCGCTCTCCACTGACTCTGGGATGGTCCTGGGACATCTCATTTCTCTGGTCCAAATTTCAGGAGGGACCCTTGAGGATGGAGTTTTTTTTTTGATGGTACAAAGCTCTTGGGCACATGGTGGGACCCTTGAGGATGGTCCTGTGCAGCCCCAGGAGCTGGATTTGATGGTACAAAGCTCTTGGGCAGTTTGTGATTACTTTGGGACCCTGGTTCTGACGGTGGGACCCTTGAGATGGTCCTGGGCAAATCCCTCTCTCACCTCTGTATCAGCCCCAGGAGCTGGATTTGATGGTACAAAGCTCTTGGGAAAATGAGGAGAAGGACCTCTTGGGGATAAGAAAGCATTCTGAGAATTATGGAGTTGGATTTGATAATCCTTGTGGGTCCCTTCCAACTCAGCTTATTCTGTGACCCTTTGAGTGTCATGGTGTTGGTGTTCCCTGGCAATACTGGGGCTGTTCTGGTGATTGCCACCAGGCCAGGGCTTTGCACTGGTGCAGCAGGTAGTGGGATGGTCCCAAATGAGCTGGAAGCAGGTTTTAAAGGGAGATGGATGGCTGGTGCCACATCCTGGGTGTCTGGGCAGAGTCCACAGACTCCCTGAGCACTCTCATGCTGCAGGCAAACAGGGATTTGCAGGCAAACAGGAATTCTCAGGCCCAGATGTGCCCCTGGAGCCGTGTGGAGGTGACAGAAGTGAGGGGCCCAGCGCAGGACAGCAAAAAGCAGCCCCAGGCAGGCACAGCCCAGCTCATCTGTCCCTAATTTCTCATCCTCATTGCTTCCACTCACTCTTCCCACACTTTTCCTCCCTTGCTGCACCCCGAGCTTTCTGCTCCTGCCTCCCTTCCCCTTCATCCCTCCCTCCTTCCTGCCCTCCTCGCCCTCTCCTCTCGTGTCCCAGCTCAACCAGCCAGGTCATTTTCCTCTGGTGTAAATCCCAGCGAAAACAAGTTAATAATCGAGGCAAAGTGGCCCCTTTTTCAGTCCCTACACCTGTCTCCCACTTAATTAGCTTATCTGCCAGCAGCATATTGCTTCTGTGTGCCTGTCTCCTGCCCTTATCAGGCCTCTGTTCAGGCTAAGGCAAGAAGACAAGTAGCTGAGTGGGGTGAAAAAAGCCTATTATAAAAGCAGCTCTTTAGAGAGTCACCTCCTTATATCCTTTCCTTTCAGCTGAAAGCAGGGATCTGATACCGGAGTCACTGAAATTACCTTCCAGGGACCTTCAAAACTTTCCCATGTGCTCGTCCTTGAACTGGTTGTGCTTGGGGAAGGCTCGGGGGGATTGGGGTTTATTTGTACAGCCTCAAATTGGCTGGCAGAGGTGGTTATTGTGTCCAAATGAGGATGTGAGGTGGGAGGACATTTAGCAGCTGCAGTGGGAGTGGGGGGAGAGGTGCAGAGCTCAGCTCCTTCCAGAAAGGCTGGCACTGAGCTTGGCATTTGTGATTCTTGAGGCTCAGTGTGGGTCCTGCAGGGAAGTTGGATCCCTCCCTCAGTCAGTGGCAGGGCTCAAAGACTGAAAGACTTTTTCAGCTCCACAAAGCCCAAGGAGACCTTCCAGGAGGAATGAGAGGGCTCAGGGGGTGCCTCAAATCCTTCCATCAGGTTCTTTCACACAGCTTTGCTGGTGGGTGCCCCTCCACTCCTCGTGGGGCTGTGTCTCAGTGCTGCCCCTGAGCTGGGCTGCAAGGAGATCTCCATCCCCTGTGCACTGGAAATATGGGTCACCACATGATGGAGACCTCAGTCTGCTGTTGAAAGGACAGCATTTTCCACACAGGTCTCAGGCAGGCTTAAATCCTTCCCATTTCCACACTCACCCTTAGATCCCACCTCTGTGACCAACAAGTTCCCTCTCTAACAAATTGTCCCTCTTTGTTCTCCTTCGGTCAGAAAATAACCCACTCCTATTAGGCATTGACCTCCTTCCAGAGGCAAAAAAATCCCCAAACCTTTAACTTGTTATCTGGGAAGTTTTCACCCCAAGTGATCCTCACCAAGAAGAAATGCTTCAAAGCAGCTCTTTTTTCCAGGCATGCTCCTGCTCTTACCTTGAGGAACTTGTAGAGGAGGAAGGTGAACCAGTTGGTGAGCATTTTCTCAGCCACAGACTCTGTCCTAAAGCGGAGAAAAAAGAGAATTGGGAATGAGTTTATCATGCTGGTCCTACAAAAGTATTGCACTTTTCCATCTTCCAGCCCAGTGGGTAGTCTGGCATGGCACCATCAGGATTTAGCACATCCTAGGTTCCCTGTTTCAGTTTTGGATTTAGGAAACCTGCAGGAAAACCCTTGCTGCCCTTGGATTCTCCTGTGACTACAAGTCCCTGTGTGTGTCTGTTTTCCAGTGTCTCCAGCAACGAGAAGGAGTTGATGACATTTGAGGGAATCTTCTCCAAAGAGCTCAGGGCTGGATAAATCCATCAAATCTGAGGAGCTCGGGGGAGGCCATATGTCAAAGAGGCTGGATAAATACTCAGGAGAGACAGATCTAAGTCTCTGGGGGGAGCCCTTATCTGGCACTGCCTATCCCCTGGCATTTGGGGAGTGATTACACTCCTCAATGTGTCACTGTGGCACATACACAGAGCTCATCCTTCTGCCCTTGAGCTGGCTCTGTCCTCAATCAAACAAAAATCCATCTCCAGGCTTCAGGGCTGGGCTTCTCCTGCAGAAACTTGTGCTGGCTTCAGCACATGCACTGTTGTCCCTCTCTTCTGCTGATTTCCACTAACTCCCAGCTCTGGGAGAGAAATAAGATCCCAAAATGCAGCTGAAGGCTCTCCAGATGTCTGTAGTTAACTCCAGAACAAGAAACAAAGCTGGGAAATCCATGTCCCAGGAAGGAAATGGAGAAAAAAACAAGAGAAACCAAGAGAAATTTGGGGAAACCAAGAAAAAAGAAGAGTTCCTGCCTGGAAGAATTAAAGTGGGTCCTCCTTGTCACAGCTCTCACCAAAGCCATGCAGAGGTTCTTCTTGTTGTTGCTGCTGCTCTCTGCCCAGAAAATCTCTCTGGGGCTATAAATGTCATTTGGGATGAACACTGGACATAGGTGACATGGGAAAACCACTTCTACCAACTCCTTTTTTCTGTCAAACTCCTCCAAAACTGCAAAAGATTCCCTTTCACAGACTCATGGGGAGGGAAGGGAAGCACCAAGTTGAATCCAGCTGCTCCAAAGAGCTGTCTGAGGAGCTCACACCAACATCTGACCCAAGGCACTGAGCTATTCACATGTTCGGTTCTGGTGCTGCTCAGTGCAGGATTTCCTTCTCTGACTTCTCCTGGTGCTCCCAGGGTTTGGAACACTGGATGTGCCTTCTTTGTTCACTGGCTCTCCTTCCAAAGGCCACAATTCATGTCCAACAGAGAGGATTAGACTTAGAAAAGGGCTGTAGGACGGAGAAAGAAGAAAGATGGGATGCTCAGAGTGAGCAAGAAGGGAAGACAAAGAGATGGAGAAAGGGGAAAGGAAAAGGAGGCCTGAAGGAGGGAGGCAGTGCCATCCAGCATCAGAGGAGAAGCACAGGCAGGATGTCTGGGGACAGCTGCAGGGTGGTCACCATCCAGGCTGCAGGGCTTGATCACATCAGGGAGTCAAATGACACCAAAGCAAAGCCTCTGCCCCTGGCATTGCTGCCCTGAATGCCAGGAAGTGCCTCCTGCTCCTTTTCTGCTGGTTCTCCACTGTGGGCCATGTGCCAGATGAAAAATCCCCCCAGCCCAGCAGGCACCAGAGATCTCCTCTGTGTCCAAGCTGTCCATTGTAATCATCTGGGGGCTCCTCAGAGTCAGCTCTGAGCTGTGGCAAAGGCCACTCATCTCCAGTGGGCCCCGGATTTTATTTAGGGTCCTTGAACCAGGAGGGTTGGTCCAGTCTGGGCTGGAAATCCATCTGATCCTGGAAAAGGCAGACAGATGGAGCACTTCAGTAGGCAAGGAAAGGACATTAATTACAGAGCAGTAGATTCCAAACTTGGCTTTTTTCCCCCAGAACTTGGGTTTTAGACCTTAGACCAGGCAAGAAACATCAACTCAAACTTGTTCCCTGTATAAAAATTGTTCTGTTGTCCCTCTCTTCTGCTGATTTCAGAAAACTCCCAGCTCTGGGAGAGAAATGAGATCCCAAAACCAGCAAAAAAGGCTCTCCAGGTGTCTGCAGTTAACTCAGGAACAAACAAAGCTGGGATCCATGTCCCAGGCAGGAGATGGAAGATGACATCCTCTCAAGGCATTTAATTTTTTTCCAGGCATATTCCTCCTAGCTTACCTTGAGGAACTTGTAGAGGAGGAAGGTGAACCAGTTGGTGAGCATTTTCTCAGCCACAGACTCTGTCCTAAAGCGGAGAAAAAAGAGAATTGGGAATGAGTTTATCATGCTGGTCCTACAAAAGTATTGCACTTTTCCATCTTCCAGCCCAGTGGGTAGTCTGGCATGGCACCATCAGGATTTAGCACATCCTAGGTTCCCTGTTTCAGTTTTGGATTTAGGAAACCTGCAGGAAAACCCTTGCTGCCCTGTTGATTCTCCTGTGACTACAAGTCCCTGTGTGTGTCTGTTTTCCAGTGTCTCCAGCAACGAGAAGGAGTTGATGACATTTGAGGGAATCTTCTCCAAAGAGCTCAGGGCGGATAAATCCATCAAATCTGAGGAGCTCGGAGCGAGGCCATATGTCAAAGAGGCTGGATAAATACTCAGGAGAGACAGATCTAAGTCTCTGGGGAGCAGCTATCTGGCACTGCCTATCTCCCTGGCATTTGGGAGTGATTACACTCCTCAATGTGTCACTGTGGCACATACACAGAGCTCATCCTTCTGCCCTTGAGCGCTCTGTCCTCAATCAAACAAAAATCCATCTCCAGGCTTCGGGGCTGAGCTTCTCCTGCAGAAACTTGTGCTGGCTTCAGCACATGCACTGTTGTCCCATTCTTCTGCTGATTTCCACTAACTCCCAGCTCTGGGAGAGAAATAAGATCCCAAAATGCAGCTGAAGGCTCTCCAGATGTCTGTAGTTAACTCAGGAACAAGAAACAAAGCTGGGAAATCCATGTCCCAGGAAGGAGATGGAGAAAAAACCAAGAGAAACCGAGAGAAATTTGGGGAAACCAAGAAAAAAAAGAGTTCCTGCCTGGAAGAATTAAAGTGGGTCCTCCTTGTCACAGCTCTCACCAAAGCCATGCAGACGTTCTTCTTGTTGTTGCTGCTGCTCTCTGCCCAGAAAATCTCTCTGGGGCCATAAATGTCATGTGGGATGAACCCTGGACACAGCTGAGGTGGGAAAACTACTTCTACCAACTCCTTTCTTCTGTCAAACTCCTCCAAAACTGCAAAAGATTCCCTTTCACAGACTCATGGGGAGGGAAGGGAAGCACCAAGTTGAATCCAGCTGCTCCAAAGAGCTGTCTGAGGAGCTCACACCAACATCTGACCCAAGGCACTGAGCTATTCACATGTTCTGTTCTGGTGCTGCTCAGTGCAGGATTTCCTTCTCTGACTTCTCCTGGTGCTCCCAGGGTTTGGAACACTGGATGTGCCTTCTTTGTTCACTGGCTCTCCTTCCAAAGGCCACAATTCATGTCCAACAGAGAGGATTAGACTTAGAAAAGGGCTGTAGGAAGGAGAAAGAAGAAAGATGGGATGCTCAGAGTGAGCAAGAAGGGAAGACAAAGAGATGGAGAAGGGGAACGAAAAGGAGGAAACGAAGGGAGGGAGGCAGTGCCATCCAGCATCAGAGGAGAAGCACAGGCAGGATGTCTGGGGACAGCTGGAGGGTGGTCACCATCCAGGCTGCAGGGCTTGATCACATCAGGGAGTCAAATGACACCAAAGCAAAGCCTCTGCCCCTGGCATTGCTGCCCTGAATGCCAGGAAGTGCCTCCTGCTCCTTTTCTGCTGGTTCTCCACTGTGGGCCATGTGCCAGATGAAAAATCCCCCCAGCCCAGCAGGCACCAGAGATCTCCTCTGTGTCCAAGCTGTCCATTGTAATCATCTGGGGGCTCCTCAGAGTCAGCTCTGAGCTGTGGCAAAGGCCACTCATCTCCAGAAGGCCCCCCGGATTTTATTTAGGGTCCTTGAACCAGGAGGGTTGGTCCAGTCTGTGAAAGGGAAATGAATCTGATCCTAAAGGCAGAAGAGGGAGCACTTCCCTAGGCAAGGAAAGGACATTAATTACAGAGCAGTAGATTCCAAACTTGATTTTTCCCCCAGAACTGTGGGTTTTAGACCTTAGACCAGGCAAGAAACATCAACTCAAACTTGTTCCCTGTATGAAACCTGTTCTGTTGTCCCTCTCTTCTGCTGATTTCCACTAACTCCCAGCTCTGGGAGAGAAATGAGATCCCAAAACGCAGCTGAAGGCTCTCCAGGTGTCTGCAGTTAACTCAGGAACAAGAAACAAAGCTGGGAAATCCATGTCCCAGGCAGGAGATGGAAGATGACATCCTCTCACCAGGGATTTAATAGACCATATATGTGATATTCCTATAGCTCCTACACAACATGATTGGAGCTTTCAGATTAAAAGGAAACGAAAGCATAAATTAACATCTTAAGCATGCAAAGAGCCCAAAATAAGGATTGAGCTTTTTCTCTCCTTGTGAAACTTTCTGAGGATCCACATGAAAATCCAGAGGTGGATTCATTCTGTAAATTTTGATCATTGATTACTTTTTGGTTAGGGAGGAGACGGAGCAAGATCTACATCTCCACAGATGATTATGATGTTTATGTGGACACAGTAAACACTGTTTCCCACAGATGTTTATGTGGGAAACAGTAGAGGTAAGAAGACTTCCAGAAAGCTGTAAAAGCAGGCCTTAGAAACGGAAAGAACAGAAAATTTAAAACTAGCTGCAGCTGCAAAGTCTGAAAGAAGAAAAAGTTAAAATAGTACAAGCTAGCAAGGACATGAAGCAATAGCTTGAGTTTTAGGCTTGGCTAAGATAGACCTTAAGACTGCAGAAAATTATGCTTAGCAAGATAGTTTAAGCTTATTAATGGTGTAGGTAGAAGGTTTTAAGCTTAATCGTGTATTGCTAATAGAAAGCATACAAACAAGCATTGTGTGAAGCAGGTGTTCGTGTGCTTTTAGTAATTGGCTAGAAAAAACTGTGTAAGCTTTAACAATATGCTGTTGGCTAGAAATATTATAAAATACTCTGTAACAAAGTGTCTTGGGTTGGAAATGGGTGTGTGTTCTATTCCCATCTGTCAGAGGTGGGGCAGTTCTCTCTGTCCTTGGGGCAGTTCTCTCTGTCCATGGGGCAGTTTTTCTTTCTCTCTCCCACAGCCAACCCTCCCTCCAGGAGATCTCTGCTGTCCATGGCCACTGAGTGTCCCTGCAGGGCTGATCCAATTCCAGCATCCCATGGGGAGATGCTCCGCCCAGGGGAGGAACCAAGCATTCCTACCTGGATCCAATCTGAGCCTGGCCCAGCACAGCAGCCTTTGCCCCCTGCATTGCCAGAGGAGCAGCTTTCTGCTGCCCTGCATTGCCAGAGGGAGCCCAGGCCCATCTGCAGCAGCCCTGGAGCTGCAGAGGAAAACTCCCCCCTTGTGCAGGACCCCTGCTGCAGCAGAGCCACAGCTGGCACTGCAGGAGGGCTGAGCCCCCATGGGATGGGGCTGTGCCCCCGCCCTGGCACACAGGGGGCAGCTCCTGCTCTCACTCTGACAGTGGGCTGGTTTGTACTATTGCATTTGAATTTTAGTTTTCCTAGTAAAGAACTGTTATTCCTATTCCCATATCTTTTCCTGAGAGCCTTTTAACTTCAAAATTATAATAATTTGGAGGGAAGGAGTTTGCATTTTCCATTTCAGGGGAGGCTCCTGCCTTCCTCAGCAGACAGTCTTTTCAAACCAAAACACAAAGAAATCTTTGGCTCCTGCTGGTTGTACATCAGCTATTGCCATCTTCCAATTGTCTCAAAAATGTAATGAGGCTGCACTAAAGCTCAAGGAACATCTCCCAGCACTCCCTTCCTGTTCATGAAAAACCGCAACACAGGCACAGCCCCTCCCAGCCCGGCTCCCTCTGCGCCCAGTCATCCTTACCTACGAAGCAGCAGCTTGGGGTGGTTCTTGCTCTCCAAGTTCTTGTCGATGAGGTCGGCCAGGAGCTGTTTGAGGACATCGGTGGCGTACTCCAGCTTGCTCTGCAGCACCGTCATGATCAGCGAGGCCACGTTGCCGCGGTCGCGCATGGAGAAGCTGCGCTGCGACTCCAGCGTGCGGATGAAGGACAGCAGGAACACCTTGTTGTTGATGAGCTGGGCAAAGAGCTTCAGGCCTTTCTCCACGCGTTCCTGACGGTAGCCAGGGACCTGCGCAAGAAGAAAGGGAGTTTCTCAGGTTTTGTGTGGTTGAAATGGCTCCTGAGGTATTAAAAGTCTTTTTTCCCAGCCCCCATGACCGAAGAAGAAGTCGACATTCCTCAGCTCTGGTTTTCAAGGTTGTTTATTTTTTCTTTTCTTTTTTATTTTTCTTTTCTATTGCATTCTTTCCTGACCTGTTGAGATCTGTCCAGCAGGTCGGGTTGTGGCACAGTCCCTGCCCTTGGGGTGGTGTTGGCTTTTTATACTAAGAACTACCTGTACTTTATTTACAATAATTTTCCAATACCTATCACCTATGTCAGACAGTCTGTCTCTGCTCTAAACCAATCCAGAAATGTCACCATCCCAGCAGAAGATGGAGGACAAGAAGAAGAAGAAGGACAGGACACACCCAGATTCCTCCATTTTGCCTCTTGAACCCCCATTCTAAACCCCCAAAATTCTACTTTTTTCACCCAGTGACAAATTCACTATCATTCTATTCAAACTCTTGTGGCTTGTAACTCCTCACACAAAGCTGGGAATTGTTTCCATGGGCTAAAATCAAAGGCACAGGTGTTTGTGACTCTGTGCCAAGGTCTCTGAGCCCCTTGGCAGGGTCTCAAGTCCTCCAGGGCAGTCAGAGGAATGTCCTGGGTTCCAAGAGAAGTTTCTCCCTTTCCCTCATTTTCCCACTGTTGAATGTCCTGTTGTTGTTACTCTCCTCCCATCCCTCCAGCTCCTCAGCTAAGGAAAGACAGGAAGGGAATCCATATGTCATCTAAAGATTAGGAAGTCTGAGAAGACCCCAGCCATGTCCAAATGATTTTTCCAGTCCTGTGTTCCCCTCTCTGATCAGCACATCTGTGGCAGCAGCTCTCTGTCCACAGAGAGAAGCACAACTTTCCCAGGAACTGTTCTGGGATAAGGCTGTGAGAAGATCAGAGAAAAGAATGAGAAACAATTCTTATCTTCACTTGCTGCACCTGCTATTGTGAATATGTGGAATGTATTATAGAGATTTGTTTACCAAAGGGTGGTTTCCTAATTAGCCAATGGTGATGGTGTTTTAATTAGAGGACCAATTAGGTCTGCCTCTAGCAAACTAGGGTATAAAAGTATGGGTTTCTTAATAAAGATTGTTATGGTCAGCCTTCTGAAATGCATGGAGTCTATGCTAATTATTACCCAGCCAGGGGCCCGTTTGTGTTAAAATGTCAAATTTGGGTGGTCATTAATTCATATATGCCTTGGTGACGTGTTGCTTGGTGGTGAAACCCTCCAGCTTCCAAGAAAGGTTTCAAGGGCTTTCAGTACATCCAAAAGGGATTTCTGGTGTCTAAATGTGTCACTATGCCATGTTATATTTTTATTTTAGTCAGACTGAAGTCTTACTCTGATTTAATCCAAAACTTCTTTCTCATTCCTGAAAGAATCCTGCTTGCAGAGGTGTGGGGTTCAGCTTTAGGGAGCTGGGAGAGGCAGCAAGAGAGTGAATGTTAAAGAGAGCCCAGGGTGAGGTTTGAGGAGATGAAGAGAGGCAGTGAGGCAGTGGCTGAGATGGTGACCATGGAACTGGGCCTTGGTTTGAAGAGCAAGTCAGGTGAAGGTGTGAGAGGACACCCTGAGCTCCACAGAACCCCTGGGTTTGGGAGCTGAGGTGTTTTGGAGACAGAGTTGTTGATAAGTCTCTTATTTCTCAGCTGTGAGAGGCTGATGAACTCATTTTTATATGGAACAATTTATATGGACCTCAGTGCTGGACCTTGGGCTCCAGAGAGATCTTTTTGATCCTTCTGGCTCTAGGCAAAGATGGAACCTAAACAGAGAACCCCAAACTCATCCCTCTACTTGCTGAAGCTGTTCCAGCCCTTGAAAACCTTTCTTGGAAGCTGGAGGGTCTCACCACAGAGCAACACATGTCACCAAGGCATATATGAATTAATAACCACCCAAATTTGGCACTTTAATTGAAAATAAGTTGGCTTGCTTAAACAGCCAAGCAATGCAAGGCCCCTTATAGAGTTGTTACTTTTTAATTCTAGAAATTAGAGTTCTGAACTCTTTTTGCATCCAACAAATAAATTACTTCCTAAATAGATTGAGGCAACCAACCAACCAACAAACCACCACCACCCATCCCGCCAATAATTATTTTAAACTCACTTGCTTGAACATTTAATATTGTCTATCCCAGGGTTATTATGGAGAATTAAAACAAAATAACAAGAAAAGTATTTTGTGCTGCATCTGGAAGCAGTTAATTAGCAAATGAACTGGAAATAAGTAAGACTTTCTCACTGGGGATCTGTGCTGGGGCCTTTTGCAATAAATAACAATTCCTTCTGGGTGCTACAGAGAAGGGAGCAGAATGGGAGCTGCCTTCACGTTGGTAGCCAAAGATGCTGACACTGAGAGAGCTGGTGAAGCTTTACAAAGGATTAAGGAAAAAAATAAAAACCCCAACAAATGGAATGAAAGGAAGAAGAGATCAAAGGTGTTGGATTGAAACATTAGCTCAGTGTGTATCTACATAGGGGAGCATCCGTGCTAAGGCCTCTGCAGGGGTCAGATGCTGTTCTGTGATCAGCTGGATGGGGTTAATGAATGTAGAGATGGAAATTGGCTGTGGGGATGATGGAAATGTCTGTGTGTGTGCACATGTGTGAGAGTGAGGTTCAGCACCCTTTGCTGGAGCTGCTCGTCCTGAGGGAAAGCAGCTGGATGCCCCTCAACCTGCACCCCAAATCTGTACGGTAGCTACGTGTAACTCAGCCTCCCGCCCAGCCCCACAAGCCCTCCTTGCTGACAGATCAGGTTTTTTAATGTCTCTCTCCACACAGTCGGATGAATTTTGGCTCTTCCCAGTGGCAGGAGCAAAGCTGAGCAGGCATCTCTGATTACATGGCCAGCCAAGCGTGGGCCTGCCTGTGCCAGCTCCTGCTCCTCCTTCCTGCCAACCAAGCCCAGGCCTGGCCTCCAGCAATCTCCCAGGCCCATGCCAGAACCTCTCTGGAGCTCAGAGCCTGCCAAAGGCCTTGCAAAGAGCTCAGCCAACACCTTGGCTGTGGTGTGGCTCCTGATTCTCCAGCCCAGGTATTCCTAGAGCAGAACTTGTCCATCTGCCAGAGCCTGGAGCAGATTTTAGCCTGGCAGACCTCACCTGGGCTGCCATCAAGCTCCTGTCACCACTCAGGTGATACAGGCTCTGTGCAGACCCCAAGATTTGTGAACAATGCCTCACTGTACTCCCATCTCCATCCAGAGCGTTGGGGTGGAGGAGGAAGATGTGGGCAGGGTATGGACAGACTGACACTGTGGTTTTCTGACCTCACTGCAAACCAGAATGCAGAAGAGGTGAACCTCCCTCAGTGACAGGGGGTTATTTTTATAGGGGTGGGTTATTTTTATAGGGATTGCCACAAAGAAAACCTGGCCTCATAGTAGTATGAGGGTCATGCAAAGCTGGATGACACAGGCAAACATGCTCCTCTGTTATACAACAGGTTTTCCTTACCCCTGCATGGCAGAAAATATTGAATCCAGTCTAAAACTCAAGGCACAGAAGGGTTAAGACTGAAAAGAAGTTTAATTGAGTAGACCTATGATTTATGAGTTTTCCAAATAAATGAGTGATCAGACAGAATTTAGCAGGTAACAAGTGACAGGATGAGAGGAAACAGCCTTAAAGTTGTGCCAGGGGAGGTTTAAATTGAAAATTGGAAAAAATCTCTTAATTGAAAGGATGATCAGATGGTAGAACAAGCTGTCCAGGGGAGCTGTGGGATCACAATCCCTAGAGGATTTCAAAAAGTGTGTGGATGTCACAAAGGGGACATGGCTTAGTGATGGAATTGGCAGCATTGGGTCGATGATTGGAATTGATGGTCTTAGAGGTCTTTTACAACCTAAATGATAATATGATCTAAAATAACAGCAAACTTTTCCCCTTTCAGCCCAGATTTTTAATGAGGACCTGTTTCACCCCTTGTAGGACACAGCATAATCAAGTCATCGCATCCCCACCACTGACACAGAATCTCTGGAATTCAGGACTGAACAGGGAGGCATGAGAGGAGCTAGAAGCAGGAAACGTTGTTATTTTACCTCCAAATTCCTCAGGACTGGATGATCTTCAATGCCAGGGAAAAGCACTCTCATCGTGTAGGTTCGGTAGTCGAGGAAAGGGATCCCAGCTCCATCCAGGTCACTCGTCAGCTCATGGATGTCTGTCTGCAGCTCTGCAAAGGCTGGCACAAAAACAGAACAACTCAGGGAGCCGTGAAAATCCAGATCAGCCTCACCAGAATGGAAAAAAACCCCTGACACTCGTGAATGAGAATAAGGAATAAGGCAACATGTGGAGAGGAGGAAGGTGGACGAGAGCAGGGTCGCCTTTCCCACAGCACAGCCATTCCCCAGGAACATGTGCCAAGGCTTTCTGTGGATTTTGAATTATCAAATCCAGTTAGGAGAGGATTGGGTGAGAGAAAGTCTGAACTTTCCTGAACTCTGGAAGAGGGTGGAGAAAGTCTGAACTAAGGGGAAACAAGGAAAGTCAGATTAGATCCAGGCTTGAGCCGCACACACAGGGTTCAACACCGTAGTTCAACACTGTGATTTTGGCTCAAAGCTTTATGACTGGATGTCTCCCTCCTACCAGCACTGACACATCCTGCCTCTCTCAGCCTACCTTCTTTGCACTCCAGGGCCACCCTGGACTCCAGGTTGTCCATCTGCATCTGCAGGCGCTTGAGGGTGAGGTCGCTCTCCCTGGACTTGCGCTTGTAGGCAATGAGCACGGCCACGATGAAGATGATGAGCAGCCCACCGGCCACCGCAATGCTGATGATGGCTGGCAAGCTGAGAGGGCTGTCTGGGGAGATGTAGACCATCCCTGGGGAGAACTCCATCCCTCCTACACGAGCCTAGAGGGAAAGCAGCAAAGAGACTGTCAAACTGAGCAGGAGCGCAGAGGAGCTCTGTCATGGTCACCCTCTGTCACCCTCTGGCTGAGGGTGAATGGTGACATCCCCTTGTCTCCCAAGCCAAAAGGGGAGGTATTTGAATATGGAACAGCTTAAAAAAACACTTGAAATGATAGAATCACCTCTGTTGGCAGTCACCATGAACCCAGCCTCAAAAGGACTTGTGGTGAGACAAGTCACGAGTAACAATTTCTCTGAATCAGTTTGGGTTTCATTCTGGATTTTTCATTCCCTATCCTGATGTGTTGTATGGGGCTGATGTCACTCAGGCCCAAAATACAGAGCTCAAGGTATGGTTAGATGGCTCCTAACCCCACAGTGGGGCAGAGAAGACCTGACCCATTGAGTACAGTGGGGCTGCAAAAATCAGAGTCACTATTTTCTTTTGACTCTCCCACCAGATAAAACTCTATTTGGAAGCCTCTGGGATAGTGAAGATCCACCACAAACCCCACAAAGCCTGGCCCATTCCCTTTACAGCCCCTGTCTTAGCCACACATTGTCAGGGTGACTGCACATGTGCACCAGTAGGTGTCAAACACAGATTTTTATTCTCCATCTACTTCCAGAGGTTCCCAGAGCTGCTTCCAGCCTCTGGAAGAGGCTGCTGTGAAAGTGCCTTGGTTTTAACAACCAGAAGGAAACCCTGCAAGCACTCCTGCTGCAAGCCCAACAAAATGTTCTGCTGAAGCAAGTCCCTTAGAGCCCTTTTCTACAACATGAACACCACTCCCAGCAGGAATCCCACAGGATACCACTGGCTTCAGGCTACTGCAAGGCTGTTCAAAGCTATTTGTAAAGTAGGCAAAGCTTGAGTGGTGGTGAAAAGCTCTGCTGGCCAGCCTGAAGTATAAAAAGGCTCCTAGGGGTGTGTTGTGGTTTGGGAATGCTGGTTGTTGCTCAGCAGAAAGCTGGGAAGATGCCATGCAAAGAGCTTGAAGGATGATGAGCCCCATCACTTCACCCCAGCTGAGCTGTGTCACAGGGAGGCACAGCTGGCCCTGCAGCCTCTTGCTGCCAGGCAGAAATGCAATTAAGACCCCAGGAGTGACTGTTTCCTGCTCCCATTGCTCCTGGGACCACTGCAGTGTGGAATTAAACTGTTTTCTTCCTCAGTTGTGAGGAGTTCTCCCTCACATTTCCTCATGTTTCTCCCCCACACCCCAGCCTGGTGTTCAGCCTTGTCCTGCATCCCACTGGCTCTCAGTTAATCTCCAGCCTGCCTGGACACTTATTAATCCCAGGGCTTCCCCCATCCCAGCTCAGGCACCTACTCAGGTTTCCTCTCCAGGCTGTGGGAGGAAGAAGCTGGCCCAGCTGGAGCCAGCAGAAGGGACTACACGGCAGAATCATTAATTAATTAATTTTCCCAGGTGCTCTCCACCCCAACCCTTCCTGTGGACATGAATCTCAGTGACTTTATCATCTCCTAGGAGTTATTGCAGCCCCAGTTGCAGCCTCAGGGAAGAAGGTTGTTTTGATTTACCACCAGGTGTAGGCCAAAGAGACACAACTACAACCCTTATGTCATGGACAAGACCAAAGTGAATGTCTGAAAACAGCTAATTTCCATCCCCAAGGTCCTCTCATGCCATTCTTGGGTGGTGTTTGGAGAGATGAAATGTCCACAATGAAAAACAAAACCAATCCTAAACTCATCTGTTCAGGTAACAGTTTCAAGATGACCAATTGCTGCCATGACACTGATGGCTTGTAGAGCATTTTCAGTGGCCAAGGAGCCTCAGACACACAGTTGGGATGCAGCAGTAATGAGTTTTCCCAGCTATTTCAAGATCCAAGATCCAATTCACTTGTAAATCCTGAGGTTTGTTGTTGGAATGTGGCCTGCCCAGCTGAGAAGGCCAACTGCCAAAGTCACATCCTAATCCATGCACTGGAAGTTGTTCCCTTTTGCCCTAGACCACTGTCCCAAAATTTTCTCACAGCTCGCATGCTTTCCTTCCTGTCAGTGGATCAATAAATTGCTTAGTTCTTTTCCATTTTCTCTTTGTCCAAGCCCTGCAGTCAGACGAGTCCATTCAAGGAATATCAGACTAGACTCAGACAACCCCAATCCCAAATCCCAGTGCAGATCCATCCTCAAAGCTGGAAGAACAGCCCCTCTCCATGGGTGGGATTTCTCTCACCAAATATCCCGCGTGCACATCCGAGTTCGACACTGCAGCATGATTCCAGAGCCAACAAAGAGAAAAAACACTTTCAGGATGTGATTTATGTGAGCTGCTCCCGACACCTTTGACATCGGGATGAGGCGTTTCATTCAGTGGAAGTTCCCATTTCTCTCCATTCATGAAAAGGGATCTAAGCTCCAAAAAAGCAGATGTTCAAAGTCAGGCCCAGTGTGTTCCCCTTCAAAGGTGGTTTCATCACTGGGAAGGTCTCACAATCCACAAGTGAAGCTGCCATGATCTGAGGGAATCTGGCTCTTGAAGAAGAAAGCCTACGAGGCTGCAGTGTTATTGTGAGCTTTTAAAAGAAACACAAGAAAATATGCACATACAACCCTCTTTTGCTTCTTAATCCATCAAGTGGCTCTGGAGGAAGCTATCATTACCTTTCAAAAGACTGACCATGAACCCACCAAGGAGCTGGTAAAAATCTGGCCATTTTTAAAGACTATGAATCATGAATTTGGCCTAAATTAGACTAAATGTTCTAGATGTTTTCTCCAACGGAGTCTTAGTGGCCACCTGTAGGAGTTCAGGAGTTCTGAAGGAATATCTTTCCTGGTGCAAATTTGGCCAAATAAAATTATCCCGCTAAGGATGTGATCAATCATGCCCTGACCTTCAGCTGCTGGATTTGACCATCTCTCCATTCATTATACTGAGTCTGTTGTACTTTCCAGGCAGTGACAGAAATCAGGAAACCTCAGATGTATTCCACATCTTCCCTGCAGACCTTCTCTGGTGCAGCCACTCGTGGATCTTTCTCACATCTCTTTCTTTTCCTTGGAAAAACTTGCCTCTGGGTTTTAGTCAATCTTCTTTTTAACCAGCACCCAGGCCTTTTATTTCCTTGCTTTTTTTTTTCAAATACTTAACTCTGTCATTGTGTAAAAGACAGCTCAAAATCAGACAGCTCAAAAGAAGACAGATCAAAAGCGTGTTGACATCAACGTGTGTCATTGTCACTGCTCCTTCACTTAGAAATAATTTCTGTGTTGCACCAGTTGATTCATTCCCACGGCTCCCTCTCAGCTTGTGGCCATCTCACTCTGCAAGAAATGGTTTGTTCAACAATTTCCTCAAGGTCAGAGAGTAAATATTTGGCAAAATCAGGAGGAGGAACTTCTATCAGTTATCCTGGGCATCAAAGAGATGATTTGATGCCTTGAGAAGGCTGAGCTAGAACAGAGGATAGAAGGAGTTAAAGAATAAAGTAGGGATTTATTAAAAGGCCTCCATGGACACACCTTGGGCAGCACAAGAGCCCAGCCAGGGCTGCACCCAAGATGAACCAAAATGGCCCCAAAATGCACGAACGCTCCCGGGGTCTCTCCCTGGGATCAGTTCTGCTCCATTTGCACCTTGCAGTTCATTGTCCCATCCCAGCTTTAGCCCAGGCAGTCCCACCCTGCTTGTTTTCCTCTCTGCAGCCCATGGGGTTTGTGTTCCTGGGCTGAGATTTGGGCCATTTGTCCTTGGTGCCCAGCTGGAGCAGGAATTGTTCTGTCTCCCTGCTCTGTGCACAGAGCTCACCATCCCATAATATGGAGCTCAGAAACTGCTCACTAAAGCAGCTCAGAATGTGAAAAATAGAAAAGCTGAAACCTGAGGTATCAGTTTGTGTGAAATGTGGTCCCAGCCTGAGCAGCAGAGATGCTGTGCCATGCTGGAGGAGGCATTTTCCAGCCCTGGTTCCAGATGCAAAGTCCATCCTTGAGCATTTTCATCATCTTCCCAGTTTCCCAGCAGTATCCCTTGTTTGACCAGCATCAAAATAAAGAACAATCAAAAAAGGATTGTTTTTTAATCTTTGGCTTCACTTAAACTGTCCAAAGCTGGAGGAGCAGGGGAGTCTTCCCAATTAGTGCAGCCTGGCCAGATGTTCATCATCCTGGATCCCCAGGGGTTGATTATTGCTCACCTGGCTTTGAGTTTTGTCTCCCCAGGACTGGCTTTGTCCATCTCTGACTAACCATATGTTTAATCATATCCATGAAAATGACACGGAACATTTATTGCTGTGCTCAAAAGCTTTGGTTTTCACACAGAGAAAATCTCTCACTTCATTATTGCTCTTCTTGGAGAGTCTTAATGTGCTTTGCAATGAATCGAGAGTCATGGTGTATTTGCATGGCTGGAGAGGATTATTGCCTCTATTTTCCAGATGACAAACTTTGGCACAGGGAAGTTAAGTAGCCACTACAAGGGATCCCAGCAGCAGCCACAAACAAGACCCAAAATGGTCATCGTGAGCTCTGCTTCCTTAAAAGTTCCCAGAAAATTCTTTTTAAAGATGAAACTGTCTGAGTCTCATTGCACTGAAATAAATAAATTAATATGTGACAGATACAGCTTTGGGAGGCACAACAGAAGAACAGTTGTTCACAAGGAATGAGAAACACTGATGTCAGTTGTCAGCTTTTGTTGTTCCCACCCACAGCTTGGTACAACTCCAGGGTGTTTGCTGATATGATGTTTATCAAGCACCAGCATCAAGGAATTCAAATTATTGAGAGGAAAGTAAAAAAAAAAGGAGTAAATAAATAAACGGTGAGAGGAGGAGAAGCTCCCTCTGATGTAATCACCAGGTCCATTCTTCATCCAGGAAGGATTTGCAGGAGCACACTGAGTTTTATAGAAGTCAAAATTCTGAAGTCCAGTCACACTATTGTCCACATGCTGTTTTTTTTTTTTTTCTCTCTTACATAAAGGCAAATTTTAGTCACCATCCTGTCAACAAAGTGCTGAATTTAACAATTTCATGTAGGAATATGTTGCACGTGATCTCACATGGGAATCCAGGGTTCATACAGCCCATACAAAAACAGAAGAGAGGCAAACTCTCCTACTGGAGCTCGATCATGAAAGGTGCTTCACTGCCCACAAAGACCTCCAGGTCACTTTTCCACTGTTCTACTTCTCCAAGCTACCTCAATGAGAGGTACCAAAAGGGGCCCTGGTGTTTCTGGGAACTCAAACAGTGATGCAAACCCCTTGGAGCCCTCTGCCAGCTCTCCAGCTCTGCTGTGCCCTCCCAAACCACCCAGGGAGAAGGGGCTGAGGGTCAGGCATCACTTACCATCACCTTGTGCCTCCCAATGAGGTTTGGGGACTCACAGAGGAGCTGCACGTCTGACACGGTCACTGCGCAGGGCTTCTCCCCCACCAGCACGGTGTAGTTCAGCCTGGCATTGCCTCCTGCCACGGGTGGGATCAGATTCCTGCCCTGCACAGAAAGGAACATCACACCCCAAAATAACCAAATAAACATCAGGAAAGAGTTTTCTTTCCCCCTCTGGTTCATTCCTGGGATACAAGTGTTGATATTGCATTTGTTGGGATCACTGACACTGCTCCAGGCCAGGTTGGATGGATGGGGCTTGGAGCAGCCTGGTCTAATGGAAAGTGTCCCTGCCCATGGCAGGGGGTTGGAATGAGATGGTCTTTAAGGTCCCTTCCAAGCTAAATATGATTCCATTATGACATTTGTAGCTCGCCATTTGCTCACACGGAGAGGAAAAGCCAATTTAGGAACTCACGCAGAGAACAGCATGAGTGGTCACAGACCCAGAGCAGTCACAACAGCCTGTCCTGCTCCTCCCTCTCTGCAGCTGAGTGGGAAATGCTCCATCTAAGTCCTGCACAATAAAGCCCTCACTAAACATAGGCAGGCAAGCAAGTCAGACCCCTTTCCAAACATGCAAAAATCATCTGCAGGTAAAATAACTTCTTTGCATATTCACCGTGTAAAAATAGTGATACAGGAATGCTGTATCATAAAATTCCTTCTCTCTATTGCTGTGAAGTTTACAGAAATTTCAAGGGACTGATTTGGGTTAAAACAAGGGGGAGAGGAAGGTCTTGAATGAAGAAATGAAACAGAGTTGGGTATTTCACTGTCAGCCGCATTGCAAGGGTAGAAGATGTTCTCTGGTGAAGAGCAGTGGGTACAAATTGAGGCTGCACACAGGAGTTTATAATTTTTAGTTATGGCTGTGGGCAGTGCTTGGTGTTTGCTGATGGTAACTCTGATATGGTTGGAATGGAGGAAATTTCTGGGGTGCAATCAGGATGATTTATGGGGCTGCTGGCAGGCACAGAGAGGCAAGAGGCAGAATTTCAATCCAGCCCTTGGTCCCTATCTCACCTTCAGGATGATGGGACTTCCAGGCTTCAGCTCCAGGATCCCTGAGGGATTGAAAACCTCGAAGATGGGGTTGGGGTAGTAGGTGAAGTTGGTTTTGTTGAGGATCAGCAGGGACTGGACATTGTCAAGGATGAAGCCAAACTCCTCCGGGCGCTCGGCGAGCTCAGACTGGTGATTGGGGTCCACAGCCAGAGCTGGGGCCTGGCAGGTCATCTCTGTGCTGTTCTGCACCTCACAGTTCTGGGGAAAGAGACACCCAAAAATGTTTATGGGAAATAGGGACCCTGTCAGGTCATCTCTGTGCTGTTCTGCACCTCACAGTTCTGGGGAAAGAGAGACCCAAAACAAGGAGTTTTTATCGAAATAGGGACCCTGGCAGGTCATCTCTGTTGCACCTCACAGTTCTGGGGGAAAAAGAGACCCAAAACAAGGAGTGTTTATGGGAAATGCCCCATCCTTCCTGGTGGGCAGATGGCTCTCAGGGAGAGGGAGGAGCAGACTCCCATGGGTTATTCTTATCTTATTCTTCATCACACAATCAAGGTTAGGAAAGCCTGGCTGGGTCAGGTATGTGGAGCAGTCTGCACTTCAACAGGGCCTCCCGTGCCTTTTGAGAGAGCTCAGCCTCTGTTGCCAGCAGCAGCATCTTTCCCTGACTTTGTTTCCTTCTGGAAATAGAAGTTTCTTCCCTTATTTTTTGCACAGCACAGATTAGTCAAAACCTCACTACCACTTTGCAATCAGGTCTCTCACTCTGGTCATTTTTCCAAAAGTGTTTGTGCAGTGCATGCTCAGTTGTGCTCAGGATTCCAGTTTGGATATCAGGTTACCTGAAATGAATCCCAGCAAGCTGGAGAATCAAAGACAAAGTTGAAGGTCTCAGAAGACCCTGAAGTTTGGTTCCAGCCCTGCCAAAACCCCTATTTTTTTTGTGTGTGTGTCCTTCAAGGATGGGGTAACATTTCTGGAAACAAATCCTGCCCTCTTTTTTGGGCTGCAATGGGAGATTTCAAGCTCCAGAGGTGTCAGCCAGCCCCTGTCCCCAGCGTGGCATGTCCCCTCCTATTGGAATATTACCAATATTCCAGCTCTGCAGTCATACTCACATTGACATGCTCCTTTCCACCGTGCTTTGCTCGGATCTGGGGGTTTTGGATGAGGTCCAGGTGAGTTCCCCACACAGCAATGGGAGTGTTGCCACTGGAGAATAAGAAATGGAATTAAAGAATGAACCCGGGTGAGGGATGTCAGAACTCATCACAGCAGGAATGGCTGATCTGTGTTCCTAGATGTTGGTTGCAAAGTGTCTGACCACGTCTTGTGGTCCCATAAAGAGAGAAGGAAGAACAAAACAAATAAGTTGTTGGGAAGGATGAAAGTTTGACAAGAAGGTCTCACAGATATGTGTGCTTAGCAGAAAGATTTTTAAATGTGGAGTCTGATGAAGGAATAGAGTTGGAAGCAAGTTTTGATATAGAGGAAAGGCATTGCTGATAACCAAGGAGGCAAAGGATGTGTTAGTTAGAAGGGGTTTTATGGCTTAGAGCAAAGGATAAACCCACCCCAAACAAGAAGATGTTTTTACCAAGCACAAAGATAGCACAGGCAAACAAGGCAGCAAATGGGGCAAGTAGAAAAAGGTCTCAGAATTTTCCACTGCAAGAAAACTGAAAAACAACTTCTAGCTTAAACTGTAATGTACTGACTTTGAGTGATTGGAGAACAGTGACATGGATATGGTAATTACAGCAGTTATGACAGGCTATAGATACCAGTTCAGGTATAGATTGGTTCTTCTGTATTAAGATGCTCAGCAAAGAAAAGTCTGTAATGCATTGTAACCAAACCCAAAGGGTCTCCAGGCCTGCCTGCAGCTGGAGCTGACAGCTGTGGGCACAGCTCTGTCACCCATGACCCTGGACTGCTGTGACACCTTGGACACAATAAACTGCATTTTGGAGAGCCCCTGGAGTCCCACATCCCTCATTTCAGCTTTTACAGTGGCGCCCAACGTGGGGCACCATTAGCAAGAGCCTGATTGAGGGATGTGGGACTCCAGGCCTGCCTGCAGCTGGAGCTGACAGCTGTGGGCACAGCTCTGTCACTCACAACCCTGGGTTGCTGGAACACCTTGGATACAATAAACTGCATTTTGGAGAGCTGCCTGGAGTCCCACATCCTTCATTCAGGCTCTTACAATAAGTGAAGAAAAATGCTTGCTGAAACGGCCATGTCAGGCAGGCTCTGGGTATGGACGCAGGGCTGGTACAGCAGGAGGTGCTGTACCAGGAGTCTCATTTCTCCAGGGCTGAAAGGAGAAGAGATGTCCAGGAAAGCAAAACCTTCCCCTGTCAGGGCTCACACAGCCAGGACAGGAGGAGGAAATGCCATCAGCACACAGCCCCACCTCTGAGGGTTTCCCAGGGTGAGGAGTGCTCTCAGCACTTTCAGCACCTGCCTCTATAAGTCCCTTTGGAAACTGTCCAGGATGAAGTTTATTTCCTGCTGGGAAGGGGAGGCCATGTGGAAATCAATGGGGTTGTGAGAAGAAAGCTCAGAATCCCTTTCCTGCCCCCAGGTAAAGCTGCACGTACAGGAAAGGTGAAGCATGTGCATTATAAATGAGAAAACACCAGAGAATAAACATCCTGGGAGGAAGAAGGCAACAAATCTCCCCCGTTTCTGACCTTTGTTTTCAGTGCTCCTGATTTATCTTCCATTATTAATCAGCTGGGGAGGCAGGAGTGAATGCAAACACACACAGGAGAGCTGCCAGGGTTGGGTGAGCTCTGCTCCAGCCCCTCCAGTGGCACCCACACTGATGAACCAAACAGTTTTTGGGGTTAATCCAGAGAGAATTGGCACAAGCACATCTTTCAGCAGATGTCTGGGGACCCTTCTCTGGGAGGCTCCTCGTGGTCTTTCACTGAAGGGCTGGACTGGTCCATGGTTAGGGAAATATTGACCTTGAGTTTTGCTGAGTATCTCAAGTTTTTCTCTCTTAAATATCAACTATAATGGGAAATTTTATGGTGCAAACCCACATTTTGTTGTTTCCATAAGATCTGGATGAGTTTTTTGAATGCACAAGGGATCCTGATGAAGTCACACGTCTTACAAAAGACCTTCCCTGCCTTACAGAAAAAAATATCCTCTCTCCAAAATTCAGCTTTCCTGTAAAGATTTCTGACATCATCCAGAGAGAATTGTTCAACACTGATATGTATATAAACCAAATTGTTCTTTCTCCACTGTCCTGGATCTTCTGAATTTTGGCTGTGAGCCTTTATGTTAATAATAAAAATATAATTTTATTACTATTATATAATTTAATAATAATATAATTACTAATATAATTAATCTCTGCTGATTCAAACTAGAAGGGATTTTATATCTTTACTTGGCTGAAAGTTTTACGTGTTCCACAAAAATCCAATGTGTGAGCACACCTACAGGTATGTGTGTCTATATAAAGACAAATCCTTTTATTTAATCAGCCAAATCTGTGCACACAGCTTTAAACCCACGAGTTAAAAATCCTCTATTTGGGTTGGAATCTGAGCTTGCAGGCTCAGATCACAGGTAACAAACACAGCCACAGCACCTGACCAGAGAGAGGGAAAGAAAAAAGGTAAAGCAGTTTTTTGTTTGCTGAAGACTTAAAATCAACCCCCAAACCCTCTCTGTCTTGAAAATAAAGGAAATAAAATGGTTTCTTGCCTTGAAAATCACCGGCCATTGGCATTTGTGCCTGCATCTGGATGCTCAGCCAGGTGGGAGCAGAGCCTGGAGACTTGCTGCTGCCCAGCAAAATAACAGAGGTGCCAAAAGCCCTCAGAATTTAACAGTTTATTGCCCCAAAAGACTCTGAGTATAATTTTCTGCCTGCAGACTCAGGTAATTGCTGGATGTAACTCAAATCAAACCCAGATCAAAAGTATTAATGGAGCCTCGTAAAATTTTATTTACTTGCCAGCCCAGCATGAATATTTTTTTTTGGCTATGGAAATAAATTAGCAGTAATCTTTTCTTTATTGTCTTGAAAAATAAAGGTTTGAAGCCAGGTTTGGTGCATTCATTCACTGGTTTTGCAAAGCTGGTTTGGTGGCAATCATCCCTCCCTGGGAACAGCTCAGCCCCACAGTTACGGCACCTAAAACTGTCCCTGACACCACAAATCCCTGTGGCAATCCTGGATATTCCATCTTCTCTTTCCAGGGTTGTGCACCTTTGGAGTGACTCAAAAGTGCTTCAAAAAGAGGATGAAATTGGGTAGGTCTGATTAAAAAGGGGAGTCTGTTAATGTTCAAGGTGATGCCTCCTGATTTCAGATGAAGAAAGCAAAGGGGAGAGGTTGTACCCAAAAAATGCTCCATCCCTGGAAATGCTCAAATCATCCCTGGAAGTGTTCAAAATCTGTGTGGATGTGTCATTTGGGGACACATTTTGGTGGTGAACGTGTCAATGCTGGGCAAAGAATTTGAGACAATTATCTTAGAGGTCTTTTCCAGCCTTAATAATTCCATGAGTGATGAGACATGTGCAGTCCCAGCCATCCATCCCAGCAGCTACACACCCCACAAAGAACCCAGTACCCCATAAACAAACACCTCACCCTTATTTCCATTTTTTTTGGGATTTGGGATTTGGGATGGGAGATCCCACCCATCCTAGCAGCTACGTTCCCCACAAATAACCCAGTATCTTCTAAACAAACACCTCACCCTTATTTCCATTTTTCTGGGATTTGGGATGGGAGTTCCCAACCATCCCAGCAGCTACACACCCCAGAAATAACCAAGTACCCCCTAAACAAACACGTCACCCTTATTTCCATTTTTTCTGGGATTTGGGATTTGGGATGGGAGATCCCATCCATCCCAGAAGCTACATTCCCACAAATAACCAAGTACCCCCTAAACAAACACCTCACTCTTATTTCCCTGGGATTTATTTCTATAACCAAGTACCCCCTAAACAAACACGTCACCCTTATTTCTATTTTTTTTTTGGGATTTGGGATTTGGGGTGGGAGTTCCCATCCATCCTAGCAGCTACGTTCCCCACAAATAACCCAGTATCTCCTAAACAAACCCTTCACCCTTATTTCCATTTTTCTGGGATTTGGGGTGGGAGTTCCCATCCATCCTAGCAGCTACATTCCCCACAAATAACCCAGTATGCCCTAAACAAACACTTCACTTATTTCTATTTTTATGGGATTTGAGATTTGGGATTTGGGATGGGAGATCCCATCCATCCCAGCAGCTACACACCCCACAAATAACCTAATACCCCCTAAACAAACACCTCACCCTTATTTCCATTTTTTTTGCGATTTGGAGATGGAGATCCCTTCCATCCAGCCATGGGACACAGAGTCCCTGCACCTCCAGGCTGGGCAAAGCGTTTCCTAACACACCTGAGGCATCTCCTTGGCTGCTCCTTCTCCTCTGCCTGGCAGCTCCAGCAGAGAAACCAAGGAGCAAGGAGGCTGTGGAGAACTCCTCACCTCCCAGCCACACCTGAGGCCAGAGAGGAAAAGGAAGGTCCCTGTGCTGCAGCTTTCCAGGGGATTTTCAGGAATTCACTCTCCTAGGCTGTCAATCTTGCACCTTTTTAAGCAGCACTGAACTGGCTTTCTAAGGGAGTAAGGTGATTTTTCATTTCACTGATAACCTGGACTCTGACTGGAAAGAAAAGCCCCAAATGGAAAATCCTGACATTAAAGCTTCAAGCCCAATGTGCAAAGACTCAATCCGGCTAAATCAGTAAATTCCCTCACGGTAATTAAAGGCACTAATTGATTTGTGAAAACATCTTTGGGATGGGAGCTGAAGTGGGGGGATTTACAAGCCCTGCTCCTAATCCCCAGGGACTCCAATCAGTCCAGTTTGACAGGAAAGCAGAGAACTGCCATGGATGAATGAGGGGAGACTAAGATTTCTTATTTTGTATCTTTTCAAGGAAATACCAGTGCATTTAATGACCAATTTCTCCCTTCCTGAGGCCGTTTCTCCAGGCTTCTGAGAGTTTGGGGATCACTTTGATGCTTTCCACAACCAGGGCAAACGCTGCTCTCAGGCACCTTCATGTGAACCCTGTGAATTCACCAAAGCAGCATCAAGGGGGTGAGGAGAAAAAGGGATTCCTAACGAGGAGAAAGGCTCTTGGATGGGGCAGGGAGTAGGGGTCCCATTGTGTTTCATCTCAGGACAGAGCCCTGGGGCTTTCAGGCACCATGGCCTAACAGTCCTGAGGCATCAAGACCATGAAGGGTGTGGGAAATGTAGAAATTTCAAGTCCATGAAGGCTGTGGGAAATGTGGAAATTTCAAATCCACGAGGGCTGGGGGAAATGTGGGAATTTCAAGTCCATGAAGGCTGTGAGAACTGCAGGAATTTCAAGTCCATGAAGGTTATGAAAAATGTAAAATTTCAAGTCCACGAGGGCTGTGAGAATTGTAGGAATTTCAAGTCCATGAAGGCTATGAAAAATGTAGAAATTTCAAGTCCAATAAAGCTGTGGGAAATATAGGAATTCAAGTCCATGAGGGCTATGAAAAATGTAAAATTTCGAGTCCATTAAGGCTGTGGGAAATATAGGAATTTCAAGTCCATAAGGGCTGTGGGAATTGTAGGAATTTCAAATCCATAAGGGCTGTGGGAAATGTGGGAATTTCAAGTCCATAAGGGCTGTGGGAAATGTGGGAATTTCAAATCCATGAGGGCTGGGGAATTATAGGAATTTCAAGTCCATGAGGGCTGGGGGAAATGTGGGAATTTCAAATCCATGAGAGGCACTGCAACACATCAGGGCTGGGGGAAATGTAGAAATTTCAAGTCCATAAGGGGTGTGGGAATTGTAGAAATTTCAAGTCCATGAAGGTTATGAAAAATGTAAAATTTCAAGTCCATTAAAGCTGTGGGAAATATAGGAATTCAAGTCCATGAGGGCTATGAAAAATCTAAAATTTCCAAGTCCATGGAGGCTGTGGGAAATGTAGGAATTTCACATCCATGAGAGGCACTGCAACACACGAGGGCTGGGGAAAATGTAGAAATTTCAAATCCATGAAGGCTGTGGAAAATATAGGAATTTCAAGTCCATAAGGGCTGTGGGAATTGTAGGAATTTCAAGTCCATGAGGGCTATGAAAAATGTAAAATTTCAAGTCCATGGAGACTGTGGGAAATATAGGAATTTCAAGTCCATGAGGGCTGGGGAAAATGTAGAAATTTCAAGTCCATGGAGGCTGTGGGAAACATAGGAATTTCAAGTCCATGAAGGCTATGAAAATGTGGGAATTTCAAGTACATGAAGGCTGTGAGAACTGTGGGAATTTCAAGTCCATGAGGGCTATGAAAAATGTAGAAATTTCAAGTCTATGAAGGCTGTGGGAAAGGTAGGAATTGCAGCTTGGTAACTGTGAGAGAATGAAATGCTTCATAGCTTAAATATTGATAAAATCATGGAAAGACTTTTGCCTACTGTAAGAAACTGCAAAGAAGAAGCTGCTTATCTGTGAACAATGAAGCCACCCCTCCCCAAATGCACCTACAAACAGATTTGGAGTGTGGAGGGAACTTGGGATGAGATAAATGTGATACAATTGTCCAGTCCTCCCAGGCCTAGGGAGAAAAATGTGATTCTAGAAGAGACACTGGGATGCTCAAACACTCAGGGGAAGATGCCATGGGCAAAGCACCCACCCAGGGGCCAGGGGCAAGCTCAGCCCAGCTCAGGCTGCAGCTGGTGTTGGACCAGATAAGGAAAGAGGTGAACCCTGGGAGGAGGAACATTGTCCTTATCAAGTGTGATGCCCTGTGGAGGCTGAGCTAGAGCAGAGGCTGGGCAGAGCCCCAGAACAAAGCAGGGATTTATGGAAAGGATCTCCTCCATGGATGCACCCTGGGCAGCACAAGAGCCCAGCCAGGGCTGCACCCAAGATGAACCAAAATGGCCCCAAAATGCACGAGCACTCCCGGGGTCTCTCCCTGGGATCAGCTCTGCTCCATTTGCACCTTGCAGTTCATTGTCCCATCCCAGCTTTAGCCCAGGCAGTCCCACCCTGCTTGTTTTCCTCTCTGCAGCCCACGGGGTTTGTGCTCCTGGGCTGAGATTTGGGCCATTTGTCCTTGGTGCCCAGCTGGAGCAGGAATTGTTCTGTCTCCCTGCTCTGTGCACAGAGCTCACCAGCCCATAATATGGAGCTCAGAATTGCATACTAAAGCAGCTCAGAATGTGAAAAATATAAAAGCAAAAACCTGAGGCATTAAGTGAGCTCAGCTATGGTAACCCCTGCCCAGGGCTGGGACAGTCACACAGAGCCCCTGAGGTGATGGGACGTCATGGAGCCAGCTGGGCTGGTGCAAGAGGCAGCTGTGTCGACTTTGAAGGTGTCAAAAACTTGTCATCCACCACATTCCATCATCCTGATCCACAGATTTCCATCCTCCAGTGGGAAACTCCCTGCTGGGTATTCCCCCCTGAGTATAAACCCAGCAGAGGTTGTGTCCTGGTTGATTTTGCTCATAATTTCTTTGGGATGCCCTCTGTCCTCTGATGGATCCAGTCTGTGACCATCACTTCAGCTGAGAGACACCAAAATTGCAATGACCAAGTTCTGTGGTGCCTGTGAGTGGTGCAATCTTTCTACTCTCATCCTTTCCTTTTCTTCCTTATGCTTTTTCTTATGTGATATTTTTAGGCTTTTGTATTTTCATATTGCTAGAGATAATAACAACCAAAATGGCTTTGTAGCAAAACCAAATCATTCTAAAATAAACCTATATATATTTACACGTATATATTTACAAACAATGATAATTCAGTATCATTTCACTCTAATCCACCATGAGGGATCTATTGGCTCTGGAAAGGATCACTGAACAAATTCTTGGTGGAAACAATGCTTGGAAATCAGTTTTCTACACCAAGGGCCAAAGTTATCAGGGCAGTGCTTCTTTAAAAAACCATGGGAGTTGGGAGAAGGGTTTTCCTGGGATGCTCACCTGAAGATGCTCCACTCTGGCTCGATCCTCAGGATGGTGGGATCCTCTACATATTCATAGTGCAGCTCCTGGTGGATCTTGGCCTTGTCCACTCTCACAGACACCTTCACCTTCTCAAACCCTTCATAGGAGGCCGTGGTGTTACAGACAATGTGCTTGGTGGATCTCCTGGGAGGAGGAGAAAGTAAATGTGAACCAGCAGCAAAATGGTGCCATAAAGAGCCCAGCTATTTATTCTTATGTCCCGTGGCCCAAACCTGTGCACTGAAGAGGTGGAACTCAGTGTGAACCATTTGTGCTCCTGTAGCAGTCTCTGGGGAAGTGGCATTGCCTTTTCACTGGTTGAAATAAAACCACAAGAGCCCTCATCTCTCAGGACTCAGAGTAAAATCTGAACCCCAAGGGCAGCCCAAACCAGGCCTCTCTGCCGAAGTATTTCCCTGTGATTAAACATTTGATGGATGTTTCCTTCCTGCCTGCAGACATGTGCAGCAGCAGCTCGTAAAAGGGGTGTTTGCACCTCAGCTTTGCAGCCTGGGATCATAAAGTTTGCTTTGCATTAGGACTGTAAGTCTTGTTTTAAGTGCAGTTTGCAGCATGCCTGGGACCTCTGGAAGTGCTAATACAGTGGGAAGCATTTTATGATTAAAGAGGATTCTGCATAAACCTTTCCTTTTTGGCAGGGCTCAAACCCAGCTCCAGGTCTTCATTCCTTTCAAAATTAGTCAAAAAGCCAGGCACCAAACATTCTCAGACTTCCCAGTTCTGTGATTTGTGATGCAGCCTCACCTTATACCCCCTAAAATGGGGGTGTAAGTCACCTCCAATGACTGCACCCTCCCGGTGCCCTCCAAATTCCCCCAAAAGACAGTGCTCAACCCCTCCTAAAATTCCCCAGCCTTCAGTGAGCATCTCCAAGCAGCTGTGGCTCCCACTTGGCATTTCAAATCACAGCCTGTGACTTCACCCTGCTGAATTTTGGATGCTGGCTCGCTCCACAGTCATGACAGGCTGCTAAAGAGGATCCCCACAGCCAGGAGAGGGAAGGGCATTGCCCCAGGGCAGTGCTCCCAGGTCTCCTGTGAATGAGCTGTTCCTCTGCCAAGGACATATTTGGGAGAAATGTGCCAAATTCATCTTCAGCCCCCAT